>CM024676.1:25281903-26531903 GCA_014182725.1 Eucalyptus brandiana
ATGAAACGTTTTTCATTGGCTAATTATTTTAAGCGATATAAGAAATCATTCTTAAAAAATATATATTTCAAATTATTCATTTTTAACTAAACAAACGAGTCATAGGTTTATAGTCAATGGTCGTGGTTAAGAGTGTGAAACCGACATTACTGCCCAAAAAGAAATAAATTGATCAGATTCTTCAACAGTATCCACATGCTGATGATATGGGGTTGTGGACCGGGCATGATAAACCGCACTTTGCATTAAACTTCGAATTTGTGAAGAGTGGAGCTAGTCACAGAAAGAGCTGAGCTGAGGTAGTTCGTAACCGCATTGTGCCATATAAATTCGACCCCATTGTAAAGGAGAAGTGTGCACGATCACTAGAAAGAGCTGAGCTTGTTACAGAGAGCCGGAGACACAGACGGACGCGGAGAGAGATGAGGCGAGTGGCGACGTTGGTGAGAGGGGCGGTGGCGCTGTGGCTGGCGGCAGTGATGTTGCCGGAGGTGGCGGCGGTGAGGATTCAGGTAGGGAAGGGCATGGGCAACTTGTGGACCACCAACGTCAACTACACAGTTTGGGCTCAAGGCCGGCACTTCTACAATGGCTACTGGCTCTGTATTCTCTCTCTCTCTCTCTCTCTCTCTCTCTCTAGTCTTCAGATCTGTGACTCAGATGTGAAAACGAGCTCACTGCAGTGTGATTCTACTGAAGTTATGAGCTCAGTGTTGCGAGTTCTCTGAAAGTGACAAGTGTGCTTTTTTTCATCTTAAGTGAGAGAAAATGACATAAATGATCCTAAAGTTGATCTCAATATAATGTGATCACGACATTGAACATTTTTTACAGAGTTAAGGGACTAAGTTAAAGATATACTAAAATTTGGGGATCGCACAGACCATTTATGTCATTATCACGGGAGGTCACCCATGCTAAGGCCAGGGCATACCACAATTTGCTTAGGGACGCTTGCTCCTTTTAACTTTCTGCTGAGATCTGATGCCTCCACATTTTCACCTAGTTGCAATTCAATGACGAACGGGCTACTAGCTCGGCCATCAAATTGTATGCTATTTTATGCTCGACGCTTGGATACCAACATTCTATTGCCGTTTGCTGACTCTTTGCGGTCTTCCAGTCTTTGTGTACGATAGGAACCAATTGAGCGTGCTCGAGGTGAACGAGACGGACTACGAGTCGTGCAACTCCAATCACCCGTTGGCGAACTGGACCACGGGAAAAGGGAGGGACGTCGTACTACTGAACGTCACGAGGCCTTACTATTTCATCAGCGGCAATGGATTTTGCTTCGGGGGAGCGAAGCTCGCTATCAACGTAGAAAACCCACCGCCCCCTCCCGCGGCCTCTCCAGTGAAGAGCGGATCCCCGGCTTCTTACCGCGGGCGGATCGTCCTACCAGCGGTTTTCGCAATCGGCGCCATGTGGGACGCATTCCTCGGGTTCTGCTAAGCCCCAAAAAACTACTCGAGAAACGGCTTTCCACGAGGTTAACCCGGCAATTCCTTTAGTCAGCTACAAAATTCCTTTGAAGTAAAAGAGAAATCAAGTCGTTTTCTTGTAACCTTAGTTCTTCATTTAGGAGGAGAGTTGTTTGGTGGTCTTTTCATGTTTAGCTGTTGACCTGAGTTTGGTTTGGTTTGATTGAGGTAGATAGCGTGAGCTGTGCTTGAACCTCGTGACCGTGTTGGGTCTCAAAGACCTGAACACCAAAGCTTCAGAAAATAAAGGAAGAAGAGTTAGATGTTATTGTGGACTGAAACTGCGAAGACGGCAACTTGCGCGAAAGTTCGAATCCGTAAGTGGGACGAGGGTCACCGGGACCACTGATTTTCTTTTGCATTCGTGCAGCTAAGGCCTTATTTAGCAAACTCGAGACGCTTCCACAACGTTCGTCTTGGCCCTCTCTTTCTTGTCCTGCACGAATTGATTATCCACTGTCCTGCACTACATCTAATTAGGCAGCGAGATCGACATTACGTATGAACACCACCTTTACCAAAACAAGCTTTTGCTCCATCCACGGTAGAATAGAATCGGAACTCTTGGGTGACACTGCATCTGATAACTCGGAATTTGTAATTACTCGGGTTTTAGCAGTTTTGAACCATTAGTTGATCCAAGTGAGAGACCTATTGAAAAGCGGGTCTTATTGAAAAAGGTGATATCTCGAGTTTCGAAGGCACTTGTTGATTATGATTATGATGGAAAGTTTCGATTTTTAATTCTGTAATATCTAGAAAGCAATTTACCTATCTTTTGACTCAGCTTAGCGGGTGATTCTAAAGACAATCATCGAAACATTTTTCCTTTTGGCATTTGACCCCGGTGAGTAATGATGAGAGGAGGGGCTACTGAGACAGTGGCCCACGATAACGTGCTAAGTAAAAAAGAAATCTTGTTTTGACCTTAGCTAGCAACGCCGTGCTGCAAGTCACTGTCCCATAATTTTTGCCGAAATCTAGATTAACCTTCTTTAATTTAAATGGAACAGTGGATCCAGAAGGTTAGCAGCTAAGGTTAGATTAACCTTCTTTAATAAGTTCCCGAGGATAAATAATCGCCGTATGAGGCCGACCCTTTATAAAAAAAAGAAGCGTGCATAGCCACTAGACCGAGCTGAGCTAGTTCCAGAGAAGAGAGACAGAGAAAGAGAGAGAGATGGGGCGGGTGGCGACGCTGGTGGGGGTGGCGGTGGCGCTGTCGCTGACGGCGGCGCTGGTGCTGCCGGAGGTGGCTGCGGTGAGGTACATGGTAGGGGCAGGCCTGGGCAACACATGGACCCAAGGCCTCAACTACACTAACTGGACTCGAGGCAAGCACTTCTACAATGGCGACTGGCTCTGTATGCTCTCTCTCTCTCTCTCTCTCTCTCTCTCTGTAGCCTTCAGATCTGTGACTCGTTTCGCTCGCGTTAGACGTTCCGGGTCCATCCGAATGAGTCAGATCTGCAGATGGGTCTGAACCGTGCATGAAAAATGAGCTCACCGCAGTGTGATTCTACTGAGTACGAGCTCAGCGTCGCGTGCTGCTCTTTCTTATTGGCTCCTCTCTTGAATCAATGTTGATTCAGGAGCTTGATGCCGCGTGAATTTCGCTCAATAGTCGCGGCTTCTCTGAAAAGTGACACTTCGCTTTTGATTTGGTTGCTATGTTAGTCCCCTGATTCTTAGAGGTGACATTGTATCGGGTTCAGTGGCTCATTGGGTTAACTTCTTTCAACGTGAGTGGACGAAAGAACTTGCTAGATATGGTGAATCTTGAGGTTGCTTAGAGAGTTGATAATCCTCAACGTTGGCGGAGATGGTCACATGCAAATTAGCTCATTCAGATCCGCATCTCTCGGTCAATGTCAGTCCGTTTCCCCCCATTGGAGCTTCTTCTTCGTTTGTAGCCGTTTTGGAGTTGAAAATTTCACGTCTTTTCTGCTTACTTCCTACTCCTTCGTCCCGCAACTTGTTCCTCCGGTCAGTTCTGCTTCCAATTTTGTTTCAGCATTGAGAATCCTTGTCGATTTGAGGTATAATTGATCGTTTTTCAGTTGGTTCGGATTGGTGAAATCGCTTCTTTTCGGTTGAATTAAATATGATAACTATGTTTGTTAACCGTTTCTAGAGAAATTAAATATGTGGTGAATCTTAGAACCTCCATAACGCATGGAAGATGCAAGTGTACAATTAAACTCGCTGCTCTTTTGGCTCGACGCTTCGTGCTCTCATACACTTGCTGGTGGAAGGAGAGAAGTCATAGTAGGAGAAGTCATAGGACAAATGCTGTCCGATTGAGGAATCAGATCGGTCTTGTTGGTGAGGCTTGGTATCTAGGAGCTGGATCTAAATCTTGACAGCATGTGATGAGAGAAAAAATGGTGTCAAGCTGCACCTGAGAGGCATAGCTATTTTGGTTTGATGAAGTGATAACACTACTACTTCGCAAAATGAAGTCAGTTGTTATCTTTATGTGCTCTTTAACATGTGGGCGAGGAGATAACCTTCTCTGGTTTGCCATTTTCATAATTTGCTCCTCTTTTTATCTTTCTGCTAAGATCCGATGCTTTCACAATTTCATCTTAGGCGACAATTTGCAGGCCGCAGTTCAATTATGAACGAGCTGCTAGCTCGGCCATCAAATTGTATGAGATTTATGTTTGACATCTGGACGCCGACGTTGTATTGCTGTTTCCTGACTCTTTGCGTCCTTCCAGACTTCGTCTACGAAAGGAACCAGTTGAGCGTGCTCGAGGTGAACAAGACAAACTACGAGTCATGCAACTCCGATCACCCGTTGGTGAACTGGACCAGAGGAGGAGGGAGGGACGTCGTCCCACTGAACGTCACGAGGCCTTACTACTTCATCAGCGGCAACGGATTTTGCTTCGGCGGAGCCAAGCTCGCCGTCAACGTAGAGAACCCACCGCCCCCTCCCGTGGCCTCCCCAGAGAAGAGTGGATCCCCGGCATCCTTTTACCACGGGCGGGTGGTCCTACCAGCGGTCTTCGCGGTCGGCGCCATGTGGGACGCGTTCCTCCGGTTCTGCTAAGCCCCTAAAGAAACCCGCCCGGGAATCGGCTTCCCACGGGACCGACCGGCAATTCCTTTCTTCATCTACAAAAATTCCTTCGAAGTGAAAAGGAAGTCAAGCTGTTTTCTACTACCATTTTGTTCTTTATTTAGGAGGAGAGTTGTTTGAGAAAGGGTCTTTCTCCATGTTTAGTCGTCGACCACGGTTTGGTTTGGTTTGATTTGAGGGAGATGGCGTGAGCTGTGCTGGAACCTCGTGACCGTGTTGGGTCTCAAAGACCTGCAGCACCGAAAAGCTTCAGACAAAAAAAAAAAAAAAAAAAAAAAAAAAAAAAAAGACAGGATAGAGTTGAATATTATTTTCCGCTGGGAATGTATGCTTTTTCCAAGATTGCAAGTTGTAAAATTTATGTTGGCATGTGGCGTGTCTCGTAATCTACCCGGCCCATGGCCACTGATTCCGCAGCGATTCTCGCATAAAAGGTGAGGACGAGCTAACTTATCACGTGAGATCCGCCACGTGGGGGCTTGTGTTTCTCGATCCGGAGGTCAGCTTTTGTGGCGAAATCACATGAATTCTGACCTACCAGGCACTTTTGCTAGCGTGCCCACCCACGATCAGGTCAAATGGCAGGTCGGAGGGCAGGAGAGATCTGCTGAAAGAGCAAGATTTGACATTAAAGAAATGTCCGAGGGAAGGTCTGATAAGGAAAAAGTGGGCATGGGGCCCGGGAAAACCGAGTTTTCCAGGCTGCATTTACTATACTCATCATCATAAACTAAAGGAATCTAGTAATTCGAATGGGAGGGGAAAGAGCATGAGCTGGCGAGCAACGTGACTTGCACATCAGCTCGTGGCCGACTCGTGTGCTCGGCAAGTGCGTTGAGCCTCGAGTTCACATGACAAGACGCGCGAGACATGGGCCGGGAGGCCGAGCCTCGATCGCCTCATTTCACTTTTATCCGATGATCGCGTGCCCGGGATTGTGCTCGGGGCGACTCCTCAAAGAATGCCGGGCTCGAGCGGCCCGACCCCGCTCGCCCTCTCTGCTCGCGTTGTTCTCCGAGCCAACCAAAGCTCGACCTTTCTCAAAAGTTTCAACCGCCCCATGAGAAAATATTAGATACGTTAAAAGTGCCACGTCATTTTTACTTTAAACCATTCACACGTCGACACGTGTGTTCGGGACCCCCCATGTTAGTCAATTTCAAACTAGCGCTCTCGCGCTCTGCTCTCTCTTTTCTCTTCCTTTATTTAGTGCGTCATTTCTCTCTCCTTTCTCTTCTCACTCTCTCCCCTCTTTTCCTGACCTGACGACGTTCTCTCCCAAATAGCACTCGACGAGGGCCGCGCTCCCACCGACGACGGCCTCTCTCTCTCTACTCCAAGGCCTCTTCGCTCTCCGATGACGGCCGCGCTCTCTCCGACGATGGCGACGCTCCCTCCCGACAACGGCCTCTCTCTCTACTCCACAGCCTCTTCCTCCCGACCTCTTTCTTCCCGACGCTGGGCTTTCTCCAACAACGGCCATGCTCTCTCCACTCTGCTCAGAGCCGTCTCTCCCGAGATGCCCTAGATTTGCGACGACAATCCCCGCTTTTCAGTTTCAATTTTCTCTTTTTACCGGGGTTTTATGCTTGCATCTTTGTTTTGGGTGGTGAAGCTGGCATGTTGATTGTGAATGTTTTGCCACAATGTGCGTGGTTCTTGCAGAACGGAGGTGCAGTAGCTCTGTTCTCTCATCTTATCTTCAATCGCTTCCACACTCAGTTCGGCTTAAAGCCGTCCCCCCAAGAAGCCCTAAATTTGTGGCGCATCGCAATCCGACTAGGTCTCATCATTTTACTTTGGGTTGTCTTCACTAGTCTCTGGTCTTTGTTCAATTCTCTCGGCTCAGCATGTAAGCCCCTCCTTACTTGATTTTGTGCTTGATTGAATTCCTCAAGTGCTTGTCTGGTTTTAGGTGTGAAACTATAGTAGTCTTATGGGACAGGTGTTAAATAGTCCCATACTTCTTCAAAAATGGTTCGGTTTTTGTGGCACGAGACTCTCCGGAGCTCTTTGTAGTTGTATTTAACAGATTCAATGCAATCTAGAATTGTCTTGTAAATACGGGCTTCTTGAAGGTGTGGTTGAGGCTTGTAGGTGGTAGTTCCTACTCTTTCTAGCGGTTGAGGGTTCCATTATTATGCACAAAGGTCCATGGTCGATGAAAAACACAGTTGTGTTTAATTCCGATTCTGCTTGAGGGGCATCTCTTAGTTCTCGGAGGAATGAGCGTTTTTAATAAGTCAAATGGTAAAACCAATTGAGTATAATGAAAAGATTCCTTTCACTTTCGATTTCATTGTTGCGACCGAGCATAATCAACCTAGTCTACTTGACAATGAAATTTCTAGTGGGAAATTCAATAGCTATCAAATACTTATTGACTAAGTACCACAACAACCGTTGAAGTTTATCAAGTAAATCATCTTCCTTCCAAATTAATGAATATATGATTGGATACCTGGGGTTTAAATCGAAAGGATAAAGAATTGAGCTTTCATGATATCTGAAGAGATTTGTATGACATTGCCATATGAGATCGTCAAAAATTTCAATGAGACCATTATTTTGTATTTGTTCAATAATCTTCTAAGGTACTCTAGGCTTGGTCAATCTCGCATTTCCTTGAGTTTGTATTTTTCTCTCTAAGGAAAAGGATGTCTTAGGATATACATAATGATTTCAATTGGAGCCTTTGGTCTAGAGAGAAAGTCAATAAGCACGTTCTTCTTTCCTGCAATATATTTGGTTTCGAAAGAGTATTTCGAAAACCATTTAGCCCATTATAGTAGCTAGGAATCTGTTGTTGCTTGAATCTGGTCATTTGGGGAAATGATGTCATATCCAATTCTATTAGAAAATGATAGCCAATAAGATGGAATTCGAATTTTATCATTCCATTTACTGCTAATATCTCCTTGAAAGTAGAACAATAATGCATTTCAATTTAGAAAAACTTTTCACTTTTGTAAGCACAAAGGTGTCACTAATCATTGATTTCCTTAAATAGTATGGCTGCCTAGTATTCGTTACTAGCATCAGTCTGGAGGACTCTCTTCTTGATAGATGACATTTGCAAAGGGGGAAGAGTCTACGTGACTTATTTCGATTCTGCAACTACTTTAGTTTGAGTCTTTCCCTAAGATGGGGACTCTTTTTTGACATCAATTGTAAAGGGATCATCAATTTTGCGATGTTAGGAACAAAGTCTCTTTGATAATTGATTATCCCAAAAAATTTCTAAATTTGTTTTATTGTGAAATTTTCTTCTGAAAATTTCAACAATTCCTAAGCAGTGTATAGCTCTGGATGGTATGTACCTTTGTTGAGGTGCATACCTGTCTATACAATATTAATCTTTCTCTGAGAAAACATGATTTCATATTTCTTTACAATTTCTACAAACTACTCGAGAAGTCGACAGTGAGATTCTTCATTAGGATTGTAAAGTAATATATCATCAATATAAATCACTACAATAGATAGGACTGACTGAAAAATGCGGCACGTGGCTTTTTGGAACAAGAAATGAGCTACTTTGAAGCTAAAATAAAGAACCTTCCATTGAAAATACTGATTTGAAATATAGAACCCTGTCTTAGGTCTGTCTTCAAAATGAATACCTAATTGTTAAAATCCAACTTTGATGTCAAATTTGGAATAAATGTAAGCTTTGGATAATCCAGCAAAAAGAGAATTTCAAGAGGGTAAAGAGAATTTATCTGAAGGAAAATGTTAATTGGTTGGTAATTTATTACCAATCATATTTTTCTTTATTCTGCTTAGCTCGCTTGTTAACATAAAAGGCCTGGCAAACCCATTGGGAGTTTGAGATCTCAATAAGGCATTGTAAGCAAGATTCATTCCCATATGATTCGGCTTGAAAAATTCAAGAATCATATTATATATTAAGCTAAAGTTCAGAAATTATTTGTGTCATTGATGTGTAAATTTTTTCTCACTTTTTAAATGCCAATGAGGTTCGAAAGGAGCTTACCAACGGCTTTTCCCGCAAAGCACTGGCTGGCGGACGACGTCGTCGCGTGCGGTCGGAAGATTTTTTTGCGGGACAGGGAGCAGGAGCTTATCATCATCATCGGAACTTCGCAGCTGAGGGGACGCCTTCCCTTCTCATGGCTTCCATCTGCAACCCCTCGCTCTCTTCCCTTCCGAAGCTCGAGAGCTCGCTGAACCCTAGCAGACCGCTTCCCCAATCCAATCGCGTGCTGAAGCCGAAGCACTGGCGACGCTCCATTGCCTCAATTCCGGCCACGAAATGCCGGGCCACGGAGCACAGCTCGGTCCCGCGGGAGGGATCGATGAGCGTCGACAATCTCCGCCGCTTCGTCGACCTGAACGCCGGCAAGTGGAACGGCTCTTTCCACGTGAGTACTCGTGTTCAGTCGGTCGCTCTGTCATCTTTATCTCGCGGTATACCTCGTCGTTACGCCTCCGTCGTCTACGTTGCTGCGGTAATGCCTGACCCAAAGGCAGGCCTGAAATGGCGCTAGGGTTTGGCTGGTTCTGGAGGGTGTTTGTGTGGATTGAAGTTTTCTTAGGATTAGAAGAGGTCGGTTGAGCAGTGGTGTGGCGCGGATGCTTTTTAGTTGAGAGAGCTTCACTGTTGCCAATGACTTGTAACTTGCCTGGGCAACTGGGTGCGGAGTTTTTATAATCCTTGCGATGTCTTTATGTCGAATGTCCCGCCTTTGCAGCAATTTGATGCCCGCGGGAATCTGTTGCATAAGATAAATACGAAGCTTGCTGCGAGCTCTTATGGAGAGGATGAGCTCATCAGTCTTATCCAGACGTAAGCTCTGTTAGGCTTCTCTCTTCGAAGTTTCGATCCGGACACAACATCTGTCGTGGTCTAATTGGACCGCCACCTTGTTGTAGGCTTTACATAAAACAAGCTCAATCGAGCACTTTGATTTCTGAACACGATGAAGAACCCGAATGGGCAGAGTATAAGATAAAAGAAACCAACATGTTCACCGTCGACAAGTATCAACAGGTAAGTTTCCTATATGCTAATGTTTGAGAGGGTTTATGTCGCTGGATAATGCTTCATTCGTTGGCTTCTTTTGTTATCCTGCATAATTAGTCCATAGTTAGGATTTTTCCCAGATGAGAGGGCATTTGCCTTGAGGTACCAGACAGCAGGCATGCTCGAAACTGTATTAAGGCAAGGAGTTCTAGGGGAAGACGACACTGGCGAAGAATCTCCAAAGTGAGTGCTTGTTTTGTTCAAATTTTTCTTTTCTTGGTGGTCTGTCCATCCTTGGCCGCCAATCATGGTGACTGAGGCTAGAGAGAAGGCGAAGGTGACTAATTCACTGAATGAAATACATATATCCTTGTGCAAATATAGCATAGTTTTCTTTCCCTTATGGCTTCCTGCTCCATTATATGAATAGACACAACAAATGAGTGATAGCTACCTAGGTTTCCGACAATTATTTCTCCACTATGCACAACCATGTTGATGGCTTGGCACATTACGCTTTGTAGGATGTGTCCGTGGAAACATGAATATGTCACTTGTTTGTATACCATGCGGATAGACTTTAGAAGGATGTTGTGAAATAGTCAATGCATATTTCCAAGGATGGGAGCTACACACAGAGTAGGTAGACTGAAAAGAATGTGGTTTGAAGTGTATAATTACAATCAACCAGGAAAAGAAAAGGAGATAAGCATCAAATTATGATTACTATCTGTAGGTCTCAGAAAACCTGCTTCTCTTGACAGAATCCAGAGAAATGAGTTACATAGCTTGTCCAATGAGGGTTGTATTCATTGAAAGGGCAGATTCGCGCTTCAATGAATTCCATGGAAAATTCAATCTTTACAAGAAGCTTTCTAATCATTTCCGGAGATGCATCATAGCAGAGACTAATTGTAGAATATTGTTGACATGTTGTTGATTCTTCACATTTGTTTTGGCTGGTTCTATCACATGATCTGTCTAGACAGTCAATTCTTTAGTTGGAGACTTCAATGCAACCGATAGAGCCTCTGTTCTTTTATCATAACCAATTGCATCCACCTTTTTGGGTGGAGCATCGTCATTGTCTGATCTTTTCTGTTGTTATGGCTTAAGCTTCTGTTTATGAGGTTTCAAAGCTTCAAGATTGTCCATTGCATCCTTTTCTTCTTTAGCGCTCCAGATTCTTGCTTCTTTCTTTTGCTGAAGAGGCTTTTTTGTGCAGAAATCTCAAGCTTCCATCTCGCCGACCTTCTCTTGTGTGCGAGAATTGTCTATACTCACAACAAGCAGATACACGAGCAAGAGCATTCCACATCATGGACCCAAAGGGTGTCATTGAAATGCTTATCGTATTTCTTGAAGAAAGAGGCAATGGGTTGTCTGTACCTCCTTCGCTTGAGAACTCTGAAGTAAGTTTCAAGATATTGCTCATCTTTTAAGCGGCTATTGAAAGTGAAAGATTAATTATTCGCTGTCTTTCCTCTTAATTGCAGGGAAACACAAATAGGATAATGCCATTTCTCGGAAACTGGAAGGGGCATTCTGTAACAAAGCGTAGTGGTGTTTATGGAGCAACACTTGCTGAAGCTGATTTGGTTTCGTTACTTCAAATGGACGAGAGGGGGCAGTTAGTTCAGGTTTGTTGGAGCTAGAATTCAGTAGCTAATATAAGTTGGAAATGATTAAATAGAACTTCTGAATCTATTGAAGATGGAGTACTCAGATGAAGCAAATGTCACACTAGTCAGATGCTATTAACCTGTTAATATTGGCCGTAAGTAAATGAGATATACATATTGTGAAGCTCTGGTTTAAGTTTTTCTAATCTAAAGATGCATGGTTTTCAATATGGCCTTAAATGGGTGACTCCAGCTGAAAAGTTACACATATAGTTTCTTAGTGGTTCCACTAATCTCTACTTTGATTAAACAAAATTTAATGGCAGTTAGGTTATCAATGCTGATAACGAAATTCCATAAATTATCCTTAATAAAAATTGTGCAAAGCAATTAATGTGAAGTCTGCTGACATATTTAAGACTACTCTTTAGGTAATTGTCCCCTTGCTCCACTTTCTCCAATCACCTCAACCATCTCCCTACTCTCAATGTTGCTGACTTGGTTTGATGAACCACATAAACTGCAAATTATGCATTAGAAAAGTTAAATGTGTTTTCATGTTCAATTAGTGACTCAAGAGTTTGTTCCCTCCTTCCTCATCATCATGCCAGGAGACTACTAGAACATCCAGTAGCGGTGAATTCACCACCAACGTGCATTGGACTGGCACAATGTCGGACAATTTGATCACATTTGATGGTGGGTACCAGATGACGCTGCTGCCCGGAGGCATGTACATGGGCTGCCCATCTAACGTGGCGAAGAGCGTGGCTGAGTCCAAGTCATTCCATCTGGAGTTCTGCTGGCTCGAGGCACCCGGAAGGCGACAGAGGCTTGTTCGCACATACGATGTGGAGGGCTTGGCCGTCTCGTCAACATACTTCCTGGAAACCAAGTCTTGAGGTTGAGAAAAAGGATTGGTTCCCGGTCAATTGTAAAAACTAGACGTGCTCACTTACACCGCTTGAGCCGTGCAAAATGAGTATATCTTGTTCGACCAAAACTCGGAAGCAAGAATTTTGTCGTAGCTGCGTGTATAAATGTCCAATGAGATGGAAGACAAGTTCATATCTTTGCCGTCACCTTATTTATTATTTAAAGGCGCTTTTGGGTCCGCAAGCCTTTGCTGTTCAGCAGGCGGGTTGCAAGTGGGGGGGAACCAACTTGCTAGCTTTTTGATGGCTGTCTGAAAACTTGCGAACTGTCTTGCTGGAAAATGATGGGCTGAAAACCGGAACGTGGGGTTCCCTGCAATTAAGAATACCAAATTGCAAGAGCCGGCCCTTCAGCCGCCGTGACGATGCTGACGTCGGCAAAGCACGAAAACCATGGGCGATTGATGTAGGCAGTGCCGACAATGGCTCGGTTGCATCATCTTATCCCACCGAACGAGCCTAAACCTGTACGTAAGTCTAGAAAGCTTTCCTTCTTTTCGTCGCACTCCGGTTTCTTTGCTACAAAAGTTTCACATCTAGGATGAAGCATTGTCCACGTCACCACAGAGGGAAAATTCTCTGCTCATTAGCTTTTGACATAAAGATCTGAAAGAGCAAATTAGACCAAAATACCAAAATGCACCGAGTCAATTGAGCACTACTGACAAGGCTGCGAGCTTCTCAAAAACTGTTTTTTTGCGAGATAATTTCTATTTGGGTTGATGCATGGATAATTGATTTATGTGTTAATGACCACTCGATATGCAATGAGCAATTTCTCTCATGTTTACAAAAAAAACCTCACTCTTGTGTGTTGGTGCATCTTCCAAACCGGGATGTGACTTATGTTATTAAAATTGGTACTGTTTATCTTAGTTCCAATATTATCCTTAATGATAGTTTCTATATTTTTGAATTCAAACTCAATCTTATCTTCGTTTCCAAAGCCTACGAGGACGATTCTTGTCCTGCGGTCTTGAATTCTGCAAATTGTTTCGTTTAGGACTTTTTGACCGGCAAAACCAATAAAATCTTATCATCCTATCTTGAACTCGAGTGGTCCCGAGCACGGACGGATCACCTTAAAACCCAATGATAGAGGACATCAGGACTACACGATGCTGCCCAACTTTTTAGCATCGATTAAATGCTGCTGCTGTACCGCGACACCGAAATTAAATTCATGGTACCGAACGTGTGGGGGGTGTCCCCCATATGTACGTCTAGTCCTCCCATCTTCTTCTGTTCATTCGATGTATTCGGTTCGAGTTCCGACGTCGTATGGGGCCTGAAGTAGCGACCTGTGCAATCGGAGGCAGCAGGTGCTCCCGTGAGTCACTGCCAATCTGCTGTCAATTTGCCAACATGGGCCTCGATTCGCAGTTTGCTCATCTTTCCCACGGAATCCATTCCTTAGTTTCTTGCGTGACTTAAGAAAATTGTTCTTTTGGTAATCTTTCTCTCCAAGAAAAATCTTTCTGACCTCCTTTTCCAACATCCGCGGGTGCCCGGAATTCTTGGAGTACTCGTCTAATCATCGGATGTGAAGCCCCGCCATTCCACAGAAACTAGATAACAATAAAAGACCCAAAAATCACATCAAGAGATTGATTATTTGAGCGTGGTCATTCAAATCCGAGTCTCGAAGGAGATTGGACTTAAATTGGAATGCGTGCAGCTTTAAACTACCATTTAATCAAGATTTTTTTCTCATTTTATTTTGCCAATAATAGTCTCATCATGAAATTGAAAAGGCATTGAAATTAGCTTTGATTGTATGTTGGCGTTGCGGCAGGATAGGGCTTTTGCATGTCATACTTTGGCTAGTATTAATAGACATGTTAATGTCGGATTATCGAATCAAAAATCGCGAGACCTAATAATAAAAATTCTTTATATTCAATGGCATTACGGTTCTTTTTTCTTGATTTATACGATAAATGATATGGGGTTCAACATTTTTATCAGAAATAGGCAATGGATGCACTATTTATCAAAAATCTTATTTATGTTTTCTTGGCATCCTTCGATGAAGTGAAACAGCAAAAAAACCATTACAAAAAGGTGGGATTTTTAACTGAACTTCTTCTGGAGAGCGAAGACAAGAAGAGGCTAGGACAGGACAGCAAGTGGCGGTGGAGCGGTAGTTGCCACCCCCAACGACAATAAATGTCGTGGCAACGTGGGAGAAATAAGGTCAATTTAAAAAAGGGTTAAAAGGGAAGCAACAAAGAAAAACGAGAAACAGACGCCAGTGACAGCAAAGACAACACCAGCGCTCGTCGATCCTGGGCTTTCCCAGAGGAGAAAGAAACGAAGCCAAGAAATGGCCGGAAAGCAGCCGCCGCCGCCTCTGCGGCCCACCATATCGGTGCCGCCGCGCCCGCCGGCGGCCGCCATGTTCGGGCCCTGCGCGAGCCCCGGCCCGTTGACGCTGGTCTCCAGCTTCTTCGCCGACTCCGACGGTGGGTCCTTCTCGGAGCTGCTCGCCGGGGCCATGTACTCCCCGCTCGCCGTCAACGCCTCGGGCCCAAGCTCGTTCCTTTGGGACTACACGCGCGAGAACCCGTCGAGGGAAGGGGAGCCTCGAGATGGGCAGGCGGGCCTGCCGGTGGGTGCTGCCAAGTCGCCGTTGTTCACGGTCCCCCCTGGCTTGAGCCCTTCCGGGTTGCTTCTGTCGCCCGGTTTCTTCTCTCCTAAGGTGATTGCTGCACTTCATTTCTTGGGTTTTCAGGATGAAATTGGGGCCCCTGCCTTGCTTTTTTTTTTTTGTGAATGAATGCGTCTTTTCGGAGTTCCATCTGCTGTCGCTAATCTTGCGACCGCATAAATTTGCATCCTAGGAGATATAGTTTGGTTAGAAAGATGATTTTTTTTTTTTTTAAGTATTTCAATTGCTTCACTGGTATTGCCTGAAATCAGAGTCCTAGCTATGGCATCAAGGCAAACGGGCCGTAGGTGAGAAATGGAATCAAGTTTGTAATGTCATTATCCCCTTCAAGAACCTTGTCTCAAAATCTCACCCAGATTGTTGGTGCAGCTGTTGCGGCGATTAGCGTGCGTTTCGGCTGAGCAGGCTACATTGTCTGATTAATTAATTAATTAACTACCTCGGCAAGTTCCATGCTCTCTAGGTCGTTACATGCCTAGAGTGATGATTTTCGGTTATTGGAGGTGTCTAGTCTTAGACTCTCACCCAGAGAATTTTATGCTCTTATTGAGACCTTAGGATGATCGACAGGATACAATAACCTCTGGAGAGTAGCTCCTGGAATTGTTTTAGGCGCACATAGAAACTTACCATTCACAAGACCTAGATAATGTACTTTCCTTAACCTATTTATGAATCTCCTTTTATGTTTCCTATGCACAAAGCAGAGCCCCTTTGGGATGTCCCACCAGCAGGCCTTAGCACAAGTGACTGCTCAAGCTCAGGTTGCACTAGCACGGTCTCATGAGCACTTGCAATTAGAAATTAATCCTCCATCAGAAGCATCAAAAGAGCCACTCCCAGATGAACCATCTCTTATGCCAAATGAGGATTCACATCAGCTCTCTCCATCAGATGCTACCACTTCCATGGCCGAATCCTCTGATTTCGTTAGTTCCAGTCACAAATGGGAAGCTCTTCCCATGGTTCTTGAGAAGCCCACTGAAGATGGGTATAATTGGAGGAAGTATGGCCAGAAGCAGGTCAAGGGCTGTGGTTTTCCCAGGAGCTACTATAAATGTAGCCATCTGAATTGCTCAGTCAAGAAAAAGGTTGAGCATTCTCTCGATGGTCGTATAACGGAAATTACTTACAGAGGGCAACACCAGCATGAAATGCCTCAAGCCAAAAAGACTTCAAAAGATGGTAACAACTTGAACAGGAGCACAAATTCTCTGGCTAAATCTCAAGCTGTTCTTCAGGGGCAGAGTGGGCGCCAATCTGCTCCTGCAATGCTCAGGAGTGGCCAAGATGAGGAGTCCTCTCAAGCAATCGCTTCAAATACCAGCGGGTTAAGTAACTATGTGGAGTTAGATGATGCTAAATCAAAGGGAGATGGATCTGATGTCGATAATGATGATGTTGACGCTGGTGATGACAAATCAAATCCCAAGCAGAGGCGAGTTTTATTTATGATGTTCTATATAATTACCGTCTTTCTTCTCATAATATTCCGTTTTAGACAGATTAATAAATTGCTTTGGCTTATAGGATTGTGCCAATTCCATCAAGCAAATATGTCACAGAACCCAAGATCGTTCTGCAGACAAGAAGTGAAGTTGATTTGCTGGATGATGGCTTCAAGTGGCGCAAATATGGACAGAAAGTGGTCAAAGGGAGTTCCTACCCAAGGTACTGAACTTTTCTTTGTGTTTATTGATGAAATTTTCACGGGAGATTTTTAATTATTTCATAGGCATCTCTTCCCATTCTTGCCTGCTGTTCGTTGGCTTGATGATCTAATCATGCTTGGAATTGCAGTCTTGATGTCAGATGCCATTAGCCCTAGAAATTAGATTTTGGTGTCTCACCTCACGTGATGTCAAAGGTGTCTATGAGCAAGTGTTCTGGATCCATACAGTGTGTACAGTAATTTTTTTTTTGTTGGTCAGTCAATACAGTGTATGCAGTAGATTTTGAACTCAAATGTGAAGCTCTTTTTTTGCGACTTTTGTCTGTCTGTAATGGGGGCAGGGAGGCAGCATGTTGCCTATAGTTTTTGCCATGTCCTTCAGCTGTTCCCTCACTATGCCTGAACAAGCCAAAGCATAAGAAAGCAGTCGAAACTTGGGGAAGGGTCTCTTTGGCTTCAAATAATGAGGTGAAATACATAATGATCTCAAAGAAGCCAATTAGATTTTAGCAATTCGTTTCTTGACACTTTCAAAATACACAAGAGTCACCCAAATTATTTTGGTGCAAAATCATGTGGCAACATAAACATAGTACATGCAAAACAAAACCAGGAGGATCTCTTCTGGAGTGTCAAGAGTAACATAGATTCCTCTCATTGTCTTATGCCATCTCACAGATCAATTGGGCGAAGTCATTAGGAGTATGGATTATTAATATTCTGGGTATTGTGTCATCAGTTTAAGATTTGCCTTCTCTTGTGTACTCGATAGGTGGTATAGATAACCCATCAGGGATGCCGGATTGATGTTACAACACCTTTTACTCTGTCTTGTTTTGCTTGCATTACTTTAATCATCTGATCTTAGATCACAATTCAGCCCTGCCAACTGAGATTTTTGAGGGGCGACAAGTCTTTTTCCTTCCCCAGTCTTAGCATATAGGAGTGAAAACAGCTGATATATGTCACCCGGTCATTATATGAACAATGATTACTCTCTCGCTTCATCTTTCTCGTTGTGTTCCTGGATGCCGCTTACTCAATCATCAGCAGAAGTACTAGGATTATCTCAGCGTTCTTGTTTTTCTCTGCTTTCCATGATGTTGGAGTTGAATACTTCATAAACGGTGCTCTCTCTCTCTCTCTCTCTCTCTCTCTCTCTCAAAGTGTTGGCTCGAAGAAAGAAATAGATTTTCCAAATAGCGCAATCAAATATTTGAGCGCTTCAATTTGCATTTTTCTTCTGTTAAGGTCCTGTTCTGATACAATAAAAAATCACCCTATGCTGTGCAGGGGCTACTACAAGTGCACTTACGCAGGCTGCAATGTCCGTAAACATATCGAAAGGGCTGCGTTGGACCCCAAATCCGTCATAACCACTTATGAGGGAAAGCACAATCACACCGCACCATCTGCTGGAAAGCGAGGCCGCACTGTTGAGGCGACGGAATTTGGCGATGCCCAAAGACCGTCGGTTCTACGGCTGAAAGAAGAGCAAGTGGCTGCTTGAGCCTTAAGCTAGTCGATGCTCATCTTACTGAAAAGAGCTCGTGGACTCGGTGGATTTTGGCCAGAGTCACACAAGCCATGTATGATCGAACAGAAATGTGATAAATATGTAAATGAGCGAACCCTCTTGCTGTCACTTGGGGCTTGTGTTTTCCATGCACAAAAACCACATCAAGTGCAGGGGAAGGTTATTGCTTATGCTTTATGCATCTCCTCCTGTAACTAAGCATCAGTAACTCCGTTGTATCAATTGCCAAGGCTGAGTCTCCAAAAAAGTGAGATTTCAAATCAGTCTTTACTCTGTTTTATCAATTCGTTTCTTCTTAATTGATGCCGACCTTAAAAAAAGAAGCTTTTTACATTGCTGGACGGTTCTTGCTACCGCAACCTCTTGTTCAGAGGAGCCTCAACTCCAGTATCGATCAACTGGTCTTTGCATAGAAAGGGGCAACTTCCGAAACAGTTCCATGGCTTGAACATCATTAACAGCATCAACTCGAAAAAGATCGCAGTTTTGGCATGGAGGGACTTTGAGCAGAACTGAATGGAGACCCTGAAAATAATATGATCAGATTCACTAAAACCGTACTGCACATTGAAATTGCAGAGCAGCTTCCGAAGGTGAATAATTCATCATTTGCCTCGCAATCATTCAAGGCGCAGAAAAGGATTTGCCTTCGACAAATTACATGGAAAAGGCGCCAGAGTCCGCAATGCAAAACCCAGATTCAACGCGAGATGCAAAATGGAGAGGACGCGCGACCAAAAGGAAGGTTCTTTTGGTTTCATCTAGGGCGAAACCCGTCACTTTGGTCTGCCGTCTATTCTTAAGATGCGCTTCCTCCACAGGTCGTAGAAAGCCTGTGGTTGTCCATTTAAATTGATCATCTTGTTCTGATAATAAGACCGTTCATAAAAATATGACTTCCAAATGCTGGCATCCTCTATGAGTGATCATGCTAGAATATGCGATCAAGTTTACCATCTCAAGTTTGAACTCAGCTGGTCCTTCGACGAGCACATCACAATTTCTTAGCAAGAATCATCACACATCTAACAGATCAATTTTTGCAGACCAGCACGACTACCTGGCATTACTCTTTCTTTTGGAAAGCATCTTCAACGACACAGCAAGCGACAAAGTTAGCAGTAGAGTCCCAAGGGAACTTGACAGGAGCATCCCAACAACATATACAACAAATATATATTACATTACTAGAGACAAATGGCGGAGTAGAAACTGATTTCATGTTTAACTTGTGCTCACATGATTAATGAACCAGGGATAAATGAAAGGTTTTAATTCAAATAATTTGCATATTTATAGAGATTTTCTTTCCCAGCTGGATTGAGACTGAAGGCATGGACTTCCCCCTCTGAAGGCCACTGTCATGGTTGGTAGTCAGCATTGTGATTTCACTTAAAAAGGGACTTCTCAATCATCATCCCCAGCAACCAGCGTCGGTATTTGGCCATGATTGACGAAATCAATCTTGTTCAATCTAACACAACAAAGCACCTGTTCTGGCAGCTCCTCCGGCTTTTGCGCCTGTTGGGTTTTCAAGAACAGAGCTCAGCAGTCAGATGAAACATGCAAAGAATTCGGTATTTCACTGGACGCAGTATTAGACGGAGAACTCAATTTTAACATCATAGATGGGCGCGAGATTGTAAATCCCAATTCTTTGTCGATGCATAAAAGGTTTCTGGATATGTCGAATACGAAGGGCAATGTCTAACAGGAGTTGCATAGCTGAAGGGTTACCTGGATAGTCAGACCCAAATCGAGTATTCCGTTCTTCAACCGTTCCCGGAAAGCTTCCAACCCCTTTCGAGATATAAAGCTAAATAGGTGAATGTCCAAATCGATCTCAAAGTAATTAGGTCCCTGCATTAATGGATTGAAGTGACAAGAACCTCAGAATTCGAGTAATCAGTTTGCAAGGAAAAGTGTCTGACTTATTAAAATAGTCAAAAGAACATATTATTGCAGCTCACCTTATAGAAGTTGTGTTGAGGGCGTGAAAGAACTGGCTTTTCGTTGTACGCTTGTACTAGTTTTCTCTCGGTAGAACTTAACTGGAGATCCTCAGGGTTCTCCACACCAGCCATGATCTTCAGCCTTTCTCTAAAAGGAATGATAGACTCTTTAGCAAAGCCTTTAACCTTCTCCATCTCATCCTCGACCAATTTCTGCATGAGGAACAAGTTATCGTAGCAGAAAAATGAAATTTTCTAAATCATCAAACTGAGTTGAATATTCAAGTATCACAAGTATATGTTTTTTTTTTTGGTCGAATCACAAGTATATGTTTGGACTTGAGTTTTGTTTTCCTTTTATTTTTTTTTAATATATATAATTATGCCCATTTCACACGGACCTACAGCGACTAAAATTAGCAAGGAAATTGAATCAATAATTTGCTGACTTGTTTTTTTTTTTTTTTTTTTTTTTGACCTAAGACTACATGAACTTGACACTGGAAGCACCAAACAACCGATACAGTTCAAGTGGATCACACGTGCCCCATCAGAAGTATGGTAATTAAGTCATTGCAGTCGAGAATTATGATCCCCAAGGCTGAGACAGATCCTTCAAGACATAAGAACAGGCATTGTATTGAAGGCCACTCTTTGTCATAATAGTATATTCCTTCATATTGAAGGCCACTCTTTTTGTCATAATATTATATTCCTTTACATCCTACCTTGATTTGACTGTGTTCCCTGGTTACAGCCAGCAGTAAAAGAGAAAGCAAATGGGAACAACGGAAGGGAGGCTAAATCACCTGGATACTGTCCTGATATTGTGAAGAGATGTCTTTCTCAAAACTCTCAGAAACTTTGAAGTACAAGATAAGACTCAATCCTTCCCCATCGCTATCACCAAGGAACATCGCAGCAGGATAAGTGGGCAACTGCAGAACGCACACAATTTAGATGATGAGAGAGCAGTAAATCACGAGACATAACATGACAATGATCTGACAAAAGCAAACTTCCTTGCTCCAAAAGTAAGAAGGCAAACGAGGAAAGTGGATGGGACCAACAAGCATTCTCATCCAGGACTTACTTGGATATTTACAACAAGAAGAGGAGGTACTTTTCCATCTGCTTTCACATTGGGTAGCTCGAGGTGTTGGGCTATGTGGTTTATTTTTCTAGGACACATAAAAAGATCAACTCCAATTGGTATATACGGGCTGTTATCTGAAGCAGGGGACTTCCGCTTATCTCTGCATACAGCCATCAGGTGATTAGGCTCTACACAATCAAAGGAACTCACAACACACAAGCAATATAATCGAAGTTTACAAATGAGCAACTAATTAAGATGTCTGTTAGATGCAATGAAGAAACTGGTGGAAGTATAGCGTTTGAAAAATCATTGTCGAGTTATGCATGGTTATCATGAAAGCTTGTGATGAAAAAGAGCATTGACATCGTACTTGAAGTAGTTTTCTCCCCGAAGTTTAAATTTGGAGGGCGGAAGCTCAGACCAGCATCCAGGGGTCGGTTTTTCACCAGTGCAGCAAGGGATAATCAATCCTGCTCGGGGGCGATATAAGAATCTTTTTGATGCACCTGTAAATACACCAACCCATCTCATACTATACAAATTCACTGAGACATGCAATAGACGCTGTAATTGTCATAATTGGTAATACAGGCAACATCAAATCACTTGTCAAGGACATAGATGTATATAAGTGTCTATCCCTAATATCGACAGATTTAAAAGGCCACCAAGGAACTCAACTATGCAATAATGACATCGTAGAACATAAATTAAGCTTGAACATCAACGCAAGGAGGCCCCTTGGAATACTTACGATGTTCCGTTGTTTCTTCTCCGTCACAGGACCTTCTCTTGAATGAAAGCCTAAAGACTGCAGACTTCTTTCTTTGAGCCTGCGGGCCCAAATTATGAGTACTTACGATCTTGTCGTTAAAACTCACAGAAGGAACTAAACGAGATAGGCCAGATTTCAATATTTTCGGCTGGCATTTCTCCTCAGAATCGCGTCTATTCTCTTTAAGACCTTTGAAGCTCCCATGGCAGTGTTCCAATGTTTTCCTCATCCTGTTGTAACTTTCCTCAGCCTTTCCAACACAAGCCAGCTCATACCCTTGTGTAGACGTGAGTGTATTAGATTCCTTGTGCTCATCTTTGTCTGTTAAAACTTCGGATTTACCTCCATCTATTTTGAGATAACTTCCACGAAATTCTTCATAGGCATTCCCACTGTCCACAAAGCAAGATGAAGTTTCATACTGAAGCACCTGACCACCAGAAATGTTGCCAATGGCATTGACTGCCAAAGGAAATCCATCTACACGTGTTTGGGAACTCCAATCAGACTCAGAAAGGCAAACAATGATAATGTTCCTAATTTAAATATTCTTTGAAAAAGGAAGAAGAAAGACAAGAAAAAGTTTGCTGACTACTTGTACTGGGGAAGTTTATGTTTCTTACCTCCATGCACACTGATGAATTCATCATCTGAGTCAGACTCCAAGATGCTCACCGAGTCGAACCATGCCTCCTCTTGGCATAATACTGCAGGGATTGACTATTGAAACTTTAGTAATTTGGCTTTGCACAATCCAAAAAGTATATTTGTCTATGAAAGGAAAGCCTTCCAAGCAATACAAGCAGTAAATTAAATTGAAAAATTCAAAACACCCTATTCAGAATTATACAAATGCAATAGAAATCCTTATTATAAGAGGACAGTCTAACGTCTTTAATCTGTCAGCCACCATGACGTAAACCTAAATAAACTTCATGTTAGTGGCTACAGAGAGAACTGAGAAAGTTGCTTACAGTCACTGGCTTATTTTTCAACCTAGTAAGTGATCAAGTTTGTGCAAACTAGGGTAGTAAATATAAAAATCAGAACAGAAGCGGGACTGGCATAAGCAAAGGCAAGGTAAGATTTTCTTCGAGGACTTCCGATGCCTATAAGGGGTATTCTGGTTTTCGTATGCAATCTCATGGAGTTCTTGAAAAATGCCAGTCAAACTAAACTCAGGATAATGAAACGGCATACCATTTGATTCAAATTGGCTATGGTGCCACTGCAGCTGTGTCACATGAAATGTAGAATTGGCAACCTCGGATCTTCTGCAAGTGGTCGTTTCACCTGTCTCGAAATCCATACGAACAAATTCACTGACGGCATAATCCCTGACGAGAGTTCCGGCACCACTATTTTTTTTCTTGGTTATGGTAGGGACAGAAGTTGATGTCTTGCCTTGGCGTTTGCGGGTTCGGCAGGAATGTCTCTTCCGCACTTTTATCTTTTTAGGGGGTGTCGACATGCAAGCACCCATTATGACTACTCAAAGCACAGTTCCAATCTTTTCCAATGATTTTCAATTTTTTCCCCAAGAAAATTCTCCGCAAACCTATCAACAATGAAACTTGGAACATAAATATAATATGCAAGATGTTCTCCACAGATGCACTGCATTGTAGCCTTTCTTCTACATTAAACATGAGTACCGAAAGGAAAATAATCCACGGCGACAAAAATATTTTAATTAAGACAGGTTCTTCATTCAAGTACCCAAAAATCCCTGGTATAAGATCGAACCATCTACCATTCCCGATGTTGGAAAGCTAACCATCTATTGTAAGCAACATGAAGGAGGACTTTACCTGCTTCGGAGAAACTGAGATTTCAGGGAGAGTGAAAGCTGGGCAACGCAAGAGAGATGAAACCCCGATCAAATTATCAGACAAGCTCTTCCCTGATCAAGCATTCCTTTAAAAACCCTGAACGCATAAAAAAGGCAAATCACAGGGCGATCATCAGCAACGAAAACGGATAACGACAAACGCAAATGCATCACATGATTTACACTAGTTTCCATAAACCATTCTAAAGAAATCACAAGGAACCTGCCATTCTAATCATAGTACTTTACATAAACTAATCAATGTCGATCCAAAAATTTTAAAAAAATAATAATAATAAAAAAAGAGAGAAACAAAAAGAACAAAGAGATGGACCTCTAAAAAGTGCAGATTCACAGAGAGAGAGAGAGAGAGAGAGACGGAGAGAGAGACAGAGAGAGAGAGATGAACGGTTCATTCATCACTTTTAAAGGGAATTTTCATTTCACTTTCAGAGAAGGGACATATAACAAGGTAGACAGATGAAGGGTCCACATAAGACGAGGAGCCAAAAAAAAGAGAGAATAAGATCGAGCACCACTATGTTTCCCATAAAGAATGGTTGCTTTGTCCATATCAGTGTGCCAGAGGCACAGGAAAAAGTCGAAAGATCTCGGCAACGTGAAAGCGCTTCGAGTGGAAGCACGACAGAAATTTCCCAGTCGACGCGATGATGCCCAAGAAGCAGTAGCCGACAAAACCAAGAATTATGCGAACTTCCGGTCGCGTTTCGCGATCGAATACCAAAAGAATCAAGAATCAGCAAAAGGGCATCATTGAAAAGGGAAACTCATGCTTTTCGAGAGATGAATATATTCACGACAAGTACAATGGAAAAGGGTGAAGACAAGCATAAAAATAGAGGGGGATTCATCCACCACATGCATTGCACCGCGACCAAAAAGGACATCAAAGAAGACATGAAATCGGAAACGTTTCCCAGGAAAAAGAAAGGGCGAAAGATTCGCGCATTAACAAGATCGGTGGAACAGAGGATAAATTAGATGCATGCATGCACGAATATACGCTTGAGGATCGGAGAAAAGACGGTTCGAGCGAGATTATACATCGAGCTTGATCGAAAACGGAAATGGAAAGGCCTAACCTTTTTCCTTTTTACTTTTTCTTTGTTTTTGCAGTACGGATCTGCGTGTCCCCCTCTCCCCGTCCCTCCTCTGCGCCACCACCGGCAAGAACAAGAAATGCAAGAAAAAGCAAAGCTGCGCTCCCGACAACAACAGCCCGCAGAGCCAGAGGAGAGAGCCTCTGAGGAATGCGGGAGACAAGAAACGAAGCGGGTCGGTGGAGATGGAGAGGGTCCGACAATGTCGTCGGATCCGCAGAGCGGTCTTATCTCCCACGCCCCGTCCTTCCTCCTTCCTCCTTCCTTCCTCCTCCTTCTTCTTCCCTAAATATCCCTCCTCTGTTTTACCCTGCAACTCTCATTGCAGGCGGAGAACGCGAATCCCAGAGCGGCTCCTCTCCTCCTCTCTTGCGGTTCTTGAAGTCGTCCTTGCAGAGAGACATCCCTCTCCCTCTCCCTCTCCCTCTCCCTCTCTCCCCCTCCCCTTGAGTTTAGCTCTCGTGTTGTCTGAGTTTAGCCTTCGGGCTTTTTTTAAATTTCGCTGGCAGATAGCTAAAAAAACAAATCAGCAAGAACCCATCTCGAGAGAGAGAGAGAGAGAGCAGTGATAAAAATCCTATATATTTCCCATGATCATCATCGTATACGTTGCGTGAACTGTTTATCCTATTTATAATAGTCAATCCCGTTTCGCGCTGAAGTCAAGGTCTAATCCCTCGCATCTGAATCTGCACTCCATCCTGCCATCCGTCTGCCCTGCCCTGCCCTGCTCTCTCCGTTCCTCGTTGTGCGTGCGCCACCCGTCTTGCCTCCCGCTTGTCATCTTCCGCCGCTCCCTCGAGAAAAATCAAGAAAACACAGGGCCAGGAAAAGTCGTGCTTTTTTAGCATTTTCCTCACGTCGCTCTCCCAACAAATTTCCCTGTTCCTTGCTCCTACGCGTGAAGCCAAGCCAATTTCCATCGAAGCTACGTCTTTTCATACCTATTTGACGTGACCATTTTGATCTTTTTTTTTAATAGTTTCGATTTTGGCCTAATTTCTTACATAGTTCCCAACTTTAAATTCAATTCAAAATTCTATCTCTATTTTTTTTTATCTAAAGGAAAATGCCTGCCATCCCTCTAAACCGAACTTTGTCCGCGGGCATATCAACGTTGGAAGGCTATTGTTATTTCATACAAAATTGAAGGCGACGATGAAGAAGTGAGTTTTGATAATGAACTTTTAGCTAAAACTAATGACGATTTTTTGATTCGTGGGCAGATATGAGATCCAAGTGAAAGTTTGAGTGTTTTATAAACTAAGCAAGTTTCGGAGTAGAATTATGATTAAATCTCTAGTTTAGAGTTTAACTAACTCGGGATGTTACCCGCTTTAACTAATTTCACATCAAATTTTATAATTTTGCCCTTCAACATACAGTTGAACACCTTCCCAAGCCATCTAAGCACACTTAACTTTAGAGTTTGCCATTATTAGCCCTTCAACATACAGTTGAGAGTGCTTCCACCTAAGCATGCTTAACTTTGAAATTCCAAAATTAAGTATTGTTGTTACATCAAAATATGCATCTGTGGGTGTTAATTACACTTTTCACACATATATATTGAAAATGCTCCGCCTTTGTTTGGTGCACAATTCTATTCATTCATGTCCCCTTCATCATCCTAAAAATCTATTAGGAGCCGCTCTTTATCCAAGCCCTCTTGCACCAATGACCATTTTCCACCCTCATCAGACTAAGTCATTATAGAAATATTTTAATTTTTTTAAGGTATTTGATAAATATTTAAAATAACAATACATGATGACAACTTGTTTACTTAATTTTCAAGCGTTGCTACTCAAACTCAATATAAATTTAAGTATCTTGACTGCTTCATTGAGTCGAGCTGAACCTTGAAAATACTAAATTAGTGTATGTTTTGAAATTAGCTCAATGAATGGATTAAAAATTGTATGAATTATTGGTTGAAAATGTCAAAGGTCCGTACCACCGACCGCGATGGCATGGCTGGATAGGCCTTGGACCTCCACGAAGGAGGACCAAGTTCGAAACCCCTGCGAAGCAAGGGCGTCTTTGTTTCAGTGACTTAAGCGTGACGTCGGGGTGGTGGTTTCGCCGGCGTCGCCTGCAGGGGTTTACGGTCTCCTTTGCGCCGGCCTAGTAGCGGTTCCTCCAAAGCAAAAAAAAAAAAAAAAAAAAAAAGAAAAAAATGTCAAAGGTCCGTATTTACGAAATCTCGAATGAATGATAAATTCTCTAAATATAGCGAAAATTTAAAATAGACCTTTGATGTCGAATATTTAATCCAGTGTATTTAGCGTAAGGATATGGAATCAATCGAGATCGGGGAAAATATATCATGTCTCCAGCATATTCATTGTTAGTCTATAGCAAGAGCAAGCTCTTGTTAGCAAAAATTAAGAACGGGCATAGGGTTGGTTACGTCTTAGGCGACCCAGGTGACCCATGTGACTATTTTCTCAACTTTAATGTTCTTTTAAGATTCGAGGTCAAGTTGTAGCTATATTTGAATTTAAAACCGAGGTTGCCCTCCTATCAAGGGAAACTCGAGCTCATGGCAAAGTTGATCTCAAACTTGATAAATCAACCTCGATCTTGTCTAATATCGACCTTTCTTTTATTTGAGCATAGTCGAGCTCGGTTATTAAATTATTTTGATTTGATTAGATGCGATGCGATGAGACAACAAAAGTGTTAGATTGCCAATCACTACCCGCCAACTATAATAACTGGACCGCGGTTTTTATGCTAGACGGGCTATTTCGCAGCGGTTAGGTACTTCGGTTAATCAACCGACATAAAGAACGATAAAGACAGGACTGCACATTAATTACCGCCACACCTATTCTTTCAATTTTTCCTCTATTTCTTTTTTTTTTCTCCCTGTTATTATTACTATTACTATTATTATCATCATTATTTGGACCTACAAAAACAATTCGGCAATTAAAAAAAAAAAATAAATGCTGCAGAGAAGAAAAGGTGGAAAAACTGACAAGAAGACAATAATTGGGGGGACACAGATAAGAGGGGACAGCTACATAGCTACCCGTCCCTAAATCTTTTATGGGAGTTTCAATTCGATCATTATTGGGCGTGCGCATCTACAGTTTCCGTATGGTCTCTTTTGCGACAATTCGCGAAAACCCAAAAAGGAAAAAGAAAAATGAAAAAATGAAAAAAAATGAAGTTAGAATGTACAGCTTTTTTCGATCTGCACTAATGTGTTCGTGTCTCCAGGTTGGGCCATCCATCGGTCGTTGTCTGTCCACGTCGAAAGTGAATTGAGTGAAGGCCGTAGCCCCACGAACGTGTCTTAATATTAGCTACAAATTGTCGGACTAAACTTTCGGTTTCGTTTTATTGAGCTAACGCGGAGAAAACTCTAAAATTGATGCGTCTTGAACTAATTTTTATGTCATAAAAGCAATAAATCGATATATTTATATTATATTTATCACAAACTAATGATACTTCTACATCACATATGTCACATTTATCCTGCATTATATTAAATATAGGATTTTTTTTTATAAGGGATAGTTGTTATATGTACTAAAAATTAATTTTGGGACAGATATAACACTTGCCTATTAATTTAGGTTTTCTGTTGTATTAGCCCCATTTTGTTTTATTTTTTCTAAATCTTGCGAGCCCATGTATTTTGATTGTATCGAATACCATTCAAAATATACAAATTTTGACATATAAATACGCACAAGACTTTTTTGTAATTTTTTTGAAAGATCAAATTAATTTTTATCTTTGACGCAAGAGTACAGAGTTGCGATCGAACTTTTATCTAATGGGGACTCTTGACGCCTATTAAAGTATATAACTAATGACGTCTAGATTTAAAATACGGTGCTTTCCGAATAGTTTTGAATTACTAAGAAAATTTTAGTTTATAGTTCTTTTTTGGGGCTAAGCGGTCGTGTACTAGGAAGATTAATATAGCGGATCAATTAAGAAGAAGAGATTTGAAAGAGGCCCGATTTGCATAAACAATAAAGTAAATTTGATTTGTTCAATCATGTATTTTATATTTATTATTGGAAGTGATCCTTGGGTTGGTCCAAGCCGGCAAGGTTTTACAATTAAATGCGGTTGTCGAGGTCCTTTCAAATTTATTTTCGAACATATTTGACATGGGAGGCCCGTGAGTCGCCAGATCCACAATCAAGTATATTTGGCACGGCCGGACTCTAAACAAGCTTTATTTAATTTTCTTTTACTAAAAATGTCCAAATAATTTCTCTCTGCATGTATATAAACACGTATTCTACATGTATATAACTAATATAAATTCATAGTGATAAATTTAGCATCGAGATCAAGTCGTGTTTTTCGCTGCCGTGTATTAATGTGGCGAGTGGTAAATTAATCTCTCCGCACATCTAACCAAACACCACTTGAAATGCACGACAAACATGATCTAAAGTGAACCCTAATTTCCATAGGACAAGGAAGGCCTCGTTTAAAAGCGGGCGTTCGATGGCGGTAAATTAATCCTATCTTTTAAAAACGACATTAAAGAAATTCGGGTAATCATGAGGTCAGGGCGACCTTCTAATTCGTGCATCATTAGCTGACTGAACATCATTAATCGCCACTTTTCTAGGGACTGATCACATGGGAATCGTCGAAAGTTCACGTGCATGCACGTACGTGCAGATGTTATCATTATCGCTTGGCCACAATTAATAATACCGATCAGCTTGTCATGTCAGGATTAGGATAATTACTACTGTTTTATTATTATCGTCATTTCTTTCTATTGTTCTAATAATTGAAAACTACTGGTTAATATGGCACGCCATTTTTTTTTTTCGCGTGAAGTGGCTTGGCATGAAAATTATCGCATTAACTTTTACTTTTAATTTTTTTAGAAAAATAATTTTCTCATTTTCCGACATTTAGAGGTTTCAAGCCGGGTTTAGTGGGGTCCACCGAGGACAACTACATTGAGGCAACACCCAAGGCCCCAATGCCTATGCGTGAGGCCCCAATTGCCAGAGCCTGATTCCATCGTGATCAAGCTCAGGAACCTCATGCCTAGGTTCAGGGTCCTCAATGCCTAGGCTTAGGACTCCCGCACCTAAGACTGAGTCTCCAAAGCTCAAGCCCAAGTCTGAGTTCACATCGACACCAAGCTCAAGACATTAGGGGCTAAGATTAGGTCCTTGGTGCTTGGCCATAGGTCCATCATGGTTGAGCCCAAGTTTATCAATGCCAAGAGCTTAGGACCTCCGTGCGAGTGCACAAGATCATCATGGCTAGCCTTGGGTCCCATGATGCTTGTTCCCAAGTCCTTGGCACCTGCGCTCGAGATTAGGTGCAAGCACCCTTGCTTTGATTCATCGATACCAGGCTTGAGTCCATCGAGGCTGACTTCGGTCCTAGGCACCCAAATTTGGGCTAGAGGCCCCCAATACTCAAGCTCGAGTGCAAAGGACTTGCACCTAGCTCATGAGATTTAAGCTCGAGTTGAAGGGACCTAATCCTTGGCACTCGAGTCTAAGGCTGACCTTGATGGAGTTAGGCGTTGATGCCGAGCAATAGCATTGCGGTCTTGGCTTTGATAGACCCAAGTATACGTACCAGGTCCGAAGCATCTTGTGCTCTAGCATCGGCGACTTGGGCACTAGTATTGGAGTCTTGGGCCCAACCTCAATGGGCTCGAGCGTAGGTGCCAAAGTACTTGGACCTTGGTGCTCGAAATCAACCTCGTGGACTTGGGCCCCCCTCGATAGACCCGTGCATGGGTGCTGGGGTCATGAGCCGAGGCTCGCTTGAGTGCTATGGTCATTAGCCTAGCCTTGATAGACCCATGCCCAGGTGAAGTGGTCTAGGTTTGACCTTGATGGACCTGAGCGGGCGCCAAGCTTAGGCGTTGTGAATTTGAGCGCCGAGGCCTCGAGCATAGGCATTGTGAATCAGAGCTTGGCCTCTATAGATCCAGGCTTGGGGAGCTAAGGAGCAGGACGCAAGCACCTTGTTATCTTTAAATCGATAGCCCCTATTAGATATTAACCAAACATGTTACTGCCTACCTATCTATCTGTATCTAATTCCTATCCCATTATTAAGCTCCCACGAATTTTCACGAATGTCTTGTTCATGATATTGCCTACCTATTTGCAGATATTTGAATCTCTGAGAACCATTAAGATTTGAATTCCTAATCCTACCATCCGGTTGTAACCCGACAAGCGTAGCACTACCTTAAAATATACAAAAACAAAGCAAATCAATCGATTTCGCGTGCATTGATTTCGATGGAGAACGACTTTTGATCAAGGCAGAGTTACGGGCCTCCTTTGTACAATCCGTAAAGCTCGTTCAGAGCCCAACACTGTGGAGCTAAATGCTAAGGCACTCGAGGCTTTTTCTTACCCAAAAAAAAATACTTGTTCGACTTTCGATCGAAAAAAAAATTTCGGCCGCTTTGTTCTCGCTCATGGCGGTTGCTGAATTACACAGTTTTAAATTATTTATGTGTTTTATTAAGGTAGTGTAAAGATTAAAATTTTTTGGTCTTTATTGTCCCATAAAAAAAATAAAAATAAAAGACAGGCCTGGAGCCCGATCCGGACCAAGAAAATCAGTACGGGCTGGGCCGGGCTTTTCGGGCTTGCGGTTTTTTCCCACCACCTGGTGGCGTTGATTCCTATTTAATAGACATAAAAGATAGATGCCATTTGGAAATAATTTGTTTTATTCTTTAGTTTCCTATAGTTCATAAACATAAAAAATAAAATGCACCAAATTTTATTTATATTAGCAGCTAAATTTAATATTTAGCTCTATTGACCTCTTAGTGAGGAACAAATATTATGTACAAAAAATTGATTACGCTGAAATATTAAATAATGAATAAGAAAAAAAGTCACTGAAACAGATAAGCTATAGATAAGCCGTTCATCCTATAATGAATTATATTCATTTGTCTTAAATAAATCGAAGAAAAGTCTCTCTTCCTTTTTTTTCGACATTTTTTTACCATTTTTTGAGAGCACAAATGGTATATACAAAAATTATAGACAAAAACCTTACCTCATATATCTTTTAGGGAGAATGTCTAATCAGTATCATATATTAATGTCGATTCAATTTCAATATTTCAATTTTGTCAATTGAATTTAAAATTTTTGCGAGAAATTTCAATATAATATTTTTGATCAATGAAAATTGTTAACGGCCAGTAATCACTTGATCGCCCATCTTGCGTGCACTTGGTTATATATGTATAGGATTTCATAGAAATATACCATCCGTACACTATTCTTATTTACCGAAATTAATAAAACCAATTAAAATTGGGGTTGCTTTGACATTCCATCGAATTTTGTTCAAGACAATTAATACGCTTGATGTCAGGCATGCGCTGTGGCTCGCAATTCGAAGGGAACTTTAGAAAATTCGGATTTTATGGAACCTGTGCCTGTCCGTGCTTATAATTGCTTGTTCTTGAAGTAGATTTCATGGAAAGTTTCTAACGTTAATCGCCATTGGATTCCGTGGAACGGACGTGGCCGAGATCGATTGGCTTCGTGCGTGTCGATCGAGACCCCGATCTTAAGGACAAGTGAATATTCACATTTTGTTGTAATCATGAGTGTATTTCACTACATGATAGAAATTAACGATAAACGCGTTTATAAGTTTGTATTAGTTTCTATCGGACACCTCTAGTTCATATATCAATTGAGCAAAGATGGTGTACATGAGATTTCTCTACTAGGCTTGTTGCATTTGGTTGAAAAGTTATTATCTTGATATTTAAAAAGTTATTGATACTTGTTATTTATATTGAAAAATTCAGTATGGTATTCAGAATATCATGATTGAATTTGATGAATGATAATCTGTAATATGTTCTTTTAATATAAAGGAAACTTTCATTTTTTTTTTTGGTCGAAACTTTCATTTTTTTAAAAAGGGGATAAGTGTAGCAAATATCCTAAAATTTATCACAAAAGTGTGATTGAGTTCTAACATTTTTAAAAGTCTAAATAAATATTGAAAACTTGTTAAATTCATCGAATCAAAACCTTCCGTTAGCTCTATTAAACTTAGCTAATAAAAAAATACTAACGTGATTTATTCTATTATTATTTTTCTCTCATATGTAGCATATTACGTGGTTTTAAGGTTAGCTGAAGCGCTAAAACAATTTCAACGGCCCACAAGTGAAGGGTACAAGTGAAGGGTCCGGCCTCCTGTCGGTGTTTTTTTCATCCTCTTTTTTCAGAAACTTTTATCTTTTTTTTATTTTTTCAATCTATTTTTACTAAACTTTACATTAAAAAATTGAGATTTCGAACAAAATGACGTCGTTTTAATCATTTAGTTAATCTTCACGTCATGTAAGAGAGAAAAAATAATAATACAAAAAGCCACGTCGGCATTTTCCATTCCCACGTGGTTATGTATGTATAAGATTTCATATAAATATACTTGCCCTACACAATTCTTTTCTACCGAAGTTTATAAAACCAATTAAATTGGGGTTGCTTTAACATTCCATCAAGTTCTATTGAAGACGATGAATACGCTGACGTCAGGCATGTGCTGTGGCCCGCAATTCAGAAAAGCCCTAATTCAAAGGGAACTTTCAAAAGACTCGGATCCTGATCAATCTGTGCCTCTCCGTGCTTATAATTTGCTTGCTCTTGAAGGAGATTTCATCGCCGGATCTCAATTTTGACCCGTAATAGAGGCGAAAAAGGGGAGAGCAATTTAATAAAAAAATGCTTGCATGCTTTTGATGCGTAGAAGGCTTAGCAATGTATCCACCATGGAATCCCGTAGATCTCAAGTGATGTCCGCATGTGATTGAGATCGATTGGCTTCCATGTGTCGATCGAGACTGTGTGCTGATAAGCTTCGTCAAAAGGCAGTTTATAGCAAACTAGGTATTGTGCAGCTGATCTTAAGAACTTGCGTGGATATCTCATAATAGGATGGCAATTAACGATAAATGCATTTGTAAATTTGTATTGTCTTTACTGACGGTATTGGCCTTTGGCGACTATCAACAGCTCTAGTTGAGATGCCGGATATGAGATTTCTCTAATAGGCTCGTGATGTCCATTTGAAAAGGTATTACCTTGATATTAAATATTACTGGTATTAAATTGCTATATTTATTGAAAAAATCAGCATGGTATGAGGAGAAGTGTAATTCCAGATGTTACCCCATTACTTTTTGCATGGAATAGTAGGCAAAACGAAGGGATGTGTAACAATGTATTTCCTTCCATTCATGACGCCTTTCTCTCTCTCTCTCTCTTTTCTTTCTTTCTTTCTTTTTTTTTGTCAATCCGGTTCTATTTTATGTCGATTTTACAAGTCATTATGTGTACTATGGTCTGTGCTCAACGTTGCCTTTCTCTTGAAGCTGTCTGGAAGAGCTTTTTCCTTATTTCCATGTAGCTTTGACTTTGTTCGATCGTCTTTCCTACTTTTCCCCACCTTAAACTACGTGATTCCAGCGACGTTTCTCCTCCTTCTTTAATTGGATCGAAAGGGACGGATAGCGGTCTCAAAGCGACCACGAAATCTCAGACATTCAGGACTTGAAATCATGGAATCTCTAAACATTGCATGCAGCTCCGATTGCTCGATTTCGGGCGGCGAAACCGGCATCGAACGAGCTCTCGTTCGAATTATCGAGGGTGTTTCGGGAGACTGTAAAGCGATGGATGCAGCTTATTTCCCGACGAAGAAAGCATTGGGCGGCGGATGGGAATGATTCGAGGCGCATGCAGAGGTCCCTTTGCTTGTCATTGTCCATAAAACTCTCACGTCCCTTTGCTATCAAAACTCACCTGGACTCTATTTGTTTCACCGAAAATAACTTATCAAAAATATTTTCTGAATTTTTTTATATTCATTTCACGGAAAATGAATTAATTGAGGAGAATATTTTTCATAAAGAAAAAAAAATCTTATAAAAAAGAAAAAGAAAATTCCACTTTTAAGAAAGAGGAAAATATTTTCTCTTATCTCATGCCCATTTTAATTTTTTTTTATTATGTATCTTTTTATTTTTTTTAAAAAATTAATTTTTAAATATTTTTCTTTTTCTTTCCTCTTTTTTTTTTTTTTTTTTTTAGTCTGTCTTGGCCGATCATCATGACCGATTGCCAGCGACTGATCATAGGCGAGCCTTGAGCTCACTGGTCTCGAGTGAGCTCAAGATTTGTTGCTCACTTGATCGACAGCGAGCTAGGCGAGCGGCAAGCTCGAGCTCTAGATCGATGCTTGCCCGATCGACAGCGAGCTAGGCAAACAATGATCTTGAGCCCTAGCTCACCATTTGCTAGATTGGCGAACCAAGTGAGCAGCGAGCTCCGTGAGCTCGGGCCTCGCTAGATCGGTGAGTGCAAGCCTCTAACTTGCAGATTTGGTGAGCAGCGAGCTCAAGCTCGCCTTTGGTCGGTCACCAATCAAAGAAGAAGAATAAGAGAAAAACAAAGAAAAGAAAAATATAAATATAAAATTACAAAAAGATAGATTTTTTAAAATATAAAATAATTAAAAATTATATTTAAAAATAAAATAACAAAAAAATATTGAAAAATAGTGCATGAAAGAAAAAAATTTGCTTACTGACTTCTTTTCGAATTTTGACCAAACACCATAAAATAATTGTATTTCTCTGAAAAATAACTCTTTAAAAAGATATTTTTCAAAATCGCCATATTTTCTGCGAATTGAACCGAACCCTTAAACGACTAAACGACTATTTAAGATCAGCAACCCGCCAATCACGACCTTCACCAGTCCACTTATCCCGAAAATCCGATGCTGTTTCGGTCACTTATCATCACTTGATGGCCAGAGCATCACTGCCGGATCAAGTGGATATCAGAACCACGTCACTCCCGCCGATCTACACCAGAACCAACTCATCCAAATCCAACGCACAACCACGTCCCGCCGCCATTCCCTTCTCGATCTACACTGCCAGACTCTTCATCTACGTCGTCACCGCATGCGTCCTCCTCCTCATCCTCTCCCAAATCTCCCTCCTCCAATCTCAACCGACTCCTTCCCCTCTATGGCCCCTCTCTCTCGTGCACCGATGGCGAAAAATCATCCTCAACGCCACCTCTGACGCCGCTCTTCATGACACGGTCGCTGCCGCCGCGGCCACAGTTGATGAGCTCGAGGCCGTGGTTGAGAGGCTCCGTGATGCGGTCACGTTCCTCCCGCTCAAGGACCGGCGCTTCGCCGACCGACCCACCGAGGGCCACACGTGGTTCATGAGCTCCCTGGACGAAACCAGCATCGGTGGCGGGCCTCGGCACCTGCACTTCCCGTCCGACAGCTCAAAGGGCCGGGTGCTATGTCTAAAGGGACGTGACGTGCATGATGGCTCGTGGAACTACTATGCCCTCGCGTGGCCTGAGGCCCTCCCACGCAACGCCACCTTCATGAGCGGCCTGACTTTCGTGTCCTACAACCACTACGACTACGACAACATATGGCACGGCCTGTTGCCGGTGTTCCCGTTCGTGGCGTGGTACCAGGGGGATGGTTGCCGCCGCCCGCCCGAGCGGTGGGTGCTTTACCACTGGGGTGAGCTCCGGCTGGAGATGACCCCGTGGCTGAGCAAGTTGATAGAGGCGACGTTCGGGAAGCCACCGTCCATAGAAATGTTCGATAAAATCAAGGAGGATAGCCCGGTTTGCTTCGAGAACGCAGTGGTGACGAGGCACAACGAAGGAGGGATGTCTAAGGAGAGGACGATCGAGGCCCACGAATTGTTGAGATGCAGTGTGAGGAGATATTGCAACTTCAGCTTAGAGGTCGATGGTGATGGTAACAAGGTTAACAGGATCCATTTGACGTTGTTGATGAGACGAGGAGGGAGGTCGTTTAGGAACGAGTCGGCCGTGGTCGGGATTTTCCGGAGGGAGTGCAATAAGGTCGAATGGTGTCAGCTCACGGTGGCTCACTCCGACGATCTCAGTTTCTGTGATCAGGTCAGTGCCTAAAGCCTAAATTAGGGTGTATTCAGTAACAATTCTATTTCGGACAATAATTTCTTATTAGAAATGTTTTTTTTTTATCCTTTTCCAAAGAACAATTTTTATGCATTTGAAGGCATTTGGTAATTATATAAAATTTCTAATTTCTAAATAAAATTGTGTTTGATACTGTTATCAAAATTTTTAATCCAAATCATTTTCTTTTAATTTTTAATAACTTTATTACTTTTTCTTTTCTTTTCTTTATCTCCTTCTTCAAACTTTGGCCGGTCGCCAACCTCAAGATGACTGGCGACTAGACAAACAAGGGCTGATGACCTTGTTGGAGGGTCATTGGCCCCCGGCCAGGCTGCGCCTTGTCGGCCAAGCCTTGCCGGCAACTAGGTGAGGAGCCTCACCTAGATTTGGTGAGGCCGAGCTCGCTCAGCCCTACCGAGGGCTTGGCCTCGCCGAGTCACCACGAGGTTGGCCTCGCCTTGGCCGGGCGATGCCGACCTCACGATGGTCCAACGAGTTCGAGCCTTGCTGGTAGTTGGGCGAGCTCAGTCTTGCCATATTTGGGTGAGATCAAGCCTTGCCTTTGGCAAGCTCCTTGGACCTCGCCTTGGTCTAGTAAGCTTCTGGCGAGCTCGCCGGATCTTGACCAATCGGTTGTTGGTGACTGGCGGTGGTGGTAGAAGAAGAGAAAAGGAAGAAGAACAAGAAGAAAAGAAGAAGAGAAAAAATAAATTTGAGTTAGCTTGATTATGAAATTGTTTTCAAGAATAAAGAAGTAACTTTTTTTTATTCATTGATTTTGTTCCGTATCTACCCTCAAGAATAAATTTGTTCTTAAGAATAAAAAATTTACCAAACAGATTTTTATTCAAAATCTATTTCTAAGAACAAAATAATAGAATTAGTCACTATTGAGTAAGTTACCAAACGTGGCCTTAGTCTTTGTTTGAATCAACATGATTGTTGTTTCTTTTAGTTGGAAGACCCAAAAAGAAGAAAACCAGGGTCTGATTCTTCTCATGGAAATTATAGTACATTTCTTCTGATTCTTTAGTGTAAATGAGTTGAATAATCTAGGTAGGGGTCAACTTATAGGTGGAGGGACATGGTCGAGTCTTCAAATGGACTCCGCTATTCCACACCATTCGAACAAAACAAACATTTAAGGAGTGCATGCATGTTAGGCGTTGACCAACGCCCGCCATTTTAGATGACAAACCGAAAATCCTAACGTCTGGAATGACCAATTCCTGCAAAATGAGGTCCAATTCAATGACAAATACTTGGCAATTCGCACATGTTAATTGACCTTGATGTCCACTTATCTTGCAAGTAATCAATCACTAGAGCATGTTGGGTTCGCGGGGTCATTTTTTGATTGAAACCGATAACATTATGTAGGTGAATTTGTTGAGCACGACGGACGTGTTGGCGACGCCGCATGGGGCGCAGCTGACCAATCTATTCATGATGGACCGGAACAGTAGTGTGATGGAGTTCTACCCCAAGGGGTGGCTGCGCTATGCCGGGGTCGGCCAATACGTGTACCAGTGGCTGTCGAGCTGGTCGGGGATGAGGCACCAGGGAGCCTGGCGGGACCCAATCAGCGAGGAGTGTCCCTACCCGGAAAACGCCGCCAAATGCTTCGAAATCTACAAGAACGGCCAGATAGGGCACAACGAGACCCATTTTAGCGAGTGGGCAGGAAAGGTTCTTGGTGAGGTGAAGCTGAGAAAGATTGCAGAGGCCGTTTCCAGCAAGAAGCAGGATCCTATTGGCGCTTGTGCTTGCGGCCGATAATTCGGATATATTGTTCAATTTTCCACATTATACACCCTTTACTTTAAAATCAAGATATTGGAATTGGACTAGTTAATTGATTCATAACCTTTCAAACACAACCAATATCTATTTGAACACCCTTTACTTGTAGGAGTACATCTTGGATCTGTTGTTTATGTTATGGTAGGAGTCCTACTCATGGCGACCTCGTCGAATTGGGTGCAACTAATATCAAGAACTTTTCATATAGATGGAGTATTCACGGGTGGTTCTACAGAACATGCATAAGCCTTCTCTAATGGAAAAATCAAATTCAATGATGATTTGGTTCATCCCACACGTACGCTTCATGGGCATCCCGTCTTTCTATGTTCAATAGCCTTGTATGTAACTTTTGAGACTTTTTTTTTTTTTTTACTTTTGAGAATTGATTTGCTATAAGATTGAGAAATAAATTAGGGTTTTTTTTTTTTTTTTTTTTTTTTTTTTTTTTTTTTTTTTTCTGGTCCGAAATATAAAGATTTGCATTAACTATTCCTAGCTCTATGGCCGAGAGTCAGCAGTTTACATCCAGCATTTACAAAAGTACCGGAGACTATGGCATCAGCCATTACAAGATCTTGAAGCATAAAAGGTGTAAAAACATTCCAGTTTCGGCCCAGGCCTGTCCTACCATGGGCTTTGGCAGCCCAATCAACAGCCCTGTTCGCATCCCTTCTGTAATGTTGAAGTCACAAATTAGGGTAAACGCCGAGCAAGGTCTTCAGTTCAACAAAGAGAACCCGTTCTTCCCATGGTGGTTGCTGTTTGGCGTGGAGAGTGTCGATCAAGCGCTGGCAGTCGGATTCGATCAAAATAGGAGCCGTATTTAGGCCAAGGTGCAGCAGGTGATGCAAGGTTAAGGTGAGTGTCTACACTTCCGATTGAAAGGCTGAGGTTGCAGAGAATTGATCCGTGTATACATCGATGAGAAAGCCCCTGGAAATTTATGCTGATACATGACATAGTCCCTTCTCGAGCTCCTGGGTGGTAAGATCTGTCAATATTGCATTTCAGGTACCCACGGGGAGGAGGTTCCCACGTTTGCCCTGTTTTGACAGTAGGAGTCCCAGCATTCGGGTGGCTCTGCAGAATAGATTGGTTGACTTGATTGTGAGATATGGCGTCGGCAACTACCTGCGCTGGATCAAGGGGAGTCCTGCGGAAGATCCAGTTGTTGCGTGCACACCAGATTTGCCATAGAACTTGCGCAATCAGTTCGAGTCGAGGTAAGAGTCTTACATTGAGTGCCATGTCTGTGAGCCAGTCGTCAAACTGATGCAGAGTGTATGGTGAAAGTGAGATATTCAGCCGCGGGTTGTTCCATATTGTTGCCATCCAGGAGCAGAAGAAGAAAATATGTTCTAGTGTTTTTAGTAAACCCTGATCACATAACCTGCATATAGGGTCAGTTATAATGTGACGGCAAAGTAAATTAGCCTTTGTTGCTAGGGCGTTGTGGCAAGCGGACCATAAAAAATTGCGAATCTTTGGTTCTACTGGTAGTCGCCAAATTCTACGCCATAGCTTGCGTGAAAACTGATGTGAGGTAGAGGCTATTTGTGCATTTGTTGTCTCTTGGATCTTGCTGATAATGTTCTTATAGTTGCTTTTCATTGAGTAATTGCCATTCGTAGTTGCTGTCCAGACTAGCAGATCCTTAGCATAGGCTGATCTGATAGGTATTGTTGTGATTTCCTCAACTGCTACTTCATCAAACATTTGATGGAGAAGGGGAAGATTCCAGTGTTGATTGACCTGATCTATTAGGTCAGCCACTATCGTTGGTTCCTCTCTAGCTGTTGGTTCGTGTATAATCCCCATAGATAGCCATCTATCCTCCTTAATCCGAATGCTCTCACCATTCCCAACCGACCAGCGAACATTAGGTAGTACATTCTCTCTACCGAGAAGAATACTTTGCCATCCCCAGGAAGGGCGTGAACCCTTATCTGCTAAGTGGAACGGTTTGGATGGAAAGTACAGACCTTTGAAGACCTGACTGCACAACGAGTTCGGCTCATTAAGTAGCCGCCAAGCCTGCTTTCCCAGCATTCCTTATTAAAGGCCATCAAGTCTCGGAATCCCAGCCCTCCATCATCTTGCCCTTTTTAAGTAGATCCCATTTCTGCCAATGTACCCCCTACTGTGATCAGTTGTCCACCAGAAAGCAGATATTTTCTTTTCTATCAGCTTGCAAAGAGATAAATGAAGTTTAAATATGGACATAGCATACTGGGGAATTGATTGAACCACCGACTTGATTAAGATTTCCTTTCCTCCCTTAGATAGTAACTGTTCTTTCCATCCTTCAAGTTTCACATTTATTCGACCTAATATCCAGGCAAACATCTTTTTTTTTTTTTTTTTTTTTATCTTCCCCACTCAGAAGGAATCCCTAGATACTTCCCATATCGTTGCAACACCGGCATTCTGAAGACACCAGCTAAATTCTCCTGAAGAGTCAATGGGCAATTTTTACTGAAAAAAGCCAAATGTTTTTTGATTAATCACTTGGCTCGTTGCTATACAGTATTGATTGAGAATGTTAGCTAGATTCTGGCATTCCGATATAGTGTCGTGTAAAAAGAAAACTGAGTCGTCAGCCAAAAAAAGATGAGAAAGGGTCGGACAGGACCTGTTGAGCTGTATACCTCTGAGATAACCCATCTAGATTACTTGGTGGATAAGGGTCGAGAGAAGATTCGCCACTAAGATAAAGATGTAAGGTGAAAGAGGGTCACCTTGGCGTAAACCTCAAAACGGCCGAAAGGATGATAGTTGTTCTCCATTCAATTTGACACTTAAAGTAGACGTGGTAATGCATTGCATGATGAGCCCAACCCATTTTGGGTGAAATCCCAGCTTCAGTAGATAGTCCTGCAGGAAATCCCATTCAACCTTATCGTATGCTTTTTGCATGTCTGTCTTAAGTAGAACATTGAAACGATGCTTCCTTTGTCTTATGCGAACTGATGAAGAACCTCCTGGACAATTAGTACATTCTCTTGAATCTGTCGCCCGCTCACAAAGGCAGCCTGCTCTGCTGAAATGAGATCACCAAGCCAGGGTTTAAGGCGATTTGCCAGAACCTTAGATATAACTTTATATGCATAATTGCAGAGGCTAATCGGCTGAAATTGATCTAGACTCTCGGGGTGAGTCGTTTTCGGGATTAATGCAATTATCGTCTGATTAAGATCGTGAGGCCTCTCCCCTGAACTAAAGAAATCTTTGACCAGTGTGATCAAATCATCCGTGATTATGTTCCAATGGGTCTAGTAAAAGAGCCCATTCAATCCATATGGACCTGGAGCCTTCGTTTTCCCCAGTTGAAACGTTGCCCGTTGCACCTCCTCGTTAGTGACTATTACTATTAGACTTGCATTCATTTCCGTAGTAACAACCTGCACACATTGGTCCAGAATGGGACAATAGTCACGTTGACCTACCGAAGTATATAAGTTTGAGAAGTAGTCGAGAGTCATCTCTTGTAAGGCCTTATGATCCCTCACCCAGCGTTGGTTGTCATCTTTTAACATTCCTATTCTGTTTCGTTGCCGACGTTGGATAGTTGTCGCGTGAAAGAATTTGGTATTCTTATCTCCCTAGGACAACCAATTAAGTCTAGATCTCATGGCCCAATATTGCTCTTCCTGCTGCCACATTTGTTTAATCTCCTTACGCAAATAAGAAGAAAGGTCTCTTTATCTGTACCTGTTATGTTTAGTTGATTGGTCAGGTTCTGAAGTTGTTGCTATAATGCTTGCATTCTAAGATGACCATTTTTGAATGTAGATCTGCTCCACCTTTGCAGGGCTAAAGACAACCGTTTTTGTTTTTGTACAAAACTGGGATTTCTAACCTGTACTGAATTCCATGTCTCACAGATAAGCTGTTGACAGTCGGGATGTTGATTCCAATAGGCTTCAAAAAAGAACGGCCTTCTGCACTTCGGATAGTTTGTGGATGTAGATAGGAGGAGCGGGCTATGATCTAATCCGATGGCCGGCAATGCAAAAACCTCCACCTCAGGGAATTGAAGGCACCAAGAGAGTGTACTCACAGCTCAGTCCAAGCGTTCTTTAACTAAATCATCGCCGGCTCTATTGTTTATCCAGGTAAATGCATATCCTTTATTGTCTAGTTCCATGAAGGCATAGTCGTTAATGAATCCCAAAAGGAATGGAGACGATACCTCTTTGCCTGACGCCTCCCAACCTTTTCCCATGGATACAGGATCTCATTAAAATCCCCCACATAGATCCATGGAAAAATATTAGCATGAGATAGCCGCCAAAGTTGATCCCAAACGTGCTGTCGTTCCTGATACGAGGATGGAGCGTGAAGGCAGGTAAGGCACATTAAAGGTCCATCCATTGCTTCTCGACAGATCATGTCTATATAGAATTCAGATACAAATTCAATATCCACAGATATGTTTTCAGTCCAAAAAACAGCCAAACCCCCAGCCTGCCTCACTGGATTTCTGACATAATATCTGCTGAAATGTAGTTGTTTTTGTAACCGCTGAATCATAATCTCAGAGTTTTTTGTTTCCGATAAAAACAGTAAATCGGGCTTATCCTTGGCCGTCATGGCCTTTAGTGCTTGAACTGTTAGGGAATTGCCCAATCCCTGACAGTTCCAACATATAAGTTTCATTTATGAGGTGGTGGCTGTTGAGGGCCAGCTACCCATGCCCTTTGATCAGCTTCGTTTGCTTCCAATACTGGTGCATCCAAAAATTGTGACTCATCGAGATCAGTAAAAGCCAAGTGTTTCATGTCATAAGGGGAATACCTCTTCTGTCTTTTGCTTACTCCCACCTTCGGCAATGCTCTGTTGCTTTTTTGTTTTTTGGTAATGACCATGTTGCTGGCCCTGTGGATCAGCCTTTCTGTTTTGCTATTGCAGGAATTAAGGCTGTGGTAATAGGTCTGTCCATAGCCCATGAAGGTTGTGCAGAAAGTTGCTGAGGTACTGTGTTATCGCAGGTGGCCTGTGCTGCTGGTACCACTTGAGTTTGGACTGCCGTATCAATTTCTGGGCGAGGTAAAGGGTCAACAAGAACCGTATTAGGTGGAGGGAGCAAAGGAACATTTGGCAGCAACGTAGGCGGTGTCTTAGGTATGCTTTCTTCATTGGGCTCATCGATGTCTGTGGGTTGGTAGAAAGCCTGCCAGTAAGGGCTATGCTCGCGAACCTCGGCTTCCAGCCATTGGCCATAGGCCATTTTTTCTTTACCATCAAGCTTTGCGTCCTCAAAAGGGTAGGTTAGACAGTATGTAGCATGATGGCCTATTTTCCCACAGGAGTAGCAAAAATAAGACAGTCTCTCATATCTGAAGTCAAGCCACAATGGTTTGCCCTCTAGGCGAATCAACTTTCCGGACTGTAAAGGGCTATCTAGGTTTATGTCGACCCTGGCCCTGCTGGCCCGTAAGGTAGAACCTGCATTAAGATCAGATTTGATCTCGATTACTTCGTCGACTTGCTGCAAAACTCTCCGAAGTGTCTGTTCTGTCTGCCATTCCAGGGGCAAGCCAAAGACTTGAACCCAAAAGGTACACCGGCTAAAATCATAACAATGTAACGGCGTATTAGGAATCCACGACTTAAAAATGACCAACTGACTAGAAAAAAGCCATGGACCACCTTCCATAACCTGTTGTTTATCTGTTTCTGACCTGAATTTTGCGATATACAGGCCACCCTCGCGCGGAGAAATATCAACCTGGTCGGTACGCCAAACTCGGCGCATAGTACTCTGGAATGCTTGTAAGTTGATAGAGGATTTTGATAAAACTTTGCCCACTAATAATGATCGACATTCCTCTAACTTTTCTAGTGGGGGGGCTTCTTCACATATCTCAATCCGCTGTTCATTACATAATCTGCCCAACCGTTTACATAGTGACGCTATTCGTTTGGAGTCTTCACAGGATTCTGATGCCATAGAACCGAGCCACCAACCAGAACCGCACTGACAAATTCAAGGATGCAGAGCAGACAACAGGGGAACAAGCAGCCCAGCAGGAGTACTGGTATGGGTCACAACTACGAAACCAATTCTAGAGCAACAACGCATAATAGTGGAATACCGCACCAGCCCAACCCAAGGCGAAGAAAGACCTTATCGACAACATGCATTCCATCATCTGTTAATTACTGAGAACACTACTTCGCACTTACAGTGGGGAAGAGGAAGTGGATGAAACATGCAACAGTAGAGATCCTCAGGGTCGAGAGAGGTAGGGCAAATTGGGCACCGATGGGTTGTCAGCGCCCCTTTTGACGGAGATGGCACCCGCAGTCGCCATGGACCGAAGCGTCCCAAGACAAGATTGCAAAGACGAAAGTGGATTGTTGAAGTAAATCGGACTTCAAGAAAGACGGGACTACCATCAACAGGGTTGACGAGGGCTCTTCATTTCGAGAGAGATGTCTTTGTATTAGGGTTGAAAGTTGAAACTACCATTGATGGTAGATTAGGGGTTGTTCGGTAAGATTTGTGAATAATTGTTGGTGGTAGAGGGGCAAAGTGATTAGACCGCATATTCAAAAGAATAACAAGATGGCGACCGCGGTGATCGCGACGCTAAAGGATTCATTTACAATTGATTGTTAATACTAGCAATCGCGGGTGTCTGAGTACTAGTTTCATGCTGAGCGATTTTGTAGTCTTAAAAGAAAAATAGTCTCCTAGGGATGATTTGGAGGGGGTACTAAACTAGGCCTAACTTCTTAAAAACCCATAACTTCAGGTGAAGTCCCAATTTTGTCATGAAATTTTGTGTGTATAAAAAAAAAAAAATCATAAACTTTCATTCTAATCCTGTTGCTCCATATCAAGGCGGGAGTGTTGGTGATACATAGGTTTTGGTAATAAACCTCTAATTGGCCACGCTAAAGATAATTTTGAAGAAATCAATGACGATTTTTGACAGTGAAGGCTAATTTGGGACCATAGTGGAAGTTTGTGATATTTTAGATAAAAAAATTTGGGCAGAATTGGGATTTTTGTTTTTTTGTTTAGTAAATTTAAAAGAACAAAATAACTCTTTAATCCTTTTGATGGTTACATGAAGTTACTTCACAAACACTTAATTGAAAGAAATTACATAGATCCTAAATTCAAGGATATGTAGATAATCGCCCAATGGTTATTTTTGTATCGATAATTTTATTGAGAAATTTCAAGACTCTTATTGATAACTTCACACCGTTTTGTCAATGATTTCACAAATGAGTTGCCAATTTCCTTCAAGTTATTGATAATTCTGTTAATAAATGATAAATTCAATAGGATTATTGAATTTATCACTTAACGATAATAATTAAAAACTAGGCTTCTTTTTTACGTAAACATAAAGAAAAGGGTGTCCGGGTCAAATCCAGGGTTTTAGTCCCATCGAAGTTAAAGAAAGGAACCGTCGATCAAGTGCATTCGACTTCGATCATTGTGATCCGGCGTAAATGATTAACAAATAAGATTATGGATCTCAATCTCGCCACTGCATTAAATGCATTCTACCCAATCGTCAACTCACCTTGAATTCCTACATGGGAAGTCTCCATTCACATCTCTTTCTCCCATCTCCGGTCCATGTTTTCTATGCACTTAACTTATTAAATTACGCCGCTCACATTTCAAGAACTATTTATGGACCTACATTGAGATCCACCAACAAAAGAAAAACAATAATAATAAAGCCAAATTGCTATGCAATTTTCAAACCGTGATTGATTTTATTCACCACTTCACTCATAAACTACCCATAAATTAAATGTATACCCTCATTTGTGGTTTTTGATTTGTTTTCGAGTTTTACGAGGTTGTCTTGTTACAGTGACTTAGTAAACCCCGTCACGTTTTATTTTAATGAAGAATAGAAATTTCTTTTGACCAAAAGAAAAAAAAAAAAAGTCTTCTCTGCATCATCGTCATCGAATAGCCTTGTCCAAACACTGATAGCTAGAGACTGGTGAAGGTGCGAATCTCCCAAATTCAAGCTCTTTTGGGATAATCCGGTGCCTGCACAACTTAAGATGGTCTCAACCTTGCAGAAGGTACGCACTTTGATTACTCGTATCATTTTGCTTGCTTATCTGACTCTTAGGCCTCATTTGGTTCCTCCAGAATCGAAATCCATGTCCTAAAGAATGCAATTTTAGGGTTTGCAGACACCTCGTACCATAGTAGGAATGAGATTATAATTTACGATTTAAAGAAATCGTTGCTGGTAAGGAAAATGAACGAGAGTAGCCCAGGAGCCAAGCTAAGAACAAGAAGACTATAGCCCTCGAATTTAAATAAGAAAAGAGCCTTTCGAGATTGCTACAAGGTGGTGGCATCGTCCGGCGTGATTCCTGGATGTTGTCGACGCCCGTTGTTAATCCGAAGAAAGCTCGAGCCGGACTCGGTCTTCCTCACTCGTCCATGAACACTCGTTTACCTTCTTCACAAGCGTCATCTCTTTCATGGCCCAAGAATCATGCCCAGATCCAGTGGAGATTAGAACCTCCTCGCCCCCACCGATCCACACAAGAGCCAGCTCCTTCAAATCCAGCCAACGACCCCGTCCCACCACCGTTCTCTTCTCCGCCTACCCCGCCAACTCCTTCGTCTGCATCCTCGCCGCATGCTTCCTCCTCTTCCTCCTCTTCATCCTCTCCCAAGTCTCCCTCCTCTATTCCCAATCGACTCCTTCCTCTCAATGGCCTCTCTCCCTCATGCACAGATCGCAAAAGATCATCTTGACGACCAGCTCCGCCATTGGTCCTGACGCAGCCACCGCCGAGAGGGCTAGTAAGCTTGAGGCCGCGGCGGAGAGGCTCCGTGATGCGGTCACGTTCCTCCCGCTCAAGGACCTGCGCTTCGCCAACCAACCTGCCGATGGCCACACCTGGTTCATGAGCTCCTTCAATGACACCAGCATCGGTGGCGGGCCCCAGCACCTGCGCTTCCCGTCGGAGGGCTCAAAGGGCCAGGTGCTGTGCCTCAGGGGACGTGACGCGCATGACGGCTCGTGGAACTACTATGCCCTCGCATGGCCTGAAGCCCTCCCGCGCAGCGCCACCTTCATGAGTGGCCTGACTTTCGTGTCCTACAACCACTATGACTACCATAACTTATGGCACGGCCTGTCGACGGTGTTCCCGTTCGTGGCATGGCACCAGGGGGAAGGTTGCCTCCGCCCGCCCGAGCGGTGGGTGCTGTACCACTGGGGCGAGCTCCGGGCCGAGATGGGCCTCTGGCTGAGCAAGCTGATGGAGGGGACGTTCGGCAAGCCAACATTTGTAGAAGTGTTTGACAAAATCAAGGAAGACAGCCCCGTCTGCTTCGAGGACGCTGTGGTGATGAGGCATAACGAAGCAGGGATGTCTAGGGAGAGGATGATCGAGGCCTACGACTTACTGAGGTGCAGTGCAAGGAGATATTGCAACTTGAGCTCGGAGGTCAATGGTGATGGTAAGAAGCGTAACACGATACGTTTGACGTTGTTACTGAGACGAGGAGGGAGGTCGTTCAGGAACGAGTCAGCTGTGGTCGGGATTTTCCGGAGGGAGTGCGATAAGGTCGAAGGTTGTAGGCTCTCGGTGGCACACTCCGACGAACTCAGTTTCTGTGACCAGGTCAGTGTATTAAACCTGAATCAGTGCATTAGACTATGTAGCTTTTGATTCTTTAGTGTAGATGAGTCGAATAATCTAAGGTGGAGGGACATAGTCGAGTCTTCAAATGGACTTCGCAAATCCACACTAATCGGCCAATGCACGCATGTCAGGCGCTGACAACACCATGTTAGATGAGAAACTGAACCTCCTAATGACATTGTACAGGTGAAACTGATGAGCAAAACGGATGTGCTGGCATCACCGAATGGGGCGCAGCTGACCAACCTGTTCCTGATGGACCGGAACAGCAGCGTGATGGAGTTCCTCCCCAAGGGGTGGCTGCGCTACGCCGGGATCGGCCAATTCGTGTACCGGTGGCTGGCGGGCTGGTCGGGGATGAGGTTCGAGGGCGCCTGGTGGGACCCAGTCGGCGAGGAGTGTCCCTACCCGGAGGACGTTGCCAGGTGCTTCGACATCTACAAGGACGGCCAGATCGGACACAACGAGACCCATTTCAGCGAGTGGACGGCAAAGGTTCTAAGCGAGGCGAAGCTGAGAAAGATTGGAGAGGCCGTCCCAAACAAGAAGCAAGACCCTGTTGGTGCTTGTTCTTGTGGCTGATAATTATTTTCCAATTTTTCACAGCCTACACTTCTGATTTCTTTCAGTTTTTTTTTTTTTTTTGTGATATATTACTAGGAACGCATGAGAAATATATCTCACTAAAATCTCTCTGTTTTTTTTTTTTCGATTTTCTCTTGAAGTTCCATCAAAACAGTCGAGGAAATTGATTTGGCGATAAGCTGAGAAATGGGGTTTAGAGGTTGTCTTGGAAAACACGAAAAAAATTGTTGAGGGTATAGGAGAAAGTGACGAGTTCACATGTTAAAAAGAACAATAAGGGCCTGTTTGACAACGTGCCAAACAGTGCCAAATTCTAATTTTTTGTTTCCAGAATTAGTTTGGGACAACAATCGCGTTTGGTAAAATTTTTGTTCTCCGAAACAATTTTGGACAAGATTTGAGAATAAAAAAAAATTTGATTCTTTGTCCGAGAATCAGAAAAAGAATCAAAACGGTAAAACCCTCGTTCTTCTCTTTCATCATCCCAGTTGCCATCCGCCATCGCCCGCCGCCGTCCGCCGCCCGCCGGTTGTCGGTCCGCCGTCGGTCGCTGGTCCGGCGAGGTCGCCGGAGGCTCGCTAGGCCAGGGCGAGGTCCGGCGAGCTCGCTAGAGGCAAGCCTAGCCACCGGCGAGGCTCGGCCTTGCCGGATCCGGCGAGGCCTAGCCTCGCCGATGGCTAGGCGAGCCTCGCCGCGGCACCGGGCGAGGCTCGGCCTCGCCGGTGGGCGGGCGAGCCTCGCCCGGCTACCGGTGAGGCTCGCGGCCACCGGCAAGGCTCGCCCGGCCCTGCCGGTGGCCAAGCCGGCCTCGCCAAGGCCGGGCGAGGCGGCCGGCTGGCCACGGCGAGGCTCGGCCTTGCCGGATCCGGGCGGCCGAGCCTCGGCGGGGCCGGGTGAGCCTCGCCTAGCCGCCCGGCGAGGCTCGGTCGACGAAGGCGACCTCGCCGAGGGCGGCGGCGACGCTCCGGCGACCGGCCAAATGAAGAAGAAGAAGAAGAATAGGAAAAAAAAAAAAAAAAAAAAAAAAAAAAAAGAAAAAAGGAAAAAGAAAAGAAAAAGTTTAAAATTTATTTAAAAATCAAAAGAAATTAATTTGTAATGAGAATCAATTAACACGGTACCAAACGCAATTCTATTCGAGAATCAAAAATTTTGGACGATTCTACCAAACGCGCTTTTTACTCGAGAATCGGTTCACGGGAACGAGAATAAAAAATAATCATTTTTAGTCGAATCGAACACGGGGCGAGAATCGTTACCAAACGCACCCTAAAATGATGAAGACGACCGCGACACTAAAGGACGTATTTACAATCGTCATTGACAGCATGCCTAAAAATCGATGTTAATAATTGAATGTAAGTTTTTATCTTGAAATTTTGTTCAAGCTACATCATATTGTCAATTTAACCACACACTTCTGCCAGAGGGTATAAGACTGACAAGTCCGTTGAGAAATACTGTGCCAAGTATAGGTCGACCTTGTAGTGGATTTTACTCACTCCTCCACTTTTACTAGTGTGGTTATTATATTGGCCTACTAATTTCTCAAACACTCCTTATGAGGTGTGACATAGTTTATCTTCCTCACCTGAAGGGATCCTTATTCTCGAGTGTAATTTTTTCTTCCCCACCCAGAATGGAATACTCTGATGTTTTATGTCCCAAAATTTAGACGAAGCAATTTTAGAACATATCCAGCTCCAATATCATTCCTTTATGACATGCTAAATTTAATTAGTTCTTGTGGAATTGGTTGAAATTAATGATTCGTCATCTTCTTCCCTTCTTAAGAGCAGGTCCACAACCCTTGCGCTGGCAACAAGAGGGTTTAGAATTCTCAACCACATGGGTAAAGGTCATAACCCCCGAGCCAACTAAGGTAGACACTTTTGTACTCGCGATGTAGTTCTAAACCAGCAACACATGCCATCCTGGCGATATAATCGATTGACGGGCGAACCGGAAGCCAAAACCGGTTCTCTGACCCGGTCCGGTTCAAAAGCACCCGTTCTCAGCTTGTCAACGGTGAGACAGCGATGGAGGCATGGGGAGCGGAGCGCAGTAGAGGGTAGTGAGCAGAGAGAGAGAGAGAGAGAGAGAGAGTTGAGGGGTTAGACGATGGATAGAGTGGAGGACAGGCGACGGTGGCGCTCGTTAGCCGGACAAACGGCCGACTATCGGATCAACGAAATCGTGCCGCAAACTCTCATTCAGTATTGAACATGAAATCGTCGTTTGAACTCTTGCATATCGCTAAAAATTCAATCTTGATGAACCAATTCGGGGAATCCGAAGCAAAGAGATGAGTCTTGAAGGAGAATTTTCTTTCTTTCATGTACAGTTTTGTAATCTGTGTTTCTGTATCAGCTGAAAAGCAAAAAACTTGCAAATCCGAAGACTGTTCGTCTCTCGAATTTACTGAAAGTAAAACCTCCCTTCCACAGATTCGGACATGAAATCGTCGCTATCTTCTCATCTGTTCAACGGCTCCTTCGCTAATCTGTACAGAATGGAGCGCGCTGTCGACTGCCCGGAACGAACCTCGCTCACGCCATGTCAGCGATCTTCCCGCACCGGTCGCCCTTATCGTCGTCGTTGTTCACGTTCGCTGTGCTGTGACCGTGATTAGCTACTCCGTCTGCGCGGGAATTCCATTCGCAGCTCTTCACGTACAACCCACAAGCGATCGTGTCCAAGACGACGACGACCGAATACATCCAAGCGATCACCACCCCTTCCGAAGCCATGCCCAGGTAAGGCCTCTCGGCGCTTGGCCCCTCCATCACCGACCGGTATCGGAACCAACACAGGGCTTCGACTGCGGCGAAGCAGAGATAGTGAGGCAGAGCGATCAACAGCGCCGCCGATTCCCTGCGCCTCAGCGAGCAGGCCCTTCGGATCGCCTCGGAAGCGGAGCAATTCTCGATACCCACGATTGCAAGAGCGACGTCGCACACGGCGGACAGGTTGGCGGCGATTGCGCAAGAGACGGTCCTGGACGTTAACGCCAGGAGGGTCCCCTGACCGCGCGAGAAGAACCCGTGCGGAGCCCAAGCGACCGCGTCGGCCGCGAGCGCCAGTGACGTCTGCAGGAACTGGAGCTTCACGAGGCGTCTGTAGAGAGAGAAGGAAGACGAGAGGGGTGATGGGTCATGGCGATTCGTCAGGGCCTGCAAGACGCGGGCTTTAGCCACGGCGAGGAAGGTGAGGGCGGGCGCGAAGCTGAGGACGGCGCGAAAGAGGGACTGCGGGAGGGAGAGCGAAGCGGTCTTGGCCGCAGGGAAGAAGCAGCCATAGAGAAGCAGCGAAGCAGAGTAAGGGAGGAGAATCAGAACAGGGGTGTGGAAGGAGCCGGTGTTCTTGAGGAAACCGTGGATCGATCGCCTGATGATTCTCGCCGCCCTCTCCATCTCCGAGCTCGGGTCGATGGGACTTCTTCGTTTGGAATCTTTGTACGGCAGAATTAGGCAGTCAACGAGGCCAAAAAAAGAGATCTTATCCTTAATGGGTTTGGGGTTCTTGCACTCGAACAGTGCGGATTGCTCTGCTTCTACTGTGCTGTCCAACCGTTCTTGACAATATCATTCAAAGACCGGTTTGGAGCGTCTTAATGGGTTTTTGTTTCTTTCTGCAACAGAGAAAAAGGGGCGAACTTTGTCTCATAATGAGGGGGAACAAGAGAAGGCGAGAGACAGAGATTTTTTTCCTTCTGAGATTTCAAGGTTCGTGTCAATGGAGGAGATAAAGGCCCGATTTTTCCTCTCTTTCTGGAGTGGGTTTTGGCCCCTGCAGTTGAAGTTGAACCACCAGAAACTAACGCACAACTGCCGACGTTGGTGCGTCTTCGCCACTTGTTCTGTGAAGTCATCATGGCTAATTGGCCCGTCCGTTCGGTGCGTGCGCTCTGACTTTTTTTTTTTTTTGGGCGTTCTGACAAAATAAAAATCTGATCTTGTCGTGGCCTGTTCTGGATGGGATAGCTACCGCGACGCCTCCCTTATCTAACGCTCTGGCCAATGTCTAGGTTCTTTCGTGGGGGGCTTTACGTTGCTTGCACGAGGATTTGGGGGGCGTGAATAGATGATGTTATTATTGTCTTGGCAATTTAAGCGGATTCGCCTCGACGGCAATTCGTGCCCGGAAGAGGTAATCTGTAGGTAATGGTGCTGTCGAAATCGTGCGTTTTCTGGACAACTTTGATTGGAGCGTTGGCTTATTTTAAGTAGTCGGAATCAGCATTAACGTTACTTGCATTGAATTAGCATTTCCTTCTTCCTTTTTCTTTTTAATCGAAAAAAGCTAAGAAAACGGTTGGTTTTTGGAAAATGACAGAACGTGCTGATCACATGTCCCGATTGTGGGATTTTAGCGACGGGGATTTTAATGCTTTCGAAATGTTGTTGTCAAAAACGACATTTATGATGTGAAATTGAAGAAGCTAGACCCATTGAAGAATATAGAAGCAAATCTATATATAGGGCTTTGCTAGTGCTAAAAGGAAACAAAAGCTTACTTAAGATTTGTGGGATTAGAATTCTTAAGGTTCGTATCTCATTATGTAATGTGACTAAAATGTTTTAATAAGTAAAGTATAACATCATTGTATCCCCACTCAAACTTATGCTGTAAAAGGTGATAAAAATAGGAAAAGAAATTAGGGACGGCGAATTCAGGGAATGAACCTCAATTTTCAAGCAGCGCACCGTTTTTGAAGCTCCGGAATTTTTACTTGGTTTCTCTTGAGTGTATTTTCAGGAGGTTAAGTTCGGCGGATTTAGAACTAATCGTGTTAGGTATGTAAGCATTAAAGCGATTAGACGAATAGAAACATCCAGTCTAATTGGCTTTAAGTGCTTCGCGTGCGTTCTTGCAGCAAAATTCTCAGGAAAAAAAAAAACAAAAGAAAATATTTATTGCTAGGAATGTACGGACCACAGAGAAAACGTACGGACATAAATGCTATTCTCGAGAATGGGGTCTAATCACTTGTCCCTCTACCCAGAACAATTTTTTGTGATTTTGCAAAGCAAACCTCTAAACTATTTCTCAGCTTGAACTAAATTAATTCCCTCGGCAATCCCGATGGCACCTCGAGAGAAGACCCGAAGATGAAGAGCTATTTAAGACTATGTTCATCTTGCGAAAATTTGATAATTTAAAAAATATATTCTTGATTGTTTGTATCGATTAAAGTAGTTATTTAATGGAAATTTGTTTGATTCACCAATAATTTATAGTCAGTATTATTATAAATGATGAAAATATTTTTCATTAATTCATTCTTTTAAAAGATATAAGATCATTTTTTTAAAAAAATTATTTTTCAAATAATTCATTTTCGAGAAACAAATGAAGTATAAGTAAAATTCACTTCTTATGCATTGATATAACATATCACAAAAAAAATGGGTAAGAAAATGAAGGTTGATGCTATGGAAAATTGAAAAACAATATATTAGAATTATTAATTGCAAGCACAACCACTGGTCTTGATAGAGTCCTGCTTCCTCTTTGAAACGGTATCTCTAATCTTTCTTAGCTTCACCTCAACGAGAACCTTTCTTGCCCACTCGCTGAAATGGGTCTCGTTGTGCCCGATCAGGCCATTCTTGTAGAACTCGAAGCATTTGGCGGTGTCCTCTGGGTAAGGACACTCCTCGCCGACCGAGTCCTGCCAGGCACCCTGGTGGCTCATCCCCGACCAGCTCGACAACCATTGGAACACATATTGGCCAACCCCGGCGTAGTGCCGCCACCCCTTAGGGTAGAACTCCATCACACTACTGTTTCGGTCCATCATGAATATATTGGTCAGCTGCGCCCCATGCGGCGACGCCAACACATCCGTCGTGCTCATCAGCTTCACCTGCATAAAATCTTATCGGTTTCAAGCAAGGGTAACCCCACGAACCCAACATACTTTAGTGATTAATCACTTGTAAGATAAGTGGACACCAAGGTCAATTAACATGTGCGGTTTGCTTAGTATATGCCATTGAATTGGACCTCATTTAACGGAAATTGGTCATTTCCATACGTTAGGATTTTTCGTTTTGTCATCTAAAATGGTGGGTCAACGCCTAACATGCATGCACTCCTTGAATCTTTGTTGTGTTCGAATGGTGTGGATTAATAGAGTCCCTTTGAAGACTCAACTATGTCCCTCCACCTTATAGATTATTTGACTCATTTACACTCAAGATCACAAGGGATACAGTATAATTAACATGAGAAAAATCAAACGAGAAAGATCCAGATTTTTTCTTTTTGGATCTTCGAACTATACAAAGTTAAAGGATCGACGAGTGTCAGACGGCAGTCGTGTTGATTCAAACAAAGAATAATTCAGATTTTATGCACTGACCTGATCACAAAAACTGAGATCGTTGGAGTGAGCCAACGTGAGCCGACAACCTTCAACCTTATCGCACTCCCTTTGGAAAATCCCGACCACGGCCGACTCGTTCCTGAACGACCTCCCGCCTCGTCTCATAAACAACGTCAAACGTACCGTGTTGACCTTGTTACCATCACCATCGACCTCCGAGCTCACGTTGCAGTATCTCCTCACGCTGCACCTCAGCAATCCGTAGGCCTCGATCCTCCTCTCCATGGACATCCCTCCTTCGTTGTGCCTCGTCACCACAGCGTCCTCGAAGCAGACAGAGCCGTCCTCCTTGATTTTATCAAACACTTCTACGGACGGTGGCTTTCCGAACGTCGCCCCCATCAGCTTGCTCAGCCACGGCGACATTCCGGGTCGGAGCTCGCCCCAGTGGTACAGCACCCACCGCTCAGGCGGGCGGCGGCAACCGTGCCCCTGGTGCCATGCCACGAAAGGGAACAACGTCGACAAGCCGTGCCATATGTTGCCGTAGTCGTAGTGGTTGTAGGACACGAAAGTGAGGCCGCTCATGAAGGTGGCATCGCGCGGGAGGGCGTCAGGCCAAGCGAGGGCGTAGTAGTTCCATGAGCCGTCACGGAGGTGGCGTCCCTTGAGGCATAGCACCCGGCCCTTTGAGCTGGCCGATGGGAAGCGCATGTGCTGGGGCCCGCCGCCGACGCTGGTATCGTTGAGGGAGCTTATGAACCAGGTGTGGCCCTCGGCGGGTCGTTTGGCGAAGCGCAGGTCCTTGAGTGGGAGGAACGTGACTGCGTCGCGGAGCCTCTCGGCTACGTGCTCGACCTTACTAGCCGTGGCAGCGGCAGCCATTGTGTCGAGAGCGACGTCGGAGGAGGTGGTGTCGAGGATGATTTTTTGCCATTGGCGCACGAGAGAGAGAGGCCATCGAGCGGAAGGAGCCGATCGAGACTGGAGGAGGGAGATTTGGGAGAGGATGAAGAGGAGGACGCACGTGGAGACGACATAGACGAAGAGCTTGGCAGTGTAGATTGAGAAGGGAATGGCGGCGGGACGCGCCGACGGTTGGCCAGATTTGGAGGAGCCGGTCGCGGTGTAGATGACCGGGAGGGAGGCGGTTCTGATGTCCACGCTATACGAGGGAGACGATGCTCTGTCCATCGAGAGAAGATGGCGATCGATCAATGCACAGAATTCTTCGCGAGCGGCTGGGGTGGGGGGGGAGGATCTTAAATGCTCGTCGAGCTGGACAGACGATGCAAGCTTTGGCTAGAAGAAAGAGCGGTAAATGCGGCGACCTAAACCTTTCGATGCACTTAAAGTTACAGGAGCGGAATCGGGGGGCGATACCGGCCGATCGCATCGTTGAATCCCCATGCTGGAAGTAGAAAAGACGCGGTAACAAAGTCAGAGCTTCATCGAAAGGTGAACAAGATGTATCGGACCTGACTTCGAGAGAAAGGCACGATCTGCAATGCCGCTGAATTTGCTCAATGGATATGGCAATTTTATACTTGATAAGCCATCCAAGCGTATGCGACAAGAGCCCGTTGGGAAAAATCTCGATGATGGGCACCTAAACTAGAGGCGTCGACGGTGGCCAAGACCCGATACGGTCACTGGAGACTAATATGTGTACAAACTGGCCTCCTCAGTGAAGGCTTACTATCGTGTAATCTCGATCAATGTACATTGTACATGAAGTCAATTGGTCTCCACCATATGCACACGTTACGTTACAGGCAGATTCCTAGGATTCGAAACTAGATACATTATATAAGCTTGTAGGCATCAAGAGCACGCTAGCATTTCCGAATTGCTCTTCTTTATTGTTTCCCTTCATTCTTACTCAGTCAAAATTAAGATTCCGTGATGGAAATCTTCTTCAAGAGCAAGTAATTGAGCACCGAGAGCCGCTGATTCGTCGGAATCCAAATTTGTTTCTCGGAGTCGCCCGGAATAAGGGGGGGCCCTCCTCGAATTGCGGCCCACAGCCCCACAGCTCATCCCCGACGTCGGCGAATCCATTTATTTCCTTCTTCACGTTAGAAAGTTGTCTGAATTTATGATATTTTGTAGGGCAAAGTCCATCAAAAGGGTTGAACAAACTTGGTTTTTTTTTTTGACGAAAGCAGGGGACCGTAGATTGATATTAACCAAAAGTGCCACCATAGGGCATAATGTCAGTACAAAGCAAATCCAACAAGGGCGGTGGAGGAGAAAAGAACCAATTATGGGCCAGACTTCGGTGTTCATGGGCGTTGGCAGCCCAGTGGGCTACTCTATTCGCCTCCCTCCTGCAGAACATTATGCGTAACCTAGAGAAGCAGGGGATGAGTACCGCAGCTTCAGAGATGAGAGAACGAGCTTCCCATGGTGTCGAGCATGGATTCCGCGAGCATGGACAAGCACCCAGCGCAGTCAGATTCCACAGTGAGTTGCTTCCTTTCCATTTTCTTTTGCAGCAGATCATGTAAGGTGACGGTAAGGGCTTGAGTTTCTACTTGCAACGCCGTAGTTCTTTGGAACGTCTGTGTAGATCCATTGATTAGTCGACCGAGTGATCACGCCAAATAGAAGCCACGAGATCCCTCCTTTGATGTGGAAGAAAAAGCTCCATCTATATTAATTTTTATCTCGGCAAGATTCGGAGGCTTCCATAGGCGCTCTGAGGTCAGAAGGTTGGGGGAAGAGCGCGTCCACACTTCATGGGATCGACGAGCAGTTTGGGCAGATGCAAAAGCCGCCAAAATAACCTGTTGTGGATCGGGAACAGCCTTGCGAAATACAAAAAGGTTTCGGGATTTCCGAGAGATGCCGAGAGGATGTGTGCCGGGGTTTCCAAATCAGGTATGGCCTTCTTCTTGCATATCAAATCTGCTAACCAAGCATCCATGCGATTTGTGTTAAAGTCTGTTGGATTTAGATTAGCGCTGAATGAGACCAAATCTTGCGTGTCCATGGGCAATGCAAAAAGATATGTTCCGTAGTCTCGGGGTGTGATGATGACAAATCGGCACGTAGGATCGGTGATTATTTTCTGCGATAAAGGTTGTCCTTTGTTGATAGAGCGTTGTGGCATAAGGACCACATAAAGATGCGTATCTTCGAGGGGGTTTTCATTTGCCAAATCTTGTCCCAAAGTCTGTCGGGGTGGGTGGTAAGAGGAGGATGCAATATCTTGTACCTTGACATCTGCTGTAGATCGTAGGGAATGGTAGCCATTCTTGATGGTATAATAACCATTTTGAGATCCTTTCCAAATAAGTCTATCCTCTGTACAATCTGTTCGGATGGGGATTGTCAGGATTTCTTCGACTATTTGATCAGCAAAACTTCTACGCAGTAGGGGTTCATTCCAGTGGTTGCTCTCCAAATTAATAAGATCAGCAACCCTTCGTGGTTCTCCTCTTGGTGCAGGACCGCCAATAGGACCAATATTCAGCCACTTATCATCACGGATTGAGATCCGTTTCCCATCTCCAACTGACCACCTTTGTAGATTTTGCATAATTGAATCTCGGCCATTCGGTAGACTCAACCATCCCCAAGAGGGTCTCGACCCTTTGTTGGCATGCCGAACTACGTGGAGTGATGGTATAGACCCTTAAAGAGTTGACTCCATAAAGATGACGGGTTTTGTAAGAGACGCCACGCCCTTTGTTTTCCTAGTAGTGCTCTATTAAAAGTGGTCAGGTCACGAAAACCAATGCCTCCTAAATCTTTCCTAGCCTTAAGAACATCCCAACGTTTCCAATAGATGCCGAGTGATGATGATTGTTACGCCACCAAAATCTAGCAACTTTCTTCTCTATAGATGTACATAAGGACATAGGAATTTTGAAAATAAACATTGCATATTGAGGGATCGCTGTATTACCGATTTAATGAGTGTCTCCTTGCCCCCTTTAGATAGGAATTGCTCTTTCCAACCTTCAAGTTTTGAGTTGACTCGACTCAACGGCCCGGGCGAACATCTCTTTTTTTGATCTACCCCAATCCGAGGGAATCCCAAGGTATTTGCCAATCTTCGTTAACACCGGTACCCTAAGCTCTCCGGCTAGGTTTTCTGAAGGCGAGCGGGGCGGGTTTGCGAAGTAGATACCAGATTTATTCTGTTTACCGCGACCCGTTGCTAGGCAATATTGATTAAGAATGTTGGCCAAATTCGACATTCCTGAATTTTCCCGTCAAGGAAAAAGATAGCATCATCAGCAAAAAATAGATGGGAGAGAGTCGGACACCACCTGTTTAAAGTAATGCCGTGAAGATTATTCATGTCCACAGCGCGATGGATAAGTGTTGACAGCACATCGGCCACTATGATGAAAAGATAAGGAGAAATAGGGTCACCCTGTCTGAGACCTCTTGATGGATTAAAATATTGAAGATTTTCACCATTAAATTTAACACTGAGAGAAGCTGTGGTAATGCATTGCATTATCCACATAACCCATTTGGAGTGAAAGCCCAGATGTAGAAGATAATCCTGAAGAAAGTCCCATTCAACGCGGTCATATGCCTTCTGCATGTCTAGTTTTAGAACGGCCTGAAAGGATTTCTTTGGCTTTCGAATTCTAAGCTGATGCAAGACCTCTTGAACGACTAAGATGTTGTCCTGAATTTGTCTACCACTCACAAAGGCAGATTGTTCAATAGAAATTAAATCAGGTAGGATAGGTTTCAAACGGTTCGCGGAATCTTTGAGATAATTTTGTAAATAAAGTTGCAAAGACTAATTGGGCGGAATTGATCTAGTCGTTCGGGTTTGGTGTTTTGGGGATCAAAGATATGGAAGTTCGGTTTAGTTCGGGACGCATAGCACCGAGATAGAAAGAAGTCTGTACCGAATTAAAGATGTCTTCTGAAGAATATCCCAATGGTCTTTGGTAGAATATCCCATTTAGGCCATCGAGTCGGCGCTTTTGTTGAACCCAATTGAAATACAGCTTGTTTTACTTCTTCTCGGGTAACATCAGCTATAAGAGCCATGTTCATATCCTCTGTTACTTTTGGTGGACATTGCATTAGGATTGGTTGATAATCTCGGTGACCTGTCGAGGTGTATAACCTTTGGAAGAAAAGGTTAGTCATATTCTTCAATCTTTCTTGATCTCGGACCCAAGTAAGATCTTCATCTTGTAGCATAGTGATTCGATTCCGGTGTCTCCTTTGAATAGTAGTGCTGTGGAAGAATTTTGTGTTCTTGTCCCCCCATTTAAGCCAACTAACACGAGATTTCATCGCCCAATATTGCTCTTCTTGCTGCCACAGAGTCTGGATTTCAGTTTGAATTCGTTTAACCTCCTCTAAGTCGTAGTTCCCGCGGGATTGATTAGAGATGGCTTGGAGTTGCTGAGTCAAAATGTTTATCTGCTGGTTACCCCTAGGAAATTTACGACGACTCCAAGTTGCTAGAGCTGCTGAAACAGATTGTAGTTTAGAAGAGATGGAGTGGATTGATCTAGGTAGGGAAAGCCAAGAATGAGCAATAACTGATCTGCATTCTGTGTCATTTATCCAAAAGGCCTGAAATATGAAGTTCCGCTTCCTCTTAACAACCTTAGCATCAGTGTCCAACAAGATGGGGCTGTGGTCAGATCCTAGCGCCGGTAGAGCATAAACTTCAGCTTCAAGAAAAGTGAGACGCCGGGCAATTGTACAAACAACCCGATCCAATCTTTCTTTAACTAGCTCCTCGCCCTCCCGGTTATTGATCCAAGTAAAGGCGCAGCCCTTACTATCTACATCCATAAGGCGGCAAGTATTTAGAAAGTCTCGAAAAGATTGCATACGATAGCAGTCTGGCGGTCTCTTCCCATCCTTCTCCCAATAATTAAGGATTTCATTGAAATCCCCAATGCAAGCCCATGGTAAAGTATTATTAAAACTAATGTGACATAATTCTTCCCAGAGGTGTTGTCTTAGCGAGTAAACAGCTGGCGCATGAAGACATGTGAGACGCATAGACTTCCCATTGGCCAAATCGGTGCAAACCATATCCATGAAATTTGCTGTCTGTTGCTCCATAGTTAGAGAGACCCTGTCAGTCCAAAAAACCACCGAGTCCGCCGCCGGCTAATCCAATCGGATCTTGAATAAGACAATTAGGGAATTTCAAACGCTGTTGGAGTTGGATAAGTCTTGTACTACGATTCTTTGTTTCCATTAAGAACACCAAGTGGGGCTGTTCGTGGACCATGAGGGCCCGTAGAGCACGGCGTCGGGATTGCCCAACCCCCGACAATTCCAACTTATGATCTTCATTTTTCACTCGGTGGCTGTTGAGGGCCAGCCACCAAAGCCCTAATGTCGGCTTCCTCGGCTTCGCGCACGGGGTATCCGGGAGTTGTTCATCATCCAGGTCATGCGAATGACACCCTTTGTGTCATATGGCGAATAGCGTTTCTGTTTTTAGCCACACCCACCTTTGGTGGCAGTCTAGAATTCTTTGTTTTCTTGACTTGTTTGAAATCCATAAGTGATGATTGAATTCCTTTCATTTTAGCTGTTGCAGGAATGAGCGCTGTATGTAGATATGTCCCTTCCATGATCGGCTCTGGATTTTTCTGTTTTGCAGGTGCTTTAACTCCTTGATCTGAAGAAAGTGCTTGTCTGGCCTCTGTTGCAGCAACAGTAGCTATTGGTGGGGGCAAAAGAGGGATAAGCGGAAGTTGGGAAGGAGGCGTCTCAGGTATGCTTTCTTCTGATTGATCTGGGAAGTTTGAAGGGTTATAAAAAGTTTGCCAGTAAGGACTAGCTGCTTTAAACTCAGCTTTAAGCCATGGACCATAGGCCATAGTATCCCTGCCTTCAAATCTGGATTCATCATAAGGGATCTCTTTACAATACATAGCATAGTGGCCCAACTTTCCGCAAGAGTAACAGAAATGGGAGAGTCGCTCATAGCGAAAGTCAATCCATAATAATTTTCCTTCTATACGAATCAGTTTACCTGTCCTTAAGGGTTCCTGTAGCTTCAATTCAACCTTCGCCCTAGCAGTCCGCGAAGTCATACCCTCTTTAGTATCAACTCGCACTTCGATTACCCGGCCAATATCTTGCACTTTGCCTTGATAATCATCTTTTCGTAGTCCATTCCAAAGGCAGACCAAATATTTGTATCCAGAAAGCACAACTTGAGAAATTATAACAATGCAATGGAGTATTAGACTGCCATGGCTTTAATATTAGTAGGTGACCTGAAAAAAGCCAAGGGCCCCCCTCAAGGACACGCTGTTTATCAGCAATATAATGGAATTTAGCTACGTAGAAGCCATCTTCACGTTGTGAAATTTCAACTCGCTCAGTCCTCCAAGCTTTCTTAATTGTACTCTGGAAAGCAAGGAAATTTACAGTGGGGTTTGACAGAATTCTGCACACCAAGATTAAGTTACATTCCGCCAATTTTGCAGGTGAGGGTTCTTCATCCCAGAATGCTATTTCCTTCTCTGTTGTAAGTCGACCCAAACGTGAACAGAGAGCAGCTAGGCGGTCAGAGTCACTATGTTCTTCGGTGTCCATTTCTCAGACGGTATTAGCAGTTTAAATAAAGCAGGGCCAAGCGAACTTGGATCGCACTAAGATATGCAGTCAGCTAAAGGCGCAGATGTGCGAAGGCCCCACAGCAAAGGAGATTCTGTCGAAACGACTAAGGAGGTAGAAGAAAACAGGGGAAAATAAACCCACAGTGAAGCGAACCTAATTGGGGATGAAGACAGAGATACGAAGGGGATCATCTGCTTCGAATCTGGGCCCACCATCAATTCCGGAAAGAATCGCGACAGTCCACGAACGCTGAAATTCAGATGAGAGCTGAAGAAGACCGCCTTGGATGAAGGGCAGATGAAAAGTGGGGATGGAATTTGGGATTAGGGTTTTAAGCCATGAGTTAGCCATGGGTAAAAAGCTCTGCAAGTCGAGAGGAAAGTACTCTGCATTTTCGAGAGAGAGAACCTTTCAACGTTTATGTAGTGGAAATGTAATGATTACGTTATTTAGTATTGGAATATGCTTGGTCGACGGTACCGTCAGCCAAGAAAAAAGACGGTCAAACATCAGCCAAGCGTTTTCTATCTTCAAGGTGGGAGACTTGGTTAACAGGTTTTTTGTTTTTATTATATGGAAATGCATTTTCCATATAAAAAATGATTTTATTGTCTTATTTAAAGAAACAAATTAAGTGATAATATTAAAATTATAAGAAATATACGAGGGATAAGTACACTATCGGTACCATAAGTTGTGTACGACACTTACTTTGGTGCCAAAAGTTTTTGTCGGATCACTTAAGTGCCAACTTCGATCTGGTTGACCGAAAATCCGACATGACACTTTTTTTATTAATTTTTGAAGCTGATGTGGCTCGCCATAGAGTACGGTTAGCATTTAAACAACAAAACAATGCCGTTTGGTGTCTCTTCCCCAATTCAAAATCCTAAATCCCCAAATTGAGTGAGAGAGAGAGAGAGAGAGAGAGAGAGAGAGAGAGAGAGAGAGAGAGAGAGAGAGAGAGAGAAGATAAGCCAACGGCGATAGGCCAGTCACCGTCCTCAACGGCCCCTGCGCTTGGCGGCCACAGCTTCGACCCCGACCTTGACCTTGACAACGGCCACTCAACGGCCAAATCGAAGGTTGTGATCTGGCCGATGCTGGGGGAGGCCGCCGACGAGTGCCTGGCCTGCGTCTTCCAGTACCTAGGCTTTGGCGACTTGGGCCGGTGCTCCCTCATGTGCTGCCATTGGCTCGCAATCAAAGGCTAGAGCCGCCAGAGGCTCACCCTCCACGCCCACTCAGAGTTGTTGGACGCAATCCCAACTTGAAGAATTTGAGGATGTTGAAGCTGGTGAAATGTTATCGAGATTGAGACACGGTGCTACTATGACGGAGGCCGAGCAACGATGGCTGGCGTTAGGTGAGGATCAGACAAAAAAACCCTAATTTCAATCCAAAAAAAAAAAAAACCCAAATGAGTTGTGCGACGTCGTTTGCTCGAGGCCATCCACTTAGGACGGCAAAACGACGTCGTTTTTTTAAGGAGGACAGAAAACGACGTCGTTTAAAGGCCTTGTCGATTTTATTTTTTTTTAAAAAAAAGGCTATGTAATCATTTTGGTCGGAATCTCTTGCCAGTGGCACCAAAGTGATCGTTTTTCCTCCGATTTGGCACTTAAGTGATTCAACGGAAACTTTTGACACCAAAATGAGCGATGTACACAACTTATGGCACTGATAGTGTACTTCTTCCAATATATGAAGAACTCAATTGCAACTTTTAAAATAGTCTACATTATTCTCCAGCCAAAGAAAATCAACTAAGAATCGTTTTTTTTTTTTTTTTTTTAACTTTAGCTTTGACTCATGTGATCTTAAGATTAATTTTGTAATGTTTTAGGTCCCTACACATCTTCATCATTAGCAAAGTAAATTTTTTCTCTTCTAATTCATTATTCTTACCTTGATTTGTCTCTACTTCATTGGTTTTACGTATAATCAATATCACTAATCTTAATTTTAGATCATTTGAGAGTTCTTTTAAAGCAATTTAATTTGAGTGAAAGGAATTAGAAGCCAATTCATTACACAATGATTTAAAGCTAACGTTTTAAGTGTTTTTTTTAATATTTTAAATTTAATAGATTTATGTAATGACATTAATATTTTTTTAATAAGTGATCATGTAATTATTTATATGTCGGTATTAAATTTAATTTTTCTTTGTTCATATTCAAGAAATTAATTATATGGGTCCTCATATGATTTTTGGTCTTTCAATTTGATATTGCAACAAGGAAACATAGAAATTCATAAAATAAAATAAAAATATTAAAAAAGAAAAAGAAAAAGCATTGAGTCAAAATTAAAACCTGCTGAGGAGGTATACCGATTTCCTCCAAAATGTCTTGTGGCTAGCCTTTGACCGTCCTACTGTCGTTTTGCAGGGGATGGTTGTGCTAGCAGCGTCCTTTAGTATTTTGTATATTGCTTGATCATACATGTTTTTAAGCATGAAGTCAATTGTTTAAGCTAAGCTTAGCTTCCGTATCTACATGCGTGCATTATCGTGTATTGTTCGCTGCGGAAGTCTCGTAAAAATACGCGACAGATTAAGGAGGAATTGATCGTGACCATCAAGCAGAGTTTAGTCCACGAAATACGCCTGCTGGCGGCGAAAACAAGGAAGTCGAAGAGCTTCCAGCATTCACCCTTGAATTCCTCTGCGTAAACATCACGAAAGTAGCGTGGCGCGATGTGCGCATTTGCTGGCCATGGCTGCCAAAGTAGATGCTTGTGTTTTGGAATTGGGAGTTTATCCTCTCGGCCACGAATTCTTGGCCGCTGCGATGATCTTCCATGCGACCCCCCCTTCTCAAATCATGGCCCGTTCTCATGATGACGGCAAGGATGGTTGGAAAGTACTTCAGGCCGTTGAGCCCTCGCATTCCGTCTCTCTCGTCGTATAGGCGTCGGAGGCACTGATAACATCTGGATGTCATGAAAATGTCAATCAAGTAAGTCAATATGACGGAAAAAATAATTATGACATTACATGGCAAAGCAGAAAATTCTCAAAGGAAATGAGACAAGACGCTGAAAGCAGTTCAGGCTTCATCAATGGAGAATTTCATGAGATCTGAAACTAATTATGTCTTCATGCAAGTTCAATCGCATGCCATATGGAATATTTGCAACGATGGAGTAAAAAACTTGTGGAGTTTGCTTTCATCACACTGGTTTGATCTTGTTCTGAAATCTCCCCATATAAAATAACTGCAACGATGAAGTAGAAAATTTGTAGAGTTTGCTTCCATCGCACTAGTTTGATCTTGTTCTGAAATCTCCCCACAACCATAGTGATAGGTATAAAACTACAAAATTTTTGGAGGCCTGAACTTGAAAAATAGTTGCAACTGGCATAATTTTTTTTTTTTTTGGGGGTCTATGACCACCCCGTATCCAGAATCTTCGAGCCCGACTAATCCGGATGTGAGCATTGTTGGACCCATAATTTGGGTGGGGTGGGGGGGGGTGCGGACTCTCCCAGCACCGTTTGCTCCATACACAAGGCTCGAACTCAAGACCTTGCAACTGGTACAATTTACATGCAAAAAAACCTTGGTTCAAAGATTACCATAAGAAATGACGATGTAACAGGTTGATTCGGTTTTGTTTGTTCATATTTCCATAGTTACCGGTCTACACAGCTCACTTGATCGGCGGCAAGCACAAGATTTGCCATAGGCTTGAGCTTAGTGATCTAGCAAGCCTTTTCGAGGCCAACAAGCTCAAGCTTGCCTTTGGCTAGTCGCCAATTGTTGCCGTGGCCGGTGATCAATTGAAGAAGAAGGAGGAGGAAAAGAAAAATGAAAAAATAATAATTAAAATTTTGATTTTAAAAAATAAAAATAAATAAAAAATTTATTAAAAGGAGTGATCAGATTGAATTATCCATACTGAACGGCGGAACATATTTTGTAGTTCATTTTTAAGTTTTAGTCGAATATAAATAAATATTGTCATTTTCTTAAAAAAATGACTTTTTAAAATATTTTTTAGAAATGCTACATTTTCTAGAGCCTAAATCTTGATGATTGGAACAAAAGAGGTCTTTTAAGAACACATTTAGTAATCAAATTGATATAGGGTGCGTTTGATAATTATTCTATTCGTGTGAATAATTTATAATTAGAAATGATTTTTTTTTATTCTATTTCTTAGACGAGTTTCTAAACATTTGAAAGTGTTTGGTAATGATCTAAATTTTTTTATTTTTGGGATAGAAATGCATTTGGTAAAGTCTCAAATTCTCTTGTGAATTGGAATTTCTTTTATTTTTTTAATACCATTATTATATTTTTCTCTTTTTTATTTTTATTTTTATTTTTCCATCCTTCTTTATCTTCTCTAGTTGACGCCAATCATGGCAATGGCCAACGACTGGCCAAGCCAACTTTGGCAACCTTGCCAGAGCCTCGCTAGGCTAGGGTAAGGCTCGGCGACCTTACTAGGCCTCACCACCAGCTGCCGCGAGATTCGGCCTCGCCTAGGATGGGGGTAGGATCTTAAATGCACGAAATTCTTCGTGAGTAGCTGGGATGAGGGAGGATCTTAAATGCTTGTTGAGATGGATAGATGGTGCAAGCTTTGGCCGAAAGAAAGTGTGGTAAATGCGGTGATCATTGTCCAGGAGGTGCTACGTCAACTTAGAGTAAAGAAAGTGGAAATTTCAAGCTATCCTTAAATTGGATATGCAAAAGGCCTATGATAGGGTAGAATGGAATTTTTTATGTGATTGTACGTTGAAAATGGGTTTTTGTGAGAAATGGGTTGCATTGGTTAAAAAATATATCGCCTCGGTGTCATATAGTGTAAGAGTGAAGGGGGAGTCATGTGATTATTTCCAACCAACTAGAGGGATTAGATAAGGCGACCCACTATCACCCTATCTATTCATTCTTATGGCTAATATTCTATCCTCTTTGATTTTGAAAGCTATAAGAGATGGGAGTCTGAAGGGCATACAACTAAATCTATATTGTCCTACCCTTTCACACCTTTTATTCGTAGACGATGCTATATTTTTCTTAGATGGCACAATTATTGAGGCATAATACTTAGCTGATGTCTTGCACCAATATTGCTGTGCGTCAAGATAGTCCATCAATCTCAACAAGTGAGGAATTTTCTTCAAGAAAATTTTTCCTCAAGGTCTAAAACAAAATCTTGCAATTGAATTAAGGGTGTCAATTATTGAGAAAATGGATAAATATTTGGGGATACCATTTGACTGGGGACAAATTAAGAAACAAATGTTCTTCCGAATTCTTGCAAGATTTGGCAAGAAATTAGAAGGGTGGAAAAAGAATTTGATATCAAAGGCAGGCAAATAAATTTTACTCAAGACTACTGTCCAAGCATTACCCCAATTTGTCATGTCTATCTTAAAATTCCCATATCAATTTGCAAGCTTATTAAAAGGAGAATAGCATGCTTCTGGTGGAAGCAAAACGCAACGGGAAAAAGGCATACATTGGAAAAGATGGGACATCTTAAAAATGGGGAAAGACTACGGGGGGTTAGGCTTAAGAGACTTAGCTAATTTTAATAAAGCGATGCTGGGAAAGCAAACATGAAGACTTATTCAAGATCCAAAAGCCATATGGAGTAGATTGTTATGAGGAATTTATTTTCCTAGGAGTGATTTTTGGATAGCGAACAAAGGTCCTCGACCCTCTTGATAATGGCAAAGCTCACTAACGATAAGAGATATAATTGAGCCAAAAATTAAGTGGGAGGTTGGTGATGGCAATATGATTAGAATTAGAGAAGATAGATGGCAAATCTCAGGCAAGATAAGAGGGCCAGCGAATCGTAATGAACCTCAATTGGTAGTAGAATTAATTAACCATAATAATAAGGGATGGAACACTCAGCTGTTATAGGAGACCTTTGAGGAAATAATTGTGAAAGACATCTCAGTTACGCCTCTAAGGCTAACAATTGGACTAGACAAGATGATATGGATAGCAAACAACTCAGTCTCCTACACAGTGAAGAGTGGATACAACAAGATTGGAGACTCAGAGAGATGTCTAATGGTAAAGCAACCCTCTACAATATACCAAACTCCTAAGAAACTATGGATTGAAATCTAGAAACTCAAAACCTACCTGAAACTCAAATTTTTTCTATGGAGTGTATGCAATAATGCCCTACCAATGAAGGAAAATTTATACAAGAGGAAGATTTTATCTAAACAAGAGTGTCCCTTGTGCGGTCAAGGTTCGAAGTTTACAGAGCACACCTTCATCTTGTGTCCTTGGACAAAGACGATTTGGTCAAACAACAAAATCAGGGCAAACACATCTCCAAAAATTAGCAATAGGATGGATCAACGGGTATGGGAGAATATAATCGAAGGAATAAACTCACAAACGAAAGCCCTGTTTGCCAAAGCAATTCAGAGAGTATGGAAAGCTCGGAACGACTGAATCTTCAAAGCATAAAGTCCCAAACCAAGCTCAATAATAGAAGAAGCATACTATTCGACATAGCTACAAGAGAAACAAGGGAAAAGAACCACAAACTTAGAAGACACACTCTCTTTGACAGCAATGACAGCAAGCTTGTAGACCCAGATTTGCTACAAAATCAAGGTGGATAGCTCCTCAAGTAGTTTGAAGCCAGAAGGAACGACAACAGGGATTTATAGAAACAAGGACGGAGCTCTCTTTAACGGGTTTGTGGGTCGGATTTTCGCCCCATAAGCTCTAGTCGGCAAAACCTTGACAATAAGGGAAGCCTTGCTTTGGTTGAAATTGATAGGGCTAGTAAGAACACCTAGAGGAGGGGTGAATATGTGTTAAAGAAGTTTTTGCAAGACTTAATAATTTAATTCGTCTTTTGAGAATAATAGACTGAAGATGTAAAAGACTGTAAATAGTTATACAATACTACGAATTAAAGTAAAGAGTTTAGGGAAAGAGAATTGAAATGCAAATTTTATAGTGATTCGGCTTAGATCAAGCCTACGTCTACTCTCTCGCACTGACAGTCCACTGATTGGATTCCACTAAGAACCAAAAGAAATTTTATAGTCTCACGTCCTCGATTCCACAGTGTAAAGACTCTACTACACTTCCTCAAGGTTTCACAGGTATTTAATCTCTCTTTTGAGTAAAACTTAAGCTTAACGATTGAATCGGCAAAGAATCAAGAGCTTCAAACTTTGGAATTTTTCTTTCATACACACACTCAAATAACTTGAGTGTCTTCCTTATATACTTCTCCATGCCATTATAACTGTTTGCACATTCCAAAGAAGTTCTTCTAATCTATTCGTTGGACATAATCAATTAGAGATATCTCGAGTTATTTAAGGAATATGATGATATCCCACCAATCCTACTTGCCCATATAATCAGGATCTAGGTTTCCACAAGTAGAACCTTCCAAGTATACTTCGCCAATCAACAGATCTAATTATTCGAATTGATTTCAATAAGAATAATTGATCACGAGATGCTATCTCTGGCCGTGAGATCTTCTTCAATCGTATGAACCAAATTCTTAAAGATATACTCACATATGGATAAGTCTTCTTCATCGGATAATCTTTTCTTCATCAGTCTAGAAGCTATCAGTGAGGGTAGACTTTGAATCTTGAGTCTGGAGGTCTTCAGATTTTGACGATAGAGTCCACAAGTCTTCAGACTAGACTGATGGAAATGTTTTGTCAGTTTTAAAACAAATAAGGAAGTTTTCTCCAACAAAAATGAAGGAGGATTGCATGAATTGAACGAGATGGAGATGTACTTGCAATTGATTTGTCAACGGTGCTATCTTCTAATAGCTTATCAACGGTGGATTACATAATGGGCTGGGGAGGGCCACCATGGCCTGCTCAATCCATCATCAACGATTGCAAATTTCTACTAGGCCAGCTCAAAGATGTCATCCTCTGTTTTGAGCCGAGAATATATAATCAAGCGGCCAACTGGATCACTAAAGCCCACCGAGCCAATTCTTTCCAGAAGAACTGGATAGCTAATCCCCCTAATTCCCTTTGGTTCATTTTATGTTCAAACATCGAATCCTTGTGTTTTTCTTCCATGCCAAGTTAGTAATGAAGTATTGTTAATTCTGAAAAAAAAAAAAAAAATCTCGATGTAATCAAAGTTACAGGAGTAGGGTCGAGGAAATATCCACCAATTGCATCATGGAATCTCATGCCAAAAGAAGGTAGATGCGGTAACAAAGAACTTCATCAAAAGGTGAAAAAGATGCCTCAGACTAGGGGTGATTGGGTCCATGGTGGATAAGTTTTAAACCTGGACCCTGTACTCGACTCTGTTATAACCGATTCCATTTTTTTGGACCTTATACCCGACCTACAATGTTTTTCCGGTCCAGTTCCAAGGTCAACCATGTTTCCACTAGAATATGTTTTAGAATCTCCCGATATCCTATACGACTTGAAATTTTATATTAATACACGAAAAATAATGTAATCCTCCTAATTTGTATCGAAACATTAAGTACTTGTAATAAATAAATATATGAACTTTTTGACTAAACGAAAAATTAAGGATCTATAGGGTTAATTATAATAAATAAAATCATAAGATAAAGAATTAACAACAAACATAGGTCTAATATTAATCTTATTCCCACAACTACTACATGAAGCTACTCATTTATGCAAGCATAACTCCTCATACAAAAGAGAAATTAGGTAAGCTAATCCATGTGGTACACAAGAATTTGGTGGTGACAAAGACCGTGCGTCCGTTGGACGGTGCAAGAGGGAGTTGATGAGAGAGGGAAGCAAGTGAGGAAGAGAAATGACGAAGGAGGAGTGTTGTGCGTGTTTGAGAGAGCCAATAAGAAAAACGCTGTATAATTGCGAGAGTAAAAATATAAATAAGGGAAAAAAAAATAGAGTTTTGGACCTATACTTACAAAACCAGTTTCCAACCCGTTCCAAAACCGGTTTGGGAACTGATTTCTGGGTGAGTAATCAATCAGAACTGGTTCCGAATTTTGGGAACCTGTTCCCGAACCGGTTTCAACGGGAACCAGTTCTCGACCCTATTTTTTAGGTGGGCCGGTCCGGTTGCACACCCCTACCTCGGACTTACTTCGAGAGAAAGGCAACAACCCGTATCTTGGTCTTCAATTCCACTGAATTTGTTCAATGGATATGGCAATTTTAAACTTGATAAGCTATCCAAGCGTATGCAACAAGAGCCCGTTAGAAAAAATATCGATATAACTCCTCAGTTTGTTCGATGGGCACCTAAACTAGAGGCATGTTGATAGTGACCAAGACTTGATACCGTCACTAGAGGCTCGTATATTTACAATCACATTTACGGTCAATTGTCATTATATTAGATGAAGCTTTGTTATTGCGTAATCTTGATTGATGTACATGAAGCCAATTGATCTTAACCATATATGGATATGTTACGTGAGATTCATAAAATTCAATGCTCGAAGCATTATATAAGTTCATACGCATCAAGGGCACGCGAACATTTCTGAATTGCTCTTCTTTATTATTTCCCTCCATTTTTACTAGTCAAAGTTGAGATCCGTGATGGAAATCTTCTTCAAGAGCAAGCAATTGAGCACCGAGAGCCGCGGATTCATTTGAATTCAAATTTGTCTCGCGAAGTCCTCCTTGATTTCGGGGGGGGGCTTCTCGAATTGCGGACCACAGCTCATCCCGGATGTCGGCGTGGCAATTTGATTTCCTTCTTCACGTAAGAAAGTTCGTCGGAATTTACGATATTCTGTAGGACAAAGTCCGCCTTTGCTCTAGAAGGGTGGAACAACCACGGTTATGCATGAATGATTACGTTATTTAATGTTCTGTATATTGCTTGACCATACATATTTTTAAGCATGAAGTCAATCTCTTAATCTGAGCTCAGCTTACGCATGTACATGCGTACAATTTCATGGATTGTTTACTGTGGAAGTCACGGGGAACCATGACGTAGAAAGGAGGAATCGATCCTGCCAATCAAGCAAGGATGGTTGAAAAGTACTTCAGGCCATTGAGCGAGCACATTCTGTCTCTCTCACAATAAGGTGCCATCGGCACTGATAACATCGGGATGCCATGAAAATGTTGAGTGCGTCAAAATGTCGAAATAAATAATTATGATACTACATAGCAAAGTGGATAAATTCTTTAGGAAATGAGACAAGATGCTAAAGGCAATTCTTGTCGGATCCCATATGAAATAATTGGAAGGATGAAGAAAATTTGTAGAGTTTGCTTTCATCACATTGGTTTGATCTTTGTTCTGAAATCTCCCCACAACCATAATAATAGGTATAGAACTCCGGACTTCCTGAATAATATTTGCAACTGGTATAAGTTACATGCAAAGAAACCTTTGTCCAAACATTACCATAAGATATGATAATGTAATGAACTTGCCACAGGCTCGAGCTCACCGGTCTCGAGCCTTATTAGATCGGTGAGCCTTTTCGAAGTTAGCAAGCTTGAGCTTGCCTTTGGCCAGTCACTAGTTTTGCCATGGTCGGCATCTGATTCAATAAGAAGAGGAGCAAAAAAAAAGAATAACAAAATAAAAGAAAAATAAAAAAACAAAAAAATTAAAATTCTATTTTAAAAAAATAAAATAATTATTAAATGAGTGCACGGAAGAATATCAAATCGAATTTTTAATATCAAAGGGCAGAAATATTTTGTAGTTTATTTTCAAGTCATAGACAAATATGGAAATATATTTTTATTTTTCTAAAAATATTTTAATTTTCTGGAAAATATTTTTCTGAAATGTCACTTTCTCTCGGAGCCCAAATCTTGATGATCGGAAATAAATAAATATAATATATATATATATATATATATATATTCTCAAAAGAGGTTTTTTTTTAAACACGTTCAAGGACCCGGTCGATTTTGAAACCCGCTCGATTGCATTACTCTCGAGAAGAAAAGGGCGGCCTCGAATTTATCCGGTAAAAAAAAAAAAAAAAAAATTATCCGGGTCGAACCGAAGAAATCAAAGATCCGCCCGCGATGGAAGGGATCCGACCCGCCGGGAATCGGTCTCCACGGTGAGTCCGCCCGCACGCGATCCCACCACCCCGGTTTGATTTTTCCGGGAAAGAGAAAGGAGGAAGAAATTTCCTTCCCCGCCGGCTTCTCGTCTCGCATGGCGGATCGGACCAGATCCGGCGCGTTGATCGTTCGCCTGTAACTCCTCGCTCTCGCTCGCTCGCTCCTTCTCCTCCTCCTTCGTCTTCTCCATCTCTGCGATTCCGGCGGAACAAGCGAGTCCGACAGGTAAATGCCTCCGATCAATTCATTTTCGGCGCCGATGCGTAACCCTAGCTCTCGCCGATCCCGTCGCGATTGTCGTCTCGTGTCGCCTGCGTGTTGCTCGGTCGGATTCGAGTTAGCTTTGTACGTGTGATCGGGGCTAGCGGAGTCGAATTTTAGCGGAAAATTGTTGCGGAAATGTGAACTTTATGCTTTGATTCGAGTCCGGATCACCTCTGCGACGCGAGTGCGGTTGAGTCGTTTTAGACGACGGGGAAGCGAGTGTATGCGAACGACCGAGTGCGATTGATGTCCGAGAAATTTTGCATCTTCGTGCTTCGACGGTTTAAAGTAGGCGAGTCGGTGCTTTGTTACGTGCCGGATGAGCTTGAAGCGAGGACTACTGTTCAATTCGAGCGATGAGTTCATCTTTAAGTTTGTGTTATCCTGAATAGGGGTGTGTGTTTGTGTTTATCTTGGCTATGTAATGAGCTTATCTGTTTGTTAATAGCGGGAAACAGTTAGTTTCTGTAAGCTGTGAGAGCAAACCGGCGTTAGCTATTGTTCGGTGCTGATGGAAGTACCGCGGCCATTTAAGCAGCTTGATTTTGCTCTTTTTGGGTCTGATATATGGATAGATCCAACCATGTTTTTAATTGGCTTGAAATTTGAGCCAAGTTGGATATAAGTTTAATGCAAGTCTCAGTATTCAAGAGATTAAAGAGGATGTTCTCTGACTTCGTGGTTCTGTTACCTTGTTACATTGTGTAGGTGCCACAGTAAAAGTCATCGGGGATTATCCTAAAGGTGACATTTAGCGAGTATGGCTTCTAGGCGTAATGTTGGGTACAGTCGTCTCCCTGCTGATGAGGATGAGGATTACGACGAGAGAATGGGAAGGAAATATGACCCTCGGTTCGACTATACTCCAAGAACCTTTGATAAAGTGCCATGGAAATCCATTGCCCTTGCACTTTTCTTGCTCTTTCTAGGGTCATTGCTTCTCTTTCTTTCCATCTTCATCTTAACGGGCCACATGGGTGGTGAGAAGTCCCAGGGATATGGCCTCTTAGTCCTTGGAATTCTCACTTTTCTTCCAGGTAAACTGAAACTCTTGGTGGTAGTTTATGTCTGCTACTTGTTATGACCTATTCGAATAACTTAATTGCGATGAGGTGTTTTTTTTTTTTTTTTTTTTTTTTCATTTATAAGAGCTAGCATGGATAAGTACTTCTTTTACCTCCTCAAGTGTGTGTGTGTGTGTGTGTTCAAGTAAAATTTGCCGAGACTCAGTTTGGCAGAGTTAATATGGTCAGGTTTATATATATTATGTTTCTCATGACATGGAAACTGGGAAGTCCCATAAGTGTGGCGCAACCTATGAGAGATCCGAAAATATTAGATGGAATGGCGTGAATTACTATGGTGGAACTTATTAAAAGCAAAGACATGAATTGATTTAGTTACCTGGAAAGTTTTTCATCAATTCTGCTCCTACTAGTTAGATATTTCTTTTTTTTTAACCTGAAAAAAAAAAAAAAAAAAAATTTGACTTTGCATACTGGATCTTTTATTCATCGAACTACATTGCAGATAATTTTCAGGGTTGATGCTTGGGATTTTTCTTTGACAAAATTGTAGCATACACTTTTGGGGTAATACATAGTCCACATATACTACTATTTATGTCATGCCAACATCTACATAGTCCACATATACTTTTGTCTGCCATCTGTTCATTAAGTAAAAACTTCTTAATAAATTATTTTGATTGTGCACTATGGTTTGTTACTGATAAAGACAGCCAATAATGTTTACAGGTTTTTATGAGACTCGGATTGCATATTATTCATGGAGGGGTGCTGAAGGTTATCGCTTTGCTTCGATTCCTGATTACTGAGGCCTGTTCTCCCAATGTGCTTACACAGCTGTATGATATTGTTTTTGTTAACAGCTAAAATTTGGTTTCTGGACAATTTTACTTGTACATTTGGATTGATCAGTTGTAATGCCAATGCGAATGTTTACGTCTGATTCTGTTTGACTCATGCATGAGTATCGTTTGGCTAATTCCAGCCCTGCTGGGCTCCCAAGACACATATTTATGTTGGTTCAGAAGAATAAATTGGCTTATATCATTTCAGAGAATTTGATTGGAAGAGTTACCGAAACAGCTGACAGTTGATATATATTTACAATTATGAAGAATGAACTACTCGACACAGCACAGGAAGCAGGGTTAAATTTGTATTGTTCTTCCTATTACAGTGCACAAATTTAAATAGACAACACTTCTACATATATATGCATCATGTTATGTAAATTCCTGTCTGATATTTGAAACTTTTAAAAGATATATAGTTCCATGTGGGAGAAAGCATGCCTCGTGCATTTGGCATATTCATTTGATTCAACATTGGCATTTTCCATCTAAGCAACTGTAACAGCTCAATCACCGAAGTTTCTCTAAAGTAACATACTGTTTAAACATGTTGGACCATATGGTAGAGCTTGTGTATGGAGTGGGACTTTCATTCTTAAAATCGTGTACTCTGGGCATAATAACCATACCATTATGGATTGGCTTTTGATGAGAGAGCTTCGTGTGTGGTAGCACCGGAACTGCATCATCATCATGTAATACGAAAGAGAATGTAATGGATTCTCCTTTGTAGAGAGACCCAACTTTATTGGTAGATGCGTTAAATGATGGGGGTTAGAAGATGAAGGCCTTGATCAGCATACCTCTTAAGTTGTGTGGCAATTCTGAAGCCCTTCAAGTTCTGTGCTTAGTATTAATAAACTTTGAAACACCTTCGCACTGCATTGCATGCATTCTTGGAACCATATGGCTGATATATGGGATGGTTCATTGTAGTAAATTTATGTTAGCAAGACAAGTTTTGCTTGATTGTCAGAAGTTTCTCAGAATATGGATTAGGTACTGTGATGTTCTTTTGTCTGAGTAACCCTATACTTGAAGTTGAAGGCCCCTCTGTGCTTTCCTAAGTAGTCGAAGGCAGGGTTAGGTATGTTGACAACTTCATGAGAGTTAAATTGCATATTATCCATGGATGGGTGCTGTGAGCTCTCTCTTCACTTTTAGTTTCTGATTGGTCTTTAAATATCTCTGCTGTCAATGTGTTTACAGTGTATTTGCCTTTTTCATATGGTATGGCAGAATTTTCCCTTTGCTGGACTGCATCCACTTTTCTTGTATTTCCCTGTGGATAATTCATTATACCTGATGTTCCTGGATCAATTAGTTTGTCTCCTATGCATGTATTTCTCATCTCGTTTCAGCAATAATATTCCACAACACAGCTTTTCACCGCATGGTTTTAGGATTGATCTGCTGCGAACAGATGGTTTAGTATGATCAGTTCCAAAAGTGCTATAAAACTACTGACAGAAGTAATATTGTATTTGAGGTGCCAGTTCTAGCGTACATAACCACCCAACAGGCACTTTCAATTATGCTTTCTTTGCTCATAAGTTTATGAATCACTCTTCTTATTATGATGCACAACCAGATGCAATGCAATCATTTGGCTCACTGATAGAACACAAAAGCAAAAGCATGCTGTGTGTTAATGCCATCCTATAGGGTTGAGCTAACTTGTCTTGTCATGAAGAAGATTGAGACGTTAATGCTTCAGTAGGGGGATTATAACCGTGTAACGTTTCTTTCGCTGACATAAAACTTGAAAACTATATCAGTATAAACCTAAGGATATATGACTGACACCAATTATCCTCTAGTAGGAAGAGAAGATTATCAGTTTGACATAGAGAGAGAGCTTGAACTATTCAGTTGACAGAGCAAATGGTTGGGAGGTCAAGGGAGCTCCAAAGCGACGATTCGCCTTCATTGCTTGAAGATGAGGAAGAAGAGGAAGCAATTGTATCAGTTGGAGTTTCTGGGTTTTCTTCTTCTGCCATCACTTTCAGGAAGCCATCTCCCACTGGCTTGTCTTCCTCTTTCTTCTTGTCACATGCATTCTGGAGTTTTGCCAGTTCATTGGAGTGTGCCCTCGCCATAGCAGTTCTTGATCCTAATTGCAGCTTCAAGCACTCACGTACCCCATTGAAGGCATAGAGAGAAGCTGAATACTTCCTCTCAAACGTCATTCTTTTCATGGCAGCTGTGAGAATCGGAGGCTCTTCTCCATCATTCTCTGGTTCCATTGGCTCAACGATCTCTTCAGCAATTTCGAAAGGAGAGTAATAGCAGGACGATCTGATCTTGTCAAGAAACTGAAGATCCAATACCCTGAGATCAGCATCTTCTACTCCGTCTCTGCCAAGATTGCCATCATCACCGTATGATTGTGTTACATCACTCATGCTGTAGTTGCAATGCTTTTCTTTCCCTGCTCTCCAGCCTGAGTCTTCTTTGAAATTGAAAGAGGACTCGGAATTGGTTACGTAATGACTTGTAGTTGCGTCATTAATGAAGTTTTGTTCTGCTGTGTAGTCCTCAGGATCATTAAGATAATCAGAGAACTGTATATCTAAAGAACCTGTGACTTCTGGCATAAGCTCTTCCTTTGGCTGCTTCTGCTCTTGGCAGCTCAGTCCATCCGAGGTCAAAGCCAGAGAGGTTTTCCTGGCTTTGAGCCTTTGGAGGAGAAGGTTCGTGACCTTTGAGGGAAGAGCCGGAGACGAAGATGCTGATGGAGAGCAAGGCCAGAAGTTTGTCCGGGTGTTGGCCCCGCGGAGCAGGCAAGCTGCCTCATCGTAGGCTCTGGCCGCCTCCTCTGCTGAATCGAATGTGCCGAGCCACACCCTTATCTTCTGTATGGTGTCCTTGATCTCGGCCACCCACCGGCCCGACGGCCTTTGGCGGACCCCAATGAACCTTTTTCGGGCCCTCTGGGCGCCACCCAAGGCAGCCACGGCCGTGGCCTCCTTCACCATCTGGTCCCAAATCGCGGTCTCTTCACTGGGGTTGCTCTCTGGCATGGGTTCAACGGACTTTCTCTTCCTCGCCATGCTTTTGTGTCCACTAGCGAATTTGGTGATCAAAGCTTTGTGATTTCTTGAAGGTGAGAATGGTTTACTCACTTTGCTCTCTCTCTGGTCTTGCGTCCTGACATTTATATGAACTTGGGTTATGACTTTGTCAAACGAGAGTATAGAAGTTGAATGATTAATCATTCTTGTCCCCACGTCGTTGTTCTCTTCCAAATTTGGCTCCTTTGTTGCCCAAGTGGAGCCTTGCCTTTGCTTAGCGGATATAAAAATTGCATAGACTAAATCCATGCGCGTGTTTGCATCTGCTCTGTGGTGCAATTTCAGCGGATGCTAACTCTGATCTAATCCTAGGGGCACCAAAACCCTCTCTTCTGCATCACAATTGGACAAATTCTCTTCCTTAATTGAACGGCGACGGCGGATAAGTTAAAAATTTTACCGCGTTGTGGGGTTAGAACATATTAGCCGAGTACATTCTACCAAAAGCGATTTGTTCCATGATATGTGGGTAATCGAGACTATCACGAGCGATTTGAACATTGATGTGTGTGGGCTGCGTACATTGTTTAGGTGATCTGCCATGAGTATCGTTCGATTCAAATTTAGTGTTGTCTTCTCATGGCTAACTACAAGGATTGCATAGAATGTATCTAAGTAAAGGGAGTGATGGTGACCACTTCTTTGGATCTCATTCCTTTGTATGTTACGGATTGTGAACGTAGCATGTTGAAACGAACCAAAACCAAAACACATGCCGTAAATTTTACTGTTGCAGCGGCCGAACGCCCAGGAGGTGGATAGTGAACTTTGAATTACTTGGATTAAATTAATGAATATTAATTAATGTCTGACTCTGGAAAATGCCCTTTTAAAGGCTGCTCGATCAACTCATGATATTTCCTCAGTGAAATTGTTTGAAGATAAATGTAACAATGTCGAGTTCTAAAAATGGATCTCCATTTCCTTTCCTATCAACAAGACGGAATAACTTCCCTTGGTAAGTTATAGGATGGACACAAGTGCACTTGAAGTGTATAAATCTCATTAGACTAAACATGAAAAATTGTTTAGTTTTAGTTTTTTTTTTTTTGTTGATTGTTCGACAAAATATGATAATGAGAAGTTTAAATCTTTTGACTTAACTCATTTCTATTGATATTATCAAACCATTCTGTTCAAATGCATTGCCTAAGTTTACTCACTAGAAAATGAATATGGCATAAGCCTTGAAGGGTACTCTAAATAAGAGAAACTATGATTTAAATATGGGATTTATTATATCCAATCTAAGCTCTTAATCACTTAATTAAGTCGTCTAACTTCTTTTTAGTTTATCTATATGCCTTTTAACCATGGTTAACTTGACTTTAACTAAAGCGCGTGTAGACTTCAGTTTAATTAACCACGTACTCAGCATATCAACGTGTAGCTAAATGAAAAGATTCCCCAAGGAACAACTTTGGTTAAGTGGCCTCGTGGAGATGGATTGTACTTCCTTTCTGCTTGTCGTTTCGAAATGAGACCAGTTCGAGACCAGCAAGAACGGTCCTCCCAAAGCCCCCACCACAATGTTGATACAAACTGCCATTTGTGCATATAATATGCTTTCGTCCATCTCTCTCTCTCTCTCTCTCTCTCTCTCTCTCTCTCTCTCTCTCTCTCTCTCTCAACATGAAAATTTATCAACCAAACAACATGATCATGGTCCAATTAATATTGAATGTAATTTTTAATTGAAAATATCGAGTCTAGACAGCGACATTCCCGAATTGACCTCTATCCTTCGCCCATTTGTAAAGACCAAGTCATTTTGTGCTATTTTAACAATTAACAAGCCCCTAATTGAAAAACCCCAATGACTTGTTTATGTGCCATAATTACAACTATGCTAGAGATTAATAATACAAAACAAAATGGCGTTAACTATGATTCGTGCGATATGCACTCGTAATGATCCCAATTTAAAATAAATAGCCTCATGTCTCATGGTGCATATATATATATATATATGTCCAATCTTAAGGTAATGCTATAAGAAGTAATAGAATAAGAGAATTAGAAAGTATATACCAAGAAATGCGCTAGGCAAAATTAGATGACTTTGAAAGGGTTGGCGGAGGGGGAAGGAAGAAAGGGGTGGGGCCCGAATTGAGAGGGCGAGACTGGAGAAAATCTTGCGGGGACGGTACGGTGTACAGAAGAAAAGATAAAAAAGAGGTTGACATGGGGACAAAGCACTCCTTTATTTCATTTGTCGTTTTCTATTTTTGCAATCATTGGATTTAACTAACAACATTATAATAAGAGGGGTAGATATTAGTGAGATACATTGGAACCACGTTATTTATACTCAGTTAGTGGAAGAACCGGCCCATTTGCATCCTCTGGCCGTTGGTGTGACGGGAAAGAATAATGTTGTAAAAAGAAGAAGACATATAACCCTAGCAAAGCCAGCCTCATCCTTTTATTACTGCTCAATTTCAAGAAATCTATGTTGAATTATGAGCACACGGCCTTTTTTTGCGACTGAATCAGCAAATCCATAAAAGGTTTACGACTAAATTTACATAATTAGAAGTTTTGGAACTAAGTTGATAAATTGTCAAAAAGAAAAAAATTATGATTGAATTGGTCACCGCACATTAGGTTTAGGACCTCTTGAATTTTGTCCTTTTGCGAACATTGTCATCTCTAACCATTTTGAACGAATCTAATCATATGGTTCTGGCTGAAAAGATTGAAAGGAAATTATTCATTTGTAACCACTGACGAAGGATTCATTGAAAAGTTAAGGATTATTAATCCATTTAACCTCATACGTGCACGAGGTGGTTAATAGAAAAATAAAGAACAAGATTTTTGCTTTCCTCATCATAATAATAAGTACGATTACAGATTACTTGTGCCGTGTAGTAAAACGCAACAAAAAAGCACGTCTGATCGTGGCATGGTTTGGGCAGATATGGCTTACGTTTTTTGATGGTTGTTTCTAGTTGAACCATAACCGCCCACGTATTTGGAGTTCATTTGGTAAAGCTGTAGCTTCGTATTGAAGTTCTGTTTTTTATCAACAGCGTAGGTGGTACTCAACATAAAGCACATACGAATATTTCGTTGAGAAAATTCCTTCTAGATTTTGAAGTTGACAAAACTCTGGAATTTTAATATTTATGTTAGAACAGGTTTTGGAACAAGCATAAATTATTCCGAAAAACTTTCAAAGACTTTTGGCAAAGTCTGTTCTATTTCAGAATCACTTATACAAACAAGGTGAATATTTCACTTTGATGGGTCTAGAACGTGACAAGGTTAGAACGAAGTAAGTCTCGAATGAGACTCATCAAGAATATAACATGGGACCAGAATGAAGACAGATTCAGAATATAATTTACAACGGCTAATAATCTGGCTAAGGATTTTACTTTCCAAAAATATACTGACTGAGTTAATCAAACTGATTGATGAAATCAATCCTAGGGACAAGTTTCAAATGAGGAAGCTATGATATGGAAATCAAGATTCTGATTATATGGGCGATTGGGATCAAGTGGAGATTCCATTTTTGTCTTCAATGGCCACAAGATTTCTTTAAATCATTCGGTCCAACAGGTAGGTTGGAAGAAAATCACTCAATGATTGGCTAAATGGCTAGTGCAGCATGGAGGAATATTTAAAGAGGTTAATCGGTCTAAGGGGACAGAGTCACGAACCCAAAATTCTAAAGTCTAACGCTAATCTAAGTATTACTTGTCTTCTTCTATGAGCTTAAAAAATTGTGATCGAAAGAGAAACACTAAAAAGAGTGACTTAGTGAGTTAATATGATCTACCATTAAATGTTTGCACTCGTAATTATAATTTCTTGTTGATCATATAGTGGAATTCAACTAGTAGGTCAGTATGGAAGAGTGGATGTAAGCTTAATTTAAGCCTATTCATTATGAAATTTGTGTGCAATTTTCTCATCTCTTATCTCATTTTACTTAAGTTTGTTTCACACTCACAATCATCTCAAAAATCTGTTTTATCGTATAGCAAATAGAAGTGAGTATGGTCCGGATCGGCGGTTCCCACCTTCCACTAAGAATCGATTCCAAAAAAGTAGAATGGAGACCCGCCCATTAGTTTTGTGGATCTACCTGGGTCCAATCTAATTCACAAGTGAGTCCATAAAATCGGTCCCAAATCGCTACAAAACTTGTTCAGTCTTATACTTGGGTTGAATTACAAGCCACTGATTTTGATTAAAGATTGAAAACTATAAGGCAAAATGAATAAATAATACTCATTAGCTAAAAACTTAATTTCTTCAAAGGTTATGGTGTGGTCCCCTTACTACATGTTAAAAGTCTTAACTTCCACAGAAATAAACATTAATCGCTTGATTCATCTTTTTTCAATGTTTACTTAATTTAATCATGAAAATGATACTCTTAAAATGAGCCGTTGTCTCTTATGGATATCTTCAATCGATTCCCCCCTTCTTCTACGTTTATTTATTTTGTTTTGATTAAAAAAGTAAGTAAATGGATTATTAGAATGAAAAAAAAAAGGTAGGAGGTTAATCCTATTACATACCTAAGAGACAAAATTAGTCAATAATGTCCAATAACTATAAATATACATATATGTACATATATATTTGATAAAAATTACAAAATAATTAAGGGTGCACATAATAACTATTATGATTAAGAAATCAATTTTTTGCTAGAAATTAATTTTTTTTATTTCTATAAATAGGATAAGTTTTCGAAGAAAATATGTGTTTGAAATTTCTATTCTTAAAATAGAAATTTGTTTGATAACGACATAAAATTTATTCCTCTAAGTGGTGGTGGGAGGCATTTGGCATCTAGCAACGGCCGAGCGGCATCTAGCAATAGGTGATCGGCGATCGACAACCAGCGAAGGGCGAGTGGGCAAGTGGTCGGTGGCTAGCAACAGTCATCCAGCGTTCGAGGGCTGACGATGGGCAACCGACGGGCTAGCGTCCAATGACCAGCAACAGATGGGCAGCCAACATTTGAGGGCAACAAGTGGGCGGCAGTTGGCGATCATCAATCGGCGGCAACGAGCAATGAGCATCCAACGACCAATGGTGAGCGGCAAGCATTCATCAGTTGACGATAGGCAATGATGAGAGTGAATAATGAACATAGTTTTCATTTCTCATTTAGGAAAACTAAAAATTTTAACTTCTGATTTCCAATTAAATCTATTTCTGGAATAGAAAGCTATTCTAAAAATAGAAAAATAAAATTGCATTATCAAACAGAATTTTGTTTTAAACTTGTTTCAAGAAACATAAAAATAGAGAAATAGAAAAACAAAATAGTTATCATGCACGTCATATATAATTGTGATAGAATTTCTTTTTTCAAATATTTATACTAGTCCAATTTGGGTGAGTGAAAAGACTATTCCACGCCTAGAATCGAAAACCGGACCGGTACTCATCAATTCCACTAAATTGGAACCGAGAACCGAATCGGCCCCATGGGAACCGCCAATTCTAATCCAATCCGGTCTAGTTCCGAATGATTCCCAGTTCTTTTGCACATCCCTAATAACTCAGACTTTGATTTTAACTTATTATATTCCGCAATTATTTGTCAAGATTTACTAGCTTTATCATATTTTATAAAGTAATTCATCCTTCAGATTCAGTCCTTTGGAAATCAGAATAAAGAATCACCCAGTTCAATCTTTACAAACCGTTTAGATACATGTGCTCACCTCTGTACTTCTGCTGGCCTAGGATACATATCCAGCTACAAACCCACGGAATACCGATTCACCTTCCATACCCCCAATGCCAAAGGCCATAGTGGTATACGCGACTTGAGGAACTTCATACTCGAAGCTCAAGACCAGCCCCAAAACAGAGGATAATTTCTGATTTGAAGTATTGGATAGGCAGGTTTCTCTCACATCACCGGTGCAAATCACTCAAACAAACTCGGGAACTCTGGTAATATACAAGAAGAAATTCCTCATCAAGCTAGGTTCTCAAATTCTGCACCCTGAAGAAGGGGAGTGCTGCGCGAATCAGTGCTTAGTGAGTGTTGTGTTGGCTTCATAGCTGGATCTTCATATGCAGTAGCCAATTTATTGTAGAATTCACCTATCGTGGGATCATTCTGGTCCTCTCTATCCTTCTTTATCAAGCACTGCAAGAATACAACATTCAGGCTCCTCCTCATAGATCATGAAATGTAAACTATAATCATTCAAATTTCGGTCAATGGTTTTAGCCAGTTTAACTGGAAAGATGACAATAAATAGAAAAAGAAGAAACAGAAGCTGCATCTCAAGTTTGATGAAGGTAACATAGGACACTGAAGCTCCAGCAATAACTCATGATACCAAATGGATTAAAGGTCGCAATATATAAAGACTCCACCAACCATTTCTGAGGTAATAAGATATTCCTACCCAGATGATCAGCAAATAATATCTTCACTATGAGCCCAATGATCATCTTCCTGAGTAAAGAGCTATTCTCTCTAGATAAATTTTGCTAATATCCTCCAAAAGAATTGTTGATAATCAACTATATTATAATCCAAAAATGACCGATATACTCATATCATCATGCTTGTTAGACCCTAGGACAAAATCCAGGGTGAGCATAACCAATTTGTGGTTTTAAACCCTCCTTCAGCTGTTGTATTGCTAAAGATCTTTCTTAGCATCACGCTAATTCATTAGCAAAAAGTTCCTAGAGTCTCTCTCAAATTCAAACGTATTTGTTCTACAGCTGTTAATAATTCGTACATATACATTGTCAGTCCATTTATCTATATAAGAAACACACACACACACATATATATACATTCTCAATCCATTTCCCAACAGCCTAAACTTCTAGAACAGACGGTTTTGTAACAACTCATTAAAGCATGGGTCAAAGGTTTGAATTACATGCCTCCGTATAATTATCATTCTGTCACATTTATCTCCCAAATTCACATGTAAGCCCACTTCACAAGCGACAGAGACTGTTAAGGCATACACTTTACAAACATACTAGGTATATTTAGTAATAGATTAAACTTTTGGCACAAACAGTTTATTAACAATAATTACTCATCAACTCTGGAGAAGAGACAGGTTAGAGCATCTTATGCAGCAAAAACCAAAGAGAATCAACCAACATGTCTGGTATACATGAAAAAGTTATATGTGAAACTTGGTTTAGAAGCATAATAAGTAACATGTGGGGGATCACAAATATTTAGGATACTCAGGTAGATGCATCCGACGTATCTATTTGGGAAAAGCAGTAAATGCAGCAAGAGAACCTACGTTAGTTTGACAATGTTGTACCAGGAGATCGCAAGAGCAGCATTGCCATAACACTACTTGACATGCTTTCGAACGATGTGGTAACCTAATGGTCATCTGGCTGATATAATGCTCAAAAATACAAGAGCATGATTCATGAAGAAAAAGATATATTCCATACTAAAACAGAACATGGCTGCCATGAAAATCTAGTTCAGGAGAACATCAGTAAGCAGACTTCATGCTCTAAGTGGCAAGTCAAGAATCAACTCTAACTTGAAAACGTAGCAAATAAAGTTAGAAGACAACACATACAAATTCATGCAGTTTTTTTTTACGTACCTCAGCCGGATAAGCTTTAAATAAAGGCAGGAACCGTTTCTGGCAATACTGATTGAACAGAAGGGTGAGCACTGGGAGAGGAACCATTAAACCTGATGCTAGGGGAAGATTCTTAAGCCCAAAGATACCAATAGCAATAATATGCATCAAGACCAAGGAAAAAATTGTTGAATTGTGTACTATGGGCCAAAACCTTCCGCTGGTCTCATACTTAGTGACATAAACATTCAGCAACTGTAAATGGAGAGAGGAACAAATAGTCAATCTCAACAAAATTTAGGTACAGCCATTCCCCAGGTGAGGTTCACGGTTTTCCTTTAGAGAAGACATCAAATTTTCAGCACACAATATACATATAGTACTTCAAAGACTGTGTGCTCAACAACAATATCATATGCTGAGTAGCATCCTATGCATCAGAAAAAATAATGTAACAATCTCTAACAATACTTATCTTCAGAGGGTTTGAACAGAGCATTGTCATTTATCAATGAAGTGCTCATTTCAGAGCTGCATGAAACATGAAGACAAGGCACTTCACATCAACGTCATTTTTCATCCGTCTACTTTGGTGGATATTGCAAGGGCGGTCCACCTTTAAGTTTTAGGAATATAAATACTTAAGTTTGTGTAAGACATCAGACCCAATTATGGGCCTACGTAGAACAGTGGCCATCTTGTTCCTTTCTTCTTTATTTTAATTTTCTTTTTACATTTGTTCATGAATTATCACCCAGTAAGATACGGCTTGGTTATTGCTAATAGATGAATAACAACCTGAACTCAGAAAAGAAAAGCAAATCCCAGCACAAGGAAAATCTTAATATTCATCAGGACAGTGATATAATAGAGTATTCAATAAAAGGAACACAAAATTCGAAGTACATTCATATATTGAATTCATATTGAATTCCCAGTGTTTTTCCAGAGCAAAATAAAGCACATGGTCCCCTTCATTTTAACTAACACACACAAATATTAAACCAGAGAAATAAGATAATAGGCATCCTAACCTGGTTACGGAAGACAATGTATCCCATGCAATAATAAATCAGGAGGAATGGCAGAATCAGTGGAGCAAGGAAAAAGTATGTTGTACCGAGAATCCCGAAGAAGATAATCTTGGGTATCTCACTGTGGTAAGGAATCTGTGGAGCCTTAAATTCCTCATCATTTTCTCTAGCAAAGACCTTTGCCAAAAAATGAAAGATGAGTGGACACAGCCTGAAAAGCTCTGACGATATTAGACTGGTCCATCCGGATGTTACAACATACGCAATGAAGAATGATGCCTACATGAACAAAGCTGCATTATATTCTCAAATTTACTCGAATACATATAAACTCTATACATTTGTTAGAGGGGAGTATTAGGGTAATTAAATATTAAATCACGCATTCATCTAACAGTTTAAGCTTTTAGAACAATCGGCTGTGGCCCCACAAAATCTAACATTAAACTTTGACCATTCAATCATCATATGACAAAGCAAGTCCACTCATTCAAACGGCCACCCAACAACAGTGGCAGAATACTTTCCACTTCCGTCAGAAGATTCAAGCCACAATTTTGACAAAGTACACATTAGTCCACAAATAAAGACATTGTAGAATCTACACATACTTCATCCACTCTCTTGGCAGTGTTTCAAGCTGTTGATAGTTCTTATCCTCCATTTGCTTGATCCCATATTTAGAACATTTAAGTATTACAACACACTTTTATCTTTAACCTTCTAGAAAAGTTGACAATAGACTGGCAACTTCTACATGGGATTAGCACAAGTGGTCCCCTATTTCCATGACCATTTTTTGCGGCTCCATTTTATTCATCAATCAGACTCCACTTTTATGCCAAATCCTTGCATATGCATGAGATGGGTGTTAGATTTGTCTTAGCTCCTCTTTTCCCTACTTTTTCAAAGTGAGGTGTTAGAACAATTGGAGTAGAAACCAACCCCCCTAATGGATCCGAAATGAGAAAGATAACCTATATCGGCATCATGTAATTGACGTTGTATTGTTTAAGGTCCACACTGCTAATGTTACCATACGTCAACTTCATGATGGACACAAACCGATAAAATGCAGCATGCCCTTCAAGAATTGAACAAAGTATAATGACTCTCTTTTTGAAGGTTAAGAGCTACTTTTGGATTCAGTAGTGACCTCACAGGAGAAGAGAGTGGAATGTTTACTCTATGGAAAGCTTTAAGACCACTCACTATACTCCTGACAACTTGTTGATTCATAGAGAAAGGGCTATGAAAAAAGAGTAACTATCAACAATGGATAATCCAAATAGAGACTTTTCGGATTCAGTAAGATGGCCATTTTGTACTAGGTTGATGCGCTGGTAGAGAGATGGCTATGAAAAAAAAGTAACTATCAACAATGGATAATCCAAATAGAATCAGTGCAAAGCGACTCTTTGAAGAAAGAATAAGGATTCACAATAGGGATATTTTAATACCTGTCCAGGAACAGCCTCAGCAAGGACCGTAGGAATATTCTTGGGATCAAGGAGAAGACTAACTCGGTAGAGAGCTGAGCCTGATAGTACATTTGCGAAAAAAACGTTCCAGATTGTAAACCACAGCACCTTGATACATGCACCTTTTTGTATTTGGCTAAAGGCTATATATCCTTGCATTGAAGAAAGTACCACCATAACAGGGGGTATAAGAGAGAGGAACAGCTGAAGAATCAGACTGGGAAGATATCCTGTTATCACTTCACTAATGAATGTTCTGCATCCCAAAAGTAAGTAAAATTCAGCTGGTGCCATGTACAAAATTCAATAATTGAACAAGAAGAATGTAAAATTGTCTAACTCAACGAATAGTGCATGACTCTCATGGGTGTGCCAATTCTAAAACACCAAATGGAAAGCCGACAATCTTTTGAAGAAAATGTATGGCAAAGATAAGCAAAGCTGTTATCAAATGTTCTACTCAATTAACAGAAAACAGTGCTATGACCAAGATACTTGGGCAGTGGATATTCTGGTATTCTAAAGGTGGTTTCCTTTATCCCTAGAACAGATCTCGATGTTGAAATATGCTAAATGTGACCATGGACATGAAACAATATGAGTCACTTTATTACATAGTCTATCATCTAGCTTTGAGCTGAGACAAAATGCCTTCTTGGACCTTGAATTGTAGTCTGGTCAACCTTTCTTGCATGTGGAGGAAAAGGATGAACTCCAGATAGTGTATCTCAGAACTTACCAAGTTGCTACTCTGAGTACTAATCTTTTTGATAATGATTTATGTAATGTGTGTTCACATCAGATCCTAAATTGGCATCAAAGAACCTGTATTTCCACTTACAATTCTAACAATCCTTCAAGAAAAGGGAAATAGGTCTCCAGTTGATCCAGATTAGTAAGACCCTGCACTATTACAACTGGAATGAGAAATAAAATTGTGATGGCAATACAGGCAGCCACCACAGCCAGGTTGCAGATCCATCTTCTGAAGAATGATGTAGAAAAGAAAGCCCAGTGAATATCCTGAGGTTCAGGAGCTTGCTCAGTGACCCACTTGGTAGGGTTAATCCTCTGTTGGATGTGCAGAGTTGTGGCAGCAACAAAGCGTGACTTGAATGAGACAAAGGCAGCTGGAACTTCCTAACAAATTCACAGCCATAAGCAATTAATTATCAAGCTTAATAATCAAGCATTATGATATAAGTCCAACTCCAATCTCTGTATCAAAGGTAATTATCTTGCTTAATAATCAAGCATTATTAAGTATTATGATATAAATCCAACTCCAGGATCAGGTGTGGATAAAATTCAGGCACTAGAAACAACCCCACTAACATCAAGGATCAGGTGTGAGTGAAATCTAGATAGGTGGCCAACAATGAAATTGTTTGCACATGATAGCGCAAGGGCATCAAACCCATGTTGTGTGCTTAAACCACACAAAGAGATCTGCTCTCTAAGCCACTATGCCAACAACAAGAGTCAACCATTTGGAAGACTCTCTATTGCATGCAAAAAGTCATTTTCATGCACTTGTCCTGCCTTACAAGATTTCAGCTAGGGCATTGGTTTCCTAATCAAAATACAGAAACACATATGTTTATATGGCAGATGACGGGTCCGTCTGAACAAGTCAGAAAGGGGAACCAACCCAAAAAAAGAAAACCCCCAGGATATGAGTGTTCATGTGTGCGTGCTTTGCTTGTTGTGCATTTGAACATAAACATGGGCACGAGATGCACATGTTAGCACATATCTGAAGGAGTTTCATTTTTTATGATCTTTACAAATACATTCCACTATCAAGCTTTTCATTTTTTAAAACCCAAGCACAGAAAATGAAACTTTACCAAAGTAGCAGTTTTTTAGATGATGCCTAATAACACCTACCTGTCCTGCTAACGAAGACTGCTGTATCCTCACCCGCTCTTCTAGATCTACCAACTTCTTCTCGTAGTGGTCTGCGAGATCAACTTGTCGTCCAAAAAGTCCTAAGGGACCCTCACGTGTGAACCTTCTTCGAGCATCCCTATTCGATTTTAAGTGAGCCAGCTTCCTGTACAGCTTCTCTGCATCACTCTAAAACAAGGAATGTGATGTATGTGAAGATCTGATAGGGTTTGGAAGCAGCTAAGCAAACATGCAGGATAGTTACTTCTCTGATGCTCAAGATAAAAACGTTTAGGGCATCATCATGTTCAACACCAGAAAAGAAGGATTTCTCAACTTGCAAGGACTCTTCAAATCAGTTAACATCAAGACCAGATAAACTTTACATAAAACTGATATGAACTAAGACAACACTATGCATATTAAAGATCACTCATGGACCATAAAAGAAAGGGGCTAAAATGCTGACTGATTCCATTGTTTGAGCAAGATCCAGAGAGTTAAAAACAGTTCCCTCCTAGCTTAGGTGATTCATCATTCTTGTTTCAGTCATCTCTTCTCTTCTTTTGTCTCCAGAGACCTCATTCTTTGCTGTACGATCTTTTTTCTTCTTTATAAGATCTATATGTACCACTCATGACAGAAAAATCAACTGAATTAGTATAACCAAGTTTCCAATAATTGGTTGTAGGCACTAACTTTACTCAGGCACGGTCAAAAGCCAAGCAAATAGGAAACATATCTTATTTATTTCCCACAAACTTGTCTGTGGTTATTTCCTTTCAAAACTGATATTTATGCAAGTTATGGACCCTTAAAACTCATTCAGTAAAATTAAGAAACAATTGCAAACGATCCAAACAAGTAGGACTCAGAAAGGTAATGCGTTTTACTTCACCAATTATACATTTAAAGAGGCATCAAAAGACCAAACCGCAATATGCATTAGTTCTTTTCTTTAGCACTGTCTCACTGCATGATGCCAATACACAGTCCCCTAATGAGAAGTGTGATCATTTGCGTGTCCCCCCACCCCCCCCAAAAAAAAAAAAAAAAATCTAGGTCCGCCTTTGTACATGGACATTTAAGTTGAGTTTTGTGAATAATGCAACTTCTAAAAAACTAGCTGGATGTTAGTGTTCTGCCAGGATGGTTCATTACACACTGAGAACCACGAAATTCTGCCAGAAACCATGGCACACATTTCTAGGATTCATCTCATCTAAGCATTAGAATGACCAGCAACGGTATCCACATTGCATGTGATGAACGTGACCCAAGATTTCTTCATAACAAGAATGCTTACTCTGAGACTTTGAAGTTTGCTGGTTTGACGAACAACAGAATGGGAAAGATAGGTAGAAGGATAGCACTCTGTGAAAAAGCTCTCTACATCTTCACTGACGGTGTGTCCCGATGAAGTGGAGATACCACGGACAAGTACAGTAAAGTCATGAGGCAAAGGTTTGCATGAATAGAAGCAACTAATTATCTTGTCAGAAATATAGCTATACTCCTGCAGAACATCAAACAACCTAGTTAATCAACAACCTAGTTAATCATCAAAAGCTGATGTTGATTTTAACTGAAAAACTTGGACAAACTAACTCACAGACAGAGACTGCTTACATAATATAAAAGGTAGCAGACCACTCCAGAAAAAATATATGCAGCAGAAAAGTGGACCCACAACCTTGAAAAAAAATATCATAATCAGGGTTCAATGATAGTCTTCCAGTGTGCTCATTAATACTGGAAAAAGATTTACCAACCCCAGAACTCAGCAATTACTTCACTCTCCACTTTCCAGATTGTTATAAAGTTAAACAAACATATGGACGGAAACATTAATGAAAGAAATTCAGAGTAGGTTGCACTCAAAATATCACAGAATAAGAGTCCAATAAGGAACTAAGATTTCTAAATAGATAATTCTTACGAATAGGAAAAGCATTCCTCTGAATATTAAACCCTGGTATTTAACTCCAATATGGACACATGCATAGCTGTAGTTTCATGCCATTTATTTAACCATTTATGTCATTGCACAAGCTCAGCCGGTAAGATCCAAGGGTACCCACTTCCACTAGACCAAAAAAATTACCAGTTAGAACCATCATTGACATTTGAAATGCTGAAAGTGTCAAGAGACGTGTTTGCCAGGTCAGAATCATCACTTAGCTGAGTACCCAGATAATTGATAGGAAGGAGAATGCCAATCCCAACAATCACAGCAAAGCTAAATACTCTCAAACTGCACAAAACAAACCAGCTCAGTCAACCAAAGAAAATCTGTGAAGGTGAATGCCAGAAGGGAAATGATGCAGCAAGAGTGTATCTGAAGATAAATGTATTAAGGCTACTTGCATAAAAGCAAAATAAAGGTGGAAGAACCACATTTAGCACACAGATAGATAAACAATGTGATTGTTGCAACCTGTTGTTGCAACCTGTCACGTGCAAGGCCCAAAATAGTCAACATTTCAATTAGAGATGATCATTGCTCATTCAATATAATGTTTAAGCAATTACTTATGTCCCCATGTGCATTTCAAAGAAGAAATTTAGCATGTAAAATATCCCTTAGCCTCCTCATGCTTTGAACAGGGGACAATACATGTTCCCTTCTATTCTCATGTACCACAGCAATACATACTTCAGCTGGCTAAAGACATGGTATTCACCCAAACGGATTTTTATAGGTAAAGCATTATCTACCGGAAGACCACGCTGGGGGGTGGTGTTGTGGGGAAGGCCACGAATAGAAAGAACTCAAGCACCAAAAAGAGCTCAGTTCCAAGAAAAAAACATCTAAAATGTCAATTAGTGCATTGACTCACGCAGAAAATTTTCCAATGTACCACAATGTAACATGTTGAGGCTCAAAAAATTCAAAAGAATCCTCTCCTTGGAGGGCTCTCTTGTCACTCTCCTCATTGAATGGAATAACAAGAGAGCCCAGGACTGATATCCATACTGACAAGCTCCTCTTCATCAAGAAATCATGTCCTTAACCACAAAACACTCCTAAATTTGCTGAAGACTGAATATATTAAATCAATGTCGACTTGTCTTGACAAACCACCCTAAAATATCACCAAAGACATTGACATTTTCTTCATATTCCGCATTTTACATAGCATTTCTTCAACTAAACTCCTCTACCTTGATCCTCAGGGTTACTACAACCTGATATACAGGGGCATAATCGATGCGCGAAAAGAAGACTGGAGATGCAGTTCCATATCCGAGGATCTTAATCAATCTGAAGAATGGAAAGAGGTCCTCAAATGGAATCACTTCATCAAAATCACAATCCCTTTCGAACTCGCAATTGAATATGTATGATTTTGTAATTAACAAGACTTGTGCCTTTTATGCATTAGTGAGAGAATGAGGGTGCTGCCTAGTGATGTGCGTTGCAGATGGATGAGAGAGAGAGAGAGAGAGAGATTTGTTCGCTCAAGATATCATCATTTGGTCCATTTGCTTAAGCTACAGTAGTATAAGCAGCATAAAGTGGCATAAAGTTGAAATCTGAAAAGCTTTAAAAAGAATGGACTTGTACATCATAGGCAAAGCCATGGAGGCAGGAGGACAAAGTGCTTGTGGCAGTAACTGTGTCGTACCAAAATCTCTTATGGCAGAGGCCTGAAGACATATTTGTTCAAGTGGAAGCAATGCCAAGAGTTCTAGCATTGATCAGAGGATGCTATCAGTTTCGGGAGTTTGGAAAATGTGCAGCTGGAAAAGTTGGGGCTCTGAAGGAGGTAAAATTAAAGGTACATTGGACTCTATTAACAGGGGTCAAGACACATTCCTAATCCACAAAAGCGAGACCATGCATATTTAGGGCAGTGCAAAAAAGTAGGCAGATATACAAGTCCTAGAAGTTGCAGTTCATCACTGATTATATCCTACTAAAATACACATAGCCAACAAATCAGGAGGTCAAAGTATTTCATGACTGATAAAATTTGAAATTTCAAAAAAAATCCATGCAGCTTATGTAAATAATGACATAGAAGAGAATGTAGAATATTCAATAACCTGAAAATAAAGATACGCATAAAAACGACAACATCCAGGCCCAAGAGTGACAATAGTTCTCCTTCAGTGGGCTGCCATGCTTGTCTCAACCACCCAGCGGAAGGAAGTAGGCTCTCGAGATTGAACTGCCTCCTCCGTTCACCCTTATGTTTAGCAATTAAGCGAGGTGCATAGACAGTGATGTTACCAGGCTGCTTCCTCAAAATGGAATATAAAGTGATATACAGAAGACAGAGCCCAAGATTGATCCCGACAGAAGTTAAAAGAGCAGAGAGTAACATCACTTTGAGGAGATCAACAAATCAGCCGATCAAAACTCAACACCCACAGTTACCCGAAATTCTGCACAAAACACGGAGTTAAATAGACTTAGCTATATCGCAATCTCAGAGCAACCGACAGCAGAATACATGCAGACCCTGTTAACCAAATACCCTCTTGACCTTAATGCGTAATTAAGAACCAGAGGAATCATCGGGATGGAAGAATCCTCACCATGAACAAAACACACCACGCATCAATGACGATAAGTACCACATTTACACCGCGCTACATGCACTAAGTAAATGACGTAACGAAGCGGTTGCAGGGCTAGAAGGCCTGGACAAGGAGCGGCTTCTTGTAGGTTTCTAGGATGGTGAAGGGGGCAGGAATGAACCGAACGGAGGGAGAGCGATGCTTGACATATATATGTGAAAACTGGAATTAAGTCACAGACACGCCTTTTAACATTATGGCAAGCTTTGTTTTAGAAATCCAAAATTAAGGCTAGAGCACAACTAGGATGGATGACGTCTTCAGTTTGGGATTAGTTTGGGATTGGTCAGAGCAGACAATATCTCGAGTGAGTTAATTCAGGGAAGTGCTTGGTTAGAATATCACGAGATAGAGCTGATTTTCTCGTGATTTTTTTACCCGCCAGAACATCCCGATCCGGTCACAACGAGTCGAGGCAAATCACAAGCTAGCAACCACTGCCGACAGCCTCTACTCAAGTCAGGTTCACATTCGAGGCGACTCTCTGCCTACTCGCTCGGGAAAAATCGCGAGCGCCGGAACACCGCCCGCGCTAATCACGCCGCTAAAATGATACAGGGGAACCAGAGGCAAAAGGCGACGAATCGTGACGCCTCGAAAAATCTAAGAGTAGCGAACTCAGCAATCAGAAGCCGATCAAAGAAACCTCAACCGATGCACAACCGAACCAACAACACCAAATGAAACCAAAAAAGAAAAACACGTAAAGCGCTCACGAGCTCGTGCCGGGACCGCCGCAGCGCGACGGAGGAGGAGCGGAGATGTCGGCGGCTCGGCGACGCGAAGCCGGCGCCGGAATCGGAGCGCGCGTACGTACCTGCTTAAGAGCGAGAGAGAGAAGCGAGCTGAGCGTTGGAGTCGCGTGAAAATGGAAGCTTCCACCAGCACCACCAGCGGGTCTTTGCCCGTCTCCTTCAATTACGCCTTTCGCTCACGCGTTTTTTCCGACAAGCGTATTGATTCCTGCCCCCTCGCACGTGCAAATGATAAAGAAATGGATGGAGGGCCAAGATATTTAATCAGTTCTTTGTAATTTTCTTTTTTCTTTTTTCGGTATGAAGTGGCATTTAAAATTGCCGTTAAATGTCATTTCAATGTCAACGTCTCGCTCTAACGGTAATGAGAAAACATTTTAAAATATATATATGTATTCATATATAAATGTTTCTCTCCAAATCCGAAAAACTGGAAAGGAATTTGGAAGTAAAAAACAAAGAGCGGAGTGTCGGTAGAGGTGCAGCGGTGTGGGCCCCTCAAAAATCTTAATGTTAAGAGATGGAGATGTGTACTGCCAAATTTTCATTCATCCCCTCACGCGTACAATTAAATAAGGAAGGTTGAGGGTATATTCCATGTGTAATGCCAAATTTTCATGCATCCCCTCACGCATACAATTAAATAAGGAAGATTGAGGGTATTTTTTTTTTCTGTATAAAATGAATTGTTTGAAAAATATCTTCATAAAAATAATAATTTATATCTTTTAAAACAATCAATCAATAAAAAATATTTTAATTATTGTTAGTGATTAATGTCTAAATATTTTCATAAATGATGAAAATATTCTTCGTTCCTTCATTCATTATTTCTTAGTGATACAAATGATTAATTTCATAAAATATTTTCTAAATTATTTATTTTCCATGAAAACAAGCAATCCATTATTTTTAATACTATTTATAAAGGGAAAATGACATAAATGATCATTGGATTATGATTTAATATTCGATGTGATTCTTGAATTTTTAATCCGTTTAATGTAATTCATGAATTTAACCTACTAGACAATATGGTTTTTGAATTTTAAATGTATTTAAATGATCCATAAACTTTTGATACATATTCAAACTAATCAATGAATTATATATTCAAGTTATCCTTAAGTTTAATGGAAGGATAACATTTTTTTTTTCAAACGGTTTAGAGGCTACTGTAAACATTTATTAAAAATTAAACATCACGTTGAATAAATTGAAAGTTTAATAATTACACTTTAGGGAAAAAAACCACCGAAAACCCTAAACTTTTTTTATGACATAAAAAATCTCGAAATTTGCCACTCGCGACACATTTACCTAAAGCTTTTTTTCGTGACATAAAAAACCCTGAATTTTTATCCGTGTGACACATTTACCCTAAATTATTGGGCATTTTGGTCTTTTTATTTTTTAATTTTTTTCTTTTTTTTTCTTATTCTTCTTTGACATCTTGAATTTCAAGTTCTAATTTCGATTGGATAAGTTGGCTTTTCATCGACACGCCTATAATTCTTTTTTCTAAGTAGGCCACTCACGAGATAACTAGCCTATTAGGTGAAGCCATTAAGGAATCTAAACGCAATAGACTTGAGAATTCGACCAGGAATCGACTGCTCGACTATGCTAATTTGCGAGGGTCATCACGGTACAGTTAAAAATCGATTAGAGATCTAAATTTTGCGATCCAATTACCCTTACTTTGGAATTTTCATTGAAAATCTCGGTTTGTAGAAAAATTTTCGGAGGATGAGTTGACATTCCTAAAATGATTTGTGACATGATAGAACTTCTAATTTCTGAAATCGGGTTTAATTTTGCAAATCTGTCGTGATTTTAGCGCATCTTAACTTACCGGGTAGCTTTTATGAATTTTTTGTGCAATTGACCCATGGTCGATCATTTTCGAGCCACACATACATCTTCAATACATTGGTAACTATCAGTTGTCGTGAAAATCTCGAGATTTCAAATACAGACACAAGGTACCAAAATGACAAAGAAATCGGTCTATTGCCGATCAACAAGAATTGTACAATTAGGTAAAATCACTCACACTGGCATCCAAGATGGATTTATTGGCATGGAAAAATGTGGACTCAAGTGTGGATACATGGCTGGAATTTTTAGGACTCCAATTGAATTGAATTTAAGAGAATGGAAGAGGAATTGAAGACTTTGATGGCCAAATGGCATAAAATTCGTAGCTAAGGGGGCAAGTAACATTTTGGACCACTTGGGAAGCTTCTTGAGGAAGCTTAGGGAGAGTGAACGAGGCTGAAGACCTTGGGGCTTCTACTTGATTATTCTTGACTTTGGCAAGACTTTTGTGGCTCTTGCCCCTCCTCCAAGTTGCAGCAACTTCCTCCTCTCCTTCCTTAGCTTCTTCTTCTCTTTGGTTGCTGTCTTAGGGCTCAAGAAAACCCAAGGAACCAAGCACACTAGCCCCTCCACCGCCGCATGCCGACCGAACCATTTGCCCCCTTTGTTTTCCTCTCTTCTAGTTTTTGCTCCAATTGATCTTTCGCCAAAAATCCAAGTGAAAAGTCGACTTCCTATGCAAATCAGCCCCCAAGCCACCTATCGCCGTCATCAGCACATCTAGACCGTTCCAAAGAGCCCGGCCTCGCCCCAAACGGAGCTGCCGGTTGTTCGGTATGTCGGCAAGAAGGAACTGGTCGCCAGTTCGTTAGTCCCCTGCCTGTCTACACTGTTTCGCGTTTTTCGCGATTTTGTCCCAATTCCAACCCTTCCTTTGCCTGTTCCAACCACCAACACATCCCCCCTTGACATCAGGAGCCACCAGTTGCCAACCACCCGTTCGTCGGAGCTCCAATCAATCCGTTTTCGCTATTGAAGCTGCTGGTTTCTTCTATGCAGTTCAACCAAGAACAGAAGCAGAAACTAACAAGGGCATTCAAACTTCATGGCCCGTTTTCAAGCCCTTCCCAGCCTCCGTTGGTGTCGCAACTTGGAGGATTGTCGCTCGCCTCTGCGTCGTGGTTGCCGTGGACTCACCGGCTCGTAAATCAAGTGAGTTTAACTCACTAATCCTCATTTAATAAGTTAATGATGTTTAAGGGGTGTTTAGATTAGTCTAAGTATGTTTAGGTGATTATATTAGCTTAGTTAAATCTTAATCAAATTAGATTAAGGGTTGGATTAATTAGTCTAGTTATGTAATTAGATTAATGTTAATCATGCTTAGACTTTAATTAATTATTTTAATTACTTTAATTTATTTAAATTAAAATAATTTTAGGAATTTATTTAATTATTAATTAATTAATATTTTTCAGAAATTATACCGGGAGAGCCGCTTGATAGAATTTCGAGTCGATCTTGATGATGTGTTTAGTTTCTGTAATTGAATATTGTTTTGTGAAGTTGAGTGATGATTTGTGTAATTGCGGGGTAGTTGTGAATTAGTTGAATTATGCAACTAAATGTTGGATTGTACAATTGATTGGAAAATTGCCGTGTGAGACTGTGAACTAAATCAAGAGAACCATCGGAGTATGGTTATGCCAAGTAGGGCCGTGATTACCACTAAGCCTAAAATTACCGAGTGGGGCCGTAATTCCACTAAGTCCACTAAGTCTAAATTGCCAAGTGGGGCCGTAATGCCACTAAATATCGAAAATTGTCGAATGACATGGGCCGTGATGCCATTAAATATAAAAAATTGCCGAGTGGGGTTATGATGCCACTAAATCTATAAAATTGTCAGGTGGGGCCGCAATTACCACCCAATCGAAGAAAATTGCCAAGTGGAGCCGTGATTACCACTAAATCTAGAAAATTATCAGGTGGGGCCGTAATAACCACCAAATATAGAAAAGTTGCTAGTGGGACCATGATGATCACTTAATCTAGGTTGTGCCCATTAGGCCGTGGCTAAGAGTTGAGAATGAATAATCGAGGTGACCGGGTGATGGTCTCGATGACATGTAATTGATTGAGTCGATTGATCGATTATTCGATCTGATTAAATTAAGTGGATGATGTATCTGTTAGTATTTATGAATTGAACTGACTTGCAGAAAGGAATTGAGGTTAAGGTAAATCCTCTGACGCCTGTTTGTGCTTAGGTAGCCTTTAGGGCATATTGGCTTCCTAATCGAGTGTTAGGGGGTTGAACTTGCTGAGACATTGTCTCACTGGTTATTATATAATCATTTTTAGGTCCCTAAGTGACAGTCATGGAAAGCTTGAAGTCCTAGCGTCGGGCGAGGCCAGCGAGGGCCTCCCTCACTTGCCCTCACTAAATCTGGCCAGGGCACCCCTCACCAACGTCGGGTAAGGGTTGTCCTCGCCCAATGCAGGTGAGGGCAACCCTCGCCCGACCTAGCCGAGGGCCGTCCTCACTTGACGCTAGTGAGGGCGGCCCTAGCCAGCCCAAGCGAGGGTGACTCTCGCTCGACATCGGTGAGGGCCACCCTTGCCAGACGCCGGCTTCCCTCCATTGGTTTCGCCATGGTCGGCGGAGGGAAGAGAAAAAAAGAAAAAAAAGACGAAAATATCCTTAATGTGGTAAATGTGTCATAGTTTATAAAGTTGTGAGTTTTTCATATTACAAAAAAAAATGTAGGATAAATTTGTCACTTTGGACAAAATTTGAGATTTTTTGTGGTCTTTTCCTTACATTTTAATGATCATTTGTCATTACTCAAATGACGAATATGTTCGAAAATTGCACCGTTTTATGGTATAATCACCGCTTTCTTTCAAAATTAAGGGGCAAATCTACTGCAACCTAGCGGCTGACACGTGGACGAAATCAGAAGGCAACCCGCCATTACATGCTTCCGTAGATCGGCTACACGTGTGCATTTCCCCTGGCAGGGGTCACGCACAGCCGCGTCTCTTTATTATTTCTCCACTCTGTCATCATCACCCTCACCACCACCACTACCGCCTTGGTCGTGTCCACGCCAACAAAGCAAGACTCCACCGAGCGCACCGTCGTTTCGGGCCATCATCGTTCGTCCCTCTCGCGGCTTCTGCTTCGCGGGGAAACGACGCGCCGCACCGTGTTCCGGCGAAACCTCCTCCGGTGGCCCTGCTCCGTCGCCGATCACGCAAAGGTCTCGAAATCGCTCTCGATCTAGTGCGCGCGCAGTTGATCTCGCGCCGCCGCGATGTGTTGGTTTATCTTTGTTGCCTTGAGATTCGGTCGGCGGTGAGGGTCGATTGCTCTCTTCTCCGGCCGGCGTCGCTGATTTCGGAGCTCGTTCCCGTGTTCCGGTTGCCTTTTGTTTGGCGCAGGGAAGATGAGCCAGGTGTTCGAAGGATACGAGCGGCAGTACTGCGAGCTGTCGGCGAATCTGTCGAGGAAGTGCACCTCGGCGTCGGCCGCCGATGGAGGTAATTCTCCGTTTCTTTTACGCGATGAGGAACGGGCGGCGACTGGTTTTGGGTTTGATTAGTCCGTGCTGCGCTTAGATGACGATGAGTGCGATCGCTCAATTGAGTTCTTCGCGATGATCGAATGCAGGGGGTTTTTTGGGGATACTAATAGGAAACGGATTGAATGTGGTGAAAAGCGTCCCGAATAGGATTGCTGATAGCTGAAAAGTTCAGCCTGCGTCTGTTGAGAAGGACTGATCGGGAAGCTAATCCTTTTATTTTGAATGCATTGTGAATCTGCAGAGCTGAAGAAGCAGAGGATTTCCGAAATAAAAGTTGGAATCGATGAAGCGGAATCTTTGGTATTCGATTATTGCTTTTGTTGCTTTTCTGAGGAACTGCTTTTCGTGGCCTTTGTGTACTTCGTGTGCTGAGTATTGTCCGCTGTCTAATTTAATTAGATTCGGAAAATGGACATGGAGGCGAGAAGCTTGCAGCCCAATGTCAAAGCAGTGCTCCTCGCCAAATTGAGGGAATATAAATCCGATCTGAACAACCTGAAAAGTGAAGTTAAGAGACTTTCATTGGGTAATGTGGCTGCTCGAGATGAGCTGCTAGAATCAGGAATGGCCGACACTCTGACGGTAAAGCAGTAATCTTTTAGCTTTTTTCGGGTTTATAAACACTCTTGTGGTTGCATATTGATTACTTGGTAGATTTTCCTTGAGATGTTTTTTTTTTCTTTTGTAACACTTTAGTTATTCTTGCATGCTCCTGTTGTTTCTGTGCCGATATCAATTGGATTAAGTCTGTGCAGAATTAGCTGTCTTAGTGGCGGGTATTTCTTCCTTTATGTGTTAATTAGCTTCCTCTTGAGCTTTGAAGCATGTACTATGTAGATAAACCAATAAGCTCTTGTAGTTATCGTCACTTCTTTTTGCTTGTTCTGATCATGGGTAGGCATTATTTCCAGCTTTTTAGTCTGTCGAACAATCTTTGACTTTTGACGGAATTACTATTCAAACAGGCATCAGCAGATCAAAGAACCAGACTGGTGACATCTACAGGAAGATTAAATCATTCTGGTGAAAGAATTAAGGAAAGTAGAAGGACCATGCTCGAGACGGAGGAGCTTGGTGTTTCAATTCTTCAAGACTTGCATCAACAGAGACAGTCTCTCTTAAGCGCCAACAACACGGTAACTTGCTGATTGCACTTTGGGTTTCTATCACTAGTCATTTGCTTTTGGGCCTTCCTATTTTAGACTGTTATCTGTGGTGCCATGTCATCATTGATGGTGCTGCGATAGGCCAAAGCACAATCACGCTACTTCATGTTCTGTCTTTTTATTACCTAAATTTCTAGCTTTCGTCTAAAGATTCAGCTGACGTTGCTTCTCCCGCCATCACCAAGTTCATAATTTCTCATCTATTAGGAGCAGACGGTCCACAGATGAGTGCAAAAGGTGTAATACTTTCCAAGTATTTATTATGTTTCGCTTCTCGCAGCTTCACGGAGTGGATGACAACATTGGTAAGAGCAAGAGAATTTTGACTGCCATGTCTCAGAGGATGAACAGAAACAAGTGGATCATTGGCTCAATAATTGCAGTTCTTGTCATTGCTGTCGGACTGATATTGTACTTCAAACTCAAGTAGCGAGGCATTCTAATGTTTGCTGTGGTTTTGACTTTTGCTTTGAAGTGTGGGGTGTTTGTTTTTGTTGTCTTCTTTGCCTGTTGAGCGATAACATCAAAGAAATTTATGCCGCGATCTCTTCTGTATCCTGTTTTTGCTTGAACTGCTGATACTTCTCAGTTTCCTTCTGTGCACTGTTCTGATGATATATAAAAGAATGATTTGGATTAGGATCGCCTTGCAAATTGATTGGTCTTCCATGTTAAGTCGAACTGAATTGCTTGAGATAGAAGACGTGGTGTGAGAATCTTGAAGCAATGAATTATTTCAACTGTCGATCTTATTTTGAACCAGTTGATTTGTAGCCTAGTCGAGATGATATTTTGGTAAAGGCTCTCGGCATAAACCAGGTGTGAACAAGACTTTCTTCTTGCCTAAGAGGAAAAGATTCTGTTTGTTTTATGAAAAATAAAAGGTACGACCTAACTTTTCTATCCGGAGGGAAAAAGACATCCTATACGATGAGCTTAAGACACTTGATTAGGCATGCGCTCTCCCACGCCTTAACTCACACTATGTTAGATTATTCAATATTAAATCAAATTGATGCTTTGATGGTTTTCAAGTGAGAGTCACCACTAGCTTGTTAGGATTTGTTAGAGTATACCCTACTTCCTATCCAATTAGAGAATTTATGATTGGGGACTTGATTACATTAATTAATCAACTAGTGCTATTTTTGTACCTAATCTTGTTCCACTAGAAAGATGCTTCTAAACTAAGGGTTCGAATGATAACTATTTTGGCCAGAAATTGATTTCTGAAAGAGAAATAGATTTTTCTATTTCTATTTTTAGATGAGTTTCTTAGCAAAAATAATTGTTTGATAACGATATATACTCTAAAAATAAAAATTCGTTTGATAACAACACAAAATTTCTTCATTTCAAACGGCGGTGGATTGGTAGAAGGTGGTGGACCGGCGATCGGCAACCAGCAACCGTTGGCGGCGGCGGCGGCGGCAGTCGACAACCGATGGACGGTGGTCAGTGGCGACGGATGAAGGACCAATTGATGAACGATGCGGCGACGGATGAAGGACTGATTGATGAACCATGAGAAAAAATTTTATTTCTCATTTTGTTTTGTAAATGAAAAGCATTTACTTCGATTTTTATTCCAAACTTATTTTAACAAAAATCTATTTCAGAAATAGAAAAATGGAATAAGTTTATCAAACGGATTTCTATTTCAGAAATAAGTTTAGAATAGAAAAATTGGGTGGTTGTTATGCACCCTCTAAGCTTATCTACCAACATGTATGGTTATCATGCGAGTGTGTAGTTATTAAAATAACAATCAATGGCCTAGGAAGTATTTGATAAAATGCAAAGAAATAAGAAAATGCTATTCCTATCTAGGCTAAACAAAAACAATAATTAATATATTAAAAGCACGCAATTAAGTGATAATCGAAATAGAAGTGTGCTAACTGATGACCTAGCATTTGTCTCTAACAACAAACCCTATGATAAAGCTTTACGAGCTTGTTCAATTTTGAGCACAGTTTTTTTTTTTATCAAGGATTTTCACATATTTTAAGAGAAAACTACTCAAGAACTAATTTTTAAGTTTTTTTCCTAATTTTTAGAAGAAATAAAAATATTCCGAATTTTTTTCGTAATTCTTCGATTTAAAAAAATTAATTTAATTTTTTAATATGAAAATAGGGACTCGGGCTGGGATGTTGAGCGCAGTCCGAAAATGGGCTGCGACTGGGCTCAAGATACCAGGCCGCGTATATATAACATGAAGAGCGGAGAAAAAGAAGGAGATGCGTGCACCTTACCCTAGATTGGACGGCTCGGACGCGCGGATAAGATTGGATGGCTAGGAGTTGCGTGCTGGGTCGGATGGCTCCCGATCTCCCATCTCTTCAGCTGAATCAGACGCTCCCTGTCAGGCCACGTTGTGCATAATGCTATACATGATGACCTCAAACGACATTAGTGCATCACAAATCATAAAGTAAAACCCCAAATTGAAGATGATGCTCTACGCTTAATCACAAATTGGCATGTTTTGCTCATGAATCGATCACATAGGGATAGCAGTATATCTACTGCTGGCCAATGCATCGTGGAGAGTGGATTTCCCATCCGGATGGCCCCATGATGGCCAACACCTCGTTGGGCTGGGCAAAACCCTTGAGCCCCTGGAAGATGGGTACGCACCCATGTTCGTGGTCTCCCACGGTCACCGACACGTCTAGCAATGTCAGCGAGATTGCTCTCCTGTTTGACCTCGACTTCGGCTCGACATGCATCGAATCCCGCACACAAAGACCAAGAACAACTCCATGACAATCGCATTTCGGGTCGACGAGTGTCTCCGCCTCCTGCGAACTGAGACCCGACGATGAATCCATGCAACGTAGGTTTGCTCAAAAGTGAGTAGGGAGTATGACGGGTTAATGCCAATTTTGGCCGAGCTCCGAGGGCATGTATGTATGACGGATTTGCCAACACAGGATTTCTAAATATCTTGGGAACGAGGAGGAAGGTCTGGACCTTTTGTGTCGTTACATTTGGGCGAAGGTACGAAGGTAGCGAGAGGAGAAATGCATGGGCCAAAATTTAGTGATTATTATGAAAAATATGAGTTGGACGGGATTCATCCACAAGAAAATTAGTATCTTCTCAGCCTAAGATCAAGGATGGCGAGTTATCTTGCTTAGCAGTGACACAATAGGTCAACCAACCCCAGTAAAAGAAATAGATAATATCGTGTCGTTGATTTTTAGGTATTACTGATGCATTCAGGTTATGTTTGGTCGTCCGGATTTCTAATTAGGATAGGACTGGATAGGATAGGATATGAAATCTTAGGATTTCTTTATATCCCATCCATTGCTTAGTGAATCACAATATTAAAGTTAGATATGTTCACATCATATAATATATATATATATATATATATATATATATATATATATATATATATATAAATGACATATCATTATAAATTAACCTAAATGTTCATAAACGGAGATGGTGAAAATCTCCCATAACACTATTCCTTAATTTATTTTTAATTTATTTTTACTTTTTTTTTATATTATTTTCGTTATTATTTCTTTTTTTCCCCTTTCATCATTTTTTAATAAAATTTTATCAAATAGTAGACTATACTAACATACCTAAAATACAAAAATACCTAAAATATATAATAAATATAAATATTTAATTTATAGATTAAATGTTATTATAAGATAGAATTAAAGTTGAATATATAAATTAAAATAAGATTAATTAAAAATAATTTTTTAAATTTTAATTTATTTTTAAAATAATTTTTAATTTTTAATTTCTTAAATTGGAATTCAAATATTATTTATATTGAAATATAATTTCAATTTTGTTAATTTAATAAGTTTGTTATTCAAGAAAAATAACTTTCTTATTATGGCCATTAGAAATCCTATTCACATTTATCCTACTTCCCCCGTGAGATAATTCTATTCTGTCTATACCCCCCTTATATCCTACTTTATCCTATCTTGAGCGAGCACCAAACGTAGAATATAATAAATCATATCTTATCCTGAATTTTATCTCGACTACCAAACGCAGCCTCAAGTCTACTCTTTCTCTCTCTCTCTCTCTCAAGTTGAGTGATTCCGAGAGAGAATCATGTCAAGAAGAGCTTAGCTCAACCACACCGCAAGATATCCCAATGACGTAACACTAAGCATGTCGAAGGTAACTCAATTCATTGGAAAACTTAAAAAAGAAGAGGAAGAAAGAATTGACTAAATTCACCTTTGACCTATATTTGGTGGGATGATTAGAAAGGAAAAGAAAGGATTTGAATTTTTATGAGAGAAACGAAGAGAAAAAATTTGAAAGGATTGAATTATAATAGTGTCGTTATGGATGTTAGCGAGAGAAGAAGAAAGGAAAAGAATGCATCTTGACATAAATTTTTTTTGTGTATTTAGAAATAAGATATAAAACAAGGGTGTAGGTGAGAGAGAATGAAAGAATTTGTTTATTAATATACAAATCCCTCCCGAGATTAAAAATGTACGTAAAAATGACTTTATTGATCCATTGCCCTCCTTCTCTTTCATTTCCATTCAAAAAAGTTGATAATTTTTTTTTTTAAATCCCTTTTTCTTTCCTCTTAATTCCTCCAATAAAATCATGTATTGGCGATTGCAAACTAGAATAGGATAATGAAGGATTTTATTTATAGCAAGTTGCATCTTGAGCCTCTGACTCGGTCTGCATAAATTCAGTCTCTCTTTCGTTTTTATCTCATCTCATCACTTACTCGAGCCTCCCCTTCTCCACTCAACTGCTCATCGGCATCTCTCTCTCTATAAACACTATTGACATTATTACGTCACATTTTTACAGACGAATCTCAACAACCCCCACTACTTTGTCTTCCTTCCTCGTTTGCATTGATTGCCTTCACATGCAAATTAAAGCTCCATCACCACTAGATGAAGAGGCTCGAGTAGCCAGCGGTTGCAGACACCGTGAAGAGACTCAAATGTTTGGCAGCTACGAGAGACGAATTGATGAAGGATATGTTGGTAACTGTCCACAGTCCTTGTGCATATATGGGATTCAGCATTCTAGGAACGGCTTGTGGGAGGCGCCTAAGCCGCCGGTCCAAAGACTGGGGACTTTATAGGGAGGAACAGGAGGAGGAGGAGGAAGCAGAGGAAGCCAGAAAAATTCACAAGCTATTCGCTCTAGAAGGATGTTAAAAGATTTGGTGACATTAATAAGGCCGAAGGCACGAAAGGAAATAAAAGAAAGACCGTCATCGCCCATGTTTTGCACGTCTTTTGCACGTGTTTCGCACGTGTTTTCTAAGTTAAATTGTCATTTGTCTATCATTATCTCCATGACTTGCACGTGTTTTCTAAGTTAAATATAGTTAGATTATGTCCATTTTTATTTGAGCACATGGACCCGCTTCAATCGGGCGATTCCTCACTCGGTCCACGACCGTCCACGTCATGTCATTCTCGACGATTCAATGGCACACCTCTATTTGCCTAGATCCGGACCTGAGCGCCACAAATGCACCGTGGTCGGGTCTCCACGACGACATGTCGAGATGACATATGGCGACCCCGTGGTTAATCCTACTCCTCCCCCACAAAATTTAAAATCTCAGCCTCGTAAACTTTCACTTTAGGCACGGCGTGATAGTAGTATAACAAGTATGGGTATAAGATCTGGTGGCACGACACCGACTCAGTGGGTTGTCCGCCCTTGATCCCTTTGACTGAGCTGATCACGACCTTCTGCTTTGACCCATTGACGTTCTCTGTCGTCCGGACCGTGATGCCGCAGCCAAGGACGGACGATGCAAAGTCGACCATGTCCTCTGCGGACCCGACACACTGCTTCGTCTCGCCCCGGCTCGGTGGCCTCTTGCACTCGCATAGTGCGTTGAGGATCACGTGCTCCGTGGCCGAGCCCTCCTGCACGGCGAACAGCTCCTTCACTTCCCACAGCCGCTGGGTCGAGAACAGTAATTTCAACACGATAGCCCGGGGCAAAAACGACCTCCGGGGCATCTTGTCGACGATGTCGAGCATTTGCACGACGGTCCCTGGCCTCAACTCGGACTCCCTGAAGAATATGCCCGGCTCAATCGTGGTCTGGCCTTTCGATCCCTTGCCGTACTCTTTGAACATGTGGTTGCCCTCATTGAACGACTTCCCATAATTCGTGAATGTCGTCTCAGCATTCTAGGAACGGCTTGTCGGAGGCGCCTAAGCCGCCGGTCCAAAGACTGGGGACTTTATAGGGAGGAACAGGAGGAGGAGGAGGAAGCAGAGGAAGCCAGAAAAATTCACAAGCTATTCGCTCTAGAAGGATGTTAAAAGATTTGGTGACATTAATTAGGCCGAAGGCACGAAGGAAATAAAAGAAAGACCGTCATCGCCCATATTTTGCACGTCTTTTGCACGTGTTTCGCACGTGTTTTCTAAGTTAAATTGTCATTTGTCTATCATTATCTCCATGACTTGCACGTGTTTTCTAAGTTAAATATAGTTAGATTATGTCCATTTTTATTTGAGCACATGGACCCGCTTCAATCGGGCGATTCCTCACTCGGTCCACGACCGTCCACGTCATGTCATTCTCGACGATTCAATGGCACACCTCTATTTGCCTAGATCCGGACCCGAGCGCCACAAATGCACCGTGGTCGGGTCTCCACGACGACGTGTCTAGATGACATATGGCGACCCCGTGGTTATTCCTACTCCTCCCCCACAAAGTTTAAAATCTCGGCCTCGTAAACTTTCACTTTAGGCAGGGCGTGACAGTAGTACAACAAGTATGGGTATAGGATCTGGTGGCACGACACTGACTTAGTGGGTTGTCCGCCCTTGATCCCTTTGACCGAGCTGATCACGACCTTATGCTTTGACCCATTGACGTTCTCTGTCGTCCGGACCGTGATGCCGCGGCCAAGGACGGACAATGCAAACTCGACCATGTCCTCTGCGGACCCGACACACTGCTTCGTCTCGCCCCAGCTCGGTGGCCTCTTGCACTCGCACAGTGCGTTAAGGATCACGTGCTCCGTGGCTGAGCCCTCCTGCACGGCGAACAGCTCCTTCACTTCCCACAGCCGCTGGGTCGAGAACGGTAATTTCGACACGATGGCCCGGGGCAAAAACGACCTCCGGGGCATCTTGTCGACGATGTCGAGCATTTGCACGACGGTCCCTGGCCTCAACTCGGACTCCTTGAAGAATATGCCCGGCTCAATCCTGGTCTGGCCTTTCGATCCCTTGCCGTACTCTTTGAACATGTGGTTGCCCTCATTGAACGACTTCCCATAATTCGTGAATGTCGTCTCAGCATTCTAGGAACGGCTTGTCGGAGGCGCCTAAGCCGCCGGTCCAAAGACTGGGGACTTTATAGGGAGGAACAGGAGGAGGAGGAGGAAGCAGAGGAAGCCAGAAAAATTCACAAGCTATTCGCTCTAGAAGGATGTTAAAAGATTTGGTGACATTAATAAGGCCGAAGGCACGAAGGAAATAAAAGAAAAACCGTCATCACCCATGTTTTGCACGTGTTTTGCACGTGTTTTCTAATTTAAATATAGTTGGATTATGTACAATTAATGAGTTGGATTATGATTTTTGATGGTACTCTATACTTATATATGCATAGTGGTTGTTCGATTTGCTTAAAAAATATGTACTACTCACTGAGCATTGAAGCATGTACTATGTAGATAAACTAATAAGCTCTCGTAGTTATCGTCACTTCTTTGTGCTTGTTCTGATCATGGGTAGGCATTATTTCCAGCTTTTTAGTCTGTCGAACAATGTTTGACTTTTGACAGCTGTACTATTCAAACAGGCATCGGCAGATCAAAGATCCAGACTGGTGACATCTACAGGAAGATTAAATCATTCTGGTGAAAGAATTAAGGAAAGTAGAAGGACCATGCTCGAGACGGAGGAGGTTTGTGTTTAATTCTTCAAGACTTGCATCAACAGAGACAGTCTCTCTTACGCGCCAACAACACGGTAACTTGCTGATTGCACTTTAATTGGGTTTCTATCATGCGTCATTTGCTTTTGGGCCTTCCTATTTTAGACTATTATATGTGGTGCCATGTCATCATTGATGGTGCCGCGATAGGCCAAAGCACAATCACACTACTTCATGTTCTGTCTTTTTATTCCCTAAATTTCTAGCTTTCGTCTAAAGATTCAGCTGATGTGGCTTCTCCCGCCATCACCAAGTTCATAATTTCTCATTTATTAGGAGCGGACGGTCCACAGATGAGTGCAAAAGGTGTAATACTTTCCAAGTATTTATTATGTTTCACTTCTTGCAGCTTCATGGAGTGGATGACAACATTGGTAAGAGCAAGAGAATTTTGACTGCCATGTCTCAGAGGATGAACAGAAACAAGTGGATCATTGGCTCAATAATTGCAGTTCGTGTCATTGCTATCGGACTGATATTGTACTTCATGTTGGAGGTTATAGGTTTGAGAGAGAAGAAACAGTTGCTTGAAGTATTACACCAAGAGATATTAAGTTTGGAACCCTCAACAGTGTTACCTCAAGTGTAGGGAACTCTAGAGTTTTTATATGCAAGTTATTGGGTTTTGGCCCATATGGACCCAAATAACTATACTTTCACCTATCAGGCTTGTATGTGAACATATTATTTTGGACTATATTAATAATATATCAAACAATCTCCTCCTATGTTCACCATACAGCACACAATCCAATAAGGTGGTTAGTGTAATGTTCACACAAACATGAATCATCCACATTCAGTCCAAGACAACCAACTTGGATCGGTCAAAGAATATTTCAGCAATAAAATATTAAACTAAATCATCCTTATCACGAATCTGTTCTGAGATCAACAAATCAAAATAAGTATTAGGAGTTTTAGATTCAGTCTAAACTCATCCAAACCCCAACACCTAAAATAAATCTCAAACTCAATTCACAACTAACATATGCATACTAGTCAAGTATAAGTAGGCCAGTCAAAATAGTCCAAGGCCTTACAAATATAAGAAATAATGTTCACAAAATAGAAATAGTAAAATGCACATCTCAAGTAAATGGACTCCATCAAAGTAGGCTATAGCAAGTAAACTGTCAAGTCCCCACACACTCTAAATGATATATATTCATTCATCAAGTAGGTCATTCTGGTCATGATCCCACTCATTAAGCTCTCCTACATCTTTGCCATCTCCTGTAGAATGTCAAATATGAATTTCATATTATCATGAATTCAATCATTTAAATAAAAACTTAGCACCATTCCATCGGATAGAGAAGAACATATATTGATATCATAAAGCATCATAATATCATGTCATAAGCATCAATCTAGTTTCATATATTATGAACAAGATCTAAATAATGTGATTTACAAAGAGCCATCAACTTAAGTTTATTTGTAAGAGAATAACTATTGTCTAGTTTCAAAGAACATGACCAATAGTCAAGTCACTTACAATAATCTAATCATGTAATATCAAGTTTCAATTAAGAACAAGACCAGCAAGCTTCTTAAGTAAACAATTGTTTCTATGTTTCAATTTGGAATGTCACAGTTACTGATTCCTTAAAGTCAAATAATCTAACATCAAATTTGGAATGAGATCATTTAACCAAAATGATAGTCCAATCTAGTTAAATTGTATCATCAAGTTTGGAATGACACAAGTTTCCCCAATAGAACATTTGAATTAGGTTAAAGTCATCTTCATCAAGTTTGGAATGAGACAACTCACCCTCTTCAAATTAGTCAACAACTGTGAACATCGATGAAACATATAAATTGTGCTTATCATTATAACCAATAAAGAAAGATTCGATAATTTAAAACACACAATTAGAAGGTAAGTAAATGGTAGTTAAGACTTGTTTATATAGTCTTTAACCCCAATTCCCCCACTGTTTTGAATAATCTATCTTTAGGCATACCTTTAGTGAGAGCATCGGCTATGTTATTCTTCGATCTCACACCGATCAAGGTGATAACCCCTTATTCTCTCAGATAATTCAACAACGCATGTATCGGTCTCACATATCTTCTCTTTGAATTAAAGAGAGCATTCTTGACGACTTGGACAGTTACTCGATTATCACAAAATAGACTTAAAGAATTAATCTTTAGCCGAGTCAAAGGAATATCCATAATCAGATTTTTTATCCACTCTGCCTCTTCACCGGCTAAGGCTAAAGCAAAAAGTTCTGATTTCACAGACGATAATGTAATATAAGTCTGTCGTTTGGATTTCCAAATAATAGCAACTCCACCCAAAGTGAATACATATCCACTAGTGGACTTACTATTTCCAATATCTGAGCACCATGAGGCATCAGAATATCCATCCACAGTTGGAGGATAACTAGAATAATAGAGAGCATAATCTTCAGTACCTTTAAGGTATCTCATTAGCCTATCGAGGGCATCCCAATGCTCTTTACTAGGATAACGAGTAAAACGACTTAGCATGCCAACTGTAAAGGCTATGTCGGGTCTAATGCAACTCATAGCATACATGAGACTACTAAGCAATTTCGAGTACTTTAACTGATCCACGCTGGTCCCTATTAGGACTAAGTCTGTTATTATAATCACATGGTATTTCACTCGGTTTACACTTATCCTATCCCCAAGTAGAAAGTAGCTATTCAATATAATGAGTCTGGCTAAGGGAGATGACTTCCCGATTAAAGCTTACTTTCATACCAAGAATGGTATTAGCAATACTAAGATCTTTCATGTCAAATTCTTTAGGTAAAGTAGCTTTCATGTCACTCACTACAGAATGATCGGAACTAAGAATTAACATATTATCAACATACAAACAAATGATGACTATCTTATTTGACATAGATAGATGGTAAATGCATTTATTTGAATAACTAAACTGAAAGCCATAACTCTTTACCACTCTGTCAAATTTAAGATGCCACATCTTAGGTGCTTGTTTAAGACCATACAAGGATTTATTCAATTTACAAACTTTGTCCTCAAGACCTTTCATAACATATCCTTCCGGTTGTTTCATGTAAATTTCCTCATTTAAATCCTCATTTAAGAAAACAGTTTTTACATCCATTTGATGCACTACAAAGTATTCAATAGATACCAAAGTAAGAAAAATTCTTATAGTTGATAGATGACACATATGTGAATAAACATCAAAATAGTCCTTTTCACTATGTTGTTTATAGTCTTTAGCTACTAAACGTGATTTGTATCTGGCTATTGATCCATCACTGTTTAGTTTCTTCTTCAACACCCATTTACAGCCTATAGCTTTAGCCCATTTTGGCAAATTTGCGAGTTGCTAAGTGTGATTCTGCAGTAGAGAGCTCACCAAAACTTTTGGGAATTCCCTCTCTTGTAGATACTCTAACCGGAATTGGTTCAATAGCCAACTATGTGGAATTAATGTCAGAATGGCCTACTTCAGATTCTACAGGAGATTCTGAAATCATATATATAGATCCATAAATATTCAAGTCTTGATCTCTGAGAAACTTGTTTTTGAAAAATACTGCATCTCTAGATTCTATCACTATATTAGTAGATAGATCTAAAAACCTATTTGCAGCACTATCTTCTATACTATCTAGATATATATAAGTAATGGTTCTAGATCCCACCTTAGGTTTCTTAAGATCTAGTATACTTACATAAGCAATGCAGCCCCAAGTCTTAAGAGTATCATATCTACAAGGGTGCTTATGCCATATTTCATAAAGTGTCATAGACAACTGAGAGTGCGGCAACCTATTCAAGATGTGAGTAGCAGTTAGAACTGCTTCTTCCCAATAGGAGGAAGGCATGTCAGCTGTAAATAACATAAAGTTTAACATTTTAGTTAACGTTCTATTCTTACACTCAGCAACACCATTTGATTGGGGTGAATAATGAGCAGTGGTTTCAAGTATTATACATTCTGAAGTACAAAATTCCTTGAACCTTGACATAGTATATTATTCTCCTCTATCACTCATAAATCTCTTAATTTTTAAGTTGAGTTGATTTTCTACTCGAGACTTAAAAATCTTAAATTTTTCAAAAGCCTCATCTTTCGATTTCAACAAATAGACATGACAATATCTAGAAAAATCATATATGAATGTTATTAGATGCTTCTGACCATCTCTAGTAATGTAATTTCTAAAGTCACAAATGTCAGTATGTATTAACTCAAGAAATTGTGTGCTTTTAGAAACCATCTTAAAGGGTTTTCTAGTGATTTTAACCTGTGCACACACTTCACACTTGTCAAATTGAATAGAAGTATCTAATGAAATGTTGTGAGTTTTAGCTAGATGTTGCATTTTCCTGTAATTCACATGTCCAAGTCTATTGTGTAGCAACTTTGGATTAATCAAAGTAGAATTCACATGATTTATGCTATTAATATTTAAACTCAACCTATACATACCATTAACCATGAATGTACAACCGAAATAATATGAGTTAACTGATAAAGTTACTCTACCATTTATAGTTAAAAAAGACATACTAACTTTATCAAGTAAACTCATAGATATCAAATTCTTTTTAAATAAAGATACTACTCTTAACATGTTTCAGAGTTAGTAATTTACCTGAAGAAAGCATGCAGTTCCAGCATGAGTCACCTTTGCCTCACTACCATTACAATTTTCCACAGTGTCTTTCATTTCTGTGATCTCAGTAAGTAAATTTTTGTCATTTGTAGCATGACAAGTAGCGCCACTATCCAACCACCACTCAGAAGAGACGCTGGCATTTCCATTCTTCATCATTCCAATGAAAATTTGAGGCTCAGATACTCTAATTAGCATATTGACCTCATTTTATGGTATGTCATTCTTTGGCTTCTTCGACAACTTACACTCTGCTACCCAGTGACCCCACTTTCCACAGTTATGGCACTTACCCTTCTTCTTCTTTTTAAAGATAGTCTTTTTGGCTAACTGTAAAGATGATTCATCTTTTAGTGACTTGGACTTTTTCTGAGGTTTATTGGAGTGTGAAATTAAGTTGGCAATTGACTTTTTTTGTTCCACTTGTTCTAAACTCTTCCTAGTAATATTTTGGTTCTTAATATGAATATACCCCTTTAATTCATCCAATCCCATCTATACCTTCAGTCTGTGCATTTCAGTCTTGATAAAACTCCATTCAATTGGTAGTTTGGTAAACACAAAACCGACAAAGAGATTATTGGACATATCAGAGTTATCATCTTTCAGCTTATTCCTCATGTTCTCAAATTCAACTAACTGAGAGGTAATGCTAGAATTCATAGTGAATTTAAAGTCAAAAAAAATTCTCCGCTAAGAGAGTTTTAGTAAGCCCCTCTTTTTTTGGAAGTGAGCATTCAAGTGATCCCATATCTCATTCGCCGTCTTATACTCACTATAAGTCATAGCCATATTAGGATTTAGAGAGTTCAACAAGTAATCTCTACAAAAATCCTCATCTTTGTTCCATTGATATTCATCCACATCTTCAGTGGTAGATGCAAAATCATCAAGTGTTAGAAAGAGTGCACATTAGAGTCATCGAAGTCACAAAGTCGAATAACTCCCCTAACCTTGATCAAACTGCTATATAGTGATGGAATTTACCAAAACAAACCCTAAAAACGGATCTGGAGCATCTAAAAACCTTAGGATGGACTGCCCTTGTCGCTGAAACTTGCTGAAAATTTCCGCCCCCGAAATTTGCTAGAAATTCATATGGAAACTTCTGGGTGCCGTAACTTCTCCACCCGACCTCCAATTGACGCAAGTGGCTACTCAAAATGTTCATATCAACGAGTAGATCAAAGCCCAAGTAGTTTTACCATCTAAAATTGGCTATAATTTTTGGATTTTTGAATCAAAGATTTCGATCACCCGAATCTTCAAGCTCAGATCTCGGCCAATACCACCGTTGAAATCGAAAGTAAATTACACCACACCCGTGAGTTCGTCTTAACGAAATCTTCAAGAAGACACTTTACTCGCTCAAATTCAACACACAAATATAATACTTCAAGATTGTTGGAGATTATAGGTTTGAGAGAGAAGAAGTGATTGCTTGAAGTATTACACCAAAAGACGTCAAGTTTGGAACGCTCAATAATGTTACCTCCAGTATAGGAAACCCTAGAATTTTTATATGCAAGTCACTTCAAACTCAAGTAGTGAGGCATTTGAATGTTTGCTGTGGTTTTGACTTTTGGTTTGAAGTGTGGGGTTTTTGTTTTTGTTGTCTTCTTTGCCTGTTGAGCGATAACATTAAAGAAATTTATGCCGCGATCTCTTTTGTATCCTATTTTTGCTTGAACTGCTGATACTTCTCAGTTTCCTTCTGTGCACTGTCTGATGATATATAAAAGCATGATTTGGATTAGGATCGACAGCAATCCTTGCAAATCGATTGGTCTTCCATGTTAGGTCGAACTGAATTGCTTGAGATAGAAGACGTGGTGTGAGAATCTTGAAGCAACGAATTATTTCAATTGTCGATCTTAATTTGAACCAGTTGATTTGTAGCCTAGTTGAGATGATATTTTGGTAAAGGCTTTCGGCATAAATCAAGTGTGAACAAGACTTTCTTCTTGACTAAGAGGAAAAGATTTTGTTTGTTTTATGAAAAATAAATGATTGCGAAGTGTCACTCACAACGATTAATTGACAGAAAATATTTTATTATGAACGACAATCTATATTTAAGCACAGTTCAGCAATGATGCAAAAGGTGTAATGCTTTCAAGTATTTATTATGTTTCCTGGATTCCTTTCTGCTAAAAAAAAATGCGCCCTGAACATTTATAACTTTATTGTGTCCATCCATTTGGTCAGATTTCAATCGTACGTGATGCTAGCAAGCTACAGAGTCAATGGCTGCAATGGCTGCTCCTTCATTATAATTGCACAATCAAATGTTTTCACGAGCCGTCAATGTGAACATTTCTAATCAAATGAAAAATGGATTTTGTAGATATAGCAAGCAACGATAATGTGATAGACTTGAGTTGTAGGTTTTCTATTTTGGTGGTCCGAACCTAAATTGTGATTTGCCTGGTCAGATATGATACAAAAAAGCCAATTCCCGGGTTTTAAAAAATAAAATAAAACAGGACATGTATTAATTCGATCCTAAATAGAAAAAAATATTTTTAAGTATAGCGTCATGACTGAACTAATTTTTTTTTTTCATACACAAAACAAATTTACAAAGATGGAGGGTGCTACAACTAGGGGTGTGCAAAATATCCGAGAACCACCCGGACTGCCCGGAACCGGACCGGAACCGCCCGGAACCAGCGGTTCTTGAGGGAACCGGTCCGATTCCTGGTTCCAATTTATGGGAACCGATGAGTACCGGTCCGGTTCCTGGTTCCATGGGCGGATCCGTCCGCCCGCCCACCCGGACCGGACCGAAACCTTTTTAATATTAAAAAAAAAATACTAAAAGAAACCCTAGATCTCATCTCACTCCCTTCGTTTTCGATTCTCTCTCTCTGTCTCTTCCTTGGTTCTTCCTAACCCTATTGCCATTTTGATTCCTCCCCGAGCATTGATGCCGCCGTCACCGCTCCTTCGCCGCTGCTATCCGCCCCCTCATGCCGGCCGCCACCCGCCACGGCCCTTGCTCCTCTGCCTCTACTATCCGCCTCCTTGCTCCGAGCCCCCTCCGCCAGCAATCTGATGCCGTTGCAACCGCTACAACCGCAACGACCGACGCTAGCAAATCCCTTGCTGGGCCTCCGTCACTGCCTACGACCACTTCCCCACCGTCGATGCCTACGACTACTTCCTGCTCTCTCTCTCTCTCTCTCTCTCTCTCTCTCTCTCTCTCTCTCTCTCTCTCTCTCTCTCTCTCTCTCTCTCTCTCTCTCGTGGAGCCTAATTTCCTTGGTTCTATCTTGCGTCCTGGATCGAATTCTCTAATGGGCTTTTTTTTTTTTTTTTTTTTTTTTTTTTTGGTGAAGGAGGTGTGTCGGGGTGTTGTTTGGAGTGAGAGCAGAGGCACGAATGCGATTCTGGAGGTGGAGCGGTTCTGCTGCGATCGCCCCAACCTTATTTTGCAGGTTCTCGCTTGCTGCGAAAGTTCTTTCTTTTCTCCCCAACCATGATGTGCAATTCTTGATTCTTGTTGGAATCGTAGGCAGGGAACCGCTCTGAGTTTGCAGAATTGAAAGTGGAAGAGCGGATCTTCCACTAACTAGCAGAATCCTTTGGCAGAACTGAAAGCGGGTCTGTTTCTATGGCTTTATCACTCTTGGATTTTGCTGTGAGTCACTTAACATCTGAAAGCACTTACCTTAAATTATCATTCAAGAGATTTACTGTAAAACGATGTCCGTGGGACTCCTCTGCGTTACACTTTTTTGCAGTCATATTTGACATTTTCTCTTTCATTTCATTTTGACTCAATATCCCAGAAGTACAAATCAAAAGCAGAGGGAGCTACTGTTTTGCCTCTGATTTTTGTGATTTAAGCTTTTCCCAGGTCGATGTTTAAGCGACCTCCGATGGTAAAAGAGCACGTCGGATCAAATGCTATAAGGCATTTAGCAGAAATGGGGTTCCAAAAGCCCTATCATCACATGAAATTAAGCCAAAGGATTCTGCTAGTTAGTGGAAGATCCGCTTTCAGTTCTGCAAACCTTGAATCTGTCAACCACCTCGCTTCGGTCCACTCCATTCCAGGTCTGTTCCGTAAAGGAATGACAACTCGAGGACCGCTTTGAGTCAACTCCCAAGTAGTAATCTTCATCTGCGTTAAATCTATTATTTCAAGAAGATACATGTATGTAGACATCACTCAGCACAGTGCTCTGCATGTGCAGATCATATTTTTAAATTCGCTACGTTTACTTTTCTCGCCGTCCGCATCTCCACGTACTTAAATTCGATTTTTCTTTCTTTGTCTTGCTTTGATGTCACGTAGTCGTTCTATGTCAAAATTGTTTCGCGTTAAGAATAGTTCCATGGATCCACTCGGGAACTGAATCGGATCAGCGGTCCGGTTCCCGAGTGGATCCATGCAATAAACGGGTGGATCCCGGTTCCAATTTTTCGGAACCAGTCCTTAACGGGCGGTTCCCGGTTCTAGATTGGGAACCGTCCGCCCAGACCATGCATACCCCTAGCTGTAGTTTAACTTTGTAATTTATTACATCTTTTGTTAAATCAGTTTGATACACCGGTCTTAGAATTCTAACAATTACCCAAGAAACATAAACAATAATAAAGAAATTTTCTTTTGGCTGTTATTCAGTCATATGCTCTGTTTGTTTTGCGAAATACAAATAAATTGAAAAATTTTTTTTTATAAATGATTAAATAAATGATTCTCCTTTCATTATACACGAAAATATTTAGACAAAAATTATTATCATTAGTTAACTATTTCAAAGGATAAAAACGATTATCTTTAAAATATATTTTTTAAATTATTTATTTTTTTGCAAATCAAATAGTGCGAAACACACAACTTCCCTCCGAGAGTTGTAACACAAACGGCTAATAGAGATCGATTCCGTCGCCCCGCGTTCACCTCTGCAAATGTTTTCCTTAACTCGCATACCGGATCGAAGGGACTTCTGCAAATCATCAGTCTGATCGCTCCGCATCCCCCGACATCCTCGTCCCTGCCTATGAAATGGCCACTTTTCCAAGCCGCCACTTCCCTCTCCCACCATTTTCGCGCCCTCCTGCGAGCATGTGCCCGACGATCTTCTCTCGGCCCTGCGAAGAAGCTCCACGCCTTGGCGCTCACCACTGGGCTCGCCGCGTCGCCGAGCTCTTTCCTTTGCAATACCCTCCTGCACGTGTACGCCTCCTGCGGCGAGCTCGCCTGCGCCCGCAAACTGTTCGACGGAATTCCTGACTCGCACAAGGACACCGTCGATTGGACCGTGCTGATGGGCTCCCTCGCCCGTCATCGCGTGCCCTTCGAGGCGCTGCGGTTGTTCGTGGAGATGGGAAATGCGGGCGCGAGACCGGACGACGTGACCATGGTTTGCCTGTTCAATGCCTGCGCTCGGTTGATCGATGCGGATGTGGGGATGCAGGGACATGGGTGGTTGGTGAAGATGGGGTTTGAGTCGTGTACCAAGGCATGTAATGCCCTCATGGATGTGTATGTGAAGAGCGGGCTGATGAGCGAAGCGAGGCAGGTGTTTTTTGGGATGAAGGAGTGGACTGTGGTGTCTTGGACTGTGTTTTTAGATGGCGTGATTAGGTGGGAAGGCGTATTAAGTGGGAGGGGGGTGTTTGATCAGATGCCTGAGAGAAATGAGGTCGCGAGTACTGTCATGCTTGTGGGCTATGTGGAAAGTGGATATACCCGGGAAGCTTTTAGCCTTTTACATGAAGCAATTTTCGGTTGGTGTATGAGATTAAACAGCGTCACGCTTTGTTCTCTCCTATCCGCTTCGGCTCAGTCAGGAGATGCGATGATGGGGAAGTGGGTTCATGTTTATGCTTTGAAGACGATGGGTAAGCATATGGATGTCATGGTGGGGACAACGCTACTTGACATGTATGCCAAATGTGGTAGGATTAATACTGCATTGAAAGTTTTTGAGTACTTGCCTGTTAGGAATGCAGTCACATGGAATGCAATAATTAGTGGATTGGCAATGCACGGCCTGGGTAAAGTTGCAGTTGGTATGTTTCCTCGGATGCTCAGAGAAGCAAAGCCAGATGACCTGACCTTTACGTCTCTGTTGAACGCTTGCAGCCACTCTGGCCTCCTTGATGAGGGCCGTCGCTTTTTCCACGATCTTCAATTTGTATATGGCATAAGACCTAAAGTTGAACATTATGCATGCATGGTGGATCTTCTAGGTCGGGCTGGTGAGATAGAGGAAGCAGAGATGGTGATAAAGACGATGTCTGTCCCTCCAAATGAAGTGGTTTTAGGATCTCTTTTGGGTTCTTGTCATGTCCATGGCAAACTCCAGCTTGCCGAACGTATTTTGAACCAGCTGGTTCAGTTGGATCCTCAAAATACAGAATACCATGTATTGCTATCTAATATGTATGCTCTGGAAGGAAAGTTGGAGAAAGCCAACTCGCTTAGGCATATTCTTAGGAGGGGGGCCATGAGGAAGGTGCCTGGAATAAGCTTTATCCATACTGATGGCAAGTTTCATCAGTTCTCTGCTGGAGATAAGTCACATCCACGAACAAGAGAAATATACGTTATGCTGGATGAAATGATAAGGAGATTGCGTTTGGCCGGTTACAGTCCGAATACTAGCTTACAACTATTAACTGGTTCTGATCATGTGTTCAATGAGGAAGAGAAGGAGCAGGCACTGTTCTCACACAGTGAGAAGTTGGCAGTGTGCTTTGGGCTTATAAGCACCAGGGCTCGAACACCTTTGTACATAATGAAAAATCTAAGAATATGTCAAGATTGTCATGCCGCTATAAAGATTGTCTCAGACATATATGAAAGGGAAATTGTTATAAGAGACCGAAGTCGGTTTCACCACTTCAAGCATGGCTCCTGTTCTTGCTCTGACTATTGGTGAATGCTGACTGCTTCAACTGAAAACTTTCCAAGTTTGTTAGATCTTGAACCTCAGTCATAGATTCGCATTAATGACCAACTTCAATTCCAATGGTAGGTCAACTGCAGTAATAGCGATGCTTGGTGCTTGGATTATGCTACAGTTGGTTTCTCAAATTGCAGGAAACAAATTCCTGCTGGGCTAGAGCCTAGAGGTTCAAAAATCATTGGCCTTTCAAAGAAAGGTAGGGCTGCCATTTACATTGAAAAGCCCTGCCTCAGCCCGAAACTTCTGGTTTTGCTCCATAATTATGAATTTGCAGATCTTGTTCACGTCTCAAATTAGATAACATGCCAATACAATGTAGCTTACAATTTTGAAAGTTAAGCTATTTGGCTTTTCCTAATTAGTGAAAAGTGAAGAAATTCTTGAAGATTGAGAGACTGACAGCAATGCCTACATCTGACCATTGCTACATGGAGCTTCAAGGGTGCTCTCACACGTCAGCCATATTTTGCTATATCCGTATGAAGGCAACATGTAAGTGGACTGATGAAGTTCAGTTAGCGAAAATGCAATGATCCTGGCATGTAAGAAAGATTCTTCAGGCTGTCTGTCCGGTGTGGGGCACTGCGCTCAACTTTCACTTTAGGCATGCTCACTGCCCTGTCATGGTTGGACTAAAGCAGCTCCCTCGGTTGCTCTCGTTTGAATTTGCTATAATCTGCAAGTAAGCTGCCATTAACTTTGTGCTTCATGTTCTCTACCAGCCTCGTCAATACCTGATAAAAAATACGGGTCTTCATAAGGTATTGATCAGAGATCTCTTAAATTCTTGCAGAAAGCAACTCCAATAAAAAAAAAAACACTGATGGTGAACTTTAGGTGGTTTTAATTTTCTCACTGATTCTGCAACACTTTGGAGGACATCTGCTGGAACCAGAGCAAGCATTGGCGGTAGGACAAAGCTGATGCTCATCTCTAGCTGACCTTTGAGTCGATTCCTTGTTCCGTGTCTATCTGGATAAAGTGCTCCTTTTACACCGAGTGCAAAATGAGATGGCTGAAGAACGCTGTCCAGCCCTTGTAGCTCCCACCGTGTCTGTAGAAGAATGGTTCTGGAGTCATCATAAAGGTAAGGAAAAGAAATGGAACGTGCAAGATTTGTTGAACTTTAGTCCTTACAATATCAAGTTCAAGAACTTTAGAAACATCTTGAGGAATTTGTGGCGGATAATCTCTCCCCCTTGATTTGCATCTCAATCTCATGTCTATTACAGGCCGGACGGTCAGGAATAGGAACTGTATGGGCAGCATCTGAATTCTCCACTCTTCCTGGATGACAATAAACTTGAGATTTTGGACAGGAAAAGAGTGGTCCCGCAAAGAAATATGGAAAAAGAAAAAGGAATACCATTTGCAAGGTAAATAGTGATGGCATTTGAGACCTGACTAGATTTGTAAAGCAAGCAAACTCAGTTAATAGCGTGATCTTACAGATATAGCAATATGCCTCTAATATATGAAGATGAAGAAGTCATGCCTCCTTTTTTATGATTGAAAGCCACGAGAGTCATTTGGTTTGATTAGCCCAATTTTCTAGCGTCCATTCAAATAAGATTCACTGGTTAGTTGCGCCCATAATTTATCAAAGTGATCATGAGCACTAACCTAGAGGTATTTACAGTGATTATGATTCCCCACTGTTAAAAATTCAGGATGACCTTCTTGCTCACAAATTCATTTTCTTACGTTGGTATCATCGAATGCAGCCATATAGAGTCAAACTTGTAAAACATAGATGGGCCTCTTCAAGATAAACCATAAAGAAGCATGAGCTTCTGGCAGCAGGAGTTGTTGAATTGTCTGCCAAGTGTGACTACTGCTTCAGAGCAGCCTGAGAACAGGGGCTCCAAGCCTATATGGAGTCAGCCTACGGTAACTTATCTTTTCCATCACTCACTGCAAGAAATTTACAACTGGTATCAAGTATGGTACTCAGATTGCATCTGAGGTTTTAAGTTTTGCTGGAAAATTTTGTGATTGCATTCTGTTTGTGTCCTAATGAACAGCACTTTGAGAAATATAGTTGTCATGTGAACGGCAATGCCGCAAATTTCCCAGACCAGACATTATGATTCTTTGATGGCCACGAGGTACAGTGCGTTCTAGAATATGCCCAACATCTTCTCCCTGGTAAAGTTCAAGAATCACCATAAACATGAAAAGTTCATAAGACTCCGTAGAATCATGCATAGTGAGACCCGAGTTCAGCTCATCATAGAGACGAGAGCTGAACACCAATAAATGCAACTTCGGCTGCGCTTCTATAAGGAAATGTGGCGTGAGTAATCAAACAGAGAGTGAAGAGGTTGTGCCCATTACTCTCAACTCCACAAGAAGCCACATGTTCATCAATTTCTAGACAGCGATCGAACGCCCAAGAACTAACTCAAACAGCAACGGTGGAATCAACAAGAAACAGAGTGGTAACAATTCAAGAGGGAAAAACCTCGTTGAGCTGTTGGCTCCTTCGATTATCAGGGAAGATGGCTTGGAACACTCTGGGCTTGTCTTCCAGATACCGATCGAACGAAGCCTGCACGCAGTCAACGCAAAGTCACCCAAAAAGCAGTAACCCCCAGATAGCCCAACACAGAGAGAGAGAGAGAGAGAGAGAGAGAGAGAGAGAGAGAGACCCCAGGAGATTCGTAAAGCGGAATGTCGGTGGCGATCCTGGACGTGTAAGTGGGAGCCTCCTTCCCCGCCGCCGCCTCCCCACGGTGGCTCGCGGCGTAGCACCGCAAGAACCGGCGCTGCTGCTTCGGCCACCCCGACTTGCTCCTCCCGCTCGTCCAGCAAGGGAGCAGCGGCTGCCGGCACGGCGCCAAGTAACCTCCTCCAAGCTCGCTTATTGCCATCTCCTCCTCCTCCTCCTCCTCCTCCTCCTGCGAGTACTTTACCTGGCGAAAGGTACTGCAGGATCAGAGAGGTGACGCTGACGATGGAGAGAGAGATAAGCGAATCCGACGTGGGGTCTTTATCGTCGGCGCAGTGTACACGCGGCGCTTCCTCAGTGAGCGCCACTCATCTTCCTCTTCTTCTGCTTCCTCCTTTTTCTCCATTTTCTTTCTTGGGTCCTCCTCGGATTTCGTGGCCATGATTGATTGGGACAGACAGAGAGGGAGAGAGACAGGTGGTCGTCAATGGGCTCTACCCAAAAACGGCAATGCGAGCTTTGGACCGAACTGCATGTGGCTGAAATCGACTGGCTCGTGTTTGTCAAGGAAAGCAACATCATTTAGGTCGAGTGGTTTCGCAAATACGAGAGAGAAAAGAGCCAGCTCCAGACCGGGCCAAAACTCGACACCCGACGGTTCACATCACATGCCCGGAAATGACCCTCCGCCGAGCTTAGCGATGGATGCCTAATTCGGAAGGGCCGAGGGCCAGCTGGACGGCGCATAAGGGATGATCAATTTCCTGTTCGGTCCGATCCGGTCCCATCTAGGAACCGTGAACTGGACCTAAAGGATTGGTTCCGAGGTGGTCTAATGAGAGAAGAAAGTGAAATCAAAATGCAACCCTTCACACATATTCTTGATCAAACATTGAGAATCAAAACTACTCATTTCCGACAATTAAGTCTACGAATTTGACCACATCACAACTCCATTGTGATACTAATTAGTCGGTATTATACTCCCTTTAAGAGTTTATACATTATTCATAGTGGTTAATTTATGAGCAGCTCACCCAAACACAGAGGATAAATATGGAAAACAAAGTAGTTCCGAGCAGTGTGATAAGGAAAAGGAAAGAAATTTGCATGAGAAATAAAAAAAAATAAAAAATCATCGATCCGATTTAGGTAGTTTGGTTTCTCTCCAAAACTAAGAACTGAATTGAAAATCATCGGTTCCAACTTTATGGAACCGAGAATTAGATCAGCGCCCTTGAAAATCACCTAAAATCGGCCGATCTGGGTGATTCTCAGTTTGGTCTCTTCGTGTTGCTCACCTCGACTGTGCATGCGTTCTTGGTTTTGAAGTGGATTTGGAGGCAGCAATACCCACTTTTGATTCATTGACACTAGAAGCTTGGACAGCCATGTGGTTGTGGATTCTTTGGCGAAGTCGGGTCACGTATGTTTCGTAGGTTGAGATCCCCAACCCTCTTGGCACAAGCCGTATCGAATCAAATTACGAAACATCCCTAGGGAACGCAAAGCTGCGCACTGCAATACGTGGACCACATGTTACTTTACATAATCTAATTTGAGAGCTTTAAGCTAAAGTCTCGAAGAGAAATTACTCAAATCACGATACTTGGCGTAATTTAGACTTGATTGTTATTTTATGTCTAGCTCTCAAGTATAAGTCAATGATTGGGTTTATGTATAGTTCTCTTATGAGAAAATGCCGGGAAAAGTACTAAAAAAGTTATAAATCTATGTCATTGGTATAAATTCATTCTTAAATTAATTTAACCAATTTAATTTTAAATCTTTTCGCATTAGCAAAATCTAGCCAATTAGGTTGGAAATCGCTAACATGGACATCCACACTTTTACATGCCACGACGAGTGTTAAGGTGGACAAATTTTATAAATTTTAAATATTTTTAGAATTTCTTTTCTTTTCTTTTCTTTCTTTTTTTCTTTTCGGTAGACAAGGGTCGAAATCCTTGCATGTTGGCCGACGAGGGTGCGGAGGCCCTCACCCATGGCCGGCAAGGGTTCCAACACCCTTGCCTAGTCTGGAGAAGGTTTCGGCCCTTGCTTGGATCTAAGCAATGGGTTGACGCCCTTGCTTGTGGCTAGCGAGGGCGCAGAGGCACTCACCTAGACTAGCCTCTAGCCAAAGGCCTCACCAACCAAAGGGTGAAAAAAAAAAAAAAAAAAAAAAAAAGGAAAAAATGTTTAAAAATTTTGAAAATATTAAAAATTATATAAAAATATTCACATAAATGTTGTTCATGTCATGTGGAACTATCGAAGTTCATGTTAACAATTTCCAGCCTAAATTAAGTGGATGGACTGAATTTGTATTAATATAAAAAGATTTATGATTAAATTAGTTAAATTGAAAAATTTAGAATCGAATTGGTATCGATGTAATCAATTTGCGACTTTTTTTTATACTTCTCTCACAAAATGCCAAATACCCTCCTCACAATTAACCTCAAAATCACTTTCCATCCTCTGCTATAAAGCTACTGCTTTACAGGCTACAGCCTCAGGTATAATCTGACGGCGAAATGACTCGATTGTCCTCCCTGAATAGAATGCCACCCAGTTCTCAACTCACCTGATACACATTCTAGCTTCCATTTCCAACTCCTCAACCCACCACATGCCCTATAGCTTGCAGCCTCCTCCGTCACCATTCACCATGACCCATCGTCATGGCACCGCCACTGTCGCCGCCCTGCTTTCAGCCGCCAATGCCTCTCTCTCTCTCTCTCTCTCTCTCTCTCTCTCTGTGCTGTGTGCAACGTACTCCATGGACGACCCACATCGCTGCGGCTGGCAACCTCGATTGGAAGTAGCAAGCCGCCCCGGGCGACGTCAATCAAGGGTGGCCGCAGAAAGGCCCGCAACCTCGATGGGTCATCGTTCATTTTGAACATAAGCACTTTGGAGCGCGTCTTCATCATGTAAAAGCATGTCCTCAACGCCAGTTTGGTTAATTCTAAGCTCTATATGCAAACAAAAAGGATATAATTTTGTGGACCGCCATCTTTCAAGACAATAATTTTCGTCATGAATTTGATCATTCACTTTTATGAAGTCTTAAAATTGTTTTAGTTACCTTATGTCAAATCTTCTGATTACATTTCTCTATGCCTATACGAAGAAAATGCGATTATCAAGCTCCGAAGAACATTTCGCGGCTGTACAATCATAGCATAAACTTTAAGAGTAAATAATTGCATAAATTAATCCAAAATAAAAACATAGGTATAAGATGGAGCATGCATGGATGAAAGCCGAGTGCGAATGAGAGTGAATTGTTCTTGACATGTTCATATGACAGAATTGAGAATCACAGAGACCGAACAAGATTATTCTGGAGACATTAAAGCATTTGTAGTATCGCCATGCTCGACATGCGGACTTCACGACTTTGCATTTTACACAATTTTTAACCAAGAGAATCAAAATCAAACCGTCTTTGGTTTAAACGAGTCACCCAAAACCAATGATCCTCAAACAAACAGTTCTTGGAGAGCCAAAAAGGGTTAGGGTGTGTGACTCTCTGTATCTGCATCTTGAAGAGAGAGAGAGAGAGAGAGAGAGAGAGAGGCATCAGAAGGTGATGTCATTCGTCGAGTCGTTTTATATGAATAGCTTCATACACAAACATGCAAATGGGGCTTGCTGGGCAGGGCCATTTCCATGCATTCCTCGCCTCGTCATTTCATAAACGCTCCCTCTTCCTCCTCCTCTCGTCTCAACGCATTCCTCATATTCATCTTCTCTGATCTCTCTCTTTCTCTCGCTCTCTCTGTCAGCCGTCATGAAGAGACCGCCATGCTGCGACAAGTCGAACGTGAAGAGAGGCCTTTGGACGCCCGAAGAAGATGCCAAGATACTCGCATACGTATCGACTTACGGGACTGGCAACTGGACTTTGGTCCCTGAGAAAGCTGGTCTTCTTTTTTGTTTCCAATCCTTTCATGAACAAGATCATTGTCCCTTCTCAGCTCGTTAATTCCATGTCTTGATAGAGCTCAGTCTTACTTTAGGTGTGCCCGCGCACGCACATGCAGGGTTAAACAGATGTGGAAAGAGCTGTAGGCTTCGGTGGACCAATTACCTGAGGCCTGACCTTAAGCATGATGGCTTTTCCCCTGAAGAAGAAGATCTCATCATCAACCTCCACAAAATCTTTGGCAGCAGGTCTCACTAGTTTGCTCATCATTTCTCTGTCAAATGGCGTTATTCTTTTGAATGTATAAAGCCGATAGAATATATAAGGAATGGAGTTTATCATGCATTTTCATTAGATTGAATGAATGATTCAAATCGCTGCTCATTTTCCTGTCAAGTTCCCCTCCGAATTTCGCGGAGAAGACTCTTCCGTGGATGAGTGGATTAATGCAGACAGAGGGTTGTAGTTTTAACTTCGTAGATCTTGAGTTTGGAAGGAAACGTTAATGAACTCAACAGTTGGTGGGGTAAATTTCATTATCAACCCATCTTTCTGTCATGAAAGGTTTCGATGTGTGTAACTTAATTCCCATGCATGCAGCATTTACGTATTTTCTAAGTACTCCTCTCACGCTTTTATTGGTTACATGATATGGTCTTGTTGCAGATGGTCTCTAATTGCAAAACATCTGCCCGGAAGAACAGACAACGATGTCAAGAACTACTGGAACACCAAGCTCAAGAAGAAGCTCCAAAAGATGGGAATCGATCCTTTAACCCACAAGCCTTTCTCTCAGATCTTCTCAGACTTTGAGAACATGAGCAGCTGCCCAAACGCCCGACATCGCCAAATCTTGCCCGCGCCCCCGTGTTTGACTCAGGTCCCTGCAGGCTCCAATTCTCACTTGGATGTGATCATGAAGCCCGTGATGGAGCAAGTTCATGAGAATTTCACTGCCGAAAATCACCTCTCGTGGTCTCAGTACCAGGCGGCGAACCAAGAAGTTATGCAGCTGCAACCATATCAATGTGTATTGAGCGAGGTCACGTCTTCTTGTTCCTCGTCATCCTCTCCTACTTTGACACGACTTAACACGCAACAGTCGGATGGTCCACCGCTTCCTCCTCCCTTTGTTGCCTGGACTGGCGATTCGATTTCGCATCACCCACTTCCCACTGGCAATGTATTGCCGAAGCGCGAAGGAGACTTGCAGGATATAGTGTCTTCATCGTCCATCAACTGTGCGAGCGATATGGCAAAACAAGCGCTCCCCAACACCCCTGTCGGCACAATGGCTTGTAAAAACGAAGCCAAATGGGCCGAACCCGGAGATTCGTGCGAGGGAGCGCTAGAACTGGATTGCCATTTCGGAGACGGTTCGTACTCTTGTTTCGGCTCTTTCACGGACGCCATCTTGGACAGGGACAGCAAGATGAGGTCGGAGTTATTTCCAGAATTTATAGATGGACTTCTAGATTACTGACGAAGCACCTCATGCTGTTTGAAGGAAGTGGTATAGATTAATATGCGTGCAAGACGAGTTTTAAAAAATCCTAGTTATCGATAGGCCAGTCTGGCGAGAAGTTTGTCACTGGTTTGATGATGTTGATTACATCCCCGTAGTTAATAATACGTCATGCTTTCCTGTGCGATCAAATTTTCTTTTAAGAGCCAGACCAACTCTAGAAGCAACCCCGTTGGGCTAAGTATTTTAGCTCATCAGGACATGATGGCTGAGGTAAGCGAGCTAAATAAGAGGCGCTGCCTCGTGAGTGAACCCTCTTGGGACCTAGGAGCGAGCATCAGCGAATTGGCATAGCTCGGCCAGAAAAACATTTGCATGGCCGGTGCTGGAATCATCCCTAAGCTGATTAGGTAGATCACACACCTCAATTCTTGCTCTAAGGATATTGTAAAGCAAGTAATCAGGAAAAACATCAAATCCGAGTAAAGCAATCAAGGAGCTCGATATGCTGTTGCTTAGAGATCAGCATTCAGCATTCATCGAGTATACACAAACAGGGTTAAGTGTTGAACCCCATGCACAGGCAAGGCCCAAACGTACGTAAAGAGGAAGCGTTGGGCCGTGGCCTCTTCAAATGGTTTTTTTCCTTGGATTGCAAAAAACAAAGACACGGATTGAGTCAAAACTCAAAGAAACCTCAGAGGGGACACTGACAGCGTTTTACAGATCTTATTGTCACAACTCGAAACCATCTAAACAATGGAAAGAGTAACATGTTCAACAGCATTCTTGTTCAAAGAGACGAATCATAAAGGACAGACACCCGAATGTTGGTCTGAACAGAATTTACCGATTCCCTTCGTCTTGTACAAGGGCACTCACACAAGTTTGGATGGTTTGCCTCATGGCTTGAGAGCCAAAGCAAGTCCAACCTTAGCACTCTTATCTATGGACTTGCTGTCAACTTCCCCCGAAATGGTGAAGAGGGATCTCGGTCGCCACTCATGCTGGATAAGAGCACTTACCTTGCCAGCATTGGTCACTCTTGCCTTGACAGATGTCAAAGGATCCAATGCATGCTGGGTACCGACAGTGATGGTATTTTCATTGGTTGAGAAGCGATGGGTGAACTCAGCACCTACAGCAGTGTTGGTCAAACCATTCACCAGGTGGTAGTACGACGCAGCCAGTGTATCGCCCTTGTCATTCCTGTATCATTCACAACGGTGAGAAAAGAAATAACTATAAAAAGAAGCATTTCATGCTGACAAGTCTTAAAAAGTTGCTTCTACCACTTTTAAGTACGCTTAGAACTGATAATCAAGAGCTACTTACACAGTCAGTGAAGCAATCAAGTCTGCATTGGAGAAGCTCAGACCGGCATTGCACTTGGCAAAGTCGCCAGACTTGGTGTCAAAAGACACATCAGTACCAAGTGCCAGAGCACTAGTTCCAATAACTCCAGAGAAGGTGACGATGGGGTTTGCTGTCAGACCAATGCTAGAGCTGATCCCAGCGTGCTCATGCAAATACTGGAGCTCAATCTGGGACACGGAGAAAGGTAAACATCATTAGGTGAACATGCAGAGAAGCAACACATAAAGATACTCAACACTAAGCAACGGAAAGACAGATAAGCTTACCTTGCCAGACCTTTGATCAGGAACTTTGAAGCTAAAGATAGACTTCAGACCAGGAGCAGGCTCATCAACAGTTATGGTTGTGAACAGCTGGTAGTAACAACAGAATGTTCAGCAAAACAAGCAAGTACAGCATGAATTACCCATTTGCATGTTCATTTGGTGATGAGAGCTACACACTTCAAAATACTTAGTTAAGAATATAATTGCCATTTGATCCAACTTATGATTTGTGTTATCATAGTAACAATACAGAGAATAAAGAATATAACAAAAATGAATTTTCAAGGGGCATCCATTAAGCTTCTTAAGATTAAGATGAAACCTCCCATGCAGTACTCAATTATGCGTGCGTGTGCTTGTGTGCATGCATGCTTGAGAGAGAGAGAGAGAGAGAGAGAGAGGAGAACAGTGAATGCTGGATTCAACTATGGCTTTAGGGAGCTACTCTGCTCTGTGCATAATGCAAATATCTAAGAGGAAAATTCCCTGAAGTCATACTCTATATATCAGGAAATAATAATGCATAAACTCCCACTCAACAGGGACCACCAGGTTCAATCACCATAAACAGATGCCACTTCCCATATTGGATAAAAAATGCAATGTCCAGCTGAAACGTGAAACTCAAGATACGATGGTACTAATGATCAAAGCCAACACAAGTGTAACATCCTGCAACAGTCCATTTTTGACGTGGGCAAGGCTTATTCAAGATACCAGAAACAAAAAAATCTCAGTCTCCTATCATTCAATCACTCATTCACACAAGTGGAGATAAAAGAAAACCTTACATTGGAACTTGTGTCGACTTTGATGTCAGTGGTGATATTCTTGTTCTTCAGCTGGGTATTAACATCAGCGAGAAACAGCTCCCCTTTCTTGGTTCCTGTTGATGTTAGAGTCTGCAGCAGAAAGCGAACAATTCTCAAAGAATGCAGCAAAACCATGTGTCGGCACAAGCACCGCAACATTATAAAGAAGATGAGTCAACCGTCGTCCAAAAAAGGAAAAACGCATAACCAAATTCGACTAACCCAAGTGAAATCGAAGTCATCTTTTAATGTTCTTCTCAATGGGAAGCACAAACTAACACTAGTTTATTCTGAGCCTAATTGGCCAAATCAAGCAGAGCAAGGCAAAAACGACCAAACAAGAGCAAATGACACATGAATAGTAACTTCTTCACAAGTTAAATCAAGATTCCCCAAAGATCGGATTTCGATATCACAGACGAAGAATGGAAACAAATGAAAGGTAGCCCCCCGAACCAATCGCCCGACACTAATCGCCAAGCAAATCTCCTTCGCCGCACCACCCAAGAAACGGCAGCATTCAATCAAACAACTCTAAGTCCACGCAACTAAAATGCATCCGTCCATCCCAACGCTTCTTCAATCGACCGCGGGCAGCCAAACATCAATGCCGAGTAAACGAACAGAACCCCAACAACCTCGCCCAAACCTAAACGATAAACTGCACTCTCGGGGGAAGAAAAACGCAAACGCCACCGGCGGCAGGCGACGCCGGGGCGAGAAGCGCGCGAAGACCCACCACTCCGGTCGGCGAGAACGTGGTGATGGTGAACTTGTGGTCGCTCTGGTAGTCCTTGTAGAGAAGATCTGCGAAACGGCGAGCACATCAAAAGCGAGAAAAAAAATCGAGCGCGCCGGCGCACCGATTCGCATCGAAGGACGAGGGACGGGAAAAAAAACCCTCCCGGGGGACACAACGCACCTCTGGCTTTCTTGCCGATGTCGGAGTAGAGACCGGGACCCTTGCCCATGGCTGCAGAGACGGAGATGGGAGACGGGAGATGCTCGGCGGAGCACGCGAGGCGTCGAAGGTCGGAGCGGGGCAGCGGGGAAATGCACAGGGCCGCAAGCGCGAGGGACGACGACGCCTATTTGGGGGAAAATCCGGGAGAGCAAACCCTAATTTTTCGAGGCTCCTTTATCTTTTTAATTTTTTTTTTAATTTTTTTTTTCCCTTCGGACCAAAAAGCTGAAAGCATCATGGAACATTCCAAAAACCGAAACTTCCGAATGTGCCCTTTTTTTTTTGTAAATTTTTAGTATAGTCGATAACACAAAAAATTAATATATTTCCGATGAATTTATCCTAAAAATTTGAAATTTGTATACTTATGATAAATTTATCTTTTATTAATTTTCGTTAAATTTTATTATCAAATTACTGAATTAAATTGCAAATGACAGTTAATGAGTTTATTCATTTAGGGTTTTACCCTTAGTTTGTCGTAGGTGTATTAACTTTGTGGTTTTTCTTTTACCAAAAAAAAATTGTGGTTTTTGGTGATATTAATCTAATTTAGTGAAAAATTAACAAGGAGTATATTTGTTACAAATATATCGGTTTTGGATTTTTTGGGTCAAAAAATTAACTTGAAGTAAATTTATTATGAATATAACAGTTTTAGGTTTTGTAGTGCAAAATTTAATTTGAGATAAATTTATCAGAAGTTGATCAATTTGATATTTTATGGTATTAACCCTTTTTAGTAAATTACCAAAAGAAATTCTAATAAGAGTTTCTTTCGTGAAATAAATAAGGATTTCAAAGGGCAAAATAACAATGTGCTATATTAAAAAAAAAAAAAAATAGTTCCATTACTCTTTTTTATCATTGAGGAATTCAACAAATTCGAGATCAAATTAACAAGAAAAAAATTTAATAGATATATATATTCTTTTACAAGACTTGTATAATTAATAGTGGCAAAAGTATGCTTCAAGTGCCAAGAGTTGGTATAAAGGGACACTTAAGTTCCAAAAGTTACAAAAGTGACACTTAAGTGTTAAAATCGGAGTAAAATAGATTATTTAAGTGTCAATCCGATCAAAATGTTGACGTGCGCAATTTCCCACGAAGTAAGTGTAAAATGGTGCATTTTGCACATTGACATGGCTAGACAATGCAAAAATGACGCCGTTTTGAACTTGTTTCGCCAGATGATCTATCTTACTTTGATTTTGGCACTTAAGTGTTACTTTCGTAATTTTTGACACCTAAATGTCCATTTGTGCTTACTTTTGGCACTTCATGGGTCCCGGTGTCAATTAATAGTCCATATAATCACAATTTACATAATCTGTGGAATGTGTATAATTTCTCATATTGGCACGAGATGCCGAGAGACAATTTAGTAGAATATAAAAGAAGGATCTTAAATTATGATAATTTGTTTCATTTAGATGATTTCTTATAATATAAAAGGCGGATATTAAATGATGATAATTTATTTCATTTTTATTTTACTTTTTTTCCTTTATTATTGCTTTTTTTTTTTTTAATAATCATTTGTTTCCTTTCCACTAGAGAAAGTTATATGAATTTATGATTTTCTTAGGGCAAGGTCCATAGTCCACAAAAGTCGGTCATTTAGAGGAAATATCACGATTTTTTATGCACATTTTACCAAATATCGTCCATAAAGGGAGTCTGCTAGAATTACGACATGATAATGAGGAATTGATCCTAACAATCGAAAGAGTGTAAAGAAGAGAAAAGAAAATTATAATTTATTAATTCTAGTAGAAATAACCAACTAATAACTTTTCTTTTTGATCATCAAAACAAATGAAAATAAAATACAGTGTAAGGTTGTGGTCATTATATCACATCAATGAATGCTGCCGTAGAAAACTTAATAGTAAAATAAAATATATTGCAAAGCATGGATTTTTCAATAATAAAATTGATCGTTATATTTCAATATAGTATAGATTAAATACATCGATATATATATGTACACGTCCTCCCAAAAAAATTATACGGACATTTCCAATACATTAACTATTACAAAAGGCATTATGCTTATCGTGTTGAGGATTTTAAATTTAAATTAAAGATGATGAATGTCTACATGAACAAACCACAAAACGACTCAATTGCACTACTAATCTTAGATTGATCATCAATGTCACCTGGAAGCCGCATTTATTGGGAAAATAAGGGGTATTTTGATTAGAATTACTCAACAAGTATGATAGACCTTCTAGTCAAGAAGCATCAAATCACTTTGAAATCATTATCTAAAATTGTCACTAAATGTATTGCTTACGTGAAAATTCATAAAAGGTTGGAGAAAAGATAAAAAGAAAGAGAATCCCACCATCATCACTTAAGCATCAATTAGATCTCAAAGAAAATCTCGACATGTCCTTAATTGAACAGTTATCATAAATTTGAAGAGTTGCACTAAGAGCTGGCAGGAGCCGGTGCAACACGAGCTGCCTGCCCTCCTTGGACCAAACCCCGACAAAGCGGGCAACGCGAGTGTTTCGAGAGCCATTCCTTGATGCAACTTTCGTGGTACCCATGGCCGCACATCTCAAGCACCTCACACGGCTCGCCTTCCTCAAAATCCTCCAAGCAAATTGGGCACCCGTCAATATCGAACTTCCTCACATCGCCATGAGACTCCACGACCACAACCGGCGGGGCTACAGCCTCCGCCCTTTGTTGCAGCTGCTCGATGTCGCGATCAGGGCGAGCCCGATTCACGCGGTTGCAGAGCCCGCCACAGTAATAGGCACAGACCACCGAGATGAGAAGTGCGAAGGCGACATATGCTGCCACTGTCGCATACAGCACTGCAAAGGCAGCGAGGTTGGAAGAAGGCGGCGGAGGCGAAGATGGAGGCGGAGGCGACGGAGCGGCCGGGGGAGGCATGATGTGTTAATTTTTCTTGAGTTGGCAGAGGTCTGGTGTGGCCTTTGAGTGCTAAAGAACGATGCTGCGGTGCTGTGTTTCTTCTTCTTGTTTGAATCTAATTCGGAAGATAAAGGTCCAAGTCCGAATAGTAGTATGCGATGAGTTTCTTGAATTAGAGGCGTAGTCCACTTGCAAATTCATGCTGAGGTAGACGTGCAAAATCTCTCTCTGCATATTATAGAGTAGATGTAATATTATTTCAAATCTCAAAAAGAAAATTCCAGTGATGTCCATAATTATAGACAAAAGGGTGTGTGTGTGTGTGTGTGTTGTCATTTAATCACACAAATCTTTAATTAGATATTAAGTTCGTTTTGAATCTTCTTCCATCCTTCGTTTCCTAAAATATACAAGTCTAATCTCACCTTGTTACGAGCTAAACGTTCGATATCGTAGCTGCGTGAATGTTTTTTCCATTTTTCCATATCTATAGCATTCTCTATAATTCTTTATTTATCTAAATTCAACATCGAATTAAAATTTAGACGATTTGATATAAGTATATTAAGATATTTGACGACCGATATCTACCAAAAAAAAAAAAAACTCAGAAATTGCAATTATATGTAAGAATACGTATTGAATTTAAAATTGAGAGGCTTGGTAAAGCAATGTATACAAAAGGTTGTTCGTGTTTTGCCACAAACCAACTGGTTAATATTCTAAAAAGCTTAAATCTAATGTACTTTTATCAATTCAATCATAAATTTATTAATTTTGATAATTAAGTTTTAAACTTTTTCACAATTTGACTATTTAATCCATCCGACCAATTTTGGCTAAAATTCTTTGATATGGACACCGACTATCTTACATATTACAGCCGATGTTGTTGTGACAAATTTTTAGAATATTTTATTATTTTTCTGATTTTTTTCTTTTTTTCATTTCTTTTTCATTCTACCAGGGGTTGGCCATAGGCAATGGCCTGGTCAGCTAGCCTCAATTTGTGGAAATTACATAAATTATTACTAATAATGAAAATATTTTTTGTTATCTAATTATTTCAATAGATATAAGAAACCGTTTTTATAAAAATGTGTTTCAAATAATTAATTTCTTGTGAAATAAACAGAGCCCATGGTCTTTTTGTCGTCGGGGCTTCGACAACATACGAATTCTAGATAAGACTGATGAGAAAAAAAAAAAAAATATATATATATATATATCTTTTTACAGGACTCATAATAATAGTAGTCCAAATAATGGAGATCTATGTGACTTGTAGGTGGCATGTGATTTCTCATGTTGACACGAGATGCTGTGAGAGACATCTTACCATAATATAAAAGATGGTCTCAAAATGATATTATTTTGACACGTGTCCACTTCTCAATTAGGTATAAAGATTCTTTTTTTTTTCCATCTTCTTTTTACTTTTTTCCTATCCTTTTGAATTTTTTTTTGGATAATCATCATGTCATCCCACGTGGATTTAACTTTAAATTAAAAATAATGTATCCCTGCATTGACGAAAGTATCACCACATAGAATTCAATTATCATTGGGTGCATTTATTTCATGTAAAATAAATGATTTAGAATTTATTTTCTAAAACGACCGGTTGAAATAATTAGTTGATAGGAAATATATTGATTTTGTGAATAATGAAAATATTTTCTGTTCATTTATTTTTACAAGTGATAGAAATATTAGAATATAAACTCCACATGCCATTAATTGGTCCTATCTTAAATTACAAAAGTCAAACTAGGATCTGGTAGGACCGTAGGAGTTGGTGTAAGACTAGCCTCTTGTGCCGCCTGCAGCGAGCTTTGACAAAGTGGGCAGCGCCGATTTCTCGAAAGCCACTACTTGATGCAACTTTCATGATAAACATGGTCACATGTCTTGATCACCCAGCCCTCCTCTCCTTCCTCGAAAATTGCCAGGCAAATCACGCATTCGTCGTCGCTGAACTCCCTCGCATTGCCACAATACTTCATGACCGTCCCCGACAGAGCTGCCGTTTCAACCTGTTGCCGTGGCATGTCGATATCAGGATCGAAGTGAGCCCGATTGTGCCGGCGAAAGCAATAGGTATAGCCCACCATGATGAGGAGGAGCACGGCGTCTGCACATGTTAGCGACAACGCATACAAGGTGAAGAGCGTGAAGCGGAGACCGACCGCGGCATGGTGGGGGAGGCCGAGGCGGAGGTGCCGGAGGTACTGTGGGATAGGGAGAGGGGGGCATGATGTGCCCATCTCTTCTTCGAATTGGAAGACAGATTGGGGTGCACTTTTAAGCCATGGCTCAACAAGAGATTCGACAGCTAATGAAAGGTGGGACAATGTTGGGTTTCCTCCACTTGTTTTGGTCTTTTCGGGAAACTAAGATCTAAATTGCTAGCGTTTGGACGGCAACATTCCCCTGGCAACAAATGCGAAAATAGGCATGTAAAATCTCTCTCCATACATTTTACATGATAAACCCGTTAATATCATTTCAATCTCCATCCCTATCCTGAAAAATCCAATAATACCCACGAATTATACGAATGATGGCCCTATAAATATTCTTAAGCAATAGAGACAACCGTAATTTGATTGAGTAATTAAATTACACAAGCCTTTTCGTAGATACTGCATTTGCATTGAAGCTTCTTCACCCTTCGTTCCCAACGACATACATGTCAAATCACAGCTTGTTTTCCTTTATCAGTTTTTTCCTCTTTTGCTCGCATATCGATCATGAGCCTTTTTTAAGTAGTTGGGAACACGAATTTTATTAGTTTGTTCCCTCCAAGGGTTTTGGGAAAGAAAAAAAAAGACTCGAGTTGCAAGTTAATGCACACAAGTTTATAAGTATCACAAGAATAATAATCAGCACACCATCAATTTTTCGATTTTTAAGTTTTCAATATTTGTAGCACTCTCTATAAATCCCAATTTATCTAAATATTTTTTTCAAGCTAGGGTTTAGACAATTTTGTAAACGCGTTTATTGAGATATTTGATTACTAGTCTATTAATCAATGAAAATATAACTATAAATTACCTTTATGTGTGAGCATACGTGTCAATTATGCCTCAAAGAATGGTATAACTTTTCTGATACAATACTTGAACGTAAAAAGAAAATCTCAACATATGTTCTAATGGGAGAATCTCGACATATGTCTAATTGGAGCATACCGTAAATTTAGAAAAATCGAACTAGGAATCGGCAAGAGTCGGCATAACATGAGCTGCCCACCCTGCTTGGATTGAGCCCCGACAAAGCGGGCAACACTGGTCTCTCGAGGCCCATTCCATGATGCAACTTTCACGGTATCCATGGTTACAAGTCTTAAGCACACAACACTCCTCTCCTTCCTCGAAACTCCTAAGGTAAATCACATACTCTTCAATATTAAACTTCCTCGCATCACCACTAGACATCATGACCGCGACCATAGGCGGCGAGGCTGCTGCTCCAACCTGTTGTTGCTGGCACTCGATGTCATGATCCAAGCGAGCCCTATTCGCACGATCGCGGCGCCGGTACCAATAGACATAGCCCGCTACGATGAGGAGGACTATGACTTCAGAGCATGCTGGCAACATCGTGTACAGGGGTGCAAAGTGGAGATAACCTGTGATGGCGAAATAGGGAGGACGATGCGACGGGGCAGGCGGAGGAGTCATGATGTAGCCATTTCTTCTTTGAATCGGAAGATAACCGGTGTGCGCTTTTAAGCTTTGATCGATTATGAGATTAAATAGCTAAAGAATGATGAAATGGTAGTGTTTCAGTTATTTGTTTTGGCCTCTTTGGAAACTAAGATCACGTTAGATTACTCTACGTGAAAATAGTGTATCAAAATAGTGGCATGGGATAGTAAAATTTCACTTACAAAGAATGCTAAATAGGCATGTAAAATCTCTGTGTTATATAATAGTAAATCCAATCTCAAATTTCTGTCGCGGCTAACCATAACCTAGAGGGTAAGTGTGTTTTAAATCACACCCTTTTTTTTCTTCATTAGTTTTTCTCTTTTTCGCACATATTCATGTGTGCCTTTTTAAACAGTTGGAAAACAAATCATATTATTTTGTTCCTTCTTAGGGTTTCCGGAAAGAAAAAAAGATATTTGTCACTCGTAAATGCACGCATATAAATGTCACTAGGATTGTCCTGTGTGTCGCCACGAGACCAAAAAATAAATATATTTTAACAACGCCAACATCGTCATTTATTTGTGACACTAAAAAAATTGATATTATAGTTTGCTAAATCGTTTTTAATTTTTCAACAGTTAAAGCACTCCTCATAAATCTTAATTTATCTACATTATTTTTCTAAACGGAGTTTAGATTGTTTTATATACGTAGATCAAAATATTTTAGGACTATTTTATTAACCAATGAAAAAATAACTCAAAATTTACCTTTTTGTGGGAGCATACATGTCAAATTTAGAGTTGGGAAACTTATTCAGTGGGTTATTTCGTGGCCATCCATATTTTGTTAAGACCAAAACAAAATGTAAATTTTTTTAAAATGATATTCCATCTTAACAACTTCAATAATATGATTAGTGAAAAATGAGATAAGTAATAAATTAAGCGTCTCCTTTTCAAATAAAAATTTCATCTTCATTTATTAGACACAACGTACAATCATTATTATTACAATTTCAAAGGTGTATATCAATTAGCTAAAATAGAAATTTTCACACTTCTATATTATTAACGTCAAAATTCATGACTGCATTTTAAGTTACACGACCTTAAGATCATACAAATACTTGATATAATAAAAAGAATTGTATCATCTAGCTTTAAAGATAAATTAAGAGCAAAACGTAAAAATGCGATTGAGTTATACGACTTTCCGAATTATACTACCAAGTCCACAAATTTATCAAATCGGTGTAATCAAATCATATCATTTACTCCGTCCAATTTAGTTAATGGAAAATATTAATATAATTTGTTATTATTTTTTTAAGAAATATGCTGTGCCAATGGGCTCCTGTCAATCGTCACATTAGAAAAGAAGAAGAAGGATAAGAAGGTAATAAAAGAAAATAGGATGAGAATTGAAAAGATAGAAAACTAAACATATAAAAAAAAAATGAAGAAAGTGACAGTATCATATAATATCAAATCAATCAACGTTCATTCATAAGATAGACGTACTAGTCAAGAAGCATAAAATTTCTTTAAGATCCTACCTTAAAATCATCATTAAATATATTACCTACATGAAATTTAAATTAAGTTGGAGGAAACATAACAAAGGAAGATCCAAAAGGAAAATTCGATCATCGTTATGGATGCATTTATTTCATAAAAAAATAAATGATTTAAAAATTGTTCTTCCTTAAAAACGATTGCTTGAAATAATCAATCAATAGGAAATGTTTCTTATTGTCAATAATAATTTATATTTAAATATTTTTCATGAACAATAAAAAATTTTCATTCATTCAATGACAATAGTACAAAGGTTAAATAAATACAAATATTAGAATGTAAGAAGAAAAACTCGACGTACCATTAATTGGTCCCTATCATAGATTACAAGAGTCCAACTAGGATCTACTAGGAAATGTAGGACGATGACTATTTGGGGGAAAATCCAGAAGAGCAAACCCTAATTTCTTGGGGCTTTTATCTTTTTTCATTTTTTATTTTCTTTTTCCCTCGGTCGAAAAAGATAAAATCATCATGGTACATTCCACAAACCAAAATTTTCAAATGTACCCTTTTTCTTGTAAATTTTTAGTAAGGTTGATACCACAAAAAAATCTTAAATTAATATATCTATGATAAATTTATCCCAAAAATCTCACGCTTGTACACCTGTGACAAATTTAGCTTCGTTAGCTTTTGTTAAATTTTACTATCAAATTGCTGAGTTGCATTGCATATGGTAGTTGATGGGTCTACTATTTTGGGGTTTTATCTTTAGTTTGTCATAATTGTATCATTTTTATGATTTTTCGTGATATTAATCTAATTTAGTGAAAATCTAACATATGATATATTTGTCATAAATGTATCAGTTTGAGGTTTTTGATAATCAAAAAATTAATTTTAGGTAAATTTATTATAGGTGTATCAATTTTAAGTTTTTTGTGATGAAAAAATTAATTTGAGATAAATCCGTCACAAGCATACTAGTTTGAGAATTTCCATGGCATAAACTCTTTTTAGTAAATTACCAAAGGAAATTATGATTAGAGCTTCTTCCTTGAAATAAATAAGGATTTCAAAGGGCAAAATAATAATGTGCTATCTTAAAAAGAAAAACAAAATAGTTCATGACTCTTTTTATCGTCGAGTGCTTCAATGACATGCGAATTCGAGATCAAATTTATATATATCTTTTAACATGACTCATATAATTAATCGTCCAGATAATAGCAATCTACATAATCCAATGAATTCGTATAATTTCTTGTATTGACATGAGATGGCGCGAGAGACGATTTATTATAATATAAAAGAAGGATCTCAAATGATGATAATTCATTTCGTTTTCGGTTTACTTTTTTCCTTTTTTTAATTGCTTCTTTTTTGGATAATCATTTATTTCCTTTCCACAAGAGAAAGTTGCATGAATTTATGATTTTTCTAAGGCCAGGTCCATATTTCCCATAAACAGTTGGACAAAACTTGGTTATCTAGGGGAAATATCATGATTTTTCATATGTATATTATCAAAACCATTCACTGAGGGAGTCTGGTAGAACTATGACATATTAATGAGGAATTGATCCTCGCAATCGAAAATGTGTAGGGAAGAAAGAGAAAAAAGTTTTTAATTTATTAACTTGAATAGAAATAAATAATCAACTAATAACTATTCTTTTTAATCATAAAAAAATGAAAATAAAGTACAATGTAAGGTTGTGGTCATTAGATCATATCTGTGAATGTTGCTGTAAAAAATTTAATAGTAAAATAAAATCTGTCGCAAAACACGGACTTTTCATTGATAAAATCAATCGTCATATTTCGATATGGTATAGATCAAATAGATTTTTTTATGTACACGACCTTTCAAGATTTTATTTGGACGTTTCCAATACAGCCACTTTTACAAAAGGCATTATGCTCATCGCGTCTTTCGACATGGATTTTAAATTTAAATTAAAGATGATGCATGTTTACATAAACAAAAGAATTTCCCCACAAGACGACTCAATCAATTGTAATCTCAAAGATGATGCTCATCGTGTCCTTAATTGAACATTGATCATGAATTAGAAGAGTTGCATTAGGAGCCGGTGGCAACCGGCGTAACACGAGCTGCCTGCCTTACTTGGACCAAACCCCGACAAAGCGGGCAGCGCGAGTGTTTCGAGAGCCATTCCTTGATACAACTTTGGTGGTACCCATGGCCGCTCGTCTTGAGCATCCCCCATTGCTCTCCTTCCTCAAAAACCTTTAGGCAAATCGGGCACTCGTCAATATCGAACTTCCTCGCATCGCCATGATACTCCACGACCACAACCGGTGGGGCTACAGCTTCCACCCATCGTTGCAGCCGCTCGATGTCGTGATCACGGCGAGCCCGACTCGTGGGAGCCCAACTCGTGCGGTTGTGGCGCCAGTGACAGTAATAGACGCAGCCCACCAAGATGAGGAGTGCGAAGGTGACGCATGCCGTGTACAACATTGCAAACAGATATTGCCCGGCGAGGTCGGGAGGAGGAGGCGGCGGAGGTGGAGGTGGAGGCAGAGGCAGAGAAGACGGAGCGGCCTGGGGAGGCATGATGTGTTTATTTCTTCCTTGAGTTGGAAGAGGTCTGGTCTGGTGTGGCTTTTAAGGGCTAAAGAACGATGCCCTGGTGCTGTGTTTCTACTGGTTTCGTTCTAATTCGGAAGATAAAAGATCCGAGTCAGATTAGTCGTATGTGATGAGTTTCTTGAATTAGAGGCATGAAAAATCTTTCTCTGTATATTATAGAGTAGATCTAATATTATCTCAAATATCCAAAAAAAGAAAAAAAGTTCCAATGATATCCATAATTATGTGTCTTTTGAATAATAGCCATATATATTTTTAAGTTAAATGACAAATATATATATATATATATATATATATATATATATATATATATATTTGTCATTTAATTACACAAATCTTTTATCAGATATTAAGTTTGCGTTGAATCTTCTTCTCTGCCCTCCCCACCCCCCCCGCCCGGCGGGGTTTCCTAAAATATACAAGTCTAATCACACCTTGTTACGCTAAACATTCGATATTGTAGCTGCTTAATTTTTTATTTATTTAAATTTTTCAACATCTGTAGCATTCTCCATAATTCTTAATTTATCTAAACACAATGTCAAAGTAAAATTTAGATGATTTGATATAGGTATATTAAGATATTTGACCACCCTTATATCAACCAACGAAAAAATAAATCAAAAATTGCAATTGTATCTAAGAGTACGTGTTGAATTTAAAATTGGGAGGCTTGTTAAAACGATATATATAGGAGGTCGTTCATGTTTTGTCACAATCCAACTAGGAAAACTATTCAAAAGGTCTTAAACCTAAATTACTTTTGTCAATTCAATTATAAACATTTCAATTTTACTAATTAAATTTTAAATTTTTTCATAATTTGCCAATTGAGTCCATCGGCCAATTTTAATTAGAATTCGAGGTGGATATTGACCACTCTACGTGGCAAATTGGCGTTGATGTGAATAGCTTTTAATAATGTTTTAATATTTTTTAATTTCTTTTCTTTCTTTTTTTTCCTTTCTTTTTCTTTTTTCTAGTGGTCAGCCAGAGGTAATGGCATGTGATTTCTAGTATTGACACAAGATGCTATGAGAGACATCTTACTATAATATAAAAGCAGGTCTTAAGAAGATAATATTTTGACACATGTCCACTTCTCTAGTTAGGTTTTGCGTAGAATAGAGATTTTTATTTTTATTTTTTTATTTTCATCTTCTTTTTACTTTTTTCCTATCCTTTTGATTGCTTTTTGTCTTTCTGGGTAAGCATTTATTTCCTTTTCTGGATAATCATTTTCATTTAGATGAAGTACTTACATCTACATGAACATAATACTTAGCTGTCATATTTTTTTACTGCTAGAGTACTTACTTAGCTATAGTTCTCAAATTTTATATCGTTGTCTCTCTCTCTCTCTCTCTCTCTCTCTCTCTCTCTCTCTCTCTCTCTCTCTCTCTCTCTCTTTCTTTTTTTTGGTGTATTGTTGTCTTTGAAACGGGTAGTTTTACACTAGACATTATGGTTATCACATCATTCGATGTGGATTTAATTTTAAATTAAAAATAATGCATTTCTACATTAACGAAAGTATTTTCCACATAAGATCCGAAATTCTTCGACTAGTGAATAGCAATCGACTCTACCCACCGAAAAAAGAAGAAGAAGAAGAAAAGAATAGTGATCGACTCATTAGATTGCACTGATAAATCTCAAATTGATTGGGGATCATTCTTCAGATAGAGGCACCACTTGAGAAGCATGAAATTTTTTGGAGATCTACCTTTAAATTATCATTAAAGGTATTGCTTACATGAAATTTCAATTAAGCTAGAGGAAACATAAGAAAAGAGGATTCTATTATCATCACGGGTGTGTTTATTTCAAATAAAATAAATGATTTAAAAATTATTTTTCTCTAAAAATGATGGCTTAAAATAATTGGTAGATAGAAAAATATTCATTATTGACAATAATGTATATCTAAATTTCTTTCATGAACAATAAAAATATTTTTTGTTAATTTATTTTTACATGTGATAAAAATATTAGAATGTATGACTTGACAAGCCGGTGATTGGTCCCTATCATAGATTACAAGAGTTGAACTAAGATCTGGTAGGAGGTGGTGTAAGACTAGCCTCCCGCGCCGCTTGGACCGAGCCACGACAAAGTGGGCATTGCCGATTTCTCGAGAGCCATTCCTTGATGCAACTTTCATGGTAAACATGGTCACACGTCTCGATCACCCAGCACTCCTCTCCTTCCTCGAAACTCGACAAGCAAATCACGCACTCGTCACTGTTGAACTCCTTCACATCGCCACGATACTTCATGACCATCACTGACAGGGCCGTCGCTTCAACCTGCTGTTGCGGCATCTCGATGTCAGGATCAAAGCGAGCCCGATTGCGCCAGCGAAAGCAATAGGCGTAGCCCACCACGATGAGGATGAGCATGGTGTCTACACATGCTAGCAACGACGCATACAAGACGAAGGCCGTAAAGCGGCGACCTTCCATGGCATGGTCGGGAGGCGGAGGCAGAGGCGGAGGCGTTGGAGCGACCGATGGATAGGGAGAGGGAGGCATGATGTGCCTATCTCTTCTTCGGATCGGAAGACAAACTGGTGTGCACTTTAAACCATGGCTCGACAAGAGATTCGACAGCTAATGAAAGGTGGGAATAATGTTGGTTCCCACCACTTGTTGTGGTCTTTTCGGCATACTAAGATCTGAATTGGTGACATTTGGACGGCAACATGCCCCTTGCAAGAATTGTCAAAATAGGCATTTAAAATCTCTCTCTATACATCTTACACGGTAAACCCGTTATTATCATTTCAATCTCCATCCCTATCTCGAAAAATTCCAATAATACCCACGAATTATATGAATAATGGCCTTACAAATATTCTTAAGCAATGGAGACGACCGTAATTTCATCGAATCATTAAATTGCACAAGTCTTTTGGTAGATACTGCATTTGTGTTGAAGCTTCTTCACCCCTCGTTCCCATAAAACATACACGTCAAATCACAGCTTCATTTCCTTCGTTAGCTTTTTTTTCCTCTTTTGTTCACTCGTTGATATGTGCCTTTTTAAGCAGTTGGGAACACAAAATTTATTATTTTGTTCCCTCCTGGGGTTTTGGAAAGAAAAAAAAGATACGTAGAATAATAAATAGCGCATCATCGATGTTTTCAATTTTTAAGTTTTCAATTTCTGTAACACTCTCTATAAGTCTCAGTTTATAAATATTTTTTTCAAATTAAGGTTTAGATGGTTTTATAGATGTGTATCAAAATATTTGAGGACCATTCTATCAACCAATGAAAAAATAACTAAAAAATGATCTTTTTGTGTGGGCTTCATGTCAATTACATCCCAAAGAATTGTATGACTTTTTTGATACAATACTAGAATGTAAAAAGAAAATCTCGACATATCGCTAATTGGATCTTACCATGAATTTAGAAAATCCAACATGGAATTGGTAGGAGTTTGCGTAACACTAGCTAGCTGCCCTCACTTGGATTGAGCCCCGACAAAGCAGGCAACATGGGTCTCTCAAGGCCCATTCTGTGATGCAACTTTCATGGTACCCATGATTACACGTCTTAAGCAAACAACATTTGTCGCGACTAAATTTTCAGGTGAACCACTTAGGGTTTGGTTAATAGATTACTAAGCCTCCGGAGGGACTAGAGAATCCTCCGGTCCCTTTGACACTGCTGGCTGTCGGGGGAGGGGGGGGGTTTGAGATCTAGGAAGGAGTATGGGCTTTTCTGATAGGTCATAAATACGGAGGGACCAAAGACTCCGGCGGCTTTGACATTGCTAGCCGTTAGGGGGTGGCAAAAACGAGGAGAAGGAGTAGCCGCCATTTCGTTGTGTTTGTGGGGATGTTGAAATCCTTTAAATCCTTAAATAGAGGTGGGGTGGTGGAGTGGAAGTTCGACGTAGGTGACCGCCGCCATAGGCTTGCCGCCCACGGCTTATCGGTCACGGGAGGGGGTGGTCGTGCGGCGGTAGTGCCGCGGTGTGCGGCGGGGGTGCGGTGGGGTGCGGCGGTCGTGCGACGATCGTGCGGCGGTCGTGCGACGATCGTGCGGCGATCGTGCAACGGTTGGCGGTCAAGGTCGCATCATGTCATTGTTTGTGCCTGCTCATAAACCAATCACAGAACATAATGGCCTTGAGACATCATAGCATCTCGTTTTGACGTCCATAATTATCGTCAGGACGAGTGCCTACTTGCGAAAACACAAAGTCAGAGCAGCAGTGGACAGAGCAATGCTGCCGGGATCGTCTCCGCTTGCCTTAAATGGAAACTCCTCAGCCACTCTTGATTCTCACAAGCAAAGATAAGAGATGAATCCCACATCTTATATGACGTTTGGTGAGATTTGGGTCTCCTCCATTATTGATGTGGAGAGGTTTGGACTGAGTGGAGAGCTCGTTGAGGAAGGGAGGAAAGAAGGGTCGAGCAAGAGCAACGATGAGCCGGGTTCAGGACGAGAGAGACAGCTTCTGCCAGCTGATCTTCCAAAAGGAACCCAAGCGAAACCTAGTCATCTTCGCCTCCTTTGTTTCCTCTGGACTTTTTTATTAAATCAAACTTTTTAGTGAGGGTGAAAAAAGTGTTTGCGAGATGAGTGAATCCCGGACGTTTAGACGGGTCGGACATAAAAAGATTAAACTGATCCCATTAGCGTGGCCTGCGGTCGGGGGGTTTGTCGGAGTGGCTCCTGCGGTCGGGGGTTCGCCGGAGCGGCTCCGGCCATCGGGGGATTCGCCGGAGCGGCCGTGAAGGAGAACGGAGCGATTTCTCTGGCTGTGGCAGTAACAAGGACAGGGATTCGCCGGAGCGGCCGTGAAGGAGAACGGAGCGATTTCTCTGGCTGTGGCAGTAACAAGGACAGGGATTCGCCGGAGCGGCCGTGAAGGAGAACGGAGCGATTTCTCTGGCTGTGGCAGTAACGAGGACAGTGGCGAACAGGAGCATAGTAATGGTAGCCATTAGGGATGTGTCTGAGGATTGTCTTTGAGGATTGTATTGGGATCGTCTACCCTTAAATAGAGGTGTGTTAGCAATACGACATAAAAAAAAAAAAAAAAAAAGTTGCCGCTCATCCGCTCATCCGGATCCCACGACAAATAAAATAAAAAAATGAAATTGTGATGCTAAATCAATAATCTTTTCTGAAATAAATTTTGACTAACATTACTGAATTTTAGATAAAGCCTACTAAATTTGAATGTTATGCATAAAAATAATACTCTAATGGGTCAAGGGAGGTGGAGAGGAGATTAAACTTGAGTTTTCCATCGGGCGTGGGGGTGAGATTAAGGCTATAGTTTATTTACAGCAAAACCTTTTATCAGAAAAATGACTTTTTTCTAGTTTACCTATTTCGGTGCATGGAATATAAACTAGTTAAAGGAAAATGATTTCAATCAATTGGACAATCCACTTTAAAGCTAAGGAAAACAACTTCATAACTTGAAAAGTGGAAGTAATTTTCCAAAAAACACGAAGGATATTTTGCCCACCGAATAGAAAATAAGATTACTTAAATTCATGGAGACCTTGCTAAAATATTTATTCTTGTGGGTTGGAGATGCATCAATCCGAAATGCAACAAATTGCTCTAGAAAGGACAACTCATTCTTACCAAATTTTCAGAAATCAATTTAACTTTTACATTATTCCGAAAATGACTTTTTAGGAAAGATTTTCCATTTCATCTTTTTTTTGTTGGAAACAGGTGGAGCCTTATGGCCAATTTTTGTCTATATAATAAATGCCATTTGGATTACTTTTCCACTTTTAGCAACTAAAGAAAACTACCAAAAAAAGAACCACTTTTAACATCTTAAAACAAACGTTTAAAGGAACTATGATACACCGAAAATCCACTTATAAAGTTCTTTAATAAATTAAAAAGAATTTTTTTTATCATTTCAGAATATAAATGAATCCCATCCATACCCGTTATTATCATTTCATGGTAAACCCGTTATTATCATTTCAATCTCCATCCCTATCCCGAAAAATTCCAATAATACCCACGAATTATATGAATAATGGCCTTATAAATATTCTTAAGCAATGGAGACGACCGTAATTTCATCGAATCATTAAATTGCACAAGTCTTTTCGTAGATACTGCATTTGTGTTGAAGCTTCTTCACCCCTCGTTCCCATACAAGATACATGTCAAATCACAGCTTGATTTCCTTCGTTAGCTTTTTTTCCTCTTTTGTTCGCTCGTTGATATGTGGGGCGGTCATGCGACGGTCGTGCGGCGGTCGTGCGTCGATTGTGTGGCGGTCGTGCGACAGACGTACGACGGTTGTGCGGCAGTCGTGCAATGGACGTGCGGCAGCGGACGGCGGTCGGCGGTTGGCGATGGCATCATTTCATTGCTTTTGCCTGCTCATAAACAATTCACATAATATAATGGCTTGATGGCTGCTAACGTGGGTGAGGACTCATTCACTTCGTACGTGAGAGGGGACCGATAAGTTCACCGGATATGGTGGAGGAGCTCCGGGGCAGGCTGTTGGGTTCAAGATCTACGGTGTCAACAATTCCTTCAAGGGCTATGATAAGAATGTGATTGCCACCTTCTCTAGCTACACGAACAGAACAACATCGTCCAGCACGACCGACGCAATTGCGGCAGCAAGTGCCAAGAACATAAATCGGTGGGTGGAGCCGGGCACATTCTTCGAGGAGTCGATGCTGAAGATGGGGACCGTGATGCCAATGCCTGACATTTGGGACAAAATGCCTAGGAGGTCGTTTTTGCCACGGAGCATCGCGTCCAAGTTACCCTTCTCGAGTACAAAGGTCGACGAGCTCAAGCAAATTTTCCATGCCGGACAGAATTCCACCATGGAGAAGTGATGGTTTTATTTATGGAGATGGGCCTAACTTGGCCCGTCCGCCCATGTTGGGCCTAGAAGCCCGGCCCACGGGAATAGGGCCCGTGGATGGGGGAAGGTATAAAAGGGAGGAGAGAGAGAGAGATGACACCTCTTGGACAATTCAACGCACGTACGTTCTTTTTCCCGCGCTCTCTCTCTCTCAAAAACAAAAGAAGAAAGGCATCGTTCTTCTTCCCTTCAAGGCGTCATCGGATCGAACAGGGACAAATCTCTTCCTCCTATCGGCGTCGGTGTTTAATCTGTGGCTAACAAGGTACGCTCGAATCCGTAGTGTGCTTTACGATCGGTGATACGTGATTTTCCCGGGCTAGACTTCCGCATTGATTTAGGGGTTCGATTTAGTGTCGAATCCGGTTTTCGGGGATCCGTTATTCCCAACAAGAAGATAATGGCAGATGCACTCGCCAATTGCGAGAGAGCACCAAGCCGCAGTGAGTCCAAGCAGTGTGTGTCCTCTATTGAGGATATGATCGACTTCGCCACATCGATCCTAGGACGCAACGTGGCGGTCCGGTCCACAGAAAGTATCGAAGGTTCGAACCGCGAGATCCTAATCGGACAAGTCAAAGGGATTAACGGCGGTGAGGTGACCAAATCCGTGACTTGTCATCAGATTTTGTTTCCTTATCTTCTCTATTATTGTCATTCGGTTCCAAAGGTCCGGGTTTACGAAGCAGATTTATTGGATCCAAAACTCAAGACCAAGATCAACCTTGCCGTAGCCATTTGCCATCTCGACACATCGGCCTGGAGCGCTAATCATGCAGCATTCCTCGCCCTAGGGTCTAGTCCAGGACATATCGAGGTTTGCCATTGGATTTTTGAAAACGACATGACATGGGCGGTGGCCGATTGACACGAAGATGAAAGTTCCAGCGATTTTTGAAAACGACGTGATATGATCGACTTCGCCACAATTTCTAGAAATAAGTTTTTTTTTTCTTTTCTATTTTTCTTTGATTCTTCTTCCTTGTTGTGGCCACTGCCGACTGCCACCGCAAGACCGCTACACACAGCTCACCGGCCACCGCCCCTCTGCTAGTGGGCTGTGGGCGGCAATCCTGCGGCTGCGGTCGGCGGCGACGGTCGTGCGAAGGTCGTGGGGCGGTCGTGCGACGGTCGTGTGGCGGTCGTGCGTCAATCGCGCGGCGGTTGTGCAGCGGTCGTGCGACAGTCATGCAATGGTCATGCGGCAGCGAGCGGCAATCGGCAGTCGATGATGGCATCATTTCATTACTTTGGCCTGCTCATAAATCAATCAAAGAACATAATGGCCTTGATGGCTTTGAGAAACCCTTCATTTTACAATATTTTGCATAGGAAAACACAATCCCAAGGTTTCACTTGTTCTACAACTGTACAATGTACACTTCATAAATATTTAGTTCATTTAATTATGTTCCTAAACACAAGGAACATGGCACGGATACATATCAAGAACAGTTTGTGCAACCATCCGCCCCCAGCGAGTATAGACACGGGTGAGAACATGAGGTTTTATTTAACTACTAATCCTACTGGTTTCATGAGCTTTTCTAATAGGTTAAAAATATAGAAATACGGAGGAACCAAAGACACTGCTAGCCGTCGGGGGGGCTTCAGATCTGGGAAGGAGGGTGGGCTTTTCTGATAGGTCAGAAATATGGAGGGATTGGAGACTCCGACGCTTTGACACTGCTGGCCATTAGGGGGTGCCAAAAACGAGAAGGATGATGGTAGCCGCCATTTCGTCGTGTTTATGGGGATGTTGAGATCCTTTAAGCCCTTAAACAGAGGTGGTGTGGCGGAGTGGAACTTGGAGGTAGGTGAAAGGTAGCAAGTTAGGGCCTGCATGATAAGGTTTTTATTTCTCCTGATTTCTGTTCTTTTGTTTCACGCTAAAATGAGGACTATGACCCCAACGCATGCTGGCAACAGCGTGTACAAGGGTGCAATGGGGAGATAACCTGCGGTGGCCAAGTAGGGAGGAGGAAGTGACGGTGACAGAGCGGCTGGGGGAGTCATGATGTGGTCGTTTCTTCTTTGAGTCAGAAGATAACTGGTGTGCGCTTTTAAGGTTTGATGATTAGGAGATTCAAATAGTTAAAGAATGATGAAACGATCTTGTGTTTTACTTTTTTGCTTGGCCTCTTTGGGAAACTAAGATCACGTTAGATTACTCTACGTGATAAGAGTATCAAAATAGCGGTCCTAGGTTGTAAATTTCACTTGCAAAGAATGCTAAAAGAAGCATGTAAAATCTCTCTGTTATATAATAGTAAATCCAATCTCAAATTTCTGTTGTGGCTAACTATAACCTAAAGCCTAAAATAATTGGTGTTAAAATTTTAATTTATTCGTGACACTAAAAAAGGTTTTTAATTTTTCAACGGTTGAAGCACTCCTTAAAAATCTTAATTTATCTACATTATTTTTTCGAAACAGAGATTATATATATATATATATATATATTTTTTTTTTTTATAAACGTACATCAAAATATTTTTAGGACTATTCTATTAACCAATGAAAAAATAACTCAAAATTTACCTTTTTGTCTGAGCATAATGTCAAATTTAGAGTTGCGAAACTTGTACAAAGGATCATATCGTGGCCATCCATATTTTGTTAAAATCAAACCAAATGTAAATTTTTAAAAATGATATCCCATGTTAACAACTTCAATAATTAGATTAGTGAAATATTAGATAAGTAATAAATTACGTGTCTACTTTGCAAATAAAAAATTCATCTTCATTTATAAGACACGGTCGCCTGCAATCATTATTGTTACAATTTCAAAGGTGTATATCAATTAGCTAAAATAGAGATTTTCACACTTCTATATAATTAACATCAAAATTCATGACTACATTTAAGTTACACAACTTTAAGATCATACGAATACTTGATATAATAAAATGAATTATATCGTGTAGCTTTAAAGATAAATTAAGAGAAAAACATAAAAGTGCAATTGAGTTATATGACTTTTCAAATTATACAATCAAGTTCAAAAATTTATCAAATTGATGCAATCAAATCATTTCATTAACTCTATTCAATTTGATTAACGGAAAATATTAATATAATTTTTAATTATTTTCTTAAAATATGTGGTGCTAATTTGGCACCTATCAAGTGTCACATTAGAAAAAGAAGAACAAGGATAAGAAGGTAATAAAAGAGAATAGGATGGGAATTGAAAAGATAGAGAACTAAACAATATAAAAAAATGAAGAAAGTGATAGTATCATATAATATCAAATCAATCAACGTTCATTCATCACATAGACGTACTAGTCAAGAAGCATAAAATTTCTTTGAGATCTTACCTTAAAATCATCATTAAATGTATTACTTACATGAAATTTGAATTAAATTGGAGGAAACATACCAAAGGAGGATTCGATCGAGTGCATTTATATAACAAAAAATAAATGGATGTATCAGTAATTTCATTGTGTCACTTGATTGCAAAAACCTTTTCATAGATATATATGTCAAATCACAGCTTGTTTTCCTTTTTAAGTAGTTGGAACACAAATTTAATTGTTGTGTTCCCTCCTAGGGTTTTCAAAAGAAAAGAGACAAGCGTCGCACATCGTTGCACCCAAGTTATAAGTACCACTAGAATAATAATTAGCACGTCATCAATGTTTTTGATTTTTAAGTTTTCACTATTTGATTTGTAGCATGCTTTATAGATCTCGGTTAATATATATATCTTATTCTATCAACCAATGAAAAAATAACTCAAAAATTACCTTTATATATGGGAAAACGTGTCAATTATATCTCAAAGAATGAGATAACTTTCCTGCTACAATACTATAATGTAAAAAGAAAATTTCAACATGTCATTAATTGGATCATATCGTAAGTGCTAGCATGACAGCCACTGTCATTAGTAGGAATGATGGTGGCCTCTCGACCATGATTATCTCATGCCAAGAGAAGGCAACAGACTAAGTAAGTTAAGGTCATCATTGACTAAGAAAGGGGAAAAAAACCAAATAGAGAAATAAATGATCCATCCATTACTAAACAATAGAAGGAGGAAAGCTACCGAATAGCAAGATATTTAATTTGTCCGTTTGTAGACGACTTATTTAGAGTTACTTAGAATCAGACCACATCGAAATTTTTTTTGTTAATTGTCCATTTGTAGATGACTTCTTTTTTACTAAATTGAAATAGCAAATTTGTATTCTGCTATGTAAAAATCAGGTTAGATTTCATTTTTGTTGTAAGAACAGGAAAAAATGAATAAAGTGTGACATGAAATCGGTAAAGCAAAGAGAGAATAATAAGGACAATGCTAGCCTAATGATGCCAAAAATACTTCAAAATAATGGCGCATTTTGAGCCTTTAGAATCACTTCAAAAGCAATGAGCTATCAAAGATTTGATTAATTAATTATTCAGCTTCACTAGTAGAAGATTGCGGGCATTTTATGGAAGAGAGAAATGAACATTTTTGTTTAATTTAATAACTTAATATTGATATAAAATCTATTTCATATAAGACCAACTTCAAATCCACCTAGCAAATTTGACAAGCAAATTTTAATTCTCATGCAATAAACTAATAAAATCCAAGGTAATGAGATCTGAAAAGTTCCACTCAAAATTCCAGATTTCCCAAGGAAACCTGGCACACAAATCTTCTGGATTCCTTGGGAAAATATGGGGTCAAGATTGCACCACACAATCATCTAAGCTTTTTCCATATCGTAAATTTGTAGGAATTGGCAAGAGTCAACGTAATAGTAGCTACCCATCTCACTCGGATTGAAGCCCGACAAAGTGGGCAACGTTGGTCTCTCAAGGCCCATTCCACGATGCAACTTTCATGGTACACATGGCAACCCTCGAGGAAGCAAAACCTCTCTCCTTTCTTGAAACTCTCGAGGCAAATCGCACACTCTTTAATATAGAGCTTCCACGTACCGTCTCTAGGCACCACGATCACATTCAGGGTTACCTTTCCAACCTGCTGTCGCAGGCGCCAGTACCAACAGACGAAGCCGAGGAGGACTATGATGTTCGCGCAAGCCAGCAGCATCGTGCGCGAGGCTGCAAAGCGGAGATAACCTGCAGTGGCGGAATAGGGAGGAGGAGGCGACGGAGCGACTGAGGGAGGCTAAGGAAATGGTCGTTTCTTCTATGAATTGGAATACAACTGGTCTGCGCCTTTAAGCTTTGATTGATTAGGAGATTCAATAGTTAAAAAATGATGAAACGATGTTGTGTTTCAGTTATATATGTTTGGCCTCTTTGGGAAACTAAGATCACATTAGATCACTATATGTGAGAAGAGTATCAAATTTGCAGCGTTTGACAGTATATTTCACTTGTAAAGAATGTTAAAAGAGGCATGTCAAAGCACAGCAACGCGAGAAAGCTTAGGCGAACCATTGATGACAAAACGACAGTGATTTAATTTGCTTGCTGTCTGACCATTGTTTCGTGCAGATACTTGAGCACTTGGCAGATCTCAAGTCTCCTTGGAACTGCCCCGATGGAAGGCCGGTCATGCATCGTTTGGTCGACTTGACGGCAATAAGCAAAAGGTAAGACAAGGACTCTGCTTAGTTCTGGTGATTCATGACTTGATGCTGCCGTCAAGTGCATTGTTTGCTGCAATGTCGTTCTTACATAAGCGAACTTACAGATGCTTGGTCTCACCAGTCTATGGATGGAAGCATATATCTGAGATGTCGCTCAATTATTTGCCTCTATATATAGCATTGCCTTGACTCTTTCGATTATTTAGTTGAATTTTAACAATACTAAGGTTTTGTCTGATTTCCCACTCTTGTCATCCTGATCTTTGGGTTGTTATATGCAATGTCTTCACAATCTTCACTATCTATAGCTAGTTATCTAAAGAATGACTGTTAACACATCTTGGTTCTTTCGTTGTTTATTGTAATCTACGGTTGAATATTGGCTCTTTTGCCTTTTGAATTAATCTGAGATTTTGGGGCATGTTTGGTGATTACGGAAGGGTTTCTTCCTCAAGAACTAATGTGTTAGAGCTGTTTTTTATGAACTTCTTTAGTCATTTAATAGATTTTTCCATTGCTATCCAAAATGATGTTATCTTTTCTTTCCATCTAGGTCTTTGAGAATATAATCATCAATTTAAGATGGTGCATACATGTTCATAGTAAGTCTCTAACCAGCAGGCCTCAGCTAATGTTAATTTTGTTTATTCAGATGTGTATGTTTGCAAGGTGACAGCTAGAATTTGTTTTATTATCTCTTGGTCATATCTTTCTGAGGGTTGCTTCTTGGAAAAGCTGCGGCCTGCAGGGGCTTTGAGTTCCTGTAGACTGTAGAGGAAATTGAAAATGTGTGAAATGTGAGAGTGGAACTGGAAAAGGCAATTGCACTCTGTAGCTGATGTTGGAGATTTGCTTCTTGGCTATTGTATTTTGAAGCAGTCCTAGCTCTATCATTTTGTTGAAAAGAAGTACCCCCAACAAAAAGATGTGTGACTATTACCAAACACCATCCCTGTGTGTTTGTCTTCAGCTGATAGATATGACTCTCTTGGAAGTATTTCTTTGGATTAACTGTGCACCTTAGAAATTTACATGCTTTTACTCCTGCGTCTTTGCTGTCATTTAATGAATGTGAGCATTGTGATAGGTTACATAAGCACATCAATAAACGATGGTCCTGGATGTTTAACATTGAGATGTCCTGATCCATCTTGTGGTGCTGCCGTCGGTTAAGACATGATAAATCTATTAGCGCCTAAAGAAGATAAGAAAAAGTAGTCTCAATATCTTCTTCGCTCGTACATTGAAGACAATAGAAAGGTATATGTGCAACCGTATTCTTTTTCTTTTTCTGAAGTTTTTTTTTTTTTTTTTTTTTTTTTTTTTTAAAGTGTGATAATGACTTTGCACTACTGGGCGCCTGTTAAATGAAATATAACTTCCTTTACCTCATTTTCCTGCTGCCAGACCAAGTGGTGTCCTACCCCTGGTTGTGAATACGCTGTAGAATGTATTGCTGGTAGTGAAGGTTACGATGTTTCCTGCAAATGCTCTTTCAACTTTTGCTGGAACTTATTTGGTAATTTCTTGTATCAATATGTAGCAAGTAGTGTGTTTGCATCCTTTTGATTTGATCTGCTGCAGTGTACAGAGGAAGCTCACCGTCCAGTAGATTGTGGCACTGTGGCACAGTGGATCATGAAGAACAGTGCTGAATCTGAAAACATGAACCAGTACATATAACTTTAAGCATGTAGAATTTGCCATCATTTGGGTTCTATGACAATGGTGTACAACGGATTGTGTGGTCTTTCCTCTTTCAAGAAACAAGAATGTTTTATGTGACTTACTTAGTAGGTTGGACATAGATAGTCCTATTTTGGCATGCTTTTATCAGCAGTATGAGATATTTGACGGCCTAAAGGGCTATCATATATGGTGTAACCTTTGGACCTTCTAAAATCAACCAGTCGACTGCATACAGGAGTTCCGCAATTATCTCCTTTCCGTAGTTAAATTTGGAATCCTTGGTTAGTGCATTCACATATTTTCTCTAGAGGCGATCCAATAATGCTAAATTGGATGATTTGTCTGGAGGATAATGATGTCACCCATGTCAGTTTGAAGTTTGAACATACAGCAATTCTAAATGTGTCATTTCTTTTTTTTTTTTATTTTACGAAAATACTAAGTTTAGCCACTGCAATTCTCCTTTTGATTTATTTATGCATGTTTATTACTCCCATCTAGTGTTATTTTCCCTATATAGTTTTCCAGTTGATTTTTTTTTTTTTTTGGGGGGGGGGTGGGGGTGGGAAATCTTTTGGAGATACCAGGTAGACTTTGTTTAAGCCTCTATATTTGTGCTTGATCGTAAAATTCTACATTCATCATCCTTCGACCTCGACAAATGTCTATCAATATGAAAATTTATAGGATAAGGTCTTTTTTCTGTGGAGGGTAGTGGATGGGACCGATGGAAATGGAGTCCAATTACTCTGCTACATTTCGAAGCTTTGATTGAGCTAGCAGTGGTAGGAGGCGCTTCAACAGATCTGACTCGGATGGGTTTTCTAGACTACTTTTAATGACTGATATGGTGTTGTCAAAATTAACACTATTGTTTTGATGTCACCTTTCCTATTGGAGTCTTTTTATCCTGTTTCTGGACAGTTTTATCAGGCTTATCTTTCTGTTATTTTGTCTGCCTTTTGGGTCATACCCAGTTTATCAGAGCAGGCTGGGGATTCATGCTGAAAATATATGTTTGGAGAGTTTGTTATTTGTGAACTTGTTGGTGCCATGTTGACAACCTGTGTGAATGGAATTGAAGCTCTTTTATAGAAATAAAATTGACCTTGTGGAGAATGTTGTGATGGGACATGCTAAAGTTTGATCAACCTAGTGCCAGTTGTTTGTATCTTTCATGATTTGTTGTGGCAATATGTTTTGTTAAAGTGGGATGACAGGACAGAGCTGAGGTTTTACAGAATGTCTGGAAGAATATGACTCTTTATTTCACGTGAAATGTTGGGAATCCTACCTCAGGTTTGCCTTTAAGAATGAATTTGGACAGTCTTGCTCCCTCCAATAATTGCCACATTTTCTTAATTTGGATGCAAAAGTTTGAGGAAGTCTTAAATAAAATAGTGATTCAAGTGTCCAGAAATGTCATTATGTGCAAATATGTGGTTGTTGCTCGGCTTTCCTAACAGATATGAAATGATATGCAGGATTCTAGCCAATTCAAAGCCTTGTCCAAAGTGTAAGCGGCCAATAGAGAAAAACCAAGGGTGTATGCATATGAGTTGTACACCTCCTTGTAAATTTGAGTTCTGCTGGTAAGGTTATTTTCTTCTAAATGGAGCATTTTCATTTATTTTTATGTACTCATTTTTATTGGGCGTATTCTTGTTGTGATACAATGTAATTCCCTTGGAACCGGTATTGTACGCCTTACTTGTTCTATATTACTTTTGCAAACAGGCTTTGTCTGGGTGCATGGTCTGATCATGGTGAGAGAACTGGTGGTTTCTATGCCTGCAATCGTTATGAGGCTGCTAAGCAAGAGGGAGCGGTAGGAATTGAAAAACTTTGGCTTTTCTCGGGCAAAGTTATGTGAACACCGTGGAACTAACATTGTTGGTTTTGGTCGTGTGAAAATACCTTTTTGTAGTATGATGAGGCTGAGAGAAGAAGAGAGATGGCGAAAAACTCATTGGAGCAATATACTCATTATTATGAACGATGGGCGAGCAATCAATCCATAAGTAGTGAATCTCTCCCTGGCTTTCTGGGTTTAACAAGTCTAGTATTCGCTTTCCCTTACCCTTTCTCTGTTGTCAAATTATCTCAAAGGTTCTATTGCTGGTTTCAGTTGTTAAGGAAACCTCATCAAAAACCCTTGTGGAGAAACAAGGCCTTGTTGCTGCTGCTGCAGGATCTCACCCAATTGATCAAGACAGTGCTTTTTTGAGGACGTGAGGTTTCCTGCATAACATTCACCAAGCCAGCATCTTTCAGTTTTCTGGCACGCATTTGGAGATCTCCTTTTCACTATTTTCATCCTTTCAGAAGAAGAATCATACAGACACAATCTTAATCGAAACAATTCACTTGCTCGTTCACTGTCTTCATCTTCACTTCCACAGGAGTCCGGGCTTTCCCGCTGATTCAAGAGCTCATACGGAAAGGCTTTGCGCCACAGCAAGCCACGGATTGTATGGAATGGGACGATATAAAAGACGTCACCAGGTTGCAAGAACAACTCGGGCTGAACAACTATCCAGGGGAACTTGAACACGTCAGGGCAAGTCACAAAGTGTCTGGGATTTTTCTTCATGACTTCAGCAGCAGTGATCGGTTTTTTATGTGTTTCGGTGAGGCCTCCTGGATGCACCAGCTTCACCACAGGCTTCTTGCGGGTAATCACATCCATCACTTATGATGTGGTAGAGACTTTGGATCAGAAGACAGCCGAATGGATGGGGGCCGAAATATAAGCCCGATCATTTAGCCTTATCCTAGAGAGGGGACCTTGCTGCTGGCGTAGGTAACCATGTAACATGCGAATTGACGTTCTATGTAGTTTGTCTTGAGCAGAATGATATTTTAGATGGTTCTGGATATTATCTATGCAATAATACACGTCCTCTTCAAGGAGTTGGCTTCAGCCATCGATGCGGCGGTTTTGTTTTGGTTCATTGATAGCTCATTCTATGGGACAGGGAGAGCGAAAACTCTGGACGATTTGGTGTACCCATCATAAAAGCAACCAATTTGGGAGCAAGTCATTGTCACAGTTCTAATGATCAAGCAGGTGGAGGGAGTGATAATATCTTGCAACCTTGTCTTCTGCCATGAAATTTGAAATTTGAGACACTTGTTGGGCAATTCCCTTCCTAATCTACTAGGCATCTAGGTTGTCGTCATGTTTATTCAGTTTGCTAGTATCAGAACTTCGAGTGATCTGCTAAGATTTGTTGTTTTGCCTTAAAATTCAGGGTTTTAGCATTCCATTCACTCTGTTCCTAGACCTGCTACTCTCAGTTCATATGAAGATCGACCCAATTCACGGGTCTTCGAATATAATTGTCCCCTTTGTACTTCTTTTATATGAGAACTCGACCTAAATGAAGATTCAGCTCCTAATTCAATTATGTGGTGGCGAGCGCCACGAAAATGAACTAAGAGACATTGTTTTCATCAGCAAGCACAATTTTTCATAATCGGCAGAAACATAAGCACACATAACAATCACTCAAATTATCACTAAAACATGCAAAATTGGAAGACACCATAAGATAATTTCTGATGTTCCCGTCCCGTGCATGGTGAGCTTATAAACTAGTTTCATCTTCATCATAAGCCTATGGTAAGATTGCCAGATGACATGAGTCCATGAAAGCAACCGTTCGCAACTAAATTGGAGGAGACATCCCATTCCAAAAAGATCCAAATAAGGTTTCACAAGAATTGATCCCGACACACCTTTACGTTGACATGATAACTCATATAAAGAAGAGTTCTTTCTCTAGCCAAAGGGAAACTATCAAAAAGATGCTAAGTATCAACGATTTGGTATGAAGTGTCAGCAGGATTGACTTGGGGTCCATGCCAAGCATACCGAAGCTCCGGGGCTAAATCAGGGTTGATCACTATAACTCTTTTCATTGTCTCTCCAGCGTAAAGACACTGACCAACCTGTTATAAACAAGCAGGTAGAGCATAAAGCGGTGGCAGTGACGGTGGCGATGGTGGTGGTGGCGACGGCGGCGGCAAAGTAGGATCCTCCACTTTTTGCTCAGTGTATGAAAAGCAACACAGTTAAATAAATACAATTAGTAAGTCTTGCTTACTGGGGCATTCAGATACCCTATGCCCTGCACGCCCACATACAAAGCACGATCCTCCGAAGCTCCTATCATGACACAATGCCATATCAGTGAGATTTACATGGCCATGTCAAGTATGTCATTGGTGATTGAAAAGGAATATATTTGCTAAGCGATGGAGGATAATGTATCAAATGTCCAACACAAGTCTGCAATGCAACATCAATTCCATATGTACCAAGAGCGGACAAAATTGCTCGGGGAGTACTCGCAAGATTTGCATAGGCATAAAGATATACCCGTCCCTCGAAGATGGCCTACTGGATCGCCTACCACCTATAAGCCAATCATTATCATTTTTTTTTGAGGGGCGACCCCAGCTATTTTCAATTCTGGAACCTCGGCCACCACGTCTAAATGAGAAAATATTCAGTGGTATGTGCGCACCACGTCATCCGCTGACGTGGTGCGCACATACCACTCAGCTATCGACACCTGTCCTGGGGACCCGCTGGAAAATGAAAGGACGCGCTCGGCTTGGCTAGGCTCGGCTCGGCTCGGCTCGGCTCGCTGGCAGAGGAAAAGACAGGTCAATGGGTCAAGAAATTCGTAAGCTCCCGCCCGAAAAGTTTCTCTCTCTTCAATTGAATTTTAAGGGGTTTTCTCTCTCCTCTTAAGAGAACGAACGAACAGAGAACGACGAGACCTGTTTCTCCGCGCATTGCAGCCCCTCCGCTTTGCCGTCGGGTCCCGACCCCCTCCGCCTCTGACTGTTCCCACGGAGATCGAGCATAAGGTTTGCGCTCGCATTGATCTCTCGGCAACTTCTGGACCTCGATTCCCTCCGACGAACTCCGACTCCGAGCCACCGTGAGGTCTTTGGACTCTATGTCCTCGAGGTCGATGGTCGGGACCTGAGGGCCTCATGCTTCTTCTCCTTCTCCGCCTCCCCAAAAGCATCGCCGGTCGCTCGGCACATCGCCCGAGAGCCCCGCCGATCGCACTGGTGGGTCCCGAGCCTCCTCTGCCTCCGCCTCCGCCTTCGACTGTTTCCAACGCGGAGATCGAGCACAGAAGGAGAAGAGAAGAAAGGACAAAACCACCCCTTCCTCCCCTCCCGTCCCCTAAACTCCTCTCGCCGTTCCCGACAGCTTCATCGATGCCTTCAATAGTTGTGTCCGATTCAGCTCAATCCCTGAAGAAATCCAAAAAGCAAGAGCAAAGAGAAGAAGATGAAGGCCAAGGTCCAGCTCGAGGCCGACGGCGGCTTCGAGTCTCCGACGTCGGACAAGAAGCACAAGCAGGAAAAGAAGAGCGGCAGCAAAGGCTCCGAACCCAAGCAGCCGAAGCTCCTGGAGCATCAAGGGGATGCGAAGAAGGAGAAGAAGAGGAAGGCGCTGGAGTTGTGCGAGGACGACGAGGAAGACGAGCGAGACCAGCTCCGAGCTGGTCGACCCTGAGAACTTGAAGGGGAAGAAGAAGAAGAAGAAGAGGGCGAGGTTGAGCGACGGCGATGATGAGGTGGCTCAGGAGGAGAACCGCAAGGCTTTGTCGAATTTCAGGATCTCGGACAGCTTGAGGTTGAAGTTGAAGGACAATGGGATCGAGGCGCTTTTTCCCATTTAGGCCATGAGATTTGACATCGTCCTCGATGGGACTGATTTGGTCGGCCGTGCCCGCACTGGCCAGGTATGAAGACTTTTTTATATGAATTCCGTAGGATTGACATGTCGATGGTCGCGTGCTTGGTTGAAATCTGCTAATTAACTGACAAATTAGAGAAGTGAATGGTCTGGACGTTGCAGTAATGACAGCGTGTGATGTGGAAAAGGGTCACAAAGCTGACATACATGAAAAGAGAAGCAGGTTTTGTTGGCTCTATGAGTAGTGAATGGTTGATGTATGAGCCTGGTGAATGTTGTTTTAATTAACAGCACAACAAAGCAATTATGGTGTAGAGCGACATTCTACAAGCCACACCCGAATTCCCATGGCTCAGTCTTTGGTCATGGTAGGCACTATCATTCCTCTCTGTGTGGAGCAACCGACAAGCTAGTGGATATGAGTTCGCATGCTTCCGTGGGGGTGGAGTTGAAAAAATTGTCTTCATCGGTGATGGACTCTGCAGAAGAAACCTCCCAGGCCATCCCCTGGTTTCTGATTTGGAGATCTCTGATGGGATTCTGGGGGGATCAGGTTTTGTAAACTCCAAAGACAACCTTTCTCCTGAAGGTGGTGGTACTACAATGAACTTGCTTCAATTATCATCACAACTTCAACATGTGGAGGATCAAAGGCAATCCATCCATTTGAAGGAGCAAAATGATGTTTTCGGTTGTCGCAGCATCACTTTAGCATTCCAAGACAAGGTACAAGGAAATCCTTGAAACCTTCATTTGCTTGATGGGTAGGTAGCGCCTATGTTTCTCTCGTATTCAGTTTGCTTTGTCGATATTTGCTTTATTGGAAATCGACTGTATATACTTTGAGAGGAGAAATTATTTAATTTTTTTTCCCACTTCTTGTGCTTATTTAGATGAAATGTTGTTTGGCAAGGTTGTTTTCCTTGAACTCTGTCCTAGCACTGAGTATTAAGTTGCGCTAGGCTCGAGCTGATCAATAAGAATCTAGTCCCTACTGGTATTGGAGTGTGTCCTACTCGCTATGCCACCCAATTGCATGGAGTTGTCAATTTTACAGCAAACTTCGTCCTTCTCTCGGAAAAGTTGTCACCTCTTGACTCTGTTTATATATAGACTGACAACTTGCCCTGTCTGATATGAGAGGATGTTTAGGCCAAGATTGCTACTGCAGGCAAAAGTAAATCTGGAACCAATTCCTCTTTTCTTTTCGTCCGCTGCTGTCGAACTTGATGTTGCAGTTCAGTTCACTTAGTGACATACGCATTCTCATTTTCATTGCAGTTACAATCGACAAGCAGTTCGAAGCTTTGCATGTTTTCTGCATTGTTTCTCAATTCTTCTGCTGGTCTGGCTCGAATTCATGATCCTGTCTTGGTGAAACAGAGAATTGGCTGAGATTGGCTTTTATTTCTCTCGAGGGAGAGGTTAATGGTAGTAGCACAGGGAAGATCAGTATTCTTTAATGGCCACGGAAGGCAGTGGTACACCCAATTGAGCGATAAATTATTTAGGGCGTGCATGGAAATGCTCCAAAGAAGTGTTTCCGGAACACTTCTGTACGAATTTTGTTTCCGGGAACAAAAAAAAGAATAGAAACGTGTTTGGTTACATTTCGGTTCTTTTTTTGTTTTTTTATTCTCGGAACAAAATAGGAACAAAAAAAAGAAACAACAAATTCTTGTTTCTGACCTTGAGAAACACTTCTTGGACACTCGAAAGGAACAAAAATGAAAAGAACAAAAAAACAAAACCGGAACACTTCGGAAACACTTCGTTCGTTCGTTCCAGCCCTTCTCCTTCGTTCGTTCGTGCTGTCCTTCGTCCCCTTCTCCGTCGTTCGTCCTCTCCATTTTCCGGCGTGTCTCCCTTCTCTCCGGCGCCTCCCACTCGGCTGACTCTCCGGCGACTCCTCACTCCGCCGACGCACCGGCTGAAGCTTCCGAATCCGGTACGTTTCGGTGCTCCTCCTTCTCCGGTCGACGAGGGCTTCGGCGACGGCTCGCTCGAGGCTCAAGCGGCGTTGCTCGCCCAGATCTGCGGCAGATCGGGCGGACGGCCGCTCGCTCGAGCCGCTCGCCGAGCTCGAGCTGCCGTGGTCGCTCGGCGGAGCGGCTCCAATCGCTCGGGTCGCCCAGATCTGCGGCAGATCCGGGCGACCGACCATTGCTCGCTCGAGCCGCTCCGCCGAGCTCGAGCGGCGGAGCGCTCTGCCCGGCTCGAGCGGCAGATCCCCGAACTCTTATTTAATTCCACTTCAGTCCCTATTCCTGCTCCAGCGTGCTTTCGTGTGGGGGAGCTTCACGTTCCGTGGCCGGCGACAAGCCACCGACGGCGGCTGGCCGACAATCTTCCCCTCCGAGCTCGAGTCGCCATCTCTGGTCAGTGTTCCCTGATTGGCGCAATGGCACATTATCTATTCTTAAGTTTTTTTTTTTTTTTTGGGATTTTGTCGTGTTTTGGTTGCGATCGAAGCGCGGCGTGGCCGGACAGAGGCGAATTAGGCGACTTGGTTCGTGTTCTTCCTTCGTTGTATAATGTCGGAATCCTCCTTTTTGGGTATGGAATTGAAGTTTCGATGGGTATTCATCTCGAAACCGGACTGATTCGTGCGGAGGAAGCTGAAATGTGTCCGGGATGGACGTTTTAGTGTAGAGGAAGAGAAGAAGCTCGGCGAATCGGAATGCGTTGGTCGAGTTTGTGTTTGGTATTAAGCATTCGATCGATTTGTTGATGAGTGGGCTTTGACTCGATCCATCCCGACGGTGAGAGTTATGGCACCTGCCTTTAATGGTTGAACCGGGATCCCAAATTGATGTCGCATTGTTCACCGGCATCTTGCATCGATTTTGGGAGGTGTTGTGGAAATTGGATTCGATGCTCGGGAGTGTTATGTGCCGGGCTACGGTTTATGGGTATTTAAGCGGCATCATCTCCAATCCGAGTCCATGACATTGATTAGCTACTTAGACCCCGTTTGTTCCTTTCACGACCTTGTTAATCCGAGGACGATTCGATCGTCGTCTCTCGGCTCCTTGGCGTCTTTGTTCGGGAAGCTGCGGTTTCGGAGCTGGTCTATGAGAGATACGATACTTTGTATGTTGCGAAGCCTCCGAAGATGCGTGGACTATCTTTTCATCGACGTTCTTTGACATACTTCTTTGTCGGGGCACTTGTTGTCTGCTGTGGGTATTAGCAACACCTTAGGTTTTAGATGTCATGGTGATTGATGCTTAGGGTTGTATAATTGCCTTTACGGGGGCTGAAATTTTATTTTAATCCAAACTTAATTGCTTATGATCTTTCTTATCACCGAGAGTACCAGACTATTGATCATGATTTAGTAGAAACTGCGGTCTGCAATTTTTCAAGCAAATGAGCACACGTGGAGCTGATATGCACGGGTCCTGGTTCTACAAAATGAGAAAAGATTTCTAATCAAATGTCATCATACCAGCAGAGAGATTATTACTATTTACTGATTCATCTTATGTCTAATAACCGACTATTACTTGGTTTTGTAGATGGCTCAAGGATTTTATGTTATTTCTTTAAATTTGCTGCTTTAGGAGGCATTTCATGTTGATGAGTTCAGTGGTTTATAGTTTCCTGGATATGGATTCCTTATTCTTGATTCAAACGGCCCACTTGGGTTTGTTTTTACTTTGCCTGAGCTTGTAGATGAAAAGACTCCAGCATATTGACCTGCATGTGTCATGGGCTTTTTGTTTTCTAGTTGTCTATCTCTGCAACTTTAGTCAAGATCAGGTGTAGAGAAAGATTATGGCACAGAATTGTAAGAGCATTGACGTCATCTCAGGTTATCAAGAGGACTTGGTGGCGGCGTATCTGTCTTATTGATCACCTTGTTCATAAGAAGACATATCTAACGAAGCTGGAATTCGTGTGGACCATCACTCTTTTTCCATCTGATGCAGAAAAAGTTAGAAAGTGACATGTGAGCACATGAAACATTAAACTCTGTTTGCATTGGATGAATTAGTTAATTGCATTCAATTCGATAGCTTCAGCCTTTACTATGCACCTTCAAATGTTTTTTGTTTACAAACCGAATAGCTTTTAGTTTGTTAGATATGTTTTCTTACTAAAAGTTTGGCAATGGCACTCATTAAAAAATGTATATATCTTTTTCTGCGAATTTCTTATTTGGCAATGGGTAAAATTTCTTATTTGGTGGAATTTTTCCTCCTCGTACAATGCATGTGGTGTCTCGAGATATCTTTCTATAACATAGTTCTAATCATCATTTGTTTCCTTGTAACTTGAGTTTCCGCCTAGCAGCTTATTTTAGGTTCTTTTCTCGCATTATAAATCAAGTTATTTAGTCCAAACTCACTCATTTACTCATGCCTTAAAACTAACAAATTAAAAAGTACTTGAAAAAAATTTGATACAAACTTTACTTACAAAATTTTTTACAAAATATGCCATATGATCACCCATATAAAATGTTTGTCTTCACTCACCATGAACAAAATAAAATTAATGAGCATTTCATAGGAATGAGAATTCAATATTAAGTTTAAACTTTATTAAATAAAAGCTTTTTTAAAAAAAAAAATTGGAAACATAAATTTTTGTCGTTTACCAAACGTGTTTATGTTCTTTTTATTTTAGGAACATAAATTGATTGCGATTACCAAACGTGTTTCTGTTATTTTTTTATTCCAAAAACAGTTTTTTTTTACACTTACCAAATGCATTATTTTGTTCAAAAACTATTCCCCGGAACAGAAAAACTTTTTTTTATTTCTGTTCCTAGGAACAAAAAAGGAACAGAAGTGTTTCCATGCGTGCCCTTATTGAACTTTGCAATTTTTCTGGTCCAAGCAGTAAGCGGGATTACCAAATGCGTTCTTTTGTTCAAAAACTGTTCCCCGGAACAGAAAAACTTTTTTTATTTTGTTAAAAGGGAACAAAAAGGAACAGAAGTGTTTCCATGCGCGCCCTTATTGAACTTTGCAATTTTTCTGGTCCAAGCAGTAAGCAGGAAAGAGTAGTGACTTTAGTCTACGCTGGTGTTGGTAATGGCGGTCCAATTAAGAAAAATCAAGGATCGAGTAAAAGTCCTCATGCGAAAGGGTGTAATGCCGCTAATTCAGTTTTATAGCTACTACTAAGATCTCTGTTCTTCCCGCTTTCTGATGGTGATGGTGGTCCGACTTCTCCATAACTTCGGTCATGGAGATCTTGCCGTGCATTGCCCATTGATGTTGTGTCTGTGTCGGTTTGATTTTGATGCTTCGATTGCTGAAAATCTATGGCAACCATGCAGAAGAATTGCAAGGCCCAGTATGCAAGGGCATTTTTCATTTTGACAATTTTAGGACATTGGCCTGAACAGATTTTTAGGTCATTAATTCTTCATAGTCAACAGGGGAGGGAAAACAGATTCATTGAAGGTACTGTACTGCGGAAGGCATTCAAACCTACAGCTGATAATTCGACCAAAAAACTTATAGCTAAATAAATCTTCTGGTTTGTGGCAGAGTGATCTGTACATTAGTTCATTGGTGTTATTTGACATATAAAAACCAAAAGTGGCGTGAAGACTGTTTGGCCGCAGTTGCATTTCAAGTTTTTTAAAGATGATTGGCTGCTAGGAACATGAGTTTTCGAACTGCTTCCTCATTTTTGTAGTTGATGGGTTTTAATTTTTTAGCATTGATTATCACCTTGTTCACTGTGCGAATTGTACCAGGGCAAAACTCTGGCTTTTGTCTTGCCCATTTTGGAATCTCTGATGAATGGGCCTGCAAAAACCTCAAGGAAGACAAGATGTGGTAGGCCACCAAGTGTTTTGGTGCTTTTACCTACTAGGGAATTGGCCAAGCAGGTATTGGAATCGAGCTTATAGAAATAATCTCATCTTTTTACAGAGATAGATGTCTGACATCGTTTACCCTATTATTTAGGTGTTCTCTGATTTTGAAGTTTATGGTGGAGTAGTGGGCTTAACATCATGTTGTTTGCATGGTGGAGCTCCCTATCATGCTCAGGAAAGCCGATTGAGGAGACGGGTCGATATAGTGATTGGAACACCTGGCCGTGTGAAAGTAATTCATTGAATTGGAAGCTTATTTGGTTTTCTTTCACCCGCTGGGAATAATGCATGTTCACAGTTGTTACATCTTGTGGCAGGACCACATTGAGAGGGAAAATATTGACTCGAGCTCTTTAACCTTCCGCGTCCTTGATGAGGCGGATGAAATGCTAAGGATGGATTTTGTTGAAGATGTGGAGCTAATTCTTGGCGTGTGTGTACTAATTTTTTTCACTATGGAGTTGGTGGAAATATGCTTTACTTATCTATTGCAATTACAATTATTGTTAGTGACGTTATTTTTTGAAATTTGACAATAGGTCTTTCAGTTTCAGCATCATGCAGCTGCTTAGAACTTTTTAAAAAAGAGATTTTTGGATATTTTTTTTAAGAGCAAGATCTTTATTTTCTTTGTGCCTTTTAAATGCTCTACTATATGTAACACATCTCTTATTGTGCATACATTAAGAGGGGCTCAAACCGATATTGCTATTCCTCTACTTGAGGCTTGCTTGAGGCTTGTCTGAGTAGGTTTACGTGAGGCATTATCTAGGCTGCAGTTTGAAAATCGATAATAACATGAGATATTTGGAGAACTTTTGTCTCACTTATGTGATTTTTTTCGATCTAACCACATCGCTGATAGATGTGGATATACTTATCCTTCAATTCTTCTGGTTCTTGTAGGCAAGGTGAAGGATACAGGTAAAGTTCAGACGCTGCTCTTTAGCGTTACTTTACCAGAATAGGTGAAGGGTGTATGTAACTTAATCTGGCAAAATTGTTTTGTTGTTTTGAATTTGTATCTTGGTTGTCAATGTTTGGTTTTACTTATTTGCTGTTGTGCAAACTCATCTTCACCCAACTTTTCCTGATGGCGCGACTTTGCATTTTCAGATTTCTTCCAGGTTCCTTAAACAAAACAAGAGAACTATAGATCCAATAGGTAATGAGAAAATGAAGGCCAGAACCAATGTTAGGCATATTGTTATTCCTTGTACAAGCTCGGCTAGACCTCAGCTTATCCCAGACATAATATGCTGTTACAGCAGGTTAGTTGTTTCCATTTTCATTTCTTCAATGCTGTGCTCTTTTGTTAGTCACAAGATTTACTTGACACTATATACTTTTAAAACTTTCTTCTCTGGTTGGATTTTCTTTAGTGGAGGCCGTACCATAATTTTTACTGAGATGAAGGAATCTGCTTCTCAACTTTCCGGATTATGGCCTGGAGCACGGCCCTTGCATGGAGACATACAACAAGCCCAACAAGAGGTAAATGATGAATGTGCATAATCTTTAGAGATACTAATACACGTAAAAGTATTAATGTTGTAACACACTGAAGAGGAGATGAACAAAGAAGATAGAGCATGGTTTATTATACTAAATTACATGACTACAAATAGTTGGTTTGCCTGCTCTCTAGTTGTCAACCACATATAGCAGGTGACAATGTCGTGCAAGTTTATTACTATCTTAATCAAATCAACCAACCTAGTTTGCCTAGAAGTTCATTTTCTTGGAGAGTGCTGATATATTGATGTGTGGTAGTTTCACAAGGTATGAATGATTTCAACAATAAATGTTACATCCAGAGGCAAAGAAATTGGTCTGTAGCAAAAAATTCCCTTTCATTATAAAAAATTTTCAAAGAATAAAGGTGGCTGATGCTTTTAGTGGGGTACATACCCTCAGGTTTCCGAGTGATGAATGCATAGGTCTAGGCTTCACTAGAATGAATTATGAGCATTTGCTTTTGGATCTAATTCAGTGGTAGGTCCGGCATCATGACTGGAAACAATATTCTTTTGTTAATTTGCAGGGGCTATCTGTTTAAGTGATGCATTCCTTGTATGTCACTTGTTTTCTGGTTTTGTGTATGCAAGTATTTCTAGAAATTAACTCTCACACTCTGGGGCATGTTTGGTTACACTTAAGCAAAAGCGATAAGTACTTCCCGCTAAATTTTAAAATATTATTTGAATTTGACAAATACTATGAATGAATTATTTCTGAATTTATGTGTCAATACTTGAATGTTGTGATGATTTTGAGAGTTTCAGATTTAAAAGAAGTGTCTGCAAGCCACAAGATTTATATTAAGCAAAAACAAAATGTAAAAGGCCATCTGGATACATGCTCAGAATGGCTACCAATGACCATCTATATTAAAATGGTCGAAACTTTTTTTGCCTCTTAATTGACACAAGACATGCTTTTCCTTGCTTAAACTTTGCTTCCTGAGTGCAAGTTACACTTGCTGGTTTCAGGTCTGGCAAGTATATGATATTAGTGGCCACGAATGTGGCGGCATGTGGATTGGACATCAATGATGTCCAATGAATTATCCAGGTGCTGGATAATTAATCTGGTATGTTTTGATTTGCTTCTCTTTTCTGTGAATATATGCTTCAACATCACAAGGAGGCTCACACTTAACCCCCCAAAAAAAAGAGGCCGACTAGTAGCACAACTGCATTGCATTTTTCATAGCTTCATCATTTCTATAGCTCACCAGATGCTGAGGGCAATGTTGTTTTCTAGGCAATACTGGAGTAGCTGTCATGCTGTTCGATCCAAGAAGGGCAAATGTATCTAAGATCGAAAGAGAGTCTGGGGTAAAATTTGAACACATTGCTGCTCCGCAGCCAAGTGATGTTGCTCAAACTGCTGGTGTCGAAGCTGCAGAATCAATAAGACATTTATGATAGGTACAGTCATTCTTTTTGCTGAGAAGCTGAATCATTGCCTATAACAAGATGCTAATATCCTCCAAAATGCAGTGTCATTACGGCATTCAAGTCTGCAGCCGAGCAACTACTGAACAGGTCAGGCACGTCAGCAGTTGAATTACTTGCAAAGGCTCTTGCCAAGGTTTCTGTAAGTTTATTTTCCACTCACGTCTTGTTACTATAGCCTTGTAATACTAAATTCTCCATTATAATTTCTGTTGCGTCTGACAAAGAAACGCCAATTCATTACTTCGATGTTTTTATGCCAATCTTCTTGTTTTGAATGTTTTGCAACAGTTAATCCCAAAGGAAGCTTTCCGATTGCTTTCCCATAAATTTCATGGAAAAGGGCCTGGCAAAATGAAGCAAGAGAAGCAAGAGAAGCACATGAAGCAATACCAGGAAGAATTGAAGTTGAAGCAGATGAAGAATTCAGACATGCCTTCTTTGTCTGCAGAGAGGATGAGGGAAGCTCAGGCTCAAATGAAGACACCTTATCTTGTGCTTAGTGGTCATGTTAAGCCTGGGTATGTTTTCCTGTGTTAAATAATCAAGTTACTAGTTCTTTATTCATTGGCATTTAAGTACCTAGCATTTTAGATTAACCTGACTTTATAAGATGTCAATGTGGAGCGTCTTGTTCCATGACCAAAGTGCTCGACTGTCTTTTCGCTTTGCTGCTTCAGATTTTCTATTTATCCCAAATCCCTCAGAGCAAGGGCTCTGCTAAGGAGATGTTTCTGTTTGCTAATGTACAGCTCCATGGATCACTGCCTGGATGACTCTTTCCAGATTATATTTCCCCAGACATTTGAGGGGAATCTCCAGTTTCAAGACTAGTGAATTTGTTAACTAAAAAATCATAGCCTATGACCATGCATTATAGATCAACCTATAGATGTCTCCATCTTTATGCTTAAAAAGGTGGCACCTTAATAGAAATTTTAGTGGTCTGACTTGATTGATGATAAACAATCTATATCTGAGAAGACAATTAGACACCATCTAATAAGTGTAAGCTGGACTTCATGCAATGTCTATTTACCATGGTAATTGAATGATAAAATAATGATTAGATTTTTGTTACTTTGTGCCTGTTTATTTAATTATTATTTTTTTCTTTTTTCTTCTGGGGTATTTCCAGTCAAAACAGTGATCCAAGAAGTGGCTTTGCCATCATTGAGAAGGATCCTGGGAACTTAACGCCCATGCTTGGAGATAGGAAGGTCAATGTCGACCTAAGTTTGGATGTAGTATTACTCTTATTTTATTGCAAAAAGGAAATTGGCCTCTGTTTGTTTGCACTATAATTTTCGACGCAAATTATCAGGATGCATCTCAGGTGCAAGGTCTTCTATGTATGCGGCACCGCCAGGCTATCTTTTTAACACCACTTGGAATAATTTTTGAGTATTTGCCACCATCATATCATTTTTGTACTTCTGCTTCCAGATGCATTTTAGACTAAAGTTACTAGACTTTTAGAAGAAAAGCAAGGTCTTAGGCATCGCGATTTTAGTGATATTTTTATCAAGCTGGGTTTGTCAATATGGTTTTAGGGCTTCTCTCTTCTTTTGTTTTCTTTTACCAGGGAATCTTTTTGTCTTGGCTTTTAAGGCACCTGCCCTTAGTTCAATACTTCATAAGTTCTGATGTTCAGCTGTATTCTAGGTTGAGCATTTATTGGGGATAAAGCGGAAGCCTGAGCCTAGTAACTTGGGAGCACCAAAGAAGTCAAAAACTTGAAGTGTTATTGACAGGTCTTCTATTTTTTGTTGAGTTCAAGCAACTTACTATTGGGGCTGGAAGTAACTTCAGGCTTGGGCATTGATTGCAGCTCCACATTACATTATTCTATATACCTTTTAGCTTTATCAACTATGAAGATCAAAATATAGATGCTCTTGTTGCTTTTGAAGATGTACTTAGACCTGTAATGCCAACAAGACAGGGCAATTTTTTAGAATTCTTTGTTGCCCGAGAATTGAATGGCACCTTTATTAGTGATCTTCTTCATTTTTACTGTTTCTAGAGATGGTTGTACCTGTTCCTAGAGATGGTTGTACAGATTATGTGATTCGTAGGTGGCTATTTCACAAATGCTACTCTTGCTGTTAGACAAATGACTGAGCAAGTGAATTGCTCTGCATGTGTTTATGGAGAGATAATGGCCATCAATGTAAACCTTGCTTTGATTTGTTGCTATATGGGGGGAGGCGTGAACACCTTTGCTTTGAATTGTTGCTAAATATAGGGCATGCATGCTCGTGTGCGAATGTGGTTAGGTGTGTGCATGTCCTGCTTGTATATAGCTGCGCTTGCATGATTTTGAGAACCTGTAGAACACTCAAGATTCTTGCGATGGGGACATAATTATTTTTCTAAAGGGGGTAGAAGTCATTCTTCTTAAAAGCCGTCATCAATTTTTTGTTTCCTGTTTCAATTCTATATCTCCTCCACTATATAGTGTGGCTCAATGATTGGGAAAGCAAGCCTACCGGGGAATGGTTCTCAACAACTTAATTGGTATTACAGTACACAATAAGATGCCTTTCATCTTCAAGAGTTATCGGTATTAATTACTAGCAAATTAAGCCTAACTTCGGCTCTGTTGGTTGAAGGTTCATGAGTTAGAAAGGTCACTGACTACTAAATTTCTAAAAACCAATACGGCATAAAAGGTCGAGCAATGCATCCTTTGTTCATTTGGCTCACTATAAATTGGCGACTTCATCACAAAAGTCTTTTATCTAGCCTTCCCAATACACTCTTTTTGGAGAGCATTTTGAGGATAAAGCGTGGTTTTTCATCATTAGCCTTCCTTTGGTATTCTGAATTGTGTAGCATTTGTGGGTCTCAAAATTTTGTGTGGAATATGGTGTAATCTAGCTCACCCAACAATGACAATCAATGCATTTTAGGTGTGGAAAAATGTTCTTTACTAATTGGATTTTAGTTCATTCACCGGTGGACCCGAGAGAAGGGAAAAATCTATTGCAAATCATCATCAGCTGACTTAGATATCGAGTTGGCCTGAACATTTGAAAGCAAGAAGTTGCCCATATGACAGTCATTTATGTTATAATGACATGACACTGTCAAAGTTGTCCTCAGGCTATGAGTTCCCTACCATTTTACGCCTGATTGAAATATTCCAGAAAGTAATATTCAATTGTGAACTCCTACAAGTGAAAAACAATCTCTAGAGCAAATTATGAATAGGATTAATGAAGAGAGCATTCAACTACACATCATCAACAGGGGCTTTGCTTAAGCAACGAAAAAGAAGGCAAGGCATATGCCTTGGCATGGACATACAACACTAGTCCAGCAACTAATGACAACACAATTGTTTTTCCTCTAACCACAAACAGCATGATCTTTTGAATCATATACAAATCTATTGAACAACTACAAGAAATCATATTTTTATTACTCAATCTAATAGACACAAGGACAGAACGGGTGCCCCTATGGCTTCAATACATCCATGACAAGTCTTGCCTGAAAGAAATAGATTCTGTAGCACCTTGAAGGCCCCTTTCTGAAATTTGTGGGCGGTGGTCCTACGGCAACTGTCATGCGATAGTCGTGCAGCAGTCGTGCGACGGTCGTGCTGCAATGATGGGGCCAATATTAGTTTTATTTTTGCAGGGTTGCAAACTGTAATTTGGCTAAATTTTTTAGTAGTGTCTGTGATTTAAACAAACCTATCTCAGAGCTGTTGTATGATAGACTTATCACTCGGGCCCTGTGCTTATTTGACAGGACAAAGTGTTCAAAATGCCTTACGTCAAAAGCTGATGTATGATAAACTTATCATTTTAATGTTTGTCACACTTGCAGATTGAATCGTCTTAACGGTTGGGTAATGAGCAGTTGCGTGAAACCATCGATAAGAAGTAACAACAATCCGGTGGTCCTGCTACACTGCTTTGACAGGTTTAAAATTAATAGCAATCTTATCATATTAGCAGAACACTTTTACTAATTATCCTGTCTGCCATGTTTATGAGGAAGGCACAGGTCAGCTAGCGAAAGTACCCAAGTTGATCACCTATGCTGGGGTAGATCTAAAATTGAGTTTTGTGGGACATATGTGTCAGACAGGATATGTACATTGCCATTCATTGCACTAAGCACCAAATACTTTCCATGAATTAGCACTCTCAATTTTCCTTTTGTTTCAAGTAGCTTGCAGCCATTTCACATGGCATATGCATTTAGTTTGATCAGTTGCTTTGTGATGGATTAATGTCCGATAATGAAGCGACTACCTGACTGAATCTTACTCAGCCAAGAGATAGAGATAAGAAGAGGAGGACCGGCCGCAGGAGGGGGCGGTGGCCGATGAGCTGGGGGTGGCGGTCCTATGGCGACAATCGTGCGATAGTTGTGCGGCGGTCGTGCGACCTCCGATCCCTTTGACATTGCTGACCATCGAGGGAGGGTTTGCGATGTAGGAAGGAGGGTGCGCTTTTCTGATAGGTTAGAAATACGGAGGGATCGGAGGCGGCTTTGCCCCTGTTGGCCATCAAAGGGGTGGGAAAAAATAGGAGAAGGAAGATGGTAGCCGCCATTTCGTCATGTTTGTGGCGATGTTGAGCTCCTTTAAGCCCTTAAATAGAGGTGGGGTGGCAGAGTAGAAGTTCGAGGTCGATGACCGCCACCACAGGATTGCCGCCCACAGACCACCAGCCGCGGGAGGGGGCGGTGGTCGGTGAGCTGTGGGGGCGGCAGTCCTGCGACGGCGGTTGTGCGATGGTCGTGCGGCAGTCGTGCGGCGGTCATGCGACCTCCGGTCCCTTGGACACTGCTGGCAATCGGGGGTGGCAAAAATGAGGAGAAGGAAGATGGTAGCTGCCGTTTCGTCATGTTTGTGGGGATGTTGAGATCCTTTAACCCCTTAAATAGAGGTGGGGTGGCGGAGTGGTAGTTTGAGGTCGGTGACCGCTGCCGCAGGATTGCCGCCCACAGCTCACCGACTAGAGGAGGGGGCGGTGACGCCGGGGAGGACGAGACCAAGGTTGTGACCAAGTTCACCAGCTCCTAGAGTGTCTGTGATGTTGTGGGTCTTCGTGCATATACGAGGAAATTGAATTTTTTATCTTTTCTTGAGGGGGGACTATGCTGTCTTTAGATAAGTGACGATGGTTTGGGGGTTTAGTGGTAGTGGGTCACTAACTCGTGGGATGTAAAGAAGCGACTTCATTGAAGCAATGATGGTTTTACTTTTGAATGAAGTATATGTTGTACTGATTTTCCCTGCAAATTGATTCATATTTGTTGCCTAGTACTGTGATTGTCGGGTTCAAACTGCCAAGCTTTGAATTCTCTTTCTCCCTCATTCCACCATTTTCTTCAAGCGTCCTTTCCAAGTCCTGCCAAATCAATGAATATGTCATCTCTAGTTTCAGAGGATTCGCTAAAAAAGTTGATTAAAATAAGGATTATGTTGATAGAGTGAGGCAAGGCACCATTTGAAGGTGTATGGATTTACATGATCCCCACGTAAGCAGAAACCATATCAAGACAAAAAGTATATGTCTCCATGTTTTGTTAATGAGTTTCATAGCCTTTACGTATCTTGAAAGAAAACCACGCGAGCTTGACGACTATTGCTCATACCGCAAGGACAGAGTCTAATACCCATTGGATATACCATTTCAGCCAGGGTAGAACTTAAACTCAACAGTTTCACATATACATAACTGAAGATGATAGGCAAGAGACGCAGAAGATGAGCAACCATTTGTGAAAAGGGCTGCAAGAAAAAAGGGACTCTGAAGAAAAATGGAAGAAGGGTACTTAATGATCAAGAGAAGAATTGGCTAGGAAAGGCCTTATGATGATAAGAGAGGAAATAGACTTCTCCTTAAGTATCATAAGGAAAAAAGCTAAGTATTATACAAGGGGTACAATAAGCTCCTAAGAATAGACTTGTAACTATAGAAGTGACATTCTATCATTCAGTCCACCAGCTGTTAATAGAGAAGGATTAACTGTATGATGACACAGATAACATCAAAGCTTGCGACGGCGGTCACCGACCTCGAACTTCCACTCCGCCAACCCACCTCTACTTAAGGACTTAAAGGATCTCAACATCCCCACAAACATGATGAAATGGCGATTACAATCTTCCTTCTCCATGTTTTTGCCACCCCCGACGGCCAGTAGTGTCAAAGCTGTCGGAGTCTTCGGTCTCTCCGTATTTCTGACCTATCAGAAAAGCCCACCCTCCTTCCCAAATCTCAAACCCCCCCCCCCGACAGCCAGCAGTGTCAAAGGGATCGGAGGATTCTCCGGTCCCTCCGTATTTCTGTATTTCTAACATATCAGAAAAGCCCATGAAACCGGTAGGATTAGTAGTTAAATAAAACCTCCTATTCTCACCGGGTCAATCCTCGCTAGGTGCGGATGGTCGCACAAACTGTTCTTGATAAGTAGTCGGGCCATGTTCCTTGTATTTAGGAACATAATTAAATCAACCGAACATTTTTGAAGTGTACATTGTATAGTTTTAGAATAAATGAAACTTTATGATTGTGTTTTCTTATGCAATATATTGTGAAATGAAAAGTTTTTCACAGCCACCAAGGCCATTCTGTCATGTGATTGGTTTATGAGAAGGCGAAAACAATGACACGATGCCACCACCGACTGCAAACTGTCGCTTGCTAACGCACGACCGCCGCACGACCGTTGCACGACCGCCACAGCAGGATTGTCACCCACAGCTCACCGACCACCGCCCCCCTCCTGTGGTCGAAACCTTTATATAGAGAGGCAAGTGACAATTCGACCAAAAAAAAAAAGAATTGAAATAATGGAGTTAAGGACAAAATATTGACAACAATCCAGTGGTTTCTCTACCTACATACCCATGTGGTCATCAATGGGTTATCAAATAATGAGTGGTTTCTCTACCTACGTACTCATACGTACCCATGTGGTCATCAATGGGTTATCCAATAATGGGTGGTTTCTTTACCTACGTACCCATGTGGTTATCAATGGGTTATCCGGTGGTCCTACTACCTAAAATTTGATGACAAAGAAGTGCTCTCAGTAACTCATGATAAATTTCTAGCTGTAACTTGCTGTTGAACCCCCCCTAATCACATCAAGAAGTCGTTTCAACACATGTAGTTTGTTGCCCAACGGGCCTTTTGACAACAGGAATTAGGACCTGTGCTTCCCAGTTTATTATGTCTAGTGTCATGTCGCTTGTGACATTAATTATTAAAATCAATAGTCTCGTGCACAATGCCGTGTTTGTTAGAATAATGACAAACCATAATATCCATAATATCCAAACCATAATACATATTGACCATCAGCACCCAGCGGATAGACACAGTCAACCGGATTTTATTTAACTACTGAGCACCCAGCGAATAGACACAGTCAACCGGTTGACTTAATACAAAAGATAAATGGAGGGACTGAAACTGAGGCCTCCGGCACTGGTCGTTTGGGGGGTGTCCAGTAGGGAGTTTAGGCTTCACCCTCGGGGGGATGGCCGTCGCGCCAGCAGGGAGTCTGGGCTTCACCCTCGGGGGGTGGCCGTCGGGCCGGCAAGGAGTCTGGGCTTCACCGCCAGGGGGGTGGCCGTCGGGCCGGCAGGGAGTCTGGGCTTCACCCCCGGGGGGACAGGGGGGTGGCCGTCGGGCCAGCATGGACTGCAGCAGGGACTCTGGGCTTCACCCCCGGGGGGACGGGGGGTGGCCGTCGGGCCAGCAGGGACTGCAGCAGGGACTCTGGGCTTCATCCCCGGGGGGTTGACTACAGCAGGGACTCTGGGCTTCACCCCCGGGGCGGTTGCCGTCGGGCCAGCAGGGACTTTGGGCTTCACCCCCGAAGGGGTGGCCTTCGAGCCGGCGGCCATCTCCGGGGAGGAGAACGGGGCAGGCACTCTGGCCGCAATGGAGACGGCGAAAACGAGGACGGTTGCAAATGCAAGGATGGCGATGTTTGCCATTTCGGCGAGCGTTTGTGGGATTTGTGTGGGGATGTGTGAGGATCCTCGGGATCAGTCGAAACCTTTATACAGAGAGGCAAGTGACAATTCGACAAAAAAAAAAAAAGAGTTGAAATAATGGAGTTAAGGACAAAATATTGACAACAATCCGGTGGTTTCTCTACCTACGTACCCATGTGGTCATCAATGGGTTATCCGGTGGTCCTACTACCTAAAATTTGATGACAAAGAAGTGCTCTCAGTAAGTCATGATAAATTTCTAGCTGTAACTTTTGTTGAACCCCCTAATCACATCAAGAAGTTGTTTCAACACATGTAATTTGTTGCCCAACGGGCCTTTTGTGATAGGAATTAGGACTGTGCTTCCCAGTTTATTGTGTATAGTGTCATGTTGCTTGTGACATTAATTATTAAAATCAATAGTCTCGTGCACAATGCCGTGTTTGTTAGAATAATGACAAACCATAATATCCACAATATCCATAATGACAAACCATAATATCCATAATATCCAAACCATAATACATATCGACCATCAGCACCCAGCGGATAGACACAGTCAACCAGATTTTATTTAACTACTGAGCACCCAGCGGATAGATACAGTCAACCGGTTGACTTAATACAAAAGATAAATGGAGGGACTGAAACTGAGGCATCCGGCGCTGGTCGTTTGGAGGGGTGTCCAGTAGGGAGTCTAGAACCTTATGATTGTTTTTTCTTATGTAATATATTGTGAAATGAAGAGTTTTTCACAGCCACCAAGGCCATTTTGTCATGTGATTGGTTTATGAGAAGGCGAAAACAATGACATGATGCCCACCACCGACCGGCACCGTCGCCCGCTAACGCACGACCGCCGCACGACCGTCGCACGACTGCCACAGCGAGGCTGTCACCCACAGCTCACCGGCCACCGCCCCCTCCTGTAGTCGAAACCTTTATATAGAGAGGCAAGTGACAATTCGACCAAAAAAAAAAAAGAGTTGAAATAATGGAGTTAAGGACAAAATATTGATAACAATCCGGTGGTTTCTCTACCTACATACCCATGTGGTCATCAATGGGTTATCCAATAATGGGTGGTTTCTCTACCTACGTACTCATACGTACCCATGTGGTTATCAATGGGTTATCCAATAATGGGTGGTTTCTCTACCTACGTACCCATGTGGTCATCAATGGGTTATCCGGTGGTCCTACTACCTAAAATTTGATGACAAAGAAGTGCTCTCAGTAACTCATGATAAATTTCTAGCTGTAACTTTTGTTGAACCCCCTAATCACATCAAGAAGTCATTTCAACACATGTAGTTTGTTGCCCAACGGGCCTTTTGACAGCAGGAATTAGGACATGTGCTTTCCAGTTTATTGTGTGTAGTGTCATGTTGCTTGTGACATTAATTATTAAAATCAATAGTCTCGTGCACAATGCCGTGTTTGTTAGAATAATGACAAACCATAATATCCACAATATCCATAATGACAAACCATAATATCCATAATATCCAAACCATAATACATATCGACCATCAGCACCCAGCGGATAGACACGATCCAACCAGATTTTATTTAACTACTGAGCACCTAGCGGATAGATACGATCCAACCGGTTGACTTAATACAAAAGATAAATGGAGGGGAAACTGAGGCATCCGGCGCTGGTCGTTTAGAGGGGTGTCCAGTAGGGAGTCTAGTACCTTATGATTGTTTTTTCTTATGCAATATATTGTGAAATGAAGAGTTTTTCACAGCCACCAAGGCCATTTTGTCGTGTGATTGGTTTATGAGAAGGCGAAAACAATGACATGATGCCACCACCGACTGCAGACCGTCGCCCGCTAACGCACGATCACCGCACGACCGTCGCACGACCGCCACAGTGAGGCTGTCACCCACAGCTCACCGGCCACCGCCCCCTCCTGTGGTCGAAACCTTTATATAGAGAGGCAAGTGACAATTCGACCAAAAAAAAAAAAAGAGTTGAAATAATGGAGTTAAGGACAAAATATTGACAATAATCCGGTGGTTTCTCTACCTACATACCCATGTGGTCATCAATGGGTTATCCAATAATGGGTGGTTTCTCTACCTACGTACTCATACGTACCCATGTGGTTATCAATGGGTTATCCAATAATGGGTGGTTTCTCTACCTACGTACCCATGTGGTCATCAATGGGTTATCCGGTGGTCCTACTACCTAAAATTTGATGACAAAGAAGTGCTCTCAGTAACTCATGATAAATTTCTAGCTGTAACTTGCTGTTGAACCCCCCTAATCACATCAAGAAGTTGTTTCAACACATGTAATTTGTTGCCCAACGGGCCTTTTGACAGTAGGAATTAGGACCTGTGCTTCCCAGTTTATTGTGTATAGTGTCATGTTGCTTGTGACATTAATTATTAAAATCAATAGTCTCGTGCACAATGCCGTGTTTGTTAGAATAATGACAAACCATAATATCCATAATATCCAAACCATAATACATATCGACCATCAGCACCCAGCGGATAGACACAGTCAACCGGATTTTATTTAACTACTGAGCACCCAGCGGATAGATACAGTCAACCGGTTGACTTAATACAAAAGATAAATGGAGGGACTGAAACTGAGGCATCCGGCGCTGGTCGTTTGGAGGGGTGTCCAGTAGGGAGTCTAGAACCTTATGATTGTTTTTTCTTATGCAATATATTGTGAAATGAAGAGTTTTTCACAGCCAGCAAGGTCATTTTGTCATGTGATTGGTTTATGAGAAGGCGAAAACAATGACATGATGCCACCACCGACTGCAGACCGTCGCCCGCTAACGCACGACCGCCGCACGACCGTCGCACGACTGTCGCACGACCGCCACAGCGAGGCTGTCACCCACAGCTCACCGGCCACCGCCCCCTCCTGTGGTCGAAACCTTTATATAGAGAGGCAAGTGACAATTCGACCAAAAAAAAAAAAGAGTTGAAATAATGGAGTTAATGACAAAATATTGACAACAATCCGGTGGTTTCTCTACCTACATACCCATGTGGTCATCAATGGGTTATCCAATAATGGGTGGTTTCTCTACCTACGTACTCATACGTACCCATGTGGTTATCAATGGGTTATCCAATAATTGGTGGTTTCTCTACCTACGTACCTATGTGGTCATCAATGGGTTATCCGGTGGTCCTACTACCTAAAATTTGATGACAAAGAAGTGCTCTCAGTAACTCATGATAAATTTCTAGCTGTAACTTGCTGTTGAACCCCCCTAATCACATCAAGAAGTTGTTTCAACACATGTAATTTGTTGCCCAACGGGCCTTTGTGATAGGAATTATGACTGTGCTTCCCAGTTTATTGTGTCTAGTGTCATGTCGCTTGTGACATTAATTATTAAAATCAATAGTCTCGTGCACAATGCCGTGTTTGTTAGAATAATGACAAACCATAATATCCACAATATCCATAATGACAAACCATAATATCCACAACATCCAAACCATAATACATATCGACCATCAGCACCCAGTAGATAGACACAGCCAACTGGATTTTATTTAACTACTGAGCACCCAGCGGATAGATACAGTCAACCGATTAACTTAATACAAAAGATAAATGGAGGGATTGAAACTAAGGCTTCCGGCGCTGGTCGTTTGGGGGGGTGTCCAGTAGGGAGTCTGGGCTTCACCCTCGGGGGGATGGCCGTCGGGCTGTCAGGGAGTCTGGGCTTCACCCCCGGGGGGGTGGCCGTCGGACCAGCAGGGAGTCTGGGCTTCACCGCCAGGGGGGTGGCCGTCGGGCCAGTAGGGAGTCTGGGCTTCACCCTCAGGGGGTGGCCGTCGGGCCAGCAAGGACTACAGCAGGGACTATGGGCTTCACCCCCGGGGGGACAAGTGGGTGGCCGTCGGGCCAGCAGGGACTCTGAGCTTCACTCCCGGGGGGACGGGGGGATGGCCGTCGGGCCAGCAGGGACTGCAGCAGGGACTCTGGGCTTCACCCCCGGGGGGTTGACTACAGCAGGGACTCTAGGCTTCACCCCCGAGGGGGTTACCGTCGGCCCAGCAGGGATTGCAGCAGGGACTTTGGGCTTTACCCCCGGAGGTGTGGCCTTCGAGCCGGCGGCCTTCTCCGAGGAGGAGAACGGGGCAGGCACTCTGGCTGCAATGGAGACGACGAAAACGAGGACGATTGCAAATGCGAGGATGGTGATGTTTGCCATTTCGGCGAGCGTTTGTGGGATTTGTGTGGGGATGTGTGAGGATCATCGGGATCCGTCGAAACCTTTATATAGAGAGGCAAGTGACAATTCGACAAAAAAAAAAGAGTTGAAATAATGGAGTTAAGGACAAAATATTGACAACAATCCGGTGGTTTCTCTACCTACGTACCCATGTGGTCATCAATGGATCATCCGATAATGGGTGGTTTCTCTATCTACGTACCCATGTGGTTATCAATGGGTTATCCGGTGGTCCTACTACTTAAAATTTGATGACGAAGAAGTGCTCTCAGTAAGTCATGATAAATTTCTAGCTGTAACTTGCTGTTGAACCCCCCTAATCACATCAAGAAGTCATTTCAACACATGTAGTTTGTTGCCTAACGGGCCTGTTGACAGCATGAATTAGGACCTGTGTTTCCCAGTTTATTGTGTCGCTTGTGACATTAATTATTAAAATCAATAGTCTCGTGCACAATGCCGTGTTTGTTAGAATAATGACAAACCATAATATCCACAATATCCATAATGACAAGCCATAATATCCATAATATCCAAACCATAATACATATCGACCATCAGCGCCTAGCGGATAGAACAGTTAACCGGTTGACTTAATACAAAAGATAAATGGAGGGACTAAAACTGAGGCCTCCGGCGCTGGTCGTTTGGGGGGGTGTCCAGTAGGGAGTCTGGAACCTTATGATTGTGTTTTCTTATGCAATATATTGTGAAATGAAGAGTTTTTCACAGCCACCAAGGCCATTTTGTCATGTGATTGGTTTATGAGAAGGCGAAAACAATGACATGATGCCACCACCGACTGCAGACCGTCGCCCGCTAACGCACGACCGCCGCACGACCGTCGCACGACCGCCACAGCAAGGCTGTCACCCACAGCTCACCGGCCACCGCCCCCTCCTGTGGTCGAAACCTTTATATAGAGGGGCAAGTGACAATTCGACCAAAAAAAAAAAAGAGTTGAAATAATGGAGTTAAGGACAAAATATTGACAACAATCCGGTGGTTTCTCTACCTACATACCCATGTGGTCATCAATAGGTTATCCAATAATGGGTGGTTTATCTACCTACGTACCCATACATACCCATATGGTCATCAATGGGTTATCCAATAATGGGTGGTTTCTCTACCTACGTACCCATGTGGTCATCAATAGGTTATCCAATAATGGGTGGTTTCTCTACCTACGTACCCATGTGGTCATCAATGGGTTATCCGGTGGTTCTACTACCTAAAATTTGATGACAAAGAAGTGCTCTCAGTAACTCATGATAAATTTCTAGCTGTAACTTGCTGTTGAACCCCCCTAATCACATCAAGAAGTCATTTCAACACATGTAGTTTGTTGCCCAACGGGCCTTTTGACAGCAGGAATTAGGACATGTGCTTTCCAGTTTATTGTGTGTAGTGTCATGTCGCTTGTGACATTAATTATTAAAATTAATAGTCTCGTGCACAATGCCGTGTTTGTTAGAATAATGACAAACCATAATATCCACAATATCCATAATGACAAACCATAATATCCATAATATCCAAACCATAATACATATCGACCATCAGCACCCAGCGGATAGACACAGTCAACTGGATTTTATTTAACTACTGAGCACCCAGCGGATAGATACAATCAACCGGTTGACTTAATACAAAAGATAAATGGAGGGACTGAAACTGAGGCCTCCGGCCCTGGTCGTTTAGGGGGGTGTCCAGTAGGGAGTCTGGGCTTCACCCTCGGGGGATGGGTCGGGTCGGGCAGGAGGGGAGTGGGCTTCACCCCCGGGGGTGGCCGTCGGACCAGCAGGGAGTCTGGGCTTCACCGGGCCAGCAAGGAGTCTGGGCTTCACCCCGGGGGTGGCCGTCGGGCTAGCAAGGACTACAGCAGGGACTTTGGGCTTCACCCCCGGAGGGACGGGGGGTGGCCGTCGGGCGAGCAGGGACTCTGGGCTTCACGCCCGGGGGACAGGGGGTGGCCATCGGGCCAGCAGGGACTGTAGCAGGGACTCTGGGCTTCACCCCCAGGGGTTGACTACAGCAGGGACTCTGGGCTTCACCCCGGGGGTTTGCCGTCGGGCCAGCAGGGACTTTGGGCTTCACCCCCGGAGGGGTGGCCTTCGGGTCGGCGGCCGTCTCCAGGGAGGAGAACGGGGCAGGCACTCTGGCCGCAATGGAGACGGCGAAAACGAGGACGGTTGCAAATGCGAGGATGGTGATGTTTGCCATTTCGGCGAGCGTTTGTGGGATTTGTGTGGGGATGTGTGAGGATCCTTAGGATCCGTCGAAACCTTTATATAGAGAGGCAAGTGAAAATTCGACAAAAAAAAAAAAAAGAGAGTTGAAATAATGAAGTTAAGGACAAAATATTGACAACAATCCGGTGGTTTCTCTACCTACGTACCCATGTGGTCATCAATGGGTTATCTAATAATGGGTGGTTTCTCTACCTATGTACCCATGTGGTCATCAATGGGTTATCCGGTGGTCCTATTACCTAACCTATAATATTAACGGAAAATCTGCCTTCCTTTTATTTAACTCAAATGTTTTCATTATACCTTTATATTTACTCTCGAAGCACGATGGAATGTTGCGTGAACAGTCGCTCGTCCCTTTTATTGATGGAATTCACTGGATGCTTCAACGTAGGAATGTGTATTTACCGTGCTGTGACAAGTTTGTTCCTTCTTTTTTAGCTTCATTTCGGATTTTTTTTATAAATTTTTTTTGCTTTTTTATGTGAAGATGTGCGGTTTTTGTATTGGTTTTTACGTGCATTAGGCTGCGTGGCGTGAATTTTTTTTTTTTTTCCTTTGCTGTTGCGTCGATTGATCGCGGTGCTGAGCTATTTGTTTATCTCTGCCAGGGGATCCGGATTGGAACCCAGAACCGTTTGATTTTTTGATCGATGGCGAGCTCATTCGGATGTCGCTCGAACAGTTTCTTCTCGCCAAAGGGATTTCTGCGGTACTAATATTGTTTCTTCTCACCAGCACAGTGTAAAGATAGCTAGAATATAATTATCTTTATTCGACGTAAGTTGGTGAATTAATTTTGGTTGAAATGACTAGTTACTGAGGTTTGGGTCTTCAATATTGATCCAATCTGCGGATAGTTTGATGTGGTGGGATAATCCGCTTTATGACACTTCTGTCATCTGAGCTTCCAAACTTGTTTAATATTCTCTTTCGAAATGTGGTCCGTAGTTCATATTATCGAAGCAACAATGAATTCGTCCTGCTATTTTCTTTTGCTATTAGTTTGATATATAAGTAGGAATTTTTGGTTATTACAGGAGAAGGTATTGGAGATAGAGTACATTAGAGCTGTAGCCCCACGAAAAGAGGAAGATGCATCTGAACATGAGGATTGGGTTAGTGCAGTTGATGGGTCTAATCCTAGGTAAGTATATTGACATCAAAATGATAAAGGGATGCAAGGACGCCTTTTCTTTGCATTTGAACATCACTCTCGAAACGCTGCATGCTTTTTCAGGGGATTTTGTTTGCATTTTATGGTGTTCTCACTTTCCGGGAGATATATCCTAGTGTTATGAAATTGCTATAGGTTTTTGTAGATCTTAGTTTAACGATTCTCTTCTAGTCGAAGGTGTGGCTTTTGGGGGTCTTCCGGAGCTTTAATGTCTGATAACTGCAAATTTTAGAATTGTAGTCATCGACTTAAGTGCCTAATGTCTTCTTTTTGGTTATTGTGCTTCATCTTAATTGGATATTGCGGATGTATTTGTTACCAGCTTGCTAATGAAAAGTTCTGTATCTATTTCAGCAGTAACAAGTTTGTTAATATAACTTGTGATATTTGCAATTTCATAAAGTTTGAAGTTCTCAAGAGAAGCTTTTTAGTTTTAATGCTTTTTTGGGTATGAAGGTCTTGCGAGCTCGTTTTAGAAAATGGGAGCACAGCTCCCTGCTCATTTAATGTGATAAGCCGCGTTGAATGGGACTCCTTGAGCAATTCTGTGTTGTTTCAGGACTTCAGTGCAGAATCTTATATTCAAAAGGTGATTTGTCACCAAGCTAGACATTTTCCTAACACTTAAAAACCACCTCTAGTTTTGGAGGATTCACAATACTTTTGGCATAACTTAATGTATTTTAGCTTGGAAGTGGGACTTATGAACATGTTAGACAGGATAACATCCATCCGTATGCTGAACTGACCTAACCAAGTACACTGGATTTCTCTGGTTTTTGTTTTCTTCTTTTGGACTATTTATTCTTCTTCTCAGTTTTTGTTTTATTATCTGGCAGGTTCATTTTGACAGGATGTTATGATGGTTTAGGAAGGTAATACTTAAAGAAGCTTGTTCCTCACTCCTATCTTGCACCAGCAATCATTTTACGAAATTCACTCTGAGTTTCAACAATTTTTACTGACGATGAATTTGATGTCTTGAATTAAGGGTATGGGATGCTCCCGGATCATGCAGTCATATATCAGGAGGACACAGTGATGCAATTACTTCTGTCAGTGTCATCGATCAAGAAGTTACATAGCACATGTGAATGCATCCGCTGAATTGGACATGTAAATGATTGTAATTGTATCATCATTACCATGGTTGTTAAAGTTGGGTTCCTACTTTGCATGATGGGGTTGCTCATTAACTTTTATGAAATTATATATGATTACGATACACTTCTACTGTTTTCTGAACTTGTTTTATCACCAAATTATGGTTTCTGATGAATCTTCAGAGAGGACACTGATGCAATTTAAATGATCCAATGTTGATACTACAAATTGCAAAATTTATCTGTAGGTTAGCTTTTGCCAATTTTTGGTGAAATGAAGAAATTATGAAATGAACGAGGTGACTTTTAGTGTCATGGTCCAGCTTTTCCTCAAGTCACCGTTATGATTTTTATGTACTGCAAGCAAAGCATATGTCCCCTCATTCCGAGGGTGCAGTCCCAAGTGTAGTTTGCATATTGACTATGGACTGCCTGTGGTGTGAATGCAGGAGCTGAGAGTGTTTGTGTGGCAACTGCATCAAAAGACAGGACACTAAGGTTGTGGAAGGTAATTAAATGACGGTACTGCCTCCTCTTTTACTGTATGTGATCCCTGCATCTGCTCAATTATTATTTTTTCTCTCTTCTGCATGAAAAGATTCATACCGAGGCATCTCTTAATTCTTCTGTGACGATGAAGGCATTTAAGATTCTGCGGGGGCATAAAGCATCACTGCAAAGTGTTTCAGCGAGTTCTGCTGGAGACATGGTCCTGTCTATACCTTGGTATCATTGTATTGTTAAAAGCATCAGAATTATACCCCAAGACTGAGCCGGCTTCTTTTTGGTTGCATAAATCAGATTTGTTCTGGTTCTTGGGATTGTACTATTAATTTGTGGAACACGAAGGAGTTGGCTGCAGACAACAATCCTGTTAACAGTCAAGAAGAGAAAAGTTAATAATCAAGTTGAGGAATCTCAAATGGAGGTATTGCTTCCTTCTTTACTATGTTAAACGTACTTCTGCACGGATTTTTAGACTATGTTAGATGTGATTATTACCTCATTTTGAGTCGTCTAAGTTGTATTATGATGGTTTCCAAAATTCTTGAATAGCTCCTGCATGTGGACCCTTTCTTTCAATTAGGAAGTCATTCTTCCTTCAGGCAACACAGATTGACTCTACTGTTGCATAGTGTTAAGGAGTTAGTCACCATCATTTAGTAACAAATACCAAATTTGCTGGGAAAGTTGTTTACTCTTCTGTTTATTACAAATGTTAAAGGGTCTGTCAAGTAGTTATAACAAACTAGCACAAATATCTGGACTAGAAAAACTTTCTTTGGCAGCTTACTAACATTGATTTTTCATTGCTATCAGGAGGAAGCTGTGTCTACACTTGTAGGCCATACACAATGTGTATCTTCAGTGTTTTGGCCACAAGCGGAGACAATTTATTCTGCTTCATGGGATCACTCTGTGAGACGGTGGGATGTCAAGACTGGCAAAGATATGTTGAACATGGTATGATAGATGATTTCTACCTCTCCCTTCTTGCTTTATTTGTATTTGTAATAGGCCTTTTGGAGCTTTTATGTCACTAGGGCAATATTTTCTGCAACACATATTAGTAGTTTTGAGTAGCATGGGAAATGCTAGAAGATTGACTTTCTTCCCATTAGACAAAGTAAAATATGCAATTCTTGCATGCAGTTCTGTGGGAAAGTCCTCAATTGCCTTGATGTTGGAGGTGAAGGCTCTGCTTTGATTGCTGCTGGAGGTTCTGATCCTATTCTTAGGATATGGGATCCTCGCAAACCAGGTAGTTTGCAGTTGTCTTAGTAATAGTGCAGTCTTATGAGATGACATGCAAGTAAAAGCGAGGCAGCTTAAATAGTTTTCCTTCTAGTACTCATCCCCTCAATGTCTCTCCCTGATAAAACTTGCATTTTCTCAGCAAGTTCGGCCCCCATCTTCCAGTTTTCCTCGCACACTTCTTGGATATCAGCTTGCAAGTGGCACGATAAATCTTGGTTTCATCTACTTTCTGCATCCTATGATGGGAAAAGAATGTTATGGGACTTGAGAACTGCTGTAAGTCAACTCTTAACTTTGGACCAATTAGCCACAATTATGTCTTTGGCAGAGCTCCAGTTTGAGAAATATATTTCTTGATGCAATTTTCTCTTGCAGTGGCCTCTAGCTGTCATTGACTCTCACAAAGATAAGGTGTGGCTTGTTTTTTCCATGTCTGATTATCTGGCTTTGAGTTCTCCTTCAGTTGCTGTTTTTTCGTTCATTGGCTAACTTATGGCTTTTTGTATGGTGGTGCAGGTATTTTGTGCGGACTGGTGGAGAGGTGATTGTGTGGTTAGTGGTGGGATGGACTCAAAACTGCGGATTTCTTCGGGGATACCTATATAATGAGGTTTGACATTTTTCATTTCATCTGCCGAAGTTCTGAGCTCCGGCTTCTTCCTCAGCTATGGTAATTCACCACTCGATTCCATCTCTTTCTTCTATTTCAGGTCTTCGATATAATCATGAGACCATCTGGTGAAATGCTGGAATCGTGCTTCTAATGATTGCTACCGTGCTTGTAAATCAACACCATTTTGCCGATGTTTTTAGCAATTTATATGAGAGCTCGATTGGGATTCAGGAATTCGAGTAATCATCTGTAAGTCCAAATCTAAAAGTTATTTATCAACAGTTCTTCAAGTTATCCAGCTTTGGTTTGCAAAAACCAAGATTTGCCTTTATGATAGGCGATACATGGAGATTTTTCTGCGGGCAAACACCATCAATCTGCGAGCCTCGACCAATTGAAGATAATCTGTAACCCTTGAACATGCATTATTTGATTGAATTGTTGCAAAGAATAGCTGGATGTATATGCATCCGATGCATGAGCATGTGCAAGTATGCTCTTTTGTTCTTCACATGTTCTATTGTGTTTCAGACAACAATCTGGTAATTGCATCCTGGGTAACGTTTGTTACGTAAACTTTCATTAGGCTGGTTTGTCTCTAGTAGGTCAATTTTAGGTGAATTTTGTTAGTACATGTAACAGCTGTTCTTGTCGCATAATCTTTGCTCTTGCTATTCCCCTCTGTAGTCTTTTAATGATCAAATACGATACATTTCGATTTGGCCAACAGAACAACGATCTCTATCTGGAGCTGCTCTGCTAATGTGACTCTTGCGTCGAATTATAGCGGCCAAGACTCGCTGATGCTCCATGACCACCCCCAGTTGATTTTCTAAGTGATTTTATTGTGATTGATTCATGAAAAAAGAAGGAAAAGAAGGAACTAATTAAGCAGGATTGAATTTGAAAAAACCCGGAATAGAAATCTAAAGTAAAAATGACTTGGTTTAGCCAAACTAGCTACTCTCAGCTTATGCAGAGAAATTGATGCCCCTATTTTGAAACAAAAAGAGAGTCTGGAGCAGCAAGAGGAAATGCCTTGAAGGCCATTACAGATGCAGAAAAGCGTCTGTGCAGAGTGATTGTTTTCGACGATATTCAATTCAATTCGCGTGAAAACTTGCCGAGAATATATATTATCCAGAAAAGATTACATCCGACGCCTCAAAGCTAAGGGCAAAGCGGAGAGCTTCATCGAAGCTATTGAGTCAAAAAGTTCAGCCAAAGAGTAAAAATTCGGTCCAACAAGAGTGGGGATTGACCACCAAGAAGTGACTCCTAATAAGCTTTTAGGATGGCGAAAGGGACATGAATTAACCGAATTGTACACCGAATAGAGAGCAATTTTGGCATTATATATGTGAAAACCGAAGTTAACTTACAGAGGCGTCTTTTGATATAATGGCAAATTTTGATTTAGAACACCAAAGTTAAGCGAGCTATATGCCAATACAGCAAAGGATAAAACCGTGAGGTTTAATATGGGACAGGTCAAAGTGGACTATACCTCGAGTAAGTTAATCCAAAGATGTCATAAAGAGAAACTAGTGCTGCTAAGACATTTGGCCTCTTGCCCCTGATGATGCGACTATGGGTTTACTCCCACAAAATTTCATGCCAACAAATTGCATGGTTAAGTAGGGTTGTTATTACCTAAAACAAGCTGAAAATTCCATATATATTTGGTTTGGTTTTCATTCTGTTCGGGTAGTGAGGAAAAAAAATCGGTACCTTGATAGTTCATTTCGGTTTGGTATTGTACTGGAACCGCATTCAGGAAACCTAAACAACTAAACAACCTCGAAACCGTAGCTAATTGTTGCAACGAAGAAAGCTGAGAGAACGTTAATCTCGAAAGAAAGCATAATTCCATTAGGGTTAAATTAATAAGCATTCATACTTAGACTGATTATAGATAGTGGCAATGAAACACGTATTGCCATTGCCAAGTGGTGCTGCACTGCCCCCTCTGAGAAGCACTATCCCGAGATGAAAATCTTAAGAGGAATCATAGCATGTGGTCAAATGTAACCGATGAAACCTATGGGTCCTAATAGTGACATAAAAGAAAAGGGCTTGGTACACGTGGAGACAAATGAGTTTTGACAATATATAAATACGTATATGTATGTTTAGATGGCTTTAGTAAGTAAAAAGTGAGAGGTAGAATCACATTGAATACTGAGAAGACACTGCACTAAGGGAAGGCAAGGAGTGAGGAGGCATGCTATCATCCTTTACTTTAGCCATAAATGGTATACTGAATAGCGAATACAATCTGCAAATTTGTCTACTCCTTGAATGAGCAAAGAAATAGAATGTGACCCAAAATCGATGAACATCCAAAAGGACAGCCAAGGTAGGCAGATGGTCGTGATGATCAGTCGCCCGCTTTAACTCTACCCCCATACTTCTTTAACCTCACTCTCTTTATGAGATGATCGCGCTCGCACAAGCAATAAATGCGCAAGAAAGAAAAGAGGGGGGCATGTGAAGGAATGCAGCCGAGCAGCTGAGCTGACACATTTCCGCACACCCCCCAGCCCGACAATAACTCGTAACAATAATAAATATCGTATCATCCCACCAACACGAGCGAACGAGGGAGCCCTAAAATGTTGGCTTTTGCACGTGCTTCCCCCCCTTCGTGTCTCGTTTCGAGTGACACTGATCCCTGTCGTCCAATCACTTGCTCGACCCCCCGGCATCTCTCCAGGGGCACTCCCGTCTTCTTCACTCGGATCTCCATCGCGTTCTTGAAATCATCCCTCGAAAATTCACACCGACCCTAGATATTTTTCAGTTCTTGAACGTCGAAAGAGCGACCATACATCCAAGAGCACATGCTTTCTTGTGCTCCGAAGACACTAACGCAACATTCGGATGGATATACATAGCCAGTTTGATATCTTAACTCGATTCATTGTCTTCGAATGCACATTGCCTCTTTATAAGATATTTTTTCTTGTTCTCTCGCCCCTTGAACTCCGTTCTCTCTCTAAGAAAAAACACCGAGACGAGGGCCGGCGCCAATCACCTCCTCCTGCCCTTTTTAACTAGTGATATAAAAGGTAATACTGCTTGGACTAATTTTCATATGCTCCATCCCAGATGGAACAGTCTAGGAACGACGGGAAATTAGTTTAATCTGAGCTGTTACATACACCATGATATGGAAATAAGACCTTCGTGAGAATTGCAAACTAGAAGCCTACATAAAATTAAAAATGGACCGAGATATATGGATAGAAGACAGAAACTATCTATAACATATTTTCTTGGAAAAATGCGGTCCGACGAGAAAATAAAAGTGATGACCTCCAACGACAATCTAAGCTCAAATTATGTCTCTTTCCTTCTAATTTCGTACCAGATATTCCAGAATTTTCCTCTCCGCTTGCTTTCTCTTCAGCCAAAAGCATTTTTTCCGTCGGAGTTCAATCTGAAGAACCATCGTTTTTTTCTCCTGTGATGGAGGCTGAAGATTATAATACAGAGGAAGCGTCGTCGATATCGCGTTGCTTCTCGGGAAGAATACAGAGGAAGCATCGTCGATCTCGCGTTGCTTCTCGGGAAGATCGGCTGATCCGTAGAAGTGGGTCAGCTTCTGGAGGAGGACAACCTAGGTCCTCAACCGGAGGACGTAATCTGCCGTTTCTTGAAAGAGTTCGTCAGTACCGTCTGTGCCACATAAAATGGCCAGCGTCCATATTAGCGATATCCATTCAAAACTAATTGAATTGACAAAATGTTAAAAAGTTTAGGACTAGATTAACATAATTAAAATATTTATGATTGAATTGATATAATTGCAATAGGTTTTGAATTATTTTGGTAATTTCCCTCCACCACAACCACAAACTTGGACATCATCGAGCCAAACACTACCACCCCACCCTCAGTTACAACTCAACCTTCTCATATGAAGCTCAAGAGGTTGCTCTTTAATCTTGAGGTCACGACCTCTATTATAGGAGGTGCGCAACCTTGAGTCGTCAACATGGCCCTAAGGGAAAAAGGAGGAAAAAGAAATAATATCAAGTCAAACTAAAGAGAATGACATGATCATTTTACTTATTATCTTTACTGGGTCGAATCAAGTACACGGGCGAAAGTCAAGTAATGTATTACGGTGAATCTGACACCAAAGTTGAGATAAGAAAAATTCAAACACCAAAAATCGAAGGTCCTGAAGGTTTTACGTTCGAGCATAGTAAAAAGCTTATGTTTTAATTGCGTCATGATTGCGAGAGAGACTGGGATGGGCTTGAAAGAAAAGAATGTGATTTTCACCAGCGAGACTGAACAATGTGCATTACATGGCGGAAAAGGTGAAAAATTCTGAGCTTAGACTTGTTTTTGGAGATGATTGGATTCCGAAGCACAATGGTAAGTTCCAACAGCACGCATTGAGCTACGAGAGATCAACATGGAGCTCCATACTCTCCTTTCTTAGAGAGGAGGGGCTTCACAGTTCAGGTTCGGGTTCCATCTCGCAGACCCTCCTAAGAGAAAGGTTAAAGAACTTCAGTCTCGCTTTCGAGGAGGTATACAAGGCTCAGACGGCCTGGGTGATCCCGGATGTTCAACTTCGGGAAGATTTACGCATCTCAACATCCCTCAAGATAGTCCAAGCACATCGAACGTTCGTGGGAAGGCATAACGGTCATCTAAGCGACAGGCACATCAAGTATAACGCAGACGACCTGGAGAATTACATCTTGGATCTGTTCGAAGGATCACAAAAGTCCCTGCCCAACCCAATCCCTATAGGAGGTGATAGCACAATATATTTAGTTTTTGTAATCGAGACGAGCCTTTTGTTTCCTCTCTCTGCTATAACATGCAGAGGCATATCCATATACATAACAACAAACGACCATCGGATAGACACACTCAGAACCGGAATTTATTTACCTATTATAATCCGGTCATGGACTTAATACACAATAAATAGGCGGGAAGTGCGGAATCCGGCCATCACGGGGTCCGCTCCGGCTGTCGGGGGGCCGCTCCGGCCGTCGGGGGTAGCCATTAGGGGCTTCGCCTGAGCGGCTCCTGCGGTCAGGGGGTTGGCCGGAGCGGCTCATGCGGTCGGGGTGTTGGCCGGAGAGGCTCCGGCCGTCGGGGGATTGGCCGGAGCGGCCGTGACAGAGAACGGAGCGATTTCTCTGGCTGTGGCAGTAACGAGGACATTGGCGAACAGGAGCACGGTAATGGTAGCCATTAGGGATATGTTTGAGGATTGTGTTGGGATCGTCTACCCTTAAATAGAGGTGCGTTAGCAATTCAACAAAAAAATAAAAAATAAAAAAGTTGACGATTGAATCGTCTGATGGTTCACCCCCAAAAGTACAAGACTTTAAAACCCCCACCCCCGCAGATACGACCCCCGCCTTTTTTTTTTTTTTTTTTTGGTCGAAGACCCCGCCTTGAATCCAGATAAACTTGTGGTCCCCACAAATCCTGCGTCCCATCAAGTCATTTCCGGGCCCCACCACAGTGACCGGGCTTTTGGCCTGTCCAGTTCCGCCGCTCATCCGGATCCCACGACGAACAAAGAGTCATCGAAGCCAACGACCCCGATCACACGGCTTTCTAAGGTCGACTTAGAATGCGCATGATAAAATTTCTATTCTAGAAATTAATTTTCAGTTAAAAATTAATTTCTCAATTTTTATTCCCCAAATAAGTTTTTTTTTTTTTTTAACACAGGCCGACAGCCAATGAAGAAACCCTAAAGGATCTACCGGACCCACCACTACTGATCTGAGAGGGGTAAGAATCCCTAAGGACGCCTCTGGAATTCGAACTCCTTTCCTTTGTGAGGGGAAGAGAGCCCCAGCTAGCATTCTTGCACTTGCGGGCGGTGGTAGTGGAGATAAGTTACGAAGCAAAAAAGCCGTTTGATAACGACTCAAAATTTTTATTTTTGGAACAGAAATCTGTTTGATAACAAAATAAAATTTCTATTTCTAGGAATAGACTTTGATTAGATTACAACATAGGAAATCTTCAATTACAAAATAATAGTCGAAATAATACTAATACATTACAAAAGTTGAAAAATACAATTTCATGGAATTTCTGGCATATTATTATCCCTTACCAATTTATTGGCAATGGTTTTTCTAAGCGTATTTATTTGATTTCTCTCATCGGTTAATGTATTGTTTGCAAGCTCATCCTGCGTAGGTTTAGACAAGTATTGCGGAAGCATGAATATGGGTGCTATTAATGACGCCTATACATCCCTATCATTTTATCAAATACTAGTATTATACAAGATTATCAACAAAATAAAATTGATGGTGTAAAGGAATATATGAGAATTCTACCTTGAAGTAATGTTTATGATTAGGAACCAATCGGGGGAAGGTTATTTTGATTCTCGAATTGAATCAGTCCAGTTGTCATTCCTAATTTCTTTATTGTTGCTCAATGAACCTTTAATGGCCATTGCATAGCAAAGAGAGAGATTCTCTTGAATCTCTTGCCTTCGAATTAAAATTCAAGATTGTTTAACAATCTAATTATTTTGATTTTGGAAGAATTTTAAATCCGTAAATAAACAAGGTTAAATTTCTAGGCACGTTTTTTATTCATCTATTGTGTAAAAACTTTTTCTTCAACTAGCCATGCGTGTGCTCTTTCTAGGAGAAAATAGCCCAATTGTTTTTAAGTAAACATTTAAGAACTTTGGTTGTTTTTTAAAATTGAGGACCCATTCGATTGCCTTTCATCCTAAAGAGGAAGTTATAAAAAAAAATTGAAAACAAAATGAAAAAAAAACATGAGCAAAATAAGAAAAAGAAAATTAGCAATAATTTGTGAAGTTGTGGTTATGAGTAAATTAAGTTAGCAAGAAAGCGCAAGGTTCTTTTATATGGTTTAATTTCAGCTTCTGATTTCTATTTCAGAAACTGAAAAGTTAAAAATTTCAGCTTCTGATTTCTTTGATTTCTCTATTTCTAGAATAGAAATCTGTTTTAGAAATAGAGAAATCAAATTCTTTGTTCCAAATTTGTTAGGGGAACAAAAGAAACGAAGAAATCGAAAAATAGAAATTTTGTCATGCGTGCCCTTACTTATCGTATGCGTCCGATCAAATGCCCTCTCACAGACCATGCTGGCCGTCCATCCGACCCGTCTGAACGGCCAGGATTGACTCATCTAGCAAACACTTTTTTCACCCGCACTAAAAAGTTTGATATAATAAAAATGTCCAGAGGAAACAGAGGAAGCGAAGATGACCAGGTTTCGCTTGGGTTCCTTTTGGAAGATCGGTAAAGCAAAGAGAGAATAATACGGAGAATGCTGGCCTAATGATGCCAAAAATACTTCAAAATAATGGTGCATTTTGAGCCTTTAGTATCACTTCAAAAGCAATGAGCTATCAAAGATTTGATTAGTTAATAATTCAGCTTCATTAGTAGAAGATTGCAGGCATTTTATGGAAGAGAGAAATGACCAATTTTGTTTAATTTAATAACTTAATATTGATATAAAATCTATTTCATATAAGACAACTTCAAATCCACCTAGCAAATTTGAAAAGCAAATTTTAATTCTCATGCAATAAACTAATAAAATCCAAGGTAATGAGATCTGAAAAATTCCACTCAAAATTCCAGATTTCCCAAGGAAACCTGGCACACAAGTCTTCTGGATTCCTTGGGAAAATATGGGATCAAGATTGCAACACACAATCATCTAAGCTTTTTTCATATCGTAAATTTATAGGAATTGGCAAGAGTCAACGTAATAGTAGCTACCCATCTCACTCGGATTGAAGCCCGACAAAGTGGGTAACGTTGGTTTCTCAAGGCCCATTCCATGATGCAACTTTCATGGTACCCATGGTAACCACTTGAGGAGGTAAAACCTCTCTGCTTTCTTGAAACTCTCGAGGCAAATCGCACACTCTTTAATATTGAACTTCCACGTACCGTCTCTAGGCACCACGATCACATTCAGGGTTAGAAATACAGAAATACGATTCTCCGGTCCCTTTGACACTGCTGGCCGTCGGGAGAGGGGGGGTTTGAGATCTAGGAAGGACTGTGGGCTTTTCTGATAGGTCATAAATACGGAGGGACCAGAGACTCCGGCGGCTTTGACACTGCTAGCCGTCAGGGGTGGCAAAAACGAGGAGAAGGAAGATAGTAGCCACCATTTTGTCGTGTTTGTGAGGATGTTGAAATCCTTTAAGTCCTTAAATAGAGGTGGGGTGGTGGAGTGGAAGTTCGACGTAGGTGACCGCCACCACAGGCTTGCCGCCCACAGCCTATTGGCCGCGGGAGGGGGCGGTGGTGCGGCGGTCATGCGGCGATCGTGCGATGGTCGTGTGGCGATCGTACAATGGTCGGTGGTCAAGGTCGCATCATGTCATTGTTTTCGCCTGCTCATAAACCAATCATAGAACAGAATGGCCTTGGTGGATGCAACATCATAGCATCTCGTTTTGACGTCCATAATTCTCGTTGGGATGAGTGCCTACCTGCGAAAACACAAAGTCAGAGCAGCAGTGGATAGAGCAATGCTGCTGGGGACCAAGCCGCGGTGAGTCCAAGCAGTGTGTCCTCCATTGAGGATATGATAATGGCAGATGCACTCGCCACCCCCCTGACGGCTAGCAGTGTCAAAGCCGCGAAGAAGATAATGGCAGATGCACTCGCCAAGTGCGAGAGAGCACCAAGCCGCGGTGAGTCCAAGCAGTGTGTGTCCTCCATTGAGGATATGATCGACTTCGCCACATTGATCCTAGGACGCAACGTGGCGGTCCGGTCCACAGAAAGTATTGAAGGTTCGAACCGCGATATCCTAATCGGACAAGTAAAAGGGATTAACGGCGGTGAGGTGACCGAATCCTTGACTTGTCATCAGATTTTGTTTCCTTATCTTCTCTATTATTGTCATTCGGCTCCAAAGGTCCGAGTTTACGAAGCAGATTTATTGGATCCAAAACTCAAGACCAAGATCAACCTTGGCGTCGCCGTTTGCCATCTCAACACATCGGCTTGGAGCGCTAATCATGCAGCATTCCTCGCCCTAGGGTCTAGTCCGGGACATATCGAGGTTTGCCATTGGATTTTTGAAAACGACGTGACATGGACGGTGGCTGATTGACACAAAAGATGAAAGTTCCAGCGGTTAGGAATTGAGTCGCCCGTGTTCGACCTCGAATCCGAGTTAGGTTATTACTGATCACGGATCAAAGATTCTTCTTCTTCTTTTTCTTCTTTTTTGGGTCAGAATGACGGATTATAATGATGACTTGCTCTATTATATGATTTAATGCCTACTCTCTCAACTTCATTTACTACTTCTTCGTATATTTTGACAAAGCGCACGATGCGTTGTGGTGCCAATTTTAGGTAAAAAGCGATGCGACAAAGCACGAAGTCATGTACCTCGTCCCGAGTCTTAAAGTCTCAAGGCCGAGACATATTGTAGTCTCATGCGACTCCAAAGGGGCATGGTATGTGTTGACACCTCAATTTCCGCGACCCGTTTATTCATTTATCGTATTAAAAAATTATGGGTTAATTTTATCCCTGAAAAAAATATTAATTGCATAGCATATAGATGTAGGTGCACTTATTTTTAATTTACATGTTTTGCATTTATTTATTGGACCAGTGACGGGTAGATTTGAATTAGTGGTTCTGAGCTTTAAATTGATAGGCCAAACTAAGCCCATGAAGCGAGTAAATTGGCCCAAGCATTTTTTTTAAGTAATCAGAAATTATCTCGTGAGAAAATAAAAATTTGAAATTTTCCGGGATATGATGAATTTTTGGATATGGCACATGTGAAAAGTGAATATTACATTTGGAAGAAAAAGAATCTTCGTGTATATCAATTTGGAAAAAATTAAAACCCTAATCCTTGCCCTATAAATAAGTTGTTTGGGTAGGGTTTCAGAGAGGCCACACGGATTGAATACACGGTCAAATGTGAAACACCATAGCGAGAGGTATCCATTGATAAAAAGGGAGAACATCCAGAGAAGTTTCAAAACCTAGTTCTTCCATCACATCTACCGTCCCTCATCGAGCACCCCGGCCCCTTCCTCTTGCCTCAAAGCCGACCTGCACCAGTGAAGATCCAGCGCCGTGACCAGTTCCTGCTATCGCGCCCTCGTTGACACGGAGACCAACGTTCTTGCTCACGGTCAGCAATTCTTGCGCTCATCACGTCCTTTCGGTGCCTCGCAATTGTGCCCGACGGAACGACCAACGGATTCATCCCCTCACGCCTTCATCGCTGAGGTTTGCTGACCATCACCCAACAAAGCAATAGTCCACTTCGACAGACCAACACGTGGACGAGCAAGAATTACTTCTTTGGGGCAGCCACAACAAGAGCACACGGTCAAAGGTTCTACGAGGAAAAGCTTTGTTGAGCTTGTGGATTCATGGAGCCAACAGTGAAGGCCAGTTAAAAGACAAAAAAAGAAAGAAAGATTGGTTGTACCTATGCCGAATCATCGTGAGTCCAGGAGACGAATTTTGTTCCATTATCACAACATGTCGGCCAAAATAAGGAGCTTCAACGGAAATTCATGGCCACGTGATCCAGAGCAGTGAATTCCAAAGAAAAAGACAACATCAAGGAAGGTGGAAATTGGAGATCTCAGTTGCATTAAGCAACGTGACGTTTGCAAATCAAGAACACGTCCGTCGCCAAAATCTATTATCAGGTTTCAGTCGCAAGTCCAGATCCCACGTTGGCGGTTCTCTCTCTTCGACGATAATGAAGCAAAACCCACCTCACACCCGATCTCCGCCATGACGTCCCCGATGTGAGCCGTTTCTCTCACTGCTGGTCATGCCGCATTGTGGAGCTGGTTGCGATCCCGGTCACCCCTTGCTGCGAGCCTTCCGTCATTCAAATTTGGAAACGGTATCCGAGCGATATTGCAATTTAGGTAATAATTTTCATCAAATTGATCTTTATATATTTTTATTGCCTAATTTGTGAAATATGAATTTTTAAACGATGCTATCGTATCCACAAAATATCGAGTAAGGCCAACTAACTTAAGGACAACTGCAACACATTTGAGGTTGAACAGACGAACGTGGGTTCACAGATCAGCCATTGTTTTGATGTTAAATATGGAATCTTATCCTCAAATAGAACGTAAGAGCTTTAGGTGAAATATCATATCTACCCATTTTCTCGAGCTTGGATATGCACACGTTCGATATGAGATTAAAGTCAATACTCAAAAGAACTATTGAAAAGTTTGATCCCATTATGAAAAAAAGACGAGGCTATAGTTGCTTTTGTCCTTCACTTTGATCCAAAAGCAATCCGATCGATTCTCAAATCAGGATAGGTGCTGCATTGGCCATAACACGAAGACTTAATCCTCCAAATCACTGTTTCACGATGCATTGTGCCATTCATAGCACCATTATCACACCGTCTGTAGAATGCATGGAGTTGCTTTTCTCTGCCCGTGTACTAACTTTTTTGAGTCTCGGTCCCCACTCTTACAGCAACACTATTCATGGCGCCGCGTGAGGTACACAGTCATTACACCCACAATTGACTAATGTTCCTAATCTCCAAAATTTGGTGGAGGGTCTATTCCCATTTCCTAATATATATATAGTGATTGAGTTGATGACTACTGCTCAAAACCAAAAGAAGACGCTGCCAATTTCTTTTAGAGCGATGTTGAGATCGTCCCGTTACTATTGAGGAATAGGTCAAATAAAAAGTGAATGCACAAGTAATGAGGTAGAACTAATAATACCTACTACGAGTCATGCTGTTTGATGCGTCGTGCCACAGGGATATCATGCACAATGCACCTATAAATGAAGATATTCGAGTCTTCAAATAGTTAGAATGAATTGTTTCCAATAGCTATTTGTGGTTTGTCCATGATCAACACTTCCCAAATTGATTACTGGTGATTAATGTGGAGAATAACTCAAGTTTGCTACGATGAGTAAGAGGATGTACATGTTGTGATTCGACATTGGTCCACTTAAAACCTTGCAAGAGTCCCATCCAACATTTAAGTTTGCCTACAAGCCTAACATTATATACATGGGAAAATTCATCCTCAAAAAGTCAAAAGAAGGTGTACCCAATTTCTTTTAGAGTGACGTCCAAATCGACACATTATTATTGTTGAGGGATAGCTCAAACAAGAAGTAAATGTGCAATCAATGAGGCATAGCTTATAATACCTACAAGTCGAGCTGTTCGATGCGTTGGATCATATGGATATCACACACGATACACCCATAAAAGAACAGATTTGAGTCTTCAAATAGCTAGGATGAGCTGTTCACGGTAGCTATTTGTGGCTCGTCCGGGGTTGACCCTTCCCAAATCGATCTCTGGCGATTAATGCGAGAATGACTCAAATTTGCCCCGGTGACGGGAAAAGTGCCAAAAAAGTCCTAAACCTTTTGCCTTTTTGCCGATTTAGTCCTAAACCTTTTTTTGGTGCCGATTCAGTCCTAAACCTTTTTAAGTTATGCCAATTCGAGTCCTTTCCGGCCAATTTTGGCCGGATTTTTTGCTAACCTTGGACGCCGCCGGCTGACGTGGCTTTGATCGGCGCGCGTGGACAATATTTAATAATATTTTAAATATTTATTTTTTAAAAAATATTTTAAATATTTATTTTTATTTTTAAAAAAATATATTTTTTATTTTTATTTTTTTGTTTTTGTCCTTTTCCTCCAGCCGGTCGCACAGTCCGGCGGCCGGCCGGAGGCGACCTCCGGCGAGGGCGAGGCGACCTCGCCGGATCCGGCGAGGTCGAGCCTCGCCGGCCATGGGCAAGGGCCGGCGAGGCGAGCCTCGCCCATGGCCCGATCCGGCGAGGTCGGGCGAGGCTCGCCCTCGCCGGATCTGGCGAGGGCCGGCGAGGCTCGACCTCGCCGGATCCGGCGAGGGCGAGCCTCGCCCATGGCCGCCTCGCCGGATCGGGCCATGGGCGAGGCTCCCCCTCGCCGGCCATGGGCGAGGCTCCCCCTCACCGGCCATGGGCGAGGCTCACCTCGCCGCTCGCCCTCGCCGGATCCGGCGAGGCGAGCCTCGCCCATGGCCTGATCGGCGAGGTCGGGCGAGGCTCGCCCTCGCCGGATCGGCGAGGGCCGAGGCTCGACCTCGCCGGATCCGGCGAGGGCGAGCCTCGCCCATGGCCGCCTCGCCGGATCGGGCCATGGGCGAGGCTCGCCCTCGCCGGATCGGCGAGGTCGAGCCTCGCCGGCCCTCGCCGGATCCGGCGAGGGCGAGCCTCGCCCCGACCTCGCCGAGATCGGGCAATGGGCGAGGCTCGCCTCGCCGGCCCCTCGCCCATGGCCGGCGAGGTCGGCCTCGCCCTCGCCGGAGGTCGCCTCCGCCGGTCGCCGGACTGTGCGCGGCTGGAGGAAAAAGACAAAAACAAAAAAAAAATATAAATATAAATAAATATAAATATTTTTTTAAAAATAAAAATAAATATTTAAAATATTTTTAAAAAATAAAAATATTAAAATATTATTAAATGTTGTCCACGTCGCGCCGATCAAAGCCACGTCGCCCGGCCGGCGTCCAATCAGCAAGATCCGGCCAAAATTGGTCGGAAAGGACTGAATTGGCACAACTTAAAAAGGTTTAGGACTAAATCGGCACCAAAAAAAGGTTTAGGACTAAATCGGCACAAAGGCAAAAGGTTTAGGACTTTTTTGGCACTTTTCCCCCCCGGTGACTGATGGTCATGTGGGCTGTAACACAGCGTTGCCCCACGTAAAGGCTGGCGAGAGTCCTAATCCAATATTCAAGTTTTGACCATTGCGGTGGAGTACACAAGCCGCTCAGCGACATTTATCGCCCCGGTCAACTCTGCCCTCTCAAGGCAGCGCAAGCCGACGAGGTTGAGATAGCTTTGATGTCCGACACGTGCTCGTTCAGGACACTGCACGCGACTAGATTTTCTTTGTCTTTTCATGGCCCGGGCCCGCACTCTTGCCCCTGCCCGCGAAGCATTCGTCGTTGATGTGGCCACCTCGATTCTTGCATTTCTGACCATTAGCATGATTCTATCTCTACTTGACGCCATTGACGTAGCATCCTTCGCGAAGCCAAGTCCAGGCGACGAAATGATTGAGACAATGAGATCACGTGCAAAACATGGGCAATGACGGTCTTTCTTTTATTTCCTTCGTGCCTTCGGCCTTATTAGTGTCACCAGATCTTTTAACATCCTCCTAGAGCGAATAGCTCGTGAATTTTTCTAACTTCCTCTGCTTCCTCCTCCTCCTCCTCCTCCTCCTCCTCTTGTTCCTCCCTATAAAGTCCCCAGTCTTTGGACCGGCGGCTTAGGTGCCTCCTATTAGCTGGGTTCACTCCTATGTGGAGAAGGCCTAATGAGTTGCAAGTCCAAAAATGGCTTGAGCCCATATAATAAGTTATATGAGAAAATATGATTTTTCACTATCTATATAAAGAGGTAGCCGCAGAGAAGGAAACAGTAACAAAAGAAAAAGAGAAAGCAGAAAATCTGGGGTTTTGGGCAATATCTAATTTACATCAAGCTGATGTCGGAGGTCGATTTGCGGTCCGATCAATATGTTCGTGGCGCAATTTTATCGAATCTGAACGGTTTGATTTTCATTTGAAGCTTCCTACATCAGGTTTTTCGTGAATTGATCAAAACCTGCATTTTTGGTCAGATTTATCCTTGATCTCTTGTGAAGTTTATGTATATTGTCAATAATTATGTTCTTGAGGTGTTTGCTGCTATGTATCTCTAGTATTTGCTAGAGAAGAACAATTTTGTTGATAGTGAAGAATTTCGGGTGGACTACGGTCCCGTGGTTTTTTATCTCCTCACATCGAGGGGGTTTTCCACATAAAAAACGTTTTGTGTTCGCGTGCTTGGTATTTATTTTACTCTACTATATCGATTCCTATTAGGTTTGCACAAGATGGGAGATTATTTTATTCCGCTGTGTTGATTCGATATTATTCAAATTGTTGCTGTCCTCCCATCAGAGTAGTATCAGAGCATAAGGTAATTACTTGATTTTTCTGTCTTGTTTTAAACAATGGAAACGAATATGAGTAGAATGGTTACACTGAATGGTTCGAATTATCATACTTGGAAAGGGAAGATGAAAGATCTTTTATATGTGAAAGATTTTTATTTGCTCGTATTTGCTAAGGAGAAACTGGAGAATAAAACTGATGTTGAATGGTTTATATTTCATCGTCAAGTGTGTGGTTATATCAGGTAGTGGGTAGATGATAATGTTTTGAACCATATTATTGAGGAAACACATGCACGCAGTTTATGGGATAAGTTCGAACAGTTATATGCTCGAAAGACTGTGAATAATAAGTTATTTTTGATAAAACAGATGATGGCTCTGAGATATCATGATAGTACTCGTTTGACTGATCATTTAAATTATTTTCAAGGAATTATAAATCAGTTGGCTACGATGGGAATCAATTTTGATAATGAGATATAAGCATTATGATTGCTTGGTACTTTGCCGGACTCCTGGGAGACGTTCCGAATATCTTTGTCTAATTCTGCCCCAGATGGTACAATTACCATGGATTTGGCCAAGAGTAGTATTTTGAATGAAGAGATGAGAAGGAAGACACAATGATCGTCCTCTTCACATTCTGATGCCTTGGTTGTTGAGAAAAGGGGAAGAAGTGAGTCTCGAGGTTCGAGAAATAGAGATAAAAGTCGAGACAAAAGCAAAGGTAAGTATAATAAATTTGCTAATGTTGAGTACCATTATTGTCATCAGAAGGGACATATTCAGAGGTTTTGTCACTAGTTAAAAAGGGAGAAACAAAATGAGAAAGGTAAAGAGAAGAAAAGTGATAATGACAGTGATGACAATCGTATCGCTACACTTAAAGAAGACTTTCTCACTATTTTTTATGGTGATGTGGTGAATTTTGTTTCTCATGAGACCAGTTGGGTAATTGATAGTGATGCATCCGTTCATGCTACGTCTCGTAGGGATTTCTTTACATCAGGTGACTTCGGATCTGTGAAAATGGGAAATAATGGACTAGCTCAAGCTGTAGGCATTGGTGATGTGTGCTTAGAAACCAGCAATGGCACAAGGTTAGTATTGAATAATGTTAAACATATACCTGATATCCGCTTGAATTTGATTTCTACAGGCAAGTTGAACGATGAGGGATATTGCAGCACCTTCAGTAATAGTCAATGGAAACTCACCAAAGGTTCTCTTGTTGTGGCTAGAGGTGAAAAGTATTCTTCGTTGTACATTATGCAAGTAAAGTTGTCCATAGACAAAATTAATGCAGTAGACAACGAAGATGCAGTTGAATTATGGCATAAGAGGCTCAGTTACATCAGTGAGAAGGGTTTGTCAATATTGGCCAAGAAGAAGCTCCTTTCAGGATTGAAAAGTTCAGCGCTAAAGAAGTGTGCTCACTGTTTAATAGGAAAATAGAACAGAGTTGCATTTAAAAGCTCCCCTCCTTCAAGAAAGTTAGATATACTGGAATTAGTGCATTCTAATATTTGTGGTCCTATGAAAATAAAATCACTTGGTGGCTCTCTTTATTTTGTTACCTTCATAGATGATTTTTCAAGGAAAATTTGGATTTATACCTTGAAAACTAAAAATCAAGTATTAGATGCTTTTAAGCAATTTCAGGCTTTAGTTGAGAGACAGACTGGGAAGAAATTAAAATACATCAAAACTGATAATGGGGGAAAGTATATTGGACCTTTAATGAATATTGCAGACAACAAGGTATTGACATCAAAAGACACCTCCCAAGACGCCTCAGTTAAATGGCTTAGCTGAGAAAATGAACAGAATGCTAGTTGAAAGGGTAAGATGCTTACTTTCACAGTCAAAGCTACCTGGATCCTTTTGGGGTGAGGTTTTAAGTATAGTTGTACATGTATTAAATCTTACTCCATGCGTTCCTTTAGAGTTTGATATTCCTAATAAAGTTTGGACATGCAAAGATATTTCTTATGATTATTTGCGTGTTTTTGGGTGCAAAGCATTTGTGCATGTTCCCAAAGATGAGAGGTCTAAACTTGATGTGAAAATACAACAGTGCATATTTATTGGTTATGAATAGGATATGCATGGCTATAAATTTTATGATCCACTTGAAAAGAAAATTGTAAGAAGCAGAGATGTTGTGTTTATGGAAGATCAAACAATAGAGGATATTGAGAAAGCAGGGATGATTTCAGCACCACAAGTTAGTGATAATCTAATTGATTTAGATCAAGTTCCTCTTACAAATATTTCTACACAGGTTGATGAAGAGTAGCAGGAAGTCAATGTTCCAAATAACGCACATGTTCCTGAAGATGTTGAAATAGATAATACTATTCCTGAACCAGAGGCTCAATTAGATGTTCCACCGGATGTTCCAGTCCAGAGATCTATTAGAGACCGACGACCTTCCACCAGGTATTCTGAGGATTAGTATGTATTATTGACTGATACAGGTAAACCAGAGTGCTATACAAAAGCAATAGAAGATAAGTACAAAAGTAATTGGTTTGATGCCATGCGAGATGAGATGCAGTCACTTTATGATAATCATACTTTTGAATTGATGAAGTTACCTAAAGGTAAAAGAGCTTTGAAGAACAAGTGGGTATATAGGTTGAAGCAAGATGAACATACTTCACAACCATGGTACAAAGCTAGATTGGTTGTTAAGGGATTCGGTCAGAGAAATGGTATTGATTTTGATGATATATTTTCTCCAGTAGTGAAAATGTCTTCTATCCGTGTAATACTAAGCTTAGTAGCTAGCCTAGATTTGGAAATTGAGCAAATGGATGTTAAAACAGCATTCCTACATGGTGACTTGGAGGAAGAAATATAACATGGAACAACCTGAGGGTTTTAAAGTGAAAGGGAAAGAGGATTATGTGTGCAAATTGAAGAAAAGTCTCTATGGCCTAAAACAAGCACCGATACAGTGGTATAAGAAATTTGCGTCAGTTACGACAGAATAAGGTTATAAGAAGACTTCCTTGGATAACTGTGTGTTTGTCCAAAAATTTTCTAATGATGACTTTATTATTCTTTTGTTTTATGTTGATGATATGCTAATTGTTGGCAGGAATGTTTCAAGAATTGAATTATTGAAAAAACAGTTGAGCAAGTCTTTTGCCATGAAAGACTTGGGCTCGGCGAAGCAAATTCTTGGCATTAGAATTACCCGAGACAGAGATGCTAAGAAGTTATTTTTGTCGCAAGAGAAATATATCGAAAAGATCCTTCAGAAATTTTGCATGGACAAAGCTAAAGTGGTTAATACTCCTCTTGTTGCCCACTTTAAGTTAAATATGATGCAAAATTCTACGACTGATAAAGAGAAGAAAGATATGGAAAGTGTTCCATATGCTTCAATTGTAGGAAGCTTAATGTATGCAATGATAAGTACACGCTCAGACTTGGCGCACGCAATTGGCGTTGTTAGTTGCTATTTGTCAAATCCAGGTAGAGAGCACTGGAATGCAGTGAAGTGGATTATGAGGTATCTTCGGGGAACTTCAAATTTGAAACTCAATTTCGGGACCGGGAAACTTAAGTTAGTTGGATACACAGATTCCAACTTGGCAGGAGATATTGATACTCGTAAATCTACTTCTGGTTATTTGATTTCTTTTGCGGGTGGAGCTATGTCATGAAAGTCAAGATTGCGGAAGTGTGTTGCACTTTCTACAACCGAAACTGAATTTATTGCAGCAACTGAAGCTAGTAAAGAGATGCTATGGATGAAGAAGTTCTTAGAAGAACTTGGGTTCAAGCAAAAGAGGTATGTGCTATTTTGTGATAATCAAAGCGCAATTCATCTTGATAAGAATTCATATTTTCATTCTAGATCGAAACATATTGATGTTAGATATTATTGGATAAGGGATGTTCTAGATGAAAAGTTGTTGGAACTTGAGAAAATTCATACGGATCATAATGGCTCCGATATGATGACGAAGACTCTACCAAGAGAGAAGCTTAACATTGCCGATTGATAGCAGGGATGGTGAATCCCTCCACATTGTCATGAGGGGGAGATTTGTTAGATGGGTTCACTCCTATGTGGAGAAGGCCCAATGAGTTGCAAGCCTAAAAATGGCTTGAGCCCATATAATAAGTTATATGAGGAAATAAGGTTTCTCACTATCTATATAAAGAGGTAACCGCAGAAAAGGAAAGAAAGCAGAAAATCTGGGGTTTGGGGCAATATCTGATTTACATCAAGCTAATGTTGGAAGTCGATTCGTGGTCCGATTGAGCTGAAATTTTATCAGCATGTTCATGGCTCAATTTTATCGAATCTAAACGGTTTGATTTTCGTTTGAAGCTCCCTACATCAGGTTTTTTGTGGATTTATCAAAACCTGCGTTTTTTGTCAAATTTATCATTAATCTCTTGTGAAGTTTATGTGTATTGTGAAGTTTATGTGTATTGTCAAGAATTATGTTTTTGAGGTGTTTGCTGCTATGTACCTCTAATATTTGCTAGAGAAGAATAATTTTGTTGATAGTGAAGAATTTTGGATGGACTCCGGTCCCGTGGTTTTTTTATCTCCTCACATCGAGGGGGTTTTTCACGTATTCGAGTGCTTGGTATTTATTTTACTATACTATATCGATTCCTATTAGGTTTGCACAAGAGGGGGATTATTTTATTCCGCTGCGTTGATTCGATATTGTTCGAATTGTTACTATTTTCCCACCACCTTCGACAACAAGCCGTTCACCCGGAGAGCATCCGTGTTCCTGCTCTCCAGAGGCCTCGCAACTTGATGCCGTCGACGCAGCGGCCTTCACAACTAGCCACCAACTAGCCACCAAGGGCACCCTCGCCGACCACCTCCTGGCCTTCTGTGCCGCTGCCTAGTGCTTTGCTTCCTGAACCCAGTGGCAGACTAGACCTGGTTGCGACCCTAAGGCCAATGATGCCCAATGGTCTCACTCGCGCCAAAGCGTTATGTGGCAAATGGCCACGCTGTGGTTGATCTCCACCTTTGTGTTGGGATCGAGCACATCCAACGCAGCTGGGTCGAGGCCCGACGTCATGGTTGGGACAGTTAAGGGGATCAATGGCGGGAGGGTGACCAAGGCCGTGTCACGCCACGAGCTGCTCTTCCCGTACCTGTACAACTACCAATTGGTCCCCAAGGCCCGAGTCTACGAGGCGGATCTGCTCTATGCCAAGACCAAGGTCGAGGTCAACCACAGCGTGGCCATTTGCCACATAATACTTCAAAATAATGGTGCATTTTGAGCCTTTAGTATCACTTCAAAAGCAATGAGCTATCAAAGATTTGATCAGTTAATGATTCAGCTTCATTAGTAGAAGATTGCAGGCATTTTATGGAAGAGAGAAATGAACAATTTTGTTTAATTTAATAACTTAATATTGATATAAAATCTATTTCATATAAGACAACTTCAAATCCACCTAGCAAATTTGAAAAGCAAATTTTAATTCTCATGCAATAAACTAATAAAATCCAAGGTAATGAGATCTGAAAAATTCCACTCAAAATTCCAGATTTCCCAAGGAAACCGGGCACACAAGTCTTCTGGATTCCTTGGGAAAATATGGGGTCAAGATTGCACCACACAATCATCTAAGCTTTTTCCATACCGTAAATTTGTAGGAATTGGCCAGAGTCAACGTAATAGTAGCTACCCATCTCCCTCGGATTGAAGCCCGACAAAGCGGGCAACGTTGGTCTCTCAAGGCCCATTCCATGATGCAACTTTCATGGTACCCATGGTAACACTTGAGGAAGCAAAACCTCTCTCCTTTCTTGAAACTCTCGAGGCAAATCGCACACTCTTTAATATTGAACTTCCACGTACCGTCTCTAGGCACCACGATCACGTTCAGGGCTACCTTTCCAACCTGCTGTCGCAGGCGCCAGTACCAACAGACAAAGCCGAGGAGGACTATGATGTTCGCGCAAGCCAGCAGCATCGTGCGCGAGGCTGCAAAAGTGGAGATAACCTGCAGTGGCGGAATAGGGAGGGAGGAGGCGACGGAGCGACTGAGGGAGGCTAAGGAAATGGTTGTTTCTTCTATGAATTGGAAGACAACTGGTCTGCGCCTTTAAGCTTTGATTGATTAGGAGATTCAATAGTTAAAAAATGATGAAACGATGTTGTGTTTCGATTATATGTTTGGCCTCTTTGGGAAACTAAGATCACGTTAGATCACTATATGTGAGAAGAGTATCAAATCTGCAGCGTTTGACAATATATTTCACTTGTAAAGAATGTTAAAAGAGGCATGTCAAATCCTTCTGTTATATATTATAGTAAATCCAATCCGAAATTTCTGTTGTGGCTAACTATAACCCAAAGCATAAAAAAATTTGTATGGAATCTTCTCCAAACCTCGTTCCCTAAATACAAAAGTCAAATCACACCTTTATTTCCTTCATTAGCTTTTTTCCTCTTTTGCTCACATATCCATGTGTGCCTTTTTAAGAAGTTGGAAAACAAATTATATTATTCTGTTCCTTCTTAGGGTTTCTGGAAAGAAAGAAAAGACACTCGTCGCACGTTGATGCACACAAGTTATAGATATCATTAGAATATTGTTCTATGTGTCGCCACTGGACCAAAAAAAAGAATTAACAATGACGACATCGTCACTAAAAATTGATATTATGGCCTGCTAAATCGTTTTTTTATTTTTCAACAGTTGAAGCACTCTTTAAAAATCTTAATTTTTCTACATATTTTTTTAGAAACAGAATTTAAATTGTTTTATTTATGTACATCAAAATTTTTCAAGCTTATTCTATCAACCGATGAAAAAATAACTCGAAATTTACCTTTCTTTCTGAGTGTACATGTCAAATTTAGAGTTGAGAAACTTATTTAATGGATTATTTTGTGGCCATTCATACTTTGTTGAAATCGAACCAAATGATACCCCATATTAACAACTTCAATAATTCAATTAGTAACAAGATAGATAAGTAATACATTACACATCTCCTTTGCAAAGAAAAAATTCATCTTCATTTATAAGATATATTCGCATACAATCATTATTATTACAATTTTAAAGGTGTGTATCAATTAACTAAAATAGAAATTCCCGACACTTATGTATTATTAATGTCGAAATTCATGATTGCATTTTAAGTCGCATGACCTTAAGATCATACAGATACTACAGATACTTGAGGAAATTATAAGAATGATATCAAATAGCTTTAAAGATAATTAAGAGAAAATCGTAAAAAAAAAAAAAAATGTGCCAGAAGGAAGAGTTGAAAGAAAAGGCTAGAGTGAAAGATGATAAACTCAGAGTGAGATTGTGATATTCCTTATTGGAAAATCTCCATTACCAGCAAGAATACCTGCCCGCTGCACCGCGCCCAATAATTTTTTAATTGGCATTTTTCATTCGTAATTATTTTTAACTATAACATAAAATAAAATTAGGATGCTACCCTATACTTTTATAATTTAACGTGAGAAATATAACGAATTGAGTCATTACTTAGAGGCCACAAATTACAAAAAAATATGCACATTTTATAAATAAAACCAGGCAATCGCCATTTGTATTTGTTCAGCTATCCCTGTAGAGCACAAAGAGGATCAGCACATAAAATTGAGAAATTCAAAATAAAAAGCAAAATAGTAAGTAAGTTAAAATAATTTGAGATGATGATATAAATGGTTTCTATGTGGTTCCTAAATTTTTAATGTGATCCTATGTACAATTTAATCCCTGAACTATGTGAAGATGTTCAATATACAAGGACCATGCAATACTTAGGCTAAAGTTCAGAAATAATTTGTCATTTTCCTTTATAATTTCGACGAGACTGATGCTATTCAACTTGCCTAAGCCGGAAAGCATACGGACCGCTCACGGTACTTACTTTTACTTCGGAACGTATTTATTATGCATGTTCAGATATAAATTAACTTGATAAAAAAATCCATAAAAATAAGGAAAAATAAATTCTGACGTGACGAAAAACGGAAAAAGAAAAGACGATCGCATCGGCGATTCGGCATGGTCGGAATGGATTGAAATTAGCCGTCGTCGTCGTCCCAAGATAAGCGCGGATATACGTAGGCATTATCAAAAATCAAATCCACCGTCCAACCATTTGCCGACGCTCCCTCGCTCGATCCGCCAGGAAATCTCGCGCGTCCCCTCGAGTCGACAGCGTCGGCCCCACCACTAAATACCCCTTCGAAACGCGTTCTCGATCCCTCACGCATTTTTACAAACGCCTTCTCTCCCCCCCTCTCTCTCTCTCAATCTGCAGGAAGAAGAAGAAGAAGAAGAAGAAGAAGAAGAAGAAGAAGAAGAAACCGAGAGAACCGATCATGCCGTACTACCACCGCAGCGAGGAGGACGACATCGAGTTCGACGAGTACGACCCCACCCCCTTCGGCGGCGGCTACGACATCTCCGTCACCTACGGCCGCCCCCTCGAGCCCTCCGAGGAGATCTGCTACCCCTCCACCTCCTCCTCCGCCGGCGGCCTCGAGGACGACTACGACTGCCCCCACTTCGCCTCCTCCTACGACGAGCCCGCCGCCTACGCCGAGGACGCCCTCCAGGCCGAGTACAGCAGCTACGCCCGCCCCAAGCCCCGCCCCGGCGGCCCCCTTCGGCGGCCCCCTCCTCCCCAGCCCGGATTCGGCGGTCCGGGCGGTCCCGGATTCGGCGGTCCTGGCGGTCCCGGATTCGGCGGGCCCGGCGGTCCCGGCGGTCCCGGCCCCGATTTCGGACCTGGGTACGGCGGGCGGCCGGAGGAGGAGCCAGGCTCCGGGTACGGCCGGAAGCCTGATTACGAGAGGCCTGGATCCGAGTATGGTCACCGTCCGGAGGCTGAGTACGGTTCCGGGTACGAGAAGCCTGGATCCGAGTATGGTCGCCGTCCGGAGGCTGAGTACGGTTCCGGGTACGAGAAGCCTAGCTCGGAGTATGGATCCGGGCACGGCCGTCCCGGATCTGAGTATGGATCCGGGCATGGCGGCCGGACCGAGTATGAAAAGCCCAGCTCGGAGTACGGATCCGGATATGGCGGCCGCACCGAGTATGAGAAGCCGAGCTCGGAGTACGGATCCGGATATGGCGGCCGGACCGAGTACGAAAAGCCCAGCTCGGAGTATGGATCCGGATACGGCGGTCGGACTGAGTACGAGAAGCCGACCGTGGAGCCGACCGTGGAATATGGATCGGGGTATGGTGGCCGGACCGAATACGAGAAGCCGAGCACGGAATATGGATCCGGGTATGGTGGCCGGACCGAATACGAGAAGCCGAGCACGGAATATGGATCCGGGTATGGTGGCCGGACCGAGTACGAGAAGCCTAGCACTGAGTATGGATCCGGATATGGTGGAAAGACCGAGTATGAATCTGGTGGGTCCGAATTCGGATCCGGGTATGGTCGCAAGCCCGGGTATGGTGAGCAGGAAGGCGGTGAATTTGGGTATGGCGGCAGGCCACAGAGGACTGAGATCGAGAGGCCAAGCTATGGCGGCGGCGAGGATGAGCCTCCAAGGAGGCCGAGCTATGGCGGCGGCGAGGACGAGCCTCCGAGGAGGCCGAGCTACAGGCAGCCCGAGGAGGAAGAGGGTGGTTATGGGAAGTCAAGGTATGGGAGGAAGGACGATGATGAGGATGAGGACAAGCCTAAGAGGTATGGGAGGAAGGACGATGATGAGGATGAGGACAAGCCTAAGAGGTATGGGTATGGCGAAGAGGAGGAGGGCTATGGCCGCAAGAAATATGTAAGTTCCATCGATTCTGTTTTCCTTGGTGCAAAGGATGACACTCTTTGTGATGTTAGGATCGTTGGTTGCATAGTCCTGCCAGTTTTCTATGAAATTTGGTACTTCTTTGTTTTTGTTTCGATGCGATGGATTAATTATACTGTTGTCCTGTCTGCTATGGATAATGTGGTTACATACATATGCTGCTACCCTTCTCTGAAATCTGGTCCTCACTGCTATTGTCCGATCTTTTTAGTATGAGTAGTTTCTTGGCATGTATATTGGTTGAACCTAAGTTACAAAGGATTGAATTAGTCATTTAACGTTGGCATCTAATTTGAATGTCCAATCTAAGTTGTAGTCCGGGCCTGCTGAGGTTACCTGAAGTAATGCTGAGATGCTCTTGCACTGATTACTCTGGACAGCTAGATATCTATCATTTGAGCAATGGATTTTCCTCCGAAGTTGCATGAGAGAGTGGCACCTTTTAGTGAGATCAGCATTACTGGGAAATTCCCTTTTATCTACAATGAAGAGTGAAGACACTTTTGTTTGCTAATCATTCCACATAAGTAGGAATACAAGCTCTTGTTTTCGTTGAACACTTCCGCAAGAGAGTTTTACGGTCAGGCAAGCGAATCATGTTCCATAGAGGAGAGGCCCTAATATAGGCTTGTGGATTGTCTTTGATGTTATCCAGCCAGTTGGGGGAGGGAGGAAAAGTGAGGTATTAGCCACTGAACTCCTTAGGTTACACTCCCGGATATATTTATATGTATGCATCTCAAGCTTCCGCAGATTGATAAGGCCAGGCTACTGAGTCATGTTATTTAGGTTGGAGGCCATAAGTTAGTTTTGCCGACTTTCTTTGACTTTGTAATCACGGTGTGGAAGGAAGAAAAAGAGGAGCATTCACTGAACAACTCCTTAGAGTATATGCGAGTCTCATACTTCAGTAGTCTAGTTAACATGTACATACAGGTGAAAATAAATAAAAGTATAGAACAAGTAGTCAACCCTCAATCTTTCCCAAACACAACTTGTCCCCCTATCGCCTTTACTGGAAAAATTAAAACCCTTGGAACTTCTGTTTTCAGTCAATTGGATCCCCAAGTTCTTGGAGTAATCCAGCTCTACCGGAACTTGATTAAGCTTATTTGCTCGAAGAGAGTACTAGGTCAGAGTCTGCTGTAAACTGAACTTGGGATTTAATTATCACACATAATCAAGAGGAAGGCATGCATTGATTCACATGGCTGGAACTGTGACTTTGTTTTGGTTCCTGCACTGCTTGACCACTTGTGACCATTTACATGTTAGAACTTGATTGTATGCCTTTAACAATAGATTAACGTCATTTTGCCTGTTTTTTCCTATCAATCTCACAGAAATGTTTCTTCCTCCCTCTATTCATTCTTTCTGCACTGTTTGACCTGTCTCATACTTGGATTAATGTTATAGTCTTGACTGTGCCACATAGCATAGATTAAGTTCTTGTTCAGACTGAAATATAGTTTGGGATGTGTCAAAGAATTTTTTAATGGCGTTTTCACTGTTAAAACACCATCTTCAACCCAAGTCGGTAGAACTCGGATATTTGCCTTGCTCATACTCTATTGTAGTGTGAGCTGTTTATGTTTAACTTTCACCCCCTCTTGCGCCCCATGTTGATATGCTGAGCTATTCTTACATTGCAGGGAGATGACGACTCTGGTGATGATGAGGATGAGGAAAAGAAGCATTACCGCTCCAAGCATCACCACCACCACAAGCACCATGACGATGACGAGTGATCTAATCCTCAGTCACCTCTTGATGGGAACCCATGCTATATTAAGCTACTAAATAAAGGGTTTCCAGGATGCTGTGCGTGTCGTTTGTTGCTTCTGTCATCTGCTTGAGTTCGTGACATACATCTGTGTTGTGTCTTGCGCTTGTCCTTCGAATAAATGCCCAAACATTTCGGGTACTTGAGGTTTTATGATATGATATGGTATGATATGATCGTGACTTCATGTCCCTCAGACATAACGCAGGCTGGTTCCGATGTTTACATGGGTACCCGGCATATTGTCAGAAAGCATTGGCGGTAATGGCGCATGCTTGAATGAACACAAGCAGTGCGTGGCTACTAAGATATGATTTCGATCCCAGCATGCGAGTTTTCATCTTTTCATGGTGAGATGAAGCTGGCCTGCATCATGCGAATCCTATTGGTGTGCCATGATTCTTGTCTAACTTGATATGTCGCGTATGAATCTAATACCTAATGATGTCCAAGTGGGGTATGGATTCGTGTCATCGTGTCGTGTAGTAGCGCAGTAATGCAATGAGAAGGGGACCTCATGAGATTAAACAGATTTAAGGGTTTCGCTTTTGACCAAGATAGGTTATATAAATATAATATATATATATATATATATATATTCAGTGTGCTATATATATAGCACGCTGATTAAATAATTTCTTCGTCTAGCGTGATGGGACGTGCTTATTCATGACATGGCAGTACGTAGGGTGGATGATAATTGCCACGTGCATAATTGCCAGGGGGGGACATGTTATAAATGGCTGCACTCTCTTTCGCGAACTCTTCCAATTAAAACGAATCTGCTGAGTAATCAACATCAAAAGTATATTTGGTGCTATATGATACGACAGATGAATTACCTCTCCAAAAATCAATTGAAATACTAGTTTCTAAAAAGCTCAATACTTATAAAACCATATATCATCTATATGTGCTCTCAAAGGGAGACTGATGAGATTACCGTATAATTGATAATTAGTTATACTTAGGGTGTACAAAATTTCTCTATTTTTCTATTTTTCTGTTGAATAGAAATCCGTTTGGTAACGCAACTTCATTTTTCTATTTCTGAAACAGATTTCTTTTCCAGAAATAGATTTGGAGCAGAAATCAGAAATTAAAATTTTTAGTTTTTCTATTTCTTGAATAAAAATGAGAAATCAAAATTTTTTTTATCGTTCACTTTTATCACCGTCCGTCGCCCACTTGCCGCCTGTGGGATGTCGGACGCTCGTCGCCAATTGTCGCCTGCTCGCCACTTGCCTCGGCCACCAGCCGCCAACCGGGCAACGTCCACTACACTCTGCCCACCCATCACCTTGATTGCTAGATGCTAAACGCCCACCAGTCGTTGGCTGCTACTTGCCAATCATTGGATGCCGAAGCCTTATCACCAACACGATGGTCGCCAGCGACCATCTGCCGCTCACCACCGTTCGTCGGATGTTGGCCGCCCGCCACCCGCCGCCGGACTCGGCCACTAGCTACTCGCCGCCGACCTCCTATTGCCGGCCTCCTATTGCTGGACTCCAGACTCTAGACTTTGGCCGCCCGCCGTTGGTCATCGAACGCCGAGTGTTGGACTTCAAACTTCGGCCACCCGCCACCAGTCACTAAATGCCAAACACTGGTCGTCGAATGTCGGACTCCGGCCACTGAATGCCAATCATTACCGCTCTTAGAAATAGAAATTTTATTCTATTATCAAATTGATTTTTTATTTCAGAAATAAAAATTTTTAATTGTTATCAAACGCGTTTCTTTATTCAGAAACTCGTCCATGGAATAGATATTGAAAAATCAATTTCTAACCAGAAATTGATTTTTATTCTAGAAATTTTGTTATGTGCGCCCTTATTTGTCACTAGAAATTTTGTTACATGCGCCCTTATTTGCCACTGTATTTGCTCAATTTCTTTTATCTGCCATTTGTTCTCTATACGTATTGCTTTATTGATACTATAGATTACACCAACGTCAATCTCCAAGTGACAAAATTTTCTATACTGTTCTGCAGCTTTTCCGGAAGTCGTATAAACTTTAAACCGTATATTCCAACATCAAGTTCTAAAACCTTTTTACTGCCAATGCATCCTGGAACTTAATGTAGGAGATTTAGATCTTATATTTATAGATGAATCATCACCACATACAATACTATAAAATGATCACCACATAGTACTATAAAATGCATAAACAGTTTTTACTTAAAAGATTTATTTTTGAAGCATGCATCATTCAATAACCAAATGTTAAATTAAGTTTTAAGAAATTAGTTGTGAGCATGTACCATTGTGAAAGTCCAATCAAACAAGAAAGCAACTCAGATTTAGGGTGATCAGCATGGACTCAATTTCTCCGGTTAGTAACATATCTGCAGACATCCCTCTTCTCTAATTTGAGCAATACCGCTGGAGACTGAAGAATTGGCAACGGGAGAAATTCAAGTTCAACAAAGCCGTATAATTCAAAATGTGCGTGCCATAAAGCCAAACGAATCGAATTCAGGATATAAATATTTGACTAATCTCTCAACCTCTGAAAAAGACTGTCTTAGACCAAAAAAATATATCTCGAAAACTGAAACCTGAATTTCCCGGGCACAAGTTCATCTCTATATCAAAGATTATGAGAGTTGTCTAAATTCTACCTAAAACATGGCTAGTTAATACTAGATTGCTCATGGTGCCACCACAATCCGGCCGGCAACTTGGTCAAGATCTCGTTGACCAGTTGATGTAATTCTCCTTCCACTGCACAAACAAAAATCCAGCATAAGTTTAAAGCTGGCGTCACGAAATATTCACGCCACGAAAAATGCAGATATAAAACCGCACTAATGGTTCAAGAGATGACTATTGTGCATTCTAGCACGTCCCCAGCAAAGTCTAATCCAGTAAAACCTATATGCATACCCGCATTTGATCTAATAATTTTGCCATTTACCATAAATGAGCTAAGTGGCTAAAAATCCAGGCACTCACCCCCTTGGATCAACATCGACGATGTTCATATTCTGCAACTGTTGAAGGATGTGGCGGGCGACAGAACCACTGCTCTTGCAGAAATGGGGTGGCCGACTTCCATTCCTTTGGCTCCCCCCATAAATTCTGCGGAAAGCACCTACGCCGAGCCCTCCTCTCAAGTATATCTTCCTCGCCATTGAGGCTGCAAATAAATTTTAAACTTAAGCTTGAATGGATTTTTCAAGAAGACCACCGAATTTAATATAACCCAAATGGAAAATCACTCATACCGGCTCTGATGTAATACCAGTCAGGATCATAGGGAGCAAGCTCTTTGAACTTGGCAGTCTTCACAATGTCAGTCCAGTGAGGTAATTCAATCTGTTCAGAGACATCAAAGAATCTTTAAGTACTAAGACAGAAACAATCCCTCTCTAGCTTAAGTGAAGCAGATCTCGTTGCTAAATTAACTTCTCCAAAGCACTCAAGGTGCTTTTCTGAGTTTACATAAAGAATTAGACATTATATTACATAAATTTTCTGGAAAAAAACAGGATGCTCGACGAAAAACATCAACAGCAGAGTTCCAGCAGTAAGAAGCATAGAAACTTGCTTAAGTGCAGAGTTCAAATCCAAGCTACCAAAACATGAAATTCTATCCCAGCAGCAGCACACCACCCCACAACACACAAGTATCAACCAAGACGTTGTCGATCTTATCAAAATAATTATCTTTATTGCATTGCGAAAACGATGCGTTGCCACTCCACGGACCCTTCCTGGCAACTGATCCATGGCACTTTTTTCTTCACAGACATTCACTCAATCCGAAGCATACGAAAAATTTCAAAACCTCACAACCCAGTGCAACTCCGAAACTACTGCAAACAACAAGAACCCGCACCACCAGCAGAATAAACCTCCCCCATTCCCCAATCCATTCGACACGCCAAGGCAATCTCAATCAATGCCGAAACGAACCACTAGTTGCACACCCATACACCTACGGGAACTCCAAAGCCACCTCCGATATGAGACACAATGGCAGCCCTCTCAACCATAGAAAATCAAGCTCACAGTACAGCACGATCCAAATCGACATTAACACATCCAATCACGCCCTAGCAAACGCAAAACAAATTCAGCTTCAAAAAACATTCCTCGTAGTTCCAACTCAGCGCGCGCGCTTTTTACCTTGCCGGATCGCTTAAGGTGAGCCGCGTAGGCATTGACGAACTCGTGCGGGGACACGTCCTTCACTGTCCTCGCGGTCGCCATGGTCGAGTCGGTGCGCCGAGAGCAGTGAGACCTCCGTTTCAGCGACAGCAGCGACGAAGGTCGCGAGATCGGGCTGTTTATATACGGTTAGGGTTTTTCGGTCGAATGGAGAAGATGGAGATCGAAGAGAGTGGGCCGGGAACGGATTGGGCTGGGCCTGAGAGGTCTTCGGAGGACTGAGCTTTTAGTTGGGCCAGCCCACTGGGGATTGTTGGGTGCAATATCTTTCAAGAATCACCGAGAATAGTTCATCAACAACTGTCCTATGAGAAAACTCCTTAAAGCAAAAAATAAAATATTTTCATTTCCACAAAATTTTCTAAACGTAAATTATTGTTGATTGATCAAGTATTTCAGGTGATAAAAAAATTATTTTTATGATTTTTTCAATTCATTCATTTTCTACAAAAAAAAAAAAAAAAAAAAAAACAGAGCCTAATTGTTAATTTTTCATGACTCATATTCCACATCTTAAGAAACGGGAGGTCTTGTTAAGATCCTTTCGGATCATCGACTCCTTGTGATGGATGGTCTATTGTGGTAGGACTCACATCGGAGCGCATTTGCAAAATATCAAGTGACATAGGGGTCTTTTTGTGTACTGCATACATCGAAAAACTTGTGTCGATGAAAGCCGTCTTCTTTGGCCATGATGTTTCGGGTAAAAACCATGTGGTTCTTTCTTTTTTTTCCTTTCTTTCTGTTTTGAGCCGGTTCATATCTGTGCAAAAAATGATTCTTTCCTAGATAGCAAATTACATATATATCAAGTAAATATTTTCTTGGTAATGTGGGAAAAATAGAGGACTAAAGTCATAAGTTTTTGGTCAATAATTGCCTCCATGATATCCAAAAAAAAAAAAAGGTGGAGAGGGGGTTGTAGGGTGATGGACCATGTTTCCATGTGGAGGAGTAGACCGCTCCATGAGGGTTGTGGCAGGGTGTGGTACCACACGAAGGAAACAAAAGGGTACTCTTCACATCCCTTTTTCCTCTCCCTCTTTTTCATTTCTTATCCATCTCCTTTTATTTCCTCTTGAGCCGGCCGACTTCGATTTTAAAGACGACAAGAAATAAAAACAAAGAACCCCCTCGAGAAATCCACAAAACAGTCAAGATATAAACGCTTGAGAGATATCTTGATTCCGTTCAATCGTAATCAACATATAAGAATAATGATGAAGATAGTATTTGAACTTTGACTTAATATGTAATGTAGTTTTTAAATTTTAGAACAACATGTGATGTGATTTATGAATTTTTAATTTATTCAATACAGTCCATAAATTTTTTTTATGCATGTTCAACTTCATCATTAAACTATATAAAAATATTTAATGTTAACAATATTGAATATTTTCATGTATTAAAATTCTAAATATCATATTGAATAAATTGAAAGTCCATGAATCACCTTGCAAATTACGTTAAAATTTGGAGACTGCATTATATATTAAGTCAAAATTCATGGACTATCAGTATCATTTTCTTTAACGTCTTTCAAGGGGTGGTGTTTTTGGCTACGTATGCCAGAAAAAGGGCCGAGAAAGGGGGCACGTTATCGATGCCGGAAGCGTCCAAATGGCAAGATTCAAGTGGTGCACGCCCGACAAAACAGGGGCGGGCCAGGGGAGGTTCGGGGTCGTCGGCAACACCTATGTTTGATCGAGTGGACGCATCTGCCGACCGGAAAACAAAAGGAATAAAGCGCCCCAGGCCGTTCCAAATTTCGATCACCATCATCGTCGTCGTCGTCGTCGTCGTCAACGCCCCTCTCATCAGACCCTGCTGCTGCTGCCGCTGCCGCAAAAGTTACAAGAATTCGAAACGTCACATCCGAGCGGCCATCCCCGGTTCACACATGCTCGTTCGCCTACCTTCGTGTATATCCATGCAGCTCCTTCCATCTTCAGGCGGGATGATCGGTGCCTGATGATGCTGATGATGCAGATTCGAGTTGAGTAAATCGGGTTGGAAGTGGAGCTGCTGCGAGCGCCTCTGTCCGCAGAAACTAAGGCTCAGATCACATGCTTTTTCTTTCTTTTTTTTTGGGGGGTGGCGCTTGTCGCGCATGCCGGAATTAACGAGATTTGCCTCCTCCTAGACATGTGCGGATCGATTTAAATTTACCCACATTTAGATCGAGAAGGAAAAGGCGGGGTTGGGTTCTGTTTTAATAAAAAAGATGATAGTGTATGAGCTGCCACGAGGAAGGAGCTGCATGCGGGGAATGTGCTGAACATGCTGTACAATTCATGCTGCTGCACTGTCTCCTCATGTTCACATGCCACGTCCCTCTCTCCCTCTCTCTCTCTCTCTCCCTTCGCTATCGTCCAAAACTCCATAGTCTCTCTCTCTCTCTCTCCCCCTCTCTATCTCCATGTGCTCTTCCCATGTGCTCTCTTTCTCTCTTTCTCTCTGGTCCTCTCGGCTGGCCCTTTTGAGGAAGCCACCCCTCCTTCTTCCAAAAAGAAAAGATAAAAAGAAAAGTCTCACATCTCTTTCCCTTAAAACCCTAACTCTCCTCGCCTCATTTACACGAATGCCCTCCTCCACCAGAGCCTTTATCCGGACTGCCATGCATGTGTCGGGTGCACAGAGCGAGAGACCTTTATCATGATTATCATATTCGGGTTTAAGAAGCAGAACAAAAGCTTCTTTTGTCTTTGCCTTAATCTTCCGGATCATCCCTTAGAACATTCTCTCCCAACGCAGGTTCCGAATGAATCTCGGGCCCGAGGTTCTAGCACCTGCAAGACACGGCTCTACTCATGGCATTTTCTCATATCATCTCTTCTTCGACCATCGCCTCTAAGTTTCTCAGAGAGAAGGAAGAGAAACGAATGCCGCGAGGTTAGTCCAAGCTCTGATCTGCTGCTGTTAGATGTAAGCACGTGGGGTTTAATCGATCTCGCGACATGTGGGGAGAGATGCAACAGGGGCAGCAGCCACATGCGCGTACATCGAAATGGCCTTTTGCTTCCATTCCCGTCCACCCCCGTACTTCGCATGTGCCGTTCCAGACAGGCAGGCTTTTTGCAGCCCAAAGAAGATGGCTCCCAACTTGCGCCACTGTTCCTTTCTTTCCCCCCCTTCCCGCGTCTTCTTTTTCAACCTTCAAATCCATCCTCAAAAAGAAAGGGAAAAGAAAGAAAACACCCCCGAAAAAAGGAGGGGGAAATGAAAAAAAGAAGAAGAAAGATTTAAAATGAAGAAGGACCCACTATTCATATGCTCTTCTTACCTAAGTCCCCACCATCACGTCACGATTCAAATTCGATCTGGACCATTAAAGCCGTGCTGGGGCCCAGACCTTCTCAACTTATTCATTCATTCCTGCATGACTTGATAATTTTTGATACAGTGATTTGCTGCTCCTGTAATTCCTCCTGTTCAGGAAGAGAGAGATATTTCGAGTTCCTCGTGCCCTAGACGTGTGGAGGAGGGCATTGACGACAACATTTGTACAGTCGTAAAGCGATGTGCTTACGAAACAACCAGGGTCACTTTTGTTCCTTCGGAACATAAATTAGATTTAATAAAAACCTTAGGGTTTGCCAGCCGATGGGTGGCCATCATCTGCCTCATTTATTGCATGGGGGAAAAAAATATCTTATCTTTGCTCGTAGAGGTACATGACACTAGAATACGGAGACTGTTCGTGTGCAACATTCGATGAAATTAATGTTGATGTCTTCCCAACCGTCAGTTGCGAGTTAGGTCGAAAGGAATTATGATTTCCTCGACCAATCACTTCGCCTATCGTGCTCTTTGGTCAACACAGTCTCTCCATCAAATTCACTCGATCGAGGTCGCATGCGATTGGAAATTCTTCTATTACCAACTAGGGCAATTTGTACACTTTCTATGGATCGTGAAAAGCAAATAGAGAAATGCGTTATTTCATGAGCACGGAATATTATTGGTGTTGATCTTCATCTAAAAAGATTCATAAGCATGTCGAAAGAACTAAACATGTAACGTTTGATTCCGTAGGCTTTATTCGGGAAGCGAAGGAGGAGGAGGTGAACAGAATCGGGCAATTTTGCAATTTTTCCAGAAAAATTAGACAACAAATTAAAGAAAAATTATCCAAAAAATCATAAACCTGCTATATTTTTGTCAATTTTTTTTTTTTTTTTTTCATCTCTACTCTATTCCTACTCTACACTCACTTGCAGGACTTGTCAGGCCCGCCTCTCTTGCGGGCGTGGGAGTCGCAACCCACTCTCAAACTTACGCGTCCCTACCCCATCCCCCCCGAGAAGGTGGGGATTTGAACCTCACCTCCCCCTTGGAAGGGTGGGGCGTGGGGGCGAATTCAATTGATTCTAAACTTTTTTAACTATGTCAATTGAGTTTTAAATATTTTCAAATTTTGTTAAGTGAGTCAATTTGATTAATTTTAATTAGAATTCACCGATATAGATATCGGTTGTCTTATGTGATACAGACAGCACTCATGTGGATAAATTTTAATAATATTTTAATATCTTTTGAATTTATCAATAATTTATTATTTTGCTTTCTTTCTCTCTTTCTTTCTTTTTTTCAGCTCTGGCGGGCGAGGTCGGTGGCCGACCATCAACGGCCACAAGCGAGGGCCAACGAACCTTGAATACGAATATTTGGTAGCGAGGGCCAACGAACCTTGAATACGAATATTTAGGACACGTTATCCTTGAATAACTGTCTCATCTAACATTTTCCCTGTGCTTTCTTGGACTCGGTCTACATGTATACAAATCCTCATTTTCCACGTTAGAATTTGCTTCCGGCTTGTCCTCCATTTCCGGATCCATTTGTACCGTCCGGAGATTTTCTGGATTCGATCCCGCAAGATGTGGTGTCAGTAAAGTTAGGTCGAAGAGTGCGCGAGGACGAGCGAGGACTTCGGTGACAAACGGAATTAATTATAAGCTTAAACTACAAGAGGTCCGAGCAAATTTTCTGCAAGTTCCGATAGGCGAAGTCACTTCATATTTATTCAGGTGCTTTCAAAGAATACAAAGATTGAATTTCAAAGTGATGCCACAATTAATTTACAGAATAATACATATGGTAAGCGAATGCTTAGATGAGCGAATCATTTTCAAAATGCTTAACGATATGATATTCCCCCCGCTTTTGTAAATTAAACTTCATGAACAAGACTCTATGTATCTCTCGTTTTCCTTGGAAAAATGGCTTACATTACAAACGAATTGAAAAAGACAGTTGCATTTCGTTTTTCATAAAAAAAAAAAAAAAAAAAAAAAGCAGAAGAGCAATAAAGAAAATGAGAAGGAAGATCCAAAGCAATGGCAATTCCGTAAAAATTCGCAAACCCGAGGGCAATTTCCCAAATCTCCATTACATAAACCTCGTAACCTATCTCCCTCCCTTCCTAAATAACACGTTCAACATCTCTCTCTCTCTCTCTCTCTCTCTCAAACATGAGCTCGTCGACAAGAACAAGATCAAGAACAGCGACGGCCTCCTCAGCCGCCGCGTCAAGAAGACGGCGGCGAGCCAGCAAGCTGGCGCGCGCCTGCATGAGCAAGCGGCGGAGGCCGGCCGGAGGCATGTGCTCCTCCTCCTCCTCCAATGACGCCGTCTCGGAGAAGCTGGAAGCTCTCAAGAACCTCATCCCGGTCACCAGGGACGGCGGCGACGACGCCGTCGCCACTGACGAGCTCTTTCAAGAAACGGCGGATTACATCCTCCGGCTGAGGACCCAGGTCCTCGTCCTCCAGAAGCTGATCCACTTCTACGGATCGGCCGATCTTCCCGAGAAGCAACGCGAGATCGACGACGCTTCCTCTGTATTATAGTCTCCAGCCTCCACCACGAGAAAAGACGATGGTTCTTCAGATTGAACTCCGACGGGAAAAATGCTTTTGGCTGGCGACAAAGCAAGCGCAGAGGAAAATTCTGGAATATCTGGTACGAAATTAGAAGGAAAGAGACATCATTTGAGCTCAGATTGTCGTTGGAGATCATTTTCTTGATTTTTTTTCCTTCCTTTCTTCACTTTTATTTTCTCGTCGGACTGCATTTTTCCAAGAAAATATGTTATAGATAGTTTCTGTCTTCTATCCATATATCCCGGTCCATATTTTTGTTTATGTAGGCTTCTAGTTTGCAATTCTCACGAAGTTCTTATTTCCATATCATGGTGTATGTAACAGCTCATATTAAACTAATTTCCCGTCGTTCCTAGACCGTTCCATTTGGGATGGACCATATCAAAATTAGTCCAAGCAGTATTACCTTTTATATCACTAGTTAAAAAGGGCGGGAGGAGGTGATTGACGCCGGCCCTCCTCTCGGTGTTTTTTTTAGAGAGAACAAGAAAAAATATCTTATAAAGAGGCAATGTGCATTCGAAGACGATGAATCGAGTTAAGATATCAAACTGGCTATGTATATCCATCCGAATGTTGCTAACGAGTGTCTTCGAAGCACAAGAAAGCATGTGCTCTTGGATGTATGGTCGCTCTTTGGACGTTCAAGAACTGAAAAATATCTAGGGTCGGTGTGAATTTTCGAGGGATGATTTCAAGGACGCGATGGAGATCCGAGTGAAGAAGACGGGAGTGCCCCTGGAGAGATGCCGGGGGGTCGAGCAAGTGATTGGACGACAGGGATCACTGTCACTCGAAACGAGACACGAAGGGAGGGAAGCATGTGCAAAAGCCAACATTTTAGGGCTCCCTCGTTCGCTCGCGTTGGTGGGATGATACGATATTTATTATTGTTATGAGTTATTGTCGGGCTGGGGGGTGTGTGGAAATGTGTCAGCTCAGCTGCCCGGCTGCATTCCTTCACATGCCCCCTCTTTTCTTTCTTGGGTATTTATTGCTTGTGCGAGCGCGCCAACATAATGCCATGAAAAGTAGCTTAATATAAGTCTCTCGTGTAATGTCCAGTGCATGTGAGCCAAAGTCGCGTGCGCTGTTGGGTTAGATGGATCCTGCATAAAGACCTGCGTCGTTCAGTCATGCATGTGAGCTCGCCCGATTCATTTAAGATTTCGACGGCTATCCTAGAGCTAGTTGGGCTATTCATGTGATGTTGTGGAATATTAAAGTAGAAGGAGAGAGAAGCCGGATTGGTTAAGAGGGTGGAGAAATTAGAAATTGGATGTAATCTCGGTTTCGCGGTTTCGAAAGTCTTAAGGTGAATTTCACAAGCTTCTCTCGCCTCTGTGCCTCGGATCCAAGAGAGGTAGCCTCGCCCGCTCCTCTTGATTTTGTGCCCATCTAATCATCTCGTAAAGAGAGTGAGGTTAAAGAAGTATGGGGGAAGAGTTAAAGCGGGCGACTGATCATCAGGACCGTTTACCTACCTTGGCTGCCCTTTTGGATGTTCATCGATTTTGGGTCACATTCTATTTCTTTGCTCATTCAAGGAGTAGACAAATTTGCAGATTGTATTCGCTATTCAGTATACCATTTATGGCTAAAGTAAAGGATGATAGCATGCCTCCTCACTCCTTGCCTTCCCTTTGTGCAGTGTCTTCTCAGTATTCAATGTGATTCTTCCTCACTTTTTACTTACTAAAGCCATCTAAACATACATATATGCATTTATATATTGTCAAAACTCATTTGTCTCCACGTGCACCAAACCCTTTTTTTTTTCATGTCACTATTAGGACCCGTAGGTTTCATCGGTTACATTTGACCACACGCTATGATTCCTCTAAGATTTTCATCTCGGGATAGTGCTTCTTAGAGGGGGCAGTGCAGCACCACTTGGCAATGGCAATGCATGTTTCATTGCTACTATCTATAATCAGTCTAAGTATGAATGCTTATTAATTTAACCCTAATGGAATTATGCTTTCTTTCGAGATTAACGTTCTCTCAGCTTTCTTCATTGCAACAATTAGCTACGGTTTCGAGGTTGTTTAGTTGTTTAGGTTTCTTTAATGCGGTTCCAGTACAATACCAAACCGAAATGAACTATCAAGGTACCGATTTTTTTTTCCTCACTACCCGAACAGAATGAAAACCAAACCAAATATACATGGAATTTTCAGCTTGGTTCAGGTAATATTAACAACCCTACTTAACCATGCAATTGCTTGGCATGGAATTTTGTGGGAGTAAAGACAATTTCGTTTAGCACCCATAGTCACATCACCAGGGCAAGAGGCCAAATGTCTTAGCAACACTAGTTTCTCCTTATGACATCTTTGGATTAACTTACTCGAGATATAGTCCGCTTTGACCCGTCCCATATTAAGCCTCACGGTTTTATCCTTTGCCGTATTGGCATATAGCTCGCTTAACTTTGGTGTTCCAAAGCAAAATTTGTCATTATATCAAAAGATGCCTTTGTAAGTTAACTTCGGTTTTTACACACACACACACATACATATATATATGCCATAATTGCTCTCTATTCAGTGTACAATTCAGTTCATTCATGTCCCCTTCGCCATCCTAAAAGATTATTAGGAGCCACTTCTTGGTGGTCAATTCCCACTCTTGTCGGACCGGATTGTTACACTCTTTGGCTAAACTTTCGACTCAATAGCTTCAATGAAGCTCTCCGCTTTGCCCTTAGCTTTGAGGCGTCGGATGTAATCTTTTCTGGACAATATATATTCTCGGCAAGTTTTCACGCGAATTGAATTGATTTATATCGTCGAAAACAATCACTCTGCACAGACACGCTTTTCTGCATCTGAAATGGCCTTCAAGGCATTTCCTCTTGCCGGTCCTGACTTTCCTTTTGTTTCAAAATCGGGGCATCAATTTCTCTGCATAAGCTGAGAGTAGCTAGTTTGGCTAAACCAAGTCATTTTTACTTTAGAATTCTATTCCGTGTTATTTCAAATTCAATCCTGCTTAATTAGTTCCTTATTTTCCTTCTTTTTCCATGAATCAATCGCAATAACATCACTTAGAAAATCAACTGGGAGTGGTCATGGAGCATGAGCGAGTCTTGGCCGCTATAATTCGACGCAAGAGGAGTCACATTAGCAGAGCAGCTCCAGATGGAGATCGTCGTTCTGCTGGCCAAATCGAAATGTATCGTAGTTGATCATTAAAAGACTACAGAGGGGAATAGCAAGAGCAAAGATTATGCGACAAGAACAGCTGTTACATGTACTAACAAAATTCACCTAAAATTGACTTACTGAAGACAAACCAGCCTAATGAAAGTTTACGTAACAAACGTTACCCAGGATGCAATTACCAAATTGTTGTCTGAAACACAATAGAACATGTGAAGAACAAAAGAGCATACTCGCACATGCTTACGCATCGGATGCATATACATCCAGCTATTCTTTGCAACAATTCAATCAAATAATACATTTTCAAGGGTTACAGATTGTCTTCAATTGGTCGAGGCAGATTGATGGTGTTTGCCCGCAGAAAATCTCCATGTATCGCCTATCATAAAGGCAAATCTTGGTTTTTGCAAACCAAAGCTGGATAACTTTAACTGTTGATAAATAACTTTTAGATTTGGACTTACAGATGATTACTCGAATTCCTGAATCCCGATCGAGCTCTCATATAAATTGCTAAAAGCATCAGCAAAATGGTGTTGATTTACAAGCACGGTAGCAATCATTAGAAGCACAATTCCAGCATTTCACCAGATGGTCTCATGATTATATCAAAGACCTGAAATAGAAGAAAGAGATGGAATCGAGTGGTGAATTATCATAGCTGAGGAAGAAGCCGGAGCTCAGAACTTCGGCAGATGAAATGAAAAATGTCAAACCTCATTAGATAGGTATCCCCGAAGAAATCCGCAGTTTTGAGTCCATCCCACCACTAACCACACAATCACCTCTCCACCAGTCCGCCCCAAATACCTGCACCACCATACAAAAAGCCATAAGTTAGCCAATGAACGAAAGAGCAGCAACTAAAGGAGAACTCAAAGCCCAATAATCAGACATGGAAAAAACAAGCCACACCTTATCTTTGTGAGTGTCAATGACAGCTAGAGGCCACTGCAAGAGAAAATTGCATCAAGAAATATATTTCTCAAACTGGAGCTCTGCCAAAGACAATTGTGGCTAATTGGTCCAAAGTTAAGAGTTAACTTACAGCAGTTCTCAAGTCCCATAGCATTATTTTCCCATCATAGGATGCAGAAAGTAGATGAAACCAAGATTTATCGTGCCACTTGCAAGCTGATATCCAAGAAGTGTGCGAGGAAAACTGGAAGATGGGGGCCGAACTTGCTGAGAATATGCAAGTTTTATCAGGGAGAGACATTGAGGGGATGAGTACTAGAAGGAAAACTGTTTAAGCTGCCTCGCATTTACTTGCATGTCATCTCATAAGAGTGCACCATTACTAAGACAACTGCAAAGTACCTGGTTTGCGAGGATCCCATATCCTAAGAATAGGATCAGAACCTCCAGCAGCAATCAAAGCAGAGCCTTCACCTCCAACATCAAGGCAATTGAGGACTTTCCCACAGAACTGCATGCAAGAATTGCCAATTTTACTTTGTCTAATGGGAAGAAAGTCAATCTTCTAGCATTTCCCATGCTATTCAAAACTACTAATGTGTTGCAGAAAATATTGCCCTAGTGACATAAAAGCTCCAAAAGGCCTATTACAAATACAAATAAAGCAAGAAGGGAGAGGGTAGAAATCATTTATCATACAATGTTCAACATATCTTTGCCAGTCTCGACATCCCACCGTCTCACAGAGTGATCCCATGAAGCAGAATAAATTGTCTCCGCTTGTGGCCAAATCACTGAAGATACACATTGTGTATGGCCTACAAGTGTAGACACAGCTTCCTCCTGATAGCAATGAAAAATCAATGTTAGTAAGCTGCCAAAGAAAGTTTTTCTAGTCCAGATATTTGTGCTAGTTTGTTATAACTACTCGACCGACCCTTTAACGTTCGTAATAAACAGAAGAGCAAACAACTTTCCCAGCAAATTTGGTATTTGTTACTAAATGATGGTGACTAACTCCTTAACACTACGCAACAGTAGAGTCAATCTGTGTTGCCTGAAGGAAGAATGACTTCCTAATTGAAAGAAAGGGTCCACATGCAGGAGCTATTCAAGAATTTTGGAAACCGTCATAATACAACTTAGACGACTCAAAATGAGGTAATAATCACATCAAGTACATTTAACATAGTAAAGAAGGAAGCAATACCTCCATTTGAGATTCCTCAACTTGATTATTAACTTTTCTCTTCTTGACTGTTACAGGATTGTTGTCTGCTGCCAACTCCTTCGTGTTCCACAAATTAATAGTACAATCCCAAGAACCAGAACAAATCTGATTTATGCAACCAAAAAGAAGCCGGCTCAGTCTTGGGGTATAATTCTGATGCTTTTAACAATACAATGATACCAGGGTATAGACAGGACCATGTCTCCAGCAGAACTCGCTGAAACACTTTGCACTGATGCTTTATGCCCCCGCAGAATCTTAAATGCCCTCATCGTCGCAGAAGAATTAAGAGATGCCTCGGTATGAATCTTTTCATGCAAAAGAGAGAAAAAAATAATAATTGAGTGGATGCAGGGATCACATACAGTAAAAGAGGAGGCAGTACCATCATTTAATTACCTTCCACAACCTTAGTGTCCTGTCTTTTGATGCAGTTGCCACACAAACACTCTCAGCTCCTGCATTCACACCACAGGCAGTCCATAGTCAATATGCAAACTACACTTGGGACTGCACCCTTGGAATGAGGGGACGTATGCTTTGCTTGCAGTACATAAAAATCATAACGATGACTTGAGGAAAAGCTGGACCATGACACTAAAAGTCACCTTGTTCATTTCATAATTTCTTCATTACACCAAAGTTTCAGAAAGGAAAAATTGCCTTGAACAGTATTGGCAAAAAAAGATATAGCCCCTATAGGCCATGCTAACCTACAGATAAATTTTGCAATTTGTAGTATCAACATTGGACTGTTTAAATTGCATCTCCATGCGTGATACAGTGTCCTCTCTGAAGATTCATCAGAAACCATAATTTGGTGATAAAACAAGTTCAGAAAACAGTAGAAGTATATCGTAATCATATATAATTTCATAAAAGTTAATGAGCAACCCCATCATGCAAAGTAGGAACCCAACTTTAACAACCATGGTAATGATGATACAATTACAATCATTTACATGTCCAATTCAGCGGATGCATTCACATGTGCTTTGTACCTTCTTGATCGATGACACTGACAGAAGTAATTGCATCACTGTGTCCTCCTAATATATGAGTGCATGATCCGGGAGCATCCCATACCCTTAATTCAAGACATCAAATTCATCGTCATTAAAAATTGTTGAAACTCAAAGTGAATTTCGTAAAATGATTGCTGGTGCAAGATAGGAGTGAGGAACAAGCTTCTTTAAGTATTACCTTCCTAAACCATCATAACATCCTGTCAAAATGAACCTGCCAGATAATAAAACGAAAACTGAGAAGAAGAATAAATAGCCCAAAAGAAGAAAACAAAAACCAGAGAAATCCAGTGTAATTGGTTAGGTCAGTACAGCATATGGATGGATGTTATCCTGTCTAACATGTTCATAAGTCCCACTTCCAAGCTAAAATACATTAAGTTATGCCAAAAGTATTGTGAATCCTCCAAAACTAGAGGTGGTTTTAAGTGTTAAGAAAATGTCTAGCTTTGTGACAAATCACCTTTCGAATATAAGATTCTGCACTGAAGTCCTGAAATAACACATAATTCCTCAAGGAGTCCCATTCAATGCGGCTTATCACATTAAATGAGCAGGGAGCTGTGCTCCCATTTTCTAAAACAAGCTTGCAAGACTTTCATACCCAAAAAAGCATTAAAACTAAAAAGCTTCTCTTGAGAACTTCAAACTGTATGAAATTGCAAATATCACAAGTTATATTAACAAACTTGTTACTGCTGAAATTGATACAGAACTTTTCATTTGCAAGCTGGTAACAAATACATCTGCAATATCCAATTAAGATGAAGCACAATAACCAAAAAGAAGACATTAGGCACTTAAGTCGATGACTACAATTCTAAAATTTGCAGTTATCAGACATTAAAGCTCCGGAAGACCCCCAAAAGCCACACCTTCGACTAGAAGAGAATCGTTAAACTAAGATCTGCAAACCTATAGCAATTTCATAACACTAGGATATATCTTCTGAAAAGTGAGAACACCATAAAATGCAAACAAAATCCCCTGACAAAGCATGCAGTGTTTCGAGAGTGCTGTTCAAATGCAAAGAAAAGGCATCCTTGCATCCCTTTATCCTTTTGATGTCAATATACTTACCTAGGATTAGACCCATCAACTGCACTAACCCAATCCTCATGCTCAGATGCATCTTCCTCTTTTCGTGGGGCTACAGCTCTAATGTACTCTATCTCCAATACCTTCTCCTGTAATAACCAAAAATTCCTACTTATATATCAAGCTAATAGCAAAGAGGAATTCATTGTCGCTTCGATTAAATGAACTACGGACCACATCTCGAAAGAGAATATTAAACAAGTTAGGAAGCTCGGATGACAGGAGTATCATAAAGCAGATTATCCCACCACATCAAACTATCCGCAGATTGCATCAATATTGAAGACCCAAACCCCAGTAACTAGTCATTTTAACCAAAATTAATTCACCAACTTATATCGAATAAAGATAATTATATTCTAGCTATCTTTACACTGTGCTGGTGAGAAGAAACAATATTAGTACCGCGGAAATGCCTTTGGCGAGAAGAAACTGTTCGAGCGACATCCGAATGAGCTCGCCATCGATCAAAAAATCAAACGGTTCCGGGTTCCAATCCGGATCCCCTGGCAGAGAAAATCAAATAGCTCAGCACCGCGATCAATCCACGCCACAGCAAAGGAAAAAAAAAAATCACGCCACGCAGCCTAATGCACCTAAAATCTAATACAGAAACTGCACATCTTCACATAAAAAGCGAAAGATTGAATAAAAAATCCGAATGAAGCTAAGAAAAGGGACGAACTTTACTACAACAAGGCAAATACAAATTCATCCATAGAAGGGACGAGCGACTGTTCACGCAACATTCCTTCGTGCTTCGAGAGCAATATAAAGCTCTTACCGGATTGGATGAGATTGTTGACGACGGTGGAGAGGCCCAGCCTGGTGAGATTAGCGGGGATCGCGATGGAAGCGGGAGGGACCTTCAACGGGGGCTGCAGCTTCGTGACGAACCGGACTTGAACCCGCCGGGACGTCTCCTCGCCGAAATCATCTCCGTCCATTGTCGCGGGAACAGCTCGAAGAGAGGCCGCGCGAGCGCCGGAAGTTGGATGCCGATGAGGATGGCGGTCGGTGGGGAATTTCAGGGTTTAAGCTGATGCAGTAGCTATGGTGAAGAAGAAGAAGAAGCAGAAGGAGAATCTTCGCTAGGGTTTTAGAGGATTTTCATTTTCGATTTTTTTATTTTTTTTAATTTGTTAGAACGCGACGCGTCGTTTTTGCCCCTTCTCCACCAAAGCGCAGGGTTCCCTGTCGTTTTTGTCTTCGGTCGCTCAGCCTCTTCTCGTTAAGAATGAAAGTCGTTCGATCCTTTATTTAGCAACCGCATGGAAGAAAATGTATATTAAGTATAAGCTAGAGAGAAAAAAATAAATTTAATTGGTATATATATTTCCTTTTTCTTCATCTATTTAGTGTTTGGCGAGGCTTTCGAGTTCACTCGAAATTTCAAAAAATGAAAGATTGGATTTGAGTAAAAATCAGCTTTATTTGTTTGTTGTATATTTAGCATAATTATTTCAATTTGCAATAATTGAATCGATGAATTTATTGAGTCTCCATCGAAAATTGCAATTTCCATGTCCCAATTCACAACCATCATGTGAACACGCATCGTGTAAATTATCATTATAACTATAGAATTATCTGTATTTCTAAGATCAACTTTCACAAAAGATTGAGAGAAATTTTCTAGGTACCTAGTAAAAGATAATAACAAAATCTTAACTTTTACATTCCTTATAATTTGGATTCAATGCGAAATTTTTTTATTAAGACAAATTATATAAGTACCCATTAACTTCATAAGAACAATAAAAAAAAAAAAACTTCTAATATATCACAAAGATTTCTCATTAAAATTTCTATGCTAATCTATATCATTAAATTCATTTAAACCAGTAATATTGAAAGCAAGCATTTAGATTGCGTTTGGTCATCTTAATTTCTAACCAAAATAGGATATGAATGTATGGAATTTTACTATGTCCTATCAACTGTTTGGTAATTGTAATAATAAAGTTGGATATATTTACATCATATTACACATATTATTTGGTATAAATGTTTATATGAATCACAAATTTTACAAATAGATATAGTAGAAACCTCTCGCCACACTCTTATCTATTTTATTTATTATTTATTATTTATATTATTTTCCTATCTTTTTTAATTATTACTTATATTTATTTTTCCCCTTCCATTATTCTCTAATAAAATTTTATTAAACGGAAAATTGTACTAATATACCTAAAATACTAAAACAAGTGATAAATATATATTTATGTATTGAATTTATATTGTAATATAGATTTAAATCCGAATATATAAGTAAAAATGAGATTAAATTAAAAAACTATTTTTTTTATTTTTTTATTTTGAATTCATTTTATTATAATTCAAATATTGTTTATATTGAAATATAATTCTAATTTGTCAATTTAAGAAATTTGTTATTTGAAAAGAAACTTTCTTATTATGATATTAGAAATTATATTCGCTTTTATTCCATCTCTCGTTATGAGATAATTTTATCCGGCCTATATCCTTTTATATTTAACTTTATCCTATGTTGAGTAGACACCAAACACAACCTTAAACCTCATTTGGTTCAGCTTTCCAAGGGATCTGGGTCCCCAAAATCCTTTGGGGAAAATATTAGACATTTGACAAATATTTTTTAAAATTCCTCGACCAAATGTCAGTATTGAGAATGTTGAAAGCTCAAAGCAGGTCCAAACTTATTTTAAGCTTTCAGTATTTTGAAAATGCAAGTCCACATTCTACTGTTCATCCATTGAACTTATTATTATTTTTTTTTCCAAAGTGTTTATCTGCCGCCGCCTGGGTCGCATAACCTCAAGCAACACCGTGACCTAGGCAGCATCACTTGGGTCGCGTGGACCCAAGCGACGCCTGCTTGGGTTGCGCGAACCCAAATCTGGCAGCCGGCAGGTGGTCGGCCATTGGTCGGCAACGAAGTTTTATCAGACTTGATTTTAATTTTTTTTTAAATTAATAAAAGCCCTTATTTATCAAACAATATATCCAGCAAAGTCACTTTTCAATGCACTTTAAATTATAATTTGCCAAATACTAAAACATTTTGGAAAACCCCTTTACCTTAAAAATATTTGTATTTTCCCAATGGCATTTCTCAAAAGCCGAACCAAACGGGCCAGAGGAGAGAAAATCCAGATTGGAAGCAAGATGAGTGGGGAGAGTAAGAAAAGTACAAACGTCCTCTTTCTCTTTCTCTTTGCTTATATACATTGATGTAAATAACTCGATAGTCTGGCCGATTAGAGAGCCTAAGGGGGGAAGAGAAAACATCTACCTTCTTGTCCATGTCTACAGTAAAGACCTGTTCATATATAGGTTTTGAAGCAGTCATTGAAAAAGGAAAACTGGGAAGCACCACTACAAGAAACTTCTTCAGCAGTTGCTGCCTTGGACGAAATCCGCAATCAAATTCGCGATGGCATTGGGCTTCTCGACGTGAAGTAAATGACCGCAGTCCGGCACTTGCCGAATGATTGCACTTGGCAGTTCACAGTGGAGCCTCTGCATTTCCAGCATTTTCGTTAGGGCAGTAAGAAATTCAAAGTGCGGGAAAACAAAAAATCCTTTGAAATGCGGGGGAGAAAAATAAAACAGAGAGAGCAGAACAATGTAACACAGACCTGAAGGGATCAGCTAGAGGTCCTTTTCAAACACAAGAATACGTAAAAGGAAAAATGGATGGCAAGCCAAATATCAGATAAGAGAGCAAAATCAACAAAACTGCCCTTGTTTGGTTTATAATAGAGTTTATGGATCAATGGAAACCTAAGCCATGGAAGCTATACAACTTCCAGCTTCAAAATCATTTTTGCAAGTATCTCCCTCTACAGCAAATCATTATGGCTTTGAAGGCTACTACAAGTCCAATCTGAACTAACCACTTGGAGCTTCTTGGTGATTATCCTGTCATGCTCGCCATAGACAATCAGAACTTTCTGCTTTACCTGCAGAAGTACGATATTGTCGAGTCAGAGGTGCACCCATGAGAATGGGTCATTCAGATTTCTTCTCTCAATCCTGACTCCAGTGAGACTTAAAGTTTACAACTGTCTCGATGGCCTCTGTTCCTCTCTAATCATGAACAGATACATTACAAAGAAATCAGGAGTGATATCAACCATTGAGTTCCTCAGGAAGTTGGGAGCGAATCAGACGAGCACTATCGGCAGACTCATGTTAGCCCTTAAAATAGATTCAACTGGTAGCAACTATAGTCCGCTACAGCCTTGAATTAGTCTGGTAAGGACTTTGACAATTTATGCCAGTGCATAGTCAGTTTAAAACTAATGGAAAAGCAAAGTTTCCATCCACTGCCTGGAAATTTCAATCAATTACTATAGCTTATAGGCCAAGATGTCCTTTACTATCACACTTGACTGCTGATCTATGGTAGGACACCATGATGGATGTTCCCACTGTTGTGCAGCTACACTATGGTGAAGGAACATTTAGCATCTGAAGGTTCTCCATTAGACAGGTCAGCTAGAGGGCTAAAATAATGGAAACATTGATTAAGTAATTGCAGCGCAATTACAAAAAGAGGTTAGCATGCAAAATTTCAATAGTTGTGCCAATCAATGCTACAAACATAAGAACCATCTACACTATATAATTGCAGATGTATTAACATAAGAAAAGAATAAAAAAAATCCAATGCACTAATAAAACCAATCTTTGTCCCATTTGATGGCATGCACCAACAGACTTGTCATAGAACGTCTGCTTATCAGGCAGACATAAAGCAGAAACATCAAAATTGCTGTACCTCTTTTATTTGGTCAATGACATTATACCCCCCACTCCTCATAAAACTAACACTTGCATCTTTCCACCATGGTAGTAGACAATGTAAGCGCCCGACCTAGAATGCAACAAAAGGACATAAAGAAGCTTAGATGGCTCCAACTATAAGCCTAGTTCATTTATTGTTGATGAAATAGATCACTTAATTATGGGGCAAAGGAAACAGAACCAAGTAAGAGCAGAGAGCTTTTACATTGGTCCAATCAAAACATGTAGCCAATGAGATTCCCTTGAAGGCCAACATATTGGCATAAAGCCGCAGTGGGATGCTCTTCAGCAAAGAAACCTGATATATAACAGACAAAGAACTAAAACAAACCGTATGTTCAGGTGGGACCGGCTAAAAGGAAAGTCAAAGAACTAAAACAAACTGCATATGTGCTTAGCAGCAGCAATGGGATTGTTTTAGAGAAGGGTCTGCCTTTATAACATTTAATCCATCAGTGCTTGAAGGATAATAAAAATAAGACTGATAAGTTGACTCAGTCTACAAAAAAGGAGGTAGATATGCAATGAGGAATAATGATATCAGAAGAATGCAATCATCTTATCTTGGTTTAAGAGCACGAGAATGTAGTGAGCTCTTGAAGTGTTTAGAATACTTCCTTGTATAAGATGCAAGGCACAACGATTTCTTGATAATTGCATCGGAATTCTGAGTTTTAAGATTATGGTATTCAGACCCTCCATCCTTAGGAGATGGAAATTGACCATCAGGTCCTCCTCTTCTTATCTCTATCTTTTGGCTGAGTAAGATTCAGTCAGGTAGTCGCTTCATTATCGGACATTAATCCATCACAAAGCAACTGATCAAACTAAATGCATATGCCATGTGAAATGGCGGCAAGCTACTTGAAACAAAAGGAAAATAGAGAGTGCTAATTCATGGAAAGTATTTGGTGCTCAGTGCAATGAATGGCAATGTACATATCCTGTCTGACACATATGTCCCACAAAATTCAATTTTAGACCTACCCCAGCATAGGCAATCAACTTGGGTACTTTCGCTAGCTGACCTGTGCCTTCCTCATAAACACACCCATTGATCAAGACCAGCTTCTCAACCTGTCGAGCCAAAAAGCGCATAAGAATGAAAACCAGAGGACAATAACCACAAAAGGAGGGAAAAAAAATCGATTTAGGTGGATTGTACATAAAAAGTCAGGCTTGAGTCCGTGGTCATCCATGACAATTGAAAAGGTCAAATGATGAAGAACAAGAAAAGCTTTTTAGTTTTTCCAGAGTCCAACTGATCAAACCATGAAGGAATTCATTGGCGGATTTAAATTGACGATTTGATCCAGTTGAATGCAAAAGGGAAAAAAGGCAGAAAAACTCAATTGAGCCCAACAACAATGTCATGCATGCATTTAAGAAACTAGAGATGGTTGGATTAATGTATCATATTTTCCCAAGCAAGATGTATCCACATTGTCCAAAGCTCAATAACAGGAATAGCATAAAAGAATCTACTCACAGCTTCTGAGTGATTGACAGCAAAGTCAATTGCAGCTGCAGCTCCTAGACTTGGTCCGACTAATACCATTGGCTTTCTTATATGGGTCTTCCACAACTAAAATGCAGAAGACCGAATCTTAATTTAGTAGCTGTAAGCTTTAAAAAGTTGGTCGTAGCAACATCAGAACATCAGAATAAGAAAGAAGAGAGTGCAACATGGTCTTCGGATCCTAAAGTAACAACAGAAGTAGAACATTTCCCAAATCTACGTAATCAAGAGCCAAGGAGTCACCTGATAGAGGTGATGTCGCTTGGATGAGACACCACATGGAGGACGCTTTTCTACCACATGCACATGAAATTTTTTTTTGCATCATTGAGGACCCAATCAAGAGTACAGACAGAGGATGTTAATAACCAGCTAAGAACAAGTCAAGCAGATTGATCAACCTAAGTCAGAGAATCCCCATCCAAGGACATCAACAGCCCATACTTCCAGACCAGCTTCCTCAAGTAAAGGATATGCATGTCTCCACTCTAAACAAGAACTTAAGTCAAAAAAACATGGCAGACATATATTAGTAATTAGTAAAAGTGTTCTGCTAATATGATAAGATTGCTATTAATTTTAAACCTGTCGAAGCAGTGTAGCAGGACCACCGGATTGTTGTTACTTCTTATCGATGGTTTCACGCAACTGCTCATTACCCAACCATCAGACGATTCAATCTGCAAGTGTGACAAGCATCAAAATGATAAGTCTATCATACAGCAGCTTTTGACTTCAGGCATTTTGAACACTTTGTCCTGTCAAATAAGCACAGGGCCCGAGTGATAAGTCTATAATGCAGCAGCTCTGAGATAGGTTTGTTTAAATCACAGACACCACCCAAAATTTTAGCCAAATTACAGTTTGCAACCCTGCAAAAATAAAAATAATATTGGTCCCATCACTGCAATTAAGCTAACAATTTCACCTCATCATCTTTTCTATCTCTTGTTCATTTTAGTTTCGATTTGAAGAAGTGTCGACAGGCTGCCACTCAACACTCACCAGTTGGAAAATTTTCTGTCTACATTTCATCTACATGTATTTCCGGAAGTGAAAAAGAAAGAAGCCAGAAAACTTGCCCAAGTTCAAATGCCCGCGTACAGTGTCGACAGGCTGTAACTCATCCGATCAATAATATCGCACGACAAGAAGAAAGCTTTTACTGCAATCAAAACCCCCTCTTCCTTCCCCTGCTACTACCGTGATTTCTTCCCCATCTACAGAATTATAATAGATATTATCTATTTAACCACATTATTTCAACGTGGAGAAAATATTAGGTGCCGCGAAGTAGGGCTTGAAAAGAGGGAACTTTGTCGCGGTGATCACATGGGTAGGTAGTAGGGGTCCTTTCGCTGGTCCAACGAGATGACTGCAATGCACGGACAAAACGCGCACAGAACACACAGTACGCCAACAACAACAGAATCACGAGCAGAAATGCCGGCCTTCACAGGCAATGTCACTAACTTTTCAGCAACACCAATCGTTACATTGCGCACGGAATGAACCTCTCTCATCGTTTTCAGGCAAGGCGCAAGCCGGAGATCGGGCAACGAGACGAAATGACCAAAGAAGAACAGAACCGGCACCGCGGCCACGAGGAACGAAACCGCATGCAGAGATTTAAAGCACAGCCAAGGCACCTGCACCGGCACTGGGACCCTCTCGATCTTCCGAGCCAAGCGACGAGCGAAAGGGTCCTTGATCTTCTCCACCTCCTTGGGCAGGAACGAGGGGAACCCATCGCCCGCCTGCGCAAGAGAGGCCGCGGAACGTCCCGGCCCCGGCCCCGCGCGTCTCGCCGCAGCTCCGGGTCCCGCCGCCTGGGGGCAGCCCCACGCGAGAGCCATTCTGGGTTCTCGCCGCGACGGACGCCGGCTGGTGGGTCTTCGTCCGGCGACCGAGAGAAATCGCGACGACGGAGAAGAAGAAGGGACGAGCGACGCGGACGGGTGCGCTGGCGAGTGGCGGGTCGTTTGAGGTGGTGGGGGAGCTTGTACGGATGCGAGTCCAGACAAAAGGGTGGCCAAGGGGGTTTGGTGAGTGCGGGTGACGATCAAGACTCTTGTTCCAAGACATGAAATAAATTTATATTTAAGTTTCATTTATTTCGCCAAAATTAAATAATTTAAAATATTTTTTCGAAAAAAAAATTTGCTTGCATTTTTATAAAAATGAATGAATTAAAAGTATTTTTATCGCACACAGTACTATTTAAACAAATAATGAAAACATTTTTCCATTGACTCATTATTCAAACGATATAACTAATTATTTTAAAAAGAATATTTTTTTAATCATTCATTTTCCGTTAGTCTTAATGTCTGTTTGTTAATGTATTAAGCAGTGTATGATTTCTATTCTTTTGTTGCCCAAAGTAAAAAAGAATAAAAATCTATTTTGATGACTTTTTTTGTTTTGTGGTAATAGATTTGTAACATAATTAAGTAAAAAAAAAAAGTTCTTCTTTATTTCGGGAATAATTCTGAAGCAAGTCAAATGATTTTCTTTTTTTCTTTTTCTTTCCTTCTTTTCCTTTCTCTTTCTTCTTCTTCTTCATCTAAATTGATCGATTGCAAAAATATAATAAATTACTAAAAAATTAAAAGAAATTTTGAAAAATATAATAAATTATAACATAAATTTTTATTAGAAATATATTAAAATTACATAATAAAATTATATTTAAAAATATGATGAAAGTTTATAATAAAACTAAAATATATATTATATAATAAAATAAAATATATTAATAAAATAATTGAAAATATAACAAAATTATACAATGAAATTATTGAAAAATTAAAATAAATTTTAAATTAAAAATATAATAAAAATACATAATAAAATCATATTAAAAATACAACAAATTTGTATAATAAAATTTAAAAATACAATAAAATAAATAGAAAATAAAAATATAATATAAAAAATTTATTAAAAAATTAAAAGATAAAATATATAACGAAAGTAATAAAAATTAAAAGAAATTTTAAGTCACAAAAAAATTTAAGGGTTATGCCAAACACATTTTCATTCCGATAATAGAAATTTTGGGAAGTTATTAAATGTTTTCAAGTGCGCAAAAATTCATTTAAAAAACAGAATAAAAAAGAATCATTTTTTAGTATAAATTGTTCTAAAAAATATAATGGTTACCAAATAAATCCTTAAAGTCAATTGATTTTTCTACTATCTTTTAGTGTGAAAAACCTACTTCATTCGAAAGTAAGAGTTGATTTTTGACCCAAAAAAAGTTGTTGTACTGTTTACCAAAAAAATTGCTCGAGTTTTTGACTATCAATTACAAGTAAGAAAGACCGGACACAATGCAATAAATGTAAAATTTGTTGAGTGTTGAAGGCTTTTAGTCGTCAAGTATGGTGGGTCGAGAAAGTGAATGTTTCCAATTGACGGAAGATAAAACAAGGAAAACTAAGTCTCCACATGCGAGCGTCATTAAGTAAGGCCTCACCTTATCGACAGAAGGCCACGACTTACGATTAGCTCAATGCATAGCAGTGATCTAAGTAATTGAGTCGGCAATCTCGAACGTGATTCACAGGGTTCCTATCAAGAAGTGAATCTGGCACAATCTTCAAGTAGTGGATACCATATATTTTGGTTGACACTAAGGTTGCGCATGACAACGCTTCTGTTCCCGGTTGGAGTTTTTTTTCATAAATAATTCTTTTCTATTTACATTAGGAGAACAATTTCGAGTAAAAGAACCCGTTTGATAACGACACAAAAATTTCTACTTCCGGAATAGAAAAAGAATATAAATGCGTTTGATAACGCAACAATTTCTTTTTTGTATTTATTCATTTTTTAATTTTGCCGACGGATCGCTGCCGCCTCCGCCGCCGGCCCACTAGCGGCGACGGCCGGCGACGGCGGGCGGCGACCGACGGCTGGTGACCGACGGCGGTACGACGCGATCGGGCGACCGTCGGCCGGCGGTGGCGACCGGTGGAGACAAAGAAACGGGGTGGCGGTGGCGGCCGGCGATCGGCGGCAGCGGCGGCGGCGACGGCGACCCCGGCGGCGGCGGCGACCGCCGGCGGCGGCGGCGGCGGCGGCGGCGGCGGCGACAGACGGCGGCCGGTGACCGGCGGCAGCGGTTGCCGGCGACCGGCGGCAGCAGTTGCCGGCGACCGGCGACGGTGGGCGGTGGTTCTAGGCGGTTGATGGTGGTCGCGGCAAGAAAATAAACTTAAAAAAGAAAATCAGCTTACTTCTACAAATTGTTCCTGGGAACAAGAAGCAACTTTTTTTTGCTTCTCAAAACTGTTCCGGGAACAAAACGAGAACAAAAAATTGAGAAATTGTTCCCGGGAATAAATGTTTTACCAAACAGATTTCTATTCTTTTTTTGTTCCGAGGAATAAAAGAACATAAATCATGAGAAACAGAAACGTTCTCATGTGCTACCTAACAATAGAGGCCAAGAAACATAGGTTGTGGGATAGGAGACTTCAAAGTAATTAGTGATTGTATCAATGTGTTGATTAACATTGATAATAGTTATAGATGTTAGAATTGCAACTCATGTAAAAGACAACCAATCAATCAATGAACACTAGTTGTTCACTTTCACTTCCTATTTTTGATTGTCTTCAATTTCAGTACTTCTAATTTTCTCATCACTTCGTGTGTGACCTATGCAAGAATCAACAAAGTACCATTTACATTATTTATTAATTTACACATAGATTCACATTTCAAAAGGTTTTTTTTGTCAACGCTTTATGGAAAAACGGTACTTCACTTGAGTAATAAATTGCATCACTTCATACCTCACTCTTACTTCGAGTCCAGTCTTGGATCTCGATGCTGCAATGTGATAAATTCATAATAATTTCATTAACTATAACAGAAAAAAAAAAGAATTCAGTCCTCAGTCCGAAAATTACAATTTAGGTGAACACTCTCATCAAAAGAAAAAAAGAGAAAACACACACGAGGACCTTTTTAGATTTCACTTATTAGCGTAGAAAAAATGGATATTAACTATGACAAAAGGACCTCAACGTAAGAATCAAGTGCATTGGTAACTCTAAGTTGATAGTACAATCCTTTTGTGCAATAAAATATCCAACCCGTTGTAACATTCCTTTACACTTTGCATGGTTTTGCACTCCATATATTTCGTAAAAAATAAAAAATTTAAAAAATATTTTTTAAAAATTAATCGCTTGATTCGTTTGAAATATATAGTCAATGGAAAATATTTTCACTATTGATAACAATTTATGTCTAAACATTTTTGTAAATGATAATAGCATTTTTAGTCAATTCATTTTTGTAAGCGATATAGATAATTATTTTTAAAAAAAAGTTCTCCATATCCTCCAATCTTGGCGATAACCTTATGTGCCAATAAGTTTCCTTACTCATCATAACTTCTCTTAATCCAGTGTAACTTTGATCACTTTTGAATACCCAACATTCATATAATGTCAATCAATTATGACATAAAACCAATTTTGCAAAGCAGATTGGACAGGACAAGGGTTTTTCTCTTTTTCACCTTTCTTTTATCCAAAATCCATATCAAATGGGCTTGGAGAGTTCCTCGTGATTTGAGAGTTAAGGAAAGGAATTGACATGTTTGCTAAATGATATCATAGCGCAATTATAACCCCCTTTTTGATCAAAATCTATTCACCAAAACCCATAGTTATAATGTCGGTGAGTTAAGATGTGAAACCAATTTTGCAAAGCAGAATGGACAGGACAACAGTTTTTTTCTCTTTCACCTTTTTATGCAACAATCAATATCAAATGGGCTTGGAGAGTTTCTCACAATTTGATAGTTAAAGAACGGAATTGACATGTTTGCTAAATAAGATCATAGCGAGACTATGACCCTCTTTTGACCCAAATCTATCCACCAAAATCCTTAGTTATAATCGGCGAGTTATGACATGAAACCGATTTTGCAAAGTGAATTGGACTGGACAACAGTTTTTTTTTCACCTTTTATCCAACAATCCATATCAAATGGGCTTGGTGAGTTCCTCACAATTTGATAGTTAAAAAAATAAATTGATATGTTTGCTAAATGAGATCATAGAGAGACTATGATCTTTTTTACTCAAATCTATCCCCCAAAACCCTTAGTTAGAACATCCTTCGACTTCGCATTTAGTTGTGATTACCCAAATCATCTTGTATCTCTCTCGATGGATGATTCAAATGTTAATTATGAGTAATTTAAGGCGAAGTTGACAAATAAAAATACCCAGAATGAATGAATCCAGGTGGGGCGTTTTTAATGAAGTCGACTAATGGAGTATTTTTTTAAAAATGGTCCGTGTGAGAAGAAAACGAGGGCAAAGCAAAAAAAGACAGAAAGAAAATCGAAAAGGTTTCGCTAGAAGGAGGGCTTGAACCTCCGACCTTGTGGTTAACAGCCACACGCTCTAACCAACTGAGCTATTCCAGCTTGTTGATCAGGTAATAACTCAAAATAATTAAAGGAGCATGTCATACGACCTGGAAAATGCAATTTCCACGAATTGACGCATTTTGACACAATAATTTTGCAATTCGAAGGTAACATGGCGTGATGCAAACTTTATGCACTTGAGTTTTATAACATAATTAGCAAAAATATAGGGTTTCTTTTTTAATAATATAATTACAAACATGATTATAACATGCAAATACGCATTGCCAATCTTGTTAGAAAATTTCATTTATGTCGTCGTCTGGGTAATGCTCATACCAAGAGACAGACCCAAAAGAGAGTTGATCGCAAGTTTTAATGCTCCGAACCCTAGATGGTTGGCGCAATTTTCACAAGGATCTTATCAACGGAATGTCCAATTTCTTTTAAAGGGCAGCCGTTCCATGTCGGGATTATGGGAGGCAATGACTTTCTGGTGAATCTCCTTTCAGGATTTTTTGCGTTAAGTAGGAAGCCCGATCTCAAATCTCAAACATTTGAGGGACATGATCATTGACCATAGCAAACGAGCAATCGAAATTGATTACGCTAAATCTTATTTTGTGATTAATCCAAACAAAGGAAGATGATGCATTACACAGGCACGGGCAGAGGTACACGAGGGCAACCGAGTCAATCATAAGTGAGTACGTCAAATTCAACGCAGTACTAGTGGGGACGCATTTCGCATTGTCATCATTCGATTGGCCAGGTCATCGAATAACTAAGCAATTAAAACGTGAAAACAATTGGACGCTTTAATGAGTGCGTCGAGAAAAACAAGAAGAGCAATGAATGGCAACGAAACCAGATCCCACCGAGACTTGGAAAATCTGATTTGGACCTCATGTTTGGCCATTTTGTGAAAACAGATGATCTTCAGAACAATTCAAGGAGAGACACGCCATGTGCTACTCAAATGTCCATCCATTTTCTTACCTTTTTCATCCTTACAGAGTGCTTAGGAACTAAATTACCACTACCCTTTAACTGCCATAGCTGGTCAGTCTATCTACTAGTTATCCTTTTTCAGTCTCTTTTGCGTTGTGAATGCCATAAATTTGACAAAATGGATTCAAACAGGTCATTTCTACACTCTTCTTTTCTCAAGTTTTGCACATTAAATGTTGGTTACAATGCAAGGAAATGGAGAGATTGCAGAAACTGTTTCATGCATCGTCATTGTTTGGACTGAAACATTTTTACCAAGTATAGAATACAGAAAAAGATGAGATGGTTCATCGCTCATCTCATCTCACCGACATCACAAAGTTGAAAATATCTCCGCTGGCTCCTACCTTGATAACTTCTCTACATTTAATCAAGAAAAAGAACAAGGCAAAGACGACAACATGCAGAACCCAAAACGTGAGCACTGTAACCACCATGCTCGATTATATATCATCCTAGCAAAACATGATCTGTCCCCACCAGTATCTAAAAGAATGGAGATTAGGTCCCCAAAAGGGTGAAAGGGGCTAATATCTTGATTTTTACATTTTCAGTTAAGAGTACAATTCCCCGAGCAAACAATCTCTTTTAACATTATTTGACGGACATGAGAGGTAACATCAACAACAGGCCATGACAAAGTTATAACCATCATTGTCTTCAAGCAAAAAAGGAAGAACACAAAAGCAGGAGAACAAAGAACACATTTGAGCTTTACACTCTGACTCATCCTCTGTCCCTTGACTATTTACTTCATTGAGATTAGCCGGCAAGATATGGCTTTTGATCAGACCCTGGTGTTGGCATAATTATTGGGTTCATTGTCATCACCCTTAGGATTGTCTTCCAATGTTTCTGCCCCAGCATTATCACTGGGAGAGAAGTCACTGCCATTGGCACCACCAGAAACACTGAAGTCTCCCCTACTGTCAACACCAAGATCACCACTGTTTCCACTGTCGAAATTGCTGCCACCGCCATAGCTGCCACCCCCATAACTACTGGAACCGCCGTATCCACCAGTTCTGGCATTGTAGCTGGCTCCTCCTTGTCCATAACCATACCCGCTGCCTCCTCCATAACCTCCAGCACCGAAATTACCTGCGTTACCAAATTCACCGCCACCTTGTCGAAAACCAGGACCACCAAATCCTCCGCGAGATTTCTCTACAGCATAATTCACTCTTACCCTTCGGCCATGAAGATCCTAATGAAAGGATAACAGAAACACATCAGATGGATTCACATGTCGGTTGGAACTGATACTAGTGACCTAGTCAAACCATGACCAACTAATCTCAGAACAGACAAATTCACACAATTAGGTGGGAATGTCACAGGCGCTCCAGAAAGAAAAATGACTTGCTTCACTAATTTAAATCACTGAAGCTTATTAGCTTAACTGGAAAGCAGAAAGATGTATATCAATCCCTCTACTGTGCAAATAAACACATGACGCAACCTTATCACCCTATGAATACTGTGAAATTGTAACAGCTGTGTTTTCTAATCTGCAATTAGATAGCAAAGAACCAACACCCAAACAAGGGATGGGTTTGAGGCACAATGGGCATAGTGCACGGTGACCATGCAGGGCATTGACTAGTTTGTAAAGACTCTTAAGAGTCTTTTGACTCTACCATGGTGCTCGCATGGCATTGTTGCCTCTCGATGTCTGCCAACACCCCAGCTGGTGTGGGCACAGAGCAATGGCAGGGCAGATCTTTACTAGGTGGGGTGCGGAAGGGGAATGTGATCCTCGTCCTTGCCACGCCGTGGCCATCCCTAATCCAAGCCTCTTGCAATGTTTATCTTTTTGTTGCAAGTGAATGATATTGCACATCAAGCTATTGACACCTCACCCCCTGCCACTAAGGAAGGCACTGAAACAAAAGGTCTGGGCACTATATTGTACAACGTGAAGACATTCTCTGGTTTGGCCCACAAGGAAATTCATGTTATCACTAACACTGGAAGTCCATTGCCATTCAGTGCAATCTCATAAATAGGAGAACTTACCTATTACAAGCACAGATGGAATTGATAGCATGCAGTCATGCATCGGAACTGTAACTCATAGAACACCTCAGTGATTTGCTAGAAAAGATTAAGTATAAATATAGATCCCTACCTGTCCGTCCATGCCCTGGATCGCATTGGAGGCTTCATCGCTAGAAGCAAAACTAACAAACCCGAAACCTCTAGACCTTCCAGTCTCACGGTCCATGATTACTCTGGCTGCAAAAGGTCAAAATAACCAGCAATCACTACCTCAATCTTTCAAGTATGAAACCATAAACAATTATTAAATGCACATAAAGCACACTAAATAATCTCGCATATCCACTTTCACTAAACCTACGCCAAATTGCCAATTACTCAAAAGTAAGTTGGTTCTGGTGTTAACTAATGACCAGGTTGCTGACAATCTTATATCATTAATCTCACGCAATTCCCAATAAAGACCATAATAACACCAGCTGTACCTAAAGTTTAAGTATTCTTCAATAGATCAGATGATGAAATGCTTTTCTGGCTCCCATTGAATAATAAAAACGAGTTTTATATCTAAGTATTACAAACAGTGTACTGTCAAAGAGGCAGTAAATACATGTGATTAGCCTACTCTGTCTGCAATCACTGCTTAGCATCAGATCAATGGCTAAGCATATCTTGCACATAAGTCAGCAGCATCCGACATTCTGTTTGATACAAAATATACAACAAATAGAGCACATTTACTATTATTACCATAAAAGAGACAAACACATTAGGAGTACCTTCAATTATCTCCCCATATCCTGCAAAAGCTTCTCTGAGACTCATGTCATCGGTGCCATATGAAAGACCTGCAATGCAACAAAAGAAGCTATAACACACTTGGGAAAGTAACAGAAAGCATTATGACTTACAAGAGAAGCAGATTGCCATACCTCCAATGAAAAGCTTCGAGGACATGCACCTAATAGCCTGGTACATAGATGGACAATGAGCAGATGAGTCAAAGTTGGCATGCTTGCTCACAGTCTGCTTTAGAATGTTCCCCGCCTTGCTGATGAATGCCATGGCTCAGACCTTCAGTTTGGGAGATTAAGAAAGATCCATTAATCCTAATCAACTATAAATGCAAAGCAGTAATATTTTACTTTTCCAAGAGATACAACGAAACAGTAGATCATCTTTGAAGACAAGAAGTTCATTAACTACTGATATTTGGGTCATATTATCAAGAAGGTCAATACACATTGTAGAGTTTCATTCCAATTCTATGCATTTCTCAACTACTTCTATTATGCACACGATAGAAAGCATACTTGGACATCAACGAAACACAACTGTACACCTGGTTCCGTCCCTTGTTAATCAAATCCATATCAAGTAAATCAGCATGACTATCAGAGAGACTACAAGCAATACTGCAGTATATCAAGAACACAAAGGCAATTTGCTGGCTGCAAATAACAAAATTTTTTTCTGAGAGGATTACCAGTGTTATCAAACGACGTCAAACAGGGCCTCCCACATTTGGCCTCCGTTCATCTAAAGCATGACTGTCTGTAAAAAGTTTTTAATAAGAAAAAGAAAACTCTGTTCGCTACTTCTTTGTTGATAAGATGTCTTCACTGAAGATGACACAAAAAAAGCTTTCTCTGGGTGACGATGAATGTCCTCGTTCGGACAGTTCAATCAAGTCATGACCGATAAACGCGCGCAGCCAGAACATTAGGCGCATCAATCTCACGGACTGAGGGAGCAGCGAACCAGCCTGATTTAGACCGTGCGCAAGCGATCACCCTCATAGACACCGGTCACTAAGTACTAACGAATCCGGGCAAGGCTAGTGCCCACAAATGGACCTTGGTTTTCCCTCATTCTCTGTCTACCCAGAAAGAAAAAAAATGTCCCCTCTCAGCTCTCACCATCTCCAATTTGCCGCATCGCGCAAAAAGAAAACGACCCACCATCCAAAAACAAGAAAGAAATCGTGGGCTCTCCTTCAAATGAGACAGAACCCCCGTAAGCATCCGCTGGCAATCCTCCACAGCCACGAAGTAGCACATGAAACAGCGTACTGTGATGACCAAAAACAAAAACCAAAGACAACCAATTGCTGCGCCGCAGCGAAGAAACGCGAGACTTACTTCCAGCGAGGTCTCTCTTCGATTCCAAAACCCTGACCCGGGCGGGCGAAGCAGAAATTGGGGTTTTAGAGGGAGCTTCTCTGCTCTGTTCTGGCTTCTCGCGCTCGTCGCCATGGATATTACAGACACGACGACTGGACAGTCCGGCTCCTCCGTTGGATTATTAGTCTGGTGATTCTACGCCGTTGGATTAGAATGGGCACGGTGCCCCAGGTTTGTGTTTTCGACCGGGGTCAATTTTTCTTTCAGCCCCCTCAAATTTTGGCCTTTCATTTTGATTTGATTGGATTTGCTAATGTCACCAGTTTGATTTCTATTCAATTTCGGATTCGTCGATCTGCTTCAAAAGTCACTCTTTGATAACAAAAGCTGTTAATACTAAAATACTAAAAAAAAAAAAATTACTCTTGTATTAAAAAAATCACAATCACAAAATATCTTCTCACATTATAACTAGAAACCATACTTCTTTTACTTATCATGTTACTTTGAACTAAATTATCGACAAGATAAATCATAAGTTAACTGATCGGTATTAATTTCGATTACTCTCTTGTCACTAATTCTTTACAGACAATTTGCTAATTATGTCATTTTGAGTAAATTGTTGACCTCTCTCATTAACAATATCAATATATCGTCTGATTGATGTCGCTAGAAATTTCGGTATAATTAACACTGTTGCTCTTTCTAACATGCTCTTGGCTTCATACTTGAAGCACAATTTCGTTCGCTTCATGGACGGTTATTCAGCACTCATGAGAGATCAGTTGAATGAGATAATCTTAACTCGGGTAGACCCTATTTAGGAGAGAAGAAATTTTCACATTTCAGCTACAACAGTTTTGTAGGTCTGGTTTTGATCCATATGCTAAAATAAACACATGATGGCATTCCTCCATTTGATAGCAGATTCAGAACCCTACAATTGATATGCTATTTGACTAAAAATTGATCAACAATATAGTGATGATGATGATGAAGAAAACACCACACACATGCTTTTTCTCTATCCACAAGTCACAACCACAAGCAGTGGGATGTGGACTATACCTTTCCATACAACCACTAGTCGGCCAGCCAAGCTGAGCACCTCAAAACAATACAGAAGCCAAACCCAGACTGGTCTCTCAGAATGCTGTGCTTTCCATTGCTCTGCTCTAAGTCAATCTGTTCCTTCTCTCTTTTCCTCACTTGAGCCGGTGCACGAGACAGCAATAGATAGTACGAATAACAGGAAAACGACAGGGGTTCACAAGTGACCAAGCAGCATCCTCCTTACATGCTGGACTTTAGATTACCCTTAGGAAAAGCAGATGAAACATTCTTCCAAACAATTCGGTAATGTTTACAGGTGCTCAGTATATGGACTATACCTGCCGATACAGCAATGACCTCCAGAGTACAACACTGAAATATGCAATTTCCCTAAGCCTGAACTTTACTTGGCCACTGGGCGAAAACTGTGGGACAACTTCAAGGTAAAACAAAGGAGAGAGTGGCTGAGCTAACCCCTCAAACTCAGATTAGTAGAGAGAGGAAACAAAAGGCTTGTCTTGATTACAAAAACTAAATAAATTGTGCTATCACCTCCTATAGGGATTGGGCAGGGACTTTGGCGATCCTTCGAACAGATCCAAGATGTAATTCTCCAGGTCGTCTGCGGTATACTTGATGTGCCTGTCACTTAGATGACCGTTATGCCTTCCCACAAATGTTCGATATGCTTGGACTATCTTGAGGGATGTTGAGATGCGTAAATCTTCCCGAAGTTGAACATCCGGGATCACCCAGGCCGTCTGAGCCTTGTATACCTCCTCGAAAGCGAGACTGAAGTTCTTTAACCTTTCTCTTAGGAGGGTCTGCGAGACGGAACCCGAACCTGAACTGTGAAGCCCCTCCTCTCTAAGAAAGGAGAGTATGGAACTCCATGTTGATCTCTCGTAGCTCAATGCGTGCTGTTGGAACTTACCATTGTGCTTCCGAATCCAATCATCTCCAAAAATAAGTCTAAGCTCAGAATTTTTCACCTTTTCCGCCATGTAATGCACGTTGTTCATCAGAAAAATATGCTGCAGACCCGCATCTTTGTATAGATTGGATTTCTCATCGAGGTTTGATTCCAGAACAGAAGAAATGCCATGAAAATGGGGAGCCAGTTTGGGAAATCCGCATCCGGAAACCCCGCTCTGTTCATCCTCTACGGGCGAATTAGTTTCATGACAGAATGAACTGGAACCTTCTTTGCCGTGGTCGCTAAGAAGCAACTCGAGAGTCTCGCCATAATCAATGAGATTCTTCATATAGTTCATCACGTAACGGGTCAGATGATGGACCCCACCTCCCGGGAATGCAGTTGCTGATGGGTTTGAAGCGATGGCTTTCTTAAATTCGAGGAAAGTCATCCTGATACAGTTGCCTAGCCTCTGCTGGAGTTCATGATACTGAATTCTAATAAAGGACCCAGCATCATCTGGAAATAGATCATCGATATCTGGTGAAAGCTTAGACATCACTTCATACATTTCAAGGAAGCAAAACAACTTCTCCGGTTCTTTTGAGCCTATAGATATAGCCTCCCCAAAATTCAGAAGTTGCAAAATTGCAGCCTTCGACGCCTCAATAAAGCAACTCAAATTCAGAGATACCTCCCCAAAAATTTGATCACTGAGCCATCTCTCACTTGCTAGGTAAACCCGCACAAAGACTCTAATAGCTCTAACCCATTTCTTGATCTTGAAATTAAGAGTAGCCCATTCCATCCTAAGAACATCCTCGATGCAATGCTTCTCCATCTCAACGATGAAGAGACACTCATCCAGTGCATCCCTGCGAAGATTGACATAAGCCTGGGAACATTCGTGTTCATAACCTGAGCTGCACATCAAATTCGCGATGCACCTGAGGTCAGGTAGTATTTCTGGATGAACCAGATCAATTATTGACTCCTCTGAGATTCTGTTGAAGCTGTCTCTGCGGAGCGAGTCGTCGAAGGAGGAAGAAAAAGTCGAGCCTACTTCTGCAGCATCCTCCTCACTTGAACGGAAGGATGTGTGCTCTGGCTCGATAGAGCGTCTATTCTGAAGAAGCATATGCTTAAATTCTTCCTCGAGCCTAACCATGGCTGTCTGAAGAACATCATGGGCATTCCTCAACATCTCGTCCTTTTCAACCGACATATCTGAATGTGAATTCTCTAGTCGTTCGATCAACTTCCGGGTTTCATCCACGGCATCCAGATACTGATATGCTTCGTCTTGGCCCAAATCCCATATCATGGACTGATCATTCTCCCACCTCATGATCTTCTCGTGAATAACATCGAGATGCTCTTCTCTGCTCGCGCCTTCCTCAATATTCTTTTTCTTTTTCTCACTATCTAAGGTAAAGGTGGATAACTGGGCCCTCAGATGAACCAAAGCCTTTCTCTCCTCATCAGTTAGCTCTCTTTTCGACGCCAACGCCCTCGCAATCTGTTGCACGGCAGCAATCAAGTTCCCTTCTCCTTCTTCCAAGGCACCACTCTCAAGATCATCCATATCCCAGAAAAATCTCAAGAACCCTAGAAAACCACTATTCACCAAAATAAAATAGCTGATCCTCTATCACCTAAAAGTGGGAGACTATGAAGATCCCAGATAAAATTAGGACCCCAATGCTAAAAACTCCCTGAATCTAAAGGTCGCACCCTCTGGAGTTGACCAAACCAATGAACATGAACAAACAGAAAACACTGACAACTTGGCTTCTCAGCCAGAGCAGATACAAACCGAAGACTTCAAGATTGACAACGAGAAGACCCAGAAGAAGATGGCTACCCAGGATTCGTCATTCCCAGAAGAACGCGAAAAGGGTGCAAAAAGAATCGGACGGGAGCTCGCGAACTTACCTGGGCGAGCTCAAAGGCGCCTCCTTTCCCGGTTCTGCGAGCAAGAACCGGAAAGAGAAGAAGAGGGTATCGAGCATTAGAAGCCAAGGACGGACTTTTTTCCCAACGAAGATCTGATCCTAGAGGGGCTAAAACAGAGCAGCAAAAGCGGGGAGGGAAGGCGGTCAAACGGCTGCCGAATCCGGAACCGAATAGAATAAGGATCTATCTCTAAAGGCAGGGGGGGAAAAGAGCACGACGAGGGAGCCGATGTACGGACGGAGCAGGGAAAAGGGTACGTTGGACTGAATCTAAAAGCAAAGACTTGCTTCTTTTTCTTGGTCTCTCTCTCTCTGAATCTCTGGAGGCTCGTCACTCGTCAGGCCGCGACTCCCATGGCGGATTCGTCGCTCCCGAAACTGACTAATCTATACACAAATGATTGATCTTTCGTTGGAAGTTCTTTCCCCTGTGTTCTCCTTCGTTTTGCCTTCCTTCTTTCCTTTTTGCCTCGCATCGATGGGGAGATGGGGACTTTCTCGGTCCCCGCGGGGAGCAGTTGCCAAAGCCTTCCAAGAATTTTCAACCTTGTCGGGACAGGTGGAGAGGAAGAGGCTTTTTGGAGAGATTTACGCTATCACATTAGATGATGATTTCGCTTCTTACGAGGAAATGATGGTAACCGCCGTCCTCGGACTTTCGGCGAATGCTCGAGGAAACAATGTTTAATGGGTCAAAATTCAGATTTCTAATCATATCACAAGAATGCCTCAATTAGCAACTAAGTGTGAGAAACTTGATTGGCCGCATCCGACATCCTTCCTCCTGTGGAATAGAACTCAGTAAAAGTTAAAAAACATTTGAAGGGAAAATATAGTACTTAGCAGGTTCGACTTGAAACACTGCATAACTGAGTCGTGGTATGTAGAAATAATTAATATATGTTGGTGATTTTTTCGTCAAAATTAGCTGGAATAACTATATTATCAAATCATCGAATGGTTCAAGATGAAATTAGATAAATAGGAAGGAATAGGCATTCATATGATGAGTTCACAATTTTTCTGGTGTCTAAATTGTTTGGGTCAAATCGGTCTATTGCAATCTTAATCAGATCGTATAAAACTTTGAATTTTTATATTGCATTGTCCAAGCCCATCTGGCCCGATGGGCCTTGGGCGCCATGGCTGGCATGGCCCATTCCATAGTCAGACAAATTGAGTCAGAACAGGCAACTCTCTCTCTCTCTCTCTCTCTCTCTCTCTCTCTCTTTTGTGAACTCAAAGGAGGGGACACCAAATTTGACCGTTAGAAAATAGTCGCTCTTCCTCATCGTTTAAACGGTAACACGAGCAAGCCAACCATGTCCCACCGTCTCCTTCGCCGCTGCTCAAATACCAACCCCCCCACAAACAGTCCCCACACCCCCCCACATCATTCAATTCATCGCCATCTCTCTCTCTCTCTCTCTCCGGTTTAGTCGACTTATACAGAGGCCCTGATGGAGAAGCAGATAGTGCTCGATTCGCCGGTTGATGTCGCGGTGTTATCAGAGAATGGCAGCAAGAACGCCGACTCGGAGCACAAGTGCGCGACCCCACCTCCGAAACCCCCACAGTCACAAGAAAGTCGTCAAATTTCGCCGGTCCCCGGCGAGCTGCGCAAGCCTGCCACGCCAGATCGCCTCAAAGTCCCCAAGGCTTTTAAGTACCCCGAGAGGTATATCGGATTGAGGGTTTTGCCTGCCCTGCTCTCTTGTGTTGGCAATCTGTATCAAGTTTTGATTTTGATTTTCCTTTCTGAGAGTTTCGGTTTGGACTGGTTTGTGCTTTTCTCACGTGAAGGTATCGAAGCCCGACTGATCTGATGGTGTCTCCCGTCACAAAAGGCCTCCTTGCCAGAAGCAGAAAAGGCGGCGTCGTCTTGCCTCCTAGTAAAGATCAGCTCAAGGTATCCACAACTTTTCAACAGCATCGCGTACAAACATGGTCTTGCTTGCTTTGAGCTGGTATTTCGCTGTGTGATTTCTGGGGATTCTGATGGTTAGTATCCAATTTTTTGTGGAATTGCAGGTTCCGGACTTGCGGGTTCAAGATGCCGGTCTCTTTCATTAACTCTGAAGCGAAGGATTACGCGACTTGGCACATCTATTTTGATATAAGATGAGATCGAATAGCCCTGCACCGCTAGTGATGCAGAAAAGGTCTCCTGGGATCTTGTGGGAAAGCTCAACTTGTTTTTTCTTTTGACTGTATGTACCATTTGATTGTAAAACTCTTTTGGTAAGACAATTCTCAGTCACATTATGCAATGTCGCGTAGAAATTAATGTTCTGTTGCTGCTTAATCATGTTCAGCGCACTCTTCTGAAATACTCCTAAGAACGACAGAGAAGTTAACAATGTAAATGACTTCTTAAATGTTACTCCGATTAAGTTCTTCCATTCAATGAAGTATGCTGGAGACCGATACGAGTACTTCTAAGAAATACAGTGGAGCACGCTAATTCATGTTCTCGGCCATTGGTTCGGTCACTCTAGGCGAACCTCGTACCATTGAATTGAGCCCACGTCACCATCTATTTCGAGCTCACAGACAGAGCTCACAAGGTAGGAGACGGCATCGTCGAGAGTTTCATATCGAGCGAGGTCAGGAGGGAGAGGTTTGCGCGGCCAGTTCTCCAGCCAATCTTTGAGCTTGGCCTTTAGCTCTTCTTCGGACACGAATGTCTCTTCTTGTCCCGGTTCCAGCAGCACGTAAGTCTCGGTACGCTGATTTGCCCTTCTCCGCCTGAATGCACATATCTGAGCATAATAAAGACAATAGCACATTAAACGACACTCCTTGAAGTTTGGTCATTCTTTTGGGAGAAGGAACGTGATTAAGCAAATTGACTCAGAAAAAAGAGGACCCTCTGCTGCAGAAATGAAACAACAAGAAGCCGATCATGGATCCTTTGCCTAAACGACAAAGGACGACACACAGATGTTCATGTACCTTCTCTATGTTTTTCAGATGGTTCCCCGTCTTGCGCAGTTTGAGGTGTTCGGAGGGACGAGAGAACTGAACGGCCCCTACTGAATTTGCTTCAACGAAGGAGGTCCTCATTTTATTCCTCATAGTCGTTTCACCTGCAACAAAGCAAAGCCCAGGAATTAGAACAATTCACTCCATCGGCGATTACGTAACAGCCTAATGAGACATAATCTTCTCATTCAATCATAATCGAAGCCATTTTACCCTAAAAAGTGTCATAAACATATCCTATGAAATTCACTCAGTCCCCATATTTACTTTGTTGCAATGTCTATACTAAGTAAATCACACAAAGCCCTTGTAGTTGAAAAGAAGAAATCTTTCTTATTGGCATCTTCACGTCTTAAATTTGGGCAGACCGAATCGAATTGATCAGCCAGTTCTTCTTATTCCTACTAGAGATTGAGCATTGAAGAGTTGTCTTCGGCACTCTCTCATGGAAAGGCTAACCCCACCAGTGCATCATTATCCATTTTCAGACGGCCGTCCAGTAAAGTACTCAAGAAAAACCAATCAGCATCTCGGTCTGAAACCCCAATCCTATCATGAACGGAAAAACTTCTTATTCTCAGAGTCAGCTCCAGAATCATGTACCCCGGGAATTTGGAAAAGTTACAGTTTCGAGAGATGCCCGGGATCAGCGAAGCTTAGGGACAAGAAAAGGGAAAAAAGAGGAGCTTACTGCTCAGGTCCCGTGCTGCGGCGCATTGAATCTGCATCTGTAAGGCTCGTTCCATTGATGTCATCTGTAATCTTCAACTGCAAACCGAGAGCTTGTGTTTCAGGCAGAGGGGCTCTACTTCATGGTTGGATAATGTTATGAAACCGGACCTTTCTTGTCCTTACATTACTAGGTGTCCTATCCCCAAAATTTCACTGTTATATCTCATCAAGGGTTCTTGAAATATTTGGCTCATTCTAACAAAGCAACTTAATCACGCGTCCAATAAGATAGGAAGTTTTATAAAAGCAATTTCAATAATTATTAATAAGTCATTAAGAAACTAGTAAGTTAAAATCAACTGTATAAATGTTACTAAATAGCTCAAATAAACAGTTGGTAACTCAAGATAAGATTGAAACTTCACTTGAGAAAGTGGTGGCCCATTCCATTTGAGGTCGATAATTTCACGCAAGAGTTTGAACCTTTAGTAGGAGTGAGAGGTTCTAAATTCTATTCAGGTTCTACCTAAAAGTTAGGGAACCTACCTATTCGTCAAAATAGGTTCCCTAATTTTTAGAACATGGAACTTGAAACCTCTCCTGTCTACTTAGAAACCTGAATCTACCCCGTCACAAATTCTAGCAATTCCAAAGTTAGGTTTCACCAGTACTCTTAATTGAACGATTGAGTGAATTATCTTTTTTAATGATTACTATTTGCTACAATCCACCGATCACAACTTATATTTAGACACGCGAAAATTACAAAATATTAACAAAGTAAAAATTTTAGTCATTTGTATTGTTAAAAATGAAAGCTCAAACTAGTAATTTCGGATTACATACTCATCATTAGACATCATGGAATTTCGTAGGATTGCACAAAAATATTGAACAAGAAAAATATGAAAACTTGTTCTAGATTCCTAGTTCCACATTCCAGCAGAAGCCTACTTGTCAAAATAGGTCTCCCATTTTTTGAAACCCAAAACCTACCTTACATATTTTAGAACCTAAAATCGGACCGGTTCTCACATCCTAGATGATGCTGCCCTCAAATCATGCCCACCCCTAAACTTTAGCACCTTCTTAAGCTACGTTGATCAAAGTGAGCAATTTAACAATATCGTCGGTTATTCGAAAAAAACCAAAGTTGAAAATTTACTAACAAGTTACCGAAGAAGGGATTCATCGAGTCGTTTCTTCATCGGTTATATTTAGAACTCATCAAAACATCTAGAAATTTACCAACACGAAAGTTACCTTTTTTTCTCCCCGTTTCTCCACGTCCAACGTTGTATGAACAAACACGTTTTCTGCGATCAATTCTGTTTAGTATCATTCTTAGAAAACATCCTTTTTTCTTATCTTCGAGCCTTAAAAACCCATCCTCTTGTTAGGCTTGCTGCTGAACTGTAAAAGCTCAGTTTGAAAAACGGTTAATGCGGTTACAATTGGTATTCGTCGCATAGAAAGGAACCCTCTCTCTTTGCCCGCGTTGAAATAAAGAAACACCCCACCGAAATCGTCTCCCCGCCGTCCTTTCTCTCTTCTAACTCAGCTTTTCTCATTCCCCCCTTTCTTACCACCATCAAGCTTGCAAACCCCTTGCTGTCCCCCCACCCCCGCTTCCATCCTTTCTGCTGTAATTCACATCCCCTTTCTTGTACTTACTCTCGGCAATCGCGGCACCCGACATTCCTCGTGACCCGATTGGGCGATTCGCCATTAGGAAACTCGGGTTTTTCTCGATTCGATTCCATCAGCTGGAGCTTTTGTCCCTCCGGTACGTTTCCCTCTTCATCTTGCCCGATTCGATTTTTGTTTTCGTGATCCTGGGCTCTAATAGAATTGTGGCATTTCATGGATATCGGTGAATGAGTAAGCGTGGCAAGGGCGATACGCATGACGCGTCTCTAGTTTTTACCGTGTTCCTGTGCGGTACTAAGCAATACGGTCTTCATTCTGCATCTCTCCCGCGCCCCTCCATCGAAAGAAAAGTTTGTACCTGCATCAGCAGTTCTCTCTCGCGAAGAGTCTGCATCATTCGTATGAAATTCCGGCTTGCAAAGTGCAAGAGTTTCAATGGTTATATAGCGGATCTAACCCATAAGCCGAATCGCGTCGGAATGAACTTCTGTCTGGTCCCCAAGACAAAAAAATACGTGTCTGCTAAGGTTGTATTTGTGCTTGTTAAGACACCATCTTCCCGATCCTTATTGTTTGAACCGTGCTAGTCCTTGAATTATTTGCTTTGATTCAGAAAAAAATGATTCGACTTCATTGGTCTGCGTAGCTTAACTTAGCCCTTTAATGGCTCAGTGTAGGATCTCCGAGGGCTTTGGCATCTTGAGATCGTCAATCCCATGGATAAAGAGGCTGAGGGGGATAGTAGTAAGCACTTGAAGGTTCATTTCGACGTCACCAGCAACGAAACACACACGCTACCGAGAAAGGAAGCCTCTCCTCCTCCTTCTTCCTCCTCTTCTTCTTCTTCTGAGTCCGTCTCTTTGTCGGAATCAACCCTTACTGATCGAGATGAGAGCGATTCCTTGACGAAGTCGAACCGTTCTTCACAAGAGCTCGAAGGGCTCTCCCCATCAGAGAGTTATGCTCGATCTCCAATCTCGAGCACACATGGTGAGATCGCCTCTCCACTTCCCACGAGCTACATGGCAGGACGACCCGCTGGCTATGACCCGAATAGGATTCCAGCGGCCATCTTTAACAGCAAGCCGGCGAACCCGATGGATTGGAGTGTCACTTCCAACGAATCCTTGTTCAGCATTCACATGGGAAACAACAGCTTCTCCAGGGATCAGGCTTTCTTGCTGTATAAATCGGGTGAATTAACCAAGCTCGATGAGGTGTTCAGCGTCCCGACCACCCTGCCCCCCGTGGCAGAGGCCGTGGGTCATCAGCAGGAAAGCGCGAGATCATCGTCCGCGACCCAGATTGCTGGTTTAGTGAAGCCATCGCTCCAAATAACTGAAATACTCCCAGAGGAAACGCCTCCAAGAACCAGCAATGTAGATATCAAGAAAAGTGAAGATGATAATGCTAAGGAAAAGATGCAACCTACTGAGGATGTCCGTAATTCCACGAGCATGTCTACACTCTCTGATGGCAGCGGCGCAAGCACCGCTTCTTTTGCATTCCCAATGTAAGCTGCAACTCCATTTAATTTTAGTTTCTATCTGTCGGTCATGGTCGAATTAGCCCAAGATCAATCCATAACCGGTAGCGTTTAGTGCATCAGGTAGTTCGTGCTCCCTAGGGCAGTCGGATTTACTGTTTCATTCCCTATCTTATTTGTCAGTTTTTCACCATTTGTATGAGTGCATAGTCTAATTCATGCGAGCAAATAGGTTTGTTTTCGTTCAGCATACAAATAGTCCTCTTGGAATCAAACAATTCCAACTTTCGCATGTCAACTGTTGTTTTTTACCTCTCCCCAAAGCCTAACGGTCGAACTCTGTTTGTGTCAGACTGGGAGGGACGTCAGAAGAAAAGAAGCCCACGATCAAGGAGGAAGCGAAGAAAGAACACTTGCCAGAGGTATTGCCGGAGCAATCTCAACCAAGGCAAGCGACATCGAGGACTACTTTGACCAACTGGTTCTCTTGCTTCTCTTGCTGTTCATTCCGCTGTTCGATCTCTCTCAAGTCAAAGTGAGATTGCAGACACGTCGCGCAGTCGTCTCTCAGTGCCTGTCCATTTCATCAATCCAACTGATAGTTTTAAGCGCCTCTCTTCCCTTTAGATATAATAATAGGCCTGCATATTATATGCATGCTACTTTCAAGCAGTGCGGGTCTAGTTAACGATATCTTAGCATGTGCATTAGCTTATCTCTGGTCGGCTTGCGCACTTGCATCATGTGTATTAACTTGAATTTTAGAGTGAAAGAGAGATGGTAATTAGGAATAGCGATTACAAATCTCCCGGTGTTTCAGAGAAGATTATGTGTGTAAAAGTCATACCCTCTCTTCTCGTTTTCCGGAGTTCTCTCCTCGCATCGAATGTGGTTGGATCTGATGCATGATATTCCAATCTGTTGTGTCGCTTCATATTCTCAACAATTGATCATCGACAGAAGCAATGCGATGAGCTAAAAGACAACAGGAGGTTACAAACAAAAATGACCCCATCACATCCATTGTATGATGCGCCGCAAACACAATTGCTGTTGACTTTCTAAAAGCTGAAGAACCTGCAAAGATCTCTATGTAGCTCTCGGTGCGAGAACTCCTACGAGATGAGCTTGAACTCCAAATTGATTTTGCCAAGAGCGATAGAACAGAATACAAGCATGCCCGCATACGCACTTTGTCGAGGAGATTTGCCCATGATCGATGCAATATTAAGTCGATTTTAGTTAGTCTGGAAACCGAGACTGAATCAGACGTCTCGCCGCAACTAGGTGAGAAGAACTGGTTGAGTGGAAGCATATAAATACACAGAAACACACAAGAACTTCTGTATCCCATGGAAAAATGGCCATCCATAGGAACATCAGAAAGAGACTTGACAGATTCCTTGGACACCCACTTAAGATAATGCCATTAAAGCTACCTTTGCTTTTGTTAATATACAACAGACCATAATAACCTTCCACTACAAGACATGCAAAACAAAATGCACCAGATGTTCAATGATGTCCTCTGCGCCACCAACAGATATAAATTGCAAAAGGCATGGTTGCTGAAATATCTTCCTGCAGTCAACTAAAGGGTGCGCGGCGACAACGACCCTCGATGCAAAAAGCTTGAATCATCACGTTTTTGCTGATGAACCGATCCCATCCGTCCCTCTCGGGAACCTCAGCCCATGAATCATATGGCCAACCGTTGCAATACTAATTGGAGTTCAGTCATCCTGTAGTGGCGCTGTCTGTTCCTCCCATTTAAGAGAGATCCCAGCAGATGCAAGCTTCCCCAAATCGTGCTCTCCCTCTTCTCATTTGTATATTCCCATGTGGACAACATGGTGCGCGCGGATTGCTCCACGCAGGAAAACGTTTAAAGTAATAGCTGGTCTGTAGTGCTTCAGTGGTGGAGGGCTTAACTTTAATGGAACACACACACGCACACACGTCCCTAGATGGCAACTGGAAGGGGAGGGGGCGGGGCGGGACACCACTGGTTTTTCTTGGGAGAGATAAAGAAAGCATGAATGTATTTTCCTTTTGGTGGATTTGGAATCTCTTGCAAGACACGTCGCAACCAATTCAAGACACCTCACTGACCCGTCAAATCGGTTTTGAAGCCCTTACGCATGCATTCCGCGACTTGGAACGACTCATCAGGATTTTAATAAAGGATTAAATATTACGAAAAATCTCAAATCAGAATATTATAATAAATTTATTTCAAATTAATTTTTTAATTATAAAAAACTTTAAACTGATACATATTTGATAAATTTACCCCAAACTAGTATACTTGTAATAAATGTCCATCGTTCTTTATATTAAATTTTACAATTAAATTCTTGAGGTAAATAATATACATCAATTGATTGTCGTATTGATTTGGAATTTTATATTTATAATAATTTTGTGATTTTTGTAGTATTAATATAATTTAACGAATGGCTTATTTTTCACAATTATAACACTTATTCAAAAAGATTAGTTTTATGTAAATTTATTATATATATATATATATATATATATATATATCGATTTTGAATTTTTTATAGTCATTTGAGGTAAATTTGTCAATATATCGATTTAGGATTTTTCGTGAATAAAAAATTAGTTTAAAATAAATTTATCATAGATGTACTGATTTAAACTTTTTTTTTCGTGATATTAACCCTTTAATTAATGGGGAGGGGGCTCATTGAGTCCAATCCCCCAATGCTTTATGAAATTTCTCCTTAAATTTTTTTTATTTCTTTTTCTTAAAATTTGTGGAATAATTGAGCAAATGATGGTCTTGCCAACTTGGACTCATTCGTGGTGCTATGTGCTTTGACCGTCGGGCTTCGGAGGAATATCCCGACCGACCACATCGAGCAAACTTAGTTTGACGGGTCCGACGTATGGATTGGGTCGTCCAATTGACGTGAAATTAACCTCAAAATTAAGAACGAAAAAATAAAATAAAAAGAAAGCCCAAAAAGAAACTTCAAACCAAAGACCCAAATTTTTGGATAATTCATCAACTCGATTTTTTCTCACGAGAAAAATCGAAACCTTCAAAGACGTCATCCAATTGATTGAAGTCCGAGGGATGCCGAGGTACGGCACGGCGCCGTAGTTTAACGTCATGCCTAAGACGGAAGGAAATTAAAGTACGATAATCGAGTCAATAAGCTTGTAATTTTTTTTTTTTAAATCTTAATCGTTTCTCCCTTCTTCTTAATTAAAGAAAGAAAGGAAAAAAAAGAAAAAAAAAAAGCGAATGAGAACGACCTACACCTCACCCGGTATTCCCCCCACCGGGCCCCACCGATCAAAACGACAAACCCCACGCATCGACGTCTACGCAAAACGCAAAGGACACACGGAATTATTGACCGCTGCTTTCCGGTGCAGAAGAAAAAGAAAGAAAGAAAGAGAAAAAAGGAGACAGTGAAGACGAGGTTGAAGAAGAAGAAGAAGAAGAAGAAGAAGAAGCACGCCAACAGCAACACCGACGCCGACGACGACGACGACTCGTCACGCGTTCCCTTCGAAGACCGCGGTAGGACTGTCCCCTTCCCCCCCTCGCCCACGCCATGGCCCGAGCTAGGGTTTTCTTCCTCTGCCGTTCCCTCTGCCGTCGCTGACGAGAAGGAGTGGGGGGCCTGCCTTCTTCCCGAACCGCCGTCCCGGGCGCCCAAGGCACGAGCTTTTCCGGTTCTTTGGACACCCTTTTGGGTGTTTGGAGATGGGTTCTCCCGCTTTCCGAGCATCGCCGTTCGTCGCCGCTGCACCCGCTTTGCTCCTCTTCCTGGCCTTCTCCTCCTTCGTCGCCGTCCTGGGGGATTCCGACGAATCGGTCCTCCTCCAGCTCAAGGGCTCGTTCGCCGACCCGTCGGGGCTGCTCTCTGGGTGGAGGAGCTCGAGCCCGGGCGCGTCTGGGCACTGCGGCTGGTTCGGCGTCACCTGTGGCGTTGATTCTAGGGTTTCGTCCCTCAACATCACTGGGGACGGCGGCGCAGGTAAGGGGAGCTTGTTCCTTTGTGCTGATTCTGCTCAGTTCCCGCTTTACGCGCGTGGAGTTAGGAGGAATTGTTTGGGGAGTGGTGGGAAATTGGGAGGGAGATTGTCGCCTTTGATTGCTAAGCTTACTGAGCTCAGGGTCTTGGCACTTCCTTTTAATGGACTGGATGGGGAATTGCCTGCTGAAATCTGGGGAATGGAGAAGTTGGAGGTCCTTGATTTGGAGGGGAACTCCTTGAGCGGATCTTTGCCAGCTCAGTTTGTTGGGATGAAGAATTTGCGTGTGCTTAATCTCGGGTATAACCAGTTCTCGGGTGAACTGTCCCTGCCGGTATCGAATTTTGCCGATTTGGACGTTTTGAATTTAGCTGGAAATTCTTTGAATGGAAGCGTACCTGGATTTGTTAGTGGGGTGAGGGCTGTGTATCTGTCGTTCAATCAGTTCACTGGCTCTATTCCTAGTGAGATTGGGAACGATTGTGGCAGACTGGAGCATTTGGATCTGTCAGGTAATTTCTTGGGCGGTAAAATTTCAAGTGGCATTGGGAGTTGTGCGGAGTTGAGGTCGCTTTTATTATACTCCAACTTGTTGGAGGAGGTCATTCCAGCTGAAATTGGGCAGCTCAAGAAGCTCGAAGTGTTGGATCTTTCGAGGAACGCCCTCAGCGGTTCAATACCTGTTGAGCTGGGAAACTGCAGTAATCTCTCTGTGCTCGTGCTTTCGAACTTGATCGACCCGCTTCAAGACAAGAATACTACAGAAGGGAGTGTCTTGTCAAGATTTCGTTTGATGAATGATGAGTATAATTACTTCCATGGTGAAGTTCCCGAGGGAATCACTAAACTGCCCAAGCTCAGCATATTGTGGGCCCCAAGGACAAACCTGGAGGGCAGGATTCCCACCGACTGGGGCACTTGCGACAACTTGGAAATGGTCAATTTGGCTCAGAATTACCTTACTGGAGGGGTTCCGCAACAATTTGGTTACTGCAAGAAGTTGGTTTTCCTTGACCTGAGCTCAAACAAGTTGAATGGGCAGCTTTCTGAAGAAATCGAGGTTCCGTGCATGACTGTGTTTGATGTCAGCGGAAATGCCCTGTCTGGTTCGATACCCAGATTCCATAATAGCAGCTGTCTTTCTATTTCTCCCACCAATGGATATGCTTCCGATGCTATTAACTGGTCAACTGGATATTTGTCATTCATTGCATATACGGCTCAAGGCGGTCTACCTTTACCATCAGCTCCAGCAGATAGTGGTTTTGTCATATATCACAATCTTGGGCGCAATAACTTCACTGGAACATTGAGCTCAATGCCGATTGTCCCTAGGAGACTGAATGCTCAAATGATTTATGCCCTTTTTGCTGGAGAGAACAGTCTTTCTGGACCATTTCCTGAAAATCTTTTTGAAAACTGTCAAAACTTGGATATAATTGCCATCAATATCAGTTACAACAAAGTCTCTGCTCCGATTCCGTCTGGCATGGGTAAATCGTGCCGATCGGTCATTCTTTTGGATGCATCCCGGAATCAAATTCCTGGTTCTATTCCCCCAAGTCTTGGAGAGCTGCTTTCTTTTGTCAGGTTAAATCTCAGCTGGAATTCATTGCAAGGTCAGATCCCATCCAGTCTAGGCCAAGTGAAGGGTTTGAAATATCTTTCTTTGGCTCATAATAATCTTACTGGCTCCATACCACCCAGCTTGGGGCAGCTTCAGTTCTTAGAAGTGCTGGATCTTTCATCCAACTCCCTCTCTGGTGATATACCCAATGACATTGTGAAATTAAAGAATCTGACTGCTCTTCTGCTCAATGACAATAAGCTCTCTGGGCAACTCCCATCGGGTTTGATGAATGCGACAGCACTCACTTCATTCAATGTGTCATTCAACAACTTGTTTGGGCCTCTTCGCTTGAATGATGAGTTGATGAAGTGCAGTAACGTTATTGGAAACCATTTTAGCGAGCCTTGCCCGTGGCCAGCAGATTTGCACAGGGCGGATAGTATGGCAAGTTATGCAGCTCCATCCTCAGGAGGTCAACCGCCGAGTTCTGGAAATGGTTTTACTGTGGTAGAAATAGCATCTATATCTTCTGCTTCGGCGATTGTTTCTGTGCTGCTGGTTTTGATTGGCGTATGTGTTTACACGAGGAAGTGGAAACATAGAAGTCCGAATTACGGCCCTATCAAGAAGGAACTGTCAGTTTTCATCGATATTGGGATTCCATTAACATATGAGAATGTCGTGCAAGCCACAGGGAATTTCAATGCAAGCAATTGCATCGGTAGTGGTGGTTTTGGAGCTACATACAAGGCCGAGATTTCGCCAGGGGTATTGTTGGCGATAAAGAGGCTGGCGGTGGGCCGTTTTCAGGGGGTCCAACAATTTCATGCGGAGATTAAAACCCTGGCACGACATCACCATCGGAATCTGGTTACTTTGATTGGTTATCATGCCAGCGAGACTGAGATGTTCCTTATTTACAAGTATTTGCCCGGTGGTAATCTGGAGAAATTCATTAAAGAAAGGTCAACAAGGCCTGTGGATTGGAGGGTACTTCACAAGATTGCTTTCGACGTAGCTCGTGCACTGGCCTACCTGCATAACCAATGTGTACCCCGAATCCTCCACCGCGACGTCAAGCCTAGCAACATCTTGCTAGATGATGATTACAATGCATACTTGTCTGATTTTGGGTTGGCTCGGCTACTAGGGACTTCAGAAACCCATGCCACGACCGGTGTGGCAGGGACCTTTGGTTATGTGGCCCCCGAGTATGCGATGACATGCCGTGTCTCTGATAAGGCCGATGTGTACAGTTACGGTGTAGTACTTCTTGAGTTGCTCTCGGACAAGAAGGCTTTAGACCCCTCTTTCTCTTCATATGGGAATGGCTTCAACATTGTCCAATGGGCATGCATGCTTCTGAGACAGGGTCGTGCCAAGGAATTCTTCACTGCAGGCTTGTGGGACGTGGCCCCACACGACGATCTGGTGGAGGTTCTACACTTGGCCGTAGTTTGCACTGTCGATACTCTTTCTAATAGGCCCACGATGAAGCAAGTTGCACATCGGCTGAAACAGCTTCAGCCCCCTTCTTGTTAGAGTTCCCTCATGAAGTTTTTCTGGGAAATAGCAGATTATAGGAAGTGAGCCAAAGGGCCCGGTGTAATTTATCTGTAATTGTCGGTTTTCCACTCGGTCTGTCAGATGCCCCTTAGGTTGAGAATTGTTATACTATAGATGTTGTACCATAGATGTGATGGCCCCCTTACTCCACAGTAATTCATCGGTGTCAGGGCATTTTATGATGAAGCTGCAGAAGAGTGCAGATATTCTTTTCCGCATCTTACACGAGTACTTTTAGGTTTTGTTTTTCTAGGTTCGTCGGCTGTAATAAAACTGTAGAAATTAGACTCCTGTCCCTTTGTATAAAATGATCATTCTTTATAATGGCTGCTTCAATTTTCATCACTGCAACCATCTGATGTCTTATGATGCATTTTGGTGCTTTCTGTGTTTATGTTCTCCATCAGATTTTGCTGGTTTTCTGCTGCAAATACTGATTACAAAGCTGGAAATTTCGTTTTCCATTTTTACAAGTGTAGCAGTCCTCTGTGTTACCTTCAGCATTCAGCCCAGGAGTGTGACAGTGAAGGACCAAAAAGTATTGTAGTATTCATTTGTTGCTGCATTTTCTGTGAACGCGTACTCTGCAACGAAGATGGTGGTTTTCCTGGTGAGTTTAGCACCTTTGGTCACATGCCACTACAAACATGGCTTGAATAGCCAGCAGTGAACAGTGTGCACTCCTCAAGATTCAAGAAGTCAACATGGGCCTTTGGGTTTTTGGCGGCCCAAAAAATCGCAGCATCTAGGATCATAAAACTGAAGCCCAAAAAACCACATTCTCACGAGATATGCATCGAGTCGTCGCCGTTCTCGATCCTTTAATCGCCTTTCGGAAGCCGACCCTTCATGGCAATAAGCCACTTGCTTCGCTTGGTCGTTTTCTTTTTCCCAGCCCATGAAGAAAAAACGAAAAAACTTTCCCGAGACTCCCGTCCGCTTAGCTCGCCTCGGGTGTAATGCAGGTCAACATATCCGGGCGCGAACGTGTGGGCTACACATGATCTACGTAGCTCATACACAGACATTGCTTGGAGAACGATCACGACATACCTTTCGAACGCTCCACAACCACAAGCAACAATTCTTGAAAAACCACCCTTCCTTTCCAAGTTCGGTGCGTCCACCGACTTTGACAATTCATGCGCGAGGCGAGGTGGATCCCGAGGCAGCGAACAAGGACGAAGACAGGAAAGGGCAAAAGGAACGCAATCATGAAGCCCAACATCTCTTTCATGCGCGATCTTTGGTAAGTGTTTCACGAGACGTTTCTCTTGCCCCCTCCAAAAACGAACCTCTGCAGGACCTTCTCTTTATCTGCGCATGCTCTTTCTGCGCTCTTTGTCGTGTCGTCTTCCTGCTCATTTTTCCACTTTTTCAGTTGATCCATCGGCTGGATGGATTAGATTTGAGTGATCTACATCCTTTCAATGAAATAGAATAAATGTAACTTGATTTGTCTCGCCACAGTAAAGGAACTGGACCGGGTTTTTCCGTTTGAAGAAATTGGAAAAGATTTCCGTGTCCATAAATTCCTAGAAGCGTTTATAACCTTCCAATAATGTTGGTAAAAATAACGGATCGGAATGTCCTTTATCCGATATCTTGGAAAGTTATCAACTTGATTGTGTTTTAAGCGTGCTGACACTTCCGATAGATTATCACCTTTTTTTTGTTGGTCTAGCTTATAAACTTGTTAAAGGTTTAAACCTGCCAACTCTAATGTGAGGTTACCGACCTCAATTTGATTGAATTATAAACTTTTATTCGATTTATTCACCGACCGAGTTTAGGTTTACTAACTACTAATTGAATAACTTACTAATACTTGTTTGATCAATTCCGAATCACCATCTTTTCAAATAACTACTTACCGACTTTTATTGAAGTAATTGGCCCTTATATCAAATTAACAACTTTAATGGAGAAATTAACTGACCTTTTTAACCTATGCGACCTACGTAATTAACACTGCCGATTAGGTCGGCCAACTTTCATTGAAGTTACCAACTCTTCTATAAAAATACTAACTGTATTTGAGTTACTCACTAATTTTTTTTCCCGATAAAATTATCCACTAATTATAGGCTATCAAAACTTATTGGAATTTAAGTAGCTTTCAAATAGTCAACTTTTCTAACAACTCAACAGATCTATTGATATTGCAAACTCTTATTAGAAACTATAAATCTTTTTTCATTTACTCTTCAATCTTTTCTCCGATGATTATAGAACTTGTGTGTCACTTTCACTCGAGATGTTTCTCTTTCGGTTTTCTTTTTGGCATACTAGATTCCTAAAGTAGTTTAAATGGGCCATTCTGCTGCTCACTGATAATCCACTAATGAAACAGTTATAAAGGTGGAATTGAAATCATAAGCAGACAGGAATCTAATCAAATGACCCTGAAATTAAATGATTAGTTTGATGACTACTCAGATTAGGAGAGCCATGTAAGAAGAGAAAGCCCGCATTAAAGATGGATTAGTGGCCCCATCCCAACTAACCATTAACGACAAAGTTAGGTGGCATTGGCCTTAGTCTCTTCCTTGGTTTTTTAAGTAATCAGCATACATTGTCATAGTAATAGCGAGCAAATAACTTGGCCTGAGATCATTTCACAGATACATAACACTTATGTAGATTTGGAAAAAAAATTGGAAGATAAATTGAAGCAATTGGCTGGCCATTAACTTGTGCCCATGATCAAATTGAGATTTACATGCTATATTCGTTAATGATAGCAAAAAAACAAGGAGTAATCCCAGCATTGATGATATTCAGTTTTTTTTTCTTTTTCTTTTTTCTCAAACTAACATTTCATTCATTTACGAAAAAATGCATGAAAGAAACAAAGTAATATAACAACAAATCAAGACAAATCCCAAACAATTTCAAAGCAAATCCATATAATGGATGAATCATCAGAATAAGATTATGGGTTACACATTTAAAGAGCAGATATATGATTTCTTTAAACCAAAATTGACGATCGATCACCGTAATCTCCAACTATTTGTACGGCTTTGCTTTTCAACAATGCACCCCTAAGTTCGATGTCCACAACACTAGGCCGTTCAGAGTAACAAAGTTGAACAAACATAGATCTAACACCCGTGAGAGTGAAACCTTCATGAAACCCCTCAATCTCCTATAAAACTAGACTTGCACACCAGTGAAACTCGAGTGAAGCAAAACTCCAAAATCATATAAAAAAAAACCAAATCTAGACTAGATTAGGATAAAAACCTCCTCGAAACAAGAGAGAGAAACTTTTAGATCTCGATTAGATAAGAAGAAAAAAGCTCCTCAAAACTTTAGGAAAGCATAAAAAGGAAAAAAAAAGAACCAAATAAGTCAATGAAAAAGAAAAAAAAAGGAATGGCAGGGAGAGATCTAGCTCAAACCCTTTCCTCCATGGAAGTTAGAGAAGACAGCGGTGAGAGGGAGAGGAAAAAACCCTAGGGAGGGGAGAGGAGAAAACCCTAGGTGGAGAGAGAGAAAACATGCCACGATAATAGTAAATTTTTTTTTTTTGAGCAAAACAATAATAGTAAGTTTAAAGAGCATTCTTTTGTGCATTATAATCGAACTACCCTATAAACGGTACATGGGAAGTGCTTTACCTAACTCATTTAAGGAGGGCATAAAAATAATTTCTAGCTAAACAATATATCAGTACGAACAATTTTTAGATAGCCTAATTCTGATGCCATTTTTCTTTTCATATTCTTTTTAAATTTCTGACTCGAGTTTGTTGAGTTCAAAAGTCATAAGAATCAATAATGTGGCGAATGACATATCAAATCGAATCAGATTTGGTGATTTGATATAAATTCATCGGCATGTGGCGGCGCCTCGGCTTGATTGAGTGGAGGAATATGAGTCCAAATCAAGACAACCTAATTATAATGCTGGGAAAAAAATATTATGGACTGCTTCGAAGTAGATAAAAGCAAGACACCAAAAATTGGATACAGATTAAGACAATTAGTACAAGGAACGAGATTTCCTGCGATTCTTTCAAGATTCGCTCCTCAGATGCGGTTGGGGGTCCAAACAAAGAAACGAAAGAAGATCTCACACGCCTCGCAAAGGCTGGCCATGTCGATGGACGGTGCAGGAAAAGAATCAGTGGGTGTCTGGCGTTCGAGGGTTTTCGAGAGAGAGAGAAAGCTCGGGCTTCGTTTCAGGTGGAAACTCTCGAGAGTTTCTTGGGAAAAAGTGAGAAGCGCGTGTGACAAATCATTTTAGAATGAAAGGCGGGGCTGGGGGTGTGTGTCTCGGATCAGGGGGACCATACGTTGAGTGACAATAATGATATCTCTCTTCTCTGATGTTGCTGTGAAATCTGCATCAACTGCACTTCACAGTTCACGCTCTCTTCACTTACTCGCTGAACCTTCTACTGTGCTCTCCCTCTCTCTTGAGATTCCCGCTCAAAGCCCCAGTCAGTATCAGTAAACCCTAGAAGAAGAAGGAGAAGAAGGGACCCTTTTTCTCTTGTCAGACATCCTCTTCGTCCTGCAAACTGTAAACACCCAACCCTAAACCTAAAACAAGGAGGAAAAAAAGAAGAAAAAGAGAGAAATCTGTTCTTCTATATCATTGATACGCTGGGTAGGAATAATTAGAAAAAAAAAAGTTCTAACTCTATTATACGAATGTCAATTCAATTTTAAATTATTAACTTTAGTTAATTTAGTCATAAACATTTTGATGATTTGCCGATATAGTTATTCCAACGAAATTGACAGAAACTCATTAACATGGACTGTTTTTACAATTTATATAAAAAAAATTAAGTCCTTTTCTTTTCATTCCTTTTCCTTTTTTTTCTTTTTCACTTTTTTCTCAATATACCTTTGCCGAACTCAAGGCCTTGGTGATGGCTAGCAGAGGTCGCTGACCATAGACAAGGGCAACTTGGGAAGGGAAATAGGAAAAAAGAGAAAAAAAATTGCAAAAATTCGTCCATGTCAATGATTGTTGTACAAAATTGGCCAAAATAATTATATTGACAAATCGTGAAAAGATTAAAATTAAATAGATCAAATTAAAAAGTTTAGAATTGAATAAATTTATGATTTTTGTTGGTAATATGCCCTATTGACATGTGTGCTATTATTCCTTCAATTGATTCATCATTTTCAATGTGCATACTTCAAATGATATCAGGTGGCACGCTTAATTAGATCTTTGGCATCACATCAATGTCACATGACATTTTAGTTTCATATAATGCTCTTTCTTTAAGCATTAGAGATAGAGATTAGGATACCGAATCCGATATTACGTGTAACCCACAATTAGTTTTAGCTTGACTTTTGAATACTTTACATCTCTTGTGCAATAAAAAAGGCACATTGGAAATGCAGCTTTCACATTGAAACTTTGCAAGATAGAAGTACATTAACTTCACATCATGTGACATACTAATATGTGGTCACCCATTCAAATAGGTCAGCGCTTGAAAATGCATATTAATTATAAACCACAATATTTAACACAGTCGGTTGGATGTGTGGCATCTTGTTCATAGAACGCTTTCTAAAGTGAAAGGCATCTCTCTCTCTCTCTCTCTGCTGCTCGGCTGGCTCTCATGAGCAATTGGACGCCCTGAAATGCTTCTGTTTTCTTGCTCGTAACAATTGTATAGCAGCGGAATTGAATCTTCCCATTTTATGCGAAAATCTATTGCTAAACTTGAGAGACAGTACAAATAAAGAAAACAATCTATGTTTAAACAAGTGTGTGTGTGTGTGTGTGTGTGTGTGAGAGAGAGAGAGAGAGAGATTAATCCTTCCATAAGTTCAATGTTTTAGCTCATGACTGCTAATTCCACTCCTAGCAACAGGCCGACCTCCATCAAGATGCTCATTTTCTACATAATTAAAGCTTGCTTATCCACTAATCGAGCTTCATACTATGGAAATGCCCCTATTTTATTTCGAAAATTCAAGCCTTCCATTACAATGAGGTTTTAATCTGCAAGTAAAAAAAAGTATGTAGTCCTCTTCTCTTACATCTAAATTTTGTACTTTAATCAGCCAAATAAGCTTTAAGATGATACTAAAATGATCCATGCTCTCGTGGGTTGAAGATGATTAGACATTAACTTGGTTGAGCTCCCCTTACTTTCACTTACGAATTGCGAGATAGAGAAGCACATCATTTTCACTGACTTGGGTATATGTTAACTCTTCCAGCTGGGAAAATAAAGCCCTAAGAAAATCTGCTATGTTGCTGTATAATGGGTTCCTCATTTACTGCAAGTCTTGCCATTTTACCTCTGGACAGGAGCTAAACTACTTAACAACGTAACGTTAGGGTTTCTGCTAGTATTGAGGGCTAGCAGGAACAATAATAACAAGCTAGGCTTTATTATTTAATTAGGACTCTTTAGGGTTTTGAAGTGTGGCTCAACAGCAACACCTAGAAAGAGAAAAGCGCATTACCTAGATCCTCTCAGTTATGGAAACCAAAATGCTGAATCTCTCTCTCTCTTCCATTTCTAATTTAATTGTATTTCAAGAGACTTTATGTTGTGAAAAAATAATCAACTTGATAATTGTACTTGTCTGTTGGCTGTGTTTGGCTCATTTACATCAAGTTGTGCATAATTCAAGATCCGTCTCTCTCTCTCCCCCCCCTCGAGGAAAAAAGTTTCTCGTGTGGTCCTCTTTGTTCTGAGTGGATTTTATTAAAGAATCAGTGAGATTGGTCCCTCATCTATGAGGTTGGATAGTCTCTCTCTCTCTCTCTCTCTCTCTCTCTATCAGTAGCCATCATACACATCAAGATGACATTGTACAGTACCTATAAGCCACAACTTTTTGGAGCCCTTGAAATGGACTTATATATGTGAATTTCTGCTTTTATCTTCTGGCATCGTCCTCCTTGCCCATGTGATCTGGCTGCAAATTTGTTTATGGCATGATAGTAATTGTTGAAAGGGTTTGGTGGGTGTGCTCAACAAAATGCAAACACATTGAGTTTGCTAATAAAGAAGATATGTCTTCAAGCCCTATTTTCTCGTTTCACTTTTCATCACCAATAATATCCTCAGTACTAAGCATGCCTCACGTATAACCATAAGGTAGGGATTCAGACCAAAGATCTTTTTGTAGTTGTCGATAAAGCTTTTTCATCGCTTTTTTCATAAATATTTGTAGATGGTCCCCTAGTTGCAATTATCATTCTTTGTTTGTTTATAAGTGATAGTCAAGTTCCGCTGGAATCTTTTTTGTGTTCTTGAAAACATCTCACTTAGAAAATGGCGATTATTAGCCCTTCATCATTTATATATATATTTCTTTTGTGCCCATGATTGCTCTATAAGGACGACTGAGAATGCGATATGTCATTGGCTAACGCGTTCCATTTGAAGGATGTCGCGACACGCCACGTGGCAGAGGATGCCCCATTGCTTTTTCGTGTTTTCTTTTATGAGAGGGAGTGCATTCTTGAATTCGGCATCTTTCTTTCCGCCATAAGACTTCAGCGCTAAACTTATTCTCCACGTTTTTCTGAGGCTGTCTTCGATTTGATAGAGCTGTGTCCACACAGAAATTAGTTGCACAGAAGGAAGACATGCCGGGTATCATTAATTTTCCCTTCACAGAAGTATAAGCTCTTGGAGCTGATTGGTGATGCGCATAAGAGGAGCTTAGCACTGCAATCTCCGAGTTCATGTAAGTCATCTTATTTATTGCTCCATCATCGATAAATTCTAGATCTGGATTTCGGTTATCAGCAAAGTGAATCTCTTTGCTTAATGCAACAAGATGAATATAACTTGGTTTGCAATTGCATCACCCGCTGATGTTTATACTTTTTTGTTGATGTCCATTGAACTACAGTTCAGTTTCATAGACATGTGAGAAGCAGAGTTTGGTGGTGTAATCTCATAATCCAAACGAATTCGAAAAACTTTCTCCAGAATATCTATAATTTCTCTACTCTCCTTTATCTCCATGCAAACAATAACGCCAAGAAAAAAGGCTTTCGATGTTTATACTGATCTCTCTTTGAATTCTATCTCAAGGATGGAGAAGATGGCTAAAAACTCAAATTGACATAAACTGATTTTGTCTTCTTTGCTTCACAGATTTCAAAAACAGACAGTCACAGGAAAGCTCAAGAAGAGTTAACATGCAGCAGATTTGAAAACTGAAAGGAAATTGACGAATGACCGGACCAACGAATGCGCACCGCTTTCTTCCAAGTTGTTAATATAGATATCGCACTCATGGAAGACCAATGATGATGAATATAGAACCAAAGGAAGCGGATTCACCACCAGCACAGGAAAAAATCGCTAGCACCAACCACAAGATCCTCAAGGCTTCATCATCATCTGGTTCGGCTGCGCACTGGTTAAGGTCGAGAGACCCAAGGATCGTCCGTGTCTCGCGAGCCTTCGGAGGCAAGGACCGGCACAGCAAAGTGTGCACCATCAAAGGGTTGAGAGACAGGAGGGTCAGGCTCTCGGTCCCCACTGCAATTCAGCTGTATGATCTTCAAGATAGGTTAGGGCTCAGCCAACCAAGCAAGGTTGTGGACTGGTTGCTTGATGTTGCTAAGCACGAGATTGATGAACTCCCACCTCTCCCACTGATCCAACCAGGTCACAATTTAGGTCATCAAATCCATCAATCAATCCTGTCAAAATCACATGAAATTGTTGGAGATGACTCATCAAGCAAAGATGGGTTGGTCAAGTCATCAAGATCAAGGACTTGGTCATGTTCTGATCATCATCAGGAAGATGATCAAGAACCCAATGACTGTGGCGCCTCAAAAGTCCCAGCACAGAACTATTTCTTGTCAAGAACTAGCTCAAGCTTCCATTTGGAGCCTCCAAACATGTCACTATTGCCTAATTCAGCCGCAATCCATGGGTTCACCTCCCAAATTGGAGACTCTCACCATCAAAATGTCAACAATTTCATTCCATTTTCTCTACACTCAGGGAGCTCTCAGATATTCCTGTGCCCTCCTGGAGTGACCACTGCACCAACACCATCTTATTTTCCTTCGCTTTTTGCGACTTCGACAGAGTCCAATGGTGATCCTCGAACTGCCAATCATCAATTTCAAGTTGTGAGCTCAGTTAACTCACACAACATTCTACCAAGTTCTCTTGCACCACCTCTTCTGATCTCTGCTAGTTATCCGAGTTTCATGAGAGCCTCCCATCTTGACGGGAGTTGTACTGAGGAGGGTCTTCACTCACACGACAGTTTTGGAAGTGACCAGCCAAATAAAGACACATGACAGGTAAATTATTTTATTTGGCGCAGAAGCAATTATGTATAGGGTATACAAATATATAGTTGCCACCATGAAGAGGTGAAAGTAGTTCATGTAATAATTAAGCTCTTGTTTATGGTTTTCTTTACACGGATGTGTTGTTTGATTGAGTGATTGGCAATACGGTATTTAGATAAAATAAAAAAAAATAGTTATTTTTCCCCTTAATGCTGGCCAATCTAAGTGGTCCTTAATTGTACAGAAGAAAAATAAGTATTGGACAGTACATGAAAATCAGTGATCTTGGAGCGTTCTTTCATATATGTACTTGATTTCTGCCATACCGATTAGATACTTTTAAATGTGAATGTAATTTTGTGGTGTATCTTGTACATCACAATGTTATTTAGAGAATCATTTATGATTATAATGCATCGAATAACATAACTATTTAAATCAAATCAAAATGATACAATAAATTTACGAATGGCCGCAAGTTTGCAGCTTTGAGCACATCTCTCTTTCCTTCGAAGGATTAAGGAGAGAGGTACGATGGTAGGAATCAAACATTTGACCTCATGAAAGACAAATAGCTAACATGTAATTTCTCTAATTAGAGCAAACTAAACATTTACATAATAAGTGAAGTTCAATCAACGAACTTTTTTTTTTTTTTGAATGTTTGTTTTTTCTTAACAACACCTTAAATTTATCAACTCTTATATGAATTTGCCAATCTTATTTGAGTGATTTATCAATTTTTTTTATTGAATTTTAGGTTATCAACTCTTATAATTTAAGTTATTTACCAGCAATTATTTCATACTTTTGTGTTCCTTACGAAAGACTTAAATTTATTATCTCTTAATTGCATGACTTACTATCTTTTTTCCCTTTAAATTACCCACCAATTTTGATTTACCCACTTTTTGTAGTTAATTAGCGACGTATACTTGTCTTTTTTTTTTAATTTTAATTAACCAATTGTTTTATTGAGTTACTAGCATATTGACATCCATCATCTTATATTTGTATGACTTACTAGCTTTTCTCCGATTAAATTACTCTCTAATTTCCAGCTTTTTTTAGTTGCTTAGCAACGTATATTTGATTTTTATTGAAATGTCACTTTTAATTACTTAGTTATTTTTGAGATTCTTCAACCTTTTTTTTAGAAAAATACCAACTTCAATAAAATGATTACCAGCTTCAATAAACCGATCACCAACTTTTCTCCGAATAGAATACCATCACTTAATTGATTTAATTGCCAATGTTTATTTTTTTAAACTATCAGTATCTCCTATCTCTAATAAGAAAAACGTGCTCTTGTCATGTTTAAAATTTTATTTACCTTTTCGTATAAATAACTTAAGTTAACCAACTATGTATGAAATTATCAACTTTTATTCGTGTCACTTAACTTTTCTTCTATCAAGTTACCAACTAATTTGTGTACCAACTCTTATTTAAGTTGCATTTGTGTTTTTTTCTTCTAAAATTTGAAAAAATTTCAATTTAGTTGCCAATTTTTTTATAATTATTAATTTTTCTTTTTTTTATCTCTAATAAAAAAAATCCTCTGATGAAAACAAGCTTTTAACACATTGATCGATTCTTTTAACGGTTTAAGATTTGAGCACGTAGACAGTAAGATTAGTACTGTATTATCTGTATGCAAAATTTAATTTTTTTTTCCGGTGCTTATAAACTTTATAAAGGAAATGCAGTTATTGAGGGTAAGCACATTAAGCAACTACAATGGAGGGTATTTTTAGCTTGTATTAGCCCTTCAAAATCAACAATGATCCTCTATTCCATTCAGAATCATCATCGATAGCTAAACAAATATTAACGATTGATATGTTAGTCATAATTTTCATATGTTCCTTTTTCATATGGATTAATAGCGGGGCCCCCGATGGAAAACAAGGTGTAAGTACTTACATATATTTAATCAATTACATCAGCTTTTGTATAAATCAATGTGAGGCTTCCTAAAAATCACGAACGGAAAATGTCAACATGGACATTGACGATGTTAAATAGGCACTAACCGTCCACATTTGTGTCCATTATGGCCACTTGAGATGATGCTACATCAGTAGAGATGTATTAGATGACTGAAACCATGCATGTTCTCTTCTCATCGCCCACAATCTGAATGGAGACTAACACAATTTTTTTTTCCGAGGAAGCGAGCCATGTCACCGGTCATGCTAAACTTTTGCTGAGCAAGCGAGCCATGTCGGGCAAAACCATATGACACGGCAATTTGTTTAACAGAGGCCTTGCACTGAGTTAAATTGGAAAAGCCGGTCGATCGAATTAACAGAAAAAATGAAGTTTGCTTAGTAAAAAATTTAAGTATTTGTGCCCTCATTCTCCCCGCGCCGAAAATAGCATGGGATTTCATGTCGAAATTTTTGCATTCTTGCGAACATAGAATCGAGCAACTAAATTTCTTATGAATATTCATGACCCCACGCGGACGACTTGTCTTAGATTAGATCGAGTATATAAAACTGGATGAACTTGTACGATGTCTGGTGTCGCGTAACCGTAATACCGAAATTGGCGGAAAGAAATCACTGGAGAAGAGAGTTCAAAAGAGAGTGGTTGCTTGAAAGATTTTGGCACCATTGAAGTTCGTGGCTCAGCGCTTCTGCAGATCAAGGCGCGACCCAACACGGCCTCGGCACTGTCATGTCGATTTGAGTTTTCATTTAGCACGAGCAGGTAATGAGGTCGAATGGTGGAGGAGAGGAGGAGGAGGAGTGCAGACGGAGATCGCAGAGGTGATGGGAAAAGAAGTGATTTCGGGGAGTTGTGCAGTGCAGAGTTATGTGAATCTCTCTGCTGAAACTTCACCGGACCGACATCTGCTAGTGATTCTTGGGAATCATGAGCCATTTGTGTGAAGCCAGAAGCTCTGAATGGAATGCTGGTGGCCTCGTTGGGTTTGAACTTTTGCGGTCCCAGCGCTTCTCTCTCGTCAAGGAATTCAGGCGTGAACGTTTCAGTAACGAGGGGCGTGTCTCTATTGAATCTAGTACGAAATATGGGGGATCAAATTGATCATGGGGTGTCGAGATGATTGCATTTGCCGTCGCGATTCACGTGGACTGCAGATGCGTCCTTGATACAGACCGCAGGAAAGCGGCAGCGCGTGCTCCCGCCATGTGCATACGCACGAGGAGCGCGCTAATGGGCAAAAGCAAAACATGCAGGAGGACCCAGCTAAAGCGTGACTCCTGAAAGAGATGGATAGAAACTTGGCAGGAATGAAACGGTGTATAATGAGGACTTGAGGAGTGTGGAGCTTGTAGTAGGTGTTATTCACTGGCTAGAAAGAGCACAATCACACTGTCAGTACCGCGCAACTATTTCGTTAAAGAAAAGTTTGATCCCTCTGTCGTCACCGAGGGTCAGAAGAGATTTACAGAAACAGAGCGACTAGAAGAATCGGGAAAACACACTAAAAGGCGCTACTTGAAAATCAGCCGCCTGCAGTGGCCTGTCGGTTGGGCTCGTGGACCGGTGGCCAAACTGCTCACTACTTCGCTAACCAAGTCCTTAAAGATCAATCTCTCGATGTCCAAGACTACTCCTGAAACGTCGTCAGAACCTGCCCAGTTCAGCTCTTGATGGGTCAAATCTTTGGATGAGATAGTCCTCGAATCGTCATCCTCATCATCAAACCTGCAATATGGGCGGTCAGTTTGAAGCTGATCTATCTCAGAGCACAACCCTTTCAGGAGCTGCTGTTGTGCTGTCTGTCTCCCTGCCAGCTTATCTGATGAGAACCAGTTCCTGGAATAATTTGATAGTAGTCTATGCATTAAGATCTCACTAACGACATCAAATATCAGCTTTCTTCGCATTTTGTCGCCTTGTTTTGACTGGATGGTGCATTCTCTGACCTGATCTCCACTTGAAATGTTGTTGCTTGCCTTGATCTGTTCTAGCATGTGGAACAAGTTTCCCGAAAGCAGCCGGATGGTCATTAATCCAGAATCAAGATCACTCAGCAGACCAGATGCTGACAATATCTCTGAAATGTATGCATGATCCGAGCTTGTGCTCTCACTTGGGAATGCTGTGCCAGGTCCTTGTTTAGTGGAGATTACTTTTATTTCATTCTGAACCAGGGGAAGATTGACTAAGCTATTCTGGTTGATAGCTGAGCCAAAGCTGCTTCTTTTGCTATCAGATAAATTGTTTAGCTCTCGCAAATTCCACTTTACCTCGCCAGAAACTTCATCATCTGCAATAAGGATATATAAGAAACTGGTTCAGCCTTGCATTCTTCCAAAAAATTGCAGAATCAATACGACCTTTCTTCCTCCTCTCCTTTATGAACAAAGAACATAAATGCATTCACATACGTGAGCAATGCAATTTTAGTTGTACTGTGAACTTCTGGTGTATCCTTACATGTATGACTATATTAGTAAATTAGAGCACTTTCAGCAAGTAAATCATGTTCTCTGAGTTGATATTATTATGGATCAGTGAAAACATTATTGGAGTTATGAATGCAAGTCACCTTTAAAGGGTTCTGAGGTCATTTTCACCGGTGATGGTGCTTCGTCTTCAAGGTATGATGCATCAAGGACGGAGACTGGACTTGGTTGTTCTGTTGTAGGTATCCCAAGTTTCCTGCTCAATTCCTGTTCTCTCGTGGGGAATGTTTTCTGTATGGGAGATAACGAAGTACATTTAGTATGCATTATTGATAATGCTTCTTTCTCAAATTAAAGGAGAGCAACTTACTTTTCTGGTGTGGTCATCTTGAGGGAATGTGCCACGGATTTCAGCAAAGCTATATACACTGGAAACTTCTGTGTCATCCTGGGAGTCCATACTAGCTGCCGATTGCTGAGAAATGGTGTTATTTTGGTCGCTGAGATCTCTTGTATGGCTGCTCTTCTTGTTCCCTCGGTCAGAACTAAGAGGCACATGATTAGTTTTGGATTTGGGTGTTCTCCCTGGAGACCGTGGTTCTTTTGTTTGCTTCCCCTGGTTACTTGTCCCCTGAGCATCTGTTGCCCTCAATTGCTTCGGCGTAAGCCGTGGGCTTGAAGTTCCTGAATTCCTGCATGAACTGGTGTTTTCGGAAACATGTTGGTGCTCCACTGCTACTCGCGTCAATGTGTTTCTAGAACCAATTTTTCTGTCCAGGAATTGGGGTTGCCTACTGGAAACCTTTCTTGGAGTGAGATCCTCGTTTTGTTGCTGCTCAATAGATTTTCTCCTGCTACTTGGAGAAATCTGGAGCTTGGCGAGACCTGACGTGGAATTGACAGGGGATCCAGGGATGTTCAGTTTTTCTATACTTCTTTCTTGTTTCACGGCAACAATAGTGGACTGCATTTTCTTTGGGGAACTGATTTTCTTGATTTTGGGAGAATCTGGGGCTTCAGATTTTATGTTTCCACAGGGAGCTACTCTTGATCTGCTGCCTGAGCTGCAACTGTTTGTTTGAAGCATAGACTCTGGAGCCTGGACATCTTCCTTGCCCTCCGATGTCTCTTTGGATCTTTGCATTGCTTCGAGCATCTGTTTCAGAAATCTCAGATCCTTCCCCGATTTCCTGAACTCAAGCTGTGGCAACCTTTTCTCAATTTCTCCATAAACTGAGAGGGCTGAATTTGATTCTTTTGGATGCGATGGAGTAGACTCAGGGACCAGCACTGCGGGACTTTGGCTTCCTTCTGGTCTCCTCCGTGCAGTTGCATGTATTGGAAACTGTGAACTTGGGTTGAACTTCATGACTGAATCTGCAGTGGCCTCCTGCTGCGAGATGGCTGACCTTTGGCTCTTCCTTGGGGAGCCAGATAGCAGAGCAGGCTTGTTTCCATCAGGTGTTCTCGATGAAACGGAGAAGGGATCCAATGCTTCAGGTGAGTTGGTTCTGCTATCGCCGACCTGAAGCTTGCTGCTTGACACTGAACCTGGGAGGGCTTCCAGTCCCATCAACTTCACTACCACACTTGATTGCCTCGTGTGGCTCCCTTGTTCTTGGGGTAAATTCACAATTTGACCCATACTGTGGCTCACCCTTTGAGGATTCCCTTGCAAATAGCGCGACTGACTTTGAGAGGAAAATGACATAGAGCCTCTCTTGCTATCCAACGAATGCCTGGGTAGCTCTTTCAGCTTGAAGTTGGACTTCAAAGTGTCCCTTGATTCTCGTCCGTCATAAGAGAAACGAGGAGCGTCCTTCTTAGACAGAGAACAAAAACTGTCAATTTCCATCTGTTCGGCCGAAGTCTGAGGTTGGCGAGTGTTAGGGAGATTTCTGAATGATTCAGACACATGAGAAGTTTTTGATTTAACAGACTTTGACGGCTTTAGTGGCCTAGGCGAGTCTATATATGTCAAAGTAGCTGCTTTATCTTTGGTTTGGGGCCTCAATAAAACCCCATGGGCGCCTCTGTAGTTGGAGCCCTTGGCGATATCAGGGAGGTCAAGGGATTGTCCACTCAAATGCTCAGCGGCATTTAAATGGTGGAGTGGCGAGCCGTGACGCTGGTTAGTTTGGGTCGTGCTTAGCCTGAACAATGATGGTTCTGACTTTGCTGGTCTAGTCTCCTCAAGCGAGGAGAAACTAGACGAATTGCATGAAGACGAGACAGAGCTTCTTGAGGAATCAGACGACAATCTGTGTCTCTCAAACTTTGTTGCCTTGGAGTTTTTCACCTGCATTGGTAATTTATCTAATCAACATCCTGGAAAATTTAGCGCTGATCATATGCTTCAGGTTTCCGCATGACTTACTGCAGATTTTTGTAAGTCCCCATCTTCCTCTGCATCAACAGTGGCATTTTGACCTGAGGAAACTCCGGAAGTTAGACGTATTTTGCAGCACTGAAGAAGATTTACGTATTACGGAATGCAAGCTAACTGATGTATCATCCGTGCGTAAATGTTTTCATGAGTCACAGGGATAATATTCAGCTCTCATCAAACCATCCACACCATGTCATTTTCTCGTAGCGGGGTCTCTCGTTGGAAAAGGAAAAGAAGTTCTGGGAGAACCCTTTTCTCTCCAACGAGTTCTGATTCGCATTTGACTTAATAACACATGGTTAATCTGCACGAATTCTAACTACTGATCATTGCTACTGTTCTGACATTTTCCTCCCGCTTCCGCAGAGCACGGGCTGCGGAGCGTTTATCAATTTTATTCTATCAAGTGAGCAAATTTACACCATGATAATGGAAGCTAAAAGTAGAAAACCCCCGTAACAAGTGAAGAGGCTAGGATTGATGTGCAGTGTGGTGGTCGTGCATGATTGCTGCGCATCCATATTGACTGAGTTGCTTTTCAGCAGTACATAGACAAACCAGGAGATAAATTTAGATGAAAAGGCCAAGGAGTTCCGAGGAGATTCTTACCTGCAACAAGCCTATTGTGGTTGTGGCCATTTAAGCGTCTACCGGAGAGAAAATTCTGACGATCGAAGAGCTGAAAGATCCCATTCATACACCCGATTTGCTTCTGCATTCCTGCCTTGTCATCTGTCAATGAATACAGGATTCTCGTCGACATGTTTTGCACTCACAATGCCAAACCTACAAAGTTTGTGCAGGCATGTGCTTCTGGAGCTGCAGCAGAAACTCCGGGTAAACTGGGAGAGCACTGAATTTCGCGTTTCAAAGCAGACAATCACGCATGCATTTCAGCATGGATGCATTCTCCTTCTGCTTTGGCTTTTTTTATGTACAGGGCTCTAAGAGGCTCTGTGGCGGGTGAGAATGGAAGTGCAATTGAAGATGAAAATGAGGATAACAGAAGAGACCAAATCCTGCGATGCTGCACAGGAACAAAGGCATGGGACAACGGACTTTCAAGAAAGAACGAGGTGAGCAGATAAGTTTCCTGTGAAATTCAGGAGGTGGGATCATATGAAAGTGGGGGGAAGGGGGGACCCAAAAGAAAAAATCGGATCAGCCAATGAGAAACTGAAGGGAGCTAGGATCCAGAGCCATGCTGGAGGACCATTTCAGCAGCGAGAGTCTCTTTCTGCAGACTCGAGAAGAGATGTTTTTCTGGGTTTCCTCGCAGAACGAAGCAACGCTGTGTCTTTTTGGCTCTCTCTAGTATAAAAAGGCTGCTGAAAAAGCCAGCCTATATAGCTTGAGAGAGAGAAGGAGAGAGAGACAAAGGGGTGTGATGTAATGTGAAATGTTTGTTATGTAAGCAATGTTCACATCAGTTCTGGAGAGAATGAGAAGTGGTGACAGGCTTTTCTTATTCCCATTTCAGACACAGAGAGAGAGAGAGAGAGAGAGAGAGAGAGATTAAAGAAAAGAAGGAAAAAGAGGAGAGGGGGAGAGGGAGAGAAGCTATCCAACAGCAATCTTAGTAATGAATTGGAGGTGGGAAATTGTGGGTCAGATCTGAGGAAGTTTTTTCTATTTTTTCTGGTCCCAATCTAATCCGTCCTCCTCCTCCTCCTCCTCCTCCACTTTCATTTGGACAGAGTAATGTGGGTGGGTCTGAGCTCGGAAGGGTGGACCTCTTCACACGACCATGTGGCCTGTGTCAGGCCAGTGTCGACGCCACCATGGATAGAAATCGAGCAAAAGAAAACCCAAAATTCAAAACGCGGGTTTATGCTCTGGAATCTCCTCTCCACCTCCTAAAGAAAACGCTCCTTTTCCATCTTTGGGACACGATAGAAAGAAGAGATCTGTATCGAATTCTGCTTCTTTATTCCATCAGATCCCATTGGGACACTTTGCCCCTGAAGTTTCCTTCCTTCTCCTTGACTTTTGAGGCTATTTTATGGGTCACATGGAGGAGATCCGATCCGCACAGAGAGGTTAAAAGGAACGTGGCACGGATGAAATTTACTTTTGGGTAAGAGCAACACCGCAGCGAGAGTGCTGCTCCTTGGTTTCTAATTTGAGCCTCGAATCTGACTGGGATTGATTGATTAGGGTCAATACCTTTTGTTTGTTTTCCTGATTAGTGCTGATGCCTAGGTTAGCAATCTTGATTGGACGTGAATTATCCCTTACTTATTGTATATTGATTCGGTGGGTGGCTTATTAATTAACTTTCATTCGCGATTTAGCGTCGAAAGTAACGGCTCTAGTCAAGCATGGGGCGGAGTCAACCAAATATGAAGCAGCCTTGCCTAAACTTCTAGATGTAAAGTGATTTCCAGCTCATGTAGACTCATTGCGTTGGTATAGCTTAGTTGGGTTTCGGGTGGCATTTTTGTTCTATTACTGTCAAATGATATCTCGAATCAGTTTCCACAAACGCTCGACTGCAAAGTCACCGCTTTGATCTGGCCAAAGTTGGAGGTCGCATTCATAGTAGGACGTAAAGATTTTAACTTTTGTTGTTGGCTGCAGGACATACATTACGCTCAGTGGGCAGGACACTCCCATCATTCTCTACGGGAAATGCCGTGATCTTTCCTCTGCGCAATGTAATTGATCTATGTTGCCACGTCGTCGAGGTAATATCCACTAGTGGACCACATAGTAATTAAGATCATTGGGGGCGAAACCTAAATCCAATTCGACGATTCTCAAGAACTCGAATCCGTCTTTGTTCTTCCCCCCTTTTTTTCCGTGGCGGACGAAACTTCGTACACTTTGAAACCCCCGAAAGATCTCTAATTTTTTTCCTTTTTATCTCCCCCCTTTCCTCTTGGTTTTTGGTTTCATTTGGGGATTGAATGGTGGCAGCATTGATGAACCTAAAGCGAAGGACAGGAGAACATGGACAGTGATGGGCATTGCCACAGCCGACACACAGTACTTCAGACAGCGATCACACATAGTGCCTGTTACCCCAATTAACGTGAATCCGATGTAGTCGTCACTTATCTTTGAGATCATCTGCGATTAAGTACATGCAACCTAGGCCACATGTTCGCATGTTGTTCTCAATTTTATCCCCCGTATATAAAAAAGAAAGATAAGGTAGAGGCTCCTAATCCTAAATACCTCCGCCCTTTATTTATATTTTTTCAAAATTTTCCGTACGAATGTATTCTCTTCTGGAAGAGATTATCGTCGTGCAGTGTGTAATACGCATTGTATCTCACGTACTGTTGTACCATCTTTTTTTAACTCCAACAAAAGCTTTGGTTTTTCTTATTTTTTTTTTGGGAATTATGTGCTGCTTTATGGATGATCTCTCGTATTATTCTTTTGCGCTAAACGATGCCTTGTGATCTAGTCTTGGGTACGGTCTTAAATTTTTTGTAGTGCCAACTACAATTACGTGCTGAATTATATGCATTAAATGCATATTTAATTATGGTGCCTGTTTGCGCTGTATTTGCATTCGCCCCTTGATGGTGATCATAGAATTTCCAGAAAAATTCCTTTCACTGTCAGAGGTAATGTGGAGATAATGGAACTAAAATAAGTGCAAGACATGGTGAACACATAAAGAAAGTATGCATAAAATGTAGAGCGATATTGTACGATATTTTTTTCATCGTTAGGGGTAAGCATGATTTTAAGATGGAGTCTGGAATTTGAAAATTGGATTGGTGGGAAGCTGTACAATTTCAAGTTCCAAAGTATGTATAATAGGTTTCAGATTCCAAAAATTGATAAACTTATTTCGATAGGTAGATTCCAAGTTTTAAGTTGTAGGAATTCGAAACCTGTAAACGTAAACTCAAACGTATAATAAGTTTTAATGTTTTTCTTAGTTCATGTTTTCATGTGATCTTACGATATCTCATGTTATTCGATAGTGAGCGTATAATCTAGAAGCACTAGTCCAAACTTCCATTTTATAATCGAGACTTTTACTTTATTAATATTAATATTTTTCGCATGTTTAAATATAAGTTATGGTCAATGAATTGTAATAGCAAGTGGTGATCATTAAACATTATAATTCATTATAATTGTCCAATTAATAATATAGGTAGAACCTAAGTAAACTTTAAAACAGGATAAGTTCCAAGTACTAGAGTATGCAAGATAGGTTCCATGTTCCAAATGATGAGGAAATTGTTCTAATAGGTAAGCCATCGGGTAAATTTCAAGTTCTAAGTGGAACCTATATATAATCTGGAACTAGTCACCCCTATTCATTGCCAATCCTAATGCAACATCTCTCTGTTTGCACGGTAGGCCTTGACGATTTTCAAGCCTAATTCCATTTTAGACCGAACATGACATAACCTTGGTAGTCCCTCCGAATACATGCGAGAGTTGGTCCGCGGGATAGTAATTGTATAGTACATTCGTATGAGTTTTGATGCTCACATCGAATTGCGTTCATATGCGACATACATGTCGAGGACCTCGATTGGACTTGGAAGGTATGGAAAAGTATGACCCTACAATCACATTGAGTGTTGGTTTCTTTGTGGACATAGCTATCCGGATGACTTATAGGATTCACTCAAACCCTAGTGGATCCACCAAAGTCTAACCTCTTTGCCCCACTCCTTTTTTCTATCACGAAATTGGCCATTGAATTGGTTGAGATGGACCGTGGATCTTTTTCATTCTCACGCGATTATTGTCATTTACGTGCAATTCTGTTTTGTCCTAACGGGGTTATCATTTTCCGTTTCCTGTGTCGCTGGAGCGACGCAGCCTATAGAATAGTATCGTATGTGCATTTGTCACATCGCTGCTCTCACCTGTTACAGAGAATAATGCAACAATCTTCACGGAAAAAAGTTATGTGTAGCAAATTTGTTTCGCAAGCTACACATCTCCTCCTCCTTTTCAGGATCATGAAGCATATCAATCCCAAGATCGGCGTCCAACCCAAGATTACAAAAGGATAAATCTCGACAATAGTATAAGTCGCGCATATCTAATTACAAGTGCAAATCGAGGTAGAGTCTGTTCACGTGAGAAGCTATCGTAATCTTATTCATTAGTTAGATCCTATATATAGGAAGTGCTTTGAGGGGAAAATGGAAGAAAACGCGATCATCCTATCTTGATGAGGATGCTCTCGTTCATCCCCTTGTCATGTTGCATTGGATGATGCGTATGATTCCATGAAGACCCCACCATCCCCAATAATCAGCCGGTTAGGGTTGGCGAGTCCAGGAGGCCTACTTGCTTCCACTTTTTCTTCACGAGGAAAATCATTTTCATGACTTATGTCTTTATCTTCGAATGGGAATGCCCCACATGTCAATTCGTACCCTTACACTCATACTCATGCGTAGAATTACGTATTTGTACGTCCTTTATATTTTTCGGGTTGTGTAGTTCGGTTATGCGTAGCATGAATCATTTCAAACGAATATATTTTGCTTGATTTCCTTGATGCGACTTTTATAAATTAGTATATACCCCATTATCACTGGAATTCTCTCGAATCAACCTTGCAGTTTGGCAATTACGCGATATGGATCTAAGGATTGTTGAAGGAAATGAAACGCTACATACACACACACACAATTGGGCAATAAATTGGCAACTTAGTATGACTTCGATAGTATTTTTCCAAAAAATAGATATTGGGGCTTTAAGCATCCGAGCTAACTCAAGTTTGGCCTCCGCCTATATGTTCTTGATCTCATGCATGTTGAACCATTGTGCTAGATTCTCTTTTTCCCCTTAAAATTTCAGGACTTGTGCTAGGCTAGAATTCATGTCTACATGCTTGGTAAGAGTCAGACCTATATAACAGATAATGAATGAAGTAATGCATAGGGTAAACTAGGGATATCTAAAAATTTTAGTTAAACAAAGAAAGATCAATGAGTAATCCATCACATTTATCATATGAAAAATCCATTGTCACTTCGCTTAATGGTTTGAATTTTTAGGTACGAGAGTGTACTTTGATACCTAGGATATGTACAGAAATTCCCTGAAAATGATGTGGCCTACAAACATCTACGTTTTCTTTGAACTTGCATACAGGCATATCTTCATGCACGACCCAAGTATTCGTAACCGAAAAGATACAAACCCTGAATGTCCAAGGGAACATGCGATAGGATAAGAGGGAGTACGATGGTGATGGTTGAAGATGGAAGGAACACATAGAGAGAGAGAGAGAGAGAGAGAGAGAGAGAGAGAGAGAGAGAGAGAGGGAGGAGGGCACAAAACCACATGGATAAAGTAGGAGCATCACATGAAAGGTCGCCTTAGCTTCGTAAGGCAGGGACCAAAGACCCGCCCACAGCTTTCTCCATCGCATACACTATGCTAAACAAAAAGTAAAAAAATATATATATATCTGCGATGTATCTATGTATATTTTATTCGAAAGTTATTATATTCCAAGAGCATGTATTCGAGCATTCAATCAGTCACCATGATTGGATTGGCACGTGATATCCCACCTCATCCCCCCTCAACCCCCCAATTTGCCATGTGATTTGAGCAATAAAATAACTTGGGGAGGGGTTTGTGGGTCAAACCCATCTAGGATTAATGCAATCCAATTGAAAGGCACCCAAAAAGGAATTTGAATCTCATCGCATAAAAAAAATCTCGGTCAGAGATGGAGGGTAGGAGGGAAAGGGGAAAGTTTGAATGCTATAAACTTGTCTCTTAAAAAATAAATTTCAAAGTTGATCGTACCATACGTGGTATAAAATACTTACTCGTGGTCACAATAATTTATTAGTTAATCTAAGGGTGAGTATGGTGAATTTCCTACGGGATAAAAGAGGCTTGATAACTTTTCGATTAAAAAGGAAGTACGTTAGATTAGAATTTAAGAATATGAAAATTAATTATATGTGTACGGCTTTGTTAAAAACAATTATAATCTCAAACTCTAAAAAGGTCAAAACATGAGAGAAAGGTGAAGTGTACACCGTAAGAAAAGTGAGACTAATTGCATGATACAAAAAAGTTAAGTCTACCCCGTAAATAACGAAGAGGTCCTTTTGAAGATTTCTTATGGAAATAGGAAGGGCAAACGTAGAAGGAGGCAAACTGGGACAAAACTTAAACAGCACCGAAGTCATGGAAAAGTCCCAATGAGGAGCACAATTGGGGGATATTATTGCAAATGACCTTAATTTTGTGGAAAACCCATTTATGGAAACCTTAATCGAGACAATAAGTTATAGATAAATTACCTGCATAATACATCTTAATTTACTTTTCAAGGTGATTATCATGATTTGTAAAGGATACAATAGGACAATTAATTATTCCATTATTAAGAGGATTTCAACCTAGAACTTTGAAGCTCTATTAGTAATGCACTGGACAAAAAATTATATGGAACAGAATGCAGGCGGTATATATTGTTATTTTTCCGTAAAAGTACATGCAAAAGTATCCGTTCCTTTTAGTAATTGAAATGAACAATAAACTTAATAAACACCTGTATTATGAGTGTATTTTACGGGGAAAAAAAGTATGTTTATTTTGTTGACAAAACTGAAGCTTTCAAAAAAGCTTTCTCGAAACTTTGCGGTGGATAGCTATTTGTCGATAATGACCGTTTTACTTCAAATCTCTTTCAAAGTTTAGCCCACATCACGTAATCCATTCGCTTTATAGATCAATCTGGTCGGCCTAGCTAGCAGTTATAAATATTTGTAAACACATAACATCTTGCTTGTATCGATTAGAGCTTTACAAGAAGTGGTTGTGTGGCCATCAAACAAGGAATGGTTCCACCCCCAAAGTACAACAAACCCATTTAATGAAGGGTTTAAAAAGTCAAAAGATTCCATCCTACCCCCTTTTTTTCTACGAGTATAGAAAATGATCTTCAAGATCTCACGGATCACACAGCGTGAGGTTGAAGAAAACCATGCCATTCAATGAAACTTCAATGTTCTTTCCTCATTTCCCACGCTCTTATCCCCTCTCCCGCAAGCCTCGAGTACATCGAAGTTGAACAATCAAAACCCTAGTTTCGTTTTGTGTTTTTTCTTGGCTAATTCAAGTAAGGACATGGTAATCGCCGATGGGCGGAGGGCACCCTCGATCGAGCAGTTAGCCCTTCGAGGAAACAACCAAAAAGCCATTATACTAATCATTCCCGCAAAGTTGAAATGCGCACGCAAAGCCCACAATCATTCATTGGCATGTCACTAAAATATAGCCCTCGTCACGTGAATCAAGAAGCATTTTGGCAGCAAAACATCAGTGGCCCTAATTAATTAAAATGAGCTGGACTAGATATTCCCCCCTCGACCCGATCGACACTTCCATGATCCTCAACGAACAAGCCATGCAGCGCAAGTTTGCCAGTTCAATGGGAGTTAAATAACCCCATCCGTCACATGCCGACCTGCAGAAATGGTTATGAAGTAGTTTCTATGCACTGTATGAGTTGTATCGGGCTAAACAATTGGGCAAATGTATCTCTTACAAACTTTAGAGATATGCAATCTCTCTACATTTTATATGCTTTCCATGTGTTTTACATGCCCTCCTTTTGTTTTCACTGCTAGCTGGCCAAGAACGAACCCTAGCGAGTGGGTATGTTCTTGATGATCTTTTGCGCGGTGGGTCCAAATCATTTCTTTGAAATTACGCCCTCGTGGTCATCATTTGTTGAGGTACTTTGAGATACCCTCGAATCGGATGAAAAAGAACCGATCAGCATCTCACCAATTTTGAAAAAGATCTCACTTTGCTGAGACGACCCTTTTTGAAATCTGGCCACGATCATGTACGCGGCAGTACAATCATACCGTGATAGCTACTTCGGACCTTGTTGCGTGCACGGGGCTGGATCGCAGTGGGAAAGGCGCATGGGGTTCAATGAGAATACGGGCATTAGGTCCCATCCTCGAAAGAAAGGAACTCTGAGCAAGCCGAGGAAAATGGTAAGGAAATCACATGATGGCTTTGAAAAAGCGAGGGGCTTACAGAAAAGTTTTTAAAAGATAAAACCCCTCCATCATTGCAATGTCAGAACTCAGAAGCCGTGTCAGGTAGTAGATAGGAATTTCTTGCGGCCAGGGAGGTGCACGCAATTATTAATAAAGACCTTTCGGGGGGTCATCTTTCGTGTGCCGATGGTCCTATGATTTCGTACGTTTAACTTGATCGGAAAAGGAGAAGGAATCGATCGAGTGGGGAGGCTTGCGTGGACCAAGATGATGATGCCCGACAGGCACATGGTCGCATTCCGAAGGAAGCGAAGGTGATAGGACGTACTCCGCGAGCAAACTATCGATTCAGTATCTTGCGAAAGTCATGTCAAAGAAGAAGCATAACTAAATGATGGATATCTTCAATCTTAGACATGGGAAATTGTGAATTAAGGAAGTGTAGGCATCCATGCTTCGTTTGCGTGTATGAGAATATAATATTTTTAAGGAGTCATAATAGTGGCAATTATCATGAAGTCTGGCCGGCAGAGTCTTTTTTTTTTTTTTTTTTTTTTTTGGTCGAAAGAACTTATTTGATTAATACTAAGAAGGTGGATTATAACTAGTAGGGAAATCAAAGCATAAGATAAGATAAAGTTCATGCGGGGGGTTAGTAACCCAATTACTAGGAAGGGAATCGATATTATGGGATTTGGCAATCCAGTCAGCGGCTCAGTTGGATTTACGTAGTTCAAACTGCAATAAGACACTCTTCATTTGGCCCAGCAACTGTCTGCAGTCGAGGACAAAGGGCCGCAAGGCCCATGGGATTTCTATTCGGCCCAAGATGGCGTCCACAGCCGGGAGACAATCGCAGGAGATGTGGATAGTTGCTTCAATTCGTGTGTTTGAAGTAATTCTTGTCAGAACAGTTCGCAGCTCTCTCAGCCACACGAGCGTCTGGTGGATGGCTAGGGTTTCGGCCATGTGAGCCGATTGAGCTCAGATTTTCTGCACAAAGCCAGCGGTACACACCCCATCGGCTCCTCTACAAATTCCGACTATGGATCCCTCCGATCTGTTCTCTTGCCATGAACAATCAACATTTATCTTCCAAGCGCCCAAATCTGGACGCACCCATGAGTGCCGTTCTAAGGTAATCTCTTTCCTTCGTGGTTGCCACTTCTCAAATAGCTGCTGGGAAAGAAGAGCTTCACTGATTAGCTGGTGTTGTTTTGTTTTCAGGCCTTGAAAGATCAGGGCATTGCGTGCTTTCCATATGTACCAAAGAGTAGTCGCGAAGGTTGCCTTTTGACTTGCTGATTTGCCAGAGAGAAGGTAGTCACATACCCACTGATCTATTCTTGTAATCGATGTTGGGGAGGTGTTTATTTGGTCACTGAAGTTCAGCCATAGTTCGTTTGTCCACTGACACAGGATGAACAGATGCCCGAAGGACTCTGGAAACTGTTGACAGAAGGGGCATGTTGGCTCAGGTATTATTTTTCTCCGACATAGGTTAATTCTCGTTGGGAGACCTTCATTGCATAAACTCCACATGAAGTGCCTAATTCTGGGGTTAGTATGTAGATGCCATATTTCTGTCCATAGTTGTTTTGGGACTTGATATGAAGATGATGCCTGGTTCTCTGTGTTGTTTATGTTTGCTGGTCGTAGTCAATGGTACCCATTTTTAATTTTGTAGTTTCCCAAATATTGCCCTGTCCATACTAAGCAATCGGGTCTGGTATTTATGCTGAGTGTTGTTTGCTGGATCTCCTCTGAGATGTTGCTGTCAAATAGCTCATTGATGAGTTGACTATTCCATGTGCGCAAGTGTGGATCAATAATATCTACAACTAGCTTCAGGTCATTTTGATTCGTCGGTCCTCCAATTTTGCCTGATATGAGCCAACGATCTTCTCTCAAGTTAATAGATCTGCCGTCCCCAACCTCCCATTTCAGATCAGGCTCAAGGACATCTTGGCCAAGTAGGAGACTCTACCAACCCCATGATGGTCTGGCACCCCTAGCAGCAGTCCATAGATTACCATTAGGAAAGTAGAGGCCTTTAAAGATTCTGCTCCATAAGGCCTCTGGAGCTTGATGTAGTCTCCAAGCTTGTTTCCCCAACATCACCTTGTTAAATTTGATTAAATCTTTAAACCCCAATCCTCCTTGCTCCTTTCTCATCTTTAAAACATCCCAACTCTTCTAGTGAATACCTTTTTGTACTACATTCTGCTTCCACCAGAAATCTGAGATTTTCCTTTCAATCGCTCGGCAAATGGATATGAGTATTTTGAATATATTCATGGCATATTAGGGTAAAGCCTGAACAACCATTTTTATTAGTACTTCTTTCCCTGCCTTCGAGATTAACTACTCCTTCCAGGCCTCCTGTTTTCTGTCCACCCGTGCCATGATCCAATTGAACATCTGTTTTTTTGTTGGACCCCAATCTGATGGTATCCCTAAGTATTTTCCAATTTTCCTAAGATAGGAACCCTCATTATAGATGCAATGTTTCTTTTTAAATCCTGTGGACAGCTTGCCCCAAAAAACACCCCAGATCTGTTAAAATTAACTGACTGGCCAGACGCAAAACAATAACAATTCAGTAAGTTTGCAAGATTCTGAGCTTCTCTAATTGTTCCATCCAGAAAGAAAATGGCATCATTCGCGAAAAATAGGTGGGAAAGAGTAGGGCAATGAGGGTTCAATTTGATACCTTTTAAGCTTCCATCAATAACAGTATTTTGCACCATGTGGGAGAGGACGTTGGCTAAGATTATGAAAAGATAAGGTGAGAGTGAATCCCCTTGTCTTATACCTCTAGATGGAGTAAAGGCTTCCTCTGCTTCACCATTGATTAGGATTCGAAATTGGGCTGAGGAAATACAAATTCTGATCAGATTCACCCATCTATCACTGAAACCCATCTTCTTCATGCAATCACATAGAAAGCCCTACTCTACTCTATCGTATGCTTTCTGCATATCCAGTTTCAGCACAGCTTGGAATTTTGTGCGCCTTTTTCTAACTCATAACTGATGTAGAACTTCTTAGACTATAAAAATGTTATCTTGTATCTGTTGACCACTAACAAAAGCGCTTTGTTCTGGAGAAATAATAAGTGAGAGCCAAGGTTTGAGTCGATTCGCCATGACTTTTGTAATAATTTTATAGCTGAAATTGCACAAGCTAATGGGCTTGAATTATGTTATGCTTTCGGGGTTTGCCACCTTGGGGATAAGTGTTATATGGGTTTCGTTTAGTTCTGGATCAAATGTGCCTTCTTTGAAAAAAGAGTCTACAAGTTGGAATATGTCTTCATAGATGATATGCCACTAACTTTGATAGAACATACCACTCAAACCATCTGGTCCTGGGGCTTTAGTTGCCCCCATCTGAAAAACAGCCCGCTGCACTTCTTCCTTGGTGACTTGTCTTATCAGCATCTCATTCATTTCCTCGGTAACCATAAGTAGACATTGCTCTAAGACTGGCTGATAGTATCGATACCCCACATATTGATATAGATCCTTATAATAGCTTGCGATGTGTTGTTTGATAACCCAAGGCTCATGGCTCCACACATTCTCTTCAAGTTTGAGCATGTTGATTTTATTTCTTTGTCGCCTCTGAATGGTTGTTGCATGGAAGAATTTCGAATTCCGATCACCCCACTTTAGCCAATTAATTCTGGATCTAATGCCCCAATACATTTCTTCTTGACGCCACAATGTACTGATTTTCTCAGTTAAATTATAGTATTCCTCTCCCATGTTTGTTTGGTCTGTCTTGTTCATTATCTGGATAAGCTGGTTTCTGAGCTGACCAATCTGTTTAGATGCATTTTTGAAAGATCTCTTGCTCCATTTTCTCAAATCTTGAGTCACTTGCTTTGTCTTCCTAACCAGGTTTTGATGCTGCCCATTCACTGCCTTCCAAGCCTTGTCTACTACAGCTGCACACTCAGGATGATCTAACCAGTAAGGCTCAAATCTGAACAATCTTTGTTGTTTCTGTGCAACTTAATTTAAACAAAGCATAAGAGGACCATGATCAGAACCTATGGCTGGATATACAAAAGCTTCAGCATTAGGAAATAGGAGCCTCCATTCTAGGTTGCAAAATGCTCGGTCAAGCCTCTTTTTGACTAATTCCTCTCCTTCCCTGTTATTTGTCCACGTAAATGCACACCCCTTACTTTCAATGTCTATTAGTGAGCACGAATCAACAAATTCCCGAAACGCCGTCATTCGGAACCTTTCCACTGGTCTTCAACCCACCTTCTCCCAATGATATAACACCTCATTGAAATCTCCTATACATAGCCAAGGTGATGATGTATTTCCATTTCTTGCTAGAAGATAGTTCCAAAGAGAGACTCTCTCTTGGAAGTTAGTTGACGCATGCAGCAGCGATATCTTCATTTTAATTCCATTTCCAGCATCTGTGCATGAAAGATCAATCATCTCTTGGCAACTATACTCAATATTAATTTGCACCAACTTATCCTATAATAATACCAGTCCTCCCGCAATGCCAATAGGATTAATAGCAAACATAGAAGAAAACTTTAGTCTTTTTTTGATATTTTCCACCACCGAGATTCTTTGTCTCCATAAGAAAAACCAGATTAGGTCTCTCACGAGCCACTAAGGCTCGTAGGTGCTGGACTGTCAAGGGAGAGCCTAGACCTTGACAGTTCCAGCTTAAAACTTTCATGGCTCCTTTGGTGGCTTATTAGGGCTAGCCACCAAATCCCCTGCAGATTTGCCTTCCCATATTTGAATTGGTGTATCCATAAGTTGGTCCATATCAGCAAGGGTCGTTAGTGAAACCCTGTTCTCATAAGGAGCAAATCATTTTAATTTTTTGGGTACCGGTTTCGTTGGACTAGGTTTCACTACCCCCTGAGTCGCTACCTCTACGTCATGCAGTTGATATGTCTTTAGATGTTTTGAAAACTACTGTGTTCTTTTCCCTTTCTTTTGTGCAACAAGCTTTGCTAAATCTGACACTTCCAATGTTGTTTGTGTCGTAGGTTGATAAAGCATAAGGGCTTGACTCCCATCAAAGGAACTTTTCCTGTTCGATTCATCACAATATGGGAAAACAGGGGTTTCGGGAACCATGTCATCTTCTACTAAGGTAAGATCTATGTCGCCATAGAAGGTATTCCAGCAAGGGCTAAGATCTTTCACCTCTGCCTTTAACCAAGAACCATAGCGACCTGGTTTGTCCTGAGGAATTCCGGATTCTTCATATGGGAAGGTAGGACAATAGTTGGCATAGTGGCCTATATAACCGCAAGAATAACAATAATGTGGAAGTCTCTCATATTTAAAGTCGATCCACCAGTTTCGATCTCCCACGTGAATGATCATGCCAATTTTAAGGGGCTGCACTAGATTCAGCCTCACTTTTGCTTTGCCTATTTTACGAGAACCATTGTTCTGAGCATCAATTCTAACTTCCTCTACCTCTCCCATTTTTCCAGCAATCATTCGAATACAATCCTTTGACATTACCGCTCTTGGAAGCCCCATCAAATGCACCCAGAAAGAGCAGGATTTGAATTCATAGCAGTGCTCAAGAACGGTAGGGTCTCCTTCTTGTAAAACTAACAGATTGCTTGCAAACGACCAAGGGCCTGTCTGGAGTATTCTCTTCTAATCTTCCTCCGATTTAAATATGAAAACAAAGAAACCCTGTTCTATCACCTCACATCTGACTTCTTCTAGCTTCCAAGCCCTTTTCATTGTAGCCCAGAACGCTAGAAAATTAACATTTGGTTTCAAAAACAATTTCCCATATAACAGATGCTCATCAGCCTTTTTGTGTACCTTAGGGATATGGTTATTCAACTCCGTAATATCATCCGCAGCCCATAGATCTCCCATTCGTTTACAGAGGGCCAACAATCGGAGCTGGTTTTCTTGGCTACCCTCCATTACTGCAGCTGGTCTTGCGACAGAGGAGGGGGTTTTCACTGATGACAAGATAGGGATTCCGAAGATGGTTGGGGTTTGGTCGGAAGATGGGTTTAATTAGGAGTGAAGGGAGCTCTATGGATTACAAAGACACTGACTAGTAGATTTGGGAATGACAAGTTAGGGTTCTAGGAAACGATTTGTTCATTTTAGGGTTGAAAAGAGTAAAAGGGTTGATTAATCAGGTGGGGAAGCTGTATCAATAGCCATTGCGAAGAAGGATTCCAAGTCTAGAAGGGAAAAGATGGTCTATCACCAGGAAGGATAGAAGAACACTCACCTTCAGCGAGAGAGGAAGCCACTGTCGGGCAGAGGAGAGCTGATCGACGTCATGAAATTAGGCCGGCAGAGTCAAGTTAACTCAAATCTATAGCAATGGATATCTTCCCAATACCAATGGATATCTTGTACGCTGGATTCACTTGACATTTTTAGAGGAGCATTAGAGATTTTATGAGTAATAATAGACTAAGGTAAGCAAATTAAGTTCAACAAAAGGACTTTAGACATAATCATGGACAAATTTAATGGACAATAAGGCTATAGTCAAAAATACCCAAAAAAGTTAAAAACTTATTGCATTTGTGTCAATTAATCATAAGCAAATTTCATATTTTAAGAATTGAGTCCATCTAATAAATTTATATCAGAAACCACTGAAGTGGATGCCATCAGTTATATATGACACAGCTAAGGCCAATATTTTATATTTTTTTTTCTCTCTTTCCCTTCTCTTTCTACTAGTGGCCGATCGTCAGCCCTGTTTGAGCATGGGCAAGTGCTCGCAAGGCTTGACGAGGGCCACCCTCACCCAGCCTCGAGTGGTCTTATCGAGTCACCTAGGCATGGTTTTGCCTCACTAAATGTCGCTAGATCCAGTGATGGCTAACTACTAGCCACCTATGTAGCACCGACACGCGACACGTGACACGCGACACGACACGACACGACACGCGACACGTCATTTCTTAAAAAGTAGAGAATTCCGACACGTTCCGACACGTTATATATTAAATAAATATTTAATTTTAATTAATTTGATTCAAATTCACAAAGAAGTAAATAAATAAATAAGAACTTACAATAAATTTACACTAATAATATTAATAAATCTATTCATAAAAAATTAAAAAAATATATTCATAATTAGTACGTGTACATATTTAAAAATGCATTTTTTAATTTAACAAAAATTACTCTCCTCAAACCCTCTCTCCTCATTTCTCTCTCCTCTTCTCCCACGCCACCACCCCAAAATCCCTCCTGCTTCGATTTATGCGGATCTGCCCCCACACCCTCTCTCCTCATTTCTCTCTCCTCTTCTCGCACGCCACCACCCCAAAATCCCCTCCCCCTTCGATTTCTGCAGATCTGCGACTGCCCCCACTCTCTCTCTCCCTCCCCTTCCCCCTACGCCCCACTTGCTCCCTGCGCCCCCATCAATCACCCCCAGCCCCCTCGGTTTCTTCCCCTTCTCTCCTCTCTCTCTCTCTCTCTATCTCTCTCTCTCTCCCTCCCCCTCCCTTTCCCCCTACGCCACCACCTGCTCCCTACGCCCCCATCACCTGCGCCCCCATCAATCGCCCCCATCCCCATCGGTTTCTTCCCCTCTCCTCTCTTCTCTCCCGCTCCCCCTCCCTTTCCCCCACGCCACCACCTGCGAGGCTGCGCCCCCATCAATCCCCTCCATTCCTGTTCTTCCCCTGCTCTCTCTCCCCCCCTCCCCTCCCCTCCCCCACGCCACAACCAGCTCCCCCGCCCCCTCGGTTTCTTCCTCACGATCTTCTCAACTCTTTTGGTCGCCTCATCGCTGTCGCCTCCGGCCCTTCCTCCTTCGCAGCAGCTGTAGCCTCGCCGCCGGCCCTCCATCGCAGCCTCGCCTCAGTTTATGCTTTTCCTCTCGCTGTCGCGACCACATCTCCGCTTCCTCGGCCTCTTCCTCGGCCTCATCTCTACCCATCTCTCTCTCTCGGACACGCGTGTCGAAGCAGTGTCGAGAAAAGTTGACCACGTGTCGGATTTCTCGACACGCGTTGACCGCGTGTCCGAACGTGTCCGAGCGTGTCCGAACGTGTCGGACACGTCGACACGTGTCGGACACGACACGTGAGCCTCAAGAACGTGTCGGTGCTTCAGCTAGTCACTAAAAAAAAGAAAAAATAAAGGAAAAAATGAAAAATTATAAAAATATTTAAAAAATTTTAAAAAAATCTACATCAATAGTCGTCTTTATATAGAACATTTGACATTCACGTTAGTAATTTTCTACCTAAATTGACCGAGTGAATTCAATTGATAAAAAATGAAAAGATGTATAAGTGAATTGACACAATTAAAAGATTTATAATTAAATTGACAAAAATATAATGGACTAAGTTTATGACGCTTCTGATATTTTTTTTCCTAATACTATGTGCAAAGAGGGAAAATGAACCCCCAAAGAAAGAAGCTGAAATAAGGGTCATATTTACACAATAATCGAACTAAAACAGAAAATTTACACGACTAATGCACTCACGACTAATGCTCTCACATCAAATGCTTGTGGGCTGCAAAAGTCAATTTTAGTGTGGCGTGTTAGATTATAATCAAGTGACCGTTGTGGGTGTGCGAGAATGGCTAAAGACTCCTCTACGAGATAAAGGCATAGCAATCCTTTTTTTCTGATAACGTTACTCCAATGACAACGACAGAGGTTCGTGGAGAAACATCTTCTTCCTCGTCCCTAAAGCACTAACTTTACAGCACGATGATGATTCGATTCTAGGACCACGTGATTTTCTATGACTAACTTTCTAGCACGTGATTTTCGAAGGATTTTCGATGCAAAGTATATAAAAAGTTCTAAATTTATTATATAACACTCAATTTAGTCCTAAAATTTTCAATTGTACCAATATAATTCTAAACATTTGGATAATCATAAGTCTATTATTTGGATATTTGGTCATAATTACATTGACAAATTATCAGAAAATTTATGATTAAATTGGCAAATCATCAAAATGTATAAAAATAAATTGTCAAATCGTCAAAGTGTTTATAGAACTAAATTTATACAATTGATTATGACTAAATTAGCCTCCACATAGTACATTTACGAATTTTTAGACAATTTTCCCTACCACATGCTGATGCTTTAGTCAAACTTCTATTTGGTTAATAAAAGATGATATTTCATTTTAGATTAGATGCGCAATTCATTGTTTTTATAGGGATGTTTATAAATAACCAAAAACCGATAAAGCGAACCGAACCAAATTGATAAGTTCGGTTTATTAGTTATTAATTTGGTTTAGGTTTCGATTCTATTTTTGTTAGTGGTTTATCGGTTCGGTTTTGTTTTATAACTTCGTAAATTGGCAAACCTAAAGCGAACCTATGAACTTAATGGATGAATTTAATTTCCTTTCGACCAACAGAATCTGTAGTTTAGCCTAACTATTAAACTTCTTCCTACCTAAGAATCCTCTATACCGGCAATTATTGATATTGCGATGAATAATATAAGCAAGAAAAATATACAATATAAACAAATATAAAGAGAATAGAGTAGAGATAGAGAAAGCTTGCTCAAATCGAGTATAGCGGCTCGCCACCACCCAACGTGGGTTGCCGCTGCCACGAGCGAGGGCACAAGCAAGCCACTTGCTTGTGGCGAGGGCTGTGGCCTTTGCTGGTGGTCGGCTATGGCCCTACATTGCTGGCCCTTTAAACAAGCGTCTCTAACCCTACGGTGTCTTCTTTTGTTTTGTTTTGTTGTGTTTTGTTTTGTTTTTTTTTTTTTTGTCAAACTGACCAACTTGGGAAGGTTTAGAGTGGACGGAAGCTGTAAGTTTTAGAATTTAAATGCACGGAATGAAAGTTTTAGGACTAAAGCGCACGGAGTTAATAAATTTTAAGACTCGCGCTATGGTTATCTCAAAAGAAAATGACCCTCTCCATCACCGGAAAGTTTGGGCCCGAAATGGGCCATAAGTTTATTAGGCCCGTTAATTTATCTTTTGGGCGTCTTTGAATTCAGCCATAGTTTGGGCCAACAAGAGTTGAGCCACAGGCCCAAGGTCGTCTTTTAAGAACGGAAGGAACTTATACACAAAAAAACAACCCAATCCAGTGTCACAGCAATGGGTCATCGTCTATGGGTACATTCGGTTGGAATTTTGGAGAAAGCCTTTAGGAAAATAATTAAATGGGTTTTTCAAAATGAAATTATATTTGTTAAATTGTAATTTGAAAGTCTATTGTGAAATACTTTTAAGTAAAATAGTGTTTGGAGAAATTAAATTTACAAATGACTTTTGTGATTTAAAAAAAAAAAAAAATTGTCAAAAGAAAAATAAAAAAGTTGGCTGGGTTGGCGGCCTCGACAACCCACAAAGACGACCGATGAGGGCCGCTTGGGTTGAGCGACCTTCGGCTACCCCGACGAGAACCGGCTGTGGTCAGGCAACGCCCGATGGCCCTTCACAAAAGTTGCATGACCTCACCGCGACTCAGATCTAGGTCTGCTGAAAGTGGCGCGACCCTGCCGCAACCAAAATCTAGGTTGTAGTGACGCAACTCACGGGTAGTCACCACGACTTGTCGAGATCGCACAACTAGCTGGTGACGATCGCTGGGGTAGCCACGACTCGCCGGCCTCAGTTTCAACCTCGCCAACCTCTCTCCAGCTCGTCGTTGACCCACCACATGCAACCACGCCACTAGAGAAGAAGATGAACGGTAACCTGTGGGGGCTTCCGAAAATGCCGAAAGCCCAAGGCAGTCTACAACTTGCCTTGGGCTTTCAACCTTTCAAAGGCTAGCATTCTCTCAACATGGGTTTCAAAAATTTTACCAAACACCAAATATTTGCCCACATGGACTTTGGACACTCAAAGTCTCTTCCCAAACGTACCCTATGTCTATTCTCAAATCGTGTTTGGTAGGTTAGATATAATTTCAGACAAGACAACCTTTGTCTTGATCGGCACTCAAAGTCCAAAGGAAAAATGATATGAATGGTCCCACAACTTAGGCCTACTATGCAATGTGGTTTTTGAATTTTTAATTTATTTAATGTGATTCTTGAACTTTAGCTTAATGTGTAATGTTTTCATTGAATTTTTAATTTGTCCAATATAGTACATAAACTTTTGATGCATGTTCAATTTAATCCATGAACTATAAAAAAATGTTCAATATTTTCCTTCAAATAATTCAAGTTCAACGACAACATTGAATATTTTCTTGTAGTCCAATAACTAAATTGAAAATGAACCAAAAGTCTAAGAGCTACGTTAAATAAATTAAAAATTTAGAGAAAATATTATACATTGAGTTAAAGTTTAAAGACTACATGAACAAATTAATAGTTCATGGACAAATTACAAGAAAATATTCAGTGTTGTCTTTAAGCTTGAATTAATGAAAGTACAATATTGAATATTTTCTTATAGTTCATAGACTAAATCGAACATGCACAAAAAACCTAAGAACTATACTGAATAAATTAAAAATTCAATGATGACGTTGCATATTGAACCAAAGTTTATGGATCATATTGAACAAATTAAAAACTTAGATACCAAATTGCACATTTGACCAATATTCAAAAATCAATTCTATAATTATCCCGTATCCGAGTATGTCCGAATATCATCCAAATAAAAGAGGTCCATCTAGGGCGGTGACACAAACCCGATACATCCAAACAACAAAAGGCGTAGTTTTTTATACGGCAGATCAAACTCAAGCTGTTTAATAGTGATGATGCTTAGGTATAATTGCTTGGTAATTTGTTCATTGATTAGAGGATTCGAGGGTGGACCACAAGCCCACCAAACCTTATACAATCGGGGGGAGATCATCTCTAAAATCATCACGGCAGTGAATCGGATCGATCCACAGCCTTTCCATTGGCGCGCATGTGACTTTCCTCCTATCTTTTCAGTCCACGGAGCGCGCCTAAAGCCCAAAGGCTCCGCCGCCACGTGTCCCTTTTGGGGACAATCAACTTTGGATCATGTGCGCATATCACGCATGCCATCATGGTAATCCCCACATGCTCGCAAGGATGGACACGTGTGTACGAGATAAAGAGAGCATCGGTTTTCTGTCAAACGTGATGATGCCACACTCATTCTTTTCCCTAGCAAAGAGCCAATCGAATCATTTTCTTCTTGAAACAAAATTAAAGAGAGGAGTGGTACCGCGGTGCGTAAGTCCTCAGTCATGTGCACTTGGAATTGAAAACATGTACAAGCTGGAGATTATAAGTAATTGGCAAAGAACAACACAAATAGTTTATGAATTTGGATTCAATATGTAGGTCTTTTCTAAACTTTTAATTTATGCAATGTAATTATTGAACTATAACCCAATATTCTTCATATAGTTTAGGTACTAGATTGGACATTTATCAATAGTTACTTAGTTAGGGATCATATTGAATAAATTAAAATTTTATGGATAATATTACATATTAAGTTAAAATTTAGGAAAAATAATGCACTAATCAAAAGTTCGAGAAAGATATTGCACACTGGGTCAAAATTCATAAATCATTTGTGCTATTATCCCTAAGTAGTTTTAGTCGAGAAAGAATATCATGTAATGCCGAACAACTCTTCTTCGAAATATAAATTAGTATTTAAAGTTAAAATCAAATATATCAACATAGGATTGGCGGTTATATCGACACTTGATGTTGTCATTACACGTGAGACTAGCTTAACTAGGGAAGGCTAGAATATGATGGAAAACATGATTTAGTTTTGTCTCTAATTCTTCTTTTACCTTCATCTTGATGTGAAATTCATCTCCAATTAATTCCCTAAAAAACTCCCAATTATAGGTCCAATTAATTCCCAACTTTCGCTCTAACCCCTAACCTACTTACAAGTTTAAAAATCTCTGCTAGTCTCTTCAAAACTATCAACATGAGCCTATTTATACACTTTATATGGAATTGATGAAGACGCATATTCTGATAGTAAACTTCTAATTAGCCACGATGTCGATAATTTTGAAGAAATTGGTAACAATTTTTGGACACATGATCATATTTGGGATCACTGTGAAAGTTGAGAATTCCGTTTAGATAAAAAAAAGTTCGGGACAAAATTAGAATATAACTTAAAATTGAGTCTATTTTAATCCATCTCTTTCGTTCTCTTTACATCATTGTCCTCGTGTTGTGGACGGAGAGAGAGAGAGAGAGAGAGAGAGAGAGAGAGAGAGAGAGTAGATAGTTGGGGAGGTGATAATATTGAACACGCTAGACTTTAAAAGCGTGGACAAGTTCTGGTCCATTGAATCTCGTGGAAGATCGACAACAGAGCTGCTTTTTTCTCCACCATCCCTCAGGCCGATCGCTTTAAGGTGCAGGGAAGAACGGGTCAAGATGCATTTAAACAAGAGCAACACCACATTTAAAGAACACGTAAAGAAAGTCTGGAACCCGTACTTCCCGTTCAGATTGGATTTCAACAACGGACCATGACCTTCGCCCGGCAATAACCATGGAAACTCATCAGACCAAACCCTACACGGAATTTATTAGCTTTTCTACGCCTTTTCCCTTTGCCACGAGAATGTGAGGATGGAGAAGAAAGATGGTTCCGTCGAAAAGACGCCATGACCAAGACCGATTGGGAATGGGATTTCGTCAACGATCGCTTGGAGAGCACTTGTTAGGTGACCGACTGGGGAAGCTTCTGGGGTTTTGGGCCGCACCAAATGTGTCGTATCGTGCGTGGTAATTTCTATCGGATTGGATAGTTTCTCGTTTTTTGGCATGCTTAATAAGTGTCACGGGGACCCTTGTCGATAGGACCCATTATGACTTTTAAGCCATTGATTTATCTTGACTTCCGTGTAATTCGCATTTACAAAAGTAAAATAATAAATTTATAAGGGTACTCATTGATATAGACCAATCGCATACTGATTTAGAACGGGGGTTAGCGGCTTTTCCTGTGGTTTTGGGTTCAAGTCTTATTGAGAGTAATTTAGGAGTAAAATACTAAAGATGTCAGGCCGATGAGGGGTATGTGCCTTTGATATTACTCAAAAGATGGACCTGTCAAAGTGCATATAAGCTAGGCTCGATGTCACCGAACCACCATACAATGTACACACACCCCTACCGACCTAGAGAAAATGTAGTGCGCATTCTTTGATTTTTTCCGTGTTTTTATGGAACTCTAACGATTGGAAATGCCCTACAAGGTTAAATCACAAACCTAATTTAAAAGACCGTTAAGTAGCTCCATGCTAAAATATCTAGATATGGAATTCGATTATCTAGACATAGAAACCTGATTACATGCAAGGAAATACAAAAAAGTCTCATAATAAGAGAGGCATCTCAAACATCTTTTGTGTTATGATCGAGTATTCTCTTTGATGTCATCCATAGGATGTTTCCATGCATTTCTTTAGATGATCATCGATGAATCAATTGGTGTCTGAATCAAACATTGCCATAGCCATCAAACCACATAGACAATCCTTCTGTATGTAAGTTTGATTGCTCTATGTAATCCATAGTTCCAACTAATTTGATTTTATAGTGACAATTCGAAATGAATTTTTTTGTTTTGAAAGAGGAGATGACTTGGGATTACGTAAGACTTTTTAGTTTCTCGTTTAGTGTGCTTATAAAGTGTCATGGGGACTTTGTTGATTGGATCTATTATGACTTCTAAGCCATCGGTTTATCTTATCTTGTGTGGAATTCGTATTTACAAAAATTAAATAATAAATATGCTAAGGTTACTCATTGATATATACCAAATGTGTGTTAATTTAGAATGGGGTTAGCTGTTTTTCTTGTGATTTTGGGTTCAAGTTTTATTGAGAGTACTTTAGAAGTAAAATCCTAAAGATGTCAGGCTGATGTGGAGGAATATGCCTTCAACATTACTCAAAAAGTGGACCTGCCGAAGTGCACATAAGCTAGCCTCATTGTAACCTGGCCACCGTGCAATACACACATTTACCCACACCAACCCTAGAGAAAATGTAGAGCGCATTCTTTTACTTTTTTCGTGTTTACATGGCACTCTAACAGCAAGAAACGCCCTACAAGGTTAAATCGCAACCCCAACCCAAAACGCTATAATCTGATTATCTAAATATAGAAAACTTGATCACACGCAAGGAAATACAAAAATCCCCTCCGTAAGAGATGTGAATCTCATATATCTTTTGTGCTATCATCAACTATTCTCTTCTTCGTCATCCACACAATGTTTCCACGCGCTTCTTCAAATGACCATTGATGAATCAATTGATGTCCAAATCAAACATTGCCGTAGCCATCAAACCACGTAGATAACACTTCTGTATGTAAGTTCAATTGCTCTGAGTATCTATAGTTCCAACGAATTAAATTTTATTTTGATAATATGAAACGAATTTCTTTATTTCAAAAGAGGAGATGACTTAGGAGATGACTTGGGATTATGTAAGGATTTCGCAATCCTTGCTTTTTAGCTGGAAAAACCCCTCCTTTCTCTCCACTAAACTAGCCTTTTCACCAATAATTTAATCACTTCTGAAGTTGCTTTAGGCAGCTCAAAGTCTTTCCCCCCCCATTATTTTATGCTGCAAAATTAACCTTTTGAAATATTTAATAATCGCCCTTTAATTTTGCTTCCTTGATGGTGCTTGAAAAGGGAAAGACTTTATGCTTCGTGGTCCCCGATATTCTTCCACGTGAGGAGCAAGTTCTTCCGACCTGAGAAAAGTCTTAGTAAAGGTCGTAAAATTGATGTGATGGTTTTCTGGTCAGTATCTCCTTTTGTTGTTAATTATTATCTTCTTTTAATTGATTTAATTAAAATTCAGAAAAAGAAAAATGTCCATCACGGGTCTTACTGTTTTTGTGAACTAAGGCGGCCATGTGAATTGATTTGTTGATTGGTTTTCCAAGTGAATTGCTTAAGAAAACTCAAAAATCATAAAGATTGATCAACATTTCGAGTAATTACGACAATTAAATTCCACAAATGCAGCATGCTCTAATCTTAGTGTAAATAGATTTTTAACCCAACACATAACTAGTCTTGGCATCTCATTTTAAAATAACATTTTCATAGCTCGTGAAGCATGAAAAGAGTTTCGAAAATAACCCAAACATAAAACAGAAAAATTCAAAGAATAAAATAATTTATGAAAAAAAAAGGGCTAAAACAGTGCGAAATTTAGATCCATACATTTGTAACATATTCATATATTTTGTCTGGTCGTGTGTCATGTAACGTGCGCGCGACACGAATGACTCCCGAATGGCAAAACCGGAATTTCGGGGGTTCAAAAGACGCCAAAAGGTTGACGGCCGATCGACGCAACCAGTGCTTTTTTACGCGTCAAAAGACGAAGTCGCCCCTCGCTTCATTTCCGCCGGCCCGTGAGAAGGGCCGCGGGAACAGAGTTTATTACAACTTCGTCCAATGTCCTAAACTGAAAATAATTTTAAAAAAAAGTCTTAAAATTGGAAAACAAAATGACATATTAAAAAGCCTAGTAGTAGGGCTACCGCATTCAACGCCGAATGTGCTCAGGTTCGGCCAACATCACTTATCACCATCAATCACAATAACCCCCCAAATATTATTGTATCTAGTGTCACGTCGGTCGTAACATTAATTATTAAAACCAATAGTCGGTCTAACATTAATTGTTAGAATAGCTACGTGGATGAATAGGTTAAATCAATCGAATGAAGTAGGACCAGGACAAGGTAAAAATAACAAAAATTCAATGGAAAACTCGCCTTAAAAGTGGGATGGATCTCTCATTTTTGCCCTTTTTTTTTTAACAAAGAGGTGATTTGGATTTTGCCATGACTAGTCTCCCGAGATTCATGAATCCCCTAGTCAGCACATACAGCCTGATTAAATCGGTAGGTTTGGTCTGGATAGATGGCTGATGAGAAATTGGCAATTCTTTCTATAAAAAGAAATAATTATACTCATGACACAAAATCAAGTGCTTAGATCTGTTTATTTGTTTAAGTGAGGCCGGCCCTTGGAGTTGATCGATTCCTCGGTTAAGATTTGATGAATTTATTAAAATTATCTTCACTGAAAGATATGTAATAATTTTTATAATCTAATTAAAAATTATCGATCGATTTTATACAACATATTTTTCCCCGAAGCAGAAACTATAAAAACCGCTCCCGTCCCCTTCTCCCTCTCTCTCTCTCCACCTTCACCTTAAACTTGCCAACTTCCCACTTTTTCTCTCTCTAGCTCTCTCTCTCTCCCCACTGCATACGCAGAGCACGGCCCAGCACAGCACAGCACAGCACAGCACGCACTCCCCTACCCGCATTCTCTCTCTACTCTCTCTCTACCTTCTACTCTCCACTCTCTACTTTCTCTCTCTCTCTCTCTCTCTCTCTCTCTCTCTATACATGCAACGAGGATGGGCAACCTCTGCACCTGCTTCTCGCGCAAACCGGTGAAGAAGAGGCGCCTCGCCGCCGCCAAGCGCCTCACCAACCACGGCCACCCGCCGCCGTCCCTCCCCGGCTCGACGGCCGCCCGGTGGAACCGCTCCCGCTCGTCGCGCGGGGACAAGGTCGAGGCCCTGTCGCAGGAGGAGGCCGCCGCCGCCGCCGCCGCGATCCTCCTCCGGCGGCGCCAGCAGAACGGCCAGGCCGAGCGGTCCGCGGTCTTCGACCGCTCGGCCTCGCACAGGTACCCGAGCTCGGGTCCCAAGAAGCAGGCCGCCCTGCCCAGGAGCTCGAGCTCCCGCGCGCGGTCGCTCACCGATCCTCTGCTGCAGCCTCAACAGCTCGTCAACCAGGTTCGGGTCGATGCCTTGGCAACCCTGTGGAAGTGTTCTCGGTGGTGCGATGACGTTGTTGCTTTCTGGGTTTCCTAATGTGCAGTGGAGGCGCCTGGGTTGCGTGCTGTCTGATGTGGACTTGTCTTGTATGTTGTGTAGTTGAGTTGTATTATGAAAATGCATGCTTTAATTGGCGGTGGAGATGTTTCCCCACATCATTTCTCCTTTTTTCTGATGATTTGGAAGAAGCCTGGTTAATGCATTTGTCTTACTTGGGTTCTGTTGAGAAGAAGAAGAAGAAGAAAAAGTACTTGAATCTGCCCATAATCAATTCTCATTAATGGTTGCTGTAATTGTGGGATTTCGTTGCGTCATTAATGAGTTCGGTGTCCAAGAAGCGTAATGGTGTCGAACTACTTTTTTTGTCTCTATCCAGCTTCAAGCTGCCTTCCATACTGAATGTGGTTGAATTTATGATCAATCCATTTTGGGATGGTTGAGGTATTGAATTTTGAAGCTTCGTGTTTTGAGTCATGCGAGAGCAAATGTTCTGGCTTTAGACAGGTTGTTCGTGACTTCCATTCCGCAGTTGGATTCCAACAGTAGCCCTTGAGAGGACCGTCTTGAATATTAAGATCGAGTATTCCATTTTTTCTGCATCGGGTACCTGTTTGTGAGCTGTAGTCTTGTTGCATGAATTAATGAACTTGAAAGAGTGATTTTTCATTTATCTTGTGAATTTTTCTGTAAGAAGATCAGAGCAAAGGGCTATATTTTCTGTCATTTGTAATTTTTCTGACAAGTGCTTTGTTTAACAGGAAATAAAGATTGATGATCTAGAAACAGACCATTTGGTCCTTGTCCATGGAGGTGGTTTTGGCGCCTGGTGTTGGTACAAAACTATAGCATACCTTGAGGAAGGGGGTTTCAAGGTCACTGCCATAGACTTAACTGGTTCTGGGATTCACTCGTTCGATACAAATGGTGTCACAAGTCTATCGCAGTATGTGAAGCCATTGACTGATTTCCTCGAAAAGCTTGCTGATGGGGAGAAGGTTTAGCTCTAATCTGATTCTCTGCTTTCCGTGACAATGAATGATGACATTTACCATTACATATTCTTGGGATGTGCGGGGTGATTGTGGGGACATCCTTTTACATAGTTCCATTCTGTTCACTGCTAACATCTTCCTTTTATGTGGTTTAATTCTGTTCAATGCTATAACCTTTTTACATGGTGCCATTCTGTTCTATTCTGTTACATGCTCTTGAGATGTACAGGGTTGATTATGGGGAAATCCTTCACATAATTTCCTCAGGCAGGTTGCCTTTGTGATGATGCCTGCTAGTTTTCACTGCTACCATTGTCCTGGCACAGAAATGATACTTGTTTTACTTGGACTTGCTTATTGAGTACCAAATGAAGATATCGTTGAGCAAAATGGCAATAATACATTCTAGGCCAGTTCTCTGAGTTCTGACAGCTTAAGTTTTTGGGGGAAACATCGTGTTTTACCATCTTATCAGAAAACAAGTCAATAGTTCGAACCATAACACTCCCCCTTATTGTTATTCTGACTTGTTTAATGTTATCATCTTTTCGTCTTCTATTGTCTGTTTATGTTGGTCACACCTACTTACCCATCCTCAAACTATATGTTGCATGCGAGGTCTGACTTACATGAGAGGAGTGTTAAGAAATGTGTTACAAATATAATAGCAGACTCGTTTCTAATTGCTTGAACTTTTAGAAGTAAAAATGGCTGTTTCACTGATATGATGAAGTACCAATTATGATACCTTATGACCAAGGAGTTCACCTTTTTAGGACCATTTATTTGGGTTGAATTTGAGTAAGGTAACGGAGAGAGTTAAGAAGACTACAAGGATCGTTACATGGGACAGCAACACTACATACATGTGGTCTTGTATCTGAATATAGGATAGGAGTTGGTGTGGAGGCCTTGTTTCAAGTACCTGATGCTTCAAGTCGTAAATTGGGATTAGTAATTGTTTGTTCTTTTTGGGAAATTAAGAGGTGCTGCACAAACTTGACTAAAATCTGTAAAAATAGTGGATGCTTACTTTCTTATTTTGAATATCATGCAGGTAATCCTGGTAGGACATGATTTTGGGGGTGCATGCATTTCATACGCAATGGAACTGCTTCCCTCTAAAATTTCAAAAGCTATTTTTGTAGCAGCTGCCATGTTAACCAATGGTCAAAGTACTCTGGACATGTTTGCAAAGCAGGTGTGGTTTTAACAGGATCTTTACTTTGATGTATCTTTACATGTATGCCATGTTATTTGTTTTCCCTTTTCCTTTTCTCTAGGTAGTTAGGGGAGTGACAAGTTAGGGGCTTGAAAACAGGGAAGTTTTGGTCTTGGTAAGGTTGCCCACCACTGGACTCCTCATCCCATTAAACCTTGCTCGGTTTTGGGAAGAAAATGCTGCGCATAGATAGACTTCAGTAACCTTGGTCCTAGATGTAGACTCGAATCTGCATCTTTTATGGTTAATTGTGATATGAAGTTAAAGAAGCTTGGACATTCTGTTCAATTAACCTGAATTATGCTTAAATACATGCAGGCGGGCACAAATGATCTAATGCAGCAAACTCAGATATTTTTGTACGCCAATGGGAATGACAACCCTCCGACTGCAATTGACCTGGACAAGTCACTGTTGAAAGACTTGCTGTTTAACAGGAGCCCTTCCAAGGTTTTTCTTCCTTCCTGATACATGAAACTTTGGCATCCTGACATCATTCTGCTTCGGAAAATGGCAACAGACTTCGGTTTCTAAAGCTAAATTACAAAATCGCATTTTAGTTGTCTGCAGACATTTGTCTTATGCATCTACGAGTGCGCTAGTCTGATTCCACACTGATTCTGATGATCGCTTTTTCGCTTTTGCTTGTTCCAGGATGTAGCATTAGCATCTGTTTCGATGAGACCAATTCCCTTTGCTCCGGTGCTTGAGAAGCTCTCCCTTTCAAAGAAGTACGGTATTGTGAGGCGGTTTTACATAGAGACTTCCGAAGATAACGCCATTTCCCTTGAACTCCAGGAGAGCATGGTTAACGCGGACCCCCCAGAACGCGTATTTCTTCTAAGAGGTTCTGATCACTCGCCTTTCTTCTCGAAGCCTCAAGGCCTGCACAAGATTTTGGTAGAGATTTCGAGAACTCCCTGAACTCAGATAGACTCGTGAGCATGACTTAGATTGGATTAATCCGGTCCACGGAGACGCCCCCCATGGCGTACCTGCTCGAGCTGAATGCAGAACTTGCAAATAAAGGAGGAGATCATTGCCCACATGCATGCATGCTCCGGAGTTTTCCCAGAATCCTCCTGAACAAAGCTTGGGCATGGCGTCAGGGGCGGACACTCCTCCACTCCGTGACAACCGAGCGTCGGCGTAATGGCACAGTTCTGCTTTCCGAGGTGTAAGAGATGTTTATATGAATGTTACAGTTCCGAAGGTTCACAGAAATAATTCATGGGAAGTTTTGATCTAGAATAGCAGAGACTGCATGGTTTTTGCTCCATTTTCTGGCGACATTGCCGGTCGATGAAAGCATACACGGCCATGATTCAACTATCTATGATCTCACTGAAGCAGAAACATGACTGTGAAAGTGAACTGAGTCACGATCGCTTATAATTTTTCGAAGGAGCCTGAATAGGCTTAGCTGGAGAATTCATGTCAACCTCCTCCTCTGCTTCTACGGCATCAAATTTAATGTTGGTTATAAATGAAATACATTATATGTCGTGCCAAACATTTCGAATGTTTTCACGACTTTTTCGAATTGATTTTAGACAATGCTAATCACGCCAATTGTTATGAGTCCATTAAAAAGTTACACGCCGTAGAGGTTGAAATTTCTTTAAATAGCTCGTTGAAAAGAAATTTACGCCTAAGGGAAAAGAGAAGCGAAATATTTTAGAGGAAGTGAAAATAAAGATGGAGATAAGAAGTATGAAGTTTAACTTTGAAATGTTATATAGAAAAATAAAGCTAAAATAATGGTTACGTGAGTTGCTTCAGTATAAATTGAAAAAAAAAAAATGAGAGGAGGGCTTGAGGAAGTGACACATGTCCTCCAAAAACTTAAAAGAATTATGCTTAAGTAATAGAGAAGCTAAATATTAATTAAAAATAAAGGTAGAAGATAAATGCCAATTTTAAATTAAAAAGTTAAAAAAATAATTATAAGAGCTATTTGAATTTAAACTAGAAAAATTGTTAGAAGTTTGATACCCTCACCTAAATAGATCTCTCGTCAATGTATTTCATTGAAAGACTTTGGAAAAAATTCAACTAAGGATCTAAAGTGTTATCATTTTTTTAAATAAGAGTCTGAAATGGACATTATTTCAAATAAGGGTTCAAAGTGCGCCCCGTTATGCTCAAATAAAGACCTAAAATAAACATTGTTTCAAATAAAGGATTTGAATAGTCTCAAACAATGGCTTGAACTCACCGGCTTTGAAAGGGTAATTTCGTCTTTTAGAATTTTTAATTTTTCTCTATTTTTCTTTTCATAAAAAAAAAAAAAATAAGAAAAGGAAAACAATGGGCAGGAGGGGTGTATTTTTCCTTTTATTAATTTTTTTTTTAAATTTTTAATCTAATCTAATTTAAATTTAATTTGTGTTTTGACGAAAATATTCATTATTAATCGGAATATTCTGTTGGCCAGTGAGCCGACAAGGCTAATCCTTTATTTGAAATAACCATAACCACTTCAAACCTCTTTTTTAGGATTGATATGACCATTTAATGTTTTTATTTGAAATAAGATTCATTTTAGACCCTTATTTGAGAAATAATAGCATTTTAGATTCTTATTTGAAATTTTTCTAAAAACTTAAGTCAATGACTTGTAACACATGTCAACTGCTTCACATCTCATTATTTTCCTTTTGTGGGATTATTTCTTAACGTAATTCACACATACGACTTAACAAAAATAGTTAAAGGAGGGCTTGAAAGAGTGATGCATGTCCTCCCAAAGCCCTACCTTAGTATATTTTTATAGATTATAATTGTGACATGATACCTGATCTTCGATAAAAAAAAAATAGAGACTATTAGTGAGATTATTCAAATAAAAAATGAAAAAAATAACTTGATGCGAGGAGGAACTATTTTGCAATGGCTACACCTGGCTCGATAATATTGTGAGAATATCACTAAAATTTGTACAATTTATATAAAATTACTATAAAAGTTTCATTTTTTGCGTTTAGTAAAGGTAAAAAAAAGAGCTTTTATTTCTTTATTTCAATAGCAGAATTTCTTTTTTTTCCTTTTTGTTAAAAAAAACACCATCATCCGATAAAAAACACGCCGTACCATCACATGCAACGCCCCACCGGGATCCAAGTCATCCTTCGCTAGGGTTTATCGCGCACTCTCTCCCCGCTCCGCTCGCTCCACCGCGCGAAACGCTCGGAGATCGCAGATTGGCAGCGGCGGCGGCGACCGAGGAAAATGACGACGGTGGTGCCGACTTCCGAGGACGACCTCTCCCTCTCCGTCGTCCGCTTCACCTCCGAGCTCGCCTGGGCCGACGCCGGTCCCGAGGTACGATTCGCGGCGGTTCGCCTCGGCCCGCTGCCTCTTCTCTGCTCTCGATTTCTTTTCTCGTGCGGGCCCCGCTTCATGTTCTCTGGTTCAGCTCGATTGGCCGAATCCGAGCGCATTCGTAAACCGTAGGAGTAGGTAGCATTCGTCTCTTGATTGGGCTTTGGGCTGCGTGAATCGAGCGGTTGATGAAGCTTGAAAGGAGCTTCCGATCGGTGTTGCGATGGTGCTGCGTTAGCTGTCTGATTTTTCCGAGAGGAAGGGTGGGGATGGAGGAGTTTGGGGTTTTCGTTAGGTTTAAGTTGTTTATCAGGAAGCAAATCTGAGAGGAGGGACGAGGGTTTATTTTGCTGAATCTGAATGCATTTGTAAACCGTAGGAGTAGGTAGCATTCGTCAATTGATTGGGCTTGGGCTGCGTGAATCGAGCGGTTGATGAAGCTGAAAGGAGCTTCCAATCGGTGTTGCGATGGTGCTGCATTAGCTGTCTGATTTTTCGAGAGGAAGGGTGGAGATGGAGGAGTTTGGGGTTTTCGTTAGGTTTAAATTGTTTATTAGGAAGCAAATCTGAGAGGAGGGCAGAGAGTTCGTGTTGGCGGTTATGTTATTTGTGCACAGGCTTCTGCTTTTGATGCAGTCTGGTATTTCAGCTGATTGAATGGGGTGATGGGGGAATTGGTTTTATCCTAGGTTGAATTTTTTCTTGTTATGTTCAGATCGCGGAGCCTCAGGTTGAGAGATTATGTGTGGAAGCACAGGAATGCATGGTGACGGGCAAATGGTTGGATTTGGTCTCCCTGATGCTCACATCTGCAGACTTGATATTCTCAAAGGTCTCAGAGAAGGGTAAATCTTTTTCATGTTTGTATTTTCACCCTTTCTTCTCCTTAAACACATGGAAGATACGCCATAGTCTTCTCATCAACATCTTGCTTGTTTAATTAACTTGGACATGTATGTTGTTCCTGTGCTTGGAGTTTCTTCCTGTCTACTGATTTGCAGAATACCCTTTTCAACCCTTTTGGCTAAGACCTAGTAAAAGACTGCTTGTCTTGGATAGACAACTTGAAACTAGAAGACTGGACAGTGGTGTGGGCAACATATTATGTTTTATTTTTATGAAGTTCATCCTTTCCCATGGGCACTGTTCCAATGGCTGTCAATTTTTTGATATCAACCATGGACGGTGGTGTAGATGGATGGCAGATACCAGAAATCACTCCTGACTATTTTCTGTGTGCTTATTGCAGCTCGTTTTGGTCATGATTGCTATAAAATTCACGGCAGTAGTTGAGAGACTGAATACTTGGGCCTTGGTCTTCTCGAAGAACCAGACATAACATGAGATGCCTTTCTTTGCTGTATAATATAGATAGCACTGATCTCCAAGCATATTGCACATATTTTTCAGCACGTGAGAATTTGCCAAAGGTGGTATGAAGAGTTGGGAACATTAAAAGGACCAGAAATGCATACTGTAATCCAAGGATATTGTGTAGTGGGAAATCCAGTTGAAGTAATAGATTATACTTTTTTTATATGTTTTTTTGGTCAAATACTTTTTTTATATGTTCATGGTTGAGTCGAAACTAAATTTATATTTTTATGATCCTCTTCTGGGCTTCATTGTCGTATTGTGGTGTTTGATGTTGTGTGCACCTATGCTACGTAAATGATAATGGCTAATCCATACAGCATCTTTATGTTGACCTTTGTGTCTTGTATTCTAGATCTTGAGTGTGTCTTCACCGTCATCTGCAATGCTGTGACAAAATCTGAAGATCCGGATCAAATACTTGAGATGGCAAAACTTATATCTGCAAAGATTGTTCAGCAACCGAATGACAGGCCTGCATTGCGTTTGAAGATGTAATTGAATGTGATGGTCAGTTAAGATTATTCTTAACTTTATTGCTGTCTCATTCTTGTGCCTTTTGTTTCCAGCCTGTTCAATCTCTACAACCTCCTGAACATTCCGTATGGCCGATTTCAAGTATATATGAAATCCCTGAATTTGGCTATCAATGGGAAAGTTGCTGAGCACATTGTACCTTCTTTCAAGAAGATCGATAGTTTTTTAAAAGAGTGGAATATTGGCATCAAGGATCAGAGAGAACTCTTTCTTACCATATCCAATGTGTCGAGAGAAAGTAAAAGGCATGAGTCATCTTCTTGTAGCTCTTTTATCTATTTGCCTTGTCTTCCTTCCAGTTTGTATGCTTAAGTTTTTCCATATATCAAAATCCAGTTCAGCGAAGGATTCTTTCAAGTTCCTGACGAAATACTTGGCCACCTTTTCTGGCGAAGATGCACATGCAATGATTGAGGCCAAGGAGGAAGCAGTGCGAGCAGTTGTGGAATTTGTAAAGGCACCCGACATGTTCCAGGTATTTTCTGCTCACTGTTGGAAATTGTCTTTAATTGTGTCTGTGACCACTCCTCCAGGCATCTCAAGTTGTATTTGGTTGCGACTTGTGAGCTTTACTTTCAGACTCCTTTATTTCACTTGGTTTTACATGCTGCTACTTCCATTTGCATCACGGGTGCACAGCTGTCTTTAGTTTTTTCTATTCCATGTATCTAGGTGACTGTGTACCTCAACATTCTCCCTCGCCCCTATTGATGCTTTATCTATGGTACACTTAAATTATTACTCGAATAAGAAATGGTAATTAGCCATTGATTATTTTGTTGCCATCCAACTGAATCCTAGTCATTTTCTTCACTTATTCCATTAGTCATTTTTGGAGCAATTCCTCAAGGTTGACAAACCCTTTTCAAAGTACCAGGTGGATCAATAAAAATCTTGACCTTGAGAAAATTATTAATTTGCTTTGCCTATTGTTTGAAAAAATAACTTCCATATTGTCTATGGAATTCAAACATAACTCTATCTACAGCTCATTATTTTTATACTCATTCTGCCTTGTATTAGCAATGAATGAGTTGTTTCTGAGAATCTAAACTAAGTGTAAACTGCTCTGGATGGTGGATCCTTAGTGAATGCCTATTGAGGTCAGATAGGGTTGTTTTGTGTGTTATTAATGTGGTGAGAAGTTGACTGTCACTATGGCTATACTTTGTTCATTGATACAATAATAGTTTTCAATCTTTTTTGCCTTACCGTAGAAACAGGTTATATTGTTGAACTACGTGGTGATACTGAGAGCCCCTACTGAACATTTAGTGACATCTAGCTAAGCTGTTCTGTAAAACCGTTTCTTCGGGTGATAAGTCTTGTGGAAAATCTTTGCTCTGGTACTTCCCATGCATGGATATATGATTTCTTGACAACTTTCATATTGCTAATTTGCATGTGGGTATTGGTTTATTTTCTTTCTTTTTCTCCCATATTTAAAGTGATAGTTTCTGTATTGCAGTGTGATTTGCTGGAGATGCCTGCCGTAGGGCAACTCGAGAGGGATGCTAAGTATGCTTTAGTTTATCAGCTTCTGATGATATTTATGACCCAGAGGCTGGATGCCTACTTGGAATTTCAGGCTGCAAACTCCACATCACTGAAAAGCTATGGTACAACATTTGCTTTGCTTTTTTGTTCCTCGAGTTTATCTTTAAACTAGCATTGGATGTGTAATGTTGAATATCGATCATAAACTGTCTAGGTCTTGTACATGAGGACTGCATTACGAAGATGCGACTAATGTCATTGGTAGATCTTGGTTCCAGTGAATCTGGACAGATTCCATATGCTCTTATCAGAGATACCCTCCAGGTAGATTTGCTGTTCCATAATGTTTGTTCATCTTTTCCTTTGGAAAAATTGTTTATCCTTTATGTTTCCATTGCAGATTAATGATGATGACGTTGAATCATGGGTAGTCAAGGCAATATCTGCGAAGTTACTGGATTGTAAAATGGACCAGCTGAATGAAGTTGTTGTAGTGAGGTGAGCCCTGCTTTCTATTGGTTTAATGATATGATCGCCATAGTACGATGACTTCTAGTTAAAATGTATCATTTAATATGCAGCCGTTGTACTGAGAGGGTGTTTGGAGAGCAACAGTGGGTAGTTCTTCGAGGGAAACTAGCGACGTGGAAGGTATGTACTCGTTGAACCTTCTGGGTTTTCCAAATATTTTAGAGAAGAATTGTTTATTGAAGTTCTTTGGTTTCTTGTTACACGACATTTAATTGATATAACCACAGAAGATGATGTCCCCTTTGTCATTTTTATTTGGAAAGATACTAAGTAATCAATTCAGTGCCTCCAGACTTAGCTCTTGGGAAGCAGGGAACTCCTGTCATTCACCTGATATTGCTTATTTACACCTACTTCATGAAGAAACGTCAATTAGCAAACCATTTAACTCGTGTTAATGAGGCAAAGTTCATATTTCTGCAATGTCGTTCTCCAGGAAAACATAGCAAGCGTGATCAGCACTATTCAAGCAAACAAAGTTCCTGAAGATGCATCTCAGGCGATGCAAGGGGTGATGATCCGTTGAAGATATTTTTTGGGACTAGGGTTAGCGTTTTGGTCTTGAGCAATACTTTTATGTCGAGGCAAGTAAACATCATATGGAGAGGAATCATAGTAACTGTAATACCGATCAGATTTTGGTGGGGATGGTTGGCTCATGTGTCGGACTTTTTGGCCAAGCAAGTCAACTTGGAGAGTGCATGTTTTCTTTTTCCCCTTTTCTTCCTCCAGCTAGTTTTCTGCTGAATTTATGGGGGGCTGCATTGCTTATGCCCCAATATTCACACGAGCTGGTTACTTAAAACTAGGTGGCGGAGCTGAATCAGCATATCTGACGGGCTCTCTACTAAAATTTGGAGTTCAAATTAGAATTAAGGGTAATCGGATTCAGGGTGGGTCGGTATCCATCCTGAAATCTGGAATTGGACTGGACAGACTCGGTTCCCCTTTTGTAGAATTTGGAACAAACCTTGTTGACCGGGAACCGACTGGAGACGGACGGATTTTGGGGTAGTGTTCCAGGGTCAACTAGGGGACTAGTGGTTTTTTTTTTTTTTTTTCAATAATATCTTCTATATAATACCTGCCATAATATGCTGTATCGAACTCATAATACTTTTATTCACATAGAGAGAGAGGAGAGAGAGAGGAGAGAGAGCAGCTCGGGCGAAAATGTCAATGAATGCGTGAGAGAGAGAGAGAGAGAGAGAGAGAGAGAGAGAGAGAGAGGCTCATTTAATTCAGGGTTTGCCCTTTGCTGTATAAAAAAAAAGAAAAAGAATATATTTACTAGGATGGTTCCACTAGTTTGGTCTGCTTGATTCGATCAGTCTGGTTCCTCCTCAGCAATTGGGCAAATCGGGAACTGGACCGGTTATTTCCAGATCTAAATTTTTGAAATCGAGACTGGACTGACTCTCATGAGAACCATCCAGGACTGAACCGGTTCTAGTTCAATCCCAGACCGTCGCTCGCCCCTGATTAGATTCTGTTGGTTCAACAACAAATCCCGTCATTACTCTAAAACGAACGTTCTTGATTGGATTATGCAGCGCATGAAGCATTTGTGTGATGTCAAATAGGATCCATGTATCATTTCCTTGAGGTACTTTTAAGATGCATGATTATGCTTTACAAACTCAAGTTGTTCCTGCCGAAAGTGGGTAACCTTCTCGAAATGATTTTTCGAGCTTTCAAAGTGTTTCAATAGGCATTTCAACTATTTTTACTGTCCTTTAACACATTGGTTATTATCAAGATCCGTCTCTATTGCAAGATTAAAAACAAAGAAGTGCTCTCAATAAGTCATGATAAATTTCGAGCTAGAACTTGCTGTTGAACCCCCCTAATCACATCAAGAAGTCGTTTCAACACAAGTAGTTTGTTGCCCAACGGGCCTTTTGACAGCCGGAATTAGGATCTTGTGCTTCCCAATTTAAAGCACGGTTGGTCACATCGGATCAAGTAGCACAAGGGAACCCAGAACAGAGGGCAATTCATGAAGAAGAGGACCTACATGAATAATACGAGAGCACACTAAACTTCGGTTCTGGGACCTTCCTGTAGTTGCCGTCTTACGAGCGCAGTGTAGATACCGTCCTGACTAAGAAGCTCTTCATGAGTGCCGCTTTCAGCTATCTGCCCATCAGATACCACTGCCACAGTATCCGCACTCTTCACCGTCGACAGCCTGTGAGCTATGACGAGTACCGTCCTTCCCCTCATTAGAGAATCCATGGCATCCTGAAGTTTTTTTGATGAAAAATGAGGCACAAAAGGAGAAATTTAGACAGCGGCACAGAACGCTCTCTGAGTAATGCACTTCTAAAAAATGCGAATGATCTGTAACCTGAACGAGGTACTCGCTCTCAGCATCCAGAGCGCTCGTGGCTTCGTCCAACAGCAAGACTCTCGGATCCATCAACAGCGCTCTTGCGATAGCTACCCTCTGCTTCTGGCCTCCTGACAACCTCAGTCCTCGTTCTCCTACCACGGTATTGTACTTATCGGGGAAACTTTCTATGAAATCATGGGCATTGGCCATTTTCTACAAATCATCATAAAACTCCTCATTAGAAACATCTTTTTGTGAGGATGAAAAGGCACACGCATAGGAAAACGACTGGGATCCCCAGAGAGCTTACTGCTGCATTCTCGACGTCGGAAAAGCTAGCTCTCCCTTTTAACCCGTAGGCGATGTTTTCTTCTATCGAACAATTGAAAAGAACAGGCTCCTGGCTTACTATACTGACCTGTTGTTTGTTCCAATGTTTCAGACTGTTATCTTTCAATGATTTGGACAAGAACACTGAAATAACGATTATCAGACATCACAAGCATTCATGGGTACGCCAATGTGCTAACACAAGGCGGACTATGAAACTGCTAGCAATCTCTTCATGTCCACAATGGACGCCACCTTCACAGGGACAATTGCACATCCTAAAAGCATAAGAGTAGGAAGTGGGTATGGGTGTGATATGATTACCTTGCTGTGGAGGTATTCATGTGATATTTCGACAAGGGGAATCCCATTAAGCATGACTTTTCCTTTCAGAGGATCATAGAATCGTTCTATCAGGTTTGCTATAGTAGTCTGCAAAAATTGCGAAGACCGTCACTTTTCAAATGAACTTATGAGTGCATAGTCTGTTCAAGCATGACCATCTTTAGAAAGTAACCGGAAGAGAAAAGGACAAAGGCAAACTTAGACAGGAAAAGACGTCAAAAATTACTTTTCCGCCACCACTTGGACCGACGAGTGCTATTTTGGAGCCTGGTCTCATTTTCAATGTTATTCCCTGCAGTACGAAGCAGTCGGGATGATGACACGAGAAAAGAAGCGTTAATAAACTCAGTAATTGGAGAACCATGAGAATATCCATTACCTTGAGTACCATATGACTTGGACGAGATGGGTAAGCAAACCAAACATCATCCAATTCCACATCTCCGTCCGGATTTCTGAATTAGAAGACCAAACCTCATTCAGATGTGTAAAATCAGATGTTTACTAAGAAAGCTTAAACTGACATATCTTTGCGCCTTATTACCAGTGCAGAGTTAACTCGCAATCATCAAGATTTTTAAGGTAAAACATAGAAATAGAATTTACAAAAGAGGACGTCATGCACTGATCCCTCAGATGAGGGTTCATGCACCTAATGGTGGTGGTAAGGAGCATGTGCACGTCAAATGCGTGCGGAGAGAGAGAGAGAGAGAGAGAGAGAGAGAGAGAGAGAGAGAGAGAGAGAGAGAGAGAGAGAGAGAGAGACCCAATAGGGCATTTATCTCCTGATTTTGGCATGCTTGAAACACGATCCAGGAGCTGAAAAACTCTCCTACTTGCACCTGCAGCTTTCATGGCAGTCGTGTATAGTCCCGATAAAGAGGAGACTGAGGATCCAACTGCAGGCAAAGATATCAGACAAGTGAACACTCAGATTAGCGAGCGCAATACTTTTCTACCTTCCAAAGCATTAAGGCAAATGCTTGATAGAGACTCCAACAAGAGTGTCAGTTCACACAATGGAAAAACATTTGAAGCCAATGAAAAGTCTGATGCTTTCAACCAGCCAGTAGTTTGCAGGAAACAACAGGTATTTACCTGTCAAGCTGTAAAGGATGAAGGATGTGAGCGAGCCTGCAGTCATAGTGCCTGTTATTGTCAAGTATGCTCCATATACGACCACAACGATGACAGATAAGGTTGATGCTGCATTTAGTCCTCCGAAAAATATACCAATTACTCTCTGCAAAGACAAAAATGTAACTCTACGGATGACGATCTACCTTAGGATTGGCAATAGTGCCATCTTATAACCCACAGACAGTGGAAGGGAGGGAGGGAGAGAGGACTTACAGCTTGTCTGAGCCCAAGTTTTAATGTTTCATCTACTTTTTCTGCATAATTCGAAGTCGCATAACTTTCCTGAGCAAAGGATCTCACTGTCCGAATGGCCCCAAATGATTCCTGAAGATAAAATTTTGTAAAGGCAAACTGTCAATTGTAGAAGCCGCAAAATCGACCAATAAAGCCTCTCTATCATACTTATGGTGATGTCTGCTTCTTAAAAATAATCGGTGTCCATGTTTGAATTGTCTGTCTACTAGAGCTGCAGATGTTACTCTTTTATTTTTCCAAATATGGTCATGTAAATATTTGGCAGTTTAGGGGGTGAAGTATAGGTTGACAGGGAAAGAAGCATCTCGAGGGGAAGGGCTAAAGTACATTGTAAGTGCCAAAATTTGGCACGAGTGGATACTTAAGTGCCAAAAGTTCCAAAATGTACACTTAAATGTCACTTTTTTTTGAAAATATACTTAGGTGCCAACTCCGGCGAGCTTGCCGGAAATCTGATGTGGCATTATTTTAATAATAAAACTAGTCTATGTGGCTTGTCAGAATGTCCACTCAACATTTCTTGTCTAAAACGATGTCGTATTCCATGTTCACTTAAGTTCCAGGCGTGGTTAAAAAAAATCACTTAAGTATCAAGTGACGGTGTAAGTGATCACTTTAAGTGCTACTCATAGTTAAAAGTGAACACCTAAGTCCCAAGTTTTGCAGAAAGTCATTATTTAAGTGCAAAAAACAACATCGTTTAGGGTACTCTTCGTATCTATGTGGATATATATTTTTTTTTAAAGAATTGCGATGTCATACAAAAATCTAGTAGGAAAAAGCTAGTCAGTAGTTTGGCCGGAATTTATTGCCGTTGGCACTTAAGTATCCAATTCTTCCTCTAATTTTGGCACTTAAGTATATCTTTCGAAATTTTTGGCACTTAAAGTTGTGTTTGATAATGTTTCGTTTAAAAATTGTTTCAAGGAAGAAATAGAAAAAACGATTTTTGTTCTCGAGGAATAATTTTTAACGAAGAATGCGTTTGGTAAGAATCGCACAAAATTTCTGTTCTTGGAAAAGAAAAAGAATAGAAACACGTTTGGTAAACTTGTATAATTTTTTTGTTTCATTTAATTTTTTAATATTTTTATTTAATTTTTTAATTTTTAATTTTTAATTTTTAATTTTTCTTCTTTTTGGTTGGTCGCCGGCCTTGGCCATGGCCGGCAACTGGCCAACAAGGGCTGGCGACCGACCGACGAGGGTCGGCGGCCTCGCCACCGGTGACGCCCGTTGAGGTCGCCGACCCTTGACGGCCGGTCGCCGGTGTTGCTGGCCATGGCCGAGGCCGGCGACCAGCTAAAAAAAAAAAAAGAAGAAGGAAAGAGAAAGAAAAGAAAAAGAAGGAAAAAATAGGAGAGAAAATTTGTTTCTTGGAAGTATTAGGGAACAAGAAATAAGTTTTTTTTTTTTTCTTATTTTTGTTCCAAATTTGTTCCCTGGAACATAAACAAGTCTTGGGAACAAAAACGTAAACAAACACATTTATGTTCTTTTTTTGTTCCCGGAACAAAAAAAAAAAACAAAAATTGTGTTCATGACAAGGAAAAAAAAACACAAACAAACGCACCTTGAGTGTCCACTCGTATCAATTTTTGGCACTTTGGGTGTCTGGCAATCAAGGGAAAAAACTTAATTTAACTCCTTTAAATTTTTTTTAAAAAAAAGAGAGAGAGAGAAGATTTCAGGGTGTTCATCACATTAATCTAACATCTATCTTGATGTTTGTTGATTCACACGCTTTGCAGTCTTCCTTACTGGCTAAGAGACGATTGGTGGCGTAAACATATAGGAAAAACGAAAGACTAATCCATGACCCAAAAGCTTCTCAGACAGGGAAGCAAGTAATTATACTAGAGTAGGTAGAGAGAAACCTCAGCAATGGATGCAGCAACTGCAGCGGCAGCTTGAGTTGAATGTGAAAGTTCACGAAGATAGCGCCCGAATTTACGTACACAAACTGAGATGACTGGAACTACCGCTAGTGCCAGCACTGAACAAGCATGGTATACTTCAATGAGCCCATACACGACTCCGCCTCAGCAATTTAAACCACTAGTCCAAGAATTACTTACATGCCAATTTCCATGATGACGTAAACATGAAGGTAATACCAATTACTGCGGTTGTTAAGTTCCTGAGTGCCTCAGAAAGATTGTTGGTTGCAGCATTTTTTATGACTTGGGTATCTTCTGATAGCCTGCTTAAAAGTTCTCCTGTCCGGGTGACATCATAAAAGGCTATTTCCTGTTGGGTTGGCAAAGAACAGCGAGGGTCAAAATGCGTTGTCAAGGATTCATGCTCCGAAAAAAAAAGAAATAAAAGAAAATCAGGCATAAATTATCATAGTCATGTTTGTCTCCAACACCACTGAACCAGCAGTCCAGGGTGCTTCAGTCTCGCACTTCGTGAGAAAACCAAAATACCAGAACAAGATTTAAATACGATATGATGCTAGTTTAAAATTCATTCCAGATGCTAGATAAAAAAGTCTCGAGGTGTTAGACAATAGCACTTCAGCATGTCAGCAAAGAAAGAAGCACGCCTTACCTGATGGATGAGGTGACTGAACAAATCTTTTCTTAAACGAGCCACCACCCTTTCACTAGCCGAAGCGAACAACCATGATCGAAGAGCAGTGCAGAGAGCTCTGAAAACAACTCAGTGGATTAATTCCTCTTGAATGACCTCACACATAAGGGGAACAACAGAGCACATATTTTGCATCTCACAAGCCAATATGAAGCAAAAGAGAAGGCATCAGAAATATTCTTCCTATGCCTCAAACCAAGCAAGATCAATGAGAGAAACGTTTCACACAGCATCAGAAATAACGGCCAAGAGCCAGAAACTAAGCAAATGCACATCGTGAAACAAAAAAAATACAAGTAAATGAAGATCAAAATTAACCTACCCGATTACAACTATGAGTACTATTTCTAATATAGTGTTCTTGACAGCATTTAAGGCCTCAAGTTGCTCTTCTGGGCTCTTTATCTCTCTGGATACAATGTCTATTATCGTGCCTCCAAATCTGGGCTGCATTGGAGTTAGTGTCTTTCATAAAATTTCAAAAAGATATATGATAATACGGAGGCCACAGTGCTGCCATAATTTCAGTATATATTGCACAGCTACAGTCCCATTGCAATTATGTACAATACTCTATCTTTGCCAATGTTGGTTGAGAATATGGAACTTTCCATCCAAAGGAATCTTCAATGGCTAGTGAGCACAAAGAAGAGACATCAAGGTTGGAATCTAATCCTCCCCATTAACATCCTGCCTAAGTATAAAAAAATTCCTGCCATAAGCCTTGACTGCCACAATTTGACGCTCTTTGACAGGGCGCTCTGAGCTCTGCCATGTATCCGGATCAAGATGTCAAAAAAATTTAAGATTTTCACCTCATCGACATTTAGAAGGAAACAGGTTTTATAGTATCATGTATATCATTAGAATTACCAATTTTGTCACTATAGCATCATTCACTTTTCATTGCCAATGACAGAGTTTGATGCACCATGAAGTCATGTCACTTGGAAATGACTGCAGAGCCGACCAAAGAAGATGAAAAATCCACAATCAAGTGATGCTCTGGAAGAACAGTCCTTTTTAGGCTCTTTGTAGCAGAATCATACACAGATGAGATTTGAATGTAGAAAACAAACGATAAGCTAGTCATTCCCGCAAAAGCAAGAGCACTTAAAAGTAAAAAGGCTTGTGTAGAATGTCAGATCAAGATGTGCTTGTAGAGCCGCATATAAATGGAATACATACAATGAGAATGCTCGAAGTTGATGCTATCAGTAGGGCAATGGTGCCAATAATCAGCTTTCCTGCCTCAGGTTTTGCCTGCAAGGTAAAGGTAGAGTCAAACAGTATCAAAATTGGAAAGTTTCTTTTGAACCTTGAATGACCATAAGTCTACTTACCAGTGAATATACACGAAAGAATCCGACGTTTGCTGCCTGATATTTCCAAAACAGAACAGATATATTGGAAGACTGTCTCAAGAGAAAGAAAAGTTCACCAAATGAAATTGCATGAGCATCCCTCACCTCTACTGCATCCCCGAACTCGAGGTCCGACACAGGACCCTCAGCTGACTGTTCTTCCTTTCCCTTCTTTTTAGCCTACATGAATAAGATTTTAGAAGTGGAGAACAATCCTCAAAATTTAAAAGTGCAACCTGCATTAGCATTTGCGAAAAAATTGACCTATGAATCCCTAAGTTACTAATCCGACCACGACTGAAGAAGATCAAACTAGCTCGAAATCCCAACCAACAGCAAGTATCAGAAAAAGCAACAATTTCAAGATTTTCAAAGAAAGAATGGCGCAGACGGTTCCTGATCAAAGCGAATGGATGCCTGATGGGGCACTCAAGCACTCTCCTAGTAAATATTCATATTTCTGTCTCTTAGTAACTAGTCTCTTACTCATGCCTGGTCAGATCACGTCAATGGCCCACGCCCAAAGTTCCACTTCCGACCATAACAGGAAGAAGGGCAAAAAGAAGAAAAGAAAGAAAGGAAGGCAATCACAGAGCACAACACATCCAGGCAGAATAAGTATGAGATCAACGCAATTTCCTGCTTCACAACCAGCATACACACAAAGAGCTCAACAGCTGAATTTCCTGACTAGTCTGAGCAGAATCGACAGAAGAAAGAAGGCTGAGACGGGCCGAAGTGACCATGAAGAACCAAAAAGAGCAACAACCAGAACCTAAAACTCAATCTTGCAAGAAAAGAAACAACAGGGTATCTCTGAAAACGCCTGGAACTGCTAAAACCATTCACTGGACTCAAATCAAGAAACCACACAGAGAGAGAGAGATTGGCGTAGCGTACGCCTTTGTTGAGGAGGGAGACTCTCTCGCTGCCGGCGCTCATGATGGAGCCGGACGTCCAATCCAGGTGCTGCTTCTTCCCCATATCGGACCAACGCTGGACGGATCAGACAAAAAGAACAAGAAATGAAGCACTTTCGCGGGAAATGAATGCAAGAACGAGAGAGGGATCGGTTGGAGATTATACGGTAAAACGAACCGAACTGCCCGGTTGTGCCTTCTTCAAGTCAATTCTCGCCACGTGGCTACTGCCCATGTCCCTCGTGCCTTTCCACTCTTTTCAATCACTCCGTACCATCGTGGTCTTAACTGGTACTGGATGCACACGGTCCCAACGCGCCTTATGAATTTACCGTCCGATTAGATGGACCGCACCTCATCCAACGATATGTGCGACCTTATCCTCGGATTAATTTGGATCCTCGTACATAACCGGTTTGATGATCTTGACGTGCTCCGCCATATTTAATAGATTGTAATCTTTCTCTTTGCAGGACCGTGTTTTTCTCGATGGTTATCCTAATCGGAGAATTATAGACATGGATTTCGCATTGGCCAATTATAAGTGGAATAGGTATACTGAAAACTTTAAAAATTATTATAAAAGTGTAATTAAATTCTAAAACTTGTCAAGTTGATGCGATCAAATCCTCCATTAATTTTGCCCAACTTGACAAACGGAATATGCTAGCAAGTTTTGAAGATTGATTGCACTTTTCGAATTTTTTAGAATCAAATTGTATTTTTGCAACAAGTTTTAGGATTTCATTACACTTTTTGAAAGTAATAAGCAAGTTCTAAGATTTTTAGTGTACTTATCCATCCTACTAGCTAAGACTGCATGCGGCTAATGTCCATATCTTACAAACCCAATTGGAGGTATGACTAAAGGAAACTTTTTTTTGATTCAATTTAGGATGGAGCAAAACATAGCCCTCTTCAATAATCGAGATGCAAATGCACGGTTACTTGAAGTGTCTAGACTCTCTTCACCCGTACATGCGACCCTGACTTGGAATAATTTGTGCACAATAAATGGAATGTCAATAATGTAACTTTAGAAGGAAAATTAACAAAAAAGTCTTGAGCATATTGTAATTGTACCAATTTAATCATAAATCTTTAACATTTGTGTCAATTTAGTCCATTCGACTAATATTGGCTAACCAAGATCTTAATGTAGACGCCAGCTAGCATCAACCATCCAACTGAAGCTGATGTGGCATTTTAATAATGTTTTTGAATTTTATTATTTCTTTTTCTTTTTCTTTTTCCTTTTATTTTCCCCATAATGGCCGGCAAGGCTCTAGTGAGAGTCATGATCCTTGCTTAGATTTGGGCGAGCCCACAGCTGTGCCTTGAGATGGAAGGTAGAGCCATGTCTGAACTCGGTGTTTCCTTGATCCTTTCGGTTTCTTGATGAAATGATCCTTTCAATTGCTCAATAAATTCTTGACTCATTCCACTCACTTTGGCGATTCTCTACAAGAAGGGAGGGAGGGAGGGAGAGAGTGAGAGGGGCTTGAACAAGAGATTTGTAAGCCTAGGTTCATAGTTGGTCGTTGCCTTGCCGACCGCAGCCCTTGCAGAAGGCTGGCAAGCCTCATTAGGAAAAAAGAAAAGGAAAAAGAAAAGAAAAATATTAAAAAATTATCGCGTCAACATTGGTTAAATGATTGGCTACTATTAGTCGAGATGGATTAAAGTAAAGACAAATGAAAATGTTTATACAATTGAATTGGCATAAAAAAAAAGTTTAAGACTGATTAGTACAATTATAATAGATTTATGACTTCTTCTTTTTTTGTGATTTTTCCAAACTTTAGACCGAGAATCTCCCGACCCTCTAATTAATCGAGGCCGATGATGCATCAATCACTCCCCCACAAAGCACCCACCCAAGAAAAGATAAATTATTCAAATAGTGAATAGAAACATCAAAATAATTTTTCTTCTCTTATGATTCATCTGTCGCCGCTACATGACCAGGTGAGACCTCCACTAGACAAACCACGACCAAATTTGGGGATCTCAAAGAGACTTCGAATCCCGCCTTCCTGGCTATCAAACACCAACAGTCCATCCTCTCCATGCACCTTCGAATAAAACAAACATTCTTATGTAATAATAATAATAATAATAATAATAATAATAATAATAAAGCATGTCGTGGTGGGATGCACTTCACATCAGATCAGCAGATTACATTCAGTAGACGCCAAGTATAAAGGACATTTTAAGCTAATTCCAATGCCAGGTAACCTAAGCCTGATGTAATAAAAAAACGACGCCGTTTAATTAAATAGGAAAAATATTCGGTATTTTAAATGGCAACCGCGCCCTCAATCAAAGTATTGCTTACGACGACCTATTATGTTTTAAGAGTAAGCAAGCATGTTGACCCTGGATGGGATGATGCTTAACCCAGTCTACACGAACTGGAGTAGTAACCTCCACACGAGATGTTGACGTCGATAGAAAAGGGGCAATTTGAATATTTAGGAATGGTGGGTGTTGACAACACATGGAAAATATTTTCGCCCAAGTTCAAGCTTGTGCAATAGCAAATCGACCTAACATTAATTTTTTCCAAACTTGACCTATGCAAGAAAAAGACGTGATTGGGTTTAAATGGACAAAGGAATTTCTTGTGCATTTGCTTATAGTGTTGCACAACAAGGGAGGCAATCTTGCTCATGACGACCCAGAATGTTATAAGAGCAACTAATATCTATGCAGCAAATTGGACCCAGGCGGAATGATGCTTAACTTAATTTGCATGAACTGGCACAGTAACTTCCATACAAAACGTCGGCATCGATAGAAAAGGGATAATCCAAATAATTAGGAATCATGGGTGTTGACAAAGCATTAAAAATATTTTCGCCCAAGTTCGAGCTTGTGCCGTAGCAAATCGACTTAATATTATCTTTTCCAAACCCGACCTATGCAAGAAAAAGACATGATTGGGTTTAAATGGACGAAGCAATTTCTTGTGCTTTTTTGCTTATAGTACTACACAACATGAGAGACAATATCGCTTATGACGACCTAGTAATCTCCATACGAAATGCAGGCATCGATAGAAAATGGATGATTCGAATATTTAGGAATCATGGTTGTTGACAAAGCATGGAAAAGTTTTTCACCCAAGTTCGAGCTCGTGCAGTAGCAAATTGACTTAACATTATCTTTTCTAAATCCGACCTATGCAAGAAAGATACATGATTGGGTTTATATGGATGAAGCAATTTCTTACGCTTTTGCTTATAATGCTGCACAACAAGAGAGGCAATATCGCTTATGACGACCCCGTATGTTTTAAGCATTGATGTTGTCTTGAATTCCATTAAGTTTATTTCCTATTCTTGGACCTATCTACATAGGATTTTATGGGAAATAGTCCTAATTCAATGTAAATAGGATATGTCATGATATTCCTAATATTTGGAGGATAATCACTAAAAATATATGAGTTAGTTTCCTAAATTGATAAGATCTTTACGGTGGAATTTCTTCCCTATTGGAATTAGGGAAGTGGGGATCTAAGGATCTATTTATTTAGCATTGTACCTTCTATTTAAAATACTCTCTAATAAGAAATCGTCTCTCCCCCCCTCTCCAGTGGATGTAGGCGGATTTTTTCGCCAAACCACGGATATCTCTGTATTCTTGATTATTCTTGTTTTTATTTTTCATCTCATCTGTTTGGGTGCTCCTCTACACAACATTAAGAGCAACTAATAGCTATTCGGCATGTTGAATCCGCGTGGGATGATGTTTAACTTAATGTTTAACTTAATCTGCACTAATTGACATAGTAATCTCCATACGAAATGCCGACATCGATAGAAAAGGGATGACCCAAAAATTTAGGAATCGTGGGTGTTGACAAAACATGGAAAAGGTTTTCACGCAAGTTCAAGCTTGTGTGGTAGCAAATTGACCTAATATTAACTTTTCCAAACCGGACCTATGCGAGAAAAAGAGATGATTGTGTTTAAATGGACGAAGCAATTTCTTGTGCATCTGCTTATAGTGCTGCACAACAAGAGAGGCAATATCGCTTATGACAAACCAATATGTTTTAGGAACAACTAATAGTTATTCGGCATGTCGAACCTGGACAAGATGATATTTAACTTAATTTGAACGAACTGGCGTAGTGATCTCCCGAAATACCTCCATCGGGACAATTCGAATATTCAGGAATGGTGGATGTTGACTATGCATGGAAAAGATTTTCCTCCAAGTTCGAGCTTGTGCGGTAGCAAATCAATTTAACATTATCTTTTTCCGAAGCTGACCTATTGGAAGGAAAGGACATGATTGCGTTTAAATGGAGGAAGCAATCAATTTGTTGTGCGTTTACTTCTAGTGCTGGACAACGAGAGAGGCAATTCATCGAAATTGCCGCCGGCGTTATCAACATCAACGTTTTGCTGACAACCTTTTAGCAAAATGCTGGAGTGCATTCACAATTTCCACGGAAACTGTACACCTAAAAATTATAAATTTATTATTTTATGTCAATTCATTCATAAATCTTTTAATTACATTAATTAAATTCTAATTTTTTTGAAAATTTACCGGTGTAGTCCATTCGGCCATTTTGATAAGAGATCACTCACATAAATGTCAAGCATCTCATATGATATAATCAATACTGATGTAAACAAATTTTATGATATTAGTATTATAATTTTTTTCATTTTGTCTAGCAAGGACGCTCAGGCCAGCCACAAGGGTCAAGCCCTCGCTAGATCTGGCGAGGGTAATCCTCACCTAGGTGAGGGCTTAACCCTAGTGGCTTGGGTGAGGGTTGCCTTCATTGGATTTGGGGAGGGGTCAACCCCTACGGCTTGGCGAGGGTCGCCCTTGCTAGACAAACATGCTTGTTGAAAGTTAACTCTTCTATCCAATCTAATGATTGCGTTGTTCATAAAATATGTTACTATATTATTCCTATATGAATATTTTCCTTCATTTTGGAATAACTATTCCAATTTTCACATGCTTACATTGGGAGAAATTGAGAATTAAATTTTATTTCGATGACATTATTGCCTTAAGAAAGTGACTCAACATGCCTCTAGCCAAACAAATCTGTTGTCCAGCATCATTTTTCGGTCATAGAGCAGTTTACACATAACGTCTATAAACAAGTGATCTCCAGTTCTAGAGTTATAAATTCCTGCACTCCAACCGACTGGGCTAACCTCGCGGGTATAGACCTGTCTTTTATCATTGCTTTTGATCAATTCAGTCATCCGTATCATCATAATTACGGTGCATGTGCATATCATCCTCCCGTCTGATTTTTTTTTTTTTTAATGAGTTTAGAATATAATATAGTACAATACAAACAATTAAACAATAATGGCAGATTCCCATGTGCCCAGTTATCTAGTCATGTTTACTCATCCTCTGGATTTAAGGCACGAGGAATGGTCCATGGTCGTTGGCTTCAATAGTCTAGATTCCCCACCAATCAGACAGAGGCAGAGACAAAATCTTGGCAGGCCACGCTCCTCTTCTCCGTAGCATAATCCCAATTGCAACAATTATATACATAACAACATTCAAATGAAGCCCAAAATCCCAGATGATAAGTAGCCTTTAATATTACAATTCTCTTCTTTCATGACAATAAGTAATGACTGATTTGGTGTGATCTGTACTGAACTTATGTTAATTAATCACTCATGTGGGCACGAATATATCTTAGTCGGAAACATACTAAACATTGCACGTATCTATTAATTATTGTCACGACAACACAAGGGCTTGAACTTTTATCAATTATATTAATGTTGTAACTCGAGTTTTTCTTTTTCCTGTTTTTTCTTATTCAATTAGTTTATAATCATTGCGTTGCCCATGAGAACACCGCGTATTTTCTTCAAATCATATGAAAAGCACATTTTCTTCAGCAACTAAATTTGTTTGAGTGTGGTACGAGGATTCTCCTGCAAATGTTAGTAAGTGAAGGGATAAGTATTCATTCAAGTTAGAAGAGAACCACAAAAAAATGAAAATTGACATATTGTGATAATTAATATATTGGTATTCACAAAAAGAAAAAATAACAATTAGATTACGTATCCATCCGATCATTCATGAAACGATTTTGGCCTTTTTTAGGGTCCGATGAGAACTAAAAGAAGAAAAAAACAATCATAAACAAATTAAGGCATTATCTATTTCACGGAAATTTTCCTAATCAATGAAAAACATATTCTTAAATTTAGGAAGAAAATTTCCCTTATAAAAAGTTGGAGATCATTTTCTAAAATATGATTAGATATTGACACTTGGATAAAATATTTTGTGCTTGGGCAATGAAACCCTAACACTCCTTTCTAGGTCTTGACCTTCTAAGATATGTCTTTGATACTCTGGCCTGGGACCTTGGTGTTGGTGGCCGGGTCCATCAAGGCCAAGCCCCAAGCCTTTGTGCCCTGGTACCCAAGCTTGGGTCCGTAGCACTTGGGGTAAGGCCATTGCACCTACACCCGTGTTTACAAAGGTTGTGCTTGGGACCTTGATGCTTAAGCTCAGGTTCTTGGTGCTCAGCTTGGGTACCCAATGCTTGAATCTCTTATGCTTGAGCCTTGGTCCATCAAGGCTAAGGCTCGAGACCCTGGCGCTCACACTTGGGTCTATCAAGGTCAAGCGTGGGAACTTAGTGGCCAAGCTTGAGTCCTTGGCACTCAGGCCTAGATCCATAGAGACTGGGCTTGGGTCCATCAAGGCCGAACTTGGGACTTCAGTGCCCATGCCTACACTCGGATCCCCCACACCTAAGCCCAAGTCCTTATCCATGTCTGAAACCTCAATGCTTTTGTCCGAGTCCCCGACAGCCTAGCCTAAGTCCACCGAGGTTGAGCTAGGACCCTAGTGCCGGTGCCTAGATCCCTCGAGCTCAAGTGCATGTCCATCGAGGCCGTGGCTTGGGACCTATCGCCTGTGATTCAGTCCATCAAAACTTGAGCCCAAGATTAGAGTGTGAGCATTAGTGTCTCAAGCTTAGGCACCAGGGACCCAAGTGTCACGGGCCGAGAGTTTCCTTGGCCTCGGAAACGACCCGCGGGCGCCTAGCGAGCGGAATTCGCCGAGCCGCCCTTTCTTTAAGCTGCATTCCACGAACGATACGGTGAATGATTCTTCGTGCGAGATCCTACCACGCCCGGCCTTTGCTCGGGCGTCCGGTCCATCGAGTAAGGTAGCGATTCTCTTTAGGGACGACAACCGGTTTCGGCACCGCCATGGCCTCGTCGGAGAGCGGCATCGGCTCCCGACCGGTTTGTGCACGGGAGGCCTACCCCGTTTTGAGCTCCTAAGTGATGTAATCCTTCTATCCTAGAACTCCTAAAGACCAACCGTCCCGACGCCACTCCCACGGACCAGTTGTGTTCTACCCTTCTGCCTCACACTCTTCACTAGATAACCCCAAGCGCCACTCACAAATGTCACGAGTACGGGAGGATTCATGGACCGTGACATTCTCCCCCACTCAATTCGCAACGCCCTCGTTGCGATCTCTGCTTTGTCGCTTCCTTGCGTAAATTAACCATTGATGTGCCACTTTTGGGAATTCACATCGAACGGTCACGCTCGCCAACAAAACATGTCTTGCTCCATTGGTGGCCTCTTTTGATCTCAGCCGCTCAGCCCTTTAGTCACCTGTGCTTTTTGGCAAGTGTGGCATTTTTCGCCAACCGCATCTTTTGGCGGCAAGGTCCAGCCTAATCAGCATCTTGACCCCAGCAGACCAACGGAGGTTCTTTTCTTGTTGAAAACGCAGCAGTAGACCTCTTCTTCGTATTCACCGATCGATCCAGGAACGTTATCCCCATTCAGCAAGGGTTCGGTTCTTCTCTAACTCGCATTCCGCTCGACGAGAAGCCGACTCGTCCTAGCACCCATCCACTAAGACTTATCTCGCTTGGCTCGCACATGAGCGAGGAGTCCGATTCTCCGACTTGCTCGCTCGCACCGGAAGGATTCCCGCTCCGATACCACTTGTCACGGGCCGAGAGTTTCCTTGGCCTCGGAAACGACCCGCGGGCGCCTAGCGAGCGGAATTCGCCGAGCCGGCCCCTTTCTTTAGTGTTCCACGAACGATACGGTGAATGATTCTTCGTGCGAGATCCTACCACGTCGAGTAAGGCAGCAGTTCTCTTTAGGGACGACAACTGGTTTCGGCCTGCCATGGCCTCGTCAGGAGAGCGGCAGCTCCCGACCAGTTTGTGCACGGGAGGCCTACCCCGTCTTCAGAGCTCCTAAGTGATGTAATCCTTCTATCCTAGAACTCCTAACACCAACCGTCCTGACGCCACTCCCACGGACCAGTTGTTGTTCTACCTTTCTGCCTCACACTCTTCACTAGATAACCCCAAGCGCCACTCACAAGTGTCACGAGTACGGGAGGATTCACGGACCGTGACACAAGCATGGGCACTAGGGTCCTAGGCCTCCCGTTCATGGGGGGCTTGGGCACGAGCACTAGCGTCTTGAGGCTGAGCATCGGGCGGTGAGCTTGGTCTCTATGGACCTGGGAACAAGCTTGAGCACTAGGGTCCCTCGTTCAATTTTTGTGAATTAGGGCTGGGTGCTAGGGACTTGGGCATGGATATTAAGGCCTTGAGCTCGGCGTCTATGGACTTGGGACTGGTGCCAGTGCTCTTGCTCATGACCCAAGTGCTTGTGCCCGGGTTCTCGGTACTCGAGTTGAGGTCCATTGAGACTGAACTTGGGATCCTGATGCCTGTGTCTAGTTTTCTAACTACCTATTTGTAAGATATTGGTGCCCGAATAGTGTATGTATATTTAGAAAAATCAAATTAAAATTTCTATTCTAAATGACAATAAATATTTTCCGGTTCTTTTTTAGGTTTCAGCTAAATATTGAAAAATATTATTTTTTTTTGGTAAGAATATTAGAAAATATTGTTATTTTTCTCATTTTCCAAAAATGTAACATTTTATGTGAAACAAACGGAGGTTAAAGACCGTAAAGAAACAATATAAGTTGCAAAAACACTAGACCTCATCACATTTGTGTCAAGTGGTTTTAATGCTTTGTAAAATTTTGCCAAACGTGTGCCTTAGTGCATTGATCGAGCGAGAATCGCATAGATTAGCAGGGGATTGGGATGTGGATGATTTGAAAATAGTTCAAATTATCAAATTGAACCAAACTAACCCAATCTAGTCTAATTTAATCCGATTTATCCGAAACACTATATAAAACACGAGCTCCTTGAACTTTTCTAGATTTCCACGTTACCTTTAATCATCAAAATTGCAGAGCGTTCTCCCTCATAGCTTTTATATTTGGGCCACTCTACATGGTGACATGGTGGCTCAAATCCTATAAAAGGCTACAGCCCTTTGCCAGATGCAATGTACCGATTGCAATTTACAAGCACTCCACGTGTGGTCATGTACTAATCAGATGAGATTAAGAGCAAAAACGTTGCTACTCAATCGACCCGCAGCATCAAGATTCACTCCCCTGCATCAAGAAGCCGGCTTAACTCAAGTCGGTTCATCCAATACAAACTCACTAAGACTGTACTTCTACACAGCAACACTCTTCGATGGATATGAATCACTCTCGATTTAAAAACGGTGAATTCAACCCTACGTACCACTAGGTCCACTACACATCAAGTGGGATAGCACCCAAATTTTAATTTTAGCTAAAATTGCATGTGACTGGTGTCCATATCTAACAACCCCAATCAAAGTTACAGCTGAAGGAAATTTCTTTCGATCCAGTCAAGGTTGGAGCTAAATAAAACCCTTTTTTCCAATAATCCAGATGCACAAACGTAGATTCTCGACTATCTAGAATCCCATGAAACATCTTGTAAGTCGAGGTTTTTTGGCCTGTGCATGCGACTTTGATCTGAAATAATTTGTGCACAAGTGGAATGTGAATACATGACCATTAGTATTTAGACCGGAAATCTCTCAATGCCCTAACTGCCTACAGCGAGGACGCATTCTTTTGCTCATGCTTCTATAATCACATAAAAATCACTCCCCCACAGAGCAGATTTTATTAAATTATATATAAAAAAAAATATTTCTTCACTTCATCTGTCTTTGCCAGACCAGGTGAGACCTCTGCGGTCCTCAGCCACCACCAACTTTGGGGATCCGAAGGAGACTCGGAATCCCCCTCACCTTCCTGGCAATTTAACACCTGTAGCTGCCATTCGCTACCCAACAATTTATCCTCTCCATGTACTTTCGAATAAAACAAACATTCAGAGACAATGATTATTATAATAATAAAACATGTCGTAGTTTTTTTCTTTTTCCAATTTTCATTTTATTTTGGGATGCACTCCATATTAAATCAAGAGATTAAATTCAGTAGGCATCCGATATAAGGACTTTTAAACTAATTTCAATGCCATAAGTGTCGTCAAAAACTTATTCAACATAATTTGGATATGATATATCATAATATTAAAAGGACATAAAAAAATAAAATAAATGACAACCACATGCTTATTTAAATATCTTTTTATAACAATCTAGTATGTTTTAATAGCAGTTGACGTTGGAGTGAGATGATGTTTTACTTGACCTCCATGACAACACACCTATTGCTGGTGTAATAACCTACATACAATATGCCGACATGAATAGAAAAGGGACAATAGGAATATTCGTGAATCGTTGATGTTAAGTAAATGCTTTCCCTGGGTTTAAGTGGGTGCAAATAGCAAATTGATCTAATATAGAAAGGACATAATTTAAATTAAATGGCAACCACATGCTTATTTAAATATCTTTTTATAACAACTTAATGTGTTTTAAGAATAAGTGACACCGGAGAGAGATGGTGTTTTACTTGGCCTCCACGACAAAACATCTATCGCTGGCATAATAACCTCCGTATGAGATGTCAACATCAATAGAAAAGGGCCGGTCGGAATATTCGCGAATTGCTGATGCTAAATAAATGCTTTCCCCCCAATTTTAAGTGAGTGCGGATAGCAAATCGATCAACTTTATCTTTTCTAAAGCCGACCTAGTCCAAGAAAAAGATATGATTACTTTTAAATGGCGTGCGCGTTTGCTTCTAGTACTGGACCACAAGAGATGGCAATGGCAATTCGTAGAAATCGCCCCCGTCGTCATCAATCAACATCCGTTCGCAAACAACAGCTTTCTGCAGGCAAACTTCGGCGAAATGCAGGGGAGGGTTCCCGAGTTTCCACTTGCGTTGCTTTGCTGATGTAGACGAGAGAGGGTTTTTTACTTTCTCGATAACGACGTTCGAGCGATCGAACACTTGAGGGTCTCGCGCCCAATAGGGACGAAACAGCTAAACGGACCCGTGACGCAAAAGTACGGATTCTGCAGAAAAGAAAACACGGAAGGGACCACTAGGAAATTTCAAGATTCTTTCCCCTAAAATATGGCGTTAAGGGAACTGCTGAGAACTTTTGTGCGTTTCATATTTTTTTTTATCCTTTGATGCAGCGGGTGAAGTGATATCTTGTGTCGGTTTTGACGCATTAGGCCATCTAAAATATTAACATCTAAAATATTAACCAAAGTTCACATGGGGAGATGTTTACATGATTGTGCCCTTTTGAAAATGACCGTGACATATTTAAATTCATCAAAATAGAACATAAATCAATTTCTTAACTCATGTCTAATAAGTTAAGTTATTATATAAGTTAGAGATGTTTGGTAAAGGGATTACAAATAAGTCTAAAATGGTAAAGTGTAAAATAATATAATTATTAAATGGATTACAAGCCTACTTGAATTACTCTATGTTCATTCTCTTTCGTCCTTACTTGATCTCGCATTTGTTTACTTCGTGTTCTTATTTCATTTTGAGTAAATAAATTGGGTTAAAAAAGTGTTTTAATAATATGAGTTGGATTGAAAATATGTCTAGTATGTGTTAGATATGGTATGAATTGCTAAATTTGTATTGTATGCAAATGGGTAAAGAATGGTTAAATTGATCAATTTGAGTCAGATCAAATTTCGATTCGATTTAATCTCCTCATTTGATGGGTCTAGGCATGTTACAATCCAATGATTGTGTCTTTGCTCACAAGATACTTAATTGTTCTTATATGAACATTTTCCTTCGTTTGGAACAGCTATTCCAATTTTCATGTGTTTATGTCAAGAGAGATCGATAATTTAATTTGTATTTTGATGACAATTTCACCTTGATAAAGTGATTCAACATGCCTCTAGTTGAACAATTATGTTGTCCAGCATCATTTTTTCATGACAAATTACTTTACAAGCGACTTGTAGATTTGAACAAACGATCTCCAATTCTAGAGCTAGAAATCCTCACACTCCAACTGAATGCGCAGACCTCATGGGTATAGATCTAACTTTGTTTTCTTTTTTAATGAGTATGGTATATGATGTAGTGCAATATAAACAATTAGACAATAATTGGTAGACTCCTATATGCTCAATTATCTAGTCATGTCTACTCATCTTTTTGGTTTTAAAGCATGAGGAATAATCCAAGATTGTGGGTTTCAATGGTTTAGATTCCCCACCAGTCAGACAAAGGCAGGAACAAATCTCGGTAGGTAACGCTCCCTTTTTCATGGCATAATACCATTTGCAACAGTATCAAAACAGAGCCTCACATGCAGCCCAAAAGCCCAGAGATAGGTAGCCTTTAACATAGAATTCTCTTCTTTCCATGACAATAAGTACTGTTTGCACATACTGTTAAACCTAGGAAAGCAATGGATCTGGGGGGGATCATTACTGAGCTTATGTTAAATAATCACTCATCTGAGTACTCATATATATTTTAGAGAAAAGGGATATTGAAAATGCCACATGTTTAACTATCATGCTCAATAAGTCCCAGAACTTTTTGCTAATTATGTCAATGTCATGACCTAAATTTTCTTTTTATTTATAAACATAACTAAAAGATACGTCTTTTTTGTTCAACTTTACAAATTAGGTAATCATATGCTTTTTGGGGAATACTGTGACCTATTTTCTTAGTAGCATATAAGAACTACATACTTTCAGCGACTAAATTTGTTTAAGTGTGGTATGAGGATTCTACTATAACATGTTATTAGGTAAAAAAGATAATATTCATTGAAGTTTAGAAGAGAGCTGTGAAAAAGGACTAAACTTTACATCTTATAATCATTAATATATTGATGATCACACAAAAAGTGACGACGATTAGGTTAGGTATCTATCAAATCATTGGTGGAATGATTTTGGCCTTTTCTCGGGTCATATAAGAAATGCTAAGATAAAAAAAGCAAAAAAGAGAACAGCAAACATCACATTTATGTCAAGTGGCTTTGATGTTTTGTTCAGTCGAGTGAGATTTGCATAGATTTTTCGGTAGATCCGGATGAGGACAAGTCAAAAATAGTTCTAATTATCGAATTGAACCAAACCAATCCCATCTAGTCTAATCTAATCTGATCTCTCTGAAACACTATATAAAACACAAGCTCCTTGAACTTCTCTAGATTTTAACACTACCTTTAATCATCAAAATTGCAGGGGGTTCTCTATTCCAGCCTTTATATTTGGGCCACACTACATGGTGACATGGCGGCTCAAAACCGATAAGAGATGTTACAGCCCATTGCCAAATATTATGTACCGATTGCAGTTTACAGGCACTGCACGTGTGGTCATGTACTAATCAGATGAGATTAAGAGCAAAAATGGCTGCTCCTCGATCGAGCAGCAGCATCAAGATTCAGTCCCTCGCATCAAGAAGCCAGCTTAATTCGACTCAGTCCATCCAAAACAAACTAAGACTACTTCTACATGATAACACCCTTCGATGGATACTCGACTTACCACCACCGCACGTTACAAAATGCAAGCGGGATGGTTGTGTGTCACGACTCATGATCTTAAACGGAGTCGACAGATTGAGTCGATTATGGGATTATAACAATCCTTGCAACGAATTAGACGCCAAAAAGCAAACACAAATCATCAAACCCCAACTCCTATCAGCATAGACTCGAATGCAGATGCCCCTCCACTCGTTTTCCTTGTCGACACCCAGCCTTGTGCCACTGAAATGTTGCCCTCCGACTCTGGCAGCGACGCCCGTGATGGATTCACTGAGTCTTGGCCCTTTTGCCTCCGCCTCGCCGACATGATCTCTTTGACAATTGGCTTCAAAGTCTCGGTCGTCTTCAGGACGCCAAAGAAAATGAGCCGGTAAACGAGCGCCATCTCGAACAATATGGCGAGGTCAGTCCACTTGGTGTAACGCGTTTCCACTTGCCATATGTCCTTCAGCACATCTTCACCGCTGATTGAGCCGTTTTGTGCCGAACAGGCCAGATCCTTGGGAAACGTTAGGCCCTCGAACTCGTTCTTGAACAAACCGTGAAACGCGTACTTGTTGAAGGACAAGTAGTAGAGTGGATATCTCCAGAATACCTTGGGAAGGTCATGCGGCAGGCGAAAGAAACCGCCCCCAAGGATCATTAGTCCCTGGATTCCTGAACCGGCCGTCAGCCCCATGAGGAAGCTTGGGACGACGCTCGCCACGATCATCATCAGGCTCTCCACCAGCATCATACAGGCAAAAAGAGTCGTGGTGAAGTATAGGAAGTGCTCAAGTTCTCGCCGGAGGCCTACGAGAGAGTATGTGATGGCTCCGGGAATTAGGGATATCATAAGCAAGAAGGGCACGGAAGAAAGCGAATTGGCTAGAACGAACGCGCCCGATCCGTAGTGTCCGTTTAATCTTTCCCTTTCGAATACCTGATGGACAATGATCAAAAGTGATAAAAGTCAGATTTGTATCAAAGAAATCCTTTTGCCAAATTACTGAGGAATCCTGGTTGCCGCACCTTCAAATCCTCAACAAACGAAGGGAAGCCACCGATTGCCATTATAGTCAAGAATGAAGCGACAAATGTTATCAGTGAACCTCTAGCCTGGATTTAAGTAAATAAATGGCAATGGTTCGTTTCTTAGTGCTCTGGAAAATTGATGGAGAATCAACAGAAAGACTAAAAAATTAAGGAATTGATTGGGTGTGAACAGAGCTTGCCTGAATAGAATGATAATCAGAGCCGATGCGGTAGAAAACAGTTCCCAAACTCAAAGCTATGACAATGTACATGAGGAGGCGCATCCAATAGTATCCAAGGTCACGGTACATGTTCATGAATGACCTTGTTGTGAGGACGAGGAGCTGGATACAGAAGCAAGCTCGGCTGTCTTTCTCGTGTACTTCCTTGTTGTCCTAGGACAATGGTGCCATCATAATAAACATGGTCATTCATTCGCTAATGCCGATATTTCTCCTTTCAGATCTCGGAGTATACCGCTTTAGTATAGGTCAACTTACCATTTCTTTCGACCAAAAAAAAAAAAACTTACCATTTCATGAATGCCTTCTATCTGTTGTTGGATGTGCCTATAGCAACTGGATGATTTGTAAGATTCCGCGAGCACTTTAATCACTTCCTGTGTCCTTGGCTTTCCTCCTAAACCTGGGTCAATGTCCTGGTCGTCACAAGGATAAGTTGTAGTCATTGAGGCTAAGCAAGATTGTTTTAACGATGATTGAAAATGGAAGACTTCTCGCATACCTCGTCAAAGTCTGTGTTGATGGTTCTGAGGTAGTGATCCGATGGATTTTGCAAACTTGGACATAGGAAACCGTTCATAGAAAAGAACTACAGAATTTCAAATTAATAGCTTCATTCCTCCCGTAACCTTTGTATAGAAATATGGAGAGTTTTACGTTTTATGCAAGGTTTTCTTTTCCCAAATGACAATACCTCAGGTGCATTACTAGAGGGTCCGAAATAGACGGTTCGTCCCTGAGAGAGGAGGCACAACTTGTGGAAAAGCCCAAACACCTCGCTGCTTGGCTGGTGGACCGACGCGAGGACGGTCATGTCGTGCTGCTTCGCGAGGCCGACGATGCGCCGCATGACGTAGTAGGAAGCGGCGCTGTCGAGGCCGCTCGTGGGCTCGTCGAGGAAGAGGAGCTTGGGGCGGGTCAGGATCTCCATGCAGATGCTGACCCTCCTCCGCTGGCCGTTGCTCAGGCCCTTGTTCCCGCAGCCACCGATCCTCGTGCCCGCCGCATCATGGAGGCCCATCTCCTTGATGGTGGCCTCTGCTCTTTGCTTCTTCTCTGACGGCGGCATCGTGTCGGGCAGCTGAAGTTGAGCCGAGAAGTAGACCGCCTCTTTCACGGTGAGGGTCGATGTCAGCACGTCGTCTTGTGTCACGTAAGCCTGCGTCATGGAAAACCAATTGATCTACAAAAATTCTCCATGAATTTGGTGCAAAGCATGAGAATAATTTGCTCACCGACGTCCCATAAGCCAGGGGCTCTTTCCGGCCATTGACAAGGATTTGTCCACTCAGCCTCCTCTTGGAATCCAGCCTCCCTACAATGGTCGTTTTTTCGTTTAGAGATCATAAAATCTATCTTCTCCTTATTATAAACCTTGGCAAGATTTAACTAGAAATTCCGTTAATGTCCACATCTACTACTGTTAATTAAGATGAATGATAAAAACGTAGAACTTAACAATAGATGAAATGACCCTACGGGGGCAACATCAACTTAAATACATTTTATGAATTTTTGGAAGATTTCAATCCTTATTTTTGGTGTCCATCCTAAATTGAATCTCCTATGCTTGTACAGTTTCTTCATATTGTGAATTTTATCAAGAATTTCTTTTCGTTGTCGATTCAAACATTTTGCACTGGTTTTAATTTTTTTCTTTTTTTTTTCGTATGTCAATTTTGGAGCACACGAAATGTGGTGTGCACATTTGCTAGTTATAATAAGAGGGATTTTACTCTCTTCTCCGAAGGCTAGTAGAGAAGAAATCTTTGTAAGAGTTTTTCTAATTGTGGACTACATTAATTGATATTGTAATTTACCGTTTAACGTTTACCGTTGTACGGGGTTTGGTCTAAGGTGAGATAGAAGGTTTCTTAATTAGCCTAATATGGGGTACATTTGGTAGTGTGGGCCGAGTTGAGCTGGCGTAATGAGAGGACCGGGAAAGCTATAAATAGTCTTCAAGTCTCTCCTCTAACCCTAATTCTCACATGTATCCTCACCTAAGGGCGTTTCCTAACGCTACACGTGAGGGGGTCGCCTCATTGAGCCAGGTGATACGGAGGGCAATAGAGGAGAAGGACTTGCGCGTGGAACATTGTGTTTCCGCTTCCGCTTCAAGAACAGTGGATCCCCTTGATGTGTGGGTAATCCCTTTTCGCTTCCGCTTTATATTTGATGGATTCCAAAAACAGGTATGTTAATCTTTCTACTCAATTATGCATGTTCTTGTTCTAGTTATGGAGATCTTGGGGTTACGTAATTTGCGTCCAACATGTGGTATCAGAGCAACCATAACCCTAGAACTTGAACGCATAAAGATTTTGCCCTAATTTGTACCGATTAGCCCTAATTCATACGGATCTTGCCCTAATTTGTGATTTTCGAGATTTTTTGCTCAATAAAAATAAAATTAAATCATAAATTCGGACTGGGCTCGACGAGACGAGCAAGAAGGTCGGCGGCGCGTCGCCGGGGGAGGCCGCACGCGCGGCCACGCGCCGCCTGGGCGTCGAACGCGCGCCGCGCGTGAGATCCACGCGCCGCGCACTCAGGCGGCGCGTGAGGGCGCGTGGAGCGTCGGATCGGCGCGTGGATGGCGGCGTTGGACTCGTATGGTGATTTCCTACGTCGTGGTGTATTTATTTTACATATTTGATAATTTTATGGATGTGAAAATACATACGGAACCCTAAATACGTGTATTTTTAGTGTATTTTTGCGTATTTTTCTTATATTTTCTGTGAAAATTGGAAATATAAGTGTTGGGTTACAGGTATGTTATCACATAAACATCATAATGGTGTGATTCATCAATAAAAATCAAACTTTATTGTGAACTGAAGCTGGCGATGAGATACAATCAATATGGGATAGTAATTGAGTATGTATTGGTGATAAGAAACAGTAAAGATTATGAAACTTTTGTTGCTCATGCATACTCCTTGACACGTTGATAATCTTTGAATGATGGATGTCTTAAGGACTCGTGACTAAACTAATTGTACCTGATTGACATATCGCTGTATGTAGGTAATGCATGTCGATTAAGTTCCGCATATTGTACATGAACTTATCGGTCACTTGTTAATATCTATCAAATTGAATATTTTTATGGTTAAGGAGTATGGCAATATTTATGCAGAGCAATAGTATCTACTGTTATAGTTTAGATATTTAGTTACGTGGTTTGACTCAATTTATAGGCCACCGATTTGATTGAAGTAATGATATTTGTTACTTAAATTGATTAATAAATCGATTGTTGGCCTTGGAGTCATGTTTTGCCTTATGAAACTCATGAGCAATAGTTGATCACCTGTTAAGCTTGTCGATATGGTGTACCATGTATTACTATTGATGTTAATTTGTGAGAGATATTTTAGATCGGCATTCTTTTATGTTGTTCGGTAATATGTAATTGGGGTGCATAAGAGATGTTTTATTCTCTCGTTATGGGAAGTTTCTTGTGTTCTTTTGTGATCAATGATCTCATTGGAATCTGTCTTTCAGATTCGCTGTATATATATTTATATATACGTATGATTAATTTTTATTAATGGATAAAGCAATGTAATTAGCATGATATGTGATTTTGGTGATATGATGCCCCTATCATTAAAGTTAAAATCACATGTATATGGTGTATGTGAGGAGTAAAGTTTATATCCCTGGTATGAGAGAATTTCAATGATTCAATTGAGTAGTGACCGCCAAAGTGGCACGCTTGATTGGGTTTGAGAAATTTCGGTCTCGTATGATGATTGGGATGTCTCCGGTCTAATGCGTAGTCATACTCCCAAAGGAGGTGATTGTGTATTAGTTCATGGAGGGATACATGATAGTGTGGTGGAGGAGTGACCGATCCTAATGGTTCATATGCCCAAAGGTGATGAATTCACGAAGATTGGAATATATTCTCATAACCCTTATCATGTGGGGAGTGTACAAATTTGTATGTCATGTATTCCGCCCAAAGGTGATTATATGATTATGCGTGTAACTCTCTGGATGTGTACTTGTACGTCAAGTTACACAATGCTCACATGATACTAATTATATATATTGCTTGGTTTTCGAGTCACCTTTTTACGTAATTAATAACTTCATTATTATTGAGGTTTTTACTGCTTCAAATTTTAAGTTATGGACATATAATTTGTTGCTTGAGAAAAGAGCAATTGAATTTGCTTATCTTGTCATAAAGCATTCCATTCGGAACACTTGAAAAGAGGTTTTGCACAACGGGACCGCACCGCTATAAGATGATGGAAGCCTTAGTTGCTTGAAATTATGTCTTATCGATATTGAAATTAGGACACATCTGCAAAGATTGTGTTTAAATCCTAATGACATATACATCTCGTATATGGTTAAAAGATTGTTTTCGAAAGTTTTCTATTTAAGAAAAATGGCCGAGATAAAGAATAAACTGGTTCAAATTAGTCTTGAAGGTTGTCGGGTCTAATTGTAACGGTAAGTATTTTGACAAGTATGACAATACTGAATTGCTTAAAGGGTCATTTGTCAAATACTTGATAGATTCTGGGGTGGTAATTTAATTACTATACCTGAAAATCGACAAAGAGATTTGGCGAAAGGTATAAATGCACCATATTGAACATGGTGATGAGTATGATTAGTAAGACTAATTTATCTGTTTTTTCTTTTGTGGGCTGATATTATGAAAGCAATTTTTCATATACAAAAGAGGTATTGATTTTATGACCCTAAAGAAGGTACAAGAATTATGGAATCACATACTCTAAAGTTTCTAAATATTGACGTAATTGTAGAGGATAGGCTGCTCTCAGATTATTAAAGATAATAGTATGATGGAGGTTACTATGTTTTTGTCTTTACCTATATAGATAATTATGAAATCTCCTATACCATAGACTAAACTTGTTGAGGTTCAAGGTACTATTCTTGATATAGTTTATAATGAAATTTCTTAAACCTCTCAAGTGTAGAATGAAGTGGTTGCGGCTTTATTAAGGAGATTTGTTAAGGAAAGACGATCAGTTATACCATCAGACTATATAATCTATTTGTGAGAGCATGATTACAATATCCACTATATAGTTGATGTAATGACATATTTATAAATGTCGTTTCTTATTCTCAATTAAGTATGTGATTAGATGTCATAAAAAGCGATATACAATCTATGAAACATGTTTGGAAACTTACCGACTTGTCTAAAGATCACAAGTTTATTAGTTGAAAATTGGCGTACAAAAACTAAAAGAATTTCAAAGAAAGATTGTGGAATTTAAAGCCAAATTGGTAATTAAAGTTTTAACTCTGAAAGAGGGGTGGATTGTTTATAGTGAAGAAATAATTATTTCTTTAAATATTCTTTCAGAGTGAACATGGCATTAATAATTTATTTTGATATAAAGTTACGCCAAATAGATACAAAATCTATATTGTGCTTATTTGGATGATTTTGCAGCAGATTCAAGTAAACTTGTGTGTGTAGACTGAAAAGTTCTAATTCATGGTCAAGCAAGTTTCCAGACAATATTATTAAAGTTTCATAGTGTTGTTATTTTGTTCAATTGGGAACAAAGTAATTCAATATATCTTGCAAGGTCGGTGGGAGGAAATTTACTTTTTCTCATACTTTATGTATATAATATTTTGCTTACAAATTGTGACTTTGAGATATCTTATATACTTTGATTTGAAGTCTGTAAGGATTGTTTTTGCCATATTATATTAGATTTTCTCGGAGGATATTTGCGATTGTATATTGGAAATATTCAATATACATCATTGCAAGCCGGGAATTACTCCTGTTGTTAAGGGTGATGGACTAAATCTATCACATTGTCCTTATTTAGATATTGAGAAAATCTAATTAAAGGGAGTACCTTGTGTCGGTGCACTTAAAAGTATAATGTATACTCGAATTTGCACTAAACTAAATGTTGTCTTTGTGACGGGACTTCTAGGCGAGATATCGGTCAAATCCAAGACATGATCACTGGGTTCTTTGTCAAGAAGGTTTTAAGGTACTTAAAGAAGACACGTGATTATATGCTAATTTACGACATATTTAATTCTTGCCGTGAGTAAGGTATTCATATGTTAACTTTATAATATCAATAATAAGATACAGATTTATGTTAGTAGGAAGTGCAGTAAATAAAGTTCTATGTCATCTTCTATTATGTAAGCAAAGTGTTAGTAACATTCTACTATCTTTGTTACTTGGGCTTTTAGGCTCCGTAACCTCATGAAGGAGTTGATCGTTTTAACTTGATGATAGACCCATACGGTTGTATTGAGATAACAAATTTGTAGTATTATTTATTTACTACGAGAGGTCTCAAGGGGTCTAAATATATGGTGGTCAAATATTTTTTTGACCATAAAAAAAAGATGTGAGAAAGGTGACTTATAATATAACATATTTTCACAGATGATGTGGTTGCGAGATCCACTAACTAAAGGCCTACGCCCATATGTATTTGAGTGACATGTCATTAGCATGGGCCTAGGAGTATCTTCGGATACTTTTGTTGTTTAGTGGGGGAGCTGTTTTGGCTTTACTCGATAAAGGTTTCATCGTGTTCGTTACACTTTGTAACGGTTTGATATGTATCAACTTTTGCATTCAATAAAATATTTTTGAATGTATTGTTATTATGTTGAATACATATTGATAAAGTCTCAAGGGATTGTATAAACCTTGAGTGAAGGCTAGGGGCATCCGGGCATCCGGTTATTAGCCTTGTGCATATGTCTTGTGATACATAAAGAAAGGTTAACCATAAGGACAAGACATATGTGGGTTCATTAGAACCATAAAGCATTCTCTTGTGGCACAAGTTTTTGTGACACCTAAGGTAAGAGAATGGTGACTGACAAATGGGATCTCTCTATGAGAGATGTTATCCATTTGCCACACTACCATATTGAATCCATATCAATAAAGTTGAGAGCACTCGTGACCATGGAAGGCTACGTGTGTATACATGCGATTACCGCCATGATTCGGTGTTTAAGACTTTATGGGATAGGATTGACTATTAAGAATTATCTCTGGACCAAATGTGCGCACATAAGGTACGATTTCAATTAATATAGTCCAAGTGGGAGAATGTAAGAGTTTTTCTAATTGTGGACTACATTAATTGATATTGTAATTTACCGTTTAACGTTTACCGTTGTACGGGGTTTGGTCTAAGGTGAGATAGAAGGTTTCTTAATTAGTCTAATATGGGGTAAGGCTAGTGTGGGCCGAGTTGAGCTGGCCCGTAATAATGAGGGACCTGGAAACTCTATAAATAGTGCTCAAGTCTCTCCTCTAACCCTAATTCTCACATGTATCCTCACCTAAGGGCGTTTTCCTAACGCTACACGTGGGGGTCGCCTCATTGAGCCGGTGATACGGAGGGCAATAGAGGAGAAGGACTTGCGCGTGGAACATTGTGTTTCCGCTTCCGCTTCAAGAACAGTGGATCCCCTTGATGAGTGGGTAATCCCTTTTCGCTTCCGCTTTATATTTGATGGATTCCAAAACAGGTATGTTAATCTTTCTACTCAATTATGCATGTTCTTGTTCTAGTTATGGAGATCTTGGGGTTACGTAATTTGCGTCCAACAATCTTCTCTTTTTAAGCCCGCCGTACTCTTGACACCATGCAGTCCATAATGCTATAGACCTCAAACGACATTAGTGCATCACAAATCATAAAGTAAAAATCCGAATTGTATACGCTTAATGATGAATCGGCACTTTTTGTTCATGAACCGATCACATAGGGATAGCAATATATCTATATAATATATTACCGGCCAATGCATCGAGGAGAGTGGACTTGCCACACCCGGATGGCCCCATGATGGCCAACACCTCGCCGGGTTGGGCGAAACCCGTGAGCCCCTGGAGGATGGGTACGCACCCATCTTCGTGGTCTCCCACGGTCACCCACACGTCAAGCCACGTTAGCCAGATCGCTCTCCTGCTTGACTTTGGCCCGACATGCAATGAATCCCGCATGTGAGGACCAAGAACAGCTCCATGACAGTCGCATTCCGGGTCGACGAGTGTCTCCGCCTTCCGCGAACCAAGACCCGACGTTGTATCCATGCAACGTACGTTTGTTCAAAAGAGAGTGGGAGTTGGACGGATTAATGCCAATTTTGGCCGATCTCCGTGGGCATGTATATATGGCAGATCTGCCAACACCGGAGTTCTAAATATCTTGCGAACGAGGAGGACGGTGACGTATTGTATCGTTTCGTTTTGGCGAACGTAGGAAGGTGGCGAGGGAAGAGAAAGGCATAGTCCAAAAATCAGTGATTATTACTAAAAAACAAGTTGGACGAGCATTGGTCCACAAGAAAATTAGCATCTTCTCATCCTAAGGTCAAGGACGGCAAGTTGTCTTGCTCAGCGGTGACAAGATTGGTCGACCAACCCCAGTAAAAAAACAGATACCATTAGCCTCGTTGATTTTAAGGTTTTACTAATGAATTCAAGTCTAATCTCTCTCTCTCAAGTCGAGCAATTCCGAGAGAGAATCATGTCAAGAAGAGCTTAGCTCAGCCCTTACGTTGTTGTCTGCCACTGATAAGATGTACCGACAACATAATGTTAAAGATACCGAAGGTAACTTTTTAGTGGAAATTTAAAAAAGAAGAAGAAAGAATTGACTAAATTCACCTCCAAACTATATTTGGTGGGGATGATTAGAAAGGAAAAGAAAGGATTTGAATTTTTACGAGAGACAAGAATTTGAAAGAATTTGACAGGATTAAATTATTATAGTGTTGTTTTGGATGTTAACGAGAGAAAAAGAAAAGAAAAGAAAGCATCATGACATAAATATCTTTGTGTACTGACAAATAAGATATAAAACAAAGGTGTAAGTTAGAGAGGATGAAAGAATTTGTTTATTAATATACAGATCCCTCCTGAGATTAAAAATGCACGTAAAAATGACTTCAGCAATCCATCGCCCTCCTTCTCTTTCCATTCCATGCGAACAAGTCCATTATTCTTTTTTTCAAGTTCATTTTTTTTTCAAATTCATTTTTTTCCTCGTAATCACTCCAATAAAATCAAGTACCGGACATTGCAAACTAGAATAGGATAACAAGGATTTTATTTATAGTAAGTTGCATCTCGAGCCCCGACTGCCACCTCAAAATGTATCCTCTTCTTTGGAGAATCAATTAATAAGTTGAATTAATCTAGGTAACCTAAGTCGAAAATACCAGCATATCCCAATTCAAAAATGCTCGGACTAGGGACGGAAATCGCACCATCTTTAAGGCATTAATCCACGCTGGCTATTTCATTCTAAGTTTATGCAAATTATGTTGGACCTTAGATTTGCCAATATAATAATGCATTATCCACCACGTCAATACAGCAAATCGGCACTTGCTAAGAGCTGCGTGGCGGCTAGTGCATTGGAGAATGTTCTCTGATCAATTTGAATGTGCAACATGTGAGAACGAACCTATCATATCCATCCCATGTTTCGATTACATCGAGGGAATCGAAATCAAAGTGTTCTATGCCTGGCTGTTATTGTTACTTGTGGATGCGGTTGCTAGTGAAATGACAGGGAAAATTTTGCCATTTTCTGTTCGACGTATAGTCACTAATTGGAGATGAAACGGTGTTTCTGTGTTATACAATCGAGTCCTAACATGTCCGGTTGTTGCATTCGGCCGATCTCATTAAATTTGAGAAGTCTAAATCGAGATCAAATTGGAAGATCGCTTTTGCTTGTCCGTCACTTCTCATGTCAAAATAAAATTGACGGATATCCAATGATTCATTGATGTAAAATGGGATCGAAGCATGTGGTTAGGCCCATTAATTGCTAGATTCAATTTTTACGCAGAAAAATGGAACTAATAAGTGGCATAGTCATTTTCTGCTATAGGCTCAAACAAACGGCCTGTGTTAAAATGGGGAAGATATGTAAGGAAGGAAAGAAGGTAAGCAAAGAACGTACCAAGAATAATGATGTCACGCTTGATCTCGCCAAGTTTAAGTTCATAAATGAAAACATGATCTAATAATTGAATATTCCTATCGGCTCTCTCAAGTGTAACTGAGACTTTGACTCGAAACTAAATCGTGAAAACATATAATAAGAGTTAGGAGCGAGTATGGTTCCAAGGTAAAACCACGAACTTGAGAATCGAAATTGGTTTGATTCAAAGTTTTAGGCTATGCATAGAAAGTTTCGGATTCCAAATATTAGGAAATTTGTTTCAACTTCTAGGTGGAACATGAATGGAACTTTTAAATGAAATTTGAAACTACTCACCTCTAATAAGAATAACCAATGAAGGGCCTGAAAAAATTTGAACGCGTGATCTTTGTCTCTAATATCATGTGAAATTTTATGAGTTCATGGCTAATTTCTTAAAAGAATAAATTGATAAATCAAGGCTTAATTTCATATTCAAACGCGTTAGTAGTACGATTAATTTAGGAAAAAAGAAGCTCATTTTGCCATGAACAATTAGAAAATATCACTCCAGTCATTTACCTCCAATTATTTTCTCTCTTTGCAAGCATAAAGAGTGGGAACTGGCTGTTTTTTCTCCACCCCCGCTTCTTTTCCTCCAACTTTCTCTCCCTCTAGTACCTTTTCCTCTCAAATCTCTAACTTCTGATTCAAACGAAAGATTTGAGGCCAACCTCTAACAAAAATTCTTCAACATCTCCAAGAATTTCCCAATGGCCATCTATAGATCATAGTAGCGACATCTTAGAAAATGATCAAAGATAGAAACGTGCATATTGCATTTGAAGAATATAAGAACATGGGTCGATGCCCCGTAGTGTTATAATATCTCTGTTTTTCATTTGAAATTATTCAACGTTTAAGTACTGTACAAAACACGAGAATAATCAACATGTTCGGAATTACAAAACTTTTATAGCTAATTCCTTAACAAAACTCCTCTCTAGATGCTTGCTAACATATTTGGTTTTTTCTAGGGATAAGTGCTACGAAAGCCTAAAACTTATCACGAAAATGCAATTGAGTCCTAAAACTTGCAAAAAGTGTAAACAAGTCATAAAACTTATCAAATTGTTTTAATCGAGTCCTAATGCTTACACCGTTAGTTTTTTCTGTTAAAAATGTTGACGTGGCATTTTAAATATTTTTTTTTATTTTCCACGTGGATTTTTTAAATTATTTTTTATTCATTTAAAAAAATAGATTTATTCATTTGATCTTATTTTCACCAAAAACTAAAAAGAAAAGTTAAAAAAATTATTTTTAAAAATTGTTTAAAAAAAAAATCAACGTCCCTTGTCGCCACTGTTGCCCATCGCCGAAGGGGCCGGTGATGGTTGCCGGCCCCTGGGTGGTGGTGGCCGGCCCTCGCCGGCCCCGGGCGGCGGCCGACGACCGTCGCCCGCCCTAGGCGAGGCCTCGTTGGCCCTCGCTCGGGGCCAACGGCCGCCGAGGCTCGCCTAGATCTGGCGAGCCTCGCCCAGGCCGGGCGACGGTCGACCTTGCCTAGGGTCGGCGAGGCTCGCCGAGATCTGGGCGAGTTTCACTTGGGGCTGGCAAGGCTCGCCAGATCTCGGCAAGGGCCAACGAGGCCTTGTCCAAGGCTAGCGACTGTCGCCCGCCTTAGGTGAGGGCTGACGAGGCCTTGAGTAAGGCCTTCCCAGGGTTAGCGACTGTTGCCGGCCCCTCCAACGATGGGCAGTAGCGGCGGCAGGGGACGCTGATTTTTTTTTAAACAATTTTTAAAAATAAATTTTTTAACTTTTCTTTTTAGTTTTTGGTGAAAATAAGATAAAATGAATAAATCTATTTTTTAAAATGAAAAAAATTAAAAATCCATGTGGAAAATAAAAAAATATCTAAAATGTCACGTCAGTATTTTTAACGGAAAAAGCTAACGGTGTTAATTTTATGGACTCGATTGAAATAATTTGATAAATTTTAGGATTTGTTTATACTTTTTACAAGTTTTAGGATTTAATTGCATTTTCATGACAAATTTTAGGACTAACTTATCCCTTTTTTTCTATTAGCCCATTGCGGGGCGCAATGAAGTGAGCTTGTCAGGTTGCTCAACCGCACCTCGTCCGATAGATAAGCACGCGGCCCTCCTTCCGTGCAAATTCAATAATTCGGGTGGAAGATGGGCAGTACGCACCATAAAGAAAAGGGGAAGGACTAGACGAGGACGATAAGGTTGTCTCTTCTGCCGTCTTTTAAAGACGGGAACGTGAGCTTTTAGGTACGATTAGGACTGCTCGAGGTTCGGCCGGGAGGGTCGGCAATGCTTTCCGCATCTACAATGTGGACCTCGTCGCTGTAGACAATCTGAGAAGGAGAATGCTCGTGAATTTTGCACTGGACCTACCGTAAATAACGCGATGGAATTTTGTTAAATCCGACCTTGTTTAAAACCCAATCGTGATTTATCATGGTATGTTAGCAATATTAGAAGATTTACATGATTATGAATATTTCTCAGGATAATGCATGTCCTTGATTGATATAGTACATTCAATAATCATCTCATAAAACTAATAAATAGACTAATATAATCTTTATTATGAATATATCGAATTATATAGAAATTCCTCAAATCTGTCTTCCGCATTATTATTATTTTTTACGCAGTGTGTTTATGTAGCAATACTCTCTTGAGAAACTATTATACTAAATGTTGGTATCGGGAGACTCCTTACGATATGACTATCTAACTTTACAGAGAGGTCTTTCATCAAAAGTTTTGAGACCTTAAGTGGCCGACCTCCCAATTGACAAGACCCCATGGCCCTCCTTACGATATGACTATCTAACTTTACAGAGAGGTCTTTCATCAAAAGTTTTGAGACCCTAAGTGGCCGACCTCCCAATCGACAAGACCCCATGGCCCATGTTGATGGCAACCGTCATGCCAAACATAGCTACCATCGACACTTCCTCTCTAATAAATGGAGCTTGATGATGTGTTGCAACCATAGAGAGAGAGAGAGAGAGAGAGACCATAAGTGGCCGACCTCCCAATTGACAAGACCCCATGGCCCTCCTTATGATATGACTATCCAACTTTATAGAGAGGTCTTTCATCAAAAGTTTTGAGACCCTAAGTGGCCGACCTCCCAATCGACAAGACCCCATGGCCCATGTTGATGGCAACCGTCATGCCAAACATAGCTACCATCGACACTTCCTCTCTAATAAATGGAGCTTGATGATGTGTTGCAACGAGAGAGAGAGAGAGAGAGAGAGAGAGAGAGAGAGAGAGAGAGAGAGAGAGAGAGAGAGAGAGAGAGAGAGAGAGAGAGAGAGAGAGAGAGAGAGAGAGAGAGAGAGAGAGAGAGAGAGAGAGAGAGAGAGGTTCCATCAGATTCGGCAGTCTATATGTAAATATTAGGTTCATCGAATAATTTCTCATACAACATAATAAACAAACAATAACATCGGAAGGAAGAAGCTGTAAAGCCTTGAGTTGTGGAATAATTGTATTTTTAGGATGCACAACTACTTTCTTGCACATGCATTACACCCTATTTTCAAAAAGCAATCACATGATGACAATACAATATCTCTGAAAAGAAGATCCATAAGATGATATCGAGAATTTAACTAGCATTTCCACAGTCCATGGTCGTATTCTCTATCACGATTAAAAGGGCTGTAGTGAGCGCCAAAATTTTTCCTACGAACGAACGGCGTGTAACATCCTGACCCTAAACAGCCACAATTGGCGGGCTGGCGCTGAATCCCGGACCGTCGGGAGATGTCTCTGGGTCTGAGGATGAGCATGCTGTTGCCTAGGGCATGCTCTGGGTCTAGCACTGCCATAAGCTCCACCTCCGGTTGTCGATAAGCGATGAGGCACTCGATGCCATGGCACTGCTGCGAAAATGGTGGAATTGTCGGCTTCCGGAGTGGCTTCCGCTCCATGGCAACCAGTCGGAGCTATCACCATGGTTGTGATCAGGCACCACACGAGGAAGAATCGAACCATCGCGACATTGTTGACTTCCATATTCTCTCTCTTCTTCTCCGAAGAGTTATGGAGGATTGGTTCTTTGGTTGGAAGATGGATAAGACATGGCTATAGCAACAGGAGGAGTGACGTATGGACAAAGGTCACGGGGTGACATTACATCATATGATGCTACAACAAGCCGTGCAATGATGTCGCGTGATAATAATATTAATTTCCATTGTAATAAATTTTTTATCATTAGAATTTAATCATGCACCATGAAAATCATGACTTATCGTACCATCTGCCGAATGAACTCACAAATGGTCCACTAATGTATTAATTTCGAAAAACATAATTTAAAATAAACATCTATGCTTAAAAATGCTTAAAACGTAAGTTGATTAATTTTTTTTTTCCAGTAATTAGGTTGAACAAGTAGTAAAACACAGAAAGAAAAGGAAAAACTAAGCAACACAAAATTTCGTGTTTGTTTGGACCAAAAGGAAAGAGAATCTTTTATAATTTTCATAAACATGACAATGGAAAATTAGTGTAGCTGGAAGTTCGCAATCCGAATTCAAATTTGATCTCCTTCCATACTTCACAAGCAGCAGCTAGTTCAAGACTCCATTTTCTAGCCTCACGAATACACAGCCATCGGACTACCAATGCCTCCCACCGTATCATTGGCGACGACAAAGACACCCTGACTCATTCCTACAGGTCCGCCCTTCTCTCCCTCCCTCCGCCTCTCTCAGTTCCATTATCTCTTACTCTCTCTATCCTCTGCGCCTCGCTCGGCTATGACCAATGTTGAGCTCGAGCGCTATAGAGGCTCATTTATCATAACGAGATATTCATTTTTTCAATCTAGCTAATCATTGTCGATTCATGCAAAGCATCTCATCCATGTACATCAGATAAGACTCCATTCACAGGACGGCATTCTTGAGCCCTAAAGTCATTTTGAGCTGATGCGATTTGAAACACGAGATGTTACTACATGTTGACACCTAATTTAATTTTTTAGAAATTAAATAGAGCATTTGATTTTTGGAGGGAAATTTTGAATAATAAAACATTTGATTGTTGAACAAATCTCCTCATTTTGAATTTAAAAAAAAAAAAAAAAAACTCAACAACCGTATGATTTTTGGAGCCATTTTTGTTGAGAAGAGGAGTGAATATCGGGAAAATCTTCAACAATTTCGAGTCTTCCCTCTATAAAAGAGGGCGAGTTTTCAGAACCGAGGGGGGGTTTTCTCTTGTTCATTCATAGAAGGAAAAAATAGAAACCTGAAGAGAAAAGAAAAAAAAGTGTGGAGGGCTTCACGAGGGTTGAAAGAAAAGAAAAAGAAGAAAAAAGTGAAAAAGAGAGAAAACAGAGAGGAAGGCTTCGGTTTGTGGGAGAGGTAAAGAGGAGAGAAAAAAGTCAAAAGAAAAGTGGCAGAGGTGATGTGACATTTACTGTTCACCATTTTCTTTCCACTGCCGGCTTTGCTTCTACGCTTCCTCTGCCGGTTTCGGTTCTGCTCTGCCCTCCTCCGTGACGGCTGGCTCCGAGAGCCCGTCGTGCCTACCGCACCTCCACCAAGTGCCGGCAGCTGAGCCATCAACCACCGCCGCTCCTCCAGCCGTCCGCTAATCGCTCCCGACCCACGTTGCTTGCCGCCCTGAAGCCAGCAGCGACCACCGCGTCGCCCTGAGTCCCCGACACCGGAGCTCTGCTGCTCCCGATCCGTGCAATCTAATGCCCTGCTGCTCCACCGACACCTTAACTCGCCGGTCACTGCTCGATCTGCAACAGCAGTGACCCAACGACCCTACAACTTTGTTTTTAGCCGAGATCCGACGACACCGGAGCCCTGCTGCTCTCGATCTGCGCAACCCGACCCGGCAACCTCCAAGTCTTTGTGCCCCACCAGCAGCACCGGACGCCAGAAGTCCCGACTCCGACGCCTCTGTTCAGGAAACCTCCATCGCTCGCGACGTTGCCACAGCTGCCGCGCTTGCGCCTCCGCCTGTCCGATCCAACCGCGCCGGACGCCCAGAGACCTGTGCCTCCGCCTCTGCCAGCGCCTAACGCTTGCCGACTCCCCTTGTCGGAGCCCCGAAGCAGCTACCAAGTTTTGCCTGGAAGGGAAAAAAAGAAAAAAGAAAAAGTAAAATCAAATTAGGTAGTTTGTTTTTCTTTATTTATTTCGTTATTATAGTTCAATTTAGAATATTGAGATGTGCTTTTCTTTTATAAATCTCATAGGCATTAACTGCAGGCATTTTATCCCAAATTAGGGTAATTATTAATTTGACCCGTAAGACTTCGGGTCATTTTTTTAATTACTTTAATTTTTAGGAATTTTTATAGCATTTCAATTGTTAAATCATTATAGAGTTAAAATAATTGTTAATTTAATCCGTGAGACAACGGATTTTTTTTTTCCGGTTATTTTAATTCTTATCTTCATTCCTTAAAAATAATTGCTTGTTTGGAAAGATTAAAAAAAAATAAAAAAATCAGAAAATACATAAAAATCTAAATATTGTATTAGAGCATTTAGGTTTAGTAAATTAGGACTATATTTTTAGGGTCAGTAAGTTAGAATTGCATTTATGAGATTATAATTTTTAGATTATACTTTTAGATGGGTGATTTTTGTTAGGACTAATTTCAAATAATGTTGGCATGTCTTGATTTCTTTATATAGCTTTTAAGATAAGATATAGTTTAAGTTAAATTGATTCCTAAAATAAATTAGAATATCATTCACTTTAGTTAGTCTAATTATTTTTTTTATTCCGAATTTCAATAAAAAGAATCAAAAAATATTAGGTACATGTTGGTTAATTTGCATAATAGATTTAATTAGAATTTGTTTATTAATAAAATATTGTCATATCTAGAACTTAGGTACTTAGGTCCATATACATTTCATATTAAAGCAACACACTTAGATATTTTTAGATTAAGTCAATTTTCATTTAGTAAAACAAAAAGAGGAACAAAAAATGTTATGCATGCCATGTGAGTTATAGTTTAATTTTTTTTTTGTAATAAAAAGGAAAATGCTAAAAGATGATTATTACACCATTAAGTTACTTTCTTTTTAATAAAAATCATTAGGTCATTTAAAAAAAAACAAACAAAATTAAAGATCATTTCCTTGGTTAGTTAATAGGTTAATTCATAATCAATCTCATTTCATATCATCATTATTTAGCATAGGTTGCATATATGCATTAAAAAAAAAAAAAATGAATGAATCATCATAAAAAAAAATCATAAAAAGAGCATGCATGTAGAAATACTACGTCATTCATCCCATATCACGTGAAGACATGTATATTTAGGATTATATAAATTAGATTGCATATATATATATATATATATAGTGATAAGTTTAAGTCATACCATATGAATTGCATCTCGCATGTCATTAAAATAAATTCATGCATATTAAGTTAAATTAAGATTGCATATAATTAACATTTTTAAAAGAAAAAGAAAAATTAGGTGTCATGTCATTTAGAAATCATGTTTAGAACATGCATTTTTATTAGCATTTTTTTATTTGAATGTTATATTATTGATTGCGCACCTGAATGACCACCATTTGCATGTTAGTAGCTTAAGTTAAAATTAATCAACATTGCTTGTAAAATATTTTTGAAATTAAAATAAAAAGGTACCGAAAGGGCGTTAGACTAATCTAGCGTAACCATGTCCCCCGGACCCCTTGAATCTCTGGTTCGTAAAAGTAAAGTATTCTCCCATACTTTACTTGGGTTTCTAACCAACCCTAATTGGTTAGTGGCGGCTCTAAATTGAGTATAATTGCATGCTTAAATGGGTTAATTTCTTAACATCAAGTCGCGATTGGTAGGACTTGGGAGGGTCTGTGCCAAGTCTTCGGACTTAGTAATCCATTAGCCTTCTTTAGGTAATTCACCCTCGGGAAGGTCGCGACAGCTTGGCGACTCCGCTGGGGACAGAGTTAAAACTCATAGTGGACATAGGCTTGTTTCTTTTTTTTTTATAAATATTTTGTTTGGCAGCATGGAAACAAGGTACGCTCCTAACATAAAGTGTTAAATGTTTTTGTAGATGGGAGGTATAAGGGGAGTAGTCTTTGTTAACCCTTGTTTTGCAGGTTGGAGTTAAGAATGAATGGTTGAATTTAAACTATAGAAGTGTTGTTTGCAATTAAACTGTTGTGCATGTTTTATTGTTTTTAGCACTACACTATTGCACACACAACCTGCTGCCGGACCTGGGCTGCGATAGGATTCTTAGGATGGTGTTGAGAATGATACTTCCTCTAAAGCGAGACTGCTATATAGAGGTTGACATTCTCTTCCCTGAAAGTTCTTCGTGGTGTCGAATGTGTTTGTCCATATCCGTGAGACTGCATGATTATATTCCATTCGACTGAGCCAGGGTTAGGAGGACTTGACACGTTAATGCGAGACTGCAACGATCAGATCATCCTCTTAGCTCCATTTTGTTAAGCCATCTAGATAGAAATCGAGCCTCACATTTCATGCGTGTGTCCATGTGATTGTCATCCATTACCAGTGAAAGTAAGTTGTTTAAATTCTCACTATTGCAATTAACTTACTTGCAATTTCGTTGGTCCATGACATTAGGTTTCGTTATTGGTCTTATTTTTTATGCAATGGGGAAAATCGATGTACAATTCATTTCCTTTTCCAAAAAGAGCTCAAAATATGATTTGACCAATTAGATCAAGGCGACTAGGCCTTACGTCTAGTGGTCCCTGACGTGACTAAAAAGCCCACTCAGCAAGCACAAATTGAGCATCTTAAGTGGAAAGTGGAAATGATTGAAGTTGAAAATAAAAAGCTTCGCAAGACATTGGGTTCCCAAAAGCATATAAAATAAAATGTTTTGGTTTTTGTTTCTTAGTTCAATGTCTAGGGACCTTGATTTCAATTTTTAATTCAGTGTCTAATGTGTAGGGACTTGAATTTCAATTCTTAGTTAGAAAGTTTGATTCAAATTTCAAATAAAATGAGGTGATTAGACCATTGTCATGGGCCATTTTCCTATCTTGTCATCGTTTCTTACATTATCTCTTTTCTCCCTTAGGTAACAACACGGCTCACCTAAGATCACCAATCCGTACTCGTTCCAGAGCAATAATGGCTGATAACACCGAACAAACACGTGTTGTTGAACAAACTCTCATCGCTGTCCTCGAATCGGAGATGAAGCAAGTCCTAAATGTTCTTGAGCAGCTCTCTAAGCAAATCGATTCTCTTCAAGCAAACATTGCTCCACCAGCTTCGCAAGATGAAGTGGTGTTACCACAACATGTTCCTATAGCTGATTCGAGAGATAAAGGCAAGAATATATCTACAAGTGGCCCATCGAGCTCTAAGGATGTCTCTAAGGAGAAAATTATTAACGCGCCTCAAATTGTTGTTGATGAGGAGATACAAGTGATACAGCTGGCTGTACCGAAGACTGAGCAAGAAAAACGCGTGGCGAAAATCGAGGAGAAACTTAAGCAGCTGCAGGGTGCATTTAGCTAAGACCCAACTGATCTGTCCCATTATGCAAAAATCAAGATGCCAAAGAAGTTCAAAATGACAGACTTTGAAAAGTATGATGGCACCTCTTGCCCAAAGATCCATTTGCAGACTTATGTGGTCAGGATGACCCAATATGTTGATAACATCCCCTTGATGATTCAACAATTTCAAGCAAGCTTGACAGGACCGGCACTGCAATAGTACATCATGAAGAAGATTAATATGCTGGAGACTTGGGAGGATTTGACTGATGCCTTCTTCAAGCAATATAAGTATAATATTGATGTCACTCCATCTTGAGAAGATTTACTTCGCACTGAGAAGAAGAGGACGGAATCTTTCAAGGCATATGTCACGAGATGGAGGACTGTAGCTGCTCAGATTACTCTAGAGCCGACAGAAAATGAGCTGATGGATTTATTCATGAAGACACTCCCGCCTGAGTATCGAAATCAAATGCTGGGATCGACGGCCGAGTCATTCAATTAGCTAATCCCTGTCGGCGAACAAATTGAAGTAGCATTGCGTGATGGATGGGCATTTGATCAAACCAGCTCATATGGGAGAGTCTTAGCCAAGAAAGATAAGGAGCCTATAGCGGAGGTTAATGTAGCTTATGTTCAACCACCTCGCCTTATCTCGAACACTCAACAGGGAGGAGCACGACCATTTTTTGGCCAGCAGAAAAACTCTTACAGGCGTCAATTTACGCCACTTCCTAAGCCCTTGTCCAAGATCTTGCCGACCCTTCAGAAGAAAGGATTACTCGCTAAGGAGCCTAAGCGATCTAATCCCGAGCGTTTCCCTAACTATGATCCGTCCAAGACATGTGCTTATCATATGGGGGAAGTAGGGCATTCTGTTGACGATTGCTATACGTTGCAACACAAAATCCAAAATCTTTTGGATGCCAAGGTGGTCTCATTCCGCGATGCACAACCGAACATCCAGAATAACCCACTCCCTGACCACCTAGAAGCTGTGAATGCCATTTTCAGTTTTGGTGCTGAGCCCACCATGTTTCAAATGATGTATGAGGAAGCAGAAGTGATGGACACCTTGGGGCAACCAAGTGGCAAATTTGATTACTATGTAAAGTATTTAGCTCCTCCCAGCTCCTACTTCGACCCACGGGATATCATCCCAGATGGATGGGGTGGCATAGATGATCCCGCACCTCCAAAGATTGAGAGCTCTGATGACGCACTCGAAGGAATGACTGAATTATTCGAAGAAAATTTAGTGTTTGCCATCGACAAAGCTCGAGAGTAGGAAAATTTTAATTATTTGCATACTCCTCTACGCAGGAGTCTTTATTGCTTTCCATATTTGCATATTTGCATTTTCAATTCTAGGATTTCCCTTATTTCAATAATGTAATTTGCTTTTCATCCAATAAAATACATGGAGATTTTCATTGTTTTAAGGGCATGTTGAAGTACACCAAACTAGCCCTGTGATGAAATCCTACCAAAAAAAAAAACGGCAATGAGCTAATTCTGAAGGCTGGGCTTCTTCATGTTCCCTTGAAATTTTTTTTCAAAATAAAATCATCTTCTAGCATGCATCTAATTTACCCTGTTTGTCTCTTTTAATTATTTGCTTTATGTTTTAGGTGCAGCCCTGCGCACATTTAAGGAACCTCTATGAGCTCCCTTGCAAAGAGGGGCAAGACACAAACACTTAACAGCTTTGACTTTATGATTTGATAGAGCACGGCCTTTTTATCATTTCAAAATGTTTTCACATGATGTGCAATTCACTAATCCACTTGAAATTTATCAAAATGGATAATTCAGTGAAGAATGTTGAGTTACTTGAACATGCTAAATGATGCTAAATGAGGCGTGAAAGGCAAGCCTTATCCCATATACAGTCCCTTGTCTATACATTGTGAGGTGAGTATGGAGATGTCTTGTGTTTCAAGGTGAAGAGTTTTCTTGCAAGAAGTACGACAACTAAAATGACGAGGGGTAGTTCTTTTCTCTACCGGTGAACCCTTGTTTAACCCTTCTTTGAGCCTAAATACTTGAAGAACTTCTTTCATACTACCCTTGTCAAGAACCACCTCACATCGGGGCAAATGGAGGTAAGTTGACATTGAAGGAGAGTGAAATGAATGGAAATTTTCTTGCTCTCACTTGCATCAATCTTCAAGTTATGCTTTTACATTAAATTCATGTGGTAATTTAAGTGCCTTAAGATGATGAAGAGCGTTTCTTTCACTATCCTACATACTTATATCCTTTGCATAGTCCACTTGAGCTTGCAATTTCATTTATTTAAACCCAGTTGGTGATCATCCCCTACACTGGGGCAAGGCAAGAGATAGATGAAGACCCTTGAAGGTTCGAGTGTCATTTAAAGTATACTCGACACACGCATTGTGCGCAAAAACTGAAATCAAAATAAAACTAAGGGGCATGAAAAAGTAGTGTGCCTAGTAAAAGCAAGGCCAATGCCCATGAAAAGAAGAGAGAAATGATTGATGAATTGGGGGGCATAAAAAAACGGCGTGCCTGATCGATGCCCATCATCAAAGAAAATGATTTTAAAAGAAAAAATGTTGAGAAAATATCTCCAGTTGAATAATCATTGGCATAAGGTGATAAACTCTTGAGCCAATAAAGAAATCTGTCAAGAAGACAATTTGTGGTGAAGAAAACTAGTGGCAATGTGAAGATGATCACCAACTCTTACTAATTACACACATCTTTGAGCCTAACGATCCTTTCGTTTCTCAGCCCATGAACCCAGCCTATGTTACGTCCCTTACAAAGTCTCTTTAGATTATGGCACTTAAATTAACATGGGAATTCACATGTTTTAAGCATTGCTCGAAGAAGTGCGAGCAAGATTATTTCTTTCTCATTTTGCAGGGTTCTTGACTTGTAAACCTGGAGATGATTGTAGAATTGTTCTTTCAATTGCTTTGACTCGAAGAGTCCCTTTTGCTAAGCCATTGACCAAGCCCACATTACAGTACCTGTTAAAGACCTCTCAGATTGGTAAGGTCGTGTTGCTTGCAAGAAAATTCGAACTCTTGTCGACAAGATGATGATAAGATTGAGTGATATATTCCCACATCAATGGTCAGGACAAATAACCCCTCCTAAATGAGAGCGAGTGAAAAAGCCTTTTTCACACCAAAAGTGTCTCGTTTAGCATGTTCAAGAGATTCACAGCTTAGTGAAAATTGTTTTAATGATCATTTTTCCAGTGGAAGTTTGAAAAAAAGCCATAATGTATGGACCTTCATTGAATTTAAAAAAAAAAAATTGAAACGAATTTTTCCTCAAAGACCAAAGAATTTGTCTTTGAAGCCCTGAGTTTGTCATATTTGAATACTTGATGAGAATTCCAAGTACTCATGTTTTCAAATGTCTAGTATGAATTCCAGATATTTGAGCATTTAAACACTTGATGTGACTTCCAAGTGTTTGTCTTTCCAAACGTCTGATGTGATTTCCAGATGTTTAGTAAAATATTTTCAAATGTCTAGTGTGAACTTCAGATATTTGAACCCTTAAATGCTTGATGTGACTTCCAAGTGTTTGTCTTTCCAAACGTCTGATGTGATTTCTAGATGTTTAGTAAATGTTTTCAAATGTCTAGTGTGAATTCCGGATATTTGAACCTTTAAATGCTTGATGTGACTTCCAAGTATTTGTCTTTTCAAACATCTAATGTGATTTCCAGATGTTTTGTAAATGCTTTCAATTGTCTGACATAAGAATCAGATTTTTGAAATTTTAAGTACTTGATGTAATTTCCAGGTGCTTGGGATCTGATGAGAGTTCCAGATCCCTAAAGACTTTGAGCCTTTCAATTATCTGAAGAGATTTCCAGATGTTAGTCAGGTTTCATAGGAATCATTTCACACCTAATAATACTTTTCTGAATCTTCAGATAAGTATGACAGGTGCATGTTCTTCTTTGCATTTGCATTTCATTAAGCATGGACACATAGAAATATATGTTCTTGACCAAATTATTGCATTTACATGACATTCTTTATTGCATGACTTTGCATTTATTTGAGTCCATTTCTTAAAAAAAAAGGGTCATTACAATTAGCATTTGCATATTCATTTTGCATGGTTTAAATTTAGGTGTCATTTATCTTTGAAGGAAACCTCTACGAGTTTTCCTTCAAAGAAAGGCACTGTAAACACCTAATTTAATTTTTAGAAATTAAAAAATAGAGCATTTGGTTTTTGGAGGGAAATTTTGAATAATAAAACATTTGATTGTTGAACAAATCTCCTCATTTTGAATTTAAAAAAAAAAAAACTCAACAACCGTATGATTTTTGGAGCCATTTTTTGTTGAGAAGAGGAGTGAATATCGGGAAAATCTTCAACAATTTCGAGTCTTCCCTCTATAAAAGAGGGCGAGTTTTCAGAACCGAGGGGGGGTTTTCTCTTGTTCATTCATCAAAGGAAAAAAAATAGAAATCTGAAGAGAAAAGAAAAAAAAAGTGTGGAGGGCTTCACGAGGGTTGAAAGAAAAGAAAAAGAAGAAAAAAGTGAAAAAGAGAGAAAACAGAAAGGAAGGCTTCGGTTTGTGGGAGAGGTAAAGAGGAGAGAAAAAGTCAAAAGAAAAGTGGCAGAGGTGATGTGACATTTATTGTTCACCCTTTTCTTTCCACTGCCGGCTTCGCTTCTACGCTTCCTCTGCCGGTTTCGGTTCTGCTCCGTCCTCCTTTGTGACGGCCGGCTCCGAGAGCCCGTCGCGCCTATCGCACCTCCACCTAGTGCCGGCAGCTGAGCCGTCAACCACCGCCGCTCCTCCAGCCGTCTGCCAATCGCTCCCGACCCACGCTGCTTGCCGCCCCGAAGCCAGCAGCGACTGCCGCGCGGCCCTGAGTCCTCGACACCGGAGCTCTGTTGCTCTCGATCCGTGCAATCTGACGCCCTGCTACTCCACCGACGCCTTAACTCGCCGGTCACTGCTCGATCTGCAACAGCAGTGACCCAACGACCTTGCAACTTCATTTTTAGCCGAGATCCGACGACACCGGAGCCCTGCTGCTCCCGATCCGCGCAACCCGACCCGGCAACCTCCAAGTCTCTGTGCCCCACCAGTAGCACCGGATGCCAGAAGTCCCGACTCCGACGCCTCTGTTCAAGAAACCTCCATCGCTCGCTACGCTACCACAGTTGCCGCGCTTGTGCCTCCGCCTGTTCGATCCAACCGCGTCAGATGCCCAGAGACCTGTGCCTCCGCGTCTGCTAGCGCCTAACGCTTGCCGACTCCCCTTGCCGGAGCCCCGAACCAGCTGCCAAGTTTTGCCGGAAGGAAAAAAAAAAAAAACAAAAGAAAAAGTAAAATCAAATTAGGTAGTTTGTTTTTCTTTATTTATTTCGTTATTTATAGTTCAATTTAGAATATTGAGATGTGCTTTTCTTTTATAAATCTCGTAGGCATTAACTGCAGGTATTTTATCCCAAATTAGGGTAATTATTAATTTGACTCGTAAGACTTCGGGTCATTTTTTTAATTACTTCAATTTTTAGGAATTTTTATAGCATTTCAATTGTTAAATCATTATAGAGTTAAAATAATTGTTAATTTAATCCGTGAGACAACGGATTATTTTTTCGGTTATTTTAATTCTTATCTTCATTCCTTAAAAATAATTGCTTGTTTGGAAAGATTAAAAAAAATAAAAAAAGAAAATACATAAAAATCTAAATATTGTATTAGAGCATTTAGGTTTAGTAAATTAGGACTATATTTTTAGGGTCAGTAAGTTAGAATTGCATTTATAGGATTATAATTTTTAGATTATACTTTTAGATGGGCGATTTTTGTTAGGACTAATTTCAAATAATGTTGGCATGTCTTGATTTCTTTATATAGCTTTTAAGATAAGATATAGTTTAAGTTAAATTGATTCCTAAAATAAATTAGAATATCATTCACTTTAGTTAGTCTAATTAGTTTTTTTTATTCCGAATTTCAATAAAAAGAATAAAAAAATATTAGGTACATGTTAGTTAATTTGCATAATAGGTTTAATTAGAATTTGTTTATTAATAAAATATTGTCATATCTAGAACTTAGGTACTTAGGTCCATATACATTTCATATTAAAGCAACACACCTAGATATTTTTAGATTAAGTCAATTTTCATTTAGTAAAACAAAAAGAGGAACAAAAAATGTTATGCATGCCATGTGAGTTATAGTTTAATTGTTTCTTTTGTAATAAAAAAGAAAATGCTAAAAGATGATTATTGCACCATTAAGTTACTTTCTTTCTAATAAAAATCATTAGGTCATTTAAAAAAAAAACAAAATTAAAGATCATTTCCTTGGTTAGTTAATAGGTTAATTCATAATCAATCTCATTTCATATCATCATTATTTAGCATAGGTTGCATATATGCATAAAAAAAAAATGAATGAATCATCATAAAAAAAATCATAAAAAGAAAGCATGCATGTAGAAATACTACGTCATTCATCCCATATCACGAAGACACATGTATATTTAGGATTATATAAATTAGATTGCATATATATATAGTGATAAGTTTAAGTCATACCATATGAATTGCATCTCGCATGTCATTAAAATAAATTCATGCATATTAAGTTAAATTAAGATTGCATATAATTAACATTTTTAAAAGAAAAGGAAAAATTAGGTGTCATGTCATTTAGAAATCATGTTTAGAACATGCATTTTTATTTGCATTTTTTTATTTGAATGTTATATTATTGATTGCGCACCTGCATGACCACCATTTGTATGTTAGTAGCTTAAGTTAAAATTAATCAACATTGCCTCGCAAAATATTTTTGAAATTAAAATAAAAAGGTACCGAAAGGGCGTTAGACTAATCTAGCGAACCACGTGGGATCTACCGAATCTCTGGTTCGCAAAAGTAAAGTATTCTCCCATACTTTACTTGGGTTTTAACCAACCCTAATTGGTTAGTGGCGGCCCAAATGAGTATAATTGCATGCCTAAATGGGTTAATTTCTTAACATCAAGTCGCGATTGGTAAGACTTGGGAGGGTCCGTGCCAAGTCTTCGGACTTAGTAATCCATTAGCCTTCTTTAGGTAATTCACCCTCGGGAAGGTCGCGACACTACATTCAAATCAAAGGGCTGCTTCAGCCAATGGACGCCTCGGGGGTTAGGACTTGGCTTTCATGCTGATGAATCGTGTCTGCTTCAGCCAATTGCAAAAAGTTGTTTCGTCTTTGCATGAGCCGAAAATGATAGGCACTCAAAATCGTGTCTGCTTGCGGACGGTGCGGAGTTTCACGCACTAGAGGAGATGGTCTGAAGCCATTTGCGTGGGGGGGACTATTATTTTGGACTTAAGCAGACTAGCCACGAATCGAACAGGTTATTGGGAGACTAGCTTGGAAATGGAAACTCTATGTTTTCAAATTAAGTATGGAAAAGTGTATGGGAAGTTTTAAACCTTATACAAAAGCAATTCAAGTCTAATCTTTCAATTGATCTAGTTAAGTCCCGAATCTTTTTAAAAAGTACAATTATAATCCTTTTGACGAACAACATCTAAAAATTGCTTACGTTGCATCCTTAAATTATAATTTTGATACAAGGTCTATGGCTTAATTGATTTTTTTTAGATAAAGGTTTAAGACTTAATCTAATCAATTGAAAATTGTAGTAGAACTCAATTACATTATTTGATAAAGTTTTAGGATTCGATTGAACTGATTTATGACTAGATTTCATGTCTTATATAAGGTTTAGGATTTATGGTGCAATCTTCCCAAATGAATACATTGGAAATGTGCATTACTGCCCCTTCGTCCCGACAAATACTCTTGTCTTTATTATACGTCAATTCAATTATCTTATTGTTTTATCTTGAACGAGAGTTAGCCATTGATCTCATTTCTCCTCACGTCCTCTATTTATATCCCACACATGCACGAACACAAGCACAAACAGCATCGTCTTTGAGAGTTCTTAGTCCTCAGTGGACACTGAAAAGCAACAGGCCAAAGTCACCATGCAACTTAATTTGAACAAGGCCGTCTTCCTTTCCTATCTGTTGACAGTCGCCCTCTCCTGCGAAGCTGAACCTGGAGAGCTCAATGGCACCACCACTCCATCCCTGTGCAGTGGTCACGGCGGCGCAGCCGAGTGCCGCATTGCTTACCAGCAACCGGAGTTGGAGCTTGTGGCAGCCTCGAATGGCTTCGATATCCACAAAACTCAACAGACAGGCCCTGCCGGCTGTGGCAGAGGCACCCCAACTGGAGGTCGGTACACGCGCTGCCTTTCATTGCCGAACTCGAAACCAAATTGTGGCATTCATAACAGGAACTACCTTAACTGTCGATGAACCTTCCTAATTGGCGTCTGCTAGTAGCGCTTCCTTATGCTCCAACCTGGTGTCCCCAAACTATCAACCATAAGAACATGTACCTAGATCTGCGTGTGTTGAGGATGTTAGTAACTGCAAACTGCAATTATAATTGGACTTATCGGTTCAATATATGTATTCTGCGTACATTTTATACTTGTAAATGTCAATGTATCTATATTTTAGGGTTAAAGCATTTGATTGGAGCGTCCTATAGGGACAATAACATTTTCAAGCGTTGTGATTTCTTAAGATAAGTCAAACGTTTTTTCTTCTGGGGTAGGCCCAAATATCAAACTCAACCAATCCCAGACAAACTCGAGCCGATAGGCTCAACCTAAAACCTGATGCGACTAACCAGAACCCAACTTAGAGATGGGACTCATGAAATTATACAGCAGCCTCACAGCTGCAGATTCATCCTCATCCTATCAACTGCGTTCCATTTCTCAAAGTTCAGCTACATCTAATCCTCCAGTCGCTACATACTGCTTCTGCTAACTGTAGACTGTTAAGAATTTGCATGTAGATTTATAAGGATGTTAGGAACTGCAAAATTGCAACTATGGTTGGGTTAGACTACAACCTTGCAATTGGAGATTCTCATCCTCAAGTACTTTTTGTATTCTCATATACATTTCGGTAACCACCCCTTATGTAAGGATATTTGTGCATTAGGATTAGAGGAGAGATTTGAACACTATTTATAAAATTTTAAGTCATAGGTCAACTCATCAAAAGCCAAGCTTTACTGAGCCCGCATTAACCACCTCATATTAGACTAATTAAGAATTTTTATATATCTTATTATTAGATCAATCCTGTAAAATGATAAGTATCAATTTAAATTATTATAGTCCTCATTAGAGAAAACTTTTTCATGTCGAACTACAACCACGGCAAGAGAAAGAGACCCACGTGATAACCATCAAATTTGATGGTCCAAATTTATTTTGGCATATTCCTCCAGCCGCCACCTAAACCCCCAGGTGACGCTAGCGGGGAAATCACCACCTGGTGCCACGCATCAATCACCTAATAGCCCTTGCGGGCAAGGGCTTCGAACTCCTGACCTTCCCTCAAAGGACTGAAACCTACCCAGCGGAGCCACCACGGCCGGTGGTGAGAGAGAGATAGAGAGTGTGTTTATGAGTTTGTTTAGCCCCGAAAGCGAAAAATCTTTCACCAGAAATATAGACACTGATTTTCTTTTTCTCTTCTGTGCTGATCATGGAAAGGAAAATGTGTGGTTTTAATTAACTAAATGAAAGTAAAATGCGAATAGTAGAATGTAAAGTGCAGAACACGAATAATTGAAGGAAAATTAAGAGAGGTTTTATTGATACTTGTGCGATCCCCTTTAACAAGACACTATGGGGATCCCACTAGAATTATTTGCGAATAGATAGATGTACTCTACTAAACACGGTTGCTGCTGCCCATCATCCGAGATATTAGGCGTGTTTTACGTGTAACATTCCCAGCGCGTAATGCTCGATATGCTTCAGCTAAAATCGGCACTCTCCTAATCCTCCAACACTTGGCAAAATTCTGAAATGATGACGCTCTTCCGTCGTCGACAGCTCTCTTCCCCCGCCTGCAAGATAATCTCCGAGTCAACCATCTTAACAGTGCTTTCTGCACATGCATTTGACCCTAATTTCCAAAAGCAATCACATGATGACAATGTCTCTGAATAGAAAATCCACCAAATCGATATTGAGAATTAACGAGCTTTTCCACAATCCATGGCCTTACGGTCTACTTCCGACCACGGTAATAAAGGCCCATTTTAGGTATGGGGTTTGGCTGGGGACGGCAGGGCGTGTAGCGCGGTTTGGGACGGCCACAACCGGCGTTGTTCCGTTTCTTGGCCCCATTGACGGCAGCTCCAGGTCCGTCGGGGGCCAGCATGCTGGCCAGGGCATCATGCTCCAGGTCCAGCACCTCCATCAGCTTCACCTCCGTTTGCTGGTAGGTGATGAGGCACTCGCCTCCGCGGCACCCCCGCGGAATGGTGGCGTTGCTAGCTTCCAAAGCGGCTCCTGCTCCGTGACGGCCGGTCAAAGCAATCGCTGTGGTCACAAGCAGGCACCACGCGAGGAAGAAACAAGCCCTGGCGGCATTGTCGAATTCCATGTACTCTCTCTCTCTCTCTCTCTCAAGGAAGAGTTATGGACGACCGATTCTCTGGTTACTGTCGATCTCTATATATAGGACGTAATAGTGGGGACGGACAGACAAAGGTCACGGGTGATAATACATTGCATGATACAGGGACGGACAAACAAAGGTCACGGGTGACAATACATTGCATGATACTCCAACAGGCCGTGCCATGCTGCGCAAAAATATAAATTTCTTATGTAACAATTTTTTTTCCTCTAGTTAACAATTTATTCAATGTAATTATCTTCCTTTTAAACGATTTTGATTCGTAATTTAATCATACATCATGAAAAATTATGATTCACCATACCATCCGCCAATAATATCGTCATATTCCAATTTCTCATCATAAATTTGATTTTCGTATAATAAGCTCATAACTTGTACATTAATGGATTAATTTGGGAAAAAAGAATAAATTTTTTTCTATAAATTCATATTCATTTTTTTTCATATTTAAAATGAATTCTTCTATGCTTTAAAGTGCTTACAAGGTAAGTTGAAAATCAAAGTGTTTTTCCAGTTTTAGATTTAGCAAGTAACGGAACAAAGTAGGGGAAAAAAAAAGAGGGGAAAAACTAAGTGATACAAAATCTCATGTCTGTTTGGGAACAAAAGGAAAGAGAATTTTTTTTTCCTTATAAACGATATTGGAAAATTAATGTGCTGGGAAGTTCTCACCACAACCATCGGACTACTAATGCCTCCAACCCCATCGTTGGCGACGATGGAGACGCCCCGACTCATTGCGGCAGGTTTGCTCCCTCTCCCTCCCTCCCCACTCTCGGATCCATCGTCTCTTACTCTCTATGTCCTCTACGCCTTGCCCAGCTATGGCTAATCATTGTCAATCCACGCAAAGCATCTCATCCATGTACATTAAATAAGATTCCACCTACATGGCGACGTTCCTATGTCCTAAGATCATTCCGATCCGACACGATTCAAAACACAATATGTGATCTGCTAAATTCAAATCAAAAGCGTTGCTCGAGCCGACCGACACCTTTGGGGATTGGGAATTGGCTTTCATGATTGATGAATCATGTATGCTCCAGCCAATTGCAAAAAGTTGTTTTTGCTATGCGTGAGCTGAAAACGAAAGCATTCAAAAGCTGTGTTTGTTTGCCCGAAGCCATGTGCGTGGTGGGGTACTATTGTTTTGGACTAAAGTAGACTAGCCACGAATCTCAAAAGGTTCTCGCGAGTTCTTTGAATATGTATGTGGAAGAGTACTAAAAGTCCTAAAATTGAAGTACGAAATGTAATTAAGTCATAAATTTTTTAATCAATCCAATTAAGTCCCGAATCCTTTTTAAGATGTGTAAGTAAGTCCATTTGACTATGTCGCGACCTACCTTTTCTGTTTGGAAGGAAAAAGACATCCTAAATAATGAGCTTAAGAAACTTGATTAGGCACGTGCTCTCCTAAGCCGTTGACCTACATGACGAAAGAGTATTCAATATTAAATCAAATTGATGCCGTGGTGGTTTTCAAATGAGAGTTGCCGCTAGTTATTGGGATTGGCTAGAGTATACCTCACTTTTTACGTAATCAAAGAATTTAGAGTCTAGAACTTGATTACATTAATTAATCAACTAGTGCTTCTCCGGACCTAATTTTGCTCCACTACAATAAATGCTTAAGAAAGATGCTCCCCTGGAGACCACAATAAACTAAGCTTATCCACCAACATGTAAGGTTATCATGTTACTAAAATAACAATTAACGACCGAGATGTATTAGATAAAATGCAAAGAAATAAGAAAATGCCATTCCTATCTAGGATAAAGAGAAACAATAGTTAATATATGAAAAGCACGCAATTAAGTGATAATTGAAATAGAAATGTGTAAATTGTGACCTAGCATTTATCTCTAACAACAAACCCTATGATAAAGTTCTACGAGCTCGTTCGAATTTGAGCACACTTTTTTTAATCAAGGATTTTCGCACATTTTAAGGGAAAACTACTCAAGAACTAGTTTTTAAGCTTTTCCCTAATTTTAAGAAGAAATAAAGAAAATATTCAGAATTTTTCGTAATTTTTTAAATTTTTAATCCGAAAATAAGGACTAGGGCTGGGCCGTTGAGCCCAGTCCGAATATGGGCTGCGACTGGGCTCAAGATACTAGGCCGCGTATATAAAACACGAAGAGCCTAGAAAAAGAAATGGGCTTACAGACACGACCACAATCCGATTCTAAACTAAGTAAGCCCAAATCAGAAAACTCCCAAGTTAAGCCCGGAACCTCTAAGGCTGACACCCTAATCTATCAGAATTGGTTTAAACCCAAGCCCAACATACTCTAATTCAGCCCAGAGTCTTTACTCGACAAATCTTAAACCCAAATTCAACTCATAGCCTAACTAAGCCCACTTCTTTGCCATTCTCTCTTTCCTGCGGTTTTCACAACAACCCAGAAACTAATGCAAGATTAACCTTTAACCACTAAACGCCAAAACCTCAACAACAAATCTTGTCCTCTCTTATCGTGAATGATCCCAGTTCGACGCCTCCACTTCCAATCGCCGGACCACCAAGAGGCCATTATCATCCGCCATTCATCATCTCCGTTGGCCGCCGGCCGCCGGCTTGCCCCAACATCCGCCGAACACCATAGCAAAGATGATTTACCTAGACAAACGGCAATATTTGACCCACGCCCAAACCCACATCCATGGAAGCATTTTAACAAACACTTGGCGGGCGTCGATTATGGGGAGGATATTCGCTCATTCAGGATCTATACGCACCCCAAAACACACGCAAAATCAGCAAAACGACACTTGAAAATCGACTAGGAGGGGCTCGTTATATCCCAACGAGTGGTCGAACGGCAAACGATGTGTCTCGGTCTCCTGTTTGGTTGAAACAGCAAAACGGAGCAAAGAGGGTTTCGCGGGGGGGAGCGTTCAGCCGCGGAGGTCCCTACCCAGCTTGGCGGCGACGGCAAGGAGGCGAATCGAGTTATGGCCGACCGCCTTGGTGTCTGTTGGAGATATGTCTAAAGATTTTGATATCGATTACGTTCGGAGATCTTGATATCAATTATGGACAAATTGATTTAGTTAATTAGTCTAGAGAATAGAAAATTGTAATTCTTGTATATTATTTCCTTCTTTTTTTAATCTTCCTTTCCTTTACATTATAAAGGAATCTTATACACAATACAAAGCGATCTACTTAATAGAATTTTTTCCCTGTTTTTTCTCTCAATTTCTATCATGATATCAGAGCCCGCCTTTTTAGCCTAGCTTCCGCACCATAAGGATTGCTGTCGGTTTCTTATTTGAACGTCGTTGCATCCTGCAAAATGATTCAACAAATCTAATAGGAATTCAATTTAGTTTATGATATCATGGCCGAAAACTCATTAGTAGAAGAAATGCCCAATTCACTACGAACATAGATTCAACCGCGAGAGGAAGAGCAGATCCAAACTCTATCTTCTGATCAGAATCCTATGTTTCTGATCTTGGGTTGAATCTTGGGAAGAGCAATTCCAATGGTACCCAGTCTAAGGCCAATGGGCCATTGGACTGGCGCCATGGGCCCAATACCTGTTTGAAGCTTTTGGTTTTGGGGCTCCGCCCAATAGAGATGGGCAAGCCCACTTATCGTCAGATCCCAGTCGGAATAACAAATCGGGCTGGACAATTTTGGGTCAAACAACCAGATCCAGCTTTGTGCCGTTTCCCTTCCCATTCGGCGGTGGGCGGCGGCCATCCCGAGCCCAGTGACCCTCTCTACTATCGCCGGCAAACGAACCTGAATTAAAACTGACTAGGATGTTACTTATGGGATTGGAGAACTATAGTATGTGGTCTTGGGGTCTCCGGTGGCCCTCGTCACCAAGGACAAGGATGGCTTGCTTATGGAGTGATCCCATTTCCATTTGAAGAGCAACTCCACGCAGTAGTGGTGGAAATGCAATCAGCTCGTCCGCACCTAAATTGACAATTGCCTTGCCTCTTATGTCGTGGCTGGTCTCCCACCAATTGAAGACGCACATAGTTTTTTGGGAGAATATTAAAGAGATGTATGGTTGTCTAGATTGAGCAAAGCTTTTCACAATAAGATAGACAATTTTAGAACTAAAACAAGGAAACCTCACCATCACCGTTGTCTTCAATTGTCTCTCCCCTTTTTGGAACGAGCTCGAGGCGGCGGAAGAGCAGTTGGAGGGTCCTGAAAATACCCTTAAGACAATACAAACAAATTTAGGAAAGGGAGAAATGCCACGAGATTCTTACTGATTCTCAACGATTCGTACTCCTCATTTAGGTCTCAAATCTTGGCCATAGATCCTCCGCCACCACTCGGCCAGATCTACCAATTGACTGTCCAGGAGGAAAGCCAACGAATCGCCATGACTGAGCACAGGTGAGTGGGTGATGGCATGTCTCTTGCAGTGTTTCCCTCATGCACCACTTTGGGAGAAAGAGGGAGCCAAGGAGCTTCTAGAATTCTCGGATCCGTGGCTACAGCGACGAACAACAAGATGCGTGCACCCTACCCTAGATCGGACGGCTGTCACACGTGGATAGGATCGGAGGGCTGGGAGTGGCGCGCTAGATCAGAAGGCTCCCAATCTCCCATCTCTTTAACTGAATAGAATGCTCCCTATCAGGCCATGTTGTCAATAATGCTATACACTATGACCTCAAACAACATTAGCGCATCACGACTCATAAAGTAAAACCCCGAATTGAAGATGATGCTCTATGCTTGATCACGAATCGGCATGTTCATGAATAGATCAAATAGGGATAGCAGTGTATGTATATGATATATTACCGGCCAATGCATTGAGGAGAGTGGACTTGCCACACCCAAATGGCCCCGTGATGGCCAGCACCTCGCTGGGTTGGGCAAAACCCATGAGCCCCTGGAGGATGGGTACGCACCCATCTTCGTGGTCTCCCATGGTCACCCACACGTTTAGCCACATCGGCAAGATTGTTCTCCTGTTTGACGTCGATTTCGGCTCGACATGCATCGAATCCCGCACATAAGGACCAAGAACAACTCCATGACGATCGCATTCTGGATCGACGAGTTTCTCCGCCATCTGCGAACCGAGACCCGATGATGAATCCATGCAACGTACGTTTGCTCAAAAGTGAGTTGGGAGTATGACGGGTTAATGCCAATTTTGGCCTAGCTCCGAGGGCATGTATGTATGACGGATCTGCCGACATAGGAATTCTAAATAGCTTGGGAACGAGGAGGAAGGTCTGGACATTTTGTATCATTTCGTTTGGGCGAACGTACAAAGGTAGAGAGAGAAGAAAAAGGCGTAGTCCGAAATTCAGTGATTATTACGAAAAATACGAGTTCGACGAGCTTGCTCCACAAGAAAATTGGCATCTTCTCAGCGTAAGATCAAGGACGGTGAGTTGTCTTGCTCAGCAGTGACATGATAGGTCGACCAACCCCAGCAAAAAAATAGATAATATATGTGTCGTTGATTTTAAGGTTTTACTAATGCATTCAAGTCTAATCTCTCTCTTTGTGACAGCCCAAGCGGCCGTGCGTGGAGAGGAGGGATAGCGGTGCGTTCACACCTCGGTCCTTGAATGTTCGCACCTCGGTCCTTGAATGTGCGCAAGCGGCGGTGCACGGGGAGGAGGGATAACTGTGCGTTCGTGCCTCGGTCCCCGGACGTGCGCAAGGAGGGGCATGTCTCTTGTCCCACATCGCCTAGGGAGGGAGTCCTGGGCTAGCTTATAAGACTTGGGTCCCTCTATCTGTACATACGCGTTTTCTTTGGGTAATATGGGCTATTCCGTGAGGACTTAGTGCCCAAAGTGGACAATCTAAGGTGTTACAAGTGGTATCAAACCTGACTCCTATTTTATAAATAATACAAATAATACTTTAGACAAATTATTTTTAGATTTTAAGTTTTCAGTAAACAAAGATATCCTAATCTATCGTTCCAAAAAAGGATCCAAAGTTTAATGACTCCGGATTGCATGTGGGACCACAATGAGGACGCCATGCTCCTAAGGGGTGGAGAATGTGATAGCTCAACCGGCGGTGCGTGGGGAGGAGGAATGGCGGTGTGTCCGCGCCTCAGTCCTGGAACGTGTGCAAGGAGGGGTATGTCTCTTATCCCACATCGCCTCCCTCTAATTGTACATTCGCGTTTTCTTGGGGTAGTAAAAGAATAAAACCGTGAGGGTTTAGTGTCCAAAGTGGACAATATGTGTACAGTGGAGACCCATGGTGTTACACTCTCTCTCTCAAGTCGAGCGATTCCGAGAGAGAATCATGTCAGGAAGAATAGCAAGCTATCCTAATAATGTAACACTAAGCATGTCGAAGGTAACTCAATTTATTGGAAAACCTAAAGAAGAAGAGGAAAAAAGAATTGACTAAATTCACCTCTAGCCTATATTTGGTGGGGATAATTAGAAGGAAAAGAAAGGATTTGAATTTTTATGGGAGAAAAGAAGAGAAAAAATTTGAAAGGATTGAATTATAATAGTGTCGTTTTCGATGTTAATGAGAGGAAAAGAAAGGAAAAGAATATATCTTGATGTGATTTTTTTTTTTTGGTGTATCTAGAAATAAGATATAAAACAAGGGTGTAAGTGAGAGAGAATGAAAGAATTCGTTTATTAATATACAAATCTCTTCCGAGATTAAAAATGCATGTAAAAATGACTTTTGATGAATTAGTGAAGGAAAGATTGGATAAGGCTTTGTGCTCTTTGGACTGGCGTCTTGCCTTTCCTGAGGCTGAAGTGCTGGCTTTACTTGCAAGTGGGGTCCGACCATAGCCCTTTGCTCTTAACCACTAAGGCCTTACCTCATCAAACTTCTCGGCCTTTTGTATTTGAAGCCTTTTGGACCCAAGACCCGAAGTGCCGAGAAATTATTGCCCATTCATGGAGATCTACACATCCAACAACTTCTACAATTGTCTCTAAACTAAAATCAGTTACCCTTGCTCTAGCTAGATGGAGTAAATCCAAATTTTCAAAAGGTCATTAGCAACTTCAAGTGTTACATCAGCAACTTCAGCATCATGTAAACCAAACTCATGACCATTCTGATGTGCTGTTGATCACTCACCTACAAGAGCAAATTCAAAAATTATGGCAGCAAGAAGAACAATACTGGGCCATGAGGTCTAGGATAAATTGGCTAAGGTGGGGGGATAAGAACACTAGATTCTTTCATGCAACGACTGTACAGAGGAGACAACGTAATAAGATCAGTATGCTACAAGATGAAAACCAAGTTTGGGTGTGGGATCTCCAATTGTTACAACAGATGGTTGTAGATTACCTTTCTACTCTATACCAGATAGTGGGCAAGCGAGATTATGAGCCTGTTCTGAGTCAATGCACTCGTATAGTCACGAAGGAAATGAACTTATCCTTGACATCTCCAATCACAAAGGAAGAAGTCCGTCAAGCCACCTTTCAATTGGGAAAAACGAAAGTGTCGGGGCCAGATGGTTTAAACGGCATTTTCTATCAAGAGCATTGGGATATACTTCAAGATGAGCTTACGCTTTTAGTGCAACAATTTTTCCTCTCTGGAGTTATGCCGCTTCATCTAAATCGTACCGTTATCTCTTTGATCCCCAAGGTACCTCATCTTGAAAGGCTAGACCAATACCGTTCAATCAGTCTTTGCAATTATGCCTACAAAATCATATCTAAAGTGATTGCTAATTGTCTGAAACCCTACCTGCCTGATTTAATCTCTAAGGAACATAGTACCTTTGTGAGTGGACGACAAATACAAGACAATATACTAATAGTCCAGGAGGTGCTACATCAACTTAAGATCAAGAAATGTAAGCGCAAATTTCGAGTTGTTCTAAAAATGGATATGCAGAAGGCATATGACCGAGTTGAATGGGATTTCCTCCAAGATTATCTACTAAAGATAGGCTTTCATGCAACATGAGTACAATGGGTTATGCAATGTATAACAACAGTGTCTTTTAGTGTAAAATTTAATGGTGAACACCTCCAATATTTCAAACCATCCAGGGGCCTTAGATAGGGAGATCTTTTTTCCCCTTATATTTTCATCCTCATGATGGACACTCTCTCTCATCTTGTGAATCAAGCAGTTACCATGGGGCATCTCACAGGCGTCCAACTGAACATGTGGTGTCCTACTCTATCTCACTTGTTCTTTGCAGATGATGCTATTTTCTTTTTAGATGGTAAGACATTGGAATGTTAGAATTTAGCCAATATCATCAACCAGTATTGTTTTGCTACTAGCCAGGCTATTAATAGAAATAAATCTGGATTATTTTGTAGCAAAGGTTGTCCTCATACTCTACAGGTTAATCTAGCTTGAGAACTTCGAATTCCTATGATTGATAAGGCTGGTAAATATCTTCGTATACCATCCGATTGGGGAAGATCAAAGAGAGAGATGTTTGCTTGGTTATCGAGAAGAGTTCATGCCAAACTAGAGGGGTGAAAAGAGAATCTGATCTCTAAGGGTGGTAAGGAAATCTTACTCAAGACTATTGTACAAGCATTACCACAATATGCCATGTCTATTTTTAAAATACCCATGTCAATTTGCAAGTCTATAGAACGGAAAATTGCTCGTTTCTGGTGGCAGAGTGATGGAAAGAAATCAGGCATACATTGATGTTCTCAAGAGTAGAAAAGACAGTGGGGGTCTTGGTTTTCGTGATCTCATCGACTTCAACAAAGCCATGCTTGGTAAGCAAGCATGGAGACTATTGCAGTACCCTACATCCCTTTGGAGCACCCTTTTTAAAGGGCTTTATTTCCATTCTCGGAATTTTATGAATGCTGATCAGGGACCCAGATCTTCCTGGGGATGGCGGAGTATTATCCTGGGGAGGGATGTTATTCTACCGCACTTACAATGGTTTGTTGGTAATGGTCAATCTATTAATATCTGGACGGATTGTTGGCTTCCTAGAGGGGTTGTAGGATGGCCTGCTACACTAGATGCTCCACAAGTGGTAGCTGAGCTTCTTGACTCAACCACCAAGGAATGGAACAGTCCCCTTATCCAACAGTTTTTTGATGGCCCCAAAACCGCTGAAATTACAGCCATACAGGTTAGTCCTTACCACAATTCTGATAAATTGATTTGGTTAAAAAACCAAAATGGCAACTACACTGTTAAAAGTGCCTATCATACCATCAGACAATCTACTTCTAGAAACCAACAGAACCAAGCTTCATCATCTTACAACCCCCCTAAACTCCTATGGAAATCCATATGGACTGTCAACTTACCCCCCAAATTTCGAACTTTCCTTTGGTCAGTATGTAATAATGCAATAGCAACGAAAGACAATCTTTTTCAGCGTCGCATTACTACAAAACCGACCTGCTCTATATGCAATCACCACACACTTGAAACAATAGAACATCTCTTCCTTTTATTTCCATGAACGCAACATGTTTGGTCACACCCACAGATCAATATTCAAATCATACCACAATCAGTCACACGCATGGATGAGTGGTTAACAGTACATATAGAAAGCCGAAGTACTTCACCTGGTCCGGAGAGTATTGCTACGCTTTTATGGAGATCTGGAAATCGCAAAATGGTTTCATCTTTCGCAAACAATGCCCCAACTCGTCTCGGGTAGTGCAGGAGGCCCTTGCACAGGTACGAATCGCAACACTCTATTCTCGATCATCATTGCGTACAGCTCATTCTGCTTCATTGACTGATTTGCAATGGCGACCACCGGACCCTAGTAGAGGTGTTAAATGGGTTGTGCAACCCATTTATGGACCCATTTATAGTTAAATGGGTCATTAATGGGTCAAGCTTTATCTTATAAAGCACCCATAATAAGTTTTAATGGGTAAACACTAAGATATATGGGTTTTAAATGGGTCAATTCTTTGACCCATTTATGACCCATTTATCAACCCATTTTTCACTTAAAACCTCATTATCTCTCTCTCTCTTCTCTTTAACTTTACCATTTTTTTCATAAAAATCGAAATTATAAATCTTTTTTCTTTTTTTTTTTTTTCTTTCTTCTTTCCTCGGTCGCCGGCGTCGGGCGAGCTCGAGCTCGCCGGATCGGCTAGGCGGAGGCCTCGCCAATCCGGCGAGACGCGAACTCGCCGGCGTCGGGCGAGGCTCGAGCCTCGCCGATCCGGCGAGACGCGAACTCGCCGGGCGTCGGGCGAGGCGGAGGCCTCGCCGACGTCCGTGAGGCCCGAGCCTCGCCGATCGGGCGAGACTCGAACTCGCCGGTGTCGGGCGAGGCTCCAACCTCGCCGGATCCGGTGACGGGCGAGCTCGAGCTCGCCGGCGTCGCGAGCCGAGCGAGCCGGCTCGCCTGTGGCGGTCGCCGCCGACCGTCGTTATTCGGCGGCCGGCCAAAGAAGAGGAAGAAGAAAAAGAAAAAGAAAAAGAAAAAAAAAAAGAGAAAAGAGAAAAGATAATTAAAAATAATTAAAATTTTAATTTTTTTTTAAAAATAAAAATAATTAAAATTCGATTTTTTTAAATAATTATTTTTTAAATTTATATTGTATAAAATCATGTTAGCAATACTATTTAAAAAAATATATATAAGCTTTTTTTTTATGTTTCGTTAAATGGGTCGGGTATGGGTTAGGTATTGGTCGGGTCGGGTATGGGGAAAAATTTCTTAGACTACTGATAAATGGGTCATAAATGGGTTAAACGGGTCGATTTGGGTCGGACCATTTATGACCCGACCCAAACCCGACCCAACCCACCCGTTTAACGGGTCTAGACCCTAGTGAGATGAAAATAAATATTGATGGAGCATATCAACCAACAAGTGCTAAAGGAGCTATGGCGTGCATAATCCGTGATCACACAGGAACTTTGATCAGTGGCTTTACCTGTGATTTCTCTGCATCTTCGGCTTTGCACAGCGAGATCCAGGCACTCCTTCTCACTTTTGATCATCTGATGGAACATGGTCAGGATCGGGACCGTTTTGTGCTTGAATCTGATTGTCTGGTCTTGGTTGAAGGAGTCCGCGAACCATTATCGAAGCCATGGGAGATGAGATCTCTTCTTGCAGAAGTGGCGGCCAAACTCTCCGCTTTCCCTAATCTCAGCTTTCGGCACTGTAGACGCGAAGCCAACTTTGTGGCTGATTGGGCCGCAAAGGCCCATTATAATGGCTGTTTATCTCAGAACTGGGCTACGGCCCCACCCTCTCTGCTTGCGGATCTTTTGTACTCTGACGCCCTAGCTTCGGGCTGTCGTAAACATTTACGTTCGTAATGTAATAGTCCCTTTCACGTCCAAAAAAAAAAAAAAAAAATCCTTCGCCTTCCTTCTCCTTCTTTTCCATTCGAGAAAGTTCATTTTTTTTTTTTTAAATTCCCGTTTTCTTTCCTCCTAATCCCTCCAATAAAATCACGTACCAGCAATTGTGAACTAGAATAGGATAATGAAGGATTTTATTTAGTTGCATCTTGAGCCTCGACCGCCACCTAAATATGTATCCTCATCTTTGGAGAATCTAATAATAAGTTGAATTAATCTACGTAACCTAAGTCGAAAATACCAGCATATCCCATTTCAAAAACGCTCGGACTAGGGACGGAAGTCGCACTATCTTTAAGACATTAATCCACGCTGGCTATTTCATTCTAAATTTATTCAAACTACGTTGGACCTTAGATTTGCCAAAATAGAAAAGCTTTATCCACCATATCGATACAGCAAATCTGCACTTGCTAAGAGCTGCGTGGCGGCAAGTGCATTGGAGAGTGTTCCCTCTTCAATTTGAAGGTGAAACATGTGAGAACGAAACTATCATATCCATCCCATGTTTTGATCATATAGAGGGAAGCGAAATCAAGCTGTCCCATGCCTGGCTGTTGTCGTAACTTGTGGATGCGGTGCTAGTGAAATGACAACGAAAATTTTGCCATTTTCCGTTTGACGTATAGTCACTAATTGTAGATGAAACGGTGTTTCTGTGTTATTGATTCAAGTCCCGAAATGTCCGATTGTCGGATTTCGCTGATCTCATCAAATTTGAGAAGTTTTGATCGAGATAAAATTGAAAGATTGCTTTCACCTGTCCATCACTTCTCATGTCAAAATAAAATTGATGGAGATCCAAAGATTCATTGACATAAAATGGGATTAAAGCATGTGGTTAGCTCCATTAATCTCTGGGGTCAATTTCTATGCAGAAAAATGGAACTAATAAGTTACATGGTCATTTTCTTCTATAGGCGCGAACAAACAGCCTGTGCCGGAAAAAGGGAAGATATGGAAGGAAGGAAGGGAAGGAAAGTGAAGAACATGTGAAGTAAGAACAAAAACTGTCATGCTTGATCTCACCAAGTTTAAGTCCATAAATGAAAACGTGATTTAATAATTGAATATTTCTACCAGCTCTCTTGAGTGTAAGTTGGATTTTGATTTGAAATTAAAGCGTGAAAACATATAATAAGAGCTAGGGGTAAACATAGTTAGAAAATGATAATTTAAATTTGTCCAATTCTAAGTTCTAAAATATGCATGATAAGTTTCAGATTTGAAAAATTAGCGAACTTGTTCCGACAAGTAGGTTCCAAGTTCCAAGCGAAACCTAATCGAACTTGAAATGACTCACCCTAATAAGAGCGGCAAATGGATGGCCACAAAAGATTTGAACTTGAGATTTTCGCCTTTAATACTATGTCTGATTATTTTAAAAGAATAAATTGGTAAATCAACGCTTAATTTCATATTCTAACATTTTAGTACTACATTTAATTTAGAAGGAAAAGATGATCTATTACACGTGGGTAATGAGGAAAAGTCATCACTTCAGGCATTTTACCTCCAATTATTTTCTCTCTTTGCAAACATAAAGAGTAGGGACTGGCTGTTTTTCCTCCTCCTCCGCTTCTTTTCCTCCAACTTTCTTTCTCTTTAATACCCTTTCCTCTCAAATCCCTAATTTCTGATTCAAAGGAAGATTTGAGGCTAACGTCTAATAAAAATTCTTCAACATCTTTGAGAATTTTCCTAATGGCCATCTACAAATTATAGTAGCGACTTGTTAATAAATGATCGGAGATAATAACGTGCATATTGCTTTTGAAGAATATAAGAACATGGGTCGACGCCCTGCAATGTTATAATGCCTCTGTTTTTCATTTGAAATTATTCAACCTTTAAGTTAATGTACATAACATGAGTACAATCAACATATTCGGAATGGCAAAACTTCTTATATCTAATTCCCTAACTCATCTCCAGACGCTTACTGACATATTTGGTTTCTTCTGTTGGTACATAGTTGGGGGGGGTGGCGCAATGAATGAAGAGACCTTGTCAGGTTGCTCAACTAGCTCTTGTCAACCACTGAGATTCGCAGTGTGGCGCCACCCTTGGAAGGGAGAGGTGAGGGTTCAAATCCCCACCTTACCGGGGGATGGGGTGGGGACGCGTAAGTTTGGGAATGGGTTTCGACTCCCACGCCCGCAAGAGACGGGGTAAAAGTCCGAGAGTGAGTGTAGAGTAGGCGTAGAGTAGGACCTGAAAAAAAAAAAAAAAAAAAAAAACTAGCCCTTGTCAGACAGATAAGGACTTAGTCCTTCAATGCAAATTCAATAATTCAAATGGAAGATGAGCAGCCGCACCGTAAAGAAAAGGGGAAAACACCAGACGAGGACAATAAAGTTCGTCTCCTCTGCCGTCTTTTAAAGATGGGAACGTGAGCTTTTAGGTACGATGGGGATTGCTCGAGGTTCGGACGGGAGTGTCGGCAATGCTTTGCGTATCTACAACGCGGGACCTCGTCGGCGAATCCGTGACGCTGCAGATAGTCTGAGAAGGAGAATGCTTCCGCATTTTGCACTGGACCTACTGTAAATAATGCGACGGGATTCTGTTAAACGCCACCTCATTCAAAACTCAGTTGTGATTTGTTACTGTTTCTCACGGTATACTAGTGATATTAGGAGATCTACTTAATTATGAATATGTCTCGGGATTATGTACAAATCTTATTAATATTGCATATCCTTAATTGATATGTTATATTTAATAGTCATATTATAAAACCTATAAATAGACGGATGTAATCCTTATTATGAATACATCGAACACCTCAAATTATAGAGGATTTCCTTAAATCTGCCTTCCACATTATTATTATTATTATTATTACTATTATTATTTAACTCTGTACATGAATTTGATGGGCTAGTCTCATTTTGTTCACGCAGTAGTCTTCTCTTGAGAAACTAACATGACTGATTTACTAAGCGTCAATATTAGGGGACTCACTACGAGATGGTTATCTAACTTTACTGAGAGGTCTTTCCTCGAAAGTTTTGAGACCCTAACTGGCCGACCTCCCAACTGACAAGACCCCAAGCACATTGTCCATGCCAACATCGATGGCAACCGTCATGCCAAACGTAGTTGCCGTCGACACTTCCTCTCCTAGTAAATGGAGCTTGATAATGTGTTGAACCAGAGAGAGAGAGAGAGAGAGAGAGAGAGAGAGAGATGACTTAGTATATATATTAGGTTCATCGAACAATTTCTCGAGGTTGTAAAGCCTCGAGTTGCGGAATAATCCTATTTCTAGGATCAACAGCTACTTTCTTGCACATACATTACACCCTATTTTCGAATAGCAATCGTACGATGATAATACGACATCTCTGAAAATAAAATCCAGCGGATGATATTTGAGAATTTAACCCGCATTTCCACAGTCCATCGTCTTACCCTCCCCCGCGATTATAAGGGCTGTAGCCAACGCCGTTATTTTTGTTGGGAACGCACGGTGTGTAGCGTCCCGGCCCTGTACGGCCACAACTGGCGGGCTGGTTCGGATTCTTGGACCGTTGGGAGACGTCTCCGGGTCTAAGGGCCAGCATGCTGCTGCCCAGGGCATGCTCCGGGTCCAGCACCGCCATCAGCTCCACCTTCGGTTGCTGGTAAGCGATGAGGCACTCGAGGCCGTGGCACCGCCGCGGAATGGTGGTGTTGCCGGCTTCTGAAGTGGCTTCCGCTCCGTGGCAGCCAGTTGGAGCTGTCGCCGTGGTTGCAAGCAGGCACCACGCGAGGACGAAACGAAGGTAAACTTCCATGATCTCTCTTTGTCTCTCTTTCTCTCGGCAAAGAGTTATGGATGATTGGCGTTATTGTTATTGTACATCTTTATCAAACGGATGGGGCATGCATAGTACAAAGGTCACGAGGTGACATTACATCACATGATGCTACAATAGGTAGTGCAACGGCATCACGCAAAAATCTAAATTTTCAGTGTAATGAATTTCTTATCATTAGAATTTAATTATATACCGTGAAAATTACGATTTATTGTACCAGCTACCTATAATACCATAACATTCCTGTTTCTCCTCATAGATTTGATTTATGTATAATGAACTCAAGGATGGTCCACTAATGGATTAATTTGGACCAAAAAACAAAATTTAAAGTACATTCCTATGCTTAAAAATGCCTAAAAGTTAAGTCGAAAATCAACAAGTTCCTTCAATAATTATATCTAGGGGCTCATTTGTCGTAATGAGATATTCGCATTTCCAATCTAACTGATTATCATCAACTCACGCAAAGCTTCTCATCCATGCATGCCAGATGAGACTCCATCTGATATTCTCGAGCCCTAGAATCACTTTGAGCAAATGCAATCCGAAACACGACATGTTACTACATTCAAATCAAAGGGCTGCTTCAGCCAACGGACGCCTAGGGGATTAGGACTTGGCTTTCATGCTGATGGATCGTGTCTGCTTCAGCCAATTGCAAAAAGTCATTTTCGGCACTCAAAACTCATGTCCGCTTGCGAATCCATGTGCGTTGTTTCCCCTAGGGTGGGGGTGGGGGGGAGACTGCTGTTTTGGACTTAAGCAGGCTAGACACGAATCTAAGAAGTTATTGGGAGTACTGCAAATAAGTTTCGAGAAGTGCAACGAAAGTCCTAAATTTTATCTATGAAATGCCATCAAGTCCTAAATTTTTTGAGTTCAAAATAGGAAGAATACCATAATTTTTATACAGCGCTCACTTGATAGTAATATATATCGCTTAAGTGTAGTATCAAAGAAAATGGATTATGTGAGTGTCATTTTCGGTAAATCTTCCTAGGTGGATTTTTTTTTATTAATATTCTACTCCGGTGTGCATTTTTTATTTTTGCTTCTTCTTTTCATATATTTTTTTTTGTGTTGACGAGGGTCACCAGTGATCCTTGCCTACTACGAAGGCCTTGCCCTTGATTGGTATGGCGGCGAAGGCCTTGGGCGACGCCATCCTCAGCCGCAAGTGGGGGCTTTTGCAACCATGAAGGCCTCGTCCACGGCCTTTGTGACCGCATTGACTAGGGGTGAGGTGGCCTAGTCTAGGTGAGGCTTTCATAGTTAGTGAGAGTCGCCACTGACCTCATAGGCATTGAAAAAGAAAAAGAAAAATAAAAATAAAAGATAAAAAATTCAATAAATAAATAAATAAAATTATCCACGTCAATGTTGGTGAAGCCATTTAGAACAATCGGTCTCCATGTTGAATTCTTTGGCGAGGCAAATTGCCAGTGACATTGAAGTGAGCAGAAAAAAAAAAGTTGTGATACTTAAGTAATTGTTGTACAAAAGTTATGACATTCTAGTTATTCTTATCCCCGAATTCCTTAGTTGGTCCATGTAAGTCTTGAAATCATTTCTAAAAAGTGCAATCAAAGTCTATTTGAGGAACAATACCTAGAATTGCTTATGTGACATTCTTAAATTACAATTTCAAGATAAGTTTTAGGGTTTAATTACATTTTTCACTAAAGTTCCGAAACTAGTCGAATTAATTGAAAATTTTAGAAATCAATTGTATTTTTCAGTGAAATTTTAGAACTCGATTAAATTGATTTAGGACTAGATTGCATGTCTTACGTAAGGTTTAGGATTTAAGCTGCAATTTTCCCAAATAAATACATTGATAACGTGCTTTTTGCGACAAACATTTTTGTGATTATTATCTCGTAAATTCATTGATCTTTTTGTTTTTTCTTAAACGGTAGGATGATGGAGTGCTAGGGGTAGTTAGCTATTGATCATTCAATCGAATCAATTAAATAAGCGCAATCAAAGTCCTTTCGATAAATAATACCTAAAATTGTCTACATAGCATCCTTTATTACAATTTTGATACAAGGTTTAAGGCTTAATTGAATTTTTTTAATAAAGTTCTAGGACTTAATTTAATCAATTGAAAACTTTATGACTCAATTATATTTTCTAATAAAGTTTTAAGATTCGATTGAACTGATTTGAGACTAGATTTCACGTCTTACATAAGGTTTAGGATTTAAGTTTTAGGACTAGATGGGTAGTTATCTATTGATCTCATTTCTCCTCACCGTCCTCTATATATATCCATCACATGCACGAACACAGGCACAGACAGAGGCTCATAATCTTTGGGAGATCTTCTTATTCCTTAGGGAACGCTGAAAAGCAACGGGCCAAAGTCACTATGCACCCCAATTTGACGAAGGCTCAACGCCACTGCCACTCCTCCGCCGTGCGATGGTCTCGGCGGGGCAACCGAGTGCCGCATTGCTTACCAGCAACCGGAGTTGGAGTTCGTGGGGGGCTTGAACGATGTCGTCTACGAAAGTCTAAACGAGCGGGATCCCGCCAAATGTAATAGACGCCCCGGACGGAACACACCCTGCGTTCCACGGCCGTACCAGCCACCAAAAACTGACATATATCGCAGGGACGGCCCTCACAGTTGATGAACCTTCCAGAATGCGTCTGCTGGTACCCGCTTCCTTCTGCTCCAACTTGGTTTCTCCAAACTGTCAATTGTAAGAATTTGCACGTAGATTTGTATGTGTTGAGGATGTTAGTAACTGCGAACTGCGATTATAGTTGAACTTATCGGTACGACATATGTATCCTGCATAGGCTTTATAGTTGTGCATATCAATGTACCTATATTCAGGGGTTGACACATTTGATTGGAGCGCATGTACAAGTACGATAACGTTTTCAAGCGTCGCGTTTCTCAAGCTAGGTTGACTGTTCTTCTTCCAGGGGAGGCCCTCAACTCAACCCATCCCAGACAAACCCAAGAGCCAATAGGCTCAACCTAAACCTGATGCAACTAAACCCAGCAGACCCAAAACCCAGCCTAAAGATGGAACTCATGAAATTAGACACGACTCTTCAAGAGGCTTTCCATTTCTCACTGCAAGATCTCCACCACACAAGCAACCGCCCGTTCTTCTTCGCGCATCACCGACAAAAGCCAGAAGGCTGAGAGACAAAGTTCAGCTAGATCAAGCACAAACTTCTAACATCTAATGCTCCAATTGCCACACGTATTGTCCTTGATATCTGATTCCTTCTATCACGTATCATGCTTTCAGAAACAATTCGAACATAGAAGGATACCCTGCTGATGTGGGGGAGGACGAGGACAAAAGTTGTTCGTAGGAATTCACCGCTCGCACGAGAAGGAATGGCATACCGAGCCATCCAAGTGCGGGCTCAAAGGATGAAATGAGCAAGCCTGGGCAAGCAATTATGTTCTTAGACATCGCACGCTTCACCCAAATTCTATCGACTTTATATGTAATTTTCGAATATCTTTTCAATCTTGGTGGGCCTAAGTAATGAATAATTTTGATTAATCTAATTTTAGGTCGCTTTCCTTAGGGCCTAGGTAGGCGAGACCAGCGAGCCCTTTTTAAAGTTCCAATCCTATTGTTTCCAGCACGCTGTCGGTGACCTACGTTTCGTACCTCCCCCTATAAACCCACACCAATCAATTTGATATCCTCTGAGTATGGAGCTTGACTCGAACAAGGCTCTCCTCTATTCTTCTCCGTCGGTACTCACCCTCCCTTCCCATGCTGAGCTACTACGTAACACGGTTAACATTCATGTTAATAATTTATAATCAAAATTGCTCAAATGAAGTATATTGTCAAATCATCAAAAATCTAGGGCTAAATTAGCTATAAAGTTTAGAATCGAATTGACATAAATACAATAACTTTAGTACGTTTTTAGTAATTTTCCTTTTTTCTCATTTAGTTAGGCAATCCATTTCAGATGTATTATAAATACTATGCGAAGAGGTTCCTGTCTTCCTCAATTTACTTATGACAATTTTTTTTTTAATTATGTGACATCTTTTTTGTAACATTGAAAAAGTGTATTAAATAGAAGAATTAATGATAGGTAGACTTCACACATGTTGACTCTTAGTAATACCAACGCAAAAGTATAAAATAGGAAAGACATATTAGCTTTTAGTTGTTAATATTAGATAAGATTAAGGTGTAGATACAAAAAACAACTTTTAATCTAGAAAAAAAAAAAAAAGATTGAAAGCAAATCTCGCTCCTTCAAGTAACATGTAGTCCAAAAGACTAGTTATCGTTCCCTTCGAATCCCTCCCGAATGGTGAGCTCTCTCTCCTGAATGGTGAGTTCTTCCCTACCTACTGGGTAGTTTTCAGCTTTCTTCAAGGTAAGCTTCATTCCATTTTCAAATGGCAAACCCTACATCCCCTAGATTTCTCACGATCGAGCTTCTGAAACAACCCTCCCAAAAAACAAAACCCTAAAACCCCTAAAACCCCTAAAACCCATCCCACCCCAAATCCTCTGCCTCACTGAGATGATTCGCCGCCCCAAGAACAAAACCCTACAACCCAGCCCTCCTAAACCCTATCTGCCTTGCGAGAAGATCAGCCTTCTATATTTCGGGAGCTTCAGTCGCCATTTCTCAGCCAGAGTCGCCCACCAAACCAAATAGCAATTACCGCATTAGAGCTCCCTTCAATCGTACTGGGCAAGTTATCCTGTCTTCTACTGGTGCCAAAAGTTTCACAGACCTGGATACAAACAGATGGCGGGTGAGTTTGATGAAGAAAGGCGAGTCGCAGCACTATGTAAAAGTCTTGGTAATCTATGGTCTGAGGATGATGTTGTTGAGATTAAAGGTGGTATATCCGCAGAAAAATTATCTAAATGCAGGAAAACTATGTTCGGGAAACTACATTCCAAAACATATGTGAATTTTACAGCCTTTTTCACGACAATGAAGAAGGTATGGAAGGTTGAGAATGTTACGTGCACTGTGTTAGCACCAGGATACTTTTCTTTCTCATTTCAGTCTGAAGCTGATAAACAAAGAGTCTTAGACTCGGGGCCATGGTCTTTCTCTGGCAGTTTACTCGTTTTACAGCAATGCGAACCCGACACTCCTGATTTATGTTATGAATTTACACATTGTGATTTCTGGGTGCACTTTTATGGACTTCCACTTGGGAGAGCTACTTATGAATCCATTAGTGATATTGCAGCAAAGCTGGGAGAAGTAGTTGAGGTGAAACTTGATACCAAAGGCAACGGTAATTCCAAGTTTGGAAAGGCAAAAATCAAGATAAATCTGGAGATGCCCCTTAAGACAGGAGTTCTGATTAATCTAGAGAATAAGAGGTTGTGGGTCGAGTTTAAATACGAACGACTTCCGAACTATTGTTATTCATGTGGAAAAATTGGGCATTATTCCTCGGATTGCAAAGAAATTCCCTACGAAACCTTGAGGCTAGTAGAAAACTTACTAGGCAGATTCGGTCATTGGCTACGAGCGGAAGCTCGTGATCTCAGCCCGTATGGGAAGATATTCTATGGCAAACAGGAGATACCACCAAATGACGATGAGATTGTGCTTGAGACACCCACAAATTCAACTCCTGAAACAGCCACGCATCATCAACATCGAAATACAAACCAAATACTCGCCATATGTGAACCGGGCCATGTAGAACAACTAACTCCACAGGAGATGAGCCAATCCAATCAGCACATTCATTTGGCCATTACGGAGGAGAAAGGGCCACAAAAAAGAGGGAGTTGCTGCATTGATAAAGAATCAGTCATGGTGCTATATGAGGAGCAATATAAGGAAGCAGAAATGGAGATGGAGCAGAATTTAACAGGGGAAAATGGGCTGATAAGGAATAAATCCATATGTACAAAGGCTTCAAATGCAAAGAAAGGCAAGAGATTTTGCCCGTATGGAGCTCAATCCTCAAGAACACCAGAATTTGACACTCAGCTGGTGGACACTCCTATAAAAGTGGTGGAGAAATCAAACCAGTGGGCTTTGGTGGCTAGCCCTAATAAGCCACCGGTTCATCCATGAAGATATTGTGTTGGAATTGTCAGGGGTTGGGCACGTCCTTGACAATTCAGGCATTAAGGGTCCTAGCGACCTAGGAAAGGCCCAGTATTATATTTATAATGGAGACAAAAAATCAAGAACTCAAGGTGCATCGCATAAGAAGGAGGCTGAAATTTTAAAACAGTTTTGTGGTGAATCCAGAAGGAATCGCAGGGGGATTAGCTCTTCTCTGGGATGAGCAGGTAAGGTTAAACGTCGATTCTTATTCAAAAAACTATATTCATGTTCAGTGCCTTCTCCAAGAAACTCAACAGCAGATGCATATTACCTTTGCTCATGCTCCTAATGAATTTCAAGATAGAGTAATGCTATGGGAGGCCCTATATCGAAGAAGTACCACTCATCACTTATCCTGGCTTTGTATGGGGGATTTCAACGAAATATTGTATCATTGGGAAAAAGCGGGGAAAAAGAGGGCCGAAACTTACCGGATAGCAGCCTTTAGGGATTTCCTCTTTTGATGCTCTTTAATGGACCTGGAGAGTAAGGGTTGTGCTTTCACCTGGAAAAATAACAGAATAGGAGATCAACTGGTCAAGAAACGTCTAGACAGAGCTCTATGCACTTCAGATTGGAGGATAGCACACCCTAACGCCGAATGCACGGTATTACCAGCCATTGGGTCTGATCATAGCCCCCTTATTCTATCATTCAACTCGCACAAGAAAAGGAGGAAGAAGGTTTTTAGATACGAAGCATTCTGGTCAACATATGAAGAATGTGGGCAAATTGTAAAGAATACATGGGCTGAATTTGAACACCAGAATCTGGATATGGGGGAAAAATTGCAGATCGTGGCCCAAAAACTGGGTAATTGGAGCAAGAACAGGTTGGTAAATACAGATATCAGAATTAAGGTGCTAAGTAATGAGTTGCAAAGATTGACAAATAGTGTTGGGAAAGACAAAGAAAGCGAAACAGCAAAGCAAATAACTCAGGAAATAGAAAAGTTGTGGAGTCAAGAGGAGATGTATTGGGGAATGCGCTCGAGAATTACCTGGCTCAAGTGGGGGGATAGAAATACTAAATTTTTCCATGCATCAACTATTCAAAGGAGATCCAGAAACAGAATTACCTTGCTGAAAAACGCTGATGAGGAATGGGTGAACGAGGAACAATCTTTGAAGGATATGACAGTCACTTTCTTCAAAAACTTGTATAACTCAGCAGGGCCTCGCAACTTCCAGCCTGTCATTCAGCAAATCTCGACCTCAGTTGATGAAAGCATGAATCAACAGTTAGTTAAACCAGTCACAATGAGGGAAATTACATAGGCAATGCAACGGCTAGGAGCTACAAAAGCTCCTGGACCAGATGGACTTAATGGGCTATTTTATCGGGATCATTGGCCACACATCAGCCAAGATATATTCAATGAAGTGCAGAAGTTCTTTGAGACTGGTTACCTAAATCCCAAGCTAAAAGAACCCAAATCACACTTATCCCCAAAACCCCAAACCGGAAAAGCTTGAACAATTCCGGCCTATAAGCCTCTGCAATTTTGTCTATAAAATAATTTCCAAAGTGTTGGTTAATTGACTCAAACCTGTGCTACCACAGATTATAGCAGAAGAACAAAGTGCTTTTGTGGGAGGAAGACAAATACAAGATAATATCTTGATAGTCCAAGAAGTACTTCATAAGCTGAGAATTCGGGAAAGGAAAAGCAAATTTCAAGCGGTCCTAAAGCTTGACATGCAAAAAGCTTACGACCGAATTGAATAGGACTTCCTAAGAGGATGCTTGCTCAAGAAGGGTTTCAGTGAGAAATGGGTGCAATGGGTCACACAATGTGTTTCAACGGTCTCCTTTAGCATCAAATTTAACGGTGAGCCCCACCCTTTCTTTCAACCTACAAGAGGGATTCGTCAAGGGGACCCTCTATCCCCTTATCTTTTCATCCTAGTGGCCGATGTCCTTTCAATTTTAATGCGAACAGCAGTAGATGATGGTACAATCCGGGGAATTAAACTGAATAGTGGCTGTCCTACTCTATCACACCTGTTATTTGCGGATGACTCCATTTTCTTCCTACACGGTACTATCATGGAATGTCAGAATTTGGCTGAAATACTACATCAATATTGCTTTGCTTCAGGATAGGCCATAAACCTGAATAAATCAGGTATCTACTTTAGTAAGAATTGCCCAATGAATTTAAGGAGGAATATGGCAGCAAAGTTAAGGGTCCCAGAAATAGAAAAAACAGGGAAATACTTGGGAATTCCTTCGGATTGGGGAGGCTCGAAGAAAGATGTATTTGCTTGGATTCTAGCTCGAGTCAACAAGAAATTAGAAAGTTGGAAGGAACATTTGCTGACAAGAGCAGGTAAGGAGATATTGATTAAATCAGTGGTGCAGGCAATTCCACAATATGCAATGTCTATATTCAAGTTACCGGTGTCAATATGCAAAGCCATAGAGAAAAAGATTGCAAATTTTTGGTGGAGAAATGGGAAAAATACTGTTGGGATTCATTGGAGAAAATGGGAGAAATTGAAACTCAGGAAAAATGAAGGAGGCCTCGGCTTCAAAGACTTAACAGCTTTCAACCAGGCCATGTTAGGAAAGCAAGCATGGCGGAGTTCACAGCAACCCCATTCCCTATTAAGCAAACTAATGAAGGGCCTATACCACCCACACTGCGAATTTTGGCAAGCTGGAAATGGAACTCAACCATCGTGGGGATGGCGAAGCGTTATAGTGGGAAGAAATTCCATAGCACCCGATGTTATCTGGTCTGTTGGCAATGGTCAGAAAATTTCGATAAGAGAGGATAAATGGCTGAAAAGCGGACAAATTGGAGGCCTGACTACAAGTGATGAACCAGAAAAAGTAAGTGCACTCATACAACAGGGGAATGTCATGTGGAATGAAACTCTACTTCGAATGATGTTTGATGAAAATAGGGTATAGGAAATCCTTGCTATCCCTATTGGGCTCCCAACAACAGAGGACATATTAGTATGGATGCGCAACAATATAGGGTCTTATACAGTAAATAGTGGGTATTTCACAACAAGAGATAGAGCAGTCAAACCACCACTTACAACAGCAACATCATCTCATCAAACAAAGCCAGATCTATGGAAACATATTTGGCACTCAGACACACTACCCAAAGTAAAACAATTTCTCTGGAATGTCAGCCAAAATGCATTGCCTACAATGGACAACCTTCACCGAAGAAAAATAGTACCTGACCCACTGTGCCCCATCTGCAAATAAGAAGCTGAGACGATCGAACACACGCTGCTGTTATGCCCTTGGACAGCTCAGATATGGATAGCAACTCCTCTGAAAATCAAAATCACCAGATTAGGGTTAACGAGAATTGATGACTGGTTGTACATGAGGAAAAAAGATCCACAAAGCTCATCAAAGTTCAATTAGATCGCAACTACCCTGTGGAGCATATGGCAAGATCGCAACAGGTTTATCTTCGACCAAAAACCCCTCTTCCCGAAGCAGATCCTGTTCAGATTAGAGGCATTACAGAGAAATTTCGAAACTTGGAATAAAACTGCAGAAAAGAAGACAGCAAGTGAGACCCACATAAATAGGTGGCAACCCCCGAAACCAGGCTCGCTTAAACTGAACATAGATGCATCCTTTACTGGGCGCGAGCGAGAGGGGAGGGGCAAATACAGGACTAGATCTGCTGTTGACAGGGATGAAGAAGAAACATCAGTTGCTGTAGATTGCGTCCGCAGAGCATCCAGGGACGAAGACGTGAATAGGGGCGAAGATCTGAACAAAGGTGCCGCCTCCTGTGCCTGCAGGGGACATAACCGCAGAAAAGAAAATCTTAATCGGAACATTGATGCCCTCTTTGCTAGGCGTGAGCGAGAGGAGAGGGGCGAAGATGAAACCAGATCTGCAGTTGATAGGGGCGAAGACGTTACCTCAGTTGATGTCGCTTGCAGATGTAGAGAATCCCGGGAAGAAGATGAAAACAGGGGTGAAGCGGACAGGGGAGAAGCCGAGAATAGAGCTGCTGTCGCTTGTGTCTGCAGGGATTCTCGGGGTAGACTCGTCGAGGGCTTCTCCAAGACCATAGCAGCAGCTTCGGCAGATCAAGCAGAGGCCAGTGCTCTCCTGGAAACCCTAAATTTTCTATCCAATAGAACTTAGGAACAGCTGGAAGTACATACAGACAGCTTTCTGCTCGTGCGGGCACTTCAGTTCGATGAAGACTTCAGATGGGAAGTGGCGCCGCTCATGGACCGAATCAAGGAAAAGCTAAATAGGTTCACGGGCCTCACCTTGGCCCACTGCAGCAGAGAAGAAAATAGGCCCGTAGACTGGGTCGCAAAGGCTCATCGACTAAATTATCTTCCGACAAATTGGGTGACTAACCCCCCGACAGCTTTATTTGACTTATTATGTGCCGATGTTCCTGATGTATTTTCTCCGAACTTCTCTAAGTAAATGAAGAGCTATCGTATTATTGACCAAAAAAAAAAATCTAGAAAAAAGATTTTTCTGCTCCAACTTTTCAGGACTTAAAATCTATGATAGATTCAATTGAGTCTCGAATTTTTTTGAAAAGTGCAATCATAATCTTTTCAAAGAACAACACATAAAATTGCTTAAGTGACATCCTTAAATTAAAATTGCAATATGAGATTTAAGCTTAATTGTATTTTTTAAATAAAATTATAAGATTAAATTGAATCATTTGAAAATTTTATAGGACTCGATTGAACTAGTTTAGGACTAGATTGCACATTTTACATAGGGCTGATATTTTAAGGTGTGATCTTCTCGAATAAATACATTGGAAATCTGCATTATTGTTGGCTTTGTCATGCCAAATAATCTTGGTCTTTATTATAACATAAATAAAATTATCTTTTTGTTTTATCTCGAAAGAGAGTTAGCAATTGATCTTATTTCTACTCACCGTCCTCTATTTATATCCAACACAAGAACAAGCATAGGCACAAACAAGAGGCTCAGCATGGTTGGGAGCTCTTCTTAGGGTGCGGTTGCTTCAGTAATTTGAAAGCCCATTGAGAAAATATAAAATAGTTTAGCCTAAAGGAATTTGAGTAAATATAAAAGCCATTTGATAAACTATGTTTTGAGAAGCAATTTTGAGAAAAATGTTGTTTGGTAAAAAATACATTTGAAAAGCCGTTTGGGTGAGTAATATTAGTTTTTAAATTTTTCTTTGTTTGAAATTGAAAAAAATAATATATGTAACTTTTTAAATATAATTTGATGATAATGCTAAAAAAATCAAATATATAAATGCTAAAAATCAAATATATATTATTTAAAAAAGACCAAACCTTTTGTTGTTCCGATGAAGGGCGACAATTGCTAGCTAGCCAAATCTAGTGCCGGTGGCAGTCGGTTGAGGTTGCTCGACTTCGGCGAGGGTCATGCAACCTTAACGGGGGCTGTCAAAGGTCGCCCCACCTTGGGCGACCCAAGTAGTTGGGCAATCTCAACTAACGGCCACTAGCACCAGATTTGGCTATCTAGTGGCCATAGCTCTTTGCCGATCGACGAATGGTTTGGTCTTTTTTTTTTTTTTTTTAAATAATATTATATTTGATTTTTAGCATTTAAAAATAATTAGGAATTGAAAATTTGAAGAATGGGTAAAGATAGTTTTGGAAGAAAAAAATAAATTTTAGTATTTGATCAAATGTTGAAAGCTCAAAGTTAATTACTACTAGGATTAGATTTTCAGCCTTTCCAATACTAATTTTTATTTAAAAGTTACTTGAAAATGATTGTGTAATAATCGAACATTTTCTCAAGGAATTTTGAAGGCGGAAAGCCCTTTTTGAACGCCAAAAAGCAATGGGCCAAAGTCAGCATGCAAATCCATTTGAGCACGGCCCTTTTCCTTTCCTATCTAGTGACGGTCGCCCTCTCCTACATCTGGACGCCACCGCTGCTCCACTGCCATGCGACGGCGTTGGCACTCTCCTCATCCTTCAGACACTTGGCAAATCCTGAAATGATGACCTCCACCAATTGATTACGCTCTTCATCCGCAGCTCTCTTCCCGGCCTGCAGAGGACAATTTTCAAGTCAACCAACTTAGTAGTTACTACAATCGACCGAATTTATCATTTTTAAAAGGCAAAATTTCAAATAAGGATTTGAAGTACGGTTGTATTCTCAAAAGAGGGTCCAAAGTGAGTATTGTTTCAAATGAGGGCATCGAGTTGGTAATTTAGTCTCAAATAAAGCATTGACTTCACCAATTAACCATATCTTGTTCACATTCAGGGGTATTCTCGTCCCCATACGATTTTTTTTCTTTATTTTTCTTTTTCTCTGTCTTTGTTTCATGTGTTTTTTTCGTACCATGCAATAGTGATATCCGAATATATTCTTGCTAGCAAACGATCATAAACAGCAAGAGTAGTAGAACGGGAACTAACCTACAAATAAGAGGATAAACCAGTGCCCTGTCCAAAGGGGCAACGGCGATCAGCTGCATGGAAGACAAGTGTAAGAACGTGTTGAGTAGCTCTACATTTCAAGTTGAATCTGCATAATTTGTAACCCTTCTTCATGTGGGTGTCCCCTTTCACTATGAAACCATCAAGATAACAAATGCAGTTTCCTGCAACCCGGGACTTTAGAAGCCAATAAGGGTGCAGGATAATTTTGACTCAAAAAGTGCTTAGTTGCCCATGTCATCCTTCACCAATCTTCACTCTACCTCATCCAATTCAAAGAAATGAAACCAAAGAGCTCTGCTCTTATATTCCATGTGAAGAGGTCCTTCGCCACCATTTCAGAGTCATAAATAACAGATTAGTCACTATCAAGCAATGCCTCATAAAAGTTCTCTTCTTCCTCAACTAAGTCGGCCCCATTAACCATTGGCACGCAAACCATCAGCAAGGCTTCTCTTAGTTCAACCTAGAGGAGGCTTCTTCATTCTCTCAATGTGAAGAATCTCATGCTTCCTGCTGCAGAGGAAGTAGAGTCGATATGGACAAACCCATTTGGTTTTGGCAAGATGACCCCGGAGGAGGTTTGTGAACGTGCATTCATCAATTCCTCTTGAGCAGGAGATTTGAAACGCTCCGTCTCATACATTCATTTATTTTGCAGTTGAAACAATTAAAAAGAAATCGTGGGATGATGGTCTTTCCTGAGACGACTGTGCTGCAACAACATACTTCCCGTGTTTCTCGAAACAGAGAGTAGCTGAATCAACATATGATTCATGTGGAAAAGTTTCTTGGAGGAGACGAACAATTTTGTCTCAGATCATAAGTTGTATGGGGTTGTGAAATTTTTTGTATATGGTTGTTGAATGTCGCCGACTAATCTTTTGAGAGTGTCAGGAATTTTTGGCTGCGTAGAGAGGAAACAGGAAGCGGGTTTTTCTAGCTGGGTGAGAGATATAGCAAGGAGTTAGACAAAAAATTTTGCGAGCGTGTTTATACTTGAAATCGCAAAAGATGATGGTGTAGAGAAAGGGTAAAAAGAGAGAGAGAGAGAAAATGAAAACATGAAACAAAAAAATAAAGAAACAAATGTCCTTGGACATGGATAAGATTTGGCCAGTAAATGAAGTTAGACCCTTATTTAAAACTAAATTTGTTGCTTAAGGTCTTTATTTGAGACGATGTTGACTTTAGATCCTCTTTTGAGAATATGGCCATACTTGAGGTCCTTATTTAAAATTTTCCCTTTTAAAAATCAATCATTTTTCAGTATAAACAAAGTGCTATTGTCTAATTATTCGAGAGCAAAAACAGAGAACAAGTCGTGCAACACAATGAGCAAACGACTCCCGTCGATCGACCAACATGGAAACGATCGAGTTGTGGGCCTCGAATTGCTAAAAAATTCGGATTTTAGGACGTAGAATTACTTTAGCAAAAGGCAGTGCTTTATGCACGTTAGACCCTATTTTACCAAAAGTACTCGCATAATGACAATATTTTTGGAAAGAAAATCCACTGAATCGATATTGAGAATCAACAAACTTTTCCACAATCCATGGCCTTAGGGTTTACAACGGACAACGGGGATGAGGGTTGAGGGTTGACGCGAGCCTTGGAATTCTTCACAGGAAGGTGGGGCGTGTAGCGTTTGTGTGGTGTGTGATGGCCACAGCCGGGCGAGGTTTGGTATCTAGGCCCGTCTCGCGACTTTGGGTTTGACAAAGGCCAGCGTGCTGCCCAGGGCATGCTCCAGGTCCAGCACTGCCATCAGCTCCACCTCCAGTTGCTAGTAGGCGATAAGGCACAATGGTGGCATTGGCAGCTTCTAGAGCGGCTCTCACTTCGTGACAGCCAGTCAGAGTTATCGCCGTGGTTGCGAGCAGGCACCACGTGAGGAAGAAACGAACCGTCACGACATTATCGGCTTCCATATGCTCGCAATGAGGCAACACATGAGGAAGAAAAAAACCGTCTCGATGTTATGGACTTCCATATACTCTCTCTCTCTCTCTCAATGAAGACTTACGGTGGATTGGCTCTCTGATTATTGTAGATCTTTATCAAATGGATGGGACATGTATAATAATAGGAGGAGAGATGTGTAGACAAAGGTCATGGGGTAACATTACTGTTGACACCTAAATTTTTATTAGGTTATTAATTAGGTCTTAATTTCTTTTATATTTCCTTTTCGGATAATAAACAAAACAAATAACAAAAACAACAAAAAAATAAATAAAAACAAAGAAAAAACAAAAGCAGCAGCCATTAGGGCTGGGCCTCCAAGGCTAGCCCCATCCTTTTTCTTCGTGTGGGCTCGCACGACCCAGCCCACCCCCCTCTCTCCTTCTTCTTCCTTCTTCTTCTTCCTCACTCCTTCCTTCTCAGCCTTTGTAGTTCGCGCGTAGCGACGATGACGCGCTCGAAGACAACCTACGGCCGAGGAGGGTAGGTCGACGTAAGCCGGAAGAGACAAATCTCAAGCGCCATTATTGGTTTCCTTCAATGCCGAGCACGCCTTGTTGGAGGAGCTCGGATAGGACGCCGGTTTAGCCGCGGGGGTCCGGTCAGCGTGCGAGGGCCGACGGTTGAACCTCCATCAACCGGCCTCCTCCTCGCCTATAAATAGGAGGGCACAACCTCCGTCGAAGGACACAACAACACAAGCTCAAAAACCTTCCCCTGAGAGACTTCAGGGGAAGATTGAAGAGTGAGCGAGAGAGAAATCGGGTTGCGAGCTCAAACGACCTCCCTCCGAGAGACTTTGGGGGAGGTCGGCGGCGAGCAAGCCCGAGAGGGAGAGAGACAGAGAAGCAGTGAAGGATCAAGGGCTGTAAATCTTCGAAACCTCCCACTGAGAGACTTTAGAAAGGGGGGCCGAGGACAAGCAGGCCGAGATCTAGGGATAGCCGAGGTTTGAGCGAGAGGAGCTGGAGAGAGGAGGACCAGATCTGAGAAGTCGAGGACCCGCCATCGTGACCGTCGCTGCCCCGTCGCATCTGTTGCTCTGGGCAGCCGCCTCCACGACCAACAACGCCACCTCACCAACTAGCAATGCCGTCGCACCATACCCTCTCCATAGACAGGTATCAACCTCGCTTGGCTATCGCCGTTTCCGCTCGAAACCCTCCTCGCCGCCCTGAGCCACCGCGGGATCCAGTCCTTGGTCACACTCTATCCGCCGTTCTCTACATCTCCCCCCGTCGCCGTTGCTACCGTCGTCGCCGGTGACGCCTCAGTCCCCATCACCAGTGCTGTGAGCGAACAAAGGGGAGAGGAAGCCGAGAATCGGGTCGATTCGCGGGTTTGTCCGACTCGGTTTCCCTGTTTCCGGGTAGGGTTCCGCCTAGGCCGGGTTGTGCGCGTGGGCCGGTTTGTTGTTGGGCTGAAATTTTTTACGGAAGTGGGCCAAAATCGGTATTGGTTTTTTATTAAAAAAAATTCGGGTCAGGCCCGCATTGTGGGCCTGTCCGAGTCTCGAGCTAACAACTCGGGTCGGACCCAACTCAGGAACCCGACCTAAGTTGTTTTTTAATATCTTAATATATTATAATATAAAATAATATTTAAAAATAATCAAAAAAAATATTTTATTTTCCAAAAAATCAAAAATATTTCTTATTTTCCCAAAAAAGTAAAAAAAAAGCCAAAAAAGACTTATATTTCCAAAAAGATCAAAAATCCAAAAATGCTTTTTATGTCCAAAAAATAAGAAAATGCCCAAAAATGTTTTTCCCTCACAAAATACATGAAAAAATCCTTCAAAAATCCAAAAAGTGTTAGGGTTTAAACAAGATTAGGTACCGAAAGTGCATTAGTGATTAACTAGTGTAATCAAGTCTCCGATCCTAATTTCTCGGTTGCAGAGTGAGTATTCCTCCCGATATTTCGCTTGGGTTTCTAATCGACCCACCCCAAATTAATTAACGGCGACTCTATTTTAAAATTGACTTACAGGTTAAAAATTTGAACCATTAAGTCGCGAATTAGTGGACTTGGGAGAGTTCGGGCTAAAATAGACATTAGCCGAACCATTAGCCTCCGAAGGCGCCCGCCCTGATCGGGCACCAAGAAAAAAGAGGTCGCAACAATTACATCACATGATACAACAATAGGCCATGCCATGTTGCACAAAAATTTAAGTTTCCTATGTAATTTTCTTTTTCAGTTAACAAATTATTTCAATGGAATTATCTTTCCTTTAAGCAAAACTTTTAGTCATAATTTAATCATATAACATGAAAATTATTGGGAGTGATCAGTTCCCGTTCCGGTCCGATTCCACTTAGGATCCAAGAACCAAACCAGGAGGACCGGTTCTCATTTTTTGGGATTGGGGATCGGACCGAACAGTCCTCAGATGGGGAATTGGACCAATCAACCGGTCTGGTTTAATGGAACCAGCCACTTAGCAAAAAAACTAAAAAAATAAAAAAAAAATACGAGAGTTATTACAATTATAGGGTTTATTGTTATTTTTAAGAAATTAAAAAATATATTTGAAATAAAAGTTAGTTTGGTCCGATTCTCCCCTTGAATTGAGAATTTGACTGAAAATCATCGGTTCCATTTTTATGAAACTGGGAATTGGACCCACGCCATTGGGAACTAGACCAAACCGGCTGGTCCAGTCCAATTTGGGCTGTCTGATGTGTCCATTCCCAAAAATTATGATTCATCACACCAATAATATTACGACATTCAAATTTTTCACCATTGATTTGATTTTCGTATGTTAAATTCACAAATGGTACATTAATGCATTGATTTGAAAAAGGAGTTAAAACTTCTATGCTTTAAAATGCTTAACAGTTAAGCTGAAAATTTAAAAGAAAAAAAATTCAGTTTTGGATTTAGCAAGTAACTAAACGATGAGGTAAAAAAAAGTAAAAAACCTAAGCGGTAATCTCATGTGTGTTTGGGAAAAAAAGGAAAGACAAATTTTTTTCTTAAGAATGACAACAGAAAATTAGTATGCCTGGAATTCACACAACAATTATCAGACTACTAATGCCTCCAACCCTATCGTCGGTGACGAGAAAGACGTCCCGACTTGTTGCTACAGGTTCGGCCCCTCTCCCTCCCTCAGCTCCTCTCAGTTCCGCTGTCTCTGACTCTCTCTCTCTGTCCTCTGCGCCTCGCTCCGCCACGACCAACGTTGAGCTCGAGCCCGATATACCTGGGGCTCATTTGTCATTACAAGACATTTGCATCTCTAATTTAACTAATCATTGTCGATCCACACAGAACATTTCATCTATGTACACTAGATAAGACTCCACTTGACGACATCCCAGAGTTCTAAAATCACTCCAAGTCCATGTAATTTGGAACGCAATATATAATCTACTACATTCAAATCAAAGCGCTGCTCCGGCTGGCCGACCGACACCTTTTGGGGCAGGGACTTCCCTTTTAATGTTGATGAATCGTGTCTGTCTCAGCCAATTGCAAAGAGTTGTTTTGCTTTGCCTGAGCTGAACATGAGAGCACTCAAAAAGTCGTGTCCGCTTTCGAATATCGTGCATTAGCGGAGAATGAGATGGCCTGAAAGAGAAGTGCGTGGGACACGGTTGCTTCAGACTTTAAGGCAGACTAGGCACGAATCCAAGAAGTTACTGGGAGTTCTTCACATGGAAATGGAACTTTGTTACGATCTAATCACTTTATATTTTCGAATTAAGCATTTAGAATTGCATTGGAAGTACTAAACTTTGTATATGAGATGTAATCAAATCCTAGACCTTTGTATTAGTCTAGTTAAGCCCTAAATCTTTTTTAGAAGAGGCAATATAAAAAAAGTCTATTTGATGAAGAATACTTAAAATTGATTATGCCATCCATAAATTACAATTTCACTATAAAGTTTTAGGGCTAGGATTCATCGCATTTTTGTTTTTGAACGGAAAATGAAAATTATTGGAGAAAATTGCATTGTGTATCTCTCAAATATTGTACATGTATTGCAAGCCTATTTATAATACAAGAAGGATGTATAATAGGAAAGAATATACAAAATAACAATTCCTATTCTATATTCTAAAAATCTAATCTTACAGATTGACTAGATCAATTAACCCGTAATTAAAATAATCAGAATTAAATCATATCTCATACTCTAATACTCCTCATCAAGTTGGTGCGTGCATGAACGTCAACAATTTGCGCTTTAAAGAAAGAAGGAGATCACAAGAAACAGCTTTCATGAATAGGTCTACGAGTTGGGAATGGCTAAGGACATGAAGAGGTTAAAGTGTGCCATCCTGAATTTTTCAAGAACAAGATGGCAATCAATCTTGATGTGTTTTGTACACTCGTGGAAAACTGGATTAGTAGCAATGTGGATAGCGGCTTGGTTATCGCAAAAAAGCTCTACAACGGACAACGGGATGGCAAGATTGGTGAGAAGCATGCAAAGCCGTGTAATTTCACAAGCTGCAGATGTCAAGGCCCTATATTCAGCCTCGGCTGAAGACCGAGCAACAATGTGTTGTTTCTTAGAATGCCAAGAAATAAAGCAAGAGCCAAGGAGCATACAGTAACCAGAAACTGAACAGCGTGTGGATGAACATACAGTCCAATTAGAATCGGTTTATCCTTGTAATGCAATGGATAAGTCAGTCACACACTGGCTCATGAACGGACCAACAGTCCAATCTTCCTCCATGCCTCGGATAGCCTTGGTTCGAATTTAGTTAGCATGGTTTGGATGGGTGATAATGATAATAGCTGGTCACGAGCCAATTTCTATGCTCTATCCGCAAAGAGCACAATGGGTTTCGTCACAAGAGATATTCCAAAACCCAAATCAACCGACGCCACATATGCCCCAAGGGTTCGCGTCAACAGCATGATATTATCATGGATCCTGGATTCCATCCACCAAGATCCTATCCCAACCATGTTGTACACGGAATCTGGTGCGAAAGTATGGGCTAATCTGCATGAACGTTTTTCACCGTCTAATGGTCCTGCATATTCCACCTCAAGTAGAAAATAAGCACTCTTGAACAAGGAGAAGAAGACATCGCTAGGTATTACAATAATTTGCGGTGTTATTGGAATGAGTTGAACAATTTGGAACCCTTGCCGAACTGTTCTTGCAAGGCAAAGACATTATTTGTGATGCAACTTGAGAATTGATGTCTTTAAAAATTCTTAATGGTTCAAACCCGAGGTACTCTAATGTGGTCAGTCAAGTTTTGCTCATGAATCTGTCACTCACTGTTGCACAAGCTTACTCACTTATCCTTTAAGATGAATCTCAACGCCATGTTCACTTGACTTGCTTAAGTGGCATCCTTAAATTACAATTTTGATATGAGGTTTAGGCTTAATTGTATTTTTTTTAATAAAGTTCTGAAATTTCATTAAATCAATTTTATAAGACTTGATTGAATTGGTTTAGGACTAAATTGCATGTCTTACATAAGCTTTAGGATTTAAGGTGCGATCTTCTTGAATAAGTATATTGAAAATGTGTACTATTGCTGTTTCGCCACAATAAATATTCTTATCTTTATTATGACATAAATTTAATTATCTTTTTGTTTTATCTCGAAAGAGAGTTAGTAACTGATCTTATGTCTACTCCCGTCCTCTATTTATATCCGACGGTAGCACAAGCACAGGCATGAACAAGAGGCTCAGCATCGTTGAGAGCTCTTCCTAGTCCTCGTGAACAATGTGAAAAGCAACGGGCTAAAGTCACCACGCCACTCCACTTGAGCAAAGCTCTCTTCCTTTCCTATTTGTCGACGGTCGCCTTCTCCTGCAGAATTGCGCCCGGAGAGCTCGACCCCACCACCGCTCCACCGCTGTGCGACGGCATCGGCACTATCCTCATCCTTCAAATACTTGGCAAATTCTGAAATGATGACCTCCACCAATTGATGACGCTCTTCATCGGCAGCTCACTTCACGGCCTGCAAGACAAGTTTCAAGCCAACCAACTTAATAATTACTGCAATCGACCGAATTTATCGTTTGTAAGAATCAATCATTTTTCAGTATAAAAAGAGTGCTAATGTCTACATCATTTGAGCGAAAAGAGAGAATTTCTCGTGCAACACAGTGAACAAACGCCTCCTCTCGATCGACCAACATGGAAAGGATCAAGTTGTGGGCCTCGAATATGCCTAAAAATTCGGATTTTAGGATGTAGAACTACTTTAGCAAAAGGCAGTGCTTTATGCACATGCAGGAGACCCTATTTTTCCGAAAGTACTCACATGACGACAATATCTCTGAATAGAAAATCCACCAAGTTGATATTGAGAATTAACAAGCTTTTCCACAATCCATGGTCTCATGGTTTATGGCGGACTACGGGGATAAGGGTTGCTGCGAGTCCTGGAATTCTTCACGGGAAGGCGGCGCGTGTAACGTTTGCCTAGTGTGGGACGGCCATAGCTGGCGAGGTAATTCACAAATGTTACATCATTGATTTGAAAAAAGAATTGAAACTTCTATGCTTTAAATTGCTTAATAATTAAGTGAAATTTTTTTTTTAAAAAAAAATCATTGTTGGATTTAGCAAGAAACAAAACGAAGAGGGAAAAAAAGGGGGGAAAAACTAAGCGGTAATCTCATGTTTGTTTAGGAACGAAAGGAAAGAAATTTGTTCCTTAAAATTGACAATGGAAAATTAGTGAGCCTAGAAGTTCACACAACAATTATCGGACTCCTAATGCCTCCAATCTTGTCGGCAACAACGATAAAGATGCCCCCGACTAGTTGCTGCAGGTCCGTCCCCTCTCCCTCGCTCACCTTTCTCAATTCCACTCTCTCTGCCATGACTAACTTTGAGCTCGAGCCCAATATATTTGGGGCTCATTTGTCATAACGAGACATTTGCTTCTCCAATCTAACTAATCATTGCCGATCCACGCTAAACATCTCATCCTTGTACATCAGCTCCACCTAACGACAACCTAGAGCTCTAAAATCACTCCGAGTCAATGCAATTTGGGACACGATAAATGATTTACGACATTCAAATCAAAGCACAGGTCCGGCTCCAGCTGGCCGACCGACACCTTTGGGGGTAGGAACTTTGGCTTTAATGCTCATGAATCGTGTCTGCCTTAGCCAATTGCCATGTTGTTTTGCTTTGCCTAAGCTTGAAAATGAGAATATAAAATCAAAAAGTTGTGTCCGCTTTGGAATCTCACGCATTAGTTGAGAATGAGATGGCCTAAAAGCCAAGTGCGTGGGGCACGCTTGTTTTAATCTTTAAAGCAGACTAGGCACGAATTTAAGAAGTTATTGGGAGCTCTTCGCATGGAAATAGAACTTTGTTACGATCTAATCACTTATAAGTTTTAAATTAAGCATGAACAAGTGTATTAGAAGTCCTAAACATTTTGTACGAAATGCAATCAGGTCCTGAACCTTTTAATTGGTCTAGTTAAGTCCTAAATCTTTTTTGAAAATGGTAATATACAAAGAATCTATTTGATAAAAAAAATACCTAAAATGATTTCATGATATCCTTAAATTACAATTTCAATATAAAGTTTTAATGATTACGACATCTACCGAAATCTACATCCAGGCCCCGCTGATTGTGACAAAGGCAAACCGTACAACAGCTGCCTTCCACTGCGGAACCCAAAACCAAAGTGTGACATCTTTAACAAGTACTACCGTCACTGTTGATAGACATTTCAAATTGCGATGGCTAGACCCTAAGAATACGTATGGTAATGTTTATACTCCTAGAAATAATTTTTTTTTTTTTCAGAGACACTTTTCCTTTCCTATTTCTGAGAATAGTCTCTAAATATTTGAAGGTGTTTGGTAACTATACATAATTTCTATTTCCGAAAGAGGTGCGTTTAATACGATCCCAAATATTTTTGTGACTTATAATTTTTTTAATTTTTTAAATAATTTTATTACTTTTTTTTTCTTTTTCCTTCTCCTTCCTCTAATCAGTCGCGGGACTTCACCTAGATCTTGTGAGGCCGACCTCATGGTGGTCAGGCAAGGTTGAGCCTCGCCAGTGGCCAACGAGCTCGAGACGGTGAGGTCGCCGGGTCTCATTTGGCCAATTGTTGGCCAACTATCATCGAGGCTAGCGACTGGCTAGGGGAAGAAGAGAGGAAGAGAAAAAGAAAGAAAAAAAAAAGCTTTCTTCTTGAGTTGTTCCCGATAATAAGAAACAACTTTTTTTTTGGTTTCTTGTCTCTATTCTAAATTTATTCTATAAAACAATTTGTTTCAATGAACAAATAAATTACTAAACTCATTTCTGTTCTACTTCTGTTCTAGGGAACAAAAAACTAGAAGTATGTGTTCCCCGAAATGTTACCAAATAACACCTAACCGGCCGACCTCCTAATCGACAAGACCCCATGCACACCACACCAACATCGGCAAACAACCATCACGCCAGATATAGCTTCCGTCAACGCTTCCTCTCTAGCAAATGGAGCTTGATAATTTGTTGAACCAGAGAGAGAGAGAGACTCACACGAGTGATTTAGTATGTATATTAGGTTTATCAAACAATTTCTCGAGAGAGTACCTCATACAACACAATAAACAAACAATAACATTAAAAGAAAAAAGCTATAAAGCCTCGAGTTGCGGAATAATCGCATTTTTAGGACATACAACTACTTTCTTGCACATGCATTACACCCAGTTTTTGGAAAGCAATCACACGACGACAATACATCTCTGAAAAGAAAATCCACCGGATGATATTTGAGAATTTAACCAGTATTTCCACGGTCCATGGTCTTACTTTTTATCGCGTTTATAAGGGTCGTAGTGAGGGCCAGAATTTGGCTCGGGAACGCACGGTGTGGTGCGTCCCTTCCCTTTACGGCCACAATTGGCGGGCTGGGACCTATTCCCGGACCCTCCGGTGGCGTCTCCAGGTTTGATGTCAAGCTCCGGGTCCAGCACCGCTATCAGCTCCACCTCCGGTTGTTGGTAAGCGATGAGGCACTCGCCACCGTGGCACCATCGCGGAATGGTGGCGTTGCCGGCTTCCACAGGGGCTCTCGCTCCGCAGCAGCCGGTCGGAGCTAGCGCCGTGATCGCAAGGAGGCACCACGCGAGGAAGAAACAAATGTCGACTTCCATGAACTCTCTCTCTCTCTCTCTCTCTCTACGAAGACATATGGATGATTGGCTCTCTGGTTGTTGTAGATCTTTATCAAATGGGTGGGACATGACTAGTACAGACAAAGGTCATGGGTGACGTTACATCACATGATGCTACAACAGGCGGTGCAATGATGTCGCACAGAAATCTAAATTTCCATTGGAATGAATTTTTTATTGTTAGAGAATTTAATCATATACCATGAAAATTATAATTCATCGTATCATCTACCTATGATAGCTTAACATTCTGATTTCTCGTCATAAATTTAATTTCAGTATAATGAACTCAGATGGTCCACTAATGCATTAACTTGGAAAAATAAATAAATTAAAGTACATTCCTATACGTAAAAATGCTCAAAAGGTAGGTCGAAAATCAACAATTTTCTTCGAAAATTATATTTGGGAGTTCATCTGTCGTACAATACATTCACATTTCCGATCTAACATTTCCAAACTAACTGATCATCATCGACTCACGCAAAACGTCTCGTCCATGTACGCCAGATGAGATGCCACCCGCAGAACAATACTCTCAAGCCCTGAAGTCACTCTGTGCTGATGCAATCCAAAACGCGACATGTTACTACATTCAAATCAAAAGGGCTGCTTCAGCCAACGGACGGCTTGGGGGTTACAACTTGGCTTTCATTGCTGGCTGATGAATCGTGTTTGCTTGCGGAGTCTCACGCATTAGCGAAGATGGTCCGAAGCTATGTCTATGTACGCGACGGACTATTGTTTTGGACTTAAGCAGTCAGGCACGAATCTTTCTTGGGAGTTCTCCGCACAAGCATGAAGCAATGCAATGAAAGTTCTGAATTTTGTGTAGGAAATGTAATCAAGTCATATATATTTTTTAATTGGTTTAATTAAGTCCCGAATCTTTTTTAAGAAGTACGATTAAAGTCTGTTGGATGAACTATACCTAAAATTGCGTACATGGCATCCTTAAATTACAATTTCAGTATGAGTTTTAAGGCTCAATTTTATTTTTCAATAAAGTTATAGGACTTACCCAAATCAATTGTTTTCGGACTCAATTGTATTTTTCAATAAAGTTTTAGAACTTGATTGAACTGGTTTAGAATTAGAATGCATTTCTTACATAGGGTTTACAATTTAACGTGTGATCTTCCCAAATGCATACATTGAAAAGTGCATTATTGCCGGCTTCATCACGACAAATAATTTTGTCTTTATAATAACATAAATTCAATTATTTTTTGTTTTATCTTGACTGATGGTTATCTATTGATCTTATTTCTAGTCACCGTCCTCTATTTATATCCGCACAAGCACGAACACAGGCACAAAAGTCCTCCGTGAACACTGCAAAGCAATGGGCCAGAGTCACCATGCACCTCAATTTGAGTAGGGCTCTCTTCCGTTCCTATCTATTGACAGTCGCCCTCTCCTGTGAAGCCGCACCTCGAGGGCTCAATGCCACCGCTCTTCCATCACCATGCGACGGGTTGGTGCTGCAGCCGAGTGCCTCATTGCTTAGCAGCAACTGGAACTGGAGGCAATGGCAGATCCGGGCATGCTGGGTCCTAGCCTAGCAAGTTACGGGCACGTTTGGTAATTCCCAGAAATAATTTTTGTTTAGAAATGATTTTTTTAAGAAAAAAAAATTTGTTCCCAGAACAATCTTTAAGTTTTTGAATGCGCTTGATAATTATCCAAAATTTCTATTCTCGGGATAAAAATGTGTTTGGTAACATTCTTTTTTTTTTTTTTTTTTTTCGTTTCTTTTAATTTTTTAAATATTTTTATTATATATTTTATTTCTTTTTCTCATTTTTCTTATTCTTTTTACTCTTTCCTTTTCTCTTCTTCTTCCTCCTTTCTATGGCCGGCCTTTGGCCATGGCAATGGTTGGTGCTGTGTTGGTGAGCTCGATGGAGCCTTGTTTGAGGCGACGCTAACCTGGCAATGGCTCGGCCTTGGCCTACCCTCGCCTAGCCCTCGCCCAGCCATGGTGAAGCTTGACCCAACAAGCCTCCCTACAGCTTGGTGTCATGAGGGGTTCGCGACGATCCAGCTAGGTTAGCAGCCCTCGTCTGACCAGTCGTAGGCCATGGCCGAGGCCGACGATTAACCAAAAGGAAGAAGAAGAAAAAGAAAAGGAAAGAGAAGAGAAAAGAAGAAGAAAAATTAGACTTGATTCTAGAAATTGTTCTTGAAAAAAAAGAAGTAATTTTTTTTCTACTTATTGATTTTGTTTCAAATTTATTCTCGAGAGCAAAAAAATAATTTTTTATTTTTGAGAACAAAAAATTTATTAAATGAATTTCTGTTCTTTTTTTTAGGAATAAAAAAAGAATTAACTATTCTCAAGAGTGCTGCCAAACAGGGCTTGCATGTACCCACTTCAGACCCAAATAATCCCATCAGCTACGGCAGGGCCCTGGTCGTGCGGAATAGTCCATACTGCACTCCACCACCAGGCCCACCGACTCACTGCTACATGTTTTACTCGTTCGCAATAATGTTTCTTCATTAAAAAGACAGTCAGCTAACGCTTATCAAACTTGGGAGGTACGGATCTTCTGAGTTTGAGGTGTCAATTAAAGGCGCGTTTGGTAACGATTTTATTCCCAGGGAATAAATTCGATAAAAAATGATTGTTTTTTATTCTATTCCTTGGAATTGATTATGAATAAAAGAATGTGTTTAGTAATTGTACAAAATTTCGATTCTAGAATAGAATTGCATTTGGTACCGTATTCATTGATTCTATTCCAAATCATTTTTTATTTTTAAATAATTTTTATAATTTTTATAATTTTTTTCTTTTCTTTTTTTTTCCTTTTTTTTTTTCTCCTATTCTTCTTCTTCTTCAGGCCGGTGACCTCACCGGAGCGTCGCCGCCCTCGACAAGGCCGGCCCTCGTCGGCCAAGCCTCACCGGTGGCCAGGCTAGGTGAGCCTCACCTCGCCCGGCCATCGGCGAGGCCCGCCTAGCCACTAGTGGGGCTGGGCGGGTCTCGCCCAGCCCCGGTGAGGCTAGCCTGGCCACCAACGAGCTCGCCGGACCTCGCTCTAGCCTGGCGAGCCTTCGACGAGCTCACCAGACTGGTTGCCGGTGACCGGCGGCTGCGAACAACGGCGACCGGCGGTGACGGGTGACGGCAAGCGGTCGCGGGAGGGCAGTCGATGAAGAAGATTTTGATTTTGGAACAAGAATCACATTTTTTTTTTATTCTTGATTCTACTCTCAATCTGTTTTCGAGAACAAAAATTTTACCAAACGCGATTCTGGGAACAAAAAATCAGAATTTGACATTGTTTGGATGGTTACCATATAGGGCCTAATTGTGATCGCAAATCCTTGTCCAAGAGTCTATTGAATGTATTGTACATAGTGTGCGTGCTAAATTCGGATCGGTTGATATATGGTAACAGGCACTGCCGTTGTTTTCATCCATCTAAAATAGAGAATGAAGGGGCTTCCGTCTTTGAGGAAGAATGGTTTTCTAAGGTCGCAGGGGGAGTCTGCGGTAAGAAGCGCAGCCGATGGATCATGCACTGCCTTTCGCGGCAGAACCAAAAACCATGTTGTGACACATTTCACCGAAACTACCCTCACCGTTGATTGTACGCTCCAAATCGCATAGGGTAATGCTACTTTTGGTCCAACCTAGTGTCCTTAGATCGTGGTCATGTAAGAATAATTGTGGACCATGTGATATTATTAATTAAAAGTTTAATAAATATTTAAATGGTAAAGTTATAAAAAGTTGCAACTCTCATGAAGATGAAAAGGTGCGATTGTCATGAAGATATAATGCCTTTTGATAAAATGCACCTATTAATAGCTTGTATTATTATCCTCTCTGCCCTCGAGACAACGAAATGTTGCATCCTATCATCCATCAAATAAAATACATCGAGACAAACGTGAGTTAAGAGAGAGAAATCAAATTTCTCCATTTGTTTCTATTTCTTCAACAATAATTATTTTCAAGATATGGATAAGGGTATGTCTTCATCTTTATTGTTATAATGTGTCTTGAGTTTGAGCTCGTGAACGAAACCGAACCCAAGATAAATTAAGGAAAGTGGATATTTGGATTTCAAGGATACATTTGGTAACGATTCTTTTCTCGAGAACAAATTCTGATCAGAAATAATTCTTTTTTATTCTGTTCCCGATAACAATTTCTAAGCATTTAAAGTCGTTTGGTAACTGTCCAAAATTTCGATTCTAGAATAGAATTGCGTTTGGTATCGTGCTCAAAATTTCTACTCCAAATCATTTTCTTTTAATTTTTAAATAATTTTTCCTTTTTTTCTTCTTTTTTTTTTCCTTTCTCTCTCATGTTCTTCTTCTTCAAGTGGTTGGTCGTCGGACGAGGGCCGACGACCTCCGGTGAGGTCGTCGGCCCTCGTCTGCCGAGCCTAGGCCGACCTTGCCAATGGCTAGGAAGGCCTTGCTAGGGCTGGGCAAGGCCCGCCTGGCCATCGACGAGGCTCGGCCTCGCCGGTTGCAAGGCTCACCCGGCCTTGCCGGTGGCGGGCGAGCCTCGATGAGGCTAGGCAAGGCCCTCCCGGCCACCGGCGGGGCTAGGCAAGGCCCGCCTGGCCATCGGTGAGGCTCGACCTGACTGGTGGCTGGGCTTGCCTCCAGTGAGCTTGTTGGACCTTGCCCTGGCTTGGTGAGCCTCTAGTGAGCTCACTAGACCGATTGTCAGCGACCGGCGGTGGTGGGTGGCGAATGGCAGCGGACAGTAATCTTGGGATGGCGATAGATGAAGAAGAAGAGAAAAAGAGAAGAAAAAGAGAAAGATTGTCTTACTTATTAGATTTGTTAGGGAACAAGAATCAACTTTTTATTTTATTTTTGATTCTGTTCCAAATCTATTTTCTGGAACAAAATTTTTAGCAAATGCGATTCTGTTCCAAAATTACTTCTGGGAACAAAAAATCAGAATCGGTGACTATTTAAATGGTTAACAAACAACCCCCCAAGTTGCTGATTTATAGAGACCAAGCCATGAATTTGTAGATTACGGAAACAAAGCTACGTTGGAATCCAAGTTCAAGAAGTCTGACTTTGTGTTAGAAAAGGAAATAAATTCAAGGTTATCCTAGTGGGCTTCTGTAACTCGCTCAAACAACAATGGATAAGAGAAAGAATACATATATATGTGGATCACAAAAGGTCTTGAAGCGCCGCGTGAGTGCTTGGTGTTCCGCGTTGTTGATGCAAGCAACCTTGAAGCACCAAATATCGAGTGCTTGAAAGTGGGTTGTTGTTTTTTTTTTTTTTTTTTTGTGCAATTACATCCTAGAAGAATTAGTGTTTGTAGCAGATTAAATCTTGAGTAAGATTTACATGTAATTCCTTCGTGGGATTGAGAGATTATTTCTTTAGGAATTTCAGGGTTAAACACCTTGTGCGTTATTAGATGTAATTGAGATTTGGGAAATACCAAGAGAGTGTTTGAGTGACTTGAGTGTGTAATCTCTTTGTATCACTCGATCTATAGTGAAATTCGTTATTGCTCTTTCTGTGAACTTAGGTCTCTACGACCGAACTACGTAAATCTAGTGTTTGATTTATTTTTTTGTTTTGTTTGTGTATTGTTCGATCGCTCGTTTTGCGCAACATTTATTATCGTGAGTAACTCATGAAGGTCTAAGATTATTTGATATTGAATATCTGCATCTGTATGTGGGATTTTATGCGTAGATTTATACGACAGCCTTACAGCGGGCGATTAGTCCTCAACCTATATCAACTGGCATTCTCATTTCCTCGTACGGATCTCGACCGCTTGAGCAACGACCGTTCTTCTTCACATCACTGGCGCAGCCAGAAGGCCATTTTGAATTCTTCAACCGAGAGACACAAAGTTCAGCTACATCAAATACGACGTTTCCACATCTAATCCTCCGATGGCCGCTACTTATATTAGCCTTGATATCTGCAGGTACTGGAATCCTTCTATCGTATATCATGCTTTCGGAAACAATTCGAACGCAGAAGGATGTCTCAGCAGTCGCTTTGCCGATGGAGCACAAGGGACAAGGGACAAAAGTAGCTCACAGCATTTTTACCAGTCGCATGAGCAGGAATCTGCCCGCAGGCATACCGAGCCCATCCAGGTTTCGGACTTGAACGAGGAAAATAAGTGAGGCTGGGCAAGCAATTACTTTCTTGGACACCTTGGGTGCACCCAAATTCTATCAACTTTATATGTAATAATCGCAAATCTTTTCAATCTCGATGGGCCTAAGTCATGAATTATTTCGATTAACCTAACTTCAGGCACGACCCGTCACCTATGTTTCATACCTGCCCCCATAAACCCACAGCAACCAATTTGATATCCTCTCACCATGGAGCTCGACTTGAACAAGGCTCTACTCCTTTGGGCTTTGTCAATTCTCGCCCTCTCCTTCCCATGTCGAGCTGCTGCGTAGGATCACCAATATTCAAATCAATGATTTCCGATCAAGATTGATGGATGAAATATATTGATAAATCATTAAAAATTTTAAAATTAAATTGACCAAAGTAAAATATTTATGATTAAATTAGCACAAATATAATATGTCTATGATTTTTTTAAGTTATTTTGCCCTCATTTTTCATCTAGTGAGGCAGTCCATTTCAGATGATTTAGTAAATCTACACGTCACATCACTTGGCAGAGGTTTCTGTCATTCTCAATTTACTTAGGACATTTAAAATATATATATATATATATATATGCATCTTTTTTCAAAAAAAAAAAAACTTTGAAAAAATATATTGAAAAGAAGAACCGGATAGATGATAGTTGGACTTCACCCATGTTGACTTAGTAATGCCAAATGCAAAAGTATACAATATGAGATTGTCGCATGATACCGCCGTCAGACATATTTGCTTTCAGTTGTCGATATTAGATTAGATTAAGGTTTAGATACAAAATACGACTTTTGATCCAGCCAAAGTTTTTTCCTGACCCATCTCCAACTCCTTAGGACTTGTATTTTTAATTTTTTTTTTTTTTTTGTCATTGTGAGAGATTCAAATTTCCGATTCAGCTAGTCATTATCGATTCCCGCAAAGCATCTCATCCAAGTACATCAAATAAGACTTGCCCATAAGATGACATTCCCGAGCCCTAAGGTCACTCTGATGCCAATGCCCTTCAGGGTGGGGACTTGGCTTTCTTGTTGATGAATCCTAAGAACGGGCACAAGTAAACACTTAGCAAATTCTAAAATGATGACCTCCACCGATTGACGACGCCCCTCAACGGGAGCTCTCTCCACGGCCTGCAAAAGATAATTTTCAATCCAACCACCTTAATAATTACTGCGATGGACTGAATTTATCGTTTGTCGATGATAAAAAAATGGGTCATATTTCAGTATAGACAGTGCTAATGTCTACATTATTCGAGAGCGAAAAGAGAGAATATATCGTGTAACACAATGAACAAGCATCTCCTGTCGATCGACCATGATGGAAAGAATCAAGTTGTGGGCCTTGAATTGCTAAAAAATTCGGTTTTTAGGATGTAGAACTACTTTAGCAAAAGGCAGTGCTCTATGCTCATGCATCAGACCCCATTTTTCCGAAAGTACTCACGTGATGACAATATCTCCGAATAGCAAATCCACCAAATCAATATTGAGAAGTAACGAGCTTTTGCACAATCCATGATCTTACAGTTCAAGGCGGACCACAGGGATAAGAATTGGCGCGAGTCCCGGAATTCTTTCTCGGGAAGGCGGGGCGTGTATCATATGCCTGGCGTGGCAATGGCCACAGCCAGGCAAGGTTTGGTATCTAGGCCTGTCTCACGACTCCGGGCTTGACGAAGGCCAGCATGCTGCCCGGGGCATGCTCCAGGTCCAGCACCGCCAGCAACTCCACCTCCAATTGCTAGTGGGTGATGAGGCACAATGTGTTGGATGTTTGTTTGTAAAAATAAATTAAGTGCGTTTTCCTTGTCCCACATAGGAAAAGTGGGAGAAAGTTGGCTAATTAATAAGTGTGAGATTTCCTTTGAGTACTTAAAAGAATGATTTGGTGGGGTTAGACCCAACCATACCTGCGTGCAGTGAGCGATTCGCGCACTTAGCACTTAGCACGCTTGTGGTTTAATTAGCACTAATCCCTATGTTATTTATTTATTTTTATTTTTTAATCAATTCAAAGGTTGCTTTTGTTTTGAGAATTTTCGGACATTATTTAAAATAAATAAATAAATAATTCGAAATTTTATTTTTTTTTTAAATTATTATTCCAAATTTTAGTTTGTGTCTTTTCAAGACAACCTTTGGAAATATGCTCGTTCAGTTTGCAACCTTTCCCAAAGGGTTGCAATTGTTCGTTTTTCAACTTTTTATGATCAGACACCTTTGTTCACTTAGACAATTTTCGAAATAACACGTTTGTTCATTTTTTGGTAATTTTTCACGAAGAGTTGCATGTATTTTAAGAATATTTTATATATATACTTATCAATTTTCGAAAGAACATGAGTGATCATTTTCGAGCCTTCTTTCTGGAAAAAAAAAAAAATCAGCCAGCATTTCGATTGTTTCCTAAAGAAACCCTGGAGAAATACTATAATTGTTATCTAGTATTATCATCTGAGACTTTGTTGTATCTTAGAGGATTTTTGCCAATGACCATTAGAAACGTTATGGGACAAATAAATCCTTAAAAAAAGTTATATCATGCTTCAAAGTCCGATTTTTCAAAGTCCAATTTGAGTACTCTAAAGATCTGTCTTCATTGTTCTCTCTCTCTCTCTCTCTCTCTCTCTCTCTCCACAGATTAGCTCTTTGGCTATTGTAGATCTTTATAAAATGGACGGGACATGTATAGTAATAGGAGCAGATATGTACTCACGAAGAAGAAGAAGAAGAAGAAGATTTATGCAAGGATTAGCTCTCTGCCTATTGTAGAGCAACTCTCTGGCTATTGTAGATCTTTATAAAATGGACGGGACATGTATAGTAATAGGAGCAGATATGTACTCACGAAGAAGAAGAAGAAGAAGAAGATTTATGCAAGGATTAGCTCTCTGCCTATTGTAGAGCAACTCTCTGGCTATTGTAGATCTTTATAAAATGGACGGGACATGTATAGTAATAGGAGCATATATGTACTTATGAAGAAGAAGAAGAAGAAGAAGAAGAGGAAGTAGATTTATGCAAGGATTAGCTCTCTGGCTATTGTAGATCAACTCTTTGGCTATTGTAGATCTTTATTAAATGGACGGGACATGTATAGTAATAGGAGTAGATATGTACTTACAATGGTCAAGGGTCGACATTACATCACATGATACAACAATAGGCCAAGCCATGTCGCACAAAAATCTAAATTTCCTATGTAACAATTTTTTTTGGTCAACAAATTATTTCGATGTAATTATCTTTCCTTTAAGCAAAATATTTTTGTCATAATATAATCATATATCATGAAATTTATGATTCATCTCACTCGTAAATTTTATTTTCGTATGATAAATTCACAAATGGCACGTTAATGCATTGATTTAAAAAAAAAGAATTAAAACTTCCATGCTTTAAGATGCTTAATATTTAAGTTGAAAAAAAAAAATCTATCGGACTACTAATGCCTCCAACCCTATCGGCGGCGACGACGACAAAGATGCCCGACTCGTTGCTGCAGGTCCACCCCCTCTCCCTCCCTCGCCTCTCTCAGTCCCACTATCTCTTATTCTCCCTGTCCACTACCCCTCTCTTTGCCATGACTAACGTTGAGCTTGAGCCCAATATAAGTGGGGCTCATTTGTCATAACGAGACATTTGCATCTCAAATCTAACTAATCATTGCTAATCCACGCAAAGCATCTCCATGTACACCAGCTCCACCTAGCGACAACCCATAGTTCTAAAATCACTCTGAGTCAATGTGATTTGGAACACAATATATGATCTACCGACACCTTTGGGGGTAGGGACTTTGGCTTTAATGTTGATGAATCGAGTCTGCCTCAGCCAATTGCAAGGAGTTGTTTCGCTTTGCCTGAGCTTGAAAATGAGAGAGCACTTAAAAAGTCGTGTCCACTTTTGAATCTTGCGCATTAGCAGAGAATGAGACGGCCTGAGAGCCAAGTGTGTGGGCCACAGTTGCTTTAAATTTTAAAGTAGACTGGGCACGAATCTAAAAAGTTATTGGGAGTTCTTCACATGAAAATGGAACTTTACTACGATCTAATCACCTTTACGTTTTAATGGAAATGGAACTTTGTTATGATCTAATCACTTTTAAGTTTTCAAATTAAGTATGGAGAAGTGCATTAAAAATCCTAAATTTTGTGTACGAAATGCAATCAGGTCTTTGACCTTTAAATTGGACTAGTTAAGTCCTAAATCTATTTTAAAAGGGGCAAAATAAAAAAAAAATGTTTATTCCATTAAGAGTACCTAAAATTGATTATGTGACATCCTTAAATTACAATTTCAATATAAAGTTTTAGGTCTTAATTGCCTTTTTTTCAATAAAGTTTTAGGACATAATTGAATTAATTGAAAATTTTAGGACTCGTCTACATATTCTGGTAATGATTTAGGATTTAAGGTGCAACGAACAATTTTCCTGTATACATAAATTTGAAATGTGCATTATTGCCTTTTGTCACAACATATACTTTTTGTGATTAATATATTTTATATTCATATATCTTTTATGGTGTGTTTGTTTCACAAAAAAAAATTGAGATTTGAGAAACATTTTTCGAAAAACGATTGCTTAATTAGTCAACGAAAAATATTTTCTTTATCGGCAACAACTTGTACTTAACTATTTTTGTGAGTGATGAAAATATTTTTTATTTATTCATTTTTTAAAACGATGCAAGCGATCAATTTTTTTTAAAAAATAGTTTTGAATTTTGAGTTTTTCTTAAACGATAGAGATGATGGAGGGCGAGGGGTAGTTAGCTATTGATGTCATTTCCCCTCACGTCCTCTATTTATATCCCACACTTGCACATTATGACATACTTAAACCGAAATTACCCTTGCTATTGATGAACGTTCCAAATTGGGTTTGATAACACTGCTTTTGCTAACTGTAGACTGCTGAATTTATAAGGATGTTAGGAACTGCAAAACTGCTAAATTAATGTAGTTCTCATTAGTGAAAACTCTTATATGACGAGCTATGACCACAACAAGAGAAAGAGATCACGTGAATTTCATAAAATTTGATTCTCTCCAAAAAGAGTTACGGATGACTGGCGTTATTGTAGATCTTTATCAAATGGATGGGACATGCATAGTACGGACAAAGGTCATGGGGTGACATTACATCACATGATGGTACGGGTCATGCAATGATGTCGTGCAAAATTTAATGCCCATTCTAATGAATTTTTTATTGTTAGAATTTAACCATTATCGAGAAAATTAAAATCGATGGCATCATCTGCCTATAATTATATAACATTCCGATTCCTCATCATAAATTTGATTTCCTTATAATTAACTCACAAATGGTCCACTAATGGATTAAATTTTTTATAAAAAAAAATTAAAGTACACTCCTATGCTTAAAAATGCTTAAAAGGTAAGTCGGAAATCAACAAGTTTGTTAATTATATATGGGAGCTCATCTGTCGTAATGAGATATTCACATTTCCAATCTAATTAATCATCGTTGATTCACACAAAACGTCTTGTTCACATACGCCAAATAAGCCTCCACCCTAGGGGTAAGCATATCAAACCACCTGGATCGAACTGGATTAGCTAGTTTGATCCGATTCCTGGTTCCATAAAAATGGAACCAATGATTTTTGGTCTAGTTCCCAATTTTGGAAGGGAACCAAATTGGACCGTCTGGCTCTTTTTAAAAATATATATATTTTTAATTTCTTAAAAATAACAATAAATCCTAAAATCGTAATAATTCTAGTATTTTTTTAACTTTTTAATTTTTTATTAAGTGGCCGGTTCCATGGTCCAATCCAGTTCCAGTCCTAGGATTGTCTGGCTCAGTCCCCGGTCCCAAAAAATGGGAACTGGACCGAGAATTAATCACTCCTACTCCACCAACAGGATGACATTTCCCAGCCGTGAAATCACTCCGAGCCGATGCGATCCTAAGCCGAACATGTTACTACATTCAAATCAAAAGGGCTGCTTCAGCCAACAAACGCCTTGGGGGTTAGGACTTGGCTTTCATGCTAATGAATCGTGTCTGCTTCAGCCACCTGCAAAAAGTTGTTTCGCTTTGCATGAGACGAAAATGAGAGGCACTCTAAGGGTCCGTTCGTTTCGCGGAAAATGACTTCCAGGAAAACATTTTTCAGATTTTCCGGTGTTTGTTTTACGGAAAATGAACTAATCAAGGAAAATGTTTTCCATCATTGGAAAAAACAACCTTTAAAGTGAGGAGAACGTTTTCCACTTTAAAAGTGGAAAACATTTTCCATGACTTCTTCTCTCTTACTTCTTCTTATCAATACATTTTCGTTTTATTTTTATGCTTTCTTTTTCTTTTTTCTTTTTTTAAAAAAGAGTTTTTAATTTCTTTTCTTTTCTTTCTTTCCTTTTCATCTTCTTCTTTGGCGGTGGCCGGCGACCGGCCACGGTGGCGTCCGGCGACCTAGCCGGCCTCGCCCTAGGCCAGCGAGGCAGAGCTCTCGCCGGCTTGGGTGGAGCTCACGGCTCACCAGATCCGGCGAGCTGGCCGGGGCTCGGGCCTCGCTTGAGCTTGCCGGATCTGGCCACCGGGTCTTGGTCGGCCGCTAGGCAGCCGGCCATCGTCAGGAAAGAAGGAGGCGGCGATGGCGGAAGGAGGAGGAGGAAGGAGGAGGAAGAAGTAGGAAGGAGGAAGAAAAAGAAAAAGAAAAAGAAAGAATAAAGAATAAAAATTTCGATTTTTTAGAATATAAATAATTAAAAATTCAATTTTTGATAATTTTTCCCAACAATCAATTAAGCTCACGAATGGTGGAAAATATTTTCCACTCAAATTTTAAGTTTTGATGAATACCGGAGAATAGAGTCATTTTCCTGGAAAATGACTTCCAGGAAAATGTTTTCCGGAAACATAATATATTTTGCAAAACAAACGGACCCTAAATCGTGTCTGCTTGCGGAGTCTCACGTATTAGAGCAGATGGTCCGAAGTCATGTGCGTGAGGGACCGTTGTTCTGGACTTACGCAGTCAGTACGAATCTTTATTGGGAGTTCTCCACATAAGCATGGAGCAGGGCAATGTAAGTTCTAAATTTTGCGTAGGAAATGCAATCAAGCTATAAATTTTATTATTCCACGAATAATACCGAAAATTGCTTGCATGATATCCTTAAATTACAATTTCAATATGAGCTCTGAGGCTTAATTTCATACTTTCAATGAAGTTGTAGGACTTAACCAAATCATTTATTTTCGGACTCGATTGCATTTTTCGATAAAGTTTAGAACTCAATTGAATTGGTTTAGAATTAAAATGTATATCTTACATAAGGTTTAGGATTTAAGTTGCAATTTTCCTAGATGACATTGGAAATGTGCATTATTTTGCCGGCTTCATCACAACAAATAATCTTATCTTCATTATAACGTAAATTCAATTATAGTTTTGTTTTTTCTTGAAAGAGCATTAGCTAATGATCTTATTACTACTTACCGTCCTCTATATATATATCCACACATGCACGAACACAGGCAAAAACAGAGGCTCGTAATCTTCGAGAGCTCTTTTAGTCCCTACTCCTTAGATAACACTGAAAAGCAAGGGGCCAAAAGTCACCATGCAACTCAACTGGAACAAGGCTCTCTTCCTTTCCTATCTGTCGATAGTCGCCTTGTCTTGCGAAGCCGCACGAGGAGAGATCAACACCACCGCCACTCCACCACCGTGCGATGGCGCTGGCAGCACAACCGAGTGCCTTATTGCTTACCAGCAACCAGAGCTGGAGGCTATGGTGGATCCGGGCATGCTGGGCGCCCCCCCATCAAACAGCATTGCAGGTAACTCTCTTATCCAGAATAGCGCCGTCGCTGACTGCGGCCGAGAAAACAACGGACGACAGATCTTGCAATGCCCTCCATTTGCCAATTGCGAACCAAAGTGCGACAAGTATCACCGCGGCCCTTGTTCTTGTTGATGTCTCCATCGCCTTTTGGACCCTCCATGATCCAAAAGATTCAGTAGACCCGACGCGCGCAATAACATTTCCTCATTAAGAAGACAATCAGCTAGTGCTAATCGAACTATGGAGACATGGATGTTACGAGTTTGAGGGATCAGTCGATTGTCGAAGAAAATCTGTTGAAAGTATTGTACATTTGTCCAATTAGTGTGTATCGGTTTATATATGGTTTAGAAGCACTTCATGGTTTCCATCCTTGTTCATAAGGGAATGAAGGGCTTTCCATCTTTCTCAAAAGAATGGTTTCGAAGGTCGCGGCGAGATTCTTCGGTCCAAAGTGCCATTGATGGAACATGCGTACTCCACCGCAAAACCAGAAACCACATTGTGACGTACTTAAACTGGAACTACCCTCGACTTGATGAACATTCCAAATTGTGTCTGGTAATACCGCTTTCGCTAACTGTCGACCATAAGAATTTGCTCGCAGATTTGTATCTGTTAAGGATGTTAGGAACTGCAAGACTGCAAGCATGTTTGGGTTACACAACAGATGGAAGCTCATGAAATTATACTGCAGAGTTGCAATTGGAGATTCTCATCCTCGAGCAAGATCTCGGGCATAGGAGCCACCAAAAGGGGAAAAAAAAACTACGAAGGCCTGGGAGAATTTTTTTTCTGGAAAAACAAAGTAGGAAAAATAATGGAAAAACACTAAGCGATATAAAATCTGGGACCAAAAGGAAAGAGAATTTTTTTTTTTTTTTCCTTCTTAAAAATGACAACGGAAAATTAGTGTGCCTGGGAGTTCGCACCACAATTATTGGACGACTAATGCCTTCAACGCCGTCATCGGCGACAACAAAGACGCCTCGACTGCTTGCTGCAGGTCCGCATCCTCTCCCTCCCTAGCCCCTCTCAGTTCCAACTGCCTCCGTCACTTACTCTCTCTATCCTCTGCGCCAGGCTGCGCCTCCTCGGCTACGACCAACGTCGAGCTCAAGCCCAATATATTAGGGTTTCATTTGTCGTGACGAGACATTCGAATTTCCAATCTAACTAGACATTATCGATCCAAGCCAACCATTTCACTCATGCACACTAGATAAGACTCCACCCATAAGATGATATTCCTGAGTCCTAAAATTGCTCCGAGTCAATGCGATTTAGAACACGATATATGATCTATTGCATTCAAATCAAATCACTGCTCCGGCCGACTGACCCCTTTGGGGATAGGGACTTGGGCTTTCACATCGATGAATCGTGTCAGCTTTAGCCAATCTTGCTTTGCATGAGCCGAAAACAAGAGCACTCAAAACTCAAAAGTCCTTTCCGCTTGCGAATCTCACACATTAGCGGACCTGGCCTGAAGCCATGTGCACAACGGGGACTATTGTTTTGGACTTAAGTAGACTAGGCAGGAATCTAAGAAGTTCCTGTGAGTTATCCAAATAAGCAAGGAGAAAGTGCAATGAAAGTCCTAAATTTTGTGAACGAAATGCAAATGGGTGCTAAATATTTTGGTTGGTCCATGCAAGCCTATTCGATGACAATACCTAAAATTGCTTACAAGACATCCCTCAATTGCTATTTCAATATGAGTTGTAAAACATAATTGCATATTTCAATAAAGTTCTAGGACTTAACAAAATCAATTGAAAATTTTAAGACTCGAATACATTGTCTGATAGAGTTTTAGGACTCAATTAAATTGATTTAAGACCGGGTTGCACATCTTACATAAGGTTTAGGATTTATGGTGTGATCTTCCCAAATGAATACATTGGAAATCTGCATTATCGCCACTCTCTTCACGGCCTGCAAGATAATTTTCAAGCCAACCACCTTAATAATTCTTCAATCGACCGAATTTATCGTGTGTCAATAATAACAATTGTTCATTTTTCAGTATAAACAGATTGATAATGTCTATTCATTCAAGAGCGAAAAGAGAGAACCTCTCGTGCAACACGATGAACAAACGCCTCCTGTCAATCGACCAACATTGAAAGGTTCAAGTCGTCGGCCTCGAATTGCTGAAGATTCGGATTTTAGGACATAGAACTACTTTAGCAAAAGGCAGTGCTTTATGCACATGCATTAGACCCTTTTTTTTTTTTTATCAAAAGTACTCGCATGATGACAATGTCTCTAAAGAGAAAATCCACCCAATCGATATTGAGAATCAACAAGCTTTTCCACAATCCATGGCCTTACGATTTACGGCAGACAACGGGGATGAGGGTTGACGCGAGCCTAGGAATTCTTCGCGAGAAGGTAGGGCGTGGAATGTTTGCCTGGCGTGGAACGGCCACGCCCGACGAGGTTCTGTATCTAGGCCCGTCTCATGACTTCGGGTTTGATGAAGGCCAGCATTCTGCCCGGGGCATGCTCGGGATTCAACACTGCCATCAGCTCCACCTCTGATTGCCAGTAAGCGACGAGGCACAATGGTGGCATTGCCAGCTTCTGGAACGGTTCTTGCTCCATGACAGCCGGTTAGAGCTATCACTATGGTTGTGAACAGGCACCACGCGAGAAAGAAACGAACCATCACAAGATTATCAACTTCTATACTCTCTCTCTCTCTCTCTCTCTCTCTCTCTCTCTCTCTCTCTCTCTCTCTCTCTCTCTCTCTCTCTCTCTCTCTCTCTCTCTCTGAACGAAGATTTATCCGAGGATTGGCTCTCTGGTTATCGTAGGTCTTTATGAAATGGACGGGACATGTACAGTAATAGGAGCAGAGATGTACATACGAAGGTCAAGGGTTGACATTACATCACATGATACAGCAGTAGGTCGTGCCATGTCGCGCAAAAATCTAAATTTCCTATGTAACAATTATTTCTTTATGGTCAACAATTTATTTCGACATAATTATCTATCCTTTAAGCAAAAAAATTTAGTCATAATTTAATCACATATCATGAAAATTATGATTCATGTCACAAGTAACATTCCAATTTCTCATCATAAATTTGATTCTCGTATGATAAAATCACAAATGGTACGTTAATGCATTGATTAAAAAAAAAGAATTACAACTTCTATGCTTTAAAATGCTTAATAGTTAAGTCGAAAAAAAGAAAAAAGAATATCTACTGGACTACTAATGCCTCCAACCCCGTCGGCGGCAACGACAACAAAGACGCCCCGACTCGTTGCTGCAAGTCCATCCCCTCTCCCTCCCTCGCCCTTCTCAGTTCCACTATCTCTTACTCTCCCTGTCCTCTGCCGCTCGCTTTGCCATGACTAACGTTGAGCTCGAGCCCAATATATTTGGGGCTCATTTGTCATAACGAGACATTTGCATTATCCAGTCTAACTAATCATTGCTGATCCACGCGAAGCATCTCATCCATGCACACCAGCTCCACCTGACGACAACCCAAAGCTCTAAATTCACTCCGAGTCAATGCGATTTGGAACATAATATATGATCTACGACATTCAAATCAAAATGCTGCTCTGGCTGGCCGACCGACACCTCTGGGGGTTTAGGGACTTTAGCTTTAATGTTGATTAATCATGTCTGCCTCAGCCAATTGCAAGGACTTGTTTTGCTTTGCCTGAGCTTGAAAATGAGAGAGCACTCAAAAAGTCGTGTCCACTTTTGAATCTTGCGCATTGGCAGAGAATGAGATGGCCTAAAAGCCAAGTGCGTGGGGGCACGGTTGCTTTAAACTTTAAAGCAGACTAGACACGAATCTAATATGTTATTGGGAGTTCTTCACGTGGAAATGGAACTTTGTTATGATCTAATCACTTTTACGTTTTAATGGAAATGGAACTTTATTATGGTCTAATCACTTTTAAGTTATCAAACTAAGCATGGAGAAGTGCATTAGAAGTCCTAAACTTTGTGTATGAAATGTAATCAAGTCCTAAACCTTTTTATTTGTCTAGTTAAGTACTGAACCTTTTTCAAAAGGGGCAATATAAAGTTTTAATGCTTAATTGCATTTTTCAATAAAGTTTTAGGACTTAACTAAATCAATTGTAAATTTTAGAACTCGTCTACGTATTCTAGTAAAGTTTTTGGACTCGATAAACTAAATTAGGATTTAAGGTGCAAAGTGCAATTTTCCCATATACATAAAATTGAAATATGCATTATTGCCTTTTGTAACAACGGATACTTTTTGTGATTTTTTTTTTTTTTTTGGTAAGGCAGATACTTTTTGTGATTATTATCTTATATATTCATTTATCTTTTATGGTGCGTTTGTTCTACGGAAAACTCGAGATTTGATAAACATTTTTCCAAAAATAATTGGTCATATCGCTTAGAAAAAATTAGTTAACGAAAAATATTTTTATTATTGGCAACAAGTTGTACTTAATTATTTTCATAGGTGATAAAAATATTTTTAGTTTATTCATGTTTTATAAACGATGTAAGTGATCATTTTTTTTAAAAAAAATTTCGAACTTTGAGTTTTTCTTAATCGATAGAGATGATGGAGGGCGAGGGGTAGTTAGCTACTGATGTCATTTCCCCCAACGTCCTCTATTTATATCCCACACATGCACGAAAAGAGGCTCATCATCATCTTCGAGAGCTCTTTTTAGTCCTTAGGGAAACGCTAAAAAGCAAGGGGCCAAAAGTCACCACGCAACAAAATTTGAACAAGGCTCTCTTTCTTTTCTATCTTTTGACAGTCGCCCTCTCCTGCGAAGCCGCGCCTCTAGATCTCAACGCCACCGCCACTCTCCCGCCATGCGATGGCCTAGGTGGCACAAACGAGTGCCTCATTGCTTACCAGCAACTGGAGCTGGAGCTCGTGGCGAGCTCGAATGATCTAGACATCCACGGTACTCTAAGCAATGCCCTCTTTGCGAACTGTGACAGAAGAGAAAAGTACCAGTCGTCCTGCCTTCCACCAGGGAACCTAGGACGACCTTGTGACGTGTATCACAGGAGCTGTCGGAGATAATTAGGGATTTATAATAGGAAAATACCCTCGCTATTGATAGACATTCCAAATTGCGTTTGCTGGTATCCACTTCCTTCTACTCCAACCTGGCGTCCCCAGACGGTCAACTGAATGGATTTGCACGCGAATTTGTATGCGTTGAAGATGTTAGTAACTGCAAACTACAATTCTAGTTGGACTTATCAGTTCAATATATATATCCTGTATATGCTTTATAGTTGTGCACATCAAATGTATCCATCTTCTAGGTTGACACAACAAAGGTTTAGGATTTAAGGTGCAACATGCAATTTTCTTGTATACATAAATTTGAAATATGCATTATTGCCTTTTGTCACAACAAATACTTTTTGTGATTAATATCTTATATACTTATTTATCTTTTATGGTATTTTTTTTTACAAAAAACTCGAGATTTGAGAAATTATTTTCCGAACAACGATTGGTTATATCACTTAGAAAACATTAGTCAACAAAAAATGTTTTCATTATCGGCAGCGACTTGTACTTAATTAATTTTTGGGGTGATGAAAATATTTTTTATTTATTCATTTTGAAAAGTAAAGTAAATGATCATTTTTTTTAAAAACATTTTCAAATTTTGAGTTTTTCTTAAACAATAGAGATGGTGGAGGGCGAGGGGTAGTTTAGCTATTGATGTCACTTCTCCTCACGTCCTCTATTTATTTCCCACACTTGCACATTATGACATGCTTAAATTGAAATTACCCTTGCTATCGATGAACATTCCAAATTGTGTCTAATAACGCTGCTTTTGCTAACTGTAAATTGCTAAGAATTTGCAGGCGGATTTATAAGGATGTTAGGAATTGCTAAACTACAACTATGGTTGGGTTAGACTATAGCCTTGCAATTGGAGATCTCATCCTCAGGTGCTTTTTGTATCCTTACATATATTTTGGTAACTACCCTTTATGTGAGGATCTTTGTGCATTAGGGTTAGATGAGGGACTTGAGCACTATTTATAGAATTTGCAGGCGGATTTATAAGGATGTTAGGAATTGCTAAACTACAACTATGGTTGGGTTAGACTATAGCCTTGCAATTGGAGATCTCATCCTCAGGTGCTTTTTGCATCCTTACATATATTTTGGTAACTACTCCTTATGTGAGGATCTTTGTGCATTAGGGTTAAATGAGGGACTTGAGCACTATTTATAGAATTTTAAGCCACAAGTTCACTTATCACAAGCCAACTTTTACTCAGCCCACATTAGCCAACCCCATATTAGATTAATTAAGAATATTTATATCTCACATTATTGTTATGGCTAGATCTATCACCTAGAGGGGGTCAACAGATAATCGTGCGGAAATGAAATAAGTTAAACAAATATTGCAACGAGACAATTTCTAATGAAGTAGTCAGATCTTACTAGTATACAATTCTATCACAATTAATAAAAAAAAAAGAGTAAAGGACATAGAACTACATATAAAAGTTTATGTTGATTTGGCTTTTGCAAGTCTACATCTTCTCTTCTACACTATAACCCATTGGCTAGAATTCACTGATAAGAACTGATCAGAAATTACAAAATCTAAGTTCTGAACTCTCAAGGTTGTGTGAAAAACTCCTCACGTACTCCCAACCTCTAAGTGGTTACACAATAACGCTCATAGAGACGAAAGTATACGATCACAAAACATTCTTCAAACTTCGGAATTAAAGGCTTTAATTCTTGTGAATGCGAATTCCACTTTCTTTTAGCTTCAAAACCTCCTCTTATACTCCTCCTAGTCCAAACTAATCGTTGGACATATCTCTAGGAGGACTTACCTAGCCAATCTACCCATTGGCCTGAATCTCGTCGAGAAGATTTGATTCCCACAAGATCACTGAGGTTGATGCTTCCCATAATTTATGCCACCCATACAGTAGTTTGGGTTTCCATAAGTTGATTGCTTCAAGTTGGAAAGTATGTTTTACCTCAAATAAGTATGTTTCGCCTCAAATAAGTTGTTATAGGAAGTTGAATCTTCCATAGATATTATGAAGACTTTCTTTTTGAAACTCCTTATAATTATGGTAGGGAATCTTACTAATTGCCACTAATCGTTACACGAGTATCTTGACTCCTTCCTAGCCATTTGTCAGGATATGTAAGGAAGGAAAATAAACCACGATTATGATTCTAATTAACATCGTTCGACCGTGTTCCATTAGACTTTTCACCTAAAAATGTTTACATCAGAATCAAATCTCTAATTTTTGTTAATCATTAAAATTACTTAGGGAATGTTTTCTCAACAATCTCCCCCTTTTTGATAATAACAAAACTTTTTCAAGCAAAACTTCTTAAAGATATATAATAATTTGAGATTCAAATAGCTCTTGATCACCAGCCAAAAAAAAAAAAATAGCTCTTGATTAAGGCCAGATTTGAAAATGAAGCACAATCAAACCATAAGAATATTTAAATGAAAATTTAGCAAGATTCTTATAAGTCGACTATCCAAGATTGTGCACTATTCACCTCCTTGAGTGCAATAAATGTTAAGATCTTGCAATGATGGCTCCAAACTTAGGAAGTAAGAAGAGATCCTAGCCCTTCATTTGCCATGATCATCATCCAAGATCAAGGGCCAAGATTGTTTCTTCACTTTCTCAATTATTGAAATGATGAAATTCCTAAACCTGGGAAGCAATGGTTGATCTCAACCATGCAATTGCTTAAGCTTGTCCTTCAAGTTTGGGTGTGTGGCCCTCTCCTTCCAATGTGAAGAACAGTTTCAAGCAATTTTTGAAATAAATTTCATTATCTTATCAAACAGATTATAAAAATCTAATATGTTGTAGAGAAGACTTTTTTTTTTTTTTTTTTTTTGACAAAGTTGTAGAGAAGACTTTAAACAACATTTTTTCATGAGGCATCCAAGCCTAATTCATATTTTAGTAAGAGCAGAAAATCACCAAATACAACCCAAAATCTTGTCCGTTGAACAGTTCCAATGACTGTAGAAGAAAACCTAAGTGAACATCCAAATCTTCATAAAAAAACTTTGAAATTTTAGTATGCTGTCTACAATTTTTGCGAAGGAAGCATGGTCAGATTCCGAGCGGAAAAATTTATAAAAATAAATAAATAAGATAAATAGGTCATCGTTTTTTACTGCATTAGGCAGATTTCACACGGCAAAAGAATAGGCTTTCGTATCAACCACTTCACCTCAGAAAAGTCCAAAATTAAAGTATGATGTAGATCAAGATGTTTTGAACAACTTTCATTCATGAACTTTTGCGAGATTCGAAATATAGAAAGCCCTATAAAATCGGAAAATAGTGAAGGTCCAGCAGTACGCACACTATTCACACATAGGGCTTGGGTTTGGGCTTAACTCATCCAATTTCATCCAATTTGGGCCTAAACAAGCTTAATGGGCCTTTAATTGGGCATGAGGCCCATTGGGCTTCTAGTTTCTAACCCAATTTCACTTATCCAAGAATTCGGGGTTTATAGATAATTAAGAAATTTGATGAAGCAATGTCCAATGGTGGTCACTTAATCCTCTAAAGTCCAATATCCTTAATCGGACTAGAATTTGTCGTTGAAATCTATCAAATGTGGCTTTAGCAAAACAAAAACCAAGGGGCAGCCTTTAGGGATTTTGTGAGTTCAACCAGTGGTTGATTCGATATCCACCCATGTTTGAATCTTTTCAATTCATGAATGATTCTCGGTTGTTATGTAATCGTGAGAGAGCAATTGCTCATTTTGATGTACACAATCATTTGGAATAGGTTTAGGGTTGTTCGTAAATAATATAGTAATCATGCGGAATCATTCGCAATCAAATTATATATTATTATCAAAACGATTTATAACTGCTCCCAGATCAGTTTGAAATGGGTTAAGATTGTCCATCACTGATCCTTATAGTCGAATTGTCAATCCAGGATTGAGTTCTTTGGTCATGCACATCAAAATCCTAAATTGTCTTTCCTAATAGATTTAACACTCTTGAATGGTTCATGAACCAATTCATAGTCTAGTTTTACTAAGTGCACATTGATAGAAGTAAATCCCTTATTGTATCCTGATCGAATTTTGAGGATATCTCACCTTTTGAAACTCCTTATAATTATGGTAGGGAACCCAACCAATCGCCACTAAGCGTTGCATGAATATTTTGTTTCTTTCCTAACCGTTTGTCAAGATATGATTTCTGGGGAGAGAGAGAGTGTGTGTGTTTGTGAGTGTGTTTCGCCCCAAAAGCGAAAAATCTTCCACCAGAGATATAGACTCTGATTTTCTTTTTCTCTTCTGTGCTAATCTTGGACAGGAAAATGTGTGGCTTTTAATTAACTAAATGAAAGTAAAATGCGAATAGTAGAATGTAAAGTGCAGAGCAGGAATAATTGAAGGAAAATGAAGAGAGGTTTTATTAATACTTGTTCGATCCCCTTCAACAAGACACTATGGGGATCCCACTAGAATTTTTTACAAATAAATAGTTATACTCTACCAAACACGGACGTCCTCTCTGCAATGGAGATTTCCCCCTACCGCCTGAGTAGTCCTCCCCTACCTTATGGGTAGGTTTTCCTCACCTAAAATCATCTCTCCGTTGCCCATCTCTTCTGCTTTCCATCTCCGTAACACCCACTCCCACAGAATCGTGGGTTTTCGAGGATGGGTAGAGAAACCCTAATGTCTTTTTTTCCCCCTTTGTTTACACCATAAACCCACCTTCACTTCATCTCAGTTTCCCTCTACGCAGTCCATCTCGTTTCTTTTAGGCATTTCCTCCAGCTGATGTTGATTACTAGCTTCTCTTCGCTCGAATAGTACCAGATCTCCCTTCAATCGCAAAGATTTCATCGCTCAGTCCTTGGTGTTTCCACTGCTACATCAGGTCAGTCTTGCAACCCTAACGAGTTCCTGTTCCTGTAAACCAGAGATGGCCAATCAGGATGACGAAGAAAGGCGAGTGGCTGCCCTTTGTAAGAGTCTGGGCAATCTTTGGTCAGATGAAGATGCAGTCGAAATTATAGGTGATGTTCCTGAGGAAAACTTGCAGACCTGCCGAAAAACTCTGTTTGACAAGTTTTTCAATAAGACCAATATAAATTTCAATGGTTTTATGGGTGCAATGCAAAAAGCCTGGCGAACTGAAATGTTAACGTGTGCCACTATTGAACCAGGTTATTTCCAATTCTCTTTTCGATCGGAGGATGATAAACAGCGAGTGTATGACTCAGGACCATGGTCGTTTGGGCATAATCTGCTAGTCTTAAAGCAATGTGATCCCGACACTCCTGATATCTGTTATGACTTTAACAAGTGTGATTTCTGGGTAAACTTACTGGGCCTACCCATCGGGCGAGTAACAGAATCAATTGTTAGAGAAATAGCATCAAAGCTTGGCGAAGTAGCAGATGTAAAGTTGGCAGCCAAGGGGAATAGTAACTACAGAGTGGGCAGGGCTAGAGTTAAGCTGAATCTGGAAATCCCTCTGAAAACAGGTGTGTTGGTGAACTTTGACAGCAAAAGATTGTGGGTTGAATTTAAGTATGAAAGACTTCCGATTTACTGCTATTCATGCGGGAAGATCGGCCACTATGCCACCAATTGTCCAGAAATTCCATATGAGGAGACAGGGTTAGCAAGGAACTTACCTGGCAGATTTGGACACTGGCTCCGCGCTGAGGCACGCGAGTTGAGCCCATATGGCAAAATCTTCTATGGCAAGCAAGCAATACAGCCAGAGGAAGAGGAAAGTGTACCGGAGACACCCATTTAGCCAACCCCTAATCCAAAAACACATCAGAATATAATGCAGCAATCCCAACCTCTTGGCAATCTGGGCAATACTGAAACCATCAACTTACAGGAACACCATCACTCCATCTCTTCACAAGAATTAGTACTCTATGCAGAGAGGGGCCCCCAGAAGCGAGGTAGCAGCTGCCTCGATGATGAATCTGTTATGGTGATATATCAGGAACAGTTAAAAGTTGCTGAAGCAGACATGGAGGAGCAGAGAGCGGGGGAAAAAAACCAAACTAGGGAGAAAGCAAGAAGTACTAAGCAATCTTCCTCAAAAAAAGGAAAAAGATTCTGTCCCTATGGTGCTCAGTCATCAAAATCAGCAATGGTAGATACTAACGAGCTGGTTGAAACCCCTATTCGTGTGGCAAAAAAGTCTACTTAGTGGGCTCTGGTGGCTAGCCCTAATAAGCCACCAACTCATCCATGAAGGTTTTGAGCTGGAACTGTCAAGGGCTGGGCACCCCCTTGACAGTTCAAGCTTTAAGGGTCTTAACGACCTAGGAAAGGCCCAATATTATCTTTATAATGGAGACTAAAAATCAGGAGCAGAAGGTGCTAAATTTAAGGCGGAGGCTTCGATATCAGCATAGTTTCATAGTAAATCCAGAGGGGACAGCAGGGGGCTTAGCACTATTTTGGGATGATGAGGTATTCCTAACCATTGATTCCTTCACAGAACATATTATTTTCACCCAATGTCATCTGCAAACTAGCTACCAGCGTATGCACATTTCTTTTATATATGCACCGAATGACTTTAAGGAGCGAGTACTGGTTTGGGAGCATATCAACAGAGAGAGTCATCTTTATCAATTGCCATGGTTGTGTATAGGGGACTATAACGAGATCCTATATCAATGGGAAAAAGTGGGCAAGAAAAGAGTTGAAAATTACCGGATTGCAGCTTTCAGGGACTTCCTCAACAACTGTTCTTTGCTGGATATGGAATGCAAAGGGTGTGCTTACACCTGGACAAATAAGAGACAAGGAGAAAACCTGATTAAGGAACGTCTCGACAGAGTGTTATGCAATTCAGATTGGCGAATTAAATATCCCAAAGCAGAATGCATAGCCATACCAGCAATCGGTTCTGATCATATTCCAATTATTCTATCTACTAGTCCGCCAACACAAAGGAAGAGGAAGACTTTTAAGTATGAAGCCTTTTGGGCAGAGGAGGAGGAATGCAAGAGTCTTGTTAGGAACACTTAGTCTGAATCCAATTCCTTCCAGCTCAGCGTGGCTGAAAAACTGCAGAACGTGGCAAATCAGTTAGTAAAATGGAGCAAAGGCAAATTTGCAAATGCAAAGAAAAGGCTAACTTGGCTGAATAGTGAACTACAAAGACAAATGAATGGTAGCGGGCTCCCCCAAGAAAGCAAGGCAATCAAAGAACTCACAAAAGAAATTGAACAGCTGTGGCGACAAGAAGAAATGTACTGGGGAATGCGTGCCAGAATTAAGTGGTTAGCTTGGGGAGATAAAAACACCAAATTCTTCCACGCTACAACCATTCAAAGACGAACCAGAAACCAGATTGTGATGCTGAAAAACTCCGAAGATCAATGGGTGCGAGATGAACAGCAACTAAAAGAGGTGACAAACACATACTTCAAAGGGTTATTTGAATCAGCGGGGCCACGCAACTTTCAGCCCCTTCTACAATAAATACCAACCTCGGTGAATGCGGAAATGAATCAAAGACTAGTAGAACCCGTTTCTATGGAAGAGATTATGCAAGCTATGCAACAACTAGGAGCCCATAAAGCTCCAGGTCCGGATGGTATGCATGGCCTCTTTTTCAAAACTCATTGGCCAGACATTTCTCAAGATATTTACACAGAGATTCAGAGTTTTTTTAATACGGGCTACCTCAATCCAGCAATGAACAGCACGCTTATCACCCTTATCCCCAAAGTCCCAAACCCAGAAAAGTTGGAACATTTTCGTCCCATTAGCCTCTGTAATTTCGTTTACAAAATCATCTCAAAAGTGTTGACAAATAGATTAAAGCCCCTGCTACCAACTCTAATTGCTGAAGAGCAGAGTGCATTTGTGGAAGGAAGGCTGATACAAGACAACATATTGATGGTACAGGAAGTACTCCACAGACTACGAACCCGGGAGAGAAAAAATAAGTTTCAAGCACTCCTAAAGCTAGATATGCAGAAGGCGTATGACAGGATCGAATGTGATTTTCTTAATGCATGTCTAACCAAAATGGGTTTCTGCGCTCAGTGGGTACAATGGGTGATGCAATGCGTTTCAACTGTCACTTTCAATGTGAATTTTAATGGGGAGCATTTACCTTCTTTCAAGCCTACACGTGGAATCCGACAAGGTGATCCTCTCTCTCCATATCTATTCATATTAGTAGCAAATGTTCTATCCAATATGATGGGTAAAGCAGTTGAAGATGGCACTATTAGGGGAATCCGGCTGAATAGTAGATGTCCCACTCTCTCACATTTACTCTTTGCGGATGACTCAATCTTTTTCCTCCATGGATCAATCCTAGAGTGTCAAAACTTGGCCACTATTCTACATGAGTATTGCTATGCTTCTGGCCAGGCCATCAATTTAAACAAATCTGGTATATATTTCAGTAAATGCTGTCCACCAACCTTGAGGCACAATATGGCCAATGAATTGAGAGTTCCAGAAATTGCAAAAACGGGGAAATATCTAGGGTTACCGACGGATTGGGGCTGCTAAAAAAAAGACATGTTTGCGTGGATAATTGCAAGGGTAAACAGAAAGTTAGAAAGCTGGAAGGAACATTTGTTATCAAAAGCAGGGAAGGAGATCTTGATAAAATCAGTTGTACAGGCCATCCCTCAATACGCCATGGCCATTTTTAAGATCCCTGTCTCCATATGCAAAGCTATCGAGAGGAGGATTGCCAATTTCTGGTGGAAAACAAATAGTAAAAAGGCTGGAATCCATTGGAAGAATTGGGAAGCTTTGAAATTCAGAAAGAATGAGGGAGGCTTAGGTTTTAAAGACTTAATCGATTTCAATACAGCTATGTTGGGCAAACAAGCGTGGCGCATTTCACAAAACCCTCAATCCTTACTGAGTAGAGTGATCAAAGGTCTCTATTTCCCTCATGGAGACTTCTGGAAAGCTGGACGCAGATCTCGACCTTCATGGGGATGGCAAAGTATAACTCGGGGTAGGGATTCTATCAAGCCACACACTATGTATTCAGTTGGGAATGGTAAAACTCTATCAATCCGAGCAGACAAATGGATAACAAGTGGCCCAATTGGAGGTCCGGCATCAGAAAATGAACCAGAACATGTTGACGCTCTAATCGAACCTAGTAACAGCAAATGGAAAACCCAGTTGGTGGAATCGATGTTCGAAGACAGAGTCGCTAAGGAAATTCTTGCAACAGCTATTGGAGGGCCAAATTCGACAGATAAACTTGTCTGGATGCACAGTAATTCTGGTCTTTACTCAGTGAAAAGTGGCTACCACACAGTCAGAAAACATACAGCAAGCATAGGCCATACAGCGACCTCATCGCATCACACCAATCCAGATCTATGGAAACAAATTTGGCAAGTAAAAACTATCCCGAAAATTAGATTTTTTCTCTGGCAAGCCTCTCAGAATGCTCTTCCTACACGGGAAAACTTATATAGAAGAAAGATCGTACCAGATCCCATATGCCCCATCTGCAACAAAGAGACTGAAACCGTAGAACATCTTCTGCTTCTCTGTCCATGGACAACTCAGATCTGGAATTCCGAAGTCCTGCAGATCAAGATCTCAAGATATGGGTTAACTCGGTTTGAAGATTGGCTCGCTAAACTTAAAGCCAACACTAACCATGCGAAGAAGTTCGAACAAGTTGTGGCGGTTCTATGGAGCATCTGGAAGGGGCGCAACTTGTTCCTATTCGAGCGGCGTCCCCTGCACCCACAGCAGATTATTTTTCAAGCGCAAGCCATCTATGACGCCGATAGCTCCGAGACCCAACTTCAACAAAAAGACAGGACGCTTACCAACAAGGCCGATCGATGGCTCCCACCGCCTCTTCTAAAGTTGAAGGTAAACATTGACGCCTCTTTCGTGGAGCAAATCGCCGTGGAAACAGAGACCAGCGGTAATCAACAAAACAGAGCAGCAGTGGCGTGCATATGCAGGGATCACCGAGGGTGTATGGTTGATGGACTTGCGAAAGTAGTGGAGGCGTCTTCGGCGGAACAGGCGGAAGCTCAAGCTATGTTGGAAACCCTAGATCTGCTTGCAACCCGTGTGGAACTCCCTCTGGAAGTACAAACCGACTGTGCTGCGCTCGTGCAAGGATTCTCCTCTGCGACAAAAGTCAACTGGCGCACTCAAGTTCTCCTGGACCGGGCCCGTGAAAAAATGAAGACATTTCGGGACATCTCCCTGGCCCACTGCAGTCGGACATCAAACCGGCCCGCTGATTGGCTTGCGAAGGCCTGCCGGTCCAATTTTCTTCCCTCCAATTGGCTGTTCCACCCCCCGCCTGCTTTACTCGATTTACTATGCTTTGATGTTCCTGATGTAATCGCCTTATACAATGGCTAAGTAATTTATAGTAAATCGCATTTCTCGTTTAAAAAAAAAAAAATACCAAACACGGTTGCTACTGCAAATCCTCCGAGAGATTAGGCGTGCTTTTCGTGTAACATTCACTGCGCATAATGCTCGATATCCTCCAGCAAAAATCGGCACTCTCCTAATCCTCCATCACTTGGCAAAATTCTGAAATGATGACGCTCTTCCGTCGTCGACAGCTCCTTTCCCCCGGCGGCAATATAATTTCCGAGTCAACCACCTTAACAGTGCTTTCTCCACATGCATTTGACCCTAATTTCCAAAAGCAATCGCAATGTCTCTGAATAGAAAATCCACCAAATCGATATTGAGAATTAATGAACTCTTCCACAATCCCTGGCCTTACGGTCTAAGGCGGAACACGGTAATAAGGGCTCCCGTGAGGAGTGGGATTTGGCCGGGGAGGGCAGGGTGTGTAAGGCTTGAGCCGTGTGGGACGGCCACAACCGAACGTGTTTCGATCCTTACCCCCATTCATGGCGGCTTCAGGGGGGACGGAGGCCAGCATGCTGGCCAGGGCATCATGCTCCGGGTCCAGCACCGCCATTGGCTCCACCTCCGTTTGCTGGTAGGCAATGAGGCACTTGCCTCCGTAGCATCCCCACGAAATGGTGGCGTTGCCGGCTTCCAGAGCGGCTCTCGCTCCGTGACGGCCGGTCAGAGCAATCACTGTGGTCGTGAGCAGGCACCACGCGAGGAAGAAACGAGTGGTGGCGACATTATCGAATTCCATATGCTCTCTCTCAAGGAAGAGTTATGGATGACTAGCTCTCTGGTTACTGTCGATCTTTATTTATAGGACGTAATAGGAGGGATGGACGGACAAAGGTCACGGTTGGCAATACATTGCATGATACTCCAACAGGCCGTGCAATGTTGCGCGAAAATATAAATTTCCTTCGTAACAATTTATTTTCCTCTAGTTAATAATTTATTCGATGTAACTATCTTTCTTTTAAAGGATAAATTTTAGGCATAATTTAATCATACATCATGAAAAATTATGATTCATCGTCCTCCAATAATATCGCAACATTACAATTTCTCATCATAAATTTGATTTTCGTATAATAAGCTCATAAGTAGTACATTAAGGGATTAATTTGGGAAAAAAAGAATAAAAAATTTCTGTCAATTCATATTCATTTTTTTTTTCATATTTAAAACGAATTCTTCTATGCTTTAAAATGATTATAAGGTAAGTTGAAAAATGAAAAAGTTTTTTCAGTTTTAGATTTAGCAAGTAACAAAACAAAGCAGGGGAAAAAAAAGAGGGGAAAAACTGAGCGATATAGAATCTCATGTTTGTTTGGTAACAAAAGGAAAGAGAATTTTTTTTTCTTTTAAATGACATCGGAAAATTAATGTGCCGGGAAGTTCTCACCGCAACCATCGTCGCCTCCAACCCCATCGCCGGCGACAACAAAGATGCCCCGACTGATTGCGGCAGGTCTGCTCCCTCCCTCTCCCTCTCCCCTCTCAATACCGCCGTCTCTTACTCTCTTTGTCATCTGCGACTCGCTCAGTTATGACTAATCATTGTCAATCCATACAAAGCATCTCAGCCATGTACATTAAATAAGATTCCACCCCCATGACGAGGTTCCTGTGTCCTAAGATCACTCCAATCCGATGCGGTTTGGAGCACTGATCTACTAAATTCAAATCGAAGCGCTGCTCCAGCCAACCAATACCTTTGCAGGGTGGGACTTAGTTTTCATGATTAATGAATCATGTCTACTATGGCCAATTGCAAAATGTTGTTTTGGCTATGCGTGAGCTGAAAACGAGAGCACTTAAAAGCCGTGTCTGTTCGCAAATCTCACGCGTTAGCGGAGATGGCCTAAAGCCACAGGCGTGGTGGGGGGACTATTTTTGGACTTAAGCAAACTAACCACGAATCTTAGAAAGTTCTTGTGAGTTCTCTGAATATGGATGTAGAAGTGTACTCGAAGTCTTAAATTTTGTATACAAAATGTAATTGAGTCTAAATTTTTTTAATCGATCTAGTTAAGTCTCAAATCTTTTTTAAGAAGTGTAATCAAGTCCATTCGACTATGCCACGACCTAACTTTTCTATATGGAGGGAAAAAGACATCCTACACGATGAGCTTAAGACACTTGATTAGGCACGTGCTCTACCAAGCCTTAACCCACACGACATTAGATTATTCAATATTAAATCAAATTGATGCTTTGATGGTTTTCAAGTGAGAGTCGCACTAGCTTATTAGGATTTGTTAGGGCGCGCATGACAAAATTTCTATTCCAGAAATTGATTTCTGGCTAGAAATTGATTTCTCAATTTCTATTCCCCGGACAAGTTTCTAAGCAAAGAAACCCATTTAATAACGACTCAAAATTTATATTTCTGAAACAGAAATCCGTTTGATAACAAAATAAAATTTCTATTTCTAGGAATAGAAATTGATTAGATAACAACATAGGAAATCCTCAAATACAAAATAATAGTCGAAATAATACTAATACATTACAAAAGTTGAAAATACAATTTTATGGAATTTCCGGCATATTATTATCCCTTGCCATTTTATTGGCAATGGTTTTCCTAAGCGTATTTATTTGGTTTCCCTCATCAGTCAATGTATCGTTTGCAAGCTTGTCTTGCGTAAGTTCAGACAAGTACTGCGGAAGCATGAATATGGGTGCCATCAATGGCGCCTATATAACCCTGTCATTTTATCAAAGACTAGTATTATACAAGATTATCAACAAAATAAAATTGATGGTGTAAAGGAATATATGAGAATCCTACCTTGAAGTGAAGTTTATAGTTAGGAACCAATCGGGGGAAGGTCGGCTTATTTTGATTCTCGAATTGAATTAGTCCAATTGCTTATCCCTAATTTCTTTATTATTGCTCACTGAACCTTTAATGGCCCTTGCATAGCAAAGAGAGAGATTCTCTTGAATCTCTTGCCTTCGAATTAAAATTCAAGATTGTGTAGCAATCTAATTATTTTGATTTTGCAAAAATTTTGAATCCGTAAAGAAACAAGGTTAAATTTCTAGGCACGTTTTTTATTCATCTATTGCGTAAGAACTTTTTCTTCAACTAGCCATGTGCATGCCATTTCTAGGATGAAAGAGCCCCATTGTTTCTAAGTAGGCATTTAAGAACTTTGGTTGTTTTTTAAAATTGGGGACCCATTCGATTGCCTTTCATCATAATGAGGAAGTTATCAAAAAAAATTGAAAAAAAAAAAAAAAAAAACACGAGCAAAATAAGAAAAAGAAAATTAGCAATAATTTGTGAAGTTGTGGTTATGAGTGAACTAAGTTAGCAAGGAAGCACAAGGTTCTTTTATATGGTCTGATTTCAGCTTCTGAATTCTATTTCAAAAACTGAGAAGTTAAAAATTTCAACTTCTGATTTCTTCGATTTCTCTATTTCTAGAATAGAAATGCGTTTAAATAAATCAAATGCGTTACCAAAGGGATTTGTTTCAAACCTGTTCCGAGAAACAGAAAAATCAAGAAATAGAAATTTTGTCATGACCCTTAGAGTATACTCCACTTCCTACACAACTAGAGAATTTATGATTGTGAACTTGATTATATTAATTAATCAACTAGTGCTCTTTTTGTACTTAATCTTGTTCCACTACAACACATGCTCAAGAAAGATGCATCTCCGTGATGACCACAGCAAACTAAGCTTATCTACCAACATGTAAGGTTATCATGTGAGTGCATAGTTATTAAAATAACAATCAACGGCCCAAGAAGTATTAGATAAAAATGCAAAGAAATAAGAAAATGTCATTCCTATCTAGGCTAAAGAGAACCAATAATTAATGTATTAAAAGCACACAATTAAGTGATAATCGAAATAGAAGTGTACAAACTATGACCTAGCATTTGTCTCTAACAATAAACCCTATGATAAAGCTCTACAAGCTTGTTCAATTTTAAGCACAGCTTTTTTTTTTTTTTTTTTTTTTATCAAGGATTTTCACACATTTTAAGAGGAAACTACTCAAGAACTAATTTTTAAGCTTTTTCCTAATTTTTAGAAGAAATAAAAAAATATTCCGAATTTTTTCGTAATCTTTTTATTTAAAAAATTAATTTAATTTTTTAATCCGAAAATAGGAAGTCGGGCTGGGATGTTGAGGGCAGTCTGAAAATGGGCTGCGACTGGGCTCAAGATACTAGGCCGCGTATATATAACATGAAGAGCGGAGAAAAAGAAGGAGATGCGCGCACCTTACCCTAGATTGGATGGCTGGGACACGCGGATAAGATCGGACGGCTAGGAGTTGCACGCTGGATCGGATGGCTCCCGATCTCCCATCTCTTCAGCTGAATCGGACGCTCCCCGTCAGGCCACGTTGTGCATAATGCTATACATGATGGCCTCAAACAACATTAGTGCATCACAAATCATAAAGTAAAACCCCGAATTGAAGATGATGCTCTACGCTTAATTACGAATTGGCATGTTTTGTTCATGAATTGATCACATAGGGATAGCAGTGTATCTATATGATATACAGCCGGCCAGTGCATCGTGGAGAGTGGATTTCCCACCCGGATGGCCCCATGATGGCCAACACCTCGTTGGGTTGGGCGAAACCCTTGAGCCCCTGGACGATGGGTATGCACCCATCTTCGTGGTCTCCCACGGTCACCGACACGTCTAGCAACGTCAGCGAGATTGCTCTCCTGTTTGACCTCGACTTTGGCTCGAGATGCATCGAATCCCGCACACGAGGACCAAGAACAACTCCATGACAATCGCATTTTGGGTCGACGAGTGTCTCCGCCTCCTGCGAACTGAGACCTGATGAGGAATCCATGCAACGTAGGTTTGCTCAAAAGTGAGTAGGGAGTATGACGGGTTAATGCCAATTTTGGCCGAGCTCCGAGGGCATGTATGGATGACGAATCTGCCAACACAAGATTTCTAAATAGCTTGGGAACGAGGAGGAAGGTCTGGACCTATTGTATCGTTCCGTTTGGGCGAACGTACGAAGGTAGCGAGAGGAGAAAGGCATAGTACAAAATTCAGTGATTATTACGAAAAATACGAGTTGGACGGGATTGATCCACAAGAAAATTAGCATCTTCTCAGCCTAAGATCAAGGACGGCGAGTTGTCTTGCTTAGCGGTGACACAATAGGTCGACCAACCCCAGTAAAAAAAAAAGTAGAAAATATTAGTGTCGTCGATTTTGAGGTTTTACTAATGCATTCAAGTCTAATCTCTCTCTCTCTCTCAAATCGAGCCATTCCGAGAGAGAATCATGTCAAGAAGAGCTTAGGTCAACCACACGGCAAGATATCCCAACAATGTAACACTAAGCATGTCGAAGATAACTCAATTTATTGGAAAACTTTAAAAAGAAGAGGAAGAAAGAATTGACTAATTTCACCTCTGACCTATATTTGGTGGGGATGATTAGAAAAGAAAAGAAAGGATTTGCATTTTTATGAGAGAAATCGAAAGAAAAAAAAAAATTGAAAGGATTGAATTATAATAGCATCGCTTTGGATGTTAGCGAGAGAAAAAAAAAAGGAAAAGAATGCATCTTGATGTAAATATTTTTTTGTGCATTTAGAAATAAGATATAAAACAAGGGTATAGGTGAGCGAGAATAAAAGAATTTGTTTATTAATATACAAATTTCTCCCGAGATTAAAAACGTATGTAAAAATGACTTTATTGATGCATTGCCCTCCTCTTTACTTTCCATTCAAAAAAGTTCATATTTTTTTTTTAAATTCCCTTTTTCTTTCCTCCTAATCCCTCCAATAAAATCACGTACTAGTGATTGCGAACTAGAATAGGATAACGAAGGATTTTCTTTATAGCAGTTGCATCTTGAGCCTCAACCGCCACCTAGAAATGTATCCTCATCTTTGGAGGATCAAATAATAAGTTGAATTAATCCATGTAACCTAAGTCGAAAATACCAGCAAATCCGAATCCAAAAGCGCTTGGAATAGGGATGGAAGTCGCACCATCTGTAAGACACTGTTAATCCACGCTGGCTATTTCATTCTAAATTTAAGTAAACTATGTTGGACCTTATTATCCACCATGTCAATACAGCAAATCGGCACTTGCTAAGAGCTGCGTGGCGGCGAGTGCATTGGAGAGTGTCCTCTGTTCAATTTGAAAGCGAAACATGTGAGAACGAAACTATCATATCCATCCCATGTTTCGATTACATCGAGGGAATCGAAATCAAACTGTCCTGTGCCTGGCTGTTGTTGTCACTTGTGGATGCGGGTGCCAGTGAAATGACAACGAAAATTTTGCCATTTTCCGTTCGACGTATAGTCACCAATTGGAGATGAAATGGTGTTTCTGTGTTATATATTCGAGTCCTAACGCGTCTGGTTGTCGGATTCGGCTGATCTCATCAGATTTGAGAAGTTTTGATCGAGATCAAATTGGAAGATTGCTTTCGCTTGTCCATCACTTCTCATGTCAAAATAAAATTGACTGAGATCCAATGATTCATTGACATAAAATGGGATTAAAGCATGTGGTTAGGTCCATTACTCGCTGGAGTCAATGTCCATGCAGAAAAATGGAACTAATAAGTTACATGGTCATTTTCTTCTATAGGCTCAAACAAACAGCTTGTGTCAAAAAAGGGAAGATATGGGAGGAAGGAAAGAAGGAAAGTGAAGAACATGCGAGGTAAGAATAATGATTGTCTTACTTGATCTCCCCAAGTTTAAGTCCATAAATAAAACATGATTTAATAATATAATATTTTAATCAGCTCTCTCAAGCATAAGTTAGATTTTGATTCGAAATTAAAGCGTGAAAACATATAATAAGAATTAGAGGTGAACATGGTTCAAGGGTAAAATCAGGAATCTAAGACTTTGAATTGGTCCAATTCCAAGTTCTAAGATATGCATGATGAGTTTCAGGTTTGAAGAATTAGCAAATTTATTGCAACGAGTAGGTTTCAAATTCCAAGTGCAACTTGAATGGAACCCAAAACCATTCACCTCCATAAAAGTGGCAAATGAATGGCCTAAAATGATTTGAATTTGAGATCTTCGCCTCTAATACCATGTGAAATATTATGAGTTCACAGCAGATTATTTTAAAAAGAATAAATTGATAAATCAAGGCATAATTTCATATTCTAAAATTTTAGTACTACATCTAATTTAGAAAAAAAAAAATTGATCATTTTACGTGAACAATTACACATGGATAACGAGGAAAAATCATCACTTCAGGCATTTACCTCCAATTATTTCCTCTCTTTGCAAATATTAAGAGTGGGAGCTAGCTATTTTTTCTCGTCGTCCGCTTCTTTTCCTCCAACTTTCTTTCCCTTTAATACCTTTTCCTCTCAAATCCCTAACTTCTGATTCAAACGGAAGATTTGAGGCCAACCTCTAATAAAAATTCTTCAACATCTCTAAGAATTTTCCCGATGGCCATCTATGAATCACAGTAGCAGCCCATTAAGAAATGATCGGAAATAATAACATGCATATTGTGTTTGAAGAATATAAGAGCATGAGTCGACATCCTGTAGCGTTATAATAGCGTTATAATATCTCTGTTTCTCATTCGAAATTATTCAATTTTTAAGTTATTATACGTAAAACGAGAACAATCAACACGTTCAGAATTGCAAAACTTTTATAGCTAATTCCTTAACAAAACTCCTCTCCAGACGCTTGCTAACATTTTTGGTTTTTTCTGTTAGTACATCGTGGGAGCACAATGAAGGGAGCTTGTCAGGTTGCTCAACCGCCCTTGTCAGACAGATAAGCACGTGGTCCTCCTTCCGTGCAAATTCAATAATTCAGTGGAAGATGAGCAGTACGCATCATAAAGAAAAGGGGAAGGACCAGACGAGGCCATTAAAGTTGTTTTATCTGCCGTCTTCTAAAGATGGGCACGTGAGCTTTCAGGTACGATGGGGATTGCTCGAGATTCGGACGGGAATGTCGGCAATGCTTTGCGTATCTAGAAGGTGGACCTCGTCGCTGTAGACAATCTGAGAAGGAGAATGCTCGTGAATTTTGCACTGGACCAATTGTAAACAATGCGACGGGATTCTGTTAAACGCAACTTGTTCAAAACCCAAAACCCAATTGTGATTTGTCATTGTCGCTTAGGATATGTTATTGGAAATCTCCATGATTATTAATATCTTTCAAGATTATGTACATATCTAATTTGATTGTGCATATCCTTAATTGATATGTTATCTTCAATTATCATCTCATAAAACTTATAAATAGACCGATGTAATCCTCATTATGAATTTATTGAATTATACAAAAATTTCTCAAATTCATCTTCCTCATTGTTATTATTTTTTAACTCTGTAAATTAATTTGGTAGGCCTACAACACAACAAACAAACAATAACATCGAAAGAAAGAAGTTGTAAAGCCTCGAGTTGCGGAATAATCGCATTTTTAGGACATACAAGTATTTTCTTGCACATGCATTACATCCTATCTTCGAAAATCAGTCACACAATGACGATACATCTCTGAAAAGAAAATCCACTAGATGATATTTGAGAATTTAACCAGTAATTCCACGGTCCATGGTCTTACCCTCCGCCGTGATTACAAGGGCTGGAGCGAGCGCCAGAATTTTTCTCGGGAACGCATGGCGTGATGCATCCCTTCCCTATACAGCCACAATTGGCGGGCTAGTCCCAATTCCCGATCCAGGTCTGAGGACCAACATGCTACTACCTAAGGCGTGCTCCGGGTCCAGCACCGCCATCAACTCCACCTCCAGTTTCTGGTAAGCGATGAGGCACTCGAGGGTGAATGGTGGTGTTGCCGGCTTCCGGAGTGGCTCTCTCTCCATGGCAGCCAGTCGGTGCTATCGCCGTGGCTGCAAGCAGACACCACGGGAGGTCAAAACAAAGGCCAACTTCCATGTGCTCTCTCTCTCTCTTTCTCTCTCTTTCTCTCCACATAGAGTTATGGATGATTGGCGTTATTGTAGATCTTTATCAAATGAATGGGACATGCATAGTACAGACAAAGGTCACGGGGAGACATTACACCACATGATGCTACAACGGGCCATGCAATGATGTTGCGCAAAATCTAATGCGCATTCTAATGAATTTTTTATCATTAGAATTTAATCATATACAAGAAAATTATAATCGAACGCATCATCTGCCTATAATACCATAACATTGTGATTCCTTGCCATAAATTTGATTTCCTTATAATTAACTCACAAATGGTCCACTAATGGATTAATTTTAAAAAAAATTAAAGTACACTCCTATGCTTAAAAATGCTTAAAAGGTAAGTCAGAAATCAACAAGTTTCTTCGGTAATTATATTTGGGAGCTCATCTGTGTAACGAGATATTCACATTTCCAATCTAACTAATCATCGTTGAGTCACACAAAACGTCTTGTTCACATACGCCAAATAAGACTCCACCCTAAGGCTATGTTTGGTCATCTGGATTTCTAATCGGGATAGGACTGGATAGGATAAGATATGAAATCCTAGAATTTTTTTTTATCCTGTTCATTGTTTGGTGAATCATAGTATTAAAGGCGGATATATTCACATTATATCATGTATATTTTTTTTATATAAACGGCATATCATTATAAACGAACCTAAATGTTTATAAACAGAGATAGTAAAAATCTCTCGTAACACTATTCCTTAATTTATTTTTATTTTATTTTCCCCTTTTTATATTATTTTCTTTATTATTTCTTTTTTTCCCCTTTCATCATTCTTTAATAAAATTTTATCAAAGAGTAAATTGTACTAACATACCTAAAATACAAAAATACCTAAAATATATAACAAATATAAATATTTATTTTATAGATTGAATGTTTATTATAAGATAGAATTCAAGTTGAATATATAAATTGAAATAAGATTAATTCAAAATAAAGTTCTATTTTTTATTTTTAATTTCTTAAAATAGAATTCAAATATTATTTATATTGAAGTGTTGTAAAATATCGCGTGGCGAATATATAATAGAGAAGAGATTTGAGAAGAGAAAGCAAGTGAACACTAGAGATAGTAGCAGATGAGAGAGCTTTATTTCTAGTATCTCACCATTTGTTATGTTTCGTGTGATTGTCTATTGTACATCAAAACTAAACTCCTATTTATAGGAGAACAAGAATGTACTTATCATTAATATCAATGTATCGAATGATACATGTACGGGATAAGGGAGACGAACGTTCATTGTATAGGGAGATGTACTTAGAACATTTGATACAAATGTACCATAATAAGTACATTGGATAAGATGAATATAATGAATATTCATTCATGTATTATATCCATTCATGTATTTCATAACACTCCCCCTTGAATATTCATCATATTCATTACAAATGTGCATTGAATGATACTGCCTCATTAAAAACCTTAAGTCGGAAAAACCCAGTGGGATAAAAACCGGACAAAAGGGAAAAAGAGTGCAGAGCACACATGTTATGATATCTCCCTTTTATGGATGCATTAATTGCCTCGTTAAAAACTTTAAGCAGGAAAAACCCTATGGGAAAAAACCGGACATAAAGAAAAAAGAGTGCAATGTATATATAACCACTCCTGGGACTAATCATTATTGCATCTTGTGAACTAGTCGCATATCAATGCTGCAATGCATAGTTCATAATATCTCCCCCTCAATAGAGCCATATAACCACTTCTGGGGCTAATTAATCTTACATCTTATGAACTCGCCTCATACCAATGCCATATACTAATTTCTCAAAACTTGATGTTGGCAATGATTTGGTAAAAAGATCTGCAAGATTATTTATGGATCGAATCTGTTTAACATCAATTTGTCAACTTTTTTGGAGTTCATGAGTATAGAAAAATTTTGGCGAGATATGCTTGGTCCTATCACCTTTGATATATCCTCCCCTGACTTGTGCAACACAAGCAGCATTATCTTCATAAATTATAGTGGGAGAATTGGTAACCGGTATTAAGCAACAAGAATTATGAATATATGTTATAACGGATCTTAACCAAACACACTCTCTTCCAGCTTCATATAAAGCAATAATCTCAGAGTGGTTAGAAGATGTAGCTACTAGCAATTGCTTCGTAGAACGCCAAGAAATAGCGGTGCCGTTATAACAAAATAAATACCCGGTTTGAGAGCGAGCCTTATGTGGATCGGATCTATATCCAGCATCAGCATATCCAACTAAACCAGAGTTAGTGGAATCATTGGAATAATATAATCCCAAATCTATGGTTCCTCGGAGATAACGGAAAATATGTTTAACTCAATTCCAATGTCTCCGAGTTGGCTCAGAACTAAAACGTGCCAATAAATTTACCGCAAAAGCGATATCTGGTCTCGTACATTGTGCCAAGTACATCAAAGCCCCAATTGCATTGAGATATGGTACTTCAGGACCAAGTATCTCTTCATCAGATTCTCTAGGACGAAATGGGTCCTTTTGGGGATCCAGAGACCTTACAACCATAGGGGTGCTCAATGGATGAGCTTTGTCCATGTTGAAACGTTTAAGCAATCTTTCAACATATGCTGATTGATGGACGATTATTCCATTTGATTTATGCTCAAGCTCTAGACCAAGACAAAGTTTGGTTTTACCCAAATCTTTAACTTCAAACTCCATTTTCAAATATTCAGCGGTTTCAGCTAACTCTTCTGGAGTTCCAATTAAATTTATATCGTCGACATAAACTGCTATAATAGCAAATCCAGTTTCTGATTTCTTAATAAACACGCATGGGCAGATATGATCATTTTTGTACCTTTCCTTAATTAGGTACTCACTTAGGCGTTGATACCACATGCGATCGGATTGCTTTAACCCGTACAAGGATCTTTGCAATTTTATTGAAAATAAATTGCGGGGAGTGCATGCTTCAGGCATTTTGAATCCCTCAAGAATTTTCATAAAAATATCAGAGTCTAATGAGCCATATAGATATGCCGTCACAACGTCCATAAGACGCATTTCCAATCTTTCAAAGATTGCTAGGCTAATGAGAAAACGAAATGTAATCATATCCATCACAGGTGAATATGTCTCATTATAATCAATCCCAGGTCTCTGGGAGAATCCTTGGGCAACAAGTCGGGCTTTATACCTGATAACCTCGTTTTTCTCATTTCGTTTTCGGATAAATACCCATTTATATCCAACGGGCTTTACATTATCGGAGATACGAGTTACAGGTCCAAAAACCTCTCGTTTAGTTAGGGAAGCTAATTCAGCTTTAATTGCTTCCTCCAACTTATGCCAATCTTGCCTTTGACGACATTCAATAATAGATTTCGGTTCACAATCATCATCCATAATTTGATGAGCAACTGAGAATGCAAAAACATCATCAATGATGATTTCATTTCGATCCCAAATTTCATTACAATATGTAATGGAATTCTCAGTATTCCCGGGGCTAGTGCTCCTTTCATGGGTTTGCGCCTCTTCAGGGGCAATAAGCTCTTTGGGAGTAAGCACAACGCCAGGCTCTTCTGGAGCGGATTCTTGATTCTTTCCCATTCGTTTTCGAAGAATAATACTTTTTGATCCTATCGGTATACCACACTTCAAGTGCGCAAGTAAACGTGCAAATGTGACATTGCGCGTAGATAATAGGCAAACATGGGACCATCTACAGGATGCGTCCACTAATACCATAAAATATCTAAATGATCCACTCGGTGGTTGTATTGGTCCACAAATATCACCCTGAATTCTTTGCAAGAATAAAGGAGATTCAAAATTAACCTTTGTTATAGAAGGTTTAATAATTAGCTTTCCTTGTGAGCAAGCCTCACAATTATAATCTTTGGACAACAATACCTTTATATCCTTTAAAGGGTGTCCTTTTGTATTTTGAATTATCCTACGCATCATTGAAACGCCAGGATGACCAAGGCGATCATGCCACAGTCCAAACTGATCAGGGCTTACCAATCTCCAGGATGTGGTAGCGTAGGTTTCAACAGCTTTAATCATGACACAATACAAACCCATAGAAGAAGCTTCTAGCTTCTCATGGATGGTCTTCAGGCCCATCTTATAAGAGGAAATGCCAATGTATTCCTTATCTTGCTCATAAATAGTATCAATATGGTACCCATTACGGCGTACATCTTTGAAACTGAGCAGATTCCTTTTTGATCGAATGCTTAGAAACGCATTCTCAATATGCAGGATTGTACCATTTGGCAAAATAATTATAGCATTCCCAAAACCATCAATAATCGAAACAGGACCTGATATTGTATGGATTTGTGCCTTACGCAATGTCATACTCGAGAAAAAGTGTCTACTACAAAATATAGTATGTGTTGTTGCACTATCAAGCAAACAAACATCTTCCTTTTTCTCTGTATTTTGCATTTATATTGATAACTTCAGGTGTCAAGTATCATAAAAGTTGCATAATAGTTATATAGTCGAATAAAATTTCAAAGATAAATATTATATAAAGTTCATAAGTATTTCATAAAGAACAATAAAAAAAGTAATACATTTAAAGCGAAATAACATAAAATTCAAAGTTCAAATTATCACCCACCAAATCTGATTCATCAAAGTAATCAGAGGTCCTCAAAGAAATCAGAGACATCCAATGATGCATTTGCTACTTCAGGAGCAAGAGGAGTCCCACCAACGGAGATATTATTGGCCTCAATAGTGGTTATGGCAGTAGGATTGATTTCAATGGCATGAGATTCACCACGCTTGCCCGTATGCTTTAAAGATGCCTGGTATAGGTCAACAAAGTGTTTTGGCGTACGACAGGTACGTGACCAGTGCCCAGTCATGCCACAGCGATGACAAATACTTTCATTAATCACCTTATTTTGCTTCTTTTCTTTGCCATGATTCAGGCCAAAGTTTGATTTCTTAGGGCGGTTAAATTTCTTGCCATCCCTTTTAGGATTATATTCTTGCCTGCGCTTATAGCCCTTAAAATGGCCAGTATTTTTCTCAAAGTTAGCATGTGCTTCAGGCAATGCTTTTGAGCCAGCAGGTCTAAGATCATGATTTTTGAGCAGCAATTCATTAGTTTGCTCGGCGAGTAAGAAGTACAGAAATTAATTCAGAACATGTGGTGGCGCGTTGCCGGTATTCTTTGTTGCAATACAATATTCGAAGCATGAAAGGTGGAGAAAGTTTTCTCAAGCAATTCTGCATCAGTGAGTTTGATACCGTATAACTCAAGTCGAGAAACGATATCAAATAAAGCAGAATTATAGTCGACAACGATTTAAAATCTTGCGATCGAGATTTTGCCAATCATATTGTGCTTGAGGGAGGATAACGGTTTTTGTATGATCATACCTATCCTTCAACCTCCTCCACAAGATATGCGAGTCTCGAACGGATAAATATTGAGTCTGCAGGCTCTCATGCAAATGACGACGAATAAAAATCAGCGCATTTGCTTTATCCTTTTCATTTGAGGTTCCATCCTCTGTAATTGTATTAGCGAGACATTGCCCTTGGAGGTGCATTTCCATGTCAAGGCGCCAGGATAGATAATTCTTTCCACTCACTTCCAGGATGTGGAATTTGGGCTTTTCAATATTTGCCATAATCCTTGCAAAAAGAAATCCTTAAATTAATTAAAAGGATTTCCAAATATCCACCGCTACTTCGGGGAGCGAGAATGATACTTTTAGATTTAAAATTTTTGGCTTCGGGCCAAGAAAAATAAAAATGAAGAATTGATAGAAGAAGATGAAGTATAAGTTGATCAATAAAAAGAATACCCACCTTGCAAAAATCACTTACTCAATCGGTAGATCTTCGTGCTTGCAAAAGTTACTTACTCAGTTGGTAGATTCTCGTGCTGATAACGTGTTGTAAAATATCGCGTGGCGAATATATAATAGAGAAGAGATTTGAGAAGAGAAAGCAAGTGAACACTAGAGATAGTAGCAAGATGAGAGAGCTTTATTTCTAGTATCTCACTGTTGTGTTTCTGTGTGATTGTCTATTGTACATCAAAACTAAACTCCTATTTATAGGAGAACAAGAATGTACTTATCATTAATATCAATGTATCGAATGATACATGTACAGGATAAGGGAGACGAACGTTCATTGTATAGGAAGATGTACTTAGAACATTTGATACAAATGTACCATAATAAGTACATTGGATAAAATGAATATAATGAATATTCATTCATGTATTATATCCATTCATGTATTTCAAAACATGAAGTATAATTTCAATTTTGTTAATTTAATAAGTTTGTTATTCGAGAATAACTTTCTTATTATAAACATTAGAAATCCTATCCACATTTATCCTACCTCCCCCGTGGGATAATTTTATTCGGTCTATATCCCTTTTATATCCGACTTTATCATATCTTGAGTGAGCACCAAACGTAGGATGGGATATATTATATCATATCATATCCCGAATTTTATCCCGACTGTCAAACGCAACCTAAGGGTGAGCATATCGGACCACCCGGATCGGACTGGACCAGCCAGTTTGGTCTGATTCCCGGTTCCATAAAAATGGAACCAGTGATTTTCGGTCCAATTCCCAATTTTGAGAGGGAACCAGATTGGACCGGATCGGCTCTTTTTTAAAATATATATATTTTAAATTTCTTAAAAATAACAATAAATCCTAAAATTGTAATAACCTTTAGCGAGCTCGGGCCTTGCCGATCGAGAGAGGTGGAGCCTCGCCGGCCTAGGGCGGGGCTCGGGCCTCCCGAGCTCGCCAAAGGTTAATCGGGCTACGGCGAGTTGCGAGCTCATTGGATCTAGCGGTGGAGGTCGGGCTTCCGATCCAGGTGAGCCCAAGCTCCACCGCGAAATCCGGCGATATCAGCCAAGCCTTGAGCTCACAGATTTGGCAACCGCGTCTTGATCGGCCGCTGGGTAGCCAACCATCGTTAGGCATGCTACGGTGAAGGAAGGAGGAGGAAGAAGGAGGAGGAAGGAGGAAGGAAAAGAAAAAGGAAAAAATAAAAATAAAGAAAAAATAAAAATAATAAAAATTTTGATTTTTAGAAAGTGCAAATAATTAAAAATTCATTTTTAAAAAATATAAAAACTAATAAAACTAATTTTTGGTCAATTAAAAATATTAAAATTCAATTTTTTTGATAATTTTTCCAAAACAATTAAATTAGCTAACGAATGGTAAAAAATATTTTCCACTCAAAGTTGAGGTTTCAACCGAACACTGAGGAAAATATAGTCGTTTTCCAAGAAAATGACTTCCTAAAAATATTTTCCAAAATGTGATGTTTTCTGCGAAGTGAATGGATCCTAAGATCGCAACAATATTCTTCGGTTTGAAGTGCCACCAACGGACCATACGTCGTACTTGACCACTGAACAAGAAATTATATTGTGACATACTTAAACCTAAACTAACCTCATTGTTTGTGAATTTTAAATTGTGTCCAGTAATACCACTTCTACTAATGGTTTACTACCGGCATACCGAGCCTAAAATCCAAATTGTGTCTGGTAATACCGCTTCTACTAATTGTTAATTGCCGATATACCGAGCGAGCCAATTCAGGTTTAGGCCTAAAGGACAAAATGTGCGAGTCTGGACGAGCAATTATGTTCTTTTTTGTCCTTGGACACCCCGTGCTCACCCAAATTTTATTAACTTTATATGTAACAATTACATATCTTTTCAATCGTGGTGGCCCTATGTAATGAATACTTTCGATTAATCTAACTTTAGCTCACTTTCTGGGGGTCCAAAGTAGTATTGTCACGACCTGTGAACCCCTTTTTAAAGTCTTAGTCCCATCGTCTCCACCACGCTGTCGGTGACCCCTGTTTCCATTCCTCCCCCCTTAAACCCGCCGCACCTCATTTGACATCCTCTCGCCATGGAGCTCCACTTGAAGAAGGCTCTCCTCCTTTCATTCCTGTCGATCCTCGCCCTCTCCTTCCCATGTCGAGCCACGATATGGCCGCCCGGGGGCAATCTCTCCGCTGCTGCCTCCCTGCCGTGCCACGTCAGTGCAGTTGGCTGCCGCATAGCCGACCTGCAGCCGGAGCTGGAGGCAGTAGCGGATCAGAGCATGCTGGGCGATAGCCTGGATATCAAGGCCGCTCTGGACCGGACGATGGCCGGCTGCGGCCGTAACTCGCCAAAAGAAAGATACACGCCTTGCACTACAGAGAAGGGCCCGACGCCACGCTGCAACTCATATTGCCGCAAGACTTGTCCCTGTTGATGTCTCCGGCGCCTTTGGACCCTCCTCGATCCAAAGGATTCAGTGCACCCGATGCACGCAAATAATGTCTTTCCAGGACAAGTCAGCTAGTGCTGATCGATCTTTGGAGACGTGGATGGTAGAGGGATTAATCGATTGTGAACGCAAATCTATTGAATGTATTCTACGTTTGTCTAATGAATGAGCATCGGTTGACATATGGTGACAAGCATTTTCATTATTTTGATCAGCTTTAGATAGGAGAACGAAAGGCCTTCTGTCTTTCTTGTTGAACGGGTTTTGGAATCTTAGGGTGTGTTTGATAACGTTTCGTTCAAAAATTATTCCAAATAACAGAAATAGAAAAAACTATTTTTATTTGGGAAAAAAAAATTTTAACAGAAGAACGCGTTTGATAAGCACAAAATTTATGTTCTTGGAATAGAAAAAAATGTAAACACACGCGTTTGGTAAACTTGTATAATTTTTGTGTTTCTTTAATTTTTTAATATTTTTATTTTATTTTTCCTTTTTCCTTTTTTTTTTTTTTCTTTTTCCTTTTTTTCTTTTTTCTTTTTTTCTTCCTTTTGGCCGGTGACTGGCCAAAAAAAAGAAGAAGAAAAGAAAGAGGAAAAAATAGGAGAGAGAAAAATTATTTATCGGAAGTATTAGGAAACAAAGAAATAAGTTTTTCATGTTTTCTTTGCATTTACATTCCAAATTTGTTAAACAAAAAAAATAGATTTTGAACAAAAATGTAAACAAATTCATTTTTGTTCTTTTTTTGTTCCTCGGAACAAAAAACGGAAATTGTGTTCATGACAAGAAAGAAAGATCACAAACAAACGCACCCTTATTGTATCAAAGAGTCTCCAAAATTTGCATTTAGTTTTAAGTAATGACAAGAACTTTTCGGTGACATTCAATACAGATTTCCTGATCTAATAAACATATAAAATTTACGGACCTTGTGAAAATACCTTATTACATGATGTTTACAAGTTTTAAAATTTAATTTCGTGACGAGAAAACTTTAAAACTAAATCACCTTGCGGATGTAAGTTCGACTTATGATGCCCTTGTCCCACGTTTCACCGAAATGCATTGAATTACACACTTGCAAGAGCAAAATACAGAGAAAGCATAGTATAAGGGCAACGCAAAGTATAAGGGCTTTAAATTGAATTAGTATTGATGCTCACGCAAGAATGTATGTGCAAATTGGCTTATAAATTGGGACGAATTAAAACTAATAGAAACTTATGAACTTCGTAAAATCACTGACAAAATATCCAAATTGTAATTTAAAAATCAATTTTCTTTTGAATTCTGTTTGTTTTATGAAAAAATGAACGATTTAAGAATTTTTTTCTAAAAACGATCGTTTATATCATTTAAAATAATTAATTAATAAAAAATATTTTTGTTATCAATAATAATTTATGATCATCAAAATCAAATATCAGTAAAAACATGTTTTTGAACGGATTATCAATGTGCACTAGGAGGACATGAACTTGAACTTTGACCTAAAATTGCTTCACCAGTCTCTACGCACTGTGCAGTAGGAGTGTGCAAAATACCCAGGAACCGCCCAGACCACCCGGAACCGGACCGAACCGCCCGGAACCGGCGGTTCTTGAGGAACCGGTGCAGTTCCCGGTTCCGATTTTTCGGAACAGGTGGGTGCCGTCCGGTTCCGGTTCCATGGGCGAGATCCGCCCACTCGAGACCGGACCGTAACCTTTTTAATATTAAAAAAATACTAAAAGAAACCCCATATTGGATCTCATCTCCTTACTCCCTTCATCTTCGGTTCTCCCTCTCTTTGTCTCTTCCTCGGTTCCTCCTAATCCTATCACCATTTCGATTCCTCCCCGAGCGTCAACACCACCGCCGCTGCTCCTCTACCGTTGCTGTTCGCCCCCTCACGTCAGCCACCACCCGCCACAGCCGCAGAAAATTGTTTCGTGACCGTTCTATCTATGTTGAAAACCCGACCAAAGACCTCCTCCCCTCTTTCCCAACTCATAGACTTGACCGTTCTATGTTGAAAACCAAAATTGTTTTGCGTCAAGATCGGTTCCATGGATCCACCCGGGAACCAGACCGAACCGACGGTCCGGTTCCCGGGTGGATCCATACAACAAACGGGTGGATCCCGGTTCCAATTTTTCGGAACTGGTCCTTAGCGGGCGGTTCCCGGTTCTAGGTCGGGAACCGCCCGCCTGGACCATGCACACCCCTACTGTGCAGCGAGCGCTTGGCGAGAACCGCCGCCCTGCAAAACGAGCTCCTTCAAGACGACGAAGAAGAAGAAGAAGAAGCAGAAGAAGAAGAAGAAGAAGGAGAAGGAGAAGAGGAGTCAAAGACAGAGGAGAAGATGAGCAATCGGCGCGGCCCGCCCAAGCACCAGAACGCCTTCGCCTGGAAGCCCAATGCCGGCATCAAAATCAACGAGACTGTAAAACCCCCTTCCCCCCCAAAAAAATCGAAAACCCTAGTTTGTCCGATGTTCAAAATTCACGTCATTTCGAATCCCTAAGTAAGTGAATCGAAAGAGGGGGTGAGACGGCTTAGCTTGATTTGCCGGTTGCGATTCAGGAGGTCGGAGGGAGGTTCCGGCCGTACTCCGAGATAACCGGAGTTTGCGCTCGGTGCAAGGAGCAGATCGAGTGGAAGCGCCGCTACGGCAAGTACAAGGCCCTCACCGAGCCTGCCAAGTGGTAAAAAATCGTTTCTTTGGGGGCGTGTTCAGTTGTGTTGGTTTACTGGCTTTGCGTTTAGTACAATAATTGATTGGCGTTTCCCTGAATGTTGTTGTAGTCAGAAGTGTACTAGGAGGGCTGTTCGTCAAGCTTACCACAATCTTTGCTCTCGTTAGTTTCGGCTCTCTTTGCGTGCGTGTTTCATTGAAATTGAGCCGTCGGTAGGCCAAATGAGCGAATTTATCGGTATCGAAAGATTGTATTGTTTTGCTTGCATTCATGGAGGCTTTCATGTTGATTTTAGGATGTGCCAAGGAGCAGAAAGTGTGTGCTAAGTGTCGTTGCCAGGTTGACAATTTAGTTGGCAGGTAGTTTGTTCTTTGAGACGCTGTTGAGGATTGTGCCTTGTTTTTTGAGGTTCTATCTCTTTGAAATGGAGCTGAATTTGTTTTCTATGTTCCTTCAGAGACTCTTCTGAAGTGGAAGCAGAGCAAAAAGCACTCGAGGAGTTCAGTTTGCAAAACCCTTTTCGTTTCTTGTTCGAGACCTGAGTGAACCTTTTGCATTTCCTTATTCCCCAATCAACTTTCAGTTCTAAAGAGATAGCCGCCATTTTTACAGGCAATTAAGAATGCTCGAGAAAGGGATAGAAGAACACTACTTCGTGCTGTAAGTTTCCCTAGCTAATTTCTTTTGGCAATTATTTTGGCTTTGCGATGCATTCATGCAGCATTCCTTGAAATTTCTTCTGGCGTGCTCCTTGTATTGGTTTGCAAGAATTAGGAATAGTCTACATCATTGCCTACTTAAGAGTAGGGGTGAGTTTAGTTCCAAGATAGAACCTAGAACCTGAGAACCGGATCAGTGCAATTTTAGGTTCTAAGATATGCATGGTAGGTTCCAAGTTCCAAAAATTAGGAAACCTGTTTTGATGGGTAGGTTTTAGATTCTAAGTTCCACTAACCTAGAACATAGAACTTGAAATCTAGAACCTAGAGCGAGTTTTTGTGTTTTTCTTGGTCTATGTTTATGTGTGATCCTACGGTATTTCACGGTGTCCAATAATGAGTGTATAATTTGGAACTACTAATTTGAGCTTCCATTTTATGACTGAAGCTTTTATTTTGTTAATGTTTCATATTTTTCACGTGTCTAAATATAAAATATGGTCAGTTAATTGTAGCAATAAGTGATAGTCATCAAAAGTGATAATTCACTACAATCGTTTAATTAATAGTATGGGTGGAACTTGGATTAATCCTAGAACCTAGAACCTCTATGCAAGATTGGTTTTAGGTTCCAAAAAACGAAGAACTTGTTCCAACAGTTAAGTTCCAGGTTCCAAGTGGAACCTATATGGAATCCGAAACTGCTTACCCCTACTTAAAAGTATAAATCTCCAAAATGGTCAAATTTCTGAATAGCGACTTAGGGTTTAGACTAGTACTGTTCCTTCTATTGTGTTCGTTTATACTGCTTATACTTGTATTTCTAATTTTATTTTTGCCAAAACCATCCTCAGTGTTGTTTTCTTTCATCTCTTTAACAGATGAACAAGTCAAAAGATAATAATTCAGGGAAAGATGATGATTCGGGGAAATCTGCCACTGAGAAAGCAAACAAGGTGGGAGATATATTTCCCTCTTCATCACTTGAGGATTATGCCAGATCACGCCAACAAGGCAGAGTGGGTCGTGGTAATGAGGAAGAAGAAGTGGAGGGTGAGGAGGAAGTGGAGGACAATACGGAGGAAGACAACACCGATGACGAGGAATAAGTCTGTAAAGCATATAAAGGTTTAGACTGCTCCCTATTTGTGCTGTCCCTGACAGTAAATATGCGAGCAATTTTGAGAGAGTTGCGAATGGGTTTTAGACGAATGAATTTAGATCTCTAGATGGAGGACGGTTATGCCTTCTGTCATCTCCATGGATAGATTACAGATTCATATTTTTTTCCCTGACCATCTGAAAGGAAAGCAATGTGTTGTTTTTTTCGCGGTGCCGCTGGGATATTGAATATGAAAATGATGAAGAGTTTTGTATTTACTTACTCCTTTACGGGCTTCTCTTTGGATCTTGTGCTATGCTCAAAAGATGCTTCACAGCATCAGTGCTCTTTATTTTTAGACCAGAGGAATCACTTGAGGTGCTTAGTTCAATGGTTCTTGATTTTGTCCGAAACTTCCATTTCAGGTGCCGTCTGTTGCCCACTTTCTGGGGATTGCTCGAGGTTCGGACGGGAAATGTCGGCAATGCTTTGCGTATCTACAAGGTGGACCTCGTCGCTGTAGACAATCTGCGAAGGAGAATGCTCGTGAATTTTGCACTGGACCAACTGTAAATAATGCGACGGGATTCTGTTAAACGCAACTTGTTCAAAACCCAAAACCCAGTTGTGATTTGTCACTGTTGCTTACGATATGTTATAGGAAATCTCCTTGATTATTTAATATCTTTCAAGATTATGTACATATCTTATTTGATTGTGCATATCCTTAATTGATATGTTATCTTCAATTATCATCTCATAAAACTTATAAATAGACCGAAGTAATCCTCATTATGAATTTTTTGAATTATACAAAAATTTCTCAAATCTATCTTCTGCATTGTTATTATTTTTTAACTCTGTAAATTAATTTCTTTTTTTCTTTTTTTATAATCGAGGATCCGTAGAGCCCCTTACGGGGTCTCCCAGCCCTAGTAGGGTCTCGGCTTGGCACATTCAAGCTCGCGTCAATACCTCGGGGGATAGCATAGAACTCCAACACCATGGCCTCTCACTTACAACGCTAGCAATTGCGGGTTTCGAACTCTCGACCTCGGCGATGAGGGAGGGACTCTCAACCAACACAGCTACCAATGGTTGGGTACTGTAAATTAATTTGGTAGACCTACAACACAACAAACAAACAATAACATCGAAAGAAAGAAGCTGTAAAGCCTCGAGAAAGAAGCTATTTTTAAGAAATTAAAAATATATTTAATAAAAACTTGGTCTAGTTCGTCGATCTAGGCTGATTTGATTCCCCCAAAATTAGGAATCGGACTAAAAATCACTGGTTTCATTTTTATGGAACCGGGAATTTACCAACGCTCTTGGGAATCGGACCAAACTGACCGGTTTGGTTTGATCCGAGCGCTCCAATATACTCACCCCTAAAAATTATGATTCATCACGCCAATGATATTACGACATTCCAATTTTTCACCATACATTTGATTTTCGTATGTTAAATTCACAAATGGTACATTAATGCATTGATTTGAAAAAAGAATTAAAACTTCTATGGTTTAAAATGCTTAATAGTTAAGATAAAATTAATGGATTTAGCAAGTAACAAAACGATGAGGGAAAAAAGTAAAAAATACTGCGGTAATCTCATCTTTGTTTAGAAAAAAAGGAAAGAGAAAATACTTTCTTTAGAATGACAATAGAAAATTAGTATGCGTGGAAGTTCACCCAACAATTATCAGACTACTGATGCCTCCAACCCTATTATCGGTGACGACAAAGACGTCCCGACTCGTTGCTATAGGTTCGCCCCCTCTCCCTCCCTCCGCCCCTCTCTGTTCCGCTGTCTCTTACTCCCTCTGTATCCTCTGTGCCTCGCTCCGCTACGACCAACGTTGAGCTCCAGCCCAATATACCTGGGGCTCATTTGTCTTATCAAGACATTCGCATCTCTGATTTAGCTAATCGTTGTCGATCCACACAAAACATATCATCCATGTACACTAGATAAGACTCCACTTGACAACATCCGAGAGTTCTAAAATCACTTCGAGTCAATGCGATTTGGAGCGCAATATATGATCTAATATATAATCTCAAGAAATTGTTTTTACACCTATTCACCCCCTCTAGGTGATTATACTAGCTACATCAAATTTAACTCCCCCTTAATTCAGGTATCTTTTACTACACTATAATGCCCACCTGCCCAAAAACTGCAATCATCGGCTCTAATACCATATGTTGGGAGGACGCACCTCCTTAATTCAAGTATCATTTACTATATCACAACGGCCACCTACCGATACTTTGAGAGACTGCCAAGAGGAAATCTAAACCCAAGCCGAAGCCCATCAGGATACCTAGTTGAACCTACCTTCACTCAAAACCTTAAACCAATGTGTTATTATCTAACTTTGATATATTAACTGCTTAACACCACATTAACTATCCGATGTTGAACTTTTTCTAATGCACGCGCTACTACCGTAGAACGTTGCCCTTTTTTTGGTTTATGGAGTGGCTCTTGCTCCGTGACAACTGGTCAGACTTGTCATCCGAGTTGTGAATAGGATCTCTAGTTATTATAGATCTTTATCAAATCGACAGGATAGGTATAGTAATAGGACGAGAGACGTATAGACAAAGGTCATGGGGCGACATTACATCATATGATGCTACAACAGGCCGTGCGGTGATGTCGCCCAAAAATCTAAATTTCCATAATAACGAATTTTTAACCGTTAGAATTAAATCATACACCATGAAAATCATGATTCATATGGCACCATCTACCGATAATATCATAACATTCCGATTCCTCTTCATAAATTTGATTTCCATATAATTTACTCACAAATGGTCCACTAATGGGTTAATTTGGAAAAACAAAATTTAAAGTACACTTCTATGTTTAAAAATGCTTAAAAGGTAAGTTGATTAAGTTTTTTTCTCAGTAATTAGATTTACCAAGTAGTAAAACACAGAGAAAGAAAACGAAAGAACTAAGCAAAACAAAATTTCGTACTTGTTTGGAAAAACAAGGAGAATGTACATATTTTTTTTTCATAAACATGACAATGGAAAATTAGTGCACCTAAAAGTTTGCAACACAACCATCGGACTATTAATGCCTCCAACACCATCGTCGGCGACAACAAAGACGCCTTGACTTGTTGCTATAGGCACGCCGGCCCTCCCCTCCCTCCCTCCACCCCTCTCGGTTCCACTGTCTATTGCTCTCTCTATCCTCTGCACCTCGCTTAGCTATGACGAACGTTGAGTTTGGACACATTATATTTGGGGCTCATATGTCATAAAGAGGCATTCACATTTCCAATCTAACTAATCATTATCGAATTGCACACAGCGCCTCATCCATATACACCAGATAACACTCCAGCTGTAGGACGACATTCCCGAGCCTTAAAATCACTCCAAGCCAATGCAATCGGAAACACGACATGTCACTCCGTTCAAATCAAAGGGCTGCTTCAGCCAACGGACACCTTGGGGTTAGGAATTGGCTTTTACGGTGATTAATCATGTCTGCTTCAGCCAATTGCAAAAAAATTGTTTCGCTTTGCATGAGCCGAAAATGAGAGGCACTCAGGATCGTGTCTGCTTGCGGAGCCTCACGCACAAGTAGACAGCCATGTGCGTGGAAGGGACTGTTTTGGACTCAAGCAAGCTGGGCACGAATCTAAAAAAATTCTTTGGGAGTTCTCCAAATATGCTCCGAGAAGTGCAATGAGAGTCCTAAATTTTGTATACAAAATGCAATCAAACCCCTAAATTTTTTGAAATAAGAATAGTAGGAGTATCATATAATTTTTGTACCATAGTCATTTGATAGCCATAACTTCTTCTTTTTTGACTTACTAAGATAACATCGGAATAAAATTGATCGTTTAGCACGAATTCCGACAAATCACTATACATGAATTTTTTAATTACTTTTTCGTTTCAATGTAGATTTTTTAGTTTTTTAATTTTTATTTTTATTTTCATTATTGCATTTTCTATTCATTTTTGTTTCCTATCTTGGCAGCAAAATCCTTGCCCAAGGCCTAGCAGCCACATCGGCCAAGGTGTGAGGCAACTCTCACCCTAGCCAACTACGAAGGCCTCACCTAGATTGGCGAAGGCTCTTGCCCAGACTAGATGAGGGCCCTCGCCAATCTAGGTGAGGCCTTCATAGTTGGCCAGGGTTGGTGGTGAGTCCGGTGACCCTATCGACATTTAAAAATAATAATAATAAATCAAATAAAATTAGAAAATTTATCCATGTTAGTCTTAATGAAGCCCACGTAAAATGAGTGTTAAGTGTTCGGATTCTCCAAAGCAAGACAAATCGCCAATAGCATTTAAATTATCGATTTTTAAATTTGTGGCACTTAAGTAAACAAAAAAAAATTATAATATTCTTGTTGTTCTTATTCCTAAATTTTTAGTTGGTCCAGTTAATAGCTGAATCTTTTAAGAAGTTCATCAAAGTCCATTATAGGAACAATGCCTAAAATTGCTTATGCGATGTCATTAAATTACAATTTCAAGGTAAGTTTTAGGGTTTAATTATATTTCTCAATAAAGTTCTAGGATTTAATCGAATTGATTGAAAATCTTAGAACTTGATTGCATTTTTCCGATAAAGTTTTAGGATTTGACTAAACTAATATATGGATAAATTGCATGTCTTACATAAAGTTTAGAATTTAAGATACAGTTTTCCTAAATAAATGCATTGGAAATGTGCCTTTGGCGACAAACATTTTCGTGATTATTATTTCGTAAACTCGTTGATCTTTTTGTGTTTTCTTGAACGATAGGATGATGGGAACGTGAGTGGGTAGTTAGCTATTGATCTCGTTTTTCCTCGCCGTCCTCTGTTTACATGCTCGCGTGCACGAACGCCGGCACAGGCTCATCATCATCACCGAGAGCTCCTCGTGACTAATCATTATCGATTCATGCCAAGCACTTCTTCATCCTTGTACATAGGATAACCACCGTCTCGAAGGAGACATTTCTGAGCCCCAAGATCACTTCGAGTTGATGCGATTTAAACACAGTATACGATGCACTACGTTCAGATCAATCAACCTTGGGGGTTGGGACTTGGCTTTCATGTTGAAGAATCGTAAGAACGGGCACAAACGAAAACATCCAAATTGCAGAAAGTTGTTCGCTTTTTGTGAACTGAAAATGAGAGCACTGAAAACCATGTCTGCTTGCGAATCTTCCGCATTTACTGAGATGGTCTGGAGCCATGTAGGTGGGGGACCATTGCTTCAATTTGGACTTAAGCAGAGCAGGCACGAATATTTTCAAAATAAGTATGAAAAAGCGCATTAAAAGTTCTAAATCTTATGTACAAAAAATAATCGAGTCTTAAAATCTCTCAATCGATTCAATTAAATCATAAATCTTTTTAAATAAGCGGAATCAAAGTCCTTTCAATGAATAAAACCTAAAATTGCCTACACAACATCCTTAAATTACAATTCTGATGCAAGGTTTGAGGCTTAATTGCATTTTTTTGATAAAGTTTTAAGACTTAATTTAATCAATTGAAAATTTTATGATTCGAATGTATTTTCTGATAAAATTTTAATATTCGATTGAACTAGTTTAGGATTAGAGGGGTAGTTATGTATTTATCTCATTTTCCCTCGCCGTCCTCTCTATATATATATCCGCACTAGCACGAAGGGAGGCACAAACAAGAGGCTTAGCATCATCTTTGAGTGCTCCTCTTAGTCCTTCGGGAACACTGTGAAAAGCAACGGGCCGAAGTCACCATGCAATTCAATTTGAGCAACGCTCTCTTCTTTTCCTATCTATTGACAGTCGCCCTCTCCTGCGAAGCTGCACTTGGAGAGGCCAATGCCACCACCGCTCCACCACGGTGCTATGGTCTCGGCGGCACAATCGAGTGCCTCATTGCTTACCAGCAGCCGGAGTTGGAGCTCGTGGGGGGCTCGAATGCTATCAACGCCCCGAATGCTCTAAAGAAAGACCTTGCCGGCTGTGGCAAATTAAAACCGTACAAGACCTGCCTCCCCCCGAAGAACAAAAAAGGGTCTTGTGGCATGTATACAAGGACGTGTTGAGATAATTAGTGATTTATAACAGGAATAACCCTCGTCGTCGATAAACATTCCAAATAGCGTTTGCTGGTACCGGCTTCCTTCTGCTGCAACCTGATGTCCCCAAACTGTCAACTGTAAGAATTTGCACGTGAATTTGCATGTGTTGAGGATGTTAGCAACTGCGGACTACATTTATAGTTGGACTTATCAGTTCAATATATGTATCCTGTATTTGCTTTATAGTTGTGTATATCAAATGTATCCATCTTCTAGGGTTGACACATTCGACTGGAGTGTATGCATGAGTACGGTAACATTTTCAAGCATCGCGATTTCTCAAGCTAGGTTGAATATTTTTCTTCCGGGGCAAGCCCAAACATCAACTCAACTCATCCCAGACAAATCCAAGAGCCAATAGGCTCAACCTAAACCTGATGCAACTAAACCCAGCAGACACAGAACCCAACCTAGAGATGGAACTCATGACATTAGACAACTGATGGTCCTTAGCAAGACCTTAAAAGGCTATGACCACAGGGAAAGTCCTGGTAAAGGCAGGTAGGGGCCTTGATAAATATTCCCTCCTCACTGCCGGATCGGTCACAGGGGCCCTCTACGGGAATCCCTCGAACGGCATGCCTGAGGGCCATGAAGCCTTCCCCAGGTAACCAATCCTGGGCGTGGTTCAGTCCAATGATGGTACCAGTCTAACAAACTGGGTGACCGACAACTCATGACATTAGACAACTGCAGATTCATCCACGACTTATCAACTGGCTTTCCATTTCTCGCTGCAAGATCTCGAGCATACGAGTAACCGCCCATTCTTCTTCGCACATCACTGACAAAAGCCAGAAGGCTGAGAAACAAAGTTCAGCCACATCAAGAACAAACTTCTAACATCAAATGCTCCAATTGCTACATGTATTAGCCTTGATATCTGCAGGTACTGGATTCCTTCTATCCCGTATCATGCTTTCAGGAACAATTCGAACATAGAAGGATATCTTGCTGATGTGGGGGATTACGAGGACAAAAGTAGTTCGTAGCATTTCACCAGTCGCATGAGAAGGAATGGCATACCGAGCCCATCCAAATTTGGGCTCGAAAGACGAAATGAGCGAGTCTGGGCAAGCAATCACATTCCTAGACACCGCTCGCTTTACCAAAATTCTATCAACTTCATATGTAATTATCGAATATCTTTTCAATCTTGGTGGGTCTAAATAGTGAATATTTTTCGATTAATCTAATTTTAGGTCGCTTTCCTTAGGGCCTAGTTAGGCATGACCAGCGAACCCTTTTTAAAGTCCAATTCCCATTGTTTTCCAGCACGCTGCTGGTGACCAACGTTTCATAACCCCCTCCCCAACCCAAACCAAAAAAATAAATAAATAAATAAATAAATAAATAAACCCACAGCAACTAATTTGATATCCTCTCGCTATGGAGCTCGACTCGAACAGGGCTTTCCTCATTTCGTCTCTGTCAATCCTCACCCTCTCCTTCCTATATCGAGCTGCTACGAAATATAACCAACATTCATGTCAGAAATTTTGAATCAAAATTGATCAAATTGACTACATTGTAAAATTGTCAAAGATCTAGAGCTGAATTAATCACAAAATTCAGAACAGAGTTGACATAAATATAATAAGTTCAGTACTTTTTTAGTAATTTTTCCCTCTTATTTTTATCTAGTTATGCAGTCTATTTCAGATGTATTAGTAATAATACTACCCGCCATATCGATTTCCAGAGGTTCCTGTCGTCCTCAATTTACTTATGATTTTTTTTTAAAATTATGTGATATCTTTTTTGTATCATTGAATAGGTGTATTGAAAAAAAGAACCAGATGATGGTTGGACTTCACACATGTCGGCTCTTCGTAATACCAAACGCAAAAGTATACAATATGAGATCACCGCATGATATCGTTAGACATATTAGCTTTTAGTTGTTAATATTAGATTATATTAAGGTGTAGATACAAAATACGACTTCTAATCTAGAAAAAAGTTTTTTCCCGGCCTGGCTCCAACATTTCAGGACTTAAAGTTCATAATTGATTCAATTAAGTCCTAAATCTTTTATAAAAAGTGCAATCATAATCTTTTCGACAACCAACACTTAAAATTGCTTAAGCGGCATCCTTAAATTACAATTTTGATATGAGGTTTAGGCTTAATTGTAATTTTTAATAAAGTTCTAAGATTTATTTAAATCAATTTTTTCAAGACTAAACTGAACTATTTTAGGACTAGATTATACGTCTTGCATAAGCTTTAGGATTTAAGGTGCGATTTTCTAGAATAAATACATTGAAAATGTGCATAATTACCATCTCGTCACGACAAATAATCTTGTCTTTATCATAACATAAATTCAATTCTCATTTTATTTTATCTGAAAGAGAGTTAGTAATTGATCATATTTCTACTCACCATCCTCTCTTTATAATCGACGCTAGCACAAGCACAGGCTCGAACAAGAGGCTTAGCATCTTCGAGAGCTCTTCTTAGTCCTTCGTGAACACTGTGAAAAGTAATGGGAAAAGTCACCACGCAACTCCATTTGAGCAAGGCTCTCTTCCTTTCCTATCTGTTGACAGTCGCCTTCCCCTGCAGAGCCGCACCGGGAGAGCTCGACTCCACCGCCGCTCCACCACTGTGCGACGGCATCGGCACTATCCTCATCCTACAAACACTGGGCAAATTCTGAAGTGATGACCTTCACCAATTGATGACGCTCTTCATCGGCAGCTCTCTTCACGGCCTGCAAGATAATTTTCAAGCCAACCAACTTAATAAGTACTGCAAGCGACCAAATTTATCTTTTGTAAAAAATAGTCATTTTTTCAGTCTAAACAGAGTGCTAATGTCTACATTATTTGAGAGCGAAAAGAGAGAATTTCTCGTGCAACACAATGAACAAACGCCTCCTCTCCATCAACCAACATGGAAACGATCAAGTTGTGGGCGTCGAATACGCTAAAAAATTCGGCTTTTAAGGATGTAGAACTACTTTAGCATCGGCTTTTAGGATGTAGAACTACTTTAGCAAAAGGCAGTGCTTTATGCACATGCATTAGACTATTTTTCCGGAAGTGCTCACATGACGACAATATCTCTGAATAGAAAATCCACCAAATTGATATTGAAAATTAACAAGCCTTTCCACAATCCATGGTCTTACGGTTTACAGTGGATTACGGGGATAAAAGGGTTGACACGAGTCCTAGAATTCTTCGCGGGAAGGCGGCACGTGTAGCGCTTGTCTGGCGCGGGACGGCCACAGCCGGGCAAGGTAATTCGCAAATGGTACGTCATTGATTTGAAAAAAGAATTGAAACTGCTATGCTTTAAAATGCTTAATAGTTAAGTTGAAAATAAAAATAAAAATAAAAAATAATTCAGCGTTGGATTTAGCAAGAAACAAAACGAAGAGGGCAAAAAGGGAAAAAAAAACTAAGTGGTAATCTCTGTTTGTTTGGGAACGAAAGGAAAGAAAAAGAAATTCCTTGAAAATGACAACGGAAAATTAGTGAGCCTAGAAGTTCACACAACAATTATCGGACTACTAATGCCTCACGCCCTATCAACAGCGACAATAAAGACGCCCCCGACTCGTTGCTGTAGGTGTGCCCCCTCTCCCTCCCTCAACCCTCTCAGTTCCATTGTCTCTTACTCTCCCTGTCCGCTGCCCCTCACTCTACCATGACTAACATTGAGCTCAAGCCCAATATAATTCGGGCTCATTTGTCATAACGAGACATTTGCATCTCCAATCTAACTAATCATTGCTCATCCACACAAAGCATCTCATCTATGTACATCAGCTCCACGTGACGACAATCTAGAGCTCTAAAATCACTCCGAGCCAATGCGATTTGGAGCTTGATAAATGATCTACGACAGTCAAATCAAAGCACTGCTCTAGCCTGTGAAGCACGGACACGTTGCAAGAGCTTATGTATCATGTTCGACACATGTTGATGTATCCAACACACTTGGACACACGGCTAACACGTGTCGAATTTTCTGCCACATGGTCAACTTCCAACATGGTGAGTTTCTGGGGCGGGTTTGCAAATGCAAAGGGAGAGAGAATCGTTGAAGAAGAAGATGAAGGGTGGAGGCGAGGACGAAAGAGTGGAGGTGAGGCCGCGAGCAACAGCAAGGCCACGATTGCAAGGGAAGGCTAGAGGAAGAGTAGAGACTGAGGCGACCTAGAGGGCCGTGATTGGGATCCCGTAATGGAGGGCTGGAGGCAAGGTTGCAATTGCAAAGGAGGAAGGGTTGGAAACGAGATGGCAAGCGATTGCGAGGCGACCGAGTGAGAGAGCAGAGATCAAGAGGAAGAAGATCGTGCGACGATGAGGAGGAGGAGGCGGCAGCTATGTTTTTAAGTTTGTTCCTCTTTTAATTTTAGCAAGAAGATTAGAAAATTAATTAAAAATGAGGTTTCTATGGGACTTAGCGTACAATTTTCAAAAAAGGAAATAATAGATTGACAGGGATGGGGAAAAGAAATGAGGGAAAGGATTTTTTGGGGTGGGGTGGGGGCGCTGAGAGGGGTTGAGGAAAAGAAACAAGGGAAATAATTTTTTTTTTTTTTTTTTTTTGGGTGAAGAAACCAGAGAAGGGGGCCTGATAGGAGTTGGGGAAAAGAAACAAGGGAAATAATTTTTTTGGGATAAGTCTTTGCAGAAGTCTTAAAATTTATCATGAAAATGCGATTGAGTTAAAAACTTGCAAAAAAGCGCAATCAAGTCATAAAACTTGTAAATTATTTTAATCGAATCCTAAAATTAACGACATTAGCTTTTTCCGTTAAAAATGCTAATGTGGCATTAAAATTAATTTTTATTTTTCATGTGGCTTTTTTTAATGATTTTTTATTCATTTTTAAAAAATAGATTTAAAAACTAAAAAATTAGATTTATTCATTTTATTTTATTTTCACCTAAAAAGGAAAAGTGAAAATTTATAAAAAAAAAAAACAGTTCAAAAAAAAAATGCGGTCTCACCGAAGGGGCTAGCAACGTCATCGACCCTCGCTTGGCCAAGGCGAGGCCTCGTCGGTGACCCGGGCAAGGGCCGGCCACTTGAGGCCAAGCTCGAGCGAGGGTGCTCAAATTTTGGCACATCAAACCCGAGCGAGGGATGACAAGACGTTACCCAAGCCGAGCGGCGCCGTCGCCCCCATGAGGGCCGGCGTGCCCGGATCTAGGCACCCTCGCCCGAGCTTGGCAAGGGCCGGCCACCCATGCCCAAGGCTGACGACGATCGCCATTTTTTTTCTTTTTTGAACTGTTTTCTTTTTTAAATAAATTTTAACTTTTTTAATTTTTAAATCTAATTTAAATATTAAAAAAACCACTTGGAAAATAAAAAGTAATCTTAAATGCCACGTCGGCATTTTTAACAAAAATGCTAACGGTGTTAACTTTAGGACTCGATTGAAATAATTTGACAAGTTTTAGGACTTGATTACACTTTTTGTAAGTTTTAAGACTCAATTGCATTTTCGTGACAAGGTTTAGAACTTGTATAGCACTTATCCTATTTTTCTTTTTTGGAGGGGGAGGGGAGAGAGGGGATTGACGGGGTTGGGGAAAATAAATGAGAGAAATAAAGTATTTTGTTGGGGGCGTGAAGAAACCAGGGAAGGGGGCCTGACGGGGGTTGGGGGAAATAAATGAGGGGGATAAATGGGGGATAAATGATCACATCGTACCATTTTAAAAAATTACCTTTCAGCAGCCCTTTTTTATACTTGTTTGAACTTGCGATTCAATATTTAGTGCAAGAAAAATATAAAGTACGAAAAAAAAAAAAAGGAGAGAGAGAAAGAAATAAAGAAGAGAAGAAAAGGGGAAAATGAATAAAAGAAAACGAGGGAGTGATTTTTTTCTTTTTGATTTGTTCTTTATTTTTATAAGAAAAATAAATAAATGAGGTTAAAAAGTGATTTTGGAAAATAAAAATACTAAATTTGAATCAAATTAATTAAAAATAAAATATTTACTTAATATATAAATGTCACAACGTATTAAAATTCTCTATTTTTTAAGAAATGACGCGTCTCATATTGTGTCAGATGTCAGTGTTACTTAGTCGACACCTTTGCGTAGGGACTTTGGCTTTAATGTTCATGAATCGTGTCTGCCTCAGCCAATTGCAAGGAGCCGTTTTGCTTTGCCTGAGCTTGAAAATGAGAATATAAAGTCAAAAAGTTGTGTCCGCTTTCGAATCTCGCGCATTAGCTAAGAATGAGATGGCGCGAAAGCCAGGTGCGTGGGGCTCGGTTGTTTTAAGCTTTGAAGCAGACTAGGCACGAATCTAAGAAGTTACTGGAGTTCTTCACATGGAAATGAAACTTTGTTGTGATCTAACCACATTTACATTTTAATGGAAATGGAACTTTGTTATGATCTAATCACTTTTAAGTTTTCAAATCAAGCATGGAAAAGTGTATTGAAAGTCCTAAATTTCGTATACAAAATGCAATCAAATCCTTAGCCTTTTAATTGGTCTAGTTACGTTCTGAATCTTTTTTAAAAGGGGCAATATAAAAAGGGTATATTCGATGAAGAATACCTCAAATTGATTGCGTGACATCTTTAAATTACAATTTTAATATAAAATTTTAGAACTTAATTGCATTTTTCTATAAAGTTTTAGAACTTAATTGAATCGATTGAAAATTTTAGGTCTAGTCTACATATTCTGATAAAGATTTTGGACTCGAAAAACTAGTTTAGGGTTTAAGGTGCAAAGTACAATTTTCCCATATACATAAATTTGAAATGTGCATTATTGCATTTTGTCACAACAAATACTTTTTGTGATTATTATGTCATATATTTATTTATTTTATATGGTGTTTTTGTTTTATGAAAAACTTAAGATTTGAGAATTATTATTCAAAAAAAGATTAGTTATATCACTTAGAAAAATTAGTCAACAAAAAATGTTTTCATTTTTGGCAATAAATTGTGCTTTATTAATTTTGTGGACAATGAAAATATTTTTTATTTATTTAATTTTTATAAACGATGTGATCAATTTTTAAAAGAATATTTTCGAATTTTGAGTTTTTCTTAAACGACGGAGATGATGGACGGTGAGGGGCAGTTAGCTATTGAAGTAGTCTGCCCTCTCGTCCTCTTTTAAATACCCACACCTGCAAACACGAACAGAGGCTCGTCATCATCTTCAAGAAGAGCTCTTTTAGTCCTCAGGGAACGCTGAAAAGCAAGGGGTCAAAAGTCACCATGCGACTCACTTTGAACAAGGCTCTCTTCCTTTCCTATCTGTTGACACTCGCCCTCTCCCGCGAAGCCGCACCTCCAGATCTCAACGCCACTGCATCTCGCCCGCCGTGCGACGGCCTAGGCGGCGCAACCGAGTGCCTCATTGCTTACCAGCAGCCGGAGTTGGAGCTCGCGGCGGGCTCGAATGGTTACGACATCTACAAAAATCTACACCCAGGCCCCGCCGACTGTGACAGAGGCAAACCGTACAAGAGCTGCCTTCCACCGCAGAACCCAACACCAAAGTGTGACATCTTTAATCGGGACTACCCTCATTGTTGATGGACATTCCAAATCACGTCGGCTAGTACCCGCTTCCTTCTGCTCCAACCCCGTGTCCCCAAACTGTCAGCTGTAAGAATTTGCATTTAGATTTGTATGTGTTGAGGATGTTAGTAACTGCAAACTGCAAATATAATTGGACTTATCGGTTTGGTATATGTATCCTGTAAAGGTTTATAGTTGAATATATCAAATGTATCCATCTTCTAGGATTGACACATTCGATTGGAGTGTATGTACCAGTACGATAAGTTTTTCAAGCGTCCCGATTTCTTAAGCAAGGTCGAATGTTTTTCTTCCCGGGCATGCCCAAATATCGACTCAACCCGTTCCATACAAACCCAATAAGCCAATAAGCTCAACCTAAACCTGATGCAGCTAAACCCAGCAGACCCAGAACCCAACTTAGAGATGGAGCTCACGAAATTATACAACTGCAGATTCATCCACAACGTATCAGCTGGCGTTCCATTTCTCACAGCAAGATCTCGAGCACACGAGCAGCCGCAGTTCTTCGCATCAGACAAAAGCCAGAAGGCCAAGAGACAAAGTTCAGCCACATCGAGCACAAAATTTTAACATCTAATGTTCCGGTTGCTATATGTGTCGGCCTTGATATCCTCAGGTACTGCATTCCTTCTCCCATGTATCGTGCTTTCCGAAACAATCCGAATATAGAAGGATATCTCAGCAGCCACCTTGCCGACGTGGGGGAGCGCAAGGGACAAAAGTAGTTCATAGCATATCACCAGTCCCACGAGAAGGAATCTGCCTGGAGGCATACCGAAACCATCCAGGTTCAGGCTAGAGGGATAAGATCAGCGAGTGTCGGCGAGCAATTACGTTGTTGGACACCGCGTGCTTCACCCAGATTCCATCAACTTTATCTGTAATAATCAAATATCTTTTCAATGTTGGTGGGCCTATGCGATGAATTATCTCGCTTAATCTAATTTTAGGTCGCTTTCCTTAGGGAATCTAATCCCATCGTTTCCAGCGCCGTCGGTGACCCCTGTTTATCAAAACCGCCCCCAACCACCCCCCCCGGGCCCAAAAAAATAAACACATCAATCTACAGCAGCTAATCTATCAATCTGATATCCTCTCACTGTGGAGCTCTACATGAACAAGCTCTCCCCTTTCGTTTTTGTCAATCCTGACCCTCTCCTTTCCACGTGTCATCATCGCCATGTAAGATGGTTAATTTCTACGTGAATAATTTAAAATCAAAATTAATAAATAAATTATATTACTAATCTTCAAAAGGTTTAAAATTAAATTAACTAAATTAAAATATTTAGAGATGAACTAGTGTGTGTAATAAATTTAGAATTTTTTAATAATTTCTCTTCTTCTTTTTGGTCAATACTAAAAAAATTCAAACTGGCACACTATAATAAATTTACCTTAAATTAATTTTTTGATCATCGAAAACTCCCAAACTCATAAACTTATAACAAACTTATCATCTGTTGACGAGGATATTAGTTTGGTGTTTTACCTTCTATTATCAAATTGTGATTTTTCGTAATATTAACCCAATTTAAAATAAATTAACAAGGGTCAATATCCTAAAAAACCTCAAACTGGTACAGATGTGACAAATTTACCCTAAATTATTTTTTTGACCATAAAAAAACCTTAAACTTGTATATTTATGACAAATTTACCCTAAACTAATTTATTCAACTACAAAAAACTCCATACTGGTAAATTTGTGACAATTATACCCTCCACTAAATTGGATTTATCACAAAAAAAAATCACAAAAATTGTAAAATGTAACAAACGGAGTGTAAAATCCCAAATTGGTATACCAGTCAATTGTCACGTGTCATTTAACTTAATTAAAATTTAATGAAAACTAACAGAGAGTAAATTTGTCACAAGTGTACCGGTTTGGGGTAAATTTGTCAAAAGTATACCAATTGGGGTTTTTGGTGGTCAAAAAAATAGTTTGGGGTAAATTTGTCACGGGTGTACCAGGTTTGGGGTTTTTCAAGGTATTAACCCAATTAACAAAGGCTAAATTTGTTAAACATATACATGTTTGGGTTTTTTTGTGGTCAAAAAATAATTTAAAGTAATTTTATCATAAATATACTAGTTTTGGGTTTTTCGTGATCAAAAACTAGTTAAGAGTAAATTTATTATATGTATATTAATTTGAAGTTTTTCATAATATTTATCTTCTTTTTTTTTAATTTGGTTAGGCAATCTATTTTAGATGTATTAGTAATACTACACGTCACATCGCTTTGAAGGGGTTTCCATCATCCACAATTTACTCATGACAATTTTTTTTAAAATATATGACATCTTCTTTTTCTTTTTTTAGTTAACATTGAAAAAGTGCATTAAAAAGAAGAATCAAATAATTTGGGGTAAATTTGTCATTTGTGCATCATCTTGGAATTTTTCGGGGTATTAACCATTTTTAAAAAGTGCAATATTAGTTTGTTTGATGACAATACTTGAAATTGCCTATGAGACATTCTTAAATTACAATTTTGATATGAGGTTAGGGCTTTATTGCATTTTTTTAATAGCATTATAAAACTTAACCGAATCAATTAAAAATTTTAGGATTCGATTGTATTATTTGATAAAGTTTTAGGACTTTATTGAACTAGTTTATGACTCGATTGCATGTCTTGCATAAGGTTTAGGATTTAAGATGCGATCTTCCCAAATAAATACATTGAAAATGTGCATTATTGTTGCTTCGTCCCAACAAATAATCTTGTCTTTATCATAACGTACATTCAATTATATTAATCTTATTTCTACTCACCGTCCTCTATTTATATATCCACACAAGCACAAACACAGGACAAACAAGAACACTGAAAAGCAACGGGCCAAAGTCACCATGCATCTCAATTTGAGCAAGGCTCTCCTCCTTTCCCATCTATTGACAGTCAACCTCTCCTGCGAAGCCGCACCTGGAGAGCTCAACGCCACTCCACCGCCCGAGTGCCGCATTGCTTACCAGCAACCGGAGTTGGAGCTCGTGGCGGCCTCGAATGGTTACAACATCTACAATAATCTGCAGCCAGATCCTGCCGGCTGTGGCAGAGGCACCACGAATGGAGCACGGTACACGGGCTGCGTTCCACCGCCAAACCCGGAACCAAAATGTGACATTTATAACAGGAACTACCCTCACTGTTGATGAACCTTCCAAATTGGCGTCTGCCAGCAGCGCTTCCTTATGCTCCAACCTGGTGTCCCCAAACTGTCAACCATAACAATTTGTACCTAGATTTGTATGTGTTGAGTATGTTAGTAATTGCAAACTGCAATTGTAGTCGGACTTATCAGTTCAATATATGTACCTTGCGTACGTTTTGTACTTGTGCATGTCGTTGTATCTATCTTCTAGGATTAACGCATTCGGTTGGAGTATCGTATAAGGACAATAACATTTTCCAGCGTTGCGATTTCTTAAGATAGGTTGAATGTTTTTTCTTCTGGGGCAGGCCCACGTAACAACGCAATCCATCCCAAACAAACTCAAGGGCCAACAGGCTCAACCTAAAACCTGATGCAACTAAAACCAGAACCCAAATTAGAGACGGAACTCATGAAATTATAGCTGCAGATTCATCCTCATCGTATCAACTGGCGTTCCATTTCTCAAAGGTCAGCTACGTCAAGCACAGACTTTTAAAACATCTAATCCTCCAATCGCTGCATACATTATTCGATATCCGCAGGTACTGGATTCCTTGTATCATGAATCATGGTTTTAGAAACAATTCGAACGTAGAAGGATATCTCAGCAACCACCTTGCCGTTGCGGAGGAGCACGAATACAAAAGTAATTCATAGCATCTTACCAGTCGCACGAGGACGAATCTGCCCGGAGACAAACCGAGCCAATCCAGAGGACGAAATGAGGGAACCTGAGCAAGCAATTACGAACGCCCCATGCCCCTCAAATAACTTTATATGTAATAATGGCATATCCTTTCAATCTTGGTGGGCCTCAGCAATGAATTATTTCGATTTATTTAACTTTAGGTCGCTTTCCTGATGGCCCAGTAGGTAGGCATGACCCCTGAACCCTTTTCAAAAAGTCTAATCCCACTGTTTACGGCGCGCTGTCGAAGACCTTCCCGTTTCATACCTCCCCCCGTCAATCCACAGCAGTTGATTTGATATCCTCTTGCTGTGGAGCTCGACTGGAACAAGCTCTCCTCCTTTCGTAATCCTCACTCTCTTCTTTTCACGTGGAGTTGCCGTATAAGACGGCAATGCCTACGTTAATAATTTTCAATTTAAATTGATCGAATAAATTATATTAAAAAATTATTAAATTTCTTATGATTAAATTAATTAAATTTAAAAAATTTAGAAATGAATTGACATAAATGTAATAATTTTATGCATTATTTTACTAAAGACTTATTGAAGATTTACGCTTTGTTTTTCTAATATTTTGTATCTCTCTTATTATTGATTAGGATTTACTTTTTTGTTTTTAAGTATATATATATTATAATTAGCTAGAGATATTTGGTAGTTTTTTCTTTCTATTTTCTATTAAGCAATATGTTGTATAAATATTTGAATTGAGTACAAGTGAATTACAATTCATATTATGGTATGAAAGCTTGAGATCTAGTTTGAATCTTTCTATGCCTTTTTTGCCTCATCAATTAAATTTGCATACTTAGTATAGGCAAAAAATACCATATTAAGTGTGCAAATAAGTGTTAAAGTAATCATATATAAATCCACACATTCATATAATAGTTCAAGCTTTTAAAATAGTCAACGGTGGTCTCACAAAATCTCATACTTCTATCCTTTTTTATCTAGTAAGGCGTAGCATTTTAGATGTATTGGTAAAACTATATGTCACATCACTTTGCAGAGGTTTTTGTCCTCCTCAATATACTTATGAAAATTTTTTAAAATATACGGCATCTTTTTTGTAACATTTAAAAAGTATATTAAAAAGGAAAATCATATGATAGTTGGACTCCACACATGTTGACTCTAGGTAATACCAAGCACAAACGTATACGATATGAGATTGTCGAGTGATACCATTGGACATATTAGCTTTCAGTTGTCGATTACGACTTCGATCCAAAAAAAAAGTTTTTCCTAGCTTGCCTCCAACTTTTTCGAACTCGTTATTTTTTATCTTGTCATAGCGATGGATTCAAATTTCCAATTCAACTAATGATCGTTGATTCACGTCGAGCATCTCATTCAGGTACATCAGATAAAACTCGCCCATAAGACGACATTTCCGAGCCCTAAAATCACTCCGATACAGACGGCTTGGGGGTTTGGGACTTGGCTTCTGCGTTGACGAACCCTGAGAACGGGCACGAAAGGAAACGTCCAAACGGTAGAAATTGTTTGCCTTGCGTCGTAGATGGTCTGAAGCCATGTGCGTGGGGGGACTGTGGTTTTGGACTTAAGCAAACTAGCCACGCGGTTCTTGAGAGTCCTCCACATGGAAATGGAAATTTTAGGTTTTCAAGATATAAGAAAAAGTGCATCGAAAATTCCAAGCCTTTTATATAAAGAGCAATTCGAATTTTCAGATCTTTCAATTGATTTAATTAAGTCCTGAATCTTTTTTACAAAGTTTAATCACAGTCCTTTTGATTAACAATACCTTAATTTGTCTACATGATATACTTAGATTACAATTTTGAAACAAGGTTTAAGGCTTAACTATATTTTTTAAAATAAAGTTTTAAGACTTAATTGAATCAATGAAAAATTTTAGAACTCGATTGCATTATTTATTAAAGATGACTCGGTAGAAAAGGTTTAGGATCTAAGGTACGACCTTCCCAAATGAATACATTGGAAATGTGCATTATTGCCGGTTTCATCGCGTCAAATAATCTTGTCTTTACTATAACATAAATTCAATTATCTTTTTTGTCTTATCTTGAAAGAGAGTTAGCAGTCGATCTTATTTCTACTCACCGTCCTCTATTTATATCCACACAAAGCACGAGCACAGGCACAACCAAGAGGCTCAGAACCACCTTTGAGAGCTCTTCTAGTCCTTCCGTGAACGCTGAAAAGCAACGGGTCAAAGTCACCATGCCACTCAATTTGTACAAGGCCCTCTTCCTTTCCTGTTCGCTGACAGTCGCCCTCTCCTGCCAAGCCGCACTGGGAGAGCTCAACGCCACCGCCAAGCCACCACCATGCGCCGGCATCAGCGGTGCAGCTGAGTGCCCCATTGCTTACCAGCAAGCAGAGTTGGAGGCGATGGCGGATTCAGGCATGCTGGGCGCAAGCCTGGGAAGCATCAGTGCCAAATCTGCTCTGATCCCGCATAACGTCGCCAGCTGCGGCCGTGTACCGTACACGCATTGCTCGCCAGATCCCAACAGCCCACCACACTGCGACGTGTATCATCGCGGCCCTTGTTGATGTCTCCATCGCCTTTTGGCCATGATCTTCGGTAAACTCGGTGCACTCAATAGCGTTGCCTCATTAAAAAGACCGTCAGCTAGTGCTAATCAAACTTCGGAGACATGTACGTTACGAGTTCAAGGGATCAATCGCTTGTCGACGAAAATCTGTAGAAAGTTATTCTACATTTGTCTAATCAGTGTGTATGGGTTGACATATGGTAAGAAGTACTTCATGGTTTCCATCCTTGTTACTTAGAGAATGAAGGGCTTTCTACCTTTCCCAAAAGAATGGTTTATAAGACACCGTTCGTTTTACGGAAAATGACTTCCAAGAAAACTTTTTCTGGATTTTCTAGCGTTTGTTTTACGGAAAATGAACTAGTCAAGGAAAATGTTTTCCATTATTAGAACAAATAACCTTTAAAAGTGAGGAAAATATCTTCTACTTTTCAAAAGTGAAAAATATTTTCCATAACTTCTTCCACCTTACTTCTTTCACCAACACATTTTCGTTTTATTTTTATGCTTTCTTTTTCTTTTTCTTTTTTTTTTTAAAAAATAGAGTTTTTATTTTTTTTCCTTTTCTATTTTTTCTTTTCTTTCTTTCCTTTTCATATTCTTCCTTGGCCTTAACCGGTCGCCGGCCACGGCGGCGATCGACAACTAGCCACAAGCCAGCTCGAGCCTCACTCAAGCCCGGCAAGCTCGGGCCTTGCCTGTCACTCCCCGACTCTCAAGAACGTGTACATTACACTGCGGTCAATACAAATGCAACTTCCCAGAACTAGTGGCCGACCATTTCATTATTAATGCACATGCGAAAGCAAAACAATAACCCCTAACAACGAACAACATGGGATAGAAAAGCAAAGCAACATTTCACAAAAACACACTTTTATAAACATTTGGGTTTAGGTACAAAAAGAGTCTAGGTAAAGGTCTACAAAATGATCACCTCTCAAAAGAAGCCATCCTACAACATCCTAGTAGAACACATACGCCGATCCTCCAAACTTTACCTCCACAGACTCCGGGCTTCAGTCCTCCACAACCACCATCTAAGGACCTGAAAATAGTTATACAATAACCAGTTAGACAATGTCTTAGCAAGTCCACCCCCTAAACCCTTATTAAGAAGGAAATACGCCTCAGGGTGCCCTAGTCACACAATCACATAATGAGAATAGGGAACTTACCTCCCCTCAGTTCCTTCCTACACGTCAGCACAGTTCATATCTCAAATGCATATAATTAATGCACACAACAATTGAAATGTCTCATCAGCTCAATCAATCACCCATGCGTTCTAATTGTTAATTTTGCCCTTTAAGGGTATCACCTACTCATAAGTTCGATATCCTTCTGGCGTAGCTAGGCGTCGTCTCACCACCATTGAGTATGGCGACGTCTATATCTTAATAGACGACTTCCCCGAAGGGGCGTAGGTCCATAATCTACTGCAACCCGAGTCACCTACTCATAAGTTCGGCATCCTTCTGGCGTAGCAAAGCGTCGTCTCACCTCTGTTGAGCACGGCAACGTCCATATCTTAATAAACGGCTTCCCCAAAGGGGCGTAGGTCCAGAATCTACTGCGATCTACGATCTAAATAATGGATATCCCATATAGGGTAATGTCCGACTTAAAAGCTTGAGACGGGTTCCCTTTAACCAACACACGATCAATCAATATCGGTTCAGGATACCGTGCATTGCACTCAAATGTCTCCATTAAAATGGTGATCCTGGCCTATTTTCTTCATATTAAAAACATCCAGTGAAAATGGTCGTGTGTAGGTACACGGTCAGATCGAATCCAAAAAACTTATATCCTCCAATTTAAAATCTCATTGTTTTATATAGTATATAAAACTATTTTCGGTGTTAAAACTCGATACTCGAGATTTTCTGAATAAATATTGAAATTAACAATTTTTGGAATAAATTACCAAAAATCCAATCAGCACTTAATTTGTACAAATTAACATCCAATTGCATAAATCAATCACACCATTGCAATCAGCACGAAATTCCGGTCATCAGCTATCCCGGTCTAATTTTCGATAAATATTTAATAATTAAATAATTACCAAAATTAATTAAATAATTCAATTAAATACCCAAATAGCTAACCTAGGCTGAAATTGTCCAATTAAATACCGAGTTTGTCCCGGAAAATTTCCAAATCAATCTAGATAATTAATACAACATGTCCAGACCTTAATTTATCAATTCTAACAACCTAACATGCCAAATTAACTAATCAAATCACTAATCTAATCTAACTAATCACATAAACCTTAATTAACTTAATTTAATTACCCTCTAAGCATAATTAACTTATTAATCGAGATTTAGTGAGATAACTCAGTTGATTCGCAATCCGCTCAGACCAAAACGACGGGGACGCGATGAGGATCGACAATTCCCAAAACGGCGATGCCAATGGGGCTCGGATCGGGCCTGAAAATTGGCCCGCAAGCTCGCTGCTTGAGCTGAAAAGATCGACTCCGAAGCTGCTGAACTTGCGGCTGACTTCACTGGCGCTGCTGGGCCTGCTTTGCTGACCTCGTGGAAATGCTGGGCTCGGCTTCTTGCCACGGATGAAAGACAGCTTCATGCGAGGGATGGAGGTCTTCAATGGAGCGGTTTCGGTGGACCGTGGGGTCTTCGAAGCAGACGGACGTGGGGGAGAGAAAACGTGGGGCGGTCAACAAACGGCTTCTGTGGGGTGGGGTGTTGACCAAGAGGAACAAAACTTGGTGGAGATGGCAGAAGACTTCAGCCCCGCGTGGCTTTGAGGCGGCTGAAATCGAACGAATGAGGATGAAGAACAGCCGAAGCCACGTCCAAGCGAGCGAGCGAAAAAAAATGAAAACAAACAGAAGCAGAGACAGAGAGAGAAAAAGAGAGAGAGAGACGTGGGCTGAGGGGTCGACCGGTCAAAGGGAAAAAGGCATGAACGAAGACTGCTGCAGGGGGCTGCACCGAAGAGAAAAAAGGAAAGAAAGAGATAAGGGAGCGGGGAAAGGAGAAAGCGACCTGAGAGAGAGACCGGTGAGGGGGAAAAAGAGGAAGAAAAATTCATTAAAATTTTTTTAAAAAAATCATTAACACTTGGTCCAAAAGTCTTAATCTTATCTCACTTGTCCCTAATTCTTTCTTGCAAAGTAGATTCCACAAATTATCCAAATTTGATGCCAAAATGCTGCCCTCCACCATAATTCCGAATTTCCTCACTTATGGGACTTCAATTTCTTCAACAAATTCCTTAATTTGATGTCCAATTTTGATAAAGAAAAAGCCCACATAATTTCTACAATTCCATTTCACCAAATAGCTCAGTATGTAAGTAAAAAATTCTTTCAATTCGGCCAATCCAAATTTCCATTTGTTTTCCGAAACGTCAAAATTGATTTTCCGTAAAAATTCCGGAATCACCAAAAATTCTTTGAAGGATGAGTAAACGTTCTTAAAATAAGTCGTGACATGTGACGTAACTTTCAATTTTTGAAGTCGGGTTCAAATTCGCGGTTAATTTCAATTTGACGCAATTTTAGCGTGACCTATCATACCAGATAGATTTCAAGAATTTTTGGTACAATTGACCTGTGGTCGATTTTCTTCGAGCCACACGTACCTCTTTGATACATTGGCAACTCTCGATTGTCGTGAAAATCTCAAGGTTTCAAATCCGAACACAAGGCACCAAAACAACAGAAAAATCAGTCTAGTGCCAATAGACGAGAATTTTGCAATTTGGTGGAATCACCTACGTTTAGCCATGCATCTCAGTCGAACCGACTTATCTTCGATCTATGATCGATTTTTAACTGTGCCATAATGACCCTTGCAGACTTGCACAATCGAACAGTCGATTTCTGATCGAATTCTCAAGTCTATTGCATTTAAAATTTCTTAATGACTTTCCTAGATAGACTAGTTATCTCATAAGTGATCAGTTTAGAGAATAGCACTATAGGTGCATCGATGAAAAGCTCGATTTATTTAATTGAAAACAAGATTGAAAATTCAAGATGTCACATTGCCAGATCGGGAGAGGCGGAGCCTCGCCGGCCTGGGGCGGTGCTCGGGCCTCGCCAGATCTAGCGAGCTGGGCAGGGCTTGGGCCTCCCTTGAGCTCGCCAGAGGTTAGTTGGGCTCTAGCGAGTTGCGAGCTCGCCGGATCTGACGATGGAGGTCAGGCTTCAGATCCAAGCGAGCCTGAGCTCCGCCACTAGATTTAACAAGATCAGCCAAGCCTTGAGCTCACCGGATCTGGCGACCGTGTCTTGGTTGGCCGCCAAGTAGCTAGCCATCGTTAGGCATGCTACGACGGAGGAAGGAGGAGGAAGAATGAGGAGGAATGAGGAAAGAAAAGAAAAAAAAAGGAAAAAAAAAGAAAAGAAAAAGAAAGAAAATAATAAAAATAATAAAAATTTCAATTTTTAAAAATATAAATAATTAAAAATTCATTTTTTTAAAAATATATAAAAACTAATTTTTGGCAATTAAAAATATTAAAATTTCATTTTTTGATAATTTTCCCAAATAATTAAATTAGCTAACGAATGGTAAAAAAAGTATTTTCCACTCAAAATTTAGGTTTCAATCGAATACCGGAAAATATCGTCATTTTCCAAGAAAATGACTTCCTAAAAAATATTTTCCGTGAAACGAACGGACCCTAAGGTCACAACAATATTCTTCAGTCTGAAGAGCCACCAACGGACCATGCGTCGTACTTGACCACTGAACTAGAAATCATATTGTGACATACTTGAACCTAAACTAAACTCATTGTTTATGAATTTCAAATTGTGTCTAGTAATACCACTTCTACTAATTGTTTACTACCGGCATACCGAGCCTAAAATCCAAATTGTGTTTGGTAATACCGCTTCTACTAATTGTTAATTGCTAATATAGCGAGCCAATTCAGGTTTAGGCCTGAAGGACAAAATGTGCGAGTCTGGACGAGCAATTATGTTCTTTTTTGTCCTTGGACACCCCGTGCTCACCCAAATTTTATCAACTTTATATGTAACAATTGCATATCTTTTCAATCTTGGTGGCCCTATGTAATGAATACTTTCGATTAATCTAACTTTAGCTCACTTTCTTAGGGTCCAAAGTAGTACTGTCACGACCTGCGAACCCCTTTTTAAAGTCTTAGTCCCATCGTCTCCATCACGCTGTCGGTGACCCCTGTTTCCATTCCATTCCTGCCCCCATAAAGCCGTTGCGCCTGATTTGACGTCCTCTCACCATGGAGCTCCACTTGAAGAAGGCTCTCCTCCTTTCATTCCTGTCGATCCTCGCCCTCTCCTTCCCATGTCGAGCCACGATATGGCCGCCCGGGGGCAATCTCTCCGCTGCTGCCTCCCTGCCGTGCGACGTCAGTGCGGCCGGCTGCCGCATAGCCGACCTGCAGCCGGAGCTGGAGGCGATAGCGGATCGGAGCATGCTGGGCGATAGCCTGGATATCGGGGCCGCTCTGGACCCGAAGATCGCCGGCTGCGGCCGTAACTTGCCAGATAAAAAGTACACGCCTTGCACTCCAGAGAAGGGCCGGACGCCACGCTGCGACACATATTGCCGCACCACTTGTTCCTGTTGATGTCTCCGGCGCCTTTGGACCCTCCGCGATCCAAAGGATTCAGTGCACCCGATGCACGCAAATAATGTCTTTCCAGGACAAGTCAGCTAGTGCTGATCGATCTTTGGAGACGTGGATGGTAGAGGGATTAATCGATTGTGAACGCAAATCTATTGAATGTATTCTACGTTTGTCTAATGAATGAGCATCGGTTGACATATGGTGACAAGCATTTTCATTATTTTGATCCGCTTTAGATAGAAGAACGAAGGGCCTTCCGTCTTTCTCGTTGAACGGGTTTTGGAATCTTATTGTATCAAAGAGTCTCCAAAATTTGCATTTAGTTTTAAGTAACAACAAGAACTTTTCGGTGACATTCAATACAAATTTCCTGATCTAATAAGCATATAAAATTTACGGACCTTGTGAAAATACCTGATTACATGATGTTTACAAGTTTTAAAATTTAATTTCATGACAAGACAACTTTAAAACTAAATCACCTTGCAGATGTAAGTTCGGCTTATGATGCCCTTGTCCCACGTTTCACCGAAATGCATTGAATTACACACTTGCAAGAGCAAAATACAGAGAAAGCATAGTATAAGGGCAACGCAAAGTATAAGGGCTTTAAATTGAATTAGTATTGATGCTCACGCAAGAATGTATGTGCATATTGGCTTATAAATTGGGACGAATTAAACTAGTAGAAACTTATGAACTTCGTAAAACCACTACAAAATATCCAAACTGTAATTTAAAAATCAATTTTCTTTTGAATTATGTTTGTTTTGTGAAAAAAATAAATGATTTAAGAATTTTTTTTTTCCAAAATGATCGTTTGTATCATTTATAATAAATAAATAATTAATAAAAAATATTTTGTTATCAATAATAATTTATGATCATCAAAATCAAATATAAGTAAAAACATGTTTTTTTAACGGATTATCAATGTGCAGTAGGAGGACCTGAACTTGAACTTTGACCTAAAATTGCTTCACCAGTCTCCACGCACTGTGCAGCGAGCGCTTGGCGAGAACCGCCGCCCTGCAAAACGAGCTCCTTCAAGACGACGAAGAAGAAGAAGAAGAAGCAGAAGAAGAAGAAGGAGAAGGAGAAGAGGAGTCGAAGACAGAGGAGAAGATGAGCAATCGGCGCGGCCCGCCCAAGCACCGGAACGCCTTCGCCTGGAAGCCCAACGCCGGCGTCAAAATCAACGAGACTGTAAAACCCCTTCCCCCAAAAAAAATCGAAAACCCTAGTTCGTCCGATGTTCAAAATTCGCGTCATTTCGAATCCCTAAGTAATTGAATGGAAAGAGGGGAGACGGCTTAGCTTGATTTACCGGTTGCGATTCAGGAGGTCGGAGGGAGGTTCCGGCCGTTGTCCGAGATAACCGGAGTTTGCGCTCGGTGCAAGGAGCAGATCGAGTGGAAGCGCCGCTACGGCAAGTACAAGGCCCTCACCGAGCCTGCCAAGTGGTAAAAAATCGTTTCTTTGGGGCGTGTTCGGTTGTGTTGGTTTACTGGCTTTGCGTTTAGTACAGTAATTGATTGGCGTTTCCCTGAATGTTGTTGTAGTCAGAAGTGTACTAGGAGGGCTGTCCGTCAAGCTTACCACAATCTTTGCTCTGGTTAGTTTCGGCTCTCTTTGCGTGCGTGTTTCATTGAAATTGAGCCGTCGGTAGGCCGAATCAGCGAATTTATCGGTATCGAAAGATTGTGTAGTTTTGCTTGCATTCATGGAGGCTTTCATGTTGATTTTAGGATGTGCCAAGGAGCAGAAAGTGTGTGCCAAGTGTCGTTGCCAGGTTGACAATTTAGTTGGCAGGTAGTTTCTTCTTTGAGACGCTGTTGAGGACTGTGCCTTGGTTTTTGAGGTTCTATCTCTTTGAAATGGAGCTGAATTTGTTTTCTATGTTCCTTCAGAGACTCTTCTGAAGTGGAAGCAGAGCAAAAAGCACTCGAGGAGGTCAGTTTGCAAAACCCTTTTCGTTTCTTGTTTGAGACCTGAGTGAACCTTTTGCATTTCCTTATTCCCCAATCAACTTTCAGTTCTAAAGAGAGAGCTGCCATTTTTACAGGCAATTAAGAATGCTCGAGAAAGGGATAGAAGAACACTACTTCGTGCTGTAAGTTTCCCTGGCTGATTTCTTTTGGCAATTATTTTGGCTTTGCGATGCATTCATGCAGCATTCCTTAAAATTACTTCTGGCATGCTCCTTGTATTGGTTTGCGAGAATTAGGAATAGTCTACATCATTGCCTACTTAAGAGTAGGGGTGAGTATAGTTCCAGGATAGATACTGGAACCTGAGAATTGGATCAGTGCGTTTTCAAGTTCTAAGGTATGCGGGGTAGGTTCCAAGTTCCAAAAATTAGGAAACCTATTTCGATGGGTAAGTTTTAGATTCTAGGTTCCACTAACCTAGAACCTAGAACCTGAAATCTAGAACCTAGAGCGAGTTTTTGTGTTTTTCTAGGTCTATGTTTATGTGCGATCCTGCGGTATTTCATGACATTTGATAATGAGTGTATAATTTGGAACCACTAGTCTGAGCTTCAATTTTATGACTGAGGCTTTTACTTTGTTAATGTTTCATATTTTTCATGTGTCTAAATATAAAATATGGTCAATGAATTGTAGCAACAAGTGATAGTCATTAAAAGTGATAATTCACTGCAATCGTTCAATTAATAGTATGGGTGGAACTTGGATTAATCCTAGAACCTGTATGTAAGATAGGTTTTAGGTTCCAAAAAATGAAGAACCTGTTCCAACAGATAAGTTCCAAGTTCCAAGTGGAACCTATATGGAATCCGACACCCTACTTAAAAGTATAAATCTCAAAAACGGTCAAATTTCTGAATAGTGACTTAGGGTTTAGACTAGTATTGTTCCTTCTATTGTGTTTGTTTATACTGCTTATACTTGTATTTCTAATTTTATTTTTGCCAAAACCATCCTCAGTGTTGTTTTCTTTCATCTCTTTAACAGATGAACAAGTCAAAAGATAATAATTCAGGGAAAGATGATGATTCAGGGAAATCTGCCACTGAGAAAGCAAACAAGGTGGGAGATATATTTCCCTCTTCATCACTTGAGGATTATGCCAGATCACGCCAACAAGGCAGAGTGGGTCGTGGTAATGAGGAAGAAGAAGTGGAGGGTGGGGAGGAAGTGGAGGACAATACGGAGGAAGACAACACCGACAACGAGGAATAAGTCTGTAAAGCATATAAAGGTTTAGACTGCTCCCTATTTATGCTGTCCCTGACAGTAAATATGCGAGCAATTTTGAGAGAGTTGCGAATGGGTTTTAGACGAATGAATTTAGATATCTAGATGGAAGACGGATATGCCTTCTGTCATCTCCATGGATAGATTACAGATTCATATTTTTTTCCCTGCCCATCCGAAAGGAAAGCAATGTGTTGTTTTTTTCGCGGCGCCGCTGGGATATTGAATATGAAAATGATGAAGAGTTTTGTATTTACTCTGTTACGGGCTTCTCTTTGGATCTTGTGCTATGCTCAAAAGATGCTTCACAGCATCAGTGCTCTTAATTTTTAGACCAGAGGAATCACTTGAGGTGCTTAGTTCAATGGTTCTTGATTTTGTCCGAAACTTCCATTTCAGGTGCCGTCTGTTGCCCACTTTCTGGGGACCATGCATGTGTGTCTTGAGTTAATTTTTTTTTTTTAAGAGTATGATTTTGCAAGTTTTCTGTACTGGCGCTGGATTGCAATGTGTCTCACCCCCGCTTTTTAAAAATCAAGTCAAGTCCCAGTTGCTATATTGCACATCTTACGGCGGAACTGGTTGACCGGCAGTGCAAATGTCACATGTGGGGGTATAACCATGGTATCCCAAATAGGATACTCAACTGAGCAAGTAGTAAAACAGAGGATTGAATCAAGTCAATTTCTCTTCTTGAGTTATGTTTTCCATCAAAGGACATTGCGAATGTTTCGTCATCGAACGTATCTGAGTCTCGTCCCAATTCTGATGTTACATTCGAGGAGGAAGCACAGAGTAATTTCTGGACTTCACTTCGACGTAAGTTCAAAGCTTTCATCGATATCTGTTGGTACATCTACTTCAATTTAGATATCCAATCCAGAAATTTGCTTACAGCTCCAGTAAAGGAGCCCTTGGAAAACATTAATTAAGTCTTATCATTGTGCAGAACAAGAAGCTTTGCCTAGGTTTATGGTCCAAAGAATCATGTGTTAGGCTGAAAATCAGGCGTCTTGGAAAGATCAAATATAAAAATATTCGTTTATGGAATCTACATAGTCAACATCTGAAACCGAAACACTACAAAATTGCAGTTAAGGAGAAGACTTGGGGCCAAAAAAAAACAATGCTGAAACAGAATTCAGGCAAGTCATTGAAATGGCTTCCAGGAAACAATCTTGCCAGGCTACTGTTGTGCCCTCTCTTCTTCATCAGCTTCCTCACACTGATCGTCCTGGGTTCAACAATCTACTTCCCGCGGAACACCTTCACTGCCCCAACCGAGATCTCCCAGGAACAACCTCCTTTACCTCTTTCCTTCCACAGCCGAATCTCCGACTTGCAAGCGCAAGTTGGCGTGTTGCTTGAGCAGGTTCACTCTGACACTGAGGAAGCGAAAGCCCTGGCCAAGTTCTCCGATCATGTCATCCACATAGCCGTGGCTTTGGACAAGCTCGCCACTCGCCTATCAAATCACGCAAGCAATCTGCCATCTAACGCCACCGAAATGAGCAATGTTGATGAAGATTCAAGCGATCCAGAGGAATCAGAAGAAGATGCATCGGAGGAATTCATCAGCAATCGTGTCTTCAAGGCAGGGGAGCTCAAGAATTACACTTTGCCTAAACCAAACAGGGTTGCGGGCAAGAAGACGTTTCTTGGTGTCGAAGCAATTAATCCGTCGATAGGAATGGCCTGCGTGGCAATGGCTTCTAATTTAGACCGGTTCATGAATTACAAGTTGTTCGGGACGTGCCCAGACGATTGGATCTTGGCTCAGAAGCTCATGATCAGTGGCTGTGACCCATTGCCCAGAAGGAGATGCTTCTCAAGAACACCACCAAACTACACAAAGCCAATGCCCTCAAGCAAATCTCTGTGGACTCAGCCTGGGCATGTCAACCTATTGTGGAGCCACTACAAGTGCAAGGACTATCAATGCCTCTTCTCCAATCAAACAGTGAACAAAAGGGGCTTCTTCAAGTGCTCAGACTGCTTTGACCTCTCGAAGCGAGGGTGGGAAGTGCCGGCCAATGAGTCGGAATCGGCCGAGTTCACCATCGACCAGGTCCTTGCGCTGAAGCCCTCGGAGATCCGGGTCGGGCTGGACTTTGGCCCATCGACGGGGAGCTTCGCCGCCCTCATGAGGGAGAGGAACGTGACAGTCGCCACGGCCACACTGAACCTCGGGGCACCCTTCAACGAGGTGATCGCACTAAGGGGTCTGCTCCCGCTCTACATCTCCGTCGGCTCAAGGTTGCCCTTCTTCGACAACACGCTCGACATTGTACACTCAAGCCTGTTCCTGGACGGGTGGGTCGGCGCTGAGCTGCTTCAGTTCGTGCTGTTCGATTGGGACCGTGTCCTGAGACCGGGGGGGTTGCTCTGGGTGGACCGCTTCTTCTGCAAGAAGGAAGATGTGAAGATGTATGTGGAGGAGTTCGAGAGGCTGAGGTACAAGAAGCTGTTGTGGAGGGTTGTGCCCAAGAGTGACAAGCTGGAGGATGAGTTCTTCTTCTCTGCAGTGCTTGAAAAGCCCATTAGGACTTGAATCTCTAGAACTTCTTCGTGTAAACGAGTCAGAAAGTGGGATTCTGTCTTGGAAAGAGTGTCTTTCGGTGCGAACGCTTATCAGACATCGTAGACTTTCTCGGAGCAATATGCATAAATCTTTCCAGGTGTATTAGAAAGGGTATGAGGCAGGGAAACATTTCCAGGAAGTCTTCCAACTGTGTTTGAGATACAACGTTAAATTGAGAGAAGCATGTTGTTGTGTCAACTGTCTACTTTTTTTTCCTATATCTTCCCGAATTTCTGTCGAAACAACTTTTGGATTGAGGCTGTATCCACCGTACGCTGTTTTCCCTCCCGGTTGCAGAAGATGCTCAACTGTCAACGACCTTCCGAAGACAATCTCCGGGCAGTCATTAAGGTGCTTTGCTTAGAAAAATTATTAGGCGGATCAGATGCATCGTGCATCGATCTAACCGTCGGACTTGATGGATTTCGTAAAGAAAATAAAAATAAAGAAAGTAATGAGACGTATTCTCGTGTTTTAATCTCATATTGATTTGCATCTTGAGTTTTGAAAATCTACCATTAACATCTCGAATTGCATCTAATATATTCATGAATTTGTCATTTTCCTTTCAATTTTGCTCCTTAGCATTTCAAATCCACCCACAGTAAAAACTCACTTCGCCAAAAACCCCAACCTGCTCAGCCCTCTCTCCCAGCATCGCCGGTCCCATTGCACCTTCGCAGCCCAAATTGGACCGCAAGTTGTCGAGGTCCACCAGTGTCAAGCTCGACTCAAATCCATCAAGCTCTGTCGGCATCGAGCTCGACCCATATCCCTCAAGCTCAACCGAAGCTTGAAGCCGGCCATGGTTGAAACTAGGAGACGAAGAGAGCTTACTTTGTGTGTGTGAGAGAGAAAGAGAAGGCAATGGTTTAAAATTTGGATGAGTTTGAGGGTAGATTGATTATTTTGAATGTAAGGATTTCGTTTAGAAAAGTAAATTGTAGATTTACAAAACTCAAAGGCTTAATTTGATATTGGAATGAAAAGTGTAGATAGGTTTCTGAAATTATCCCGAAGGATTATATTCACGTCGAAGAAATGCGTTTGCGGTGCAACTGCATAGGGCAGATGGAGATCTGGGTCGTTGCCCACGGGCCATAATCTGGTGAACAATCCATTACAAACCTAAGCCCAAAGGCCCTAGTGAAGTGGAAAAGAATCGAATTTGAGGCCCACACTACTTTTGTCCCCGAACCGAACCTCCTTCAAATGAAGATTGGAGTGAAGAGAGTAGGCTATGATGCACAAATGGCGCAGGCACAGAGATGCCGAAAAGATTTTATGGTAGATGTAACCACTTCAAATTCTAATCGCGCCTTGTTTAACATGCTTAACAAATGTGACCATCTCGATCAACCTTATTCATTTATGGAAAGTTAATAGAACGTACATTCATTTACCTAAACACTTAAGCGTTTTTTACGCCATCTAAGGGCGCGTTTGGAACATTTTCGTTTTAAAAATTGTTAAAAATGAAATAGAAAAAAGTGTTTCTGTTCCTTAACAATTTTTGAACAAAAAAACGCGTTTGGTAAATTTGTTCCGAATAAAAAATGAATGAAATACGTTTGGTAAATTTGTATAATTTTTTTATTTCTTTTAATTTTTTAATTTTCTTTCTTATTTCTTATTTCTTTTTTTCTTTTTCCTTTTTTCTTTTTTCTTCTTTTGGCCAGTCGCTCTTCCTCCCCGGCATCTCCTTGCACGACCGTGCCAGCGCGCCCGCGCCGGCAGCCGAGTTGACGGTGACCCAGAGCCACACCATCGTCTCCCTCCACCGCATTGACAACCGCACTCGACGCCTCCTCGCCACCACCGTACCGGCCGTTCGTCGGAGCAGCCACCGCGCCCCCTACACGCGGCGACGCCGGACCCGTGCCCGACGGCATCGCCGACCTCTGCGTCCCCAGATCCGTCGCCTGCCGCTCTGTGTTCTCCACTCGCGACACCAGACCTGCACCCGAAGCCTCCGCTAACGAATCAGCGATGCCGGAGCCCCAATGACCGCCCCTCCGCCTCATGCCCGATCGACACATCTGCAAGTCTCGAGCCTCCATTCGCCACCGCTGCATCAGATCTCACCGTGTCGTGACCCACGACTTTGAGATCTGCTCGATCGTTGACCCTGCGCTAGCCCACGACTCGACCGGTCGTCCTCGCCGCTCCGCTCCTCAACGTCCGCCGCTCGAGACCCCACAGCCGAGCCCCGCACCGCAGCCGCCACCGCCGCCCAGCGACCTGTGACCCAGCTCCGTGACCCGCGACCCAGCCCCGACTCCGCCGCTACCCTGAGTTGGAGCCTGCCGCTGTTCACTTGCAGCCACTGGGCGAGCTCGGCCTCGCCGAATCTGGGCGAGATCGAGCTCGCCCAGCCCAGCACGAAGTCGGCCTCGCTAGGGGCCGGCAACACTCGGCCTCGCCGGGGCCGGTGACGCTCCGGTGAGGTCACCGGCCCTCGACGGTGTCGCCGACCCTCGATGGCCGATCGCCGGCCATGGCCAAGGCCGGCGACCAGCCAAAGAAAAAAAGAAAAAAAAAGAAAAAAAGAGAAGTGTTTCTAAATTTTGTTTTAAAACAAGAAACAACTTTTGTTGTTTTATTTCTGCTCCAAATGTGTTTTAACAAAAATAGTTTTGGAACAAAACGCAAACAAACGCGTTTGCTTTCTTTTTGCTTAGGAACAAAAAACAGAAATTTTTGTTTCAGAGAACAGAAACAAGTTCGCAAAACAAACAGGCCCTAAGTGGTTAGACTTTCATCTCTGCGGACATGGAAAAACTTTCCATGCGTTTTTCTTAGGTTTGATTACGATTGTGTGATCTTTGCTGCCACCTCATATTCCAACTCTGGATCATCCCGTCAACTCGATAAACTCGATAAACTTAGTTGAAATAGATAAACATTCGAGTTCCATGACGAAGGAATCTGCTCCACGAAACCCTTATCTTAATGGATAAACACGCAGCCAACTTGGCTTGTCGTCTTGAAACGCAAGCTGTACTTTCCTACCGAGTTTCACGCCCGCAATTATAGAATTCGTCAAATGAATTTATGCTTTCCGGATTAAATGGTCGCCCACTCAATTTTAAGTTGTTGTCGGAGTTGGAAGTCTTGAATTCAATTCCTCACACCCCATTTCATCGTATATGCATTTCTCTATATGTTGTGTTTCAATAACACTTTCAAATTATCAGGAAAAAGAGAGATGCGTTGAACTTTTCGGTATTATATTAAACTAGTATTTTAAAGGTCGAGCTGTTCCGCTTAATTATGCTTTACAAATATTTTGGATATACTAGGTAATATTGACCCTCAATATTAGTCAACAAAAAGAAGAAGTAATACAGACCCTAAATTCATATGTATTAATTTTAAGTAATATTCCGTCTATCACGGGTTGCTCGAGTGAGCTTTCATCGGCTAATCGATTACTAATTTTCGCTTCTTCTGTTGTAAATATTACTTATCTTAATCAGCAACTAATATTTTTCATGGCCAAGTATCTGTTGATTCGACTTCAGAAAAAAAGAAAAATGCAAAGGAGCTCAGCAACTAAGGGCGCGTTTGTTTGCACCGTGTTTCTGTTCCCAGGGAACAAAAATTTCTGTTTTTTTTGTTCTGGGAACAAAAAAAAAATGTAAACGCGTTTGGGCGCGTTGCCTTTTTTTTTTTTTTGTCCTTAAACAAAGGAACAGAAATAAGAAACAAGAAATTCTTGTTTCTTATTTCGAAACATTTTTTAGGAACAAAAAAAAAAGAAACAGCGTTCTCCTCTGCGAGCCTCTCCTCCTGCAAGCATCTCCACCGTCGTCTTCTCCGGCGCCTCCCACCGTCGTCTTCTCCGGCGCCTCCCACCGCCTCTGTCTCGAGACCATCCGGCTTCTCCACCGTCGTCCTCTCCGGCGCCGACAGCCACTGCAAGCGTCTCCACCTGCGAGCGGGTGACGGAACTGGGTCGCGGGTCGCTGGGCGGCGGCGGCGGCTGCGGTGCGGGGCTCGGCCGTGGGGTCTCGAGCGGCGGACGTCTAGGAGCGGAGCGGCGAGGATGGCCGATCGAGTCGTGGGCCGGCGCGAGGTCGACGATCGAGCGGATCTCGAAGTCGTGGGCCGGCGCGGGGTCGACGACCGAGCGGTGAGATCTGATGCGGCGGTGGCGAACGGAGGCTGGAGACCTGCAGATGCGTCGATCAAGCGTGAGGCGGAGGGGCGGTCGCCGATGCGGTGGAGGGAGACGACGGTGTGGCTCTGGGTCACCGTCGGCGGGCGCGGCGAGGCCGACCTCGCGCCCGGGCCGGGCGAGCTCGATCTCGCCCGGATCCGGCGAGGCCGAGCTCGCCCGGCGGGCGATGCCGAGCCTCGCGGGGGCGGCGATGCCGAGCCCGCCGGCCAAAAGAATAAAAAATGAAAAAGGAAAAAGGAAAAAGGAAAAATAAAAATTAAAAAAGAAAAAAAGGAAAAATAAATAAGAAAAATAAGAAAGAAAATAGAAAATAAAAATAAAAATATTAAAAAATTAAAAGAAATAAAAAAATTATACAAACTTACCAAACGTGTTTCTATTCTTTTTATATTTTGAATGCATTTACAAACGCGTTTTTTGTTCAAAATTGTTCCCAATGCAAACACTTTTTTTTTTTATTTTCGTTCGAAACAATTTTTAAACGAAACATTACCAAACGCACCCTAACTTGCTGTATGCTCCTGTAATTTGGCTTTTATTTTATATTGTTGTGAGATTTTGCAATACCACCATTAATTGTTTTAAAATTTAAAATTTTTGGATTGGACTTTTTAACATGGTATCAGAGATGAGATTTATTCTTTCCGTATGTGTGTCCATCCCCATCGGTCAAATTTCACATGGCACTCCTAATCCAATTTGCATGTGAGAGAGAGTATTGAAAGAGCACGCATCGTTTAACAATGGAATTTCTATATTCTTTATATACATATGGTCTCGCTCCATTTAAATTTTCTAACAATTACATAGAGATTCTTCCAGTTTATCAAGAAATATGGTCGGAACTCAAAATCGAATCCATGACAAAACTGATGAGCTACATACCTGCATGTGGAAGCTCAGCAGAAAACAAAAATTAAAATCTAGCGATGGAAAATGTCGGACTCCATGCAGGGCGATAGCCTTCACAGCAATTGAAACCCCAACAACGATGTCACATTCATGACGGTCGCTTGTTGCCTTGTTGAGCACGGCCAAAAAGTAAAAAACATGTAAAGAAAGGAGAGGAAAGGAAAGGAAAGGAAAACAGGAGGCCGAGCCCCTGGTATCTCAGGGCAGGCGTCAAAGGTTCGACTTCACGCCCACTGGAATGGCAAGAAGATCCCAGCATCGAACCTTCCTCTCTCCCCAAGCCAGGTCATTCGATACTTTTCCAAATGCCCTTTCCCTCTCAAGAGACAACTTATATATAAGCATTCAAGCCCTCGTTTTAATCCCACGTACACAGCCTTTTGAAAGTCAATATCTTTGGCGCACGAGGAAGAGAGAGCAAGAGGAGATCACCTTTGCAATGGCGCGTTGGGTGAAGCCGGAGGTACGATGCTGCTCATCTCGTTTTGCATGATTGAGGAAACTGTACGTCACGCTCTTAGCGCTAATGAACATGTTTTTTGGTGACCCATATGTGGCTACGCTGTTTTTGAGTGAGTTCATGGTTGCTTTTCACATTGATACGCATGTCAATGTCGGTTTTACCGGTTCTTTTCATGTAACTGTCTTGTCTATATGAGCTATCGCACCAATTGAGCGCCTGTCTATGTCATGTCGTATGAGGGCTAATTTTGAAGGCGAGAGCCAATTGCATCTTGGGTTGACTTCGTTTTCTTGTCCCGGGCTTCGGCATCGCCAGGTGTACCCATTGATGGCGGCGATGACCTTCGTGACCGGTATGTGCGTATTTCAACTCACCAGGAACGTCGCTCTAAATCCCGATGTTAGGTATGTGTCTTGCTCTGAACATGCAGATGCTCCGCCGACGAGTATTTTCCTACAGGGATTAGTCCGTAACGATTGAATTCGATTTACCGACAATAACGAGAAAATCCGTCGAATTCTACGCGTAGGGTCAACAAGCTTAATCGGAGGACGGGGGTGCTGGACAACGGCGAAGAAGGAGAGAAATACTCTCAGCATGGCCTCCGCAAGTTCCTCCGCACCCGCCCGCCGGAGATCATGCCCGCCATCAACCACTTCTTCTCCGAAGATAAATGAAGAATGGAAGGCAGAAAACTGAGAAAGTTCTGTCATAATCAAGCATGTATTTTATTTTCTTTTTCTGTGGTTCTCTTTTCTTTTCCCCTTTTTATTACACCGAGACGGTTGAATTCTGGAATATTTTTTACGTAATCAACTGCATCTTTTTCTTGCTTACGTCCATCTACTGAATTGGAATATTTTATGTAATTTGAACGATGCTTTACCACGACGAAGAAAAGCCTCTAAAAGAATAATTCGGCATTAATTGAAAATGAAGGGAGAATCACTTCTAAATTGTGGAGCTTCAATTACGTGAAGAGAATGATCATATGAATGGCTACAGGATCATTTGTACGGTAAAAAATTATATTGATTTCCCATTTTAATACTCTTTGTGGAATTAATTTGATCATGTAAAAGTAGAGTTCCCGCTGAAAGCAGGTTGTAGTTTTTTTTTTTTTTTTTTTTTTTTTTCCCTGAGGATTTACGGTTTTGTTGTTACAATATGATAATGGTCGAACAGAACTAATTTCGTGATTTCAAGAATAATTTGAATGCACTCATGCTTAATCCAATTCAGCCTGGACCTTTGGTACATCTCTTCCCTCTCCCAAGGTTGGTGCTATTTGTTTCCTGATCTCCAATTCTAGCTCCCTGTCGGCCTCTCCCCTGTAACATCATCCTGTAACTGAGTCAAAACTCCTAGGCTCCGTTGGTTTTGTGAATAATAAATGATTTAAAAAATATTTTTCTGGAAAATGATCGTTCATAATACTTACAAAAATGAATGATCAAAAAATATTTTCATCATCTACAAAATTATTTAGATATAACTTGTTATAAATAATGAAAATATTTTTAATTAACTAATTATTTAAATGATACAAGTGATCAATTTTAAAGAAAGCATTTTTAAATCATTTAATTTTCACAAAACAAACAAAGCCTTAATTTCTTAATCTATTCACCATTACGAGGGAAGCATATTTTGCTTCATTTGGCAAGGGCAACTTGAGACTACCCAATCTTCTTAAGCACAGCTTCCACGATAGAGTTTGGGAGAATTTTTAGTAGACACCTTTCATAAATGCAAAGAACTTTAGGCTAAATGATTTTGATGAAATGCAAATGCTATTTGCAAATAAACATTGTTTGCATATGGGACTTTGGTTTTTAAAAAGAAGAAAAAACAAAAATTGCAAAAGCAACAAAACTCGAGCGAAGCTGAAGGTTCAACCACAATCGTTGCAAAGGTTGTGCGACCCAAGGTGGCTAGCCATCGAGGTCGTGCGATCCCAAGCCAAGCGTCGCTAGAGTATCGTGACCTCAAGCGGCCCAAATCTGGGCCTTCACACGTAAAAGACATACAAAAAATTGTTGGGGAAAAAGTTGGCATAAAATTTTAAATTTATTATGGGCTTTAGCATTGCGAAAATGCTAGATGCCAATACTAATAAATAGTGGCCTTGAGAGAAAGGCCTTTGGAGGACTTTAGAAATGTAAGTCATTTCCCTCGTGGGCCATAAAAAATTGTTTCCCAAACATTTTAACATTTGTTCAAGGGCCTTTGGAGGCCCAAAGGACTTTGGGAATGTGTTCCCAAACGCACAGCATGCGCTCCCCTTCACTCCAGTCATTCCAGGCTTTCTCAATGCTAATAATTTACATTGCTCGTGGGTGGTCCACATGTGCTCCAATTTGAATAGCCTGGTGATCTTCATGCGAAAAAAGTAGGTGTCTAGCAATGAAGCAGAGTGGTTTTAACCCTCAGCAGGTAGATGGAAGACGTGTGCTCTTGAAAACAACTTTCTCTACCTATTTAAAGCTAGAGCCCTATCAATTCCTTCCTCAACTCCGCCCTTCTTCTCCCTATTGTTACGCCCAGTGGAATCTCTTTCCAGTAAAAGCCAAGATCCTACGTCCTGTCTCAAGGAACATTTCATTGAACTGAACCCATTCAAGTTCCTCCTAGCCTTCGACCTACCTCCATGCGTCTCAATGTCTGAAACAATATCATCAAAATCCCTAGATACATAGCCAGGGACTATGCTGCAAATCTGTCATCCTCTGCAACATGTCCTGTAGTTGTTGTCTAGTAGAAAATTCAAGATAAATTATTGTTGTCATCAGATAGTTGCTTGAAACAACATCAAGATAAATAACTGCATCACTCTTCCACCACAGAGCTAGGCCCCTTGAAAGATCCGCAGGGTCCACATTAAAAATCTTATCCATCTGCAACCGTCGCCCTAAACTTTCCAGCTTTTCTCATTTACTTTTTCGTCTCCATTAAGAAGATAAAGCAGGGTTTGTATATTCTACTGAGGCTTTTCAGCTCCCAAACTGTCACGGGGGAGCCCCACCCTCGACATCTCCGACTCAAAAGAACCATAATGACTTGGCGGCTAGCCCTGGCCAGCCATAACTGCCATTGAGAGAAAAGTGTTCATCCAGTCCATTCTCCAAACCCACAGCTTCAGTTATTTTGACATTTGGCAACACATCTATCTCCCATTAAGTTGTACCTCCCTAACCCTCACCTCCCTCCTAGCTCGAGCTTTCAACTTTTTTCCCGTCTCTCATTTTGGTTTCCTTCACACTCTCCCCAATCCTTTGCAATACCTCGACAATCTCTTTCCTGACTTTTTTAACTGCCAACCCCCCACCAAATCCTGACTGGCCTTCCACTTCGAAGACAGTTCCATCATTGCCTGCGTTAAATGTATTGGAACTAGAGCACCCCCTTTCTCATTTCCACCCTAGAAGCTACACGCCCCTCCTCTTCTTTAGGACATCCTACTTTGTAACCCTCCTCTGCAACCTCCTTCTCTACTTCAATGCCATCCTGAAAAAGAACAAGGAATAGGGACCTTAGGAAGAAAGGGATTAGATGCAGAAGGAAGCTGTGAAATATCACTCTTGAGATATGTAGAGTGAAGCTCAACAGGTAAATCAGATGACGGAATGCCAAGGTTTGGTAGTAGCTTGGAAGGTGTGGTATCAGGTTCCAAGCAGTGATGTAGTGTAATAGTGTTATAATAAGTATGGGAAGGTTCAGATTGCAAATCAGATGAGGGAATGCAAATATTAGAGTACTTGGAAAATGTGTGATCAGGTTCGGGGCAGAACTGTGGCGTAACATTGTTAAAACAATAGGGGTGAGGGAATGCAAGGAGATAAGAAATATGCGGAATATGTAAAGTAGAGTAATTTCTATACATTTCTTTTTTCCTCACAATAAAGATTACACGACGATTCAATGACAAGATGATACGATAGAAATGGATGAAAAAATGATATTGACTATGAAAAAGAAACTTGAAGTGCTGAAAATAGACATCGTGCCGAGGTGGTGAGCTCTCCAAAGAAGAGGGAGAACTCTCACGGGAGGAAAGAAGCCACTTTGATCTCTCAATGGGAAGCACAAAACCTCCATCAACGTAATTTAAAAAGCAACGGCTATTGCACTCGTCAACGAGGCATAGATCATGGGCTAGTCATCATGGGCTTCTGTTGAATCCAGCTCCTTCTTATCAATTCTTCAGGCGCAACGTTATCGGGCCGAAGACTATTCGCCAACTTACCAAAATGAGATTTAGGGGGCTGATCGATCTCGTGATTTGCGTAATCAATGCCAAACTGAATATTTCATAAATTAATAGTATTGAGCCTATGAAATCAATAAGCAATACACATGATCAGCTAGCTAATGATTTAAGCCTAGCATGTAATGATCGCCTTCGGATAATATATAGCATTCACGATCCACTGGGTCAACAACTCTTCAGAGATCTCAGGGTTTGGGTCCGGTCGGACATCAGTTTGATTGATCCCAAGTTTCAGCACATAAAGCCGGTTAGGCATTATTGTCCAGCATGTGCGCAGGTAGATTAGGAGGGCATCTAACACGTGCAGGCGATTTCGAGATGGATGATGACAGATGATGATATTAAAGAATAATGACATGCATGATTGGATTTAGCGCACGCAGTGGTCCAAGTGTCGCCATGTTGCTGGGGAAGAGGAATAACATACAAAACATCAGAATCTGCATCTATTCATCACCTACTGAACCATAAAACATTAAATTCTATTTAGCAACTGGGTTTGATCATCTATCATCAATTCTTGATAATGTTTCGTGCGGGTGTGAAATGGGTCGCACGTTGTGGTGCATTCTGGCATTACAAATGTCCATATACCAAAAAAAAAAAAAAAAAGATAATTCTATTTATAGGGTTTGACTGGCGTGCCCGTGATATGTACCACGGGCTTCGAGCTCCGATGTTCTGGATACAGCTTTGACTAAGTGGATCATGGAGATATTTTTTCTTACAACAGATGATGTCGGCGCATGCCTTGGTCGGTAAGGACGGTACTAAAGCGTGAAGAGTAATTCAGCTTTGGAGGCTTTGCTACAGATTAAAACGTGGTTAAAGGAAAAAGCACAGCTTGAACCCTCGTTCACACAAGAAGCAAGACGGGAAATATATGCATCCCCTAAGAGATTCACATGCTGATTTTCGCACCTATACACGCACCCGAAAGGTCTTGAACCAAAATTTGAATTTATTCCTGAAAAAAAAAAATATCTCCATATGGAAGAGCTCCTCTCTATGCCTGAGGGTGGTAGCTGCTTTCTCTTTGGCCTCCCTTATCCCCATTCTCTCAACCTGTTTGTTTTCTCCTATGTAGAAGCTTTCTGGTCTCTGTCCTATTTCGGTTTTCAGCGGTTTCCTGCTGCAGGATTTCAATGGAAGAGGATGTTGATGCGGATGCTACGCGCACACGTTTGAGAACGTCACATATAGTTGCCTGGCATGTCTATCTTACATCATTGCAATGAAACATCATGTTCGAATGTGAAGAATTTTGATTTCTTTTTAGCAGCATTTTTTCCAGAGGCAATGGAATAGAAAGTTAATTTGAAATGTACTGTTTACAATCCATGACTTGTTTTAATGCAACATACATTTTGGAGATGCAAAATGTGCCAAATGTTCAAACGAGTGTTGACATCGGAATCAAGAAGTTACGTGATATTGGTATTCCATGTAACCTTTATAAATCTTGCGCTTGCGCGAATGACATAGTGCTGATTATTTGTTCATCAATGGAACTTTGTTATTACTCATTTTGGTAGTGGATAACTACACCCTGTCCATAATGTGGTGAACTATCGAGACTAACTTATCAAACGCAAAAGACTACAAGCAATGATATTTGGTATGTCAATTTGAAGAGACCTGTTCAATTCAGAGTAACTAACTAGAGACACTTTCATGGACTCTGTCGAATTGGGAAACCACACCATCACTTCTTTGAACAAGATTCGTGCAATTCACGATTCATCTTACTAACTACCATGTCAATCAGTGTCATATTGAAGCAAATTCTTTTTAAAAGGGGTAAAAATTGGAAATATGACAACGACGGCTGTGATATCATTGGTAAAGATTGAACCTTTAACGCTTAAAAAGGTCTGCACAACCTTACCAATATGTACAAACAGTCGCCAGTGGAAATCCATGGTAGCAACACATTACAATAAAGCGGCTTAACATGACAAAAAAGAAAAGGGTCGAGTTGTTCAGATCTTCGGTCCCCGCTTCGAAGGCCTCAATCAATACAGCCAGGCATTAAGATCTTAGAATCAAGAAATGGGCGAGCAGATGGACATGTATCTCGTAGCTCTTTGTCCTTTTTGCTATTCCGAAATAGCATATACATTTATCGACCCTAACTTTCAAAAATCGAACATTAGCGTATGAAAACACGGACTTACATGATTTGATTCCTTCACGGCGTGATCTCAGACACAAAGGAAAGAGCAAGGACACCGCGGTGTGCATAGGTGTGCGTGATTGAGAGAGTCCGAGAAAAATTATGGAACGACCCCCAACGAGTGGGAAGGATTCATCGCAATAATTAGCGCGAAAATTGGCCAACGTCGCTTTTGGCTGTGCATCTTTTAGCCGTACCGGACTCGTGGTTGGGCCTCGCTTGTGAACAGACTAGTGCTTGTCAAGTAATGGGTCATACCAAAGCAACGATCGCGATATTCCCCCCACGAGGGGGGAGGGGGGTAACATGCAAGAATGCGGAAATTCTTTTCATATCGGGTCTTATATCTTTCGAGCACAAAGTGATGTTGTGCCCTACCACAACAAAAGGAGGAGAGAAAGGGGGCTAAAACTGAAGACCCTTTCTTCTTAGAATTTGTGGGCAATCCCCATTAGGGCCAAGCAGTCGACCGAATCACATGGCCCTGGCGACCCCCTCTTTGCACGATGACGTTTCCTAAATCGAGGGCTAAAATGAGAAAGAAAAAGAAGAAATTGGAATTGAATGGAATTATTAATAATATATGGTGGGGAATAATGAAAGGATCAAGGGCAAGGACAAAAGCATATTGGGCATCGGTACCATCTGTAATGGGGACCTTAACACATGGGTGGGGGGTGGGCGGGCTTGGTAAGTACCTGTGGGAGCCAAACACCACCCAACTTGAAAAAAATAAAAATAAAAAGCCAAGAAAAATGAATTAATTAGATTATCGAAAATTGGAAATTAAAAAAGGGAGGAAAAAGAAAATGTTGGTTGGAATATGTGCACACGATTGGGGTGGAATGATTGTAAATTTTAATAATTTGCTGGGGATGGTCTAATAATTATTAATTTCCATCTTTTGAAGCAAACTCAATCTAAAATCTTTTTTTCCCATTCTCTTCATCGTTGTTCCTACTTTCTCGCCATCAATTATTGGGCGATGACACTATCACCTTATTCTAATGTTTACATGGAGTCATCGGATTCGTGCGATTTCCCCAGGGGTCGGAAAAGTGATATTTGATCGACGATGTCGTCTCTGAAGTAAGATGGTGAAGAAGTAAGAATTGTGGAATGTTCGTGTACAGTAAGACTTGTGGAATGTTCAGTTATGTGTACACTTAATGTCTTGTTTTTTTCTCGAATGACTAGGGTAAGTCGCACAGATTTAGGCGCGTTTGGAAGGTAAGAACCCTATTTGAGCAACACACGCACGGGCGAGAATGTATAAGGGACGAAAGAGAAAGGGCAGCACGATGACTTCGAGTTTTTGCTTAGATTTGTGAAGTTCATACCATGAGAAAACATTAGTTATTGCAACCCCTTGCCATAATTCCTCGGTTGCTGACTAGAGGACTCAATGCATCATGAAAAGGAAAACCCTAATTGATCAAATTTGCAAACCAAGACACGTTGCACATGCCCTCCAAGTTAGAGTTCTCTATATTTTATTGTGCTTAAAATCATTGAATCAAGAGTCAGAAAATTACACCTATCAAGATCTCATTTCCAAATTTATTTGATGGGCTAAGTTGTTATATTAACTAAGGGTTATAAATAGTTTTAGAATGGTAAAGTTGAGAATAATACAGGTGTTAGATGAGTTTGCAACTTACTTAAATCAAACCCACCTCTATAATTCTCTCTTCACTCTCTTGCCCCCACTCAATTTCGCGCTCACTCTCTTCTCAACAAACCTTAGATTGGCCCAAAGTGGTCCGCTTCCTAAGGGCACTAGGCTAGTCCCTAGTCTTGGGGTCACTGAACTCATATTGTGTAGGTTGATCCTTGGAACCAAGGCTTTAGAAGACTGACTCTATAGATATATATCCAAACCCTAGTGTATAACTTAAAGTACCTAGCACCTTTTCCTTTTCATTGTATTTATATCCCAGTCCAACTCGGACCAACATTGTGTGTGTGTGTGTGTGTGTGTGTGTGTGTGTGTGTGTAATTCATGGTTTATACTATGTATTTTGTACATTTTATTTATTTAATTTATTTCACATGTTCGTCTTCCTTGGTTTGATGCTTTTGGCAAATGGAGATTTCCGTTGTTACCTTATTTTAGATTTCTATTTGACTTGTATTGGTGTTTCATAATTTAGTTGTTTAATATTGTATTGTTGATGGATATCTAATTTTAAAAAATACGATTGTCCTTTTAAGGAATACAAAAATTAAAACAAAAGGTTTACAGATAACCCAATCCAACTCGGACCAACTTCGTGTGTGTAATTCAAGGTCTATACTATGTATCTTGTACATTTTATTGATTTATTTTATTTTATGTGTTCGTCTTCTATGGTTTGTTGTTTTTGGCAAATGAAGATTTATGTTGTTACCTTATCTTATATTTCTATTTGACTTGTACCAATGTTTATAATTTGATCGCTCAATATTGTATTACCTATGGATACCTAATTTTAAAGAATACGTTTATCCTTTCAAGAAATACAAAAAAAAAAAAAGAATAGGTTGGTTCCAAGTTAACCCTGGAACTAGATCGGGCTCATAAGATTAGTCTAGTCCTCAGTGCCAAGTGCAACAAAGTCAATTCCTAACCCCAAAAATTGAGGACCAACACTATACAAGTTGATCAATAGTTAGATGCTGGACCGACCCAATTTAAACCATACTCACTCCTAGTGTTTTCTCAAAAACTTTGTCGATAGGATGTCGCAAACCAACAAACTTGCTATAGTATTCACTCAGAGCATGCTGCAATACCAAGTTTTGCCATTTCAAAGTTCTCTTAGGGAGCCAACCTCAACGATTCTCGCAGGCCATAGTTATGGCTCTAGTAATAGGAACGAAACTCCTCTAGTAATATGGTTAAGGAGGGTCACCGTCTAGATAGTCACTCCCAATTTATCCTCCCAAAATGAAAGTGAGAAATTCTCGAAAGGGTTTTCTTTCAAACATAAATGCTCAGATTGCCTTTCTTTGGGTAAAGTTCGATCCATATTAACTTCCCACGTAGAAGCAGGCCTAATCAAACCCCTTCACCTCTCTAAAAGAAATAAGCTATCACATACACTTGAGGTTACTAGCAGAGAAATGTATAGTTATTGTTGAGACACACACATAAGCTTGATATGTTGGTTAAGAGAGTCATCAAAAAAGAGTCTAAGCCTGACAATATTAGCATGTAAAGTTGGGTCGCCTTCACTAAAATATTTTAATCAAAGAGTCATCAAGCCAATTAGAATATCTATACTCCATATCATACTAAATTTTCGATACAAGACTTCTCTAGTGTCTCATAAAGTTGGGTCGCCTTCACTAAAAAATTTTAATCAAAGAGTCATCGAGTCAATTAGAATATCTACACTCCATATCATACCAAATTTTCGATACAAGACTTCTCTAGTGTCTCATCACATGCAAAAACGTGAAAGAAAGGTTATTAACCTTAATAAAAAAAACTAATTTAACAAAAACAGAACATAATGTCAGTAAACTCCGTCCTCTTAAGAATCCTCCAATTGTTTATATGTTTTGAAAAAGTCACGTTAACGAGTATCCTTCCGCGCCTTCATTAGATATGTTTAACATAAAGTAACTTAATTTCAAAATTAATTATTACGTAAAATCAAATATATAATACAAATATATATAATGTTTGTGTTTAGTCGTTCAATGATGAATCTCACAAATCTGGTGGGGAATGAGTTCTTTAACTGGAAGTCGTGAAAGAGTACTACGTCCAGACACTGAGCAAAAAGGTATGGACCAGCCACACGTGACTTCGTCTCTGCCACATTTTTGCAGGGCTTGAAGGCAGTAACTTCCCCTCGTGCATTTGCAGGCTCCTGATGAGCGATGACGTCCTTTCCTCTGTTTCTCTGAAACTGACCTTTTCCTAATTTTCCTGAATATTGATTATTATTCTATACTTAGATTTTTTTTTTTGGTCAGTTTAAAATTTTTTTTTTTTTTTTTGGTCAGTATTCTATACTTAGATTGGAAAGGCCAAAAGGGCAAAAAAAAAAAACATTTTTACTTATTTTTAAATTGAACAAACGAACTGTAACGAGAGCGGAGAATGCTCCCGCTCCCGGACAAGAAGCGGCACCAACAGGGTTTAAATGGGACAAAAATAAATCGAACGGTTCTTAAATAAATATATAAAAATTGAATTAACTTATGGATTCATCTTTTGATGTAACAACTCAAAAGTTAAATGTACTCAGATGAAAACACTCTCAAGATGGATAACATCTGGGTCATTTATATACTAAAAAATAAAATCATAAAACTTGATATAAGACGGGCCAAAATAACCAATACTTCAACTGAGTTATTCCAAAATTGTTACACAAACCCTAGAAATAAACATAGCTTCTTCTTTTTTTTTTGGGTTGAATTATAAACAATTATAGCTTATCTATATTAATGGTGATGATGATGAATTACATAATAAATTCAGTTAGAAAGAGTTTAATTGCAAATAAACATCAAAGTAAGAATTGGGTTTTCAATCTTTTTTTTTATTTTTTTTTGGACAAGGGGTTTTCAATCTAATTACTCTTGAACAAACGGAAAACCATTCTTCATGCGAAACGAGTCTTTAGTCTCTTGTTCCAATCCGTACCAATCCAGAACCTAAAACAGTCGAAGCACGTCGGAATTAGAAACCAACAGGCCCGTACTTTTAGCAGAACCCTTCGGCATTAAATGAACATCTCTGTCTTCTTTTCGCGTCATTCCTAGGCAAGGATTTCTCTAATTTTGAATCCGAGCGAGAGCTGCTGTCGCAAGGTGGAGCCGACGGCGAGGCTGGAATGGTCCCATCTCCCATGGCCATAGAAGGCGACCTCCCGCACAGGGTCGAGGAAATTGAGTGAAGAGAGGTGGGGAAGAAATATCAGGGAAGTAGAAGGAGGAGGAGGAGGAGGAGGGGGCAGAAAAGCAACAAAATCAATGCATCAATCAGTCTCACCGAATACAAACAGGCGAACGTGGATAGCCCTCCCCACACGTGCAACTAAGATCAATCATCACGTAGTTGTGTCCCATCCTCTCATCTCTATCTATCTATTTCTCATAATGATAAGATTCAACCCCAGAAATAATAATAAATAGGACAATGCCCGAAAGAATAATTGGAAATTGAGTCTGACATGTTTTAATTAGTTCTTGCTCCAGCATATTTACTTAGGTTTTGAGTTCAATCAGTTTGAATTTTTTTTCCCTTTCCTTTTCTTATATTTTATCGGAAAACACGCTGAAATCTTAATTTTGATGAGTAGACAAGCAAGAACTTTGTTTTAAATGCGTCTCCAGAAATCGTGTGGTTGGTTTACCAAACCATTTACAAATCACATGATGTCGGGTTACCATTTTTTCATTAAAAAAAAAAAATTATGAAACGTCGTCATTGGGATGGGGTTAATAATCTGTACCCGAGTCAAATCTGGAGGAGCGTGTTGAAATGGGAGTCGCTTGTTCCAAGAAAACAAAAAGTAAAAGGACGGTGAGTAAATGAGTGCACGTTCACTAACAGTAAAGCGAAATAGGATAATTCTTGGAACAACATTTCGCTCTGTGCTGAGCTTTCTTTTTCTCTTACTCGCCTTTTTTTTTTCCTTAATAGATGTAGAGAAGATGAGAGGGAACATAGGTATAAGCAGGTTGTAAATATAATGAACGAGAGAAATTTCTAACGTGACATTTAAGAAAAGGCCCGCCGACGCCTATCGGTTTTTCTCTCAAAGGTGCTAAATTGACCAAAGTCTTTTTTCAAATAGAGATTTATAAAAATCAAGCCTTCTTCATAAGTAAATAGTAGTCGAGCACTCGAAAAGCTTCGAATATCCTGGATAATCAGGTGAGTCTTGAAATATTTTGAAGAGGGTGAGATTGAGAAAGATGTCGAGGCACACGGATGCATGTATATCTAGTGAACCCTTATTGACCAAAAAAAAATAAATTCTTGATTAATTGAATTCGAACCAAAAAAATCTAAAGGAAAATAGGAAAAAGGTGTGATGAGTGAGTGTACGACAGAGAAAAGTGCCAATTGCACGAGGGCCTCTTTCTTGTCCTCTTATGCTTTTCTGCCACAATTTGGCCTCCCCGCCCAGCAATTATTTCCTTGTACTTACTCTCTCTCTCTCTCTCTCTCTCTTCCAGCCTAACATTGATGTCTTCTCTGTGCAACCCGCTCATTCATATTCAATCTTGACAGAACACCCATCTTCAATTAATGAACCGATTCAATCCCCTCACTCCCCCGCCTCCCTCTTCTTCCCTATCTCTCCCCCTCTCCATAAATCTCTTGATCAAACTCTCTTTGTTCATTCCATTCCATCGCATGCCTGCAATGACTGTTCCATTGGGTGTCGGCAATACAACCATCAAATCATACTGCACGGCAACCACCACCACCAAAAAACAAAAAACAAAAAAAAGGAAAAGTTTGCGTAAGAGTAGAGTCCTAATCAATCAAATGACCCCAAAAAATTTTCCTTATACACAGAACAAACAATAGACTTCTAAAACCACCGGCCGCGGTGGCTCCACTGGTTAAGACTCTGCTGATCCTCAACGAAGAGGTGAAGGGTTCAAAACCCATGAGGAAAGCGCTAGGTGTATTAAGTGTGACTCGGGGGGTGGTGGGTCCCTCCCGCTAAGTGTCGGCAGGGGGGTTTACGGCGCATTTGTGCATTGTTTGGCCTGCAGTTCTGCTCCTCCAAAAAAAAAAAAAAAAAAAAAAAAAAAACAATAGACTTCTAAAGGTGCTGCTTGCTCCACCTGTCAAAGACAATGAAATTCCCATGCCCGGAAGCAAGGTTCAAGATAAGTGTATGTGTGTGTGGAATATTCAATTCCCATGTAGAGAGTTGATGTGTCCACTCATATCTTTGTCATCAAACTTTATCCATATAATCAAATATATCATAAAAGTATGAACTTTAAGAAGAATATCCCAAACCCATTCCATTTCACACGGCCAAGCCGGGCACCTCGCTGAACTTTTTCCTTGACAAAGAGAGGCTGCCGACCTAATCGAAACAATTGGTGAACTACTTCGCAAGGATATACGCATACCCTTTTTTCTTTCCTACTTCGTTCTAAGTTCAATTTAACGTGCTCTTGCACAACCATGAATGTTACGAATGGCTCTCAGAATAACAACATGACATCAAAAGGGTGAAGAAGAAAAAGAGAGAAAAAAAGTGGGGTTTCCTCATCTTTTTGTGTCAAATCCCTTTCCAAGGATCTGCTCTTGGATCTACACTTCCCTTCAAGTCCCCATCAACCCCAAACCTTTTGTGCTCGGACAAAACCATCGGTTTCAGCGCAAATCAAAAGTCAAAAGCAAAATGAGAGTTGTAGCTGTGAAGGCGACGAAAATAATGGAATACAGGATGGGAGAAAATCTAAATTACACGACAAAGCAGACTGTCCCGATTGTGTAAATCCATGGTACAAAGTTCTTCGACGAGAATGGCGATGATTTCACACCGCAGATGTACACCTACTGTACGGAGCCGCCCCCCCTCCCCCTAGAAGAAAGATGTGAAATACGTTTGATACAATGACAACTGTGCCGATTGGGATGGATGTCTCGACCACTCTGGAAGATTGGAATTCATGGGGCCTCTTCTAATGCCCCCCACCATACCCCATCCCTCTAATACCTGCTCGCCACATCTCTGTGCGTACGCATATGTGTACGTATATGTAAATATAGCATTTCTTTTCATACTTGACACTATTGTGAAAAGATCAAACCAATAAGTTTTTGATATTTGAAATAGGATACATGGAGTGTTTCCACCGCTTGAAATATTGGGTTTTAGTGGCTTGTCGTAATTATTAAGCTCACTAGTCTCAAAACACTCGACATTCATTTTTACCAAAAAAAAAAAAAAAAAAACACTCGACATTCATTCTAAATTTCAAATCGATTCCGTTTTGTCCGTTTAAAGAGTATCTCATCTTTTAATCTTGTCTTAATTTAGCCAGCTATCTTAAATTATTGTCAACATCACGGTTGTGTGACAAACTTAGGTATAGAAAATTTTTGAATAGGTTAAAGGAAAAAAATTTCAATAATTGATACCAAAAAAAAAAAAATGATTGTTAGATGGAAACCGTAGATATTCTTTTTTCTTTATTTGGATTTTTCCCAATTTATTAATATTTTGTTAATTCATGTGTCGGTTTGTTAATTCATGTGTCGGTGTTATTCTTTTGGTTGTGAACATGAAGCTTAAACTGTTCAATTAATCAACTTATTCCCCGCTAATCTCGGCGCACATAGTTTAGCATTTGGCGATTTTTGGAGGTGTAGAGAAGTTGGCTATATCAACTTTTCATCTAATCATTGAAAGATTTGGGGCAAACTTTGAAAGAGAAACTATCATGATGCATATGATTGAGAGGGAGCGGGGTAGGATAAACATCTGGGGCATTTCCCTGTGAAATGTTCTCAGACAGATCCAATTTGATGTGATTAGTCGAAACTTACGTTTTTGTCTCTTTGATACTGTAGTTCAATGCTCCACGTAACTATTCTGGGTCGAGTCCATTGTTTCTTCTTCTCCGTTTTCGTGCTGAATTTGCTCAAAACACCAATAAAATCCCCATTCTGATGTACTGAATTGGATTGAGTAGAAAAATAGAGTTTTTCAAGTGAAATTGTAACTTGTGTACATACGAGAAAGAGGATCTTTATGGTGAAAACAAGGAAAGGTCATTATGTGATGTGCAAAAAGAGATTCACCTTTTCATTTGCTCATCCTTTAAAGTACGTACGCATATTTGCATCTTATTTGATATTGAGAGATGGAATCACTTGCTGTCGCGGTTCAATTTGAGAGGAGACCGTGGATGAAAGTTGCATTTGCACTAGTTGGCAATAATTGATTTGTTGGTTCGGACTTAAATTGAGGGGCAGCCGACCCAATGTAATAGCGACTTACATAAAAGGAGGAGAATGTTGAGCACACAAGTGAATGATATGAAAGACTAAGATCTCCCATGTTAGTTGCTTAGAACTAAAAGAAGTAATGGATAATACCTAGTTAACCCATGTCTCCATGACTTAAAACTTTTGGGTGAAAGAATGGTTCGATTAGGGTTTTAATGGTTCGAGCCATGAGCGCCATCCTGGATCTCTTCATTATGAGCAAAGTAGATTATTGCAGTTCCTTTCTCAACAATGACAAACAGCTACTGAATCTTAAAAATGATGCATCCATCTAAATATTCACTGACAATCTATCATATCTCCCAATATTTCTATTTTGTAAATTAGTCTTCATACCCTCTAAGAAAATACAATACAATACAACTCTCTCTCTCTCTCTCTCTCTCTCTCTCTCTACACTTATTCAAAAAAGATGTGGCAGCCAAGGCAGTGTCCTGTAGTGGATTTAGTAGTTCCACGAGCGGATCTTCTTGACAGACATGTGAAGGACTCGGGCAGTGAATGAATGAATGAATGCCCCCTTTTCTTTTCTCTTCTTGCTTTTTGGTCCAGGGAGGTGGTGTCCATGTGCTCCTCTCTTGACTCTTTCCATGAGCACCCCTCTTCCTCCATATTTTCTATTACACATATTCTTGACAAGAAAACACAACTTACCTGTTTATACGCATAATCCTCTCGAATAACACATAATTTGTACTCACAACATAATAAACTTTGTCCCAACGAAAGTGTTGAGAACCTACACGAGCATAGTACATGAAACAAGTATTCTAATTCTACCGTCCATGATATGCTTGTTGTGCATCTATCATCATATGAGATCAATCTTCGACCATGTTTCTTCTGCTGAGAAAGGTCATGTTATACCAACACAAGCTAAAACATTGTCTCAATTTCTTGACCCTAATGTTAATCAGTCATTATCACCCAAGTTCTCTTATCCATTTTATTCCACATGCGCCCTAACATTATTTGTGATTATGTTTTTCAAATATATATAGCACAAATATAGTTTCCACAAAATAATGTCGAGATGTCGATATATACTCAAATTAGTCTTTGCAGCATACTGCCTCTGAAAATGAATATTTCCACCGCGCACCTATGTTCTAATTTTCCCCATTTTCACAAAAAAAGAAAAAGAAGAAGGAAGAGCAATAAGAGGCAAATTTTTAAAAGAGCAAAAAGAAAGAAGAAAAAGGACACAATCATCCTGAAAGCGACCAAACCCCAATAAAGAATTGCAGCTGTAAATAGTCCACACTAGCTCCCAGTATAACTATCAACATCTCCTCACGGCCAACCCTTTTTCCCCTTTGCTCATCAAATGTTCATTCATACAAAAAAAGCATTTTAAAATGAGAGGGGTGCAAACAAACATTCATGGCTGAGATCTTGAGAAATCCAGTTGGTGGTCTAGTGCACGTATGACTTTTTCAAATTCACTTTCCTGATTAGAATAATCCATGCTCATAACTTCTCTGTCCAATCACACCGTGTGCTCGGTTAAAAACTGCCAAAAAGTTAACATTTCCTTGGCATTATATACTATTGTTTTGGGGGGTGCTTTTGGTTTTTGCTTACTATTTTTATAATCGCTGCATGTCTTATCGGAGGGTCCTCTGGTAGTAGGGCGCACGAGATTGGCGTTTATTTTAATGGACTTATCGAACCATCTAACTGAATGTGTTGCAAAAGGAAATTTGATGGTATTGCAGATGATACGATTCTTTTATAAATAAATCAATTAGCGATCATAATTGAACTATTTTTAAGTTCCTTGTGTACAGGCACTTGGACTCTCCTAGATAGTTATAATGAACTCTTGAAAGAGAGAACACACGAAAACAAGTGAATGTAGTGGACCCTGTATTATTAGCAAGGGTATCATTTTGAATCTCTTGAAAGATTAGGTGAATGGATCTAGGTATTAGAGTCTGCGGCCCGTCCTATCGAGACTTGATTATGGAAATCGATATGATTAACATTCGGGTGAGTGCAAGAAGCCTGGCTTTGAATATCATAAGCCGAAGGATAATTCGTTCTGTCTATTATGTCATTTCGGAATAGAATTAATAATCTATTAAAACAATTAAATTAGTGGTCCCCTGTCCCCTTCTTTCTCTCTCTCTCTTTCTCTCTTCACCAGGCGCTGTGAGTCCTATATATACTCGTACTCGGAAATCAAACCAGACAAAGCCCCATCGCATTTACAGCTCTGAGAAGGAGGGTAGGGAGTGAGTGAGTGTGGTGGGCTTTTTTTGAGCTTCTTGGGAGCAGCAACAATGGCTGTTTACATCTTCTTGGCTCTTGGGGTGGTGTTGGTGCTCTGTGTATGCACTGCCTTGCTGAGATGGAACGAGGTAAGGTACATGAAGAAAGGTCTGCCTCCAGGCACAATGGGTTGGCCAGTCTTTGGTGAGACCACCGAGTTCCTCAAGCAAGGCCCTAACTTCATGAAAAACCAGAGTGCCAGGTCATCTCTCTCTCTCTCTCTCTACTGAGTCGTTTTCTTTTACTAGTTTTGAGGGGTCACTGGTGAGTGGCGACTGGGTGAGCTTCATCTCATTGGCCTTCCATGGAGATTGAAATCTACTTGGTTAAGCTTTTCTCTCCCTGAGAGAGTAAAAAAGTTCTATGGACTCATGTTGCCAGTGATGTAGTGGACAGAATCAATTTGAAACCGAGAAAAAGTCGTCATTTTTAATGGGACCCCGAGCGAGACTCCTGCGTATTCTGGAAATATAATTGACTTGGCCAAATAGACTCGACTCGACGCAATATTTGCCCAAAGCAGCCCCGGTGCTGCACTAATTTGTTTCTGAAATGGTGGTTGATTGGTCTATGTTCTTTTCTAGTAGAACCCGCCGTTGCTTTTAGGCAACTTTATGGGCATGAAAAAGCTTTGCATGGACAGAAAAGTAATGTAAAGAAGTGAAAACCTTTTGTGGGATCTATCGTTGTCACCCCCGTGACCGATCGCGTTCGCGCTGGGTAGAGTCCAGATAGGTGGGTTCGCCTTCTTTTGCGCAACGAAACTCTTCTGTCAAAGAAAATGCCCTTGGATAACGTTAGATGCATCTCATTTTTCTTGGCAACATCAGTGGTCGATCAGTCCAGTAGATCAAATGATATGGTTCTTCCCAGGCGAGCTGGTGGTTCGGCGTCCTCGTTCGATTTTTACTCAGTTCGCTTTGCTGATCGGAAAACGCTGCAGGTACGGGAGCTTCTTCAAGTCCCACATCCTGGGGTGCCCCACGATAGTGTCCATGGACCCAGAGGTGAACCGGTACATCCTGATGAACGAGGCCAAGGGTCTCGTCCCGGGTTACCCGCAGTCCATGCTCGATATACTAGGCAAGCGCAACATAGCGGCGGTTCACGGCGCGTCCCACAAGCACATGAGGGGTGCTCTGCTCTCCCTGGTCAGCCCCACCATGATCAGGGACCAGCTCTTGCCCAAGATCGATCGGTTCATGCGATCCCACCTCGCCCGCTGGGACGATGGCTCCATTATTGACCTCCAAGACAAGACCAAACAGGTACTTTCAAAAAGAAATTTTTAAAGCTTTGGAAACGTTACGGGCGAAAATGACATCGCAGCCCCCCGCGGCACGGTTGAATTGCGGCTACTGCCTAGCCCTCTTGGAAAGAATGCCAAGAGTGGAGAGCGCTTCATCAATCAACTTTTAGATTTTTCCTTTTAACGAGACCCATACCAGACGTGTAATGAGAGTTGGTGAACCTAAGAAAAGTTACTTCCCCTCCTAGGAAAAAGAACAGTTGCTCTCTCATTGGTAAAAATCTTGCCATGTATACATTTAAAGTTGAATCATTCCATAAATAGATTTCTAACTGTTCATAAGGTCAGATCTTGACAGCGCTTATTGAAGTACTCCTTTTGCGGGCATGATCTTTGATCAAAGGATATCTTTGTTTGGGATTTTCATAGTATAATGGGCTATAGTTTGTGATATGAGTGCATACAACATATCAAGATTCAGTTTCTTCGGTTTCTTAAGTGCATCCTGTTTCATCAATCCGTGCAGATGGCACTCCTCTCGTCGCTGATGCAAATCGGAATCGACTCCAGCTCCATTTCCCAAGAGTTCATACCCGAGTTCTTCAAGTTGGTCCTGGGCACTCTCTCCCTGCCTATAGACCTCCCGGGCACAAACTACCGTCGAGGTTTCCAGGTGAATCAGCGAATCCGTGTACTCACTGGCCAGTATTTTCGATCTGTTCTTTAAGTTTATCGTCTAAATTTGAGTCTCATCTTTTCTTTTCTCTCTGCAGGCTAGGAAAAATATACTAGGCATGTTGAGGAAACTGATAGAAGAGAGGAGGGCCTCCCAGGAAGCCCACAATGACATGCTTGGTTGCCTCATGAGGAGTGATGATAACAAATACAAGTTGAATGATGAAGAGATCATTGACCAAATAATCACCATCATGTATTCCGGGTACGAGACCGTTTCGACCACATCCATGATGGCTGTCAAGTATCTCCACGACAACCCGAGCGTTCTTCACGAATTAAGGGTAAGTTGGGAAAGAAAGGCTGCAATGTGTTCAGTATATAAGCACTGAACGTTTTTTTTTTTCTTTTCATAGGCATTGCTAACTCTGATATTGTATTATTCAGAAAGAACACTTGGGGATTAGAGCGAAGAAAAGGCCGGAGGATCCTATCGAGTGGGACGACCTCAAAGCGATGCGGTTCACTCGTGCGGTGAGACTACCTACATTCAACTTTCCTGCGAAATTTTATTTCCGCAACAAACTCTACTAACTCGTGATTGCATAATGTCCTTCCACATTCTTCAGGTCATATTTGAGACCTCCAGATTGGCGACGGTTGTCAATGGAGTCTTGAGAAAAACCACTAAAGACATGGAGCTCAACGGTATGTCCAACGGCAAGTCTATAATCATGCAACCAACATTTCTGGGGACTGTAGAGCGAATTACTCAATGCTTTCTCCTCTGTTCTTCGTTTTCAGGGTTCTTAATCCCAAAGGGATGGAGGATATACGTTTACACAAGAGAAATAAATTACAATCTGCGATTATATCCCGATCCACTAGCTTTCAATCCATGGAGATGGCTGGTAATTATCTGTACATAGAAGTACTGCACTACTTAGAAGCATTCAGAGAGCTCTGTTTCTGTACTATTGACGGACGATATTGTTCTAACCATTCCAAACTTGCTAATTCTTCAGGACAAAAGCGTGGAGTGTCAAAACTACAACCTAATTTTCGGTGGGGGCACAAGGCAATGCCCCGGAAAGGAACTTGGGATTGCTGAAATCTCCACATTTCTTCACTACTTTGTGACCAGATACAGGTACCTATCACAGAGAGCTTTGGCCCTTTTGATGCATTATTGAACTTAAGCAATGATTTCCTTTCTTTTCATCGAAAAACGTGACACTAATAATTCACGGATCTTTCTTTGCCCTTTTTTGCAGATGGGAAGAGATTGGGGGAGACAAGCTAATGAAATTTCCAAGAGTAGAAGCACCAAATGGGCTGCACATAAGGGTTTCCCCTCAATGCTGACTTGACTCCAATATTCTTATGTACAGAAGAAACCAAAAGAGGAAAAAACAAGAAGCGTGACAAGTACAGATGTACATTAATGATTTTTGATAGATCTAAGTAGGAAAGTGCACCAGATTAAAGTTTTGCAGCTCGAGCCAGATGCTATCAGTGCTCATCCCTTGTGTAAAAAAACTGCTCATTTGATCATTAGGCTGGACCACAGTTTCCCCATATATCGCAACCGGAATGTCATTTTTCTATAAACTAATGCGGTCATTGACAACAGCCTGTGCACCTAACGTCATGTGAACGCACGTTGAAGGCCTCTAGTGAGACGTTAGAAAGGAGATGCTGCAGCAAAAGAAGCAGAAGGTGGGGTGGAGTAGGCACAACCAATGCGAAATGATTAACCGGCCCGTGATTTTCTAATTTTGGAAGTGGGCTTGGAAATTTCCGATCCAACTGAGCGAGACCCCGAGTATCGATGTGGGCTCTTCGTTGCCTAGGTACATGTCATGCGAAAAGTTGCAGGCAACTGTCGTGCAAATCTGTACGATGTTTTGTGCACCCTTCACTTCCCTCGTTGCTGTTCTTGTGGTCCTAACCTTTTATGGGCCAACATCCACAGTTATGTCATGCGGCTAAGAGATCAGTGAACGCTATCCACATAAATTTGCAATGATCTCGGCCTTCTTGGTCCTTTTCCGAAGCCTAAAATTATATCGTTTTACTTTTAATACAGTCAACTTTTATGTCGCATCTCTCGTCCTCCGGACGAAATTTACCAGATCCCCATTTAATCTGCCCAAAAAAAAGTAAAATAAAGAAAGAAAATCCGGTATCCAACCCAAACCCTCTCCTCCTCACTCAAAGAGGCTTTGCTCGATCTGACGCGCCCGCCGTCCCGCCTCAGATTATCCACCATTTCTGCACCTCTGCTGTTCCGGAAGAGGTCATTGTTAACCTCGCGTCCGAGGCCAATGTGCCGTCACCACGCCAGAGCCCAGACCAACCTCAATCCTATAACCACCCTGGTCTGGTCCAACCAGAGTAGGAAGTGATCACCTAGCCTCAAGGAGCGGCTCCTAAGCAGGCTTTTTTAGAATGAATCGAACTATGCATTGAACAGGGAGAGAGCGATTCTAGATTATATATGTAAAAAATTGAAATTAATTCACAAAACTGCCTTTTGACATAACGGTAGCTTTGAAATTCCAAACTTAAGCGAGCCCAGGTTAGAGCACTACTAAAATGGGTAACCTCCTAAGAAAATACCCGCTTATATGCCAAAGGACAAAACTGTGAAGCTTGGTATGAGATGAGTCAAAACGAATAATACTTCAAGTGAATTAATTTAAGAATATTTCAATATGGTATCAAAGTGGGAGAGGCGTATGGTTCGGAACTCCGAAGTTAAGCGAGCCTATCAAGTTGGGTAATCTTTTGGGAAAATACTTGCTTGTACACCAAATGACAAAACCGTGAAACTCAGTATGAGGCAAATTAAAGCGAACAATACTTTAAGTGAGTTAATTTAGGAATGTTATAGATCTAGAGGTCATGATTCTGAGGTCTATTGGAGAGATTGCGCAGGATGAGGCTCGTTGAAAGAGCTTTTAATTGGAAGGTAGAAACAGAAGCAAAGTGCTCCGGAGGATGGATGGATCTACAGGAAACGTGCGAAGGAGCTAAAATTAAAGAGAGGAGGCATGCGCGATGTCCCATGCACCATTTGGCACGATCTCCTTAATAGCAGCAGCAAGATCAGGCAAGACACATTTGACTTTCTGCACTCCATTTTCCATCGGTCAGCGATCGTGGCTTGCATGCATTTCTCCTTTTGCATTCCACACGCCATCATACAACGTGGAGGATGTTATCTAATTAATTGCATATGCCTCGATCCTACCTCTGGAGCCTTGAACATGAAACGGGTTTCACTGTTCTGAAACGTAAATTCAAACATCAAATGCACAATTATTCGGTACTTTAAGTTTGCCATGATCCCATGAAAATTCTCAGATCTCCAAAATTAAGCAGCTTTAGATGATTAGAGGAATCCTATTGAATGTTTCATTCCTTATTTTATTTTGATTGGGATGGAAAAGATGCTAAGTTTTATTTCTCATTTTCAATAACCATTCCCAGTTCATAGTACCATCGCAACAAAAACTCATGACAGGAAAAATTACTTCTTTTTGCAACGGCAAAGGGGGGTATATCCCCCCGATCCCGGTCGAAGGCACGCCATCGGCGCTAGGTTGTCCAGGACTAGGAGGAGAATGACCAATTACATCCGCTCTCGACCCGGAAAGAAAGAGATTCCTTCCCGTAAGAGTGGAGTTCCAAGGACCCGTCCTTCTGAAGCTAACCCTCCAGATGTTCGATGTTATTATGAGGTTGTAAAGTTTGCAGGAGTAGGCAATTCAAGTCAATTAGAAAGCTTCGATGATGGGGGACGATCCGTTCTCGAGAGGCACGAACGACGCAGGAACGCAGATCGGATCGGGCGATGCGGCCGAGAGGACCCAACGCGAGAATTAAGACGCACTCTTCTCCAAATCCCCTGCCTTGCTTTCCCCTTTCAGTTAACTCGATCTGTACGTTGGCTAGGTGCCGTACGCGAGACCCAAAGTTGCTCCAATCTAGTTCTCCTAATCAAAGACTTCTAACACCCCTGGAGTCAACTCGTCCTCCACGCGAAAACCCCCTCCGACGACATCGTCTTGCAACGCAACCTCGGAATTTTTTGGCTTTTAGGAATGTTCAATTTTAAGTGGATTTATAATCTAATTTCATACACAGCCTTTGATTTATAGAGATTGAGTTATGTTCGCGTCGCGCATACCTTCTTCGATTGTATTTTAGAGTGCGAAACGTTTTCTTTTCTGAAATCAGAATATATGAAATGAACTTAATATGAGATGTTAAAATTCGTTGAAAATTTAATGACGAAGGAGAATGTTTTCTTTGGAAATTATTTTCATTTGTTTAATCTCTTAGAGAAAATGATTTTCTTCTTGCCAGAACGAGAAGTCCTCTCACAATATAAACTTATTATTTTCAACTCATGGAAAACACTTATTGTATATCAATTAGTTTTCCATCATCCAAATGCTGGAAATTTTGAAAAATAATATCCCAGAACAGCTTTCTCTCAAACAAACAAACCCAAACTATTAGGGATAATGACAAATGATCCATGAATTTTAGCCTAACATGTAACGTAGTTCTAATAATTTTTAATTTGTTCAAAGTGGTCTTTGAACTAATGGACAATGTGATCCATGAACTTCAAATACATATTTAGTTAGTCCCTAAATTATATGAAGATAGAGATGTTTAATGTTATCCTTCTATTAATTCAAGTTTAGGGATAACATAGAACATTTGAATATATTGAATATATGCCAAAAGTTCAAGAATCACATTGAACAATTTAAAAATTCAAGGACAACATTGTATAATGGGCTAAAATTCATCATTTAAAACACCATGGTGAATGGTCATGTTTTTTTGCCTCTTACTAGATTTGGCATTCACTAGCGGGTCTAACTTGTTACTATTGTTGGTGCTTGTTCATATTTCTTGTCATAGTTGAATTGTGTTATATCAAATCGTGGCTTCAGAATACTATAATGAGCTTATTTGCTATTTAAGATCTAGATCATATAATAATCTTGGATTGATTGATGAAACCTATTTCCATTTGTGCATTATTAGTTTTTTTAGTTGGTAAATCATGAGAAATTCTCACTATCTGCTTTTGTGCATTTTTAGGTTCGTTTACACTAATACATCATTTATACCAAACAATAGAGAAGATAAAATATGAAAATATCCAACTTTATTACCATGATTCACCAAATGATATATAAGATATGTATAGCAAGATCCATGAGTATTTTATCCTGTAATATTTTATCTAATCCTACCATAACTAAAAATACATACGACCAAATACAACCTAAGAGAACGCAAGAATAAAAATCATATCTTTTCGAAAGATATTAGAGAATAAGAGATGATTTATACTAAATTTCACAAGTTCACCGAGTTAACAAGAATTAGAAATACTTGATATCAACAATATCAACACTAAATGTCACCGAGATAAAATTACAATAACAATTTCTATCACGAAGTTAGGCTGATGACCTAACGCATACAAGCCATCAAACGCGCCATGTCGAAGGCCGAATTAAAGAGAGAGAGAGAGAGAGAGAGAGAGAGAAGAAAATTAGGCGAGTCGTGTTGGTGGTGGCCCCTGGGCGGACCCAACTGCGGACTCTCGATAGACCGTTCCCGTAACGTGCGCGACGCCAGGAGTCCATCCCTACGCGTTCAAACATGCAAAGAATATACCCGACAAAAGTGACCCCGTTTCATAATTCTCATGGGGTGGGCAATCTCTATTCTTAGTCCAAAGCACAGGCACGGGGAAAAGAAGGCAAAATAGAGCGTCTGGCAAAAGAAAGGCGTGGGGAAGGACAGGAGGCTGCTGCCTTTCGAAGGTGTTTTAGGGAGGAGTTTGAACGGGTCGCCTTCCCCACACGAGTTCAGACACGTTCGCTCGCCAGTTAAAGCCGCCACTCATGCCGCCGATCTCTGCGCCCTTCCCTCGCCTGCCCTCGTTCCCCATATAAATCCCCCGCGCTCCCCACTCTCTCTCCCTCGCATTCGCGGACAGCCCACACGCAGACCCCAAAATCCCTGTCTCTGCCTCCGCCTCTGCCTCCCCCTCTGCCTCCCCTGCCTCTGGCCCCCTGCCTCTGGCCCCTGCCTCTCATCCTTCTCTCTCTCTCCGCCTCGAGATCGAACAATGGCGGAATCGGCCGCAGCCGTAGCAGCAGCAGCGAAGCCCGTCCCGTTGCTCAAGGACGAGCTGGACATCGTGATCCCGACCATCCGGAACCTGGACTTCCTGGAGATGTGGCGGCCCTTCTTCGAGCAGTACCACCTCATCATCGTCCAGGACGGCGACCCGTCGAAGACGATCCGGGTCCCCGACGGCTTCGACTACGAGCTCTACAACCGCAACGACATCAACAAGATCCTGGGCCCCAAGGCCTCCTGCATCTCCTTCAAGGACTCCGCCTGCCGCTGCTTCGGCTACATGGTCTCCAAGAAGAAGTACATCTACACCATCGACGACGATTGCTTCGTGAGTGACGACGGCTCTTCCCTTTTTCCAATCTGAATTTTCCTTGCTCTCTTTTGTGCGGTTGTTGCTGTTGGGTTTCCTTTTTCTTGGACTGTGGGTAGCTACATTGTTGCGATTCTCGGTCTGGTGATTGTTTGGGACGAAGCCGTGTCCTTGATCTGCTTTGCAGTCGATCACTTGGCGGACTTTTGTTAAAGACAAGATTATGATCTTCACTAGCTTGATCTTGCATCATTTTTCGGTTGATAGATCGAAACGAGCAGGTTTAGGACTACATCTGAATTATCATTACACTGCAAAGTCTAGGCATTCTGGCTGTATATACAAGACTAGAGATCTGTGTCCTTCTCTTTTCGGAACACGAATCGTATTTCCCTAACATTTTCCCCAGACCCTTTGAAAGCAGAACCACGTCCCTCTCCACTTTCCTTGTGGAAACTCTAGTCGCCGCATCTCGATGATGCAGCCTCATTGGTTGTCATTCGATGAACTGAATGAAAGAGTTGACCTATGGAAGCCACTCTTCTCTGATTTAGTTTGTATTTAATATCCCATGAGTTGTTTCGACTAGTACATTATATCTTCGCTCTATTCCGATGCAAGATGACGAATTTAAGAATCTTTACCCACATTATACCTCCTTGAGGCCCTGTTACTTCTGGGTTGTGACTGTAGGTTCGAAGTAAGATGCCTCCTGATTATTGTCTTTGTCAAGATTGATTAATCTAATCAACCCTGGAGTGAGGTCACTCTCAATGTGAAGATGACTTTTTCCTTTCTGGTCTTGTTTGTTGTATCAGGTCGCTAAAGACCCATCGGGCAAAATGATCAATGCTCTCCAGCAGCATATCAAGAACCTCCTCTGCCCATCCACTCCATTCTTCTTCAACACCCTGTATGACCCTTACACGGAAGGTGCAGATTTCGTCCGTGGATACCCTTTCAGCCTGCGTGAGGGTGTGCCGACTGCGGTTTCTCATGGCCTCTGGCTCAACATCCCGGATTATGATGCGCCTACACAGCTCGTGAAGCCTCTCGAGAGGAACCAAAGGTATGTGAATCCTCCAGATTCTTCGTTGTCCTGGCTTGTTCGCGAATCTTTGTTAATAACAACTGAGAGAACGTTCCACTAGGTATGTTGATGCGGTCTTGACAATACCAAAGGGCACTCTTTTCCCGATGTGTGGCATGAATTTGGCATTTGACCGTGAGCTTATTGGCCCTGCAATGTACTTCGGACTGATGGGTGACGGCCAGCCAATTGGACGCTACGATGATATGTGGGCTGGCTGGTGCGTCAAGGTAGCTTCGCTTTCTTTGCACCATCAGTTTTAAATTCCTTTGTATTTGAATTGATCCTGTTATATTATCGAGACTCGATGGCCCGATGCAATGCTTATGATTGACAGTAGATGTTAAGCACAATTGCCCAAACCTAAATATATACATAGGTTGCTGGTTTGACTAACTCGTTCGTGCTCAATGCCTACATTTCTCTGTCAAGATTCATGACATGCTCATTAAAAGGCTCGCTACTGATTAACCGCAACCCTGTAGATTTCCCATAGAATTTTGCAATGCCACAGACGCATCGATCCTTCAGTAATTACCAAAATATCTGCTCAATACAATCACTTTTTATGTAATGATCCTCATTTGGGCCAGGAGAACACCTCCCTGATTCAGAGTTAACATGATGTAACGGTACTTTTCGCAGGTCATCTGTGATCATCTGGGACTGGGAGTGAAGACCGGCCTGCCCTACATATGGCACAGCAAAGCCAGCAACCCATTTGTGAACCTGAGGAAGGAGTACAAAGGCATCTTCTGGCAGGAAGAGATCATCCCCTTCTTCCAGTCCGCGGCTCTTCCCAAGGACTGCACCACGGTCCAGAAGTGCTACATCGAGCTCTCCAAGCAAGTCAAGGACAAGCTCAGCAAGGTCGACCCTTACTTCGACAAGCTTGCAGATGCCATGGTCACTTGGATCGACGCCTGGGACGAGCTCAACACACCCACCGGAGCCGCCGCCAAGGCGCCAAACGGCAAGGCCAAATGAGGAAGTTCCGTACCTTGAGGGGATATATTAGCTCGTTAATTTTCCAATCTGAGAATTCACACCAAAGAGCCATTACCATTACAGTACTTTTTCCCCTTCTTTTTCTCTATCTCTTTCAATTTAATTTCAGAGAATATCACGTCTCAATTGTAGGCTTGTTTCCTGGGGCTATCGTTCTACTCGTTGGATGTAAACTTCGCTGATTCAGTTCCTACTATGATGTTGTACAACAATAAAACAAGGAGTTTTCAATGGAAATAGTCATTCTCTTGCTCTTTGCTTTTTGAATTTATGAAGATTGGATAGCAACCTAGCAAACGGACAAAAGGGTCTTCAATCACGGCATTTCTCAAGGTGAAAAAGTAGAGAACAATTCGGATCTTTGAATTGAATCTTGTTCTAATTTCTTCAAAATCCCAAGGCACAAAAGAGGATTGGCGTTGAGTCTGACCTGTCTGCGTCGGCCTACTTTGGTTGTCCTATCCCTTGACTTACGCTTTAGCTTGGCTTGACGCGATTGAGCTCCATCGAAAACGGAACGCGTTATTGGCTACCGATATTGAGATATTGAGGTCAAGTGGACAAGAACATTCGTTCAGAAAATCAAAGAAAATCCATCCCAAGTCGTCTATCTGTTCTCATAATTACACACAACTTCAAAAGAAACAGGACAAAAAGAATTATAGAAACAGAGTCATGGCCTAACAACTCCATGCAGACACCGCCAGGAGCGGTCGTTCATGCCAACAGATCATGGTGCAAGCCCTCTCGGTCACGACTTTGTAGCCATCTCGGAGATGGGCCTCAACCGCGCCCTTGGCATCCTCCATGGCGTTAAGCCACAGCCGGACTGGCTTGAACCCAGCCCGGGCAAGCCTCACCGCCCACTTCGCGAACCTCTCGTGCCTCTTCAACCTCTCCAAGCCCTCACACGAGACGATGTCCTCGATCTCCCTCCCGAACATCTCCTCCAGGGCAAGCCGCTCCTCAGGGCAGCTGCCCCCGAGGGCAGCGTCTATCGAATCGAACACCGCACTGTAGTAGTGCAGGCCCTCGACGAACCGGTCGACCAGGCGGGTCGCGTTGTGGTCGGCTTCCTGCTCGACCAGGAAGAAGACTCTCGGCGATGCCGACTGGACCATGCTCAGGAATTCGCCCACTCGCTTGGATTCCTTGACGGAATCACTCTTGATCATGCCAAAGTCTGCATCTATTCTGTCCTCTTCGGCTAGTAGAGCATGGAGGCCCAGCATTGACACTACTGCCAACGCCTCTCCTGATCTCAGTTGGAGCATTTCTTCGGTCAGCTCTCTTAAGGACACATTCACAGGGTTGAATTGAAAGGGCATGCCATTGCCCATGATCTCAGCCTCTTTGACAAGGGCATGACCCAAAATGTCCAAAACATCTCTTCTAGCGGACACACAAGTCAGCCTAAACTGAGGAGGCCCATCTGGCCCTCGGCTTAGGCCCCTGAGGAGAGGAACCCACAATTCCGGGTCACCTGAGCCCAGATCCACAATGTGAACCGCCCGCTCCCCAGCCAGGGCTCGAAGCGAGATCCGCGCTACAACGGCACGGGTGAAGGTGAGGCATGGGAAGGCTGGCGCAAGGATGGGCCGGACCCGATGGGCTGTCGGCCGATCCAGCTCAGCGTGGCTCAGCAGCGCCCTGTAGATTCCTGGCCAGCGTTTGACGACGCGGACCGCGAGGGCGGAGGCAAACCAGGCAGCGAGCCGCTGCATGGGGTCGCCGGTCACAGAGGAAAGCTCCAATATCCTCTGGAGGCAGGCGTCGGCCCGGTGGAGGTTGTTCGATGACGCGTTCCTGGCGCATGACAGCAGGAGCTGGATGAGGAGCAGGCCTCTCTCCTCAGGCTTGAAGGTCTCATGGGCTGGGGAGGATGGCAAGGTGAGGCTCAAGGTCACATCAGGCTTCGCTGAGGATGAAGAAGAACTCATCTTGGCTAAGCATTGTATGGAAAGCAAGCAAGCTAGGGATCTTTGAAGACTTATATAAGAGGAATCAAATGCTAAGGATGGCCAAAAGGGTATATGAGACAAAAGGAGGTTGCATTTGGAGGTTTGCTAGTATCTCCAAGTGAATCAGACAAAATAGATTTCCAATTAAATGAGGTCCATTGGCTTTATTATATGGTGGTTGTAGGCTAAGGCAATATGAATTGGGGTTTGAATACTATGTACCCAACTATCTGCAAACTACGTGAATGACTTTTAAGCACGCACGATTGCATACTTCACATCGAATTGTCACAGATGTCAGCGACGTAAATCCCTAAAGTTCCATCGAGCGCTGTAACCCACATCCTTTGGAACAGAACAAATTTTCGTTCGATGAGCGAGCGCCGGATTTGAGCCGCCCCTTCGATCTCTGGAGTCGGGAGATGCCGGATTTAACTCGATTTATTACACATACAGTGATGTAATCAAGTTACTACAGCAACGACGCCTCCCGCTATTTAAAATGACAGACCCTAACAGAGTAATTATTATGCCGGTGGAAAGTTTTGTCACACCACATGGTCACATGCAATGGATGTGTCGAAGGGGTTTTCCAATTTCGTGAACGTCGTAGGTTGGACCGAGTCGGGTGTCCTCCCACTGGAGGCCCTGTCGACCTCGGCTGACTGACGTGGCGTCCGACTCGTTCTGTCGTCGACGATGCTTTCTCATGAGATGAAAGCTGGGCCAGTCGAGCCACGCCAGGGTGACTAACTAAAACAGAATACAATATTAGGTAATTGTTGAACCCAAAGAAAGGAACAAAGGAAATCTGTGAATATGAAATAGTTTCAGATTGAGAAAGGAGGAGAATGAGATCATAGCCCCATTAGAAAAATTGGAGGAGAACATGAGCAAGAAGTCACCATCGGACATAAGGAGGTCGGGCGAGACCCACGTGATTCGGAGATAGATATGTCGCGTGCCCGTGCGTCTCTCTGGCGCCCACGATATGGGTCTTCGATTTTTAGGCGGATCGATCTAGCGTCGCTGCCCAAATTGGCTTGTTGGGCCGTTGGCTACAAATTCCTATACCACGTTTTGGCACAAGTAATGACGTTTAGACCAACTATGCACAAAACAGTCGATGGCTTTCTTTGGTTGATCCATTGCTGCTATGGGCTTTGAACCCGTTCTGAAGACCCGACCTTTCACTTGGACTTTGCCTGTGAAATTACAAAATGCTAAGCTGATCATAGACCAGCACGAGCAAAGTTTTATAGGTGTCATACTCTGATCTTTTACCTCAATCGGCGGCTTATTGGTTAGGTTATTAAGTTAGATCTATCTCCTAGAAAGGGGTGAATAAGTGATATTATTGATATTAGAAGAATTTAAACTAATATTGCGAAGATACAACTTCTAGTGACAAAGTTTATAGTGGTCAATTCTTATTAGTATGCAATTCTATCACAATTAAAATGCAGAGAATAAGGGATAGAAAATTATGCACAAAAAATTATAATGGTTCAATTTTAAAAAGCCTACATCCACTCCTCCGTGCTAACAACCTATTGACTGAATTCTACTATATGAACCAATTAGAGGTTACAAGATCTGAGTAATTTTTATTCAAACTCAGGTGAATAACTCTTCACACACTCTTGATCTCTAAATGATTACACAATGTTGCTTGCGCAGACGAATGTATTTGATCGGAAAACACACTTCAGATCTTGAAATTATAAGCTTCGATTCTCTTCTATTGCATTTTTCCTTTCAGCTTCAAGACCTCCTTTTATGCTCTTTCTTGTCCAAGCTTACTGTTGGACATATGTTCAGGAGGATTGTCCAGCCAGTCTACTTGTTGGCTTAGGTGTTGCTTAGAAGATCCAATCGCTTCAAAATTGCCGAGGATGAAGCTTCCCGTAGATTCTGCAGTCCATACAGTAGTTTGGGTTTCCATAAGTTGAATGTTTCAACTTGGGAAGAATGCTTCACCTCAAGTCAACGTTCTAGGAAATTCAAATATTCAAGAGGTATTTTAAAAAACTTTCCTTTAAAACTCTTTATATAATGCAAGAAATCCAACCAATCGTCACTAGCCGCTACACACAAGTATATTGTCTCATTCCAAACCGTTTGATAGAACATATGAGGAAGGAAATAATTTAGCCATAACATTGGTTATGATTAATAACATCCTTTCCACTAGATATATTTATTATCAAAACTGAGTAAGTTTTGCCAATCTTCAAAATTATTTAGGGAATTTCCTCAACACAGGTATGGTGCATTTTATCTAAAACAAAAAGGTGGAGACTAATGAATGATCATTAGACCTATCAAAATGAGTCATAAATCTATTTCTTAATCCATATTTGATTGGTTGAGTTATTATGGATTAGTTATATTTGGTACATGGATTCGAAATGGTATAGCCCAAAATAATATGGGTGTTAAATGTATTCACAATTTACTTAGACTCAACTCATCACTATGACTTTCTCTCACTCTCATTCGATTTTATGCTCACTTACCCCATGCTCTCACCTTAGTTAAGAGTATGAGTTTTCCTAAATTTGGTTAAATATGAAAAGCAATATAGGTTGGGTTTGGTATGGATTGGAAATGGATTTGATTGAATATTGATCACTAGATTTATAATACATGAAAAAGAGTCAACATGGGTCAGACCATTTCTGACCCAACCCAAACTCGGCTAACCCACCCATTTAACAGGTATCCTATTACTAACCATAAAGAGGATGTATTTCGATGAAAAAACACTAGTGCACCCAAAATGCACACACTCCATCCTTCAAAACTACGTAATCTAGGGTTTACTCCAGTGGCCACTCTTCCAACATGGAAGGGGGAGGTGAGAGATTCGAATCCCTACATTTTCAAAGAAAGTTGGGATGAAAAAGATATAATTTTAGGAATGGGTTTCGACTCCCACGTCTTATAAGGAGGTGTGACAAAAGTCTGAGAGTGAACGTTATAATAGGAATAGAGTAGAACCAACCAAAAAATCCTTCAAAACTACGTCATGGGAGTCACACATATGACCTGCAAAAACCCAAGTATTGAACTTGTGACAGGTGTGAATCTATGTCGTACACCTAATAATCTCTCACTTAGATGGAGTTACGTCTTCCTGCTTTGATTTTATATTATCCCTTTTGTGACTCCGTCATCTTTGGCAATTCTATCATGGACCAACACAAAAGCGGAAGTACAATAAATGCAGATTTTTTGTGGTGATTTTCCCGATCCGCCAGTATTTCCTGTAACTAGACAAGGACAAACACCACGCAAAGACAAAAGCAAAACCACGAAAAGAGTCGGATCGTGGGGATGTACGGCCGTGTGTGCTGGCATGTTTACCTGAACCACTCCCAGCAAAAGATACGCAGAAAAGTTTTGACTGATTCCACGGCCGCCGTTGAGCACATTCTACGGAACTTCTTGTCATGTGATCTTTTTAATGCCAAACCGAAGCGTCTTCCATTCTCGATGGTGGCACGTTGCCAAGAGAAACCGACTGCATAAAAACGCGGCGGGGTTACGTGTGAGAGGCATGAGTGCCAAGGGAAAAAAAAAAAAACAGAGAGGAAGCTGAAAACGTGTGCGTTTCCAAAATTAAATACACATCTCTTTCGTCAAAACAGTGTAGGGGGTTACGTGTGGATGGTATGAGTGCAAAGGGAAAAAGAAAAGAGAGAGAATGCTGAAAACATGTGCGTTTCAAAATTAAATATACATCTCTTTTGTTAAAGACCGTCCCAATAAATTTGCAGGCTTATCTATGTGGAACTTTATAAGATTACAGTGATTGTAGACCGTTCCGAAAACGCAAGCTATTAGATGAAGGGGTTTCACATGTATATAAAAAGCATACAAGACGGTTGTCCTTATTTTACGTGCAAGCTGGATTATGAGTGAGACATGGAATTTAATTAATGGAGATAACTGATAGCACTTGACTCTAATACCGTGTAGGATTTCCTATTTTAAAAACTTGAACTTTGTGGTTGAATTTTCTAACATGGGGCTGATATGAGAAGCATGCATACAACATTCAAGGTGTGCCTACGTTTATGCTCTAATCAACCATTTTGTTGGAAAATTCCCAGATTAAAGTGATGGATAATAGTACCATTTTGAGGAAGAACTTCGAGAAACTCTGTGTCTTCATATTCTATAGCGTTATCAATACAAAAAACCTTGATGTTGCGAGAAAGTTGCGTTTTAATCATGGCAACAAATTCAAGATAGTTATGAGCAAGTCCAAATCGATTTTTCATAAGATAAAAACCAAGTATAACAAGAATAATCATCAACAAAGATCACAAAATAGCAAGATCCTCCCATAGCGAGAGTAGGAGATGGTCCCTAAATATCAAAATGAATTAGATCAAAAGGAGTATAAGAAACGGATTCACTAATGTTAAAAAGAAGCATCAGTAGCTAGTAAAGGAGTTTTGAAGTTTCAAAGAGAGATATGCTTCAATAGGCAAATCACTTTACGCCTATCCCAATTGTTTGTCCCGTCCATACTATCACAAAAGATCACATGTATATACCCATTTTCAAGCTTTCCAACAATTAACGAGATTTGTCGTTTCTATTTTTAAAGATTCTAATCAACAAGACATGTACATAACAAGACTTGTCATTTCCATTTTGAAAGATTCTAATGAACAATACATGTGCATAACCAGACTTGTCATGTGTATATGTTCTTTCAGAGTCAAATCCTAATCAACAAAGCACAAACCCCAGCCACTAGTCCAACCGCCGCATCCCCCACCACCGCCATTAAGGTCTCCGACCACTCGCCTCACCATCAAGATCTCTAGCTACTTGCCCCACCGCCCTCGCCGCCTCCCATGCCCTGACGAAGCCGCCCAAATGATTAATCATCCATGCACTCCGTTAACCCCTCTCTCTCTCTCTCTCTCTCTCTCTCCCTCTCGCGCGCGCATGGAGGCGTGGCGCCGCACCTAGGGGCCTCCATTAGAGTTCGCCTATGGCATCGCCTTGATTTCATGTGGCGATGGCCGCGGCGACCTCAATCGAAGGTCGCAATGGCTACACCATTGACAGGCCGGCCGCTCCCTCTCACAGAGAGAGAGAGAGAGAGAGAGAGAGAGAGAGAGAGAGAGAGAGAGAGAGAGGGGGAGGGCTTGAAGGAAGCGAGAAGGGGAGCTAAGACAGTGAAATGGGAAGTGTCAACGAAGTAGTTTAGAGATGGTGAAGGTGGTGCGTGGCAGAGGGAAAGCGCGGTGGCAGACTTGTTTTGAGAGTTTGGTTTTGTGGGTGGTGCCCGGCGAGGGTTTGGTCGGGCTAAGGTTTTACTTCTAAAAATGAGGAATGTTTTTGGTACCAGGGCAAAAAGTCATGTATGTTCTTGGTATTCTTTCCAAAAAAAAGGAAAGTACCAACCCATGGAAATGGAAAACTGTGTAAATAAAATGAACGATTAATACATTTGATTGATTCGTGAAAGTTTAAGACTTCGAGTGAAATTCAATTGATTAGGTTTGTTAATCGATCTACCAATGGTGCTTCCCTCTTGTCATTGATGGTATCCCGTTTCGTGTGAACTTCAACACCATGCCCTAGTGCGCATGCACGTGTGTTGCTCAATGTCATTTATCTGCTTACCACATTGATTGCAAATTTAATCGGTGAGGTTAATTATTGTTAATGATTTAGAAAATATTTTCCTAAAAATGATCGCTTATATCACTCGAAATAATTAGTCAATAAAAAATATTTTCATTATCGACAATAATTTATTTCTAAATATTTTCGTAGATAATGAAATTATTTTTCGCCCATTCATTTTGTGAGTGATATAAACAATCACTTTTAAGAATATACTTTCCAAATCATTCAATTCCAGCGCATTAAAAGGAACACAAGAAGAGTCCATCATTGCAGTGGAGCTAAAGGGTATTTAGGGTTGGGGGTTGTTAGTTAGCCGCCAAGTTTTCGGCCTTATAAAACTACTTTAATTCTTGTAAATATAATTCACTACGACATTAATTATTGATTTCTCTATAAATTTAAATAATTTGAGGACTTCCATGTCGAATATTAGTTATATTCCAAACACCCGACTGTTAATTAGCCGCCAAGTTTTCGGCCTTATAAAACTACTTTAATTCTCGTAAATATAATTCACGACAACATTAAATATTGATTTCTCTATAAATTTAAATATTTTGAGGACTTCCATGTCGAATATTAGTTATATTCCAAACACTCGAGGGTGGTAATTATTAAAGCAAAAGACTAAAAGTCACAATCCCCGCAAAACAAAGAAGTAAATGCCTTTATCTTAGTTGGAAAATAAAGTGCAACCTAACAAAACATCAGAGGCCTGATCGATCTGGTGTCCAATGTAAGATTGGATTAATAAATATAAAAAAAAAAAAAAAAAGAGAACAAGTATCGATATTTTCATATTTTAATAGTTCTCTTGTTGGAATCTATTGGCTTGGCGGTCTTGTCCTCTGGTTGTAGCTTGTGCTATCCCAACTTATTCAACGAGTCGCTTTGACTATCCTAAGAGATGGTGCGATCAATCATATGGGCAAGATTCTGGTGGCGTCAGAGAGGTGAGGAAGGCAGAAATACTTTGGACAAGTTTGGCAATCTTTGACCAAGTATGGGGTTGGAGGATTTGTATCTTTCCTACCTAAGTTTTGTTGACTGAACAAACTTGGAGGAGTGCTTCTAAATCAAGACGCTCTCCGCGTTGAAGTGCTAAGAGGCCGGTACTTCCCAAATGGTGATCTTCATGGAAGCGGGAAGAGGGGCTAGGAGATATTAGAGAGTGTCTGAAGAAAGGTTTAACTTGGCGAATAGGCGATGGAGAAAACATTAAAAGTGGGACAACATCTATGGATACGTGGGACTAATGAAGAGCTGGTCCCCAAAGAAACTGAATGAAGAGCTTAAAATGGCCAATTAAATCCATAAAGGTTGAGATCCTGGCATCTCAGTGGGATGAGCCAGCTCCTGGAGGCTATACAAATGATTCTGTCATCTGTTTGAGGTGGTGACGAAGATAAGTTGGTCTGGTCTGCGGGAGGAGGGAAATTGCTACTGTCAAGACTGCTTACCATATGTTGAACAACCAACACTGAGGAAAAAGCTAGAAATAAGGGCCCTTCCTCATCTCATATTATAGAGGATGTCTTCTGGAAGATCTTGTGGATTGCTGACCGTGTGCCAAAGATTAACATATTTCATTTGAACAGTGCCTGCCAATTTACTAGCCACTGCTATGAACTAATGGAAGAGAGGACTTAGAGAATGCAGGCAATGCACATTTTGCCTTGAAGACAGAAACAGGTGAACATGTATTGTCGTCGTGTGCCTGGACGAGAAATGTGTGGTTCGAGTGCATGGGCCAGAAAATTCGTAAGGCGGCTGTGGCCACTTGGGATGCTTGTGGCTCACTAGCCTTGTTAGGTTGTTGATAGTAAAAATGAGAAAAAAGAAGTCCTGGTCCTAATTGCTCACACATGTCGGCATATAAGGAAGGCGAGATGTCATGCCGCATTTGGCCATCTTCAACCTGATCCTACTGTTGTTATCAGGAAGCTAAAGGCTAGTTGGCATGAGCATCAAACTGTTTTCCAAAAGAAATCATCGGGCGCAAAGGCCATAACAGGAATCCTCCGATCAAGGGAGTTAGCCAAAATGAACCGTGATGGGGACTTATTCCACATAAACCATGGAAGCTGAGCATTGGAGTAATAGCTCGTGATAGTACTAGCTCAGTTCTTTAGGTAGAAGTAAGACAGTGGAAGCAGAATGTGACAGAAGTTGTTGAAGGCCATTCCCATCAAGGAGGGACTGCTGCTTGCCAAAAGGAAAAGAGTGAAAGAATGTGGTGATTAAAACTGATTCCAGCTTTGTCTGTAAGGGCCTTACTGATTGCTGCTCTCCTCTTAACTGAAAGACTGAAGTGATCGTGAGGGATGTTCTTCATTTTATTAGTAATTCTGAGAGTTTTCCTTTTGATGTAGTGAGAAGGAACTGGAATCAATGTGCTAGCACACCAAAAATAAGAGAGGGCATGATTTGTTGTAGGGTTGGAAACACCCCAACCATCTCTACTTGCTCTAATTTGCAAGAATAATTAGACTGATCCCCCTTAAGCAGGCTTACCAAATAAAATGGCATCTTCATTGCCAGAGAGAGAGAGAGAGAGAGAGAAGATTTTCTCTTAGAATTGGAGTACTAAAAAAACAAAGAGAGAGAATTCTTGTATTAGGATTCTCATCCCTTGCAATACAATAAAAACATGAACCAAAGGAGGCTTAGCGATAAACAACATGCCTTGGACTCTGATTGCTATCTAATCAGACACGTCTTAGTATGCCATGTTATACAAAAGTTGCATATTCATGCAAGACTTGAATCTCTATAATATATCTAAATAGAGAGGAACATTACTCTCTCTTTTTTATGTGTTTTGAAGTATTTTTTCCTCATTCTATCTTAGAATACATCCGTCCTAGATACTCAACTGTATATTAGTTAATGAGAGAGAAAGAGAGAGAGAGAGATGTTGGTTGATGGAGGGTGTCACAGGGGAAGAAACTTTGGCGGTGGTGACGGCCAAAAGAGAAGCCAGTGCCACCTCGTGGAATGCATGGACTGATGAGAACTCGAGGAGGGAGATAGGGAGATTGGCTGGGCGAGGATTAGGGTTTTGTATTTTCATCGACAACCGTCCTACGTGACACATTGTTACATCATCGATTTCCAATGACCATTAGCCAAAAGGACTACATTAGAATTTCAAACAAAAATTTTATGAATAAATTGATAAAATTAGAAAATTTATGACTAAGTTGATATTTATACAATAAATTTAAGGCTTATAGGGCAATTCTTCCAATCTAGACAAACCCAAGTTCTTGCAATGACAAGTAATTTGGCGATTCCCAACTTATGTGTCAGGCTCAAACCACAAATAAAATGAGCACAAATTACAAATTAACCGACATGTCATGACAATTGAGAATAGAGATCTTATTTCGTTGTGCCCTTAATATCTCATGAGTCATGAGCATCTCGAAGGACCACAAGACAAAATATAACCCTAGAGATTTCTCACCGAGTTTGCTTTTTGAGCTCACACTTCAACTCAACTGATGCACGATTCCCTCTAAAGTAGTGGGATCACATTCCCTTGTAATAGTTAGATCCATCTAGAAGCCTTTTGTGGTCCTCTCTTTCCCTATATGTTCAAGGGCGCATAAAAAAATGAGTAGTTTCACATAAAGAAAAAAATGCTTCATTTTGTGGCCCTTTGATTGATCTCCCCTAATAATTAAACAAAGCAAAAATCAACGACCCTAAATCTTCTAGGAGTGATCTAGGACCCCTTAAATCAATGGGTGAGTAATAATTTCATCCCACCTGGCACTCCGAAACGCCTCTCAAATGGCCTAATTTGAAGAGGGGGGACTACAAAAAAAGGCAAAGACATATCATAAAGCTTTAACCATACAATAAGTAAAACTTTCTTTTTGTGCACTATCAAAATCAAGCATTTTGGTGCGATGATGTTCCAACTTTATACCAAGATCGTAAAGTCTCCCCTCGATATCTTTTCTCCATAAAAGAAAGCCCTTTATGAATTAACAGCATTTTCTAACCACCTGTCCTTACCTATAAATGGGCATCACCCCAATAAACAAATTCGAGTTTCCGCCATTAAAAAATTACCTAACATTCCAAATATGCTACTGACATTCACTCCTTGAGGCCACGTGTTGGCTTGGTGAGTCACCCAGTTCGTCACCTTTCACATATTATAATCACCCCATTACCCCAAAAAGGAAGGCTAGAACCTTCCCTTTGTTTAATATTTTAAAAGGGGGATCGGCATATGATATGACAATCTCTAAAAAGCATGGCATTTAAGATTAGTGTGCATCAACAGATGGTGGGGAGCGATTGGAGCAAAAGCCACTTTTCAAGGGAACATCAACAACCCACTAAGCAAATGTTTTCCGACTGCATCAAGATTTATGCCTCTTGCTTAATCAGTCCGCGGGGCGTGGCTGCGCAATGTAGATGAGATACGTACGGTCGGGGGAACTCATCGCACAAAATCATGTCTGAGTGATTGTACATCGAGAGTTTGATTCACACATAGTTGAGCAAAAATAAAGTAGTCCAGAGTTTGATTCATACATAGTTAAGCAAAGATAAAGTAGTGAATGATCCATGAACTCTTCTTATGAGATCGATGCAAAACTTGCTGTTCTTGAAATGCGACCGAGCTGATCTGTCAAAACGAACCTACAAGCATCCTATTCATCCACTGTAATCGAAAAACCCAATCGCAAATAATTGGGTCTGCGGATAGGACCACTTTTTCGAGATGCGACCGATACCGAAATGAACGATTAGGATGAGCAAAATATGATAATGTCATCCTAGTTACTAATACGACAAAAGAGTATATTGACTCCTTTTTAGCCACGACTATTGCTTGTACACGCACGATAATCGTTTTCAATTTTGATTACTATGCACAAGAGTGAAGTTTAGCCATGCTATTACGAGCTCTACTTGTTCCACTTTGATTGGATGAACAATCGAGCTGGTAAGCACCGCGTGGATCTAACATTTGGAAGAGAATCATAGGATGAGAAGGATATGGGTTTCGCAGTCTAAGAAAAGGGGCCCAGATTCGATTCACAGATTTCTAGTGCTGGTTGAGATCAGCAACACAAGCAGCAGTTGAATAAAGAAATCGACGAGTGACCGAAGAGGAAGGACATATATAGGAGGCTTTCCGCTAGTTTCCATTGTCAGACGAATTGGGGACAAACGTACTCAATCCTCTTTACAACTTCACTGAAAATCTTGCAAACCGAGGAACGAACACAAGTTAGAAAGAAGTAGAGAGCAGGGAGACAAAAGAAGGGAAGAAGAAAATGGTGGGAATGATGGGATGGGGAGGCCAAGAGCAAGGATGGAGGAAAGGGCCATGGACGCCTGAAGAAGACAAGTTGCTCAGCGAGTACGTGGGCTTGCACGGGGAGGGAAGATGGAGCTCAGTCGGTCGATCTGCTGGTAAGTAATCTTGCTCATTTACTTCTCACTTGTGGACATGAATCCTCTGTCTCGCATGATGCCTCTATTGAAATAACAAATTTAAATGGAAAAAATTAGAATATTTGCAGTGCAGAATCTTCTACAGATCGGTATGAAGATAACAAATCAAACAGAGTATCAATGAGTTGATCATTTGGAGATTCAAAAATTTATGAGTTTCTTCAATTAGCCTCCAGAGATGTGTGTCGACGAATTTAAGCCGTCGTTCCATGTAAATGAGTTTCACTTTGAAATATTTTGAATTGAATTAGGACATGATTGTGTCGAACAAACAATCTTAGTCCTTTGCTTGAAAGTGTGCTTTGAGAACATTAGGAGATGTTCAATATCATGTAGCAAGCATCCGAATTCTCAAATAATGTTTCTATGGGTACTGAAATCTTTCAATTTTTTTTTCCTTTTGGGTAACTAAGTTCATGATTGATCGAGAGCTGCTCGTGTTATGGAACAGGGTTGAACAGGAGTGGCAAGAGTTGCAGGCTGAGGTGGGTGAACTATCTCCGCCCGGGCCTCAAGAGAGGCCAAATCACACCTCAGGAGGAGGGCATCATCATCGAGCTCCATGCTCTCTGGGGCAACAAGTAAGCAATCGTCCCTTTAAGCTTAAGTGCAGTACCTCGCTTTTGGTATAGAAAATACTTCGAAGCTTTATCCATTTTAAACTTTCGATGTGGCCACGTTCGATGATTCCTCATATGTCCTGTCTTTTACTTCACTCGATTTGAGCTCCCTTTTGATGTGAATTCCTAGCCCAATTTTCTTGACACTAAGCATCGGATTTCTCTTGACCGGATAACAGGTGGTCGACCATAGCTCGATACTTGCCCGGACGGACTGACAACGAAATCAAGAACTACTGGCGAACTCACTTCAAGAAGAAGGACAGGTCCGCCCACAAACAAGAAAGGCGAAGCCGAAGAGCTCAAGGCATCAAGCAAAACTTGAAGCACCATCAACAGCAACGGCAGCAACAAGAAGCGCAAGCAGAGTCGGAGGCTGCCTGCGAGAGCGAAAGCATGCCCTCGACCCTTCAAGCAGAGCCGAATGATCGTCAGGAGAGAATTATGGAGGAGACACGAGCGGCGAAAGAGGCAGTGCCCGTGCACGCCGCCGCCGAGGATCATTGCCTGCCGGCTCAAGAAGTCCCGTCCTGGTCGGACTTCGTCGGAGATCACGTGCTGTGGGGCGGGCTTTGGAACTTCGACGATACGCACTGTCCGTTTGATCAGCCAAGCAATTGCAACAAGACGGCCATGCAGAATCAAGCCCCAGGTGCAGGGTTTTCTTGTGATCTCCATGGTGGAGGATACTACATCTTCCAGGGAAACGTTGTCGACTTTTAGCTGTATTGGTGTCCTAGATTCATAATTCTATACTTGGAATAATTATGTTTTCATCACCTTCCCTAGTTGAAGAAGATTCAAATAATTGTTTTCCTTTTTTTTTAAAAAAAAAAAAAATTATGTAACTGAATTTTTTAACTTGATGAATCCTCTTGAATGTATACATAAGTTGATTCTTAAATTAGGAAAGTCTCTGGAATAAAGAACACGAACAAGAGTTGCTGAAGAAACCTCGTGGACTTTCTTATGTTATGTCATCCAAGCAACGACTAGCTGTCGTTCATGGATTCATCGCTGTTGTTATCCAAAGAAGTTACTGAAAGAAAGACGGTGTCCCCATCATATATCGTTCGTTGTCAAGTTACTTTTCAGTTAACTTCCATATTTGCACAAGTCACCAATTCCTTTGCATCGACCCAGATTTTCCATAGCGAATCTCGTAATTAGTCTATTGAATATAACAAAATTGCCCACGACAAATTTAGTGCGCGTTTTCACATCCAACGTGAAAATCATATGTAGGCAAATTGCTCCAAGATGCCTCAGCCTGACTGCAATCCACTCTCTAGCGAAAGTTGTACTTAAGAACGGACCAACGCCTTACTAAGCAAACTCATTGGATCCTCACATGACCACCATGCATCCTCAAGGCTCAATAAAGGCAAAGATAACAAGCATATCAAACACGGGTCAGGTGGCTCGTACGCTAATCGATACAGGAGTGATATATATATTATTGCGTGGTCCCTAAATCACGAGAACCGATACCATCTGAATAATTACTCATGTGTGGATCCCACCGCGAGGCCCACATGAGTAACAGCCTAGATGCACTTGGTTTACATGATTTAGACCATTCAATATTTTATCTTTAGAGGGGCATTATCAAGTGACTGCAGAAGGATCTAAGAGGTCCCTTTACAAACAAAACTCTCAATTTGTCCCTAACAACAGAATGATTGAAATAGAGATTACTATTCGCACTTATTTTACCAGGCTAATCAATCACTGATATAAAATAATTTAGAGTATGCTATCATGACCTTTAAGATTTGATATAAAAGATTGAATTTCTATTTTCATTCATATTTTCTCAGTATTATTAATCTTAAGACCGCAGATAGTCAGATCAAGATACAAATGTTGAACGGTTTCAAAAGTGAACGGAATCACAGAAATATGATAAATTACGAAAACTTACTCTCTTTTTTTAACATAGAAATGAAGTAGAATATATGAAAAATAATTTCGAGTAACATCCATGACCAAAAGGAAAGCGGTCAGGTCAGGTGCATACTGAGTTGTTAGTCAAAAGTTTCCACATTGAAAGATTGATGTTGCTAGGAGCAACTCAGATATCCTATTTTGACCAATAACTTATATGCTAAAACTTTTTTAGTGAAATTGATTCAGTTGAATATGTTAATAGCTTAGATTTAGGTTCCCTCTTGATGATATTCCTAAATAAACGTGTTGGTTTTCTTTCGCATATCCCCAACAAGTGATAATAGCACATATGGTTAATTGGTGACTTTACCTAATGCGTATCGGTATTTGGTGATTGTCTCGAGGGAGGAGTGGATGTGACTCCTAAATCAAGGTGCAAGTAGTGTCCTCTACTTCCCGCCAATCTTGGCTAGGTTAAAGTAATTTAGGAGGAGTCAAAAGAGCAAATCAAATTCCTAGCAATAGTATAACATAAAAAATCCTAAATTGATACATCCATAATAAATTTACCCAAACTAATTTTTTATCACAAAAAACTCGACACTGGTACATTTGTAATCAATTTATCCCAAATAAAATTTTAATCTCAAAAAACTACAAATTGATATACTTATAACAAATTTATCATAAATTAATCTTTTAACAACCAAAAACCACAAATTGGTATATTCCATTAATTTTGTTAAATTAAATTAATACAACAAAAAATCTCAAACTGATATATATGTGATAAATAAATGGTAAAACCTCAAATTGGTACACCTGTTAAATATCACATTTTATTTAATTCAGCAATTTGATTGTAAAATTTAAATAAAACTAATGGAAGATAAATTTGTCACGGGTGTAACAATTTGAGATTTACTATGGTTAAAAAATTTATCTGAAATAAATTTATTACAGGTGTGCTAGTTTGAAACTTTTCGTGGTATTAACCTTTGTAATAACGTTAGTGGAGAAGGAAAATATGGTTAGATTATTAAATGAGGTTCACTCGTGAGGTGATACTTTGTTAATATACACATGTGAGAAATGTAAGCTAGAAGAGTCTTTCATCAAATAATTAATATAATGTGGAGAAGTAATATATTTTATTTGGTCATGACGTAGAAGCTTAATTTTATTTCTTTCAGTGATGCTTGATCCTACTGAAAGTCAAAAGGGATTGAATTTCCATTTTCTTAGTGATTTCTAGATGAAAACATCAAATTATTGTTGTGCGCCCCAATATAACGATATAGTAAATCCGAGTATCTAATTTATATGCATAAGATATCGCTGCACGCCAAGTGCAAGACAACGTGCATCATTTGCCAGGCAATTAAATTAAGATCAAGAAAATAAATATATATAAAAAAATAGCACAAAGTTAAATATACGAAGTTCGATCCATTAATTAGTACATTGCATAAGAATACTTATTGTTGACCCAAAAATAATACACTAGTAATAAATTAAATATTAAATCTGACCCGCCTTTTCTGAAAACTTCCATCATAACATGTCATGTCAATCGTCCCTCAATTTGGATGGCATTTCCATTACAGCCGAACCGGTTTCCACACTCCCTGCTCAGTCGAAACTGGAAAGGCCTGACCGAGATGGGGAACCAGCCCAGTCGCCGGCCGACACGTGGAGGCCCATTTCGAGGTAATGACGACGTCGCCATGCGCTCTCCCCACACACGCATGAACGAAACCTTCCGCAAGATCCAACGTTCCCCACGCGCGGCGGGCCGAGACCGTTGACCGAGAGCCGCCACGTCAGCTGCCGGGTTCGCACTTGAGGGCGCGGTGCCATCACGCGCCGGCTCCCGCGCGTGGGGCGGAGCGAGGGTTTTGGGGTTTTTTGGCCATGCAGGGACAACTTGCAGGAGCGGAGAAGCGAACAGAGGGAGCTTATACGAAACGGGAAAGGGAGAGCGCCAACCCAACCTTAACTTGGATTCCCATATTTCCTCATCTTCAGAAGCTTTTCCCCTTGTAGTTTAGGGGAAAACTCTGGTTAAAGAAGGGGGCCACCCCCCAGCTGTGAGAGAGACGCAGTTCGGACGAGAAGATATAACCCTAGAAGAAAAGAAAAAAGAAGAAAGGAAAAGAGAACTCTCTCTCTCTCTCTCTCTCTCTCTCTCTCTCTCTCTCTCTCTCTCTGTGTGTACGCCTTTCGGGCTCGTCTTGTTAATCTTGATCTGGGGTTCACGGTATCGCTTCTCTTGCTTTTCACGCATTTGGGTTCGTCTGGAGTCTGACCCAGGAAAGAGAGGAAGGAGAAGAAGAGGGAAGCCACAATAACAACAAACATAATAATTAAGCGGGGAGAGAGAGAGGGTTTTCATACTGTGTTCGATTCATGAATAGGGTATAGAGGGTGGTCTTGGGAGGAGGAATAGGCGTGTTTGAAGGTGAACGAGAAAAGGGAATTCCTTTTTTTATTTTAGTGTGTTTTTGGGGAACTCGATTATAATGGGTAGGGGGAGAGTGGAGCTGAAGAGGATAGAGAACAAGATAAACAGGCAGGTGACCTTCGCTAAGAGGAGGAATGGCCTGCTCAAGAAGGCCTATGAGCTCTCTGTCCTCTGCGATGCTGAGATCGCCCTCATTATCTTCTCCAACCGCGGCAAGCTCTATGAGTTCTGCAGCAGCCCTAGGTTTGACTCTCTCCCTCTCTCTTCGTTTATTTTTGTTGTCTTCCTGTGAGATGAGATCTAGTTTTCTACCTTGGTCGTATGATCTGCCTGAATTCTTGATGTGCATATCAGTTGTTATCTAGATTTCATTGCAAATCGCGATTGATTCTTTAGACACCTGTAAACTTTTCTATCAAAGATATTGGAAACTTTTCCTCCTGATCTGCTGTTAATTCACAGATGCAGATCCAATTTATTAAATGAAAGACACCCTCGTTCATTTTCTTGAGAAAAGCCGGACGTTTGATTAGACCGATGACAACTTACCTAGCAGACCATTAGACCAATGACTGAGTTCTCTGTCCTCAGTTAATTCACCCGTTTGAGAGAGAGAGAGAGAGAGAGAGAGAGGTGTCCTGGAGTTACAAGTGACGTTTTCTATATTGGAGAAGTTGATGGGATACATTGTCAGAATGATTAGAATCCACAGATAATGATAGGATCCTGTGCGTGTGATGTTTTCTGATGGACTATAAATCTCTTATTTTTATCAATTCTTTGTGATTCACTTCCGCACAAAATTCAATGGGTAGCCCTTAGTTTGTTTTGAGTCAAGTTAACGTGGACCGTCTTAGGGCGCCCATTAAACCGATGAATTCTTCTTTGCGCTCTTAAGAGCCTGGATGGGAAGTTATGCTTGACCCTTTCTTACACATGTTCTGCTAGAGAAGCGAAACAACTAAAGAAATAAGCACTAGCATCGAGTCAATATCGGATCAGCAACTTAAGAGTATGAAATCCAAAGAAAAACACCTATGTATATGTGAATCGGCCATAACCTATCTACACCTCAAAAGTCTTTTTGAGAGCGTAAAAGATACAACAAATTAATAAAACCATCAAGTTAGTCTCATCTCAAAGTTCTAATCTCTTCTCACCAACTTCATGAGGCTACTTCATAACATTTTGTGTTTCTCTAATTTCGGGTAGGAAACAGTAGTACCTCAAAGTTAGTCTCCCAATGGTGGGTTTCCCCAGCAAAGGCAACACCACTTGTTTATGGGATTTATCTTGGTCACCTTGTAGATCTGTACTCCTTATCATCCGAGAACTTAAACATTCATATTGGAAATTTTTCAACACAACATGAACTTCCTTTGTACTTGACCTCGCCAGCGAAGAATGAAAGACATATGCCAAATTGATTCTATGTGATATTCTCACATTCAGAATTGCACAAAATAGCTCACTGTGCCATGTTAAGTTTCAATGAAAGAGCCACCATTGATGGTAGGGCTTATAGAATGAAAGAATTTGCTCAAGTCAGGGGATACTCTTCTTGGTGAATGAATAAACCAGCCAACTTTATCTTGAAAACCTATTTTGAAGAACTAATGAGACGACAGCACGTGTACCATCACGACATTTATTAAGTAAACTCAATAGAAACTTAGTATCTTTTAGCTTGCTTGAAAGGAGAAATTTTGCTATATCCGTCATGATATATGAATTCCAGTTCTTGGTGCGTTGAACTTGGATTTCTGACTTGATAGACACTTGCCCGAGGAGGCCAAGGATGTGGAGAGACTGCTTTCAATCACAGAAAAGTATTGTAATTAGTTAGCAATCTTTGTGTAGACAAATTAACCTACACTCTCCTATAATGTTTCTCTCAGCATGCCCAAAACGCTCGACCGTTACCAAAAGTGCAGCTATGGATCGGTTGAAGTTAACAAACCCTCCAAAGAACTAGAGGTACTAATCTATCCAACTCTATACCTTCGCACGTTACGGATATGCGGACTCATCACATGCACACAGACAGATTTTGTCACTTTTTTTTTTTTTTCTTTTTTTGGGTCTAATTTTGTCGATGGCGAGGTAACAGAATGCCTACCGGGAGTACTTGAAGCTGAAAGGGAGATTCGAGGCCTTACAACGGACCCAGAGGTGATGAGTTATGAAAACCGAATGAACTTTCACTTGTATTAGACATTGTATGCATGCATGGTTTTACCTAATTCGGTCTAATTTTGGAGTCCCCGTGTTATTTGACAATTTTTTCAGAAACCTTATGGGGGAAGATTTGGGGCCCTTGAACTCGAAGGAGCTCGAGCAGCTCGAACGTCAACTTGAGGCATCATTGAAGCATATTAGGTCAACTAAGGTAATACATCTTTTGTGTTGTGTTTTTCCATTACTCACGTCGGAAGTCAAAATTTAATCATAAACATCAAATTATCAGCTTCTTCATACTCTTTCAGCGGTAGAACTAGACCTTAAAAGGATCTTTTTGCCAGTTAGAATCACATACTTGGACTCTCCTTTAATGGTTTGATCTTTATGTGTTTGAACATTGTTACATACTTCATATCAAATATGGTACTGAAATTTACTTATCATCTTACTTTGCAGATTTCTTTCTATCTTAATTTCCTTCTCAATTTAATTGTCTAACATGTTGGGTACATCCCTTTTTACAGACTCAGTGCATGCTCGATCAGCTTTCCGATCTCCAGGACAAGGTATGAGCTTTTGATAAGTCAAGAACGACAATGACTAAAGTACTCACGGTGTTTTATACCTATGTAAGTAAAACCTTACTTTTGCTGCAATTACAGGAACAATCGTTGATGGAAGCAAACAGAGCGTTGACCCTCAAGGTCAAAATGGTTCTCGGCCCTGCTACAGATCACAAAAAAATCGACTTGAGAGTTTTTTCTCTAAGATTAGCCATATTTATCCACAACCACAATTTTGATTTCTTCTTCTTCTTCTTTTTTCCCTTTAATTCAGCTGGATGAAGTTTGTGCAAGAAATAATCTTCGACCACCATGGGAGGCTGGCGATCCAAGCATGACCTATGGTCAACCCCACCCGCAATCTCAGGAATTTTTCCAGCCTCTTGAATGCAACCCCACCCTCCAAATCGGGTAATTTATTAAACTCAATCTCGCCATTTAATTACTTGTTCATTGAGAAATTAGTGCCGTTTACTTTCTTCCTTGCACCTAAACCATCGGTTCAACACGCATCTAGTGTCAAGCGACAAAAATGGTACATGCTGATGCAGGAGCGTCTGCCTGCATTTCTCTTATATGCTGAATGTGAGACCCTATGTATAGAATTCCATGGCCAATCCTTTCAGGATCAGGCACGCCTGGTTATCATCTGATCAGATGGGAACAAATACCAATCCCATCGCCAGGATGGTGACCAGGAGCTCGGTGCACCCAATTCTCGACCCACCTAACTATGTCTCTGATCGACCATGTGGAGCGATATATACATACATGTCTTTCACCCTACATTGTCCTATTACATGCACTTGTTTGGGTTCCGAAACACTTACAAATCGCTGCTTCTTTCGTGAAAGGTATGATGCCGGAGGATCTGATCAAATGAACACTAGTGCAGCCACTCCAAATGCTCCTCAACAAGCCAGTGGGTTCCTTCCTGGTTGGATGCTCTAAGCCTCCTGCAACAGCAATAACTCCTCCGCACCAGTCCAATCCAAATTACACAAGCGAAAGACTCTTCCGAATGGTGTGCTCCTTTTCTTCTGAACTTTTCATAATAACAAGCTGATTAGCCTCGATCGATGTAACTATTGCATGTTCAGCATAAAGCAGCTACGGAACTTGTTTAACTTCAGACACCAGGTGGGGGTGTGATGTGGAACTTGAATCCCCAAAATCTATTCTCATTCCGAATCATAGCGTCCCAGGTCTTATATTTTTTTTTCTTGTTGGGGGCCAAGAACTATGATGTAATGGTTTCGAATAAATAACCGAGATGCTGTGTCTTTGCTTTGCCCGCTCGAAGCATGCGGTCTCGCCATTCAGGTTATTTTCGTCAATGATGTTCGCATGATTTGCGTGCTGTGTTCTGGAAACCATCCGGCTCAGGCTCAGGCACGAGCAGCATCGGTTCTACCTACCCGACTGTGATGGGTCGTCATAAAATTAAATTTGCGTGGTCGTCATGAACCAAAGTTTTGATTTTTCCCCTCCTTTTCGTTCAGAAGTCTGCTTGGTTTTTGCATACCAAGTCGGAGCATGGACGCGACAGGCCTTGGGCTTGCAGGACGTCTAACACATCAAAGGCCCTGTCTACATATCGAAGGCCCTGTCTCTCCCGTGATAACACACTACTAATATTTTATCTCAGAGTTATATCAGGAACTTAGGCAAGTGGGATCGATTATGGAGTGGTGTGGCTTGATATGGACCGGCGGTATTAGTAAGCATAATTTTATAAGGCAGCTTACCTGTAAAGATAGATTACCGATAGTGGAGGCTGCATCATAATGGAAGTCTTCAGTAGATATCCAGTGTAACTTATGTATGTCCAAATATAAAAGACAAAACTCATTTATCTTGTAGTGTAACTAGACTAGGAGTATATGAAGCATCCCTGCACAAAATGATATCCAACATTCTTAAGGAAGATGGAATTTTGAACTTCATTGGATGATAAGGGTTACAAAGGGCAAGAATTTAGAAGCACAACTCCTCAAGTTATCCTTCTTAGCTACCATGTACTGTATTTGGATGGATCACAATCATAGACATTTTCAAAATAAATCAATTGAGATGTATCTTCTTTTGGCTAGGATACATAAAATTGCAAGAGGTAGGGCTTCACTTTTCCATAATTGCAGACCCTCCTGGACAAATATTTTATTGGCAACTATGCGGAGGCTTCCTACCTCCATATCCTCACATAATTAGCTATGTTTGTAATGTTGGGGGGAATGCTTTTAATCCTCTGTACTTTATCTGATTAATGACATTTACATATTTATACCTAAAAGAATATATATTTTATATCGAAGATCAATACCAAATCACGAAAATCTTCTGAAAAACATCTAAGATTTGGTAGCATGCTCTTTAAAGTTTGCTTCCTTTTGGTCCCTTTTGTGGGAAATGGCAGCGCGTACAATGCCAGGCATATGTTCCCTTAAATTATGTCTTCTTTTCAATTACAACCACGATCAGATAGAGAGAGACTCGAGAATCTTTGCTTTAGTTAATTAGTGTTCTTTGAAGAGCATTATTCCGTTTCTTTTCTACGTACCTCTTTTGATATCCTCAAGTTGATCTGGAATCCCGTCTTTGTGCAATGGTGGTAAGATGCGTGATTATTAGTCTAATCCGCCGGGGATTAGAAGCCCCCCCTTTTTTTCTCTCTTGTTTTTTTTAATCTGCTGCTTCCCTAGTTTTAGTGATTCCATTCCTGCCATTATTGCGCTGTTGCATAATCCAATCCGATTGGGTATCGGAAATATGAGTGGATTCCGGATTTTTAATCTGTTCGACGATAGAAAGACATTATAATAGTCATCAAAAGATACCTCGCTTTTGCCCGGATAATCACCTGCAGACCTCCGTTTTAGCAAATATCGTTCTCATTCTCGTACCTTTAGGGAAAACCTCATGTTGGAAAGACCAAAATGTCTCACTTGCAAACTCGAGTTTTTGTATCGTGCTTAGGGGGGTGGTCCGGTTTTTAGGCTTGTTTTGAGTGTTTTTCGTGCGTTCGAGAATTTAGGATGTGGAGATGAGAATTTTTAAAAGAAAGTGCCTTTTTCTTTTCGTGATTATGGAAACTAAAATAATTAATGTGAAGGTATACAGGTGGTATTTTGTGAAATGTGAGATGAGTGTTAAAAAAAAAGTATTGAAAAGATTAGCTTTGTAAATTTTTTTTGGCTTAACAATCACTTCATAAGTTCTCTTGCGCTCCTGATTTTGAGTTGCCGCATGTAAAATATTTCTTATATCTAGGTGGACCACGTAGAAATCTTGTCTGGGGAGCAAGAGAAGAAAAAATTATATGAAATTCAATAAACTATAGTGTATACATATTTTGTAACATTTGTACCGATCACCAGAGACCAGGAGGATGATTGAGACTTGATAAAGATTGGTCTTAAAAGAAAATTAAGAAAATTGTCCAATCGATCATAAATTTATTATGTGGATGTCAATTCGCTCTTAAATTTTCTAACTTTGCCAATTTAATCATAAACATTTACACAAGATCTTGTGTTTTGTTGTTAGCTATTTGTGAAACCTCATCTTACACACAAACCAGATGGAAAATGGCATATGAGGGCAATTAAACTCACCACCCATCTAATAAAAACTGAAAAATAAGCGTCGAAAAGTGAAGTACACAACATTAGGTGCTGCAATTTTTGAATCTGAAATTGAAAAATAAGGAATTATTCAATAATAGATGAAACCCGGAATAGGGAGTACTACTGCATCGTTTTGACAATATAATTGGCTAGATATGCACTTAACCGTGGTTATCAACATGTATGAATTTGCTATATTTTCCGGGTTTATGCTTAATCTCAACATCGATTTCCTTTATTAAAAAAAAAAAAAATCAGTGTATTTTAAGCTTTCCATTTTCCGAATCAGTTTTGATTCGTGCAAGTATCAGGACAATGCAGTTGACTAGCTAATGACAGGGACATCGTCCTTCAGAAATCTCAATCGATCGATGTGCATCTGGACATTCATTGCCAGTCGCTGACGACGCTTTTCCTTGGTCTCCTTTTGCATTACGAGAGCCAAGAGTTCCAATTTAATTTTTATTCTTTTTTATTAGACTGATTCGACCTTAAATGAAGATATGCAATATAATAATTTGACAAAAATCGATCTCGAGGAATTAAAAGGTGCTCAACAATTTATTTAAGCGAAGGTTAGGATCATTTCTCAGAAATTACATCCAATTTCTAGATAGATTACCTCCCCCCAGATAATTACATAGTAAAACAGATTATTTGTGAAGAAATGGAGCAATTCATTCTTTCGTTTGGTGAATTTTTTTCGCATGATGACATCATAAATATTTCTAAAGGACCAGTTCCGAGGATATTCCAATGGGCTTTGTGGAATATCTCCTCAATAGCTTAGATGGATTTATAAAGGGGTGAAAAACCATTAAATTAGGGTTTCATTGGGATTAGACTGTTCCTGTTATAGCTCATGCCAGGATACCTCATTTAGGCTTCGCAGGGCCTTCGAGTGATCAAAAGCTGTCTCCCCTTTCAAAAACAATTCCATGGGAAGAAAATCCCCCAAATTCTAACGATAAAGTTTAAAGCTAGTCAGCCTCTGGTACTCTTAATAGCCGACGCGTTTCGAGGTGTATGTCCACATTTACCAATAGAAATCCCATTCAAAACGCGCTTCTCGAGAAGGGGGATTCAAAAGTTTCGAGTTATGCCCCCGACGGCTATGATCCCTCCCTTCCTCACGCCTCGTTGTCTTTCCTGTTTCTGTATATTTAGGCTCATGAGAATGGTCCCCGTCGAGCCACACAAGATAAAGATTGTAACGAGGTCTCTTTCTAGTACCATTACAAAAGATTAAAGTGGCAATGTTTTGTGGCCAGGTGAGTACCATGGTCCCCCGAATTTTTATTATTTTGGGACTAAAGAATGGGAAATTTCCCACATAAATTATAGGGGGGAAATTGCGAGTACGTACTAGAGGGACCACTATATCATCTCTTGAGAGATATTTTTAATTACCAACACGGCAAAAATCCATTCTCCAACAACAATTATATGAATATACAAATGGAAATTCTCATTCTTCTAAGAATTTGGACCACAGGAACGTCATGTGCACTGCATCATAGTCCTCAATCTCTATATTTTCAAAATTATATGTATTTAATTGGAAAATTGGCCCTAATCTTTTTATAGCTTTAGCGGCATTTTGGGCATCCTAGTAAAACGACAACTTTTCCTTCGAATCAATCGAAAATATTGTCACTAAATTCGAGCCTAAACGGTTTATTTATTTATTTGTTTTGTTTTGTTTTTCTAGTCATAGTCATTTGGCACCGGAATGACCTTTAGGGTACAAGTTATAGAGACAGAGTAGCCTCCTAGCGTTTCTTTCTTGGAGTAATATTTTCATTTTATTTATTTATTTTACCTATAAAAGTTTATAATTCTTCTGGTGAATTATATTTGGAACTCAATTGGATTCATGGATTGAAAAATTATTTGATTTCAGTAGTTAAATTACACACTAATGAAGCCTTAGACTTTCAATTTGCTGAAGTTACGGATTTTGCTAGCTCGTGTATCGCAAAGAACTTCAATTATTAAGAAAATGACACCAAGAATTCATCTCAAATGAGAAGTATCGTCTAATATTGACAATAATAACGGGGTGAGCCGATATCAAAGAAGGGAAAATAATTGAAAAAAAATTATGGTCCTTTTTCGGTTTTAAAAAAAATGAAAAATCTTATTTAAAAAATTATATGGTGAAATTGTTGTACTTTTTTATTTTATTTTTGGCCAAGCAATACTTTCGCCGTGTTCACCGTAGAATTTGCCAGAAACATCCCAAGACACTAATCTCGAACAATCAAGATGTTTAAGATGTGGTAATGAAATTTTTTGTATTGGTAAATCAATGTGAAACGTGATAATCTTTTTTTTTCTCGAATAAATATTATACCGTATTTCATGTTGATTCCATGATAAAAAGTAGTTACTTATTACGTTTCAAGCTTAACGTACATCATCAACGCGATAGAAAATATGCTTAATCCTACAATAGGCATATTTTCCGAATTCGTACAGGACCGATGATATATTTTACTGTGTCGAATATATGCAATCGTCACTTTATTTCCCCCTCTTTTCCGCTTTTGGAGAGGCTTGCTTGCATGGGTTTGCGCACTTTGTAACGAAACATTTTTTTACAATTAAAGAAACCCTACTTGCCATAATTAAATAACTCATTTAGCAATTCAACTCTAATCCCGGTTGCCACTTCGAAACGCGGGAGAGGCACAATTAGTTGGTGAACCCGTTGCTTTCAAGTCACAATTTGCTAATTAGAGTAAGGAAGGAGGATTAGGGTTTGCCTCAAAAGGGCTATCGCACTAACAATTTTCAGGGATTGCTGTTCTAGATACAAGAGCATAAACGCGATTTGGACATGATACGAATTTACCGAGAGAGCAAGTTGAACTCAACACCGCTCGAGTTAAATACCAACCGATTTATTTTTTACTTGATTTTGATGAGAAGACTAATCACGCCGGAATAATTTCGTGACCACATAAATTTTCCGTATGCCGACAGGCTAGGAATTGCCAGTCTAAAACAAGGCTATTCTTTTTCTTAGCCCCTTCCCCCTAAACAATTTTCCGTTGATGCGATTCTAGTGAAGGATACCTTTCGTGACTTGTTATTGGTCATTTGGGTTCAACTAGGCCTCATGGTACTTTTCAACCTAACTCGAAATTATAGACTCGAGAAAAATCCCAGCCTAAATTGGTGAAATCGCAACACAAGCCAAACAAAAATATTAACTCTAGTTTGCTTCTATTGGTTGTTTAAGGTGATGGACCATTAGGTTAGGTTGATACATGGATGAGAATCTTAGCAATTAGACCATGTGCTTCTAATATAAACGAGAAGCGATAGCATGAGCTGATTTACTAGATCAGCAAGATGCAAATCAACCCTACGTTATTAACAGCCGACAAGCAAAAATCATTTGCACATTAAAAAATAGCGAGACCCGCGTCATTTGCAAATCAACCACGCGTTATTTTTTGAACGTATGTATATGCCTATCCCCTTGTGGAGATATGCAAGAAGCAAAATGGCCACTGAGTTTCGTATCAATGCAAGGCCAGGCAAAAGGACAACAAAATTTTGAACTGGATATAGGATATGGGAAGGAAGCAGGCGGACCGGGTTAAAGATAGAAAGCCTACTTAATATGAGAATTTGAGTGCTCTTGAAGCACCAAATTCACATTCATCGAAATCAATTGCTTCTCGTGAAGGGTTGATAAGGAAAACTACAAAACTTGACGTGCACACTTAATCTGGACAGAGACTCTATAAATCACCTAAAACTTTTCAATACTCGAAATGTGAATAGATCAACATCTAAGTCATGAAAGTAATTAAACAGGCACAATAACAACAAAAGAGCAGCGGTTAACTCTTAGGGTTGATTAGATTGATTAGAGCATTGGAAAATATCCAATATCGGAACCAGAGTCACCTACTAGAATCTCTCTAATTGTGTGCAAACGGCTCCAAGTTAGTCCTGTCTACACAAATGAAAGGAGTCTCATGTGCCTCCGGGGACCGGGTCTCCACTCTCGAACTGCCTGTATTATAAAATAAAATAAAATAAAAACCAAAGAAAGACGAACGGTTTTATTTCACTGAATTGCCTAGGTGCAAACAGGGACCGCTTTCTGGCGCCGAATCTTAGTACTAGCAAGAACGTTATTCAATCCTACGATAGCCGCTAACATTGATTGCTCTAATGAATATGAATCTATTCAGACGAAACCAGAATTGTACGACCACCTCAATTATTGCACCATAAGAAGCATAGGAAGAATGCGCTATTTATTAGTGCAGTAATAATGCTGAATACCCATGTGTTTTTCAAAACTAGCACTTTTGAAAGGAAAAAAAAGAAAGAAAGTAAACTTGTTTTCGTGGTGGAATAATTTTTCTTTAGGATTTCATTAACTTGGTATATCATGTATGATATTAAAAGTGTTTCTAAAAGTTAATTAAGCTTTGGAATTTTGCTCCGAAGTTGGAATTTATACATAGATCCTTGATTAAAGGTTTGGAAAAACATTCGTGCTCGATATATTCAAGTGAACTTTAATTTTTACAATATAAGTTTAGCATGTTCTTACAGAGTTATTAGGGATCTTTTACAGATTACTGAACTATAATGATCTATACAAGTACAGAATTCTTTTCGGGACCTTAAAGAGCGGACAATAAGATGATAAAAAGCCTAACACCTTGAGAAACCTTTATTTTTTTAGGGTACAACCCAATGTTTGTTACAGCTTGTTATAGCGTGTAGCTTGTAAAAAATATAAAAATAAGTGTATTAAAAGTCCTAAAACTTATCATAAAATCATAATCGAGTCATATACTTTTAAAATAGTCTAATTTAGTCTTTATCTAATTAGTACACTCAATGAAGACCGTGACATTTTCTTCATATATTTAAAACACATGTGGCATTAATGTGGCGCCAAGTTAGAGAAAAAGAAAGACAAAGAAAAATATGAGCATCGCGTTTTCTTCATTTATTTTTTTCCTTGCTGTGATAAGGCACCTACTTGTGCTAATTCAGCACATGCTCTCCGAACATATTATCAATCTCACATCATTATCCTCTCAATATAAATTACTTATATTATTTTATTTTATTTTTGTATAAAAAAGAGCTAAAGCCAAATAAAAAAAATTTAATGTCGTAAATTTACCATCCCTATTTCATCACCTAATAAAACATGAAGCAACTCTGTAAGAGATAATGAAAGAAACTAGTATCCAAGAGCTTATTGATTCCAAGATTAGCAAGTTAGTCAACAAAGCAATTTTCTTCTCGAAAATTATGTTGCACTTTAAACTTAAAGTGAGCACAGCAGTCTTATGATATTTTTAAGCGAAGCAAGACCAGCATTATCAATCATAAGCCATGGGCTAACAAGATCAGTGATGGTTTTAGAGTCAATCTCAATGATGCTCTTATGAAAATAAAGTTGTTTTGACAAGTTGCATCCCAACCACAAAGCCCAAAATTTTGCTTATGTCAATGAACGTATTCCTATGAATATGGCAAAGCCACCAAATCAATCACCCAATTTATTTCTAAATAAACCCCCTGCACCAACAAGACCTAGGTTGCCTTTAGAGGCCCCATCAATATTCAATTTAATCTGCCTAGAAGGTGGAAGATCCTATCCGACTAAAATTGAAGTGCGTGATCCACTTAACATCAAGTTATTTACAAAGGAAGCTTTAAGATTTCCTTTGTGTATAATTGTGTTACCTTTAGGGGAAACGGAGTGACTTATTTGTCCATTGACAATAAAGTCATATACCTACTTGCATGATGAAAATTTAACTACTCTTTACTAGCAAGATTTGAATTCAACCATTGCGACAAATTCCTCCCAAATACTATTGTGGAATAAGCTCAAGCCATATCCTATGAACAATTGGACAATCACTTAAAACATATAAAGTTTTTTTTAACATTTATAGGTTAACAGAGTTTGGAGATGCACATGTGAGGGTTCTAGGTGAAAGAAGTTCAACGATAGAGATATGAAGTAAATAGAGCGATTAATATATCATAATTGATCCATCACTTACGGTCATAAATTTTTGAATGGATGTGCAATTAACCTAAATATGTTAAGGTCAAACTTACGCCCTCTCTTGATGATTGCTCTCGGTAAAAGTGAGTTCAAACTCTTCTTTGTTAAATTTATTTAACATCATACAAACCTCTTATCACCATAGAAGTGGAAGATCACATATTTGTAAATAAGAAAGTATCACTTTATACCCTAGAAACCATCTAATATCACCGCAGAAATCGCCTGAACACCGTCGCTGATCTTCTCCCAATGGCTTGAAAAAAGGCGACCAATGGAAGTTCCATGAAGTAGGAGACTTGCCACCAAAACAGAGGGCAACATGTGTTGGGAACTATTGGCAAAGACAAGGGAAAGCGACGACCCCACATAGGGGTCTTTCCAAACTCCCCCCCACCACCCCTGCAACCTGCAAAACTTAACAAACGCATCTCTGCCCCGTACGGACGCTTTGATCACACTACGCCAAGAACCTGCGGCCCAAAACGAGACACAGCGACTTCTCGGTCCCTGCCACCAATCGCAACTCGACAGCGCACCCCGCTCAGGGGCATCCCCCCCTGTGTCAGTCCTACAAAATCCCTAAGCCCTCGGCAGCTGTTTGTACTCCCTCAATCCCCGGCAACCTCATCGATGTCCTTCTTTTTCTTCGCGGCCCGTTTCTGCAATTAACATGAACTGGGGCATGAGTAAAGCGAGAGAGAAAAAGAAGGGGGGAAAAGGAGAGGCCACCTTATTATAATTCCACTTGCACATAAATAGAAAGATACCGATTAATCAGTACACTGCCTCCTCCTCTCTCGCTCATTCCTCCACTTCCACTCCCTCTCTCTCCCTCTCCCTCTCCCTCTCCCTCTACCTCGCTCTCTTCGATGACACGGTGCTAAATAAGTTTAGGGTTTCTTGAGTTCTTGCTCTCTCTCTTTCTCTCTCTCTCTCTCTCTCTCTCTGTAGAGATTTTTTATTGCAGCTCTTTTTTTTTTTTTTTTTTTTTTTTGTTCCTGGTGTTCCTGTTGTTGGTCATAGAAAGAAAAGAGAGATGGGGAGAGGGAGGGTTCAGCTGAAGAGGATCGAGAACAAGATCAGTAGGCAAGTGACCTTCTCGAAGCGACGGACTGGGTTGCTCAAGAAAGCCCACGAGATCTCCGTTTTGTGCGACGCCGACGTCGCTCTCATCGTCTTCTCCACCAAAGGGAAGCTCTTCGAGTTTTCCACGGACTCTTGGTTTGTTCTCGATCCGTTCTTTTCGTTTTTCTGGGATTTTTCTGCACTGTTTTATGAGTGGTGTCGCCGCCAATGCTTAATATCAGAACGTTTGCTTTTCCCCTCTTCATTGCAAGTTGATTTTTCTTGAGAATTTGTAGCTTGTTTCGGTGAAGCCATCATCACTCGTAAAGGGGCAACAGAAAATGAGAAAGGAAAACAGCATTTGATTGGGTTCGTTGCATTCTGCAGAATATAGTCTACCAAAATACCATCATACACATAGTGACGGAATTTAAAGCAGTCGTTTGTGGTTTTCATGGATTCCAAAATTTTGAAAAATATTGCTGTTCTTCTTTTGATTCTTTTTTTTTTAGGTTTTCTTCACAAGCTTTGATCAAGCTGCTTTTTCTTTGATCCCCTTCTTTGTAGTAGAGTTTCTCATGAAGAACGGCTTTTTCTTGTGCCTACAACAATCTTAAGTGGATAATTGCGGCCTTGATCAAATTATTTGGCTGTCTAATCATCCGTTGTCAGCCATTTTCATGTGCCTTCCCATTTCGAATTATGTAATCAGAAGGACTCTTAAGCTGCGAATATCCAGCTTGAAAATAATTCTGATATTATCACGTTGATGAAACTGTTGGATTAAAATTAACTTTGCAAGCGAAACCTTTTGCTTATTTCGTCAGAAAAGAGAAGTTCGTGGATTTGCAAAATGTATTTCTTGAAATAATTGCATGTTATGAATGTGGCCGTACGCCGTTTTGAATTTATTTCAAGGTTTCTAGAAAAGCTTTTCTTTATCTACACACACACACACACACACACCCCCACACCCACACACATTTTAGTATGTATTCATTAATGAGATTCAGTTAATACTACATTTAAAACTTCATCAACGATTTTTATCTGGTGGGTTGAAGCTCATTTTTCGTTTTATAGAGTATGGACACCTAGTACTATTTTTAGCAAAGCCTATGCTTCATTCATTCGGCGAGTTCAGTTCCCTAGGCTTTTGAGATCTAAAAACCATCAAGATTGCATGGTTTCTCCATGTATTGAGAATCTTCTTCTAGATCTATGATCCTATGACTGATCGAAGTGCCTCAAAAGATGGATGCACTGTTCTTGCTATTTTCTGGGGGCAATATAGATAATCTCCATGTTTTTCTTCTTTTTATGTTTTCATATCTAACCTCTTGCTTGAATTTGAATTTTAACAGGGATTAAAAATAAGGAGATTACTTGAAGAAGAAAATCAGAAATAAGTGTGTTTCTGAACATTTAAAAAAAAATTAGCAGGTCCTTTTTGTGGAAAATTGAATAATCATTTGACAAAGACTACAAATTCAATGGCATTCTTTTTTAAAGTTGCCAAATATATATGATAATGCTCTCGTTAGGCATGCATGCGCAGCCTAAGAGTCTAATCACTCCCCCAGCCTCACCTGATCTAGCTGCACTAGGGAGATAAGATTAGTTTAATATATTGACCTAAAACTCTCTTTTTCATATCAATGCAGCTGTGTCATCAGCTTTCAAAAACATTACTTAAATATGTAACTGCACATCTCTTTCGTCCAACTGATGCATTGATAAGTCTATACAGGTGCTAATTTTCAAAACATATATATGCACTTGCATAAGGACATGCGATCATTGCCAACTAGCACCCCGTTTGCCCCACATTATCTGTGATATGTAAACGTGGTGGGCCTCTGTTAGCTACAATATGATTGGCATCATTTAAGCTTTTGCATAATCATCAGTGTTCTCAATTTGCAAAATACCATTAATGGATCTTGCAGCATGGAAAGCATTTTAGAGAGGTACGAGAGATACACATATGCGGAGCGACAGCAAGTGGCCACTGATTCCCCTCAAGTGCAGGTAACTTTCATGCAAAATAATGAGCCAGAAAGTTTCAGATTTACATTTTCAAGGATTTTACATTAGAAATTTAATTTTATCCTTACTGAATCCTTCTCATTTAGCACATTGTCATTATATATCGGGTTAGCATTTGTAGTCTTCTTGTGACGAGGAATAGGAAGATTTGAAATATATTTGACACTGTTGTCTCTCTGAATTTAAGCTTTTACAACAGAGCTAGCAAAATCATCTTGAGATGATTAATTATGTAAAATTCACATTTAATCAACTTTAAATTCTGATAGCAGGAAATATACCACTATCCGACTTTGTGTGTGTGCATGCATGCGCGCGATTTTACTTTTGGAGGGGGAAGGGCTTTTTCTGAAGTTTAAAAATATATATATATGTTTTTTAAAATTGCCTTTGTATAAAGCTAATAAAATCAATTGTTTAACATTGTTTAAGAAAATTTATATGGCTATAAATATATAAGTAGTGTGCTTTTAGAGAGATTGACGTGTTCAATCTCAAGCTTATTCTTGATTGAAAGTACAACTGAAATTTAAAGCTAAAACCACACTTGATGTCCCTTATTTAAATTTGTCGGTTGACTCCACAATAATCATAGTATGTTGTCAATCCTAAAATAGAAAAACAAAAGAAAAAGTAAAGGGGCTGTTGAATTGCACAAAACTTTTAATATCCCTGTTCTCATTTTCAAGGTAAGTTGTCTGTTCAGAGTGACTTCTACTTTTAACTTTTGATTTTTCTTTTGCCCAGACCTCTGGAACGTCAAAAATAATTATTCTACTTCCCCATCAAAATCCAAAATATTTATCTCAAATTTCCAAAAGATTATGAAAAATAGTATGTAAATCTACATCTCAACATAAGGTCATTTTTAAAGGTTTTAACTGTTTTAACAAACAGTCAAGGTTTCAAGGTTTCAAGTGTTCTCATCACAAGATTTGAAAAAAAGTAAAAAGTGAAGATAAAAGTGAAAATCTTAAATAAGATTTTTTTTTTCATTTAAACATATTGCAGTAATGTTATGAGTAAATGTCAAAAGTCACTGAGAAGCGCAAGCAAGCAAGCCCTGATCAGTTAGAACTTACCATGTTTGCTCAGTTTCCATTTTTCTATATACAAATTCAAGCAGTAAAATTAGAAACTTGAGAACCGTACGTAGTTACTTCCGTTTTTTCAAATTGAAATGAGAAGAAAGGTGAAACTTGACGAATAACCATGATGCCTTCATCGACCTTTAACCAAAATGCATAGAAAGAGGTTAAATTAAGAAGCTTGAAACACACACCAATTGATAATGGAAACCGAACACTTATCTAGAAATACTGCAATGAAAATGAACACCAAACACTTTATGAGAAGAACCAAATGGACCAAACATTGTATAAAACGGCAATGCTACGTTTATTGCTACAACCCTATTTACAGAAAGGATGTGGTAAAGCATGGTAATTATGGGATCTTGCTATTTCTCTTTCCAAGCAAGGTTTACTAGGGACTCTTGATTTCTACCCCTAACCAGAGTAAAAACTATATGGACAGTCGATAGATTAGCTTGAACTATATGGATAGTGGAAGACCATTAGAACTATATAATGCAGATATCTTGATGTGGCATCCATTTAAAGGATAGAAATTGAGCTCGTCATTATATGATCATTAGTCAATAAACCAAAAGAACCTCAATTTTTTTCCTAACTATAATGGCACTTCTCATTATGCATATACGTTAGTTGATGCATAGCCAGCTATAAGAAAGAGATGAAATGTTCTTATTAGACGTTTATGATATATTTTAGTAATCATGCGTTTGTGATCATCTAGTACCTTTTCTTTCCCTCGCGTGCAAGCGACAAATACTATTTGTTGCAAAAGGAAAACCTCGAAAGAAGAATTTTGTGCCATGTTGATGTACGTTGGTGCGTAATTTTAGTAATTCGATTTCACAGAGAACTATGAACAATTCATGTGTGTCTGGTCGTAGGTGGGGGATCTTAGGGAAGACAGATTGGTCTCCCACTACAAAGTTTAACAACGTTTGACTCAGCGCCGTTTGGATCTCGGTTTGTGTATAGTGGTGCACGGCTTTTATTACCAATTTATAAATGGAAAGACGTTTTTGTCTTTGATACTTTCTTGGACATCCCAATGTTCGATCATTCATTAATCTGTACAAGGTTTGCAAGTGGTACGAAGAATACAAGGACCGGTTTTCAGAATATAATAGTAAGATGCCGTGTGTTACATAGATCTAGACTATAATCCTTTTATTATTCTAAATGTTGATGTCGATATGAATAGTGCAAGAGTAATACGCAAAAGATTGTAACAAAATAAATCTTCACATCAATCAAATTCATACAGGTATATCCTCCGATTAAAAGAAAACATGAAAGATAAAATTGCATTATTTATTGGATTTCAATATAATTACATTACAAGCATGGAAAATAATATGAATCGATAAGAACATGAAAGTATAAAATAAGAATGTAAATCCCCCCTTAATAGCTTTCATCTATTTTTGTATAAATATTTCTGAATAGAATGAATATATATCACATCAAAATACAAAATAGAATCTCTATATATACATGCGGTACATGCAAAAGAATTAGAGATGCAGAATTAGAGACTCACTTACATTTGTGCAGTAATCTATGTATTAAATATTCTCTAAAATATACCCATTATAACATTCTAAACCTTCAATCACTCTTTTTTATTTTTCTTTTTATTCATTTAAGTAGGAAAGCCTTATATTTAGAAAAAATCCAGCCTTACTTTTGCATTTGTATTGATATTTTTCATCTAACACATATAGATTTAAAAAAAGAAAATCCGTTATTCATAAATAATATCTACTTAAAAATTGTAATGAAATCTAACTATACATAAAGAGTACATGCATAAGAATTATAGGTAAGAATTTAAGATATACTAAAACGACCCTCAAAAGTGCTCAATAATGCTCACAGGTGAGTGTGCCATGTTCCTCAACCTCGCAAGAGCTTATATTTGTTTATGTGACCTGATATGATTGTGAATGAACGCTCAAATTATTGATTATATTCCTATACATAGTCAAGGTCAATCGTGCCACTTTGTAAAATAACTTTGTAAATCAGGTTATATTCATATCGTTACTTTTGGGTTCCATGTCTTCATTATTTGTCGAGAGTCAGGACCATCCTAGGGGGATTCATGCATTTAGGGTTTCTTTTGTTGCTCATCAATCTTTAGTACCCCACCACTAACCTGAGAAAGCTTGTCTCTGTTCATTGCATTGAGTGACGAGGTAAAAAGTAAAATGTCCATGAATTGAATTGACATATAAATGGTTTTGTAAACGTTTAAGTCATGTCATTTTGCAATGTGGGGACAATAATAGATATTATGATCACATAGATTATATCAATCTTTAGTGGATAAGGATGTGTATGGACTAACGGCAGAATATGAGTTCGATTTCCTACTATATGTACCCGATATAAATAATTTCATGTATCGCAACCCATTTCTTAACTAATCTATGAGTTGTAGAGTATTTCATGAATTCGGAATTTATCTATTTAAAGTGGGTTTTCTCAATCATATAAAACAAAACATTTGCATTCCTAGCATTACTCTGATTGCACTGTCCTTAAGTAATCCTTTTTTCTGTTTAGGGAAGTTGGTCGCTTGAATATCCCAAGCTCGTGGCTAGGATCGAAGTCTTGCAGAGGAACATAAGGTAACATCTTCTGTAGCCACATAAATACAAGTGTTATTGCTTCATGCAGGTCATATAATATCCTATGCAAGTTACGTATGTGTCGCTAGCAAACTTGCATGTCCTAAATGATAGGTTTTTCTTTTTTTTTTCTTTTGGTCGGAGTCGTCATGAGGAATACTAGGTTTGAATCCGGTTTATCAATAGCATTGAGCATTTGAGTTGGTTGAGAAAACCATACGACAATTTGGAAATTTGACTTTTGAGAAAGAGATGGTGCCACTAAAAGCAATTGAAATCGGTTGAAAAGAATATCGGATAAACTAGTTTTATTCATAATATCTATCATAATATGGAAAAATTGTGTGAAACTCAAGGGAAACTCATGTGAGCTGCATTGTTTCTTGATATGTGGTTCATATAATCTTTTAGAGTAAACCTACAGGTAAACTCTTTGACTTGATGTGCTAGACACTTGATTGCCATTAGATTTGTGAGTCCTACGCAAATCTCTTGTCACATAAATTGTATGATGCTGACCAAGGCGCCTGGTGCAGTCTTTATCTCCATGTGAAATCAAAATGCTTTATACCCATCAGTGAAGTTGCTTGTTTTGATTGCCACAAAGATCGAGACCATTTCAATTCTGGAGTGCATCGATAGAGACTCCGCTGCATTATCTTTTGAAGATCTGATGAATGTGACTGGTCTACATCACTAAGATAAGACATGCATGGAACATCACTCGAGTTCGAATCCGAAGTTTATGACAAGCACGTAACCATTTCTGTGGGGAGACTAACTATGCATGATGTCTCTAAGGATGTTGATTGACATGACTGGTCAATGGCAATTTAGCTTCTGCGCATAGTGATGACATGAAACATGTGCATAAACCTGGTTTTGATCAGTGCAGAAACTTGAGCGGAGAAGAGCTTGATCCCTTGAGTCTGAGAGAGCTGCAGTATTTGGAGCAGCAGCTTGATACAGCTCTTAAGCGCATCAGGACCAGGAAGGTTAGGCGCCTACCTAAGTTGCGTCTTTCTTTTTGTTGAAGTTCTTTATGCAAATGAAAATTCCTTTCTTTTTTGACTCTTTTCTTTCTTTTATCTTATGCAGAACCAACTCATGCACGAGTCGATTTCTCAGCTGCAAAAGAAGGTAAGAGCTCGGGCTTCACGAGCGTCTGAATGCAACTTCATATGGTCGGGTAGGGGAAGATAACTGTCGTTGTCGGTTCTTTTTGGATCGAATGCTGATCAATGATTGCTGGACTGTGGGAGGTTATACCTTTCATTATCCCAGCTTACTTTAAATGGTGAAAAACCTGTAACTCCATTGACCTGACAAGAACTTCTCATAGTAACCAAAGAATATATCGTGTTATTAGCATGCTTTAGATGATCATCACGCTACTCAGCCTTTAGCCTAGAATGGTAGAACTCCGTTTTACGTACGTACTAATGCTTGGTGGACCATTCTACTTTAGAAAATGGAGAATGCAGGAGATGCGAAAACTGATGTGCAAAATCAATTTACAAAGTAGCGTGACAGATTCTTCTTCAATTTTGATTGATAATATTTATGGACCGTGGCATTATACTTTACAAGTCAATTTTCAAATCAGGTTTTTTCAACCCTAACATTACTCCAGGAAAAGGTGTGATCATTTTTATGGATAACATGTGAATTTTGAATTGTTGTGGGGCATATATGTATTAGTAATCATAACAAAGTCAAGATATAGATTTATTAATTGTAGTTATCATTTCAACAGTAATATATAATAGGGGCTAACATATTGAGGGATTGGGTTCAATTTGTAGTTGAAATAAATCTTATTCCTTTCTGTATATATAATGTAACAGGAGAAAACTCTACAGGAGCAGAATAACGTGCTCTCTAAAAAGGTAAATATGCACACCAATTTTCATTGAATTCGCCTCTTAATGTTCTATTACTTCCAATAAGAAATTGTTAGATGGTGACATCCTTTTTCTTCTCTTTCTTGGGATACTGGGGGAAAAAAGCAGATCAAAGAAAATGAGAAGGTAATGAGAGAGAGTGGACAATGGGAGCAGCAAACCCCAGCACCGACCACATCCTCCTTCATGCTACAACCCACTTTGCCTCTCCCTTCTCTCACCATTGGGTGAATCACTCTCTCTCTCTCTCTCTCTCTCTCTCCACACATTGTTTGTGCATAGCTACAATTATAACATCTGTTAAACGAAAAAATCAATTCGTCATAAATCAAAACATAAAAGGCGAAATGTGTATCTTGACGAGCTTATTTCACACGCGAATATAGAAAAAATCATGAATATTAGGTGGAGATCTATAGGGTTTAACTTGAATTTGGGCAAACTGTTAAATTGTCTACGCTTTAATAATCTAAAAAATAAATATAATTTTGTATTTTTGAATAAAGTTATATTTGCAAGAACTCAACCAATAGACTGCTCTAAAACTTTGAAAGTCCATGCCTTTTGTGGACATTAGTTTTTATCTTACATGTTATTTGGCTAAGTCTAATTAGTAAGAATTATTCCTAGTCCATCCGTGATGGCTGATGATTGTCTCCACTCCAGAAACCCTAGGACCAAGTTTTGTCCCTATACATTCTAGATTACAGGAAGCCGAATTAGCAGTTCCTTGATGAGTACAAGGTTGCATAGTTTCTCCATTCTTAGTGCATAAATTCTCCTCGATCAGTTGTAATACATTCTAGATGTGCGAAAGCAAGGGATAATCGTGTGGAGTCTGGACATGAGTTAGACTGGCGAGAATGGCAAGGCTAATGTAGTAAATAGACAAAGATAAATGTACTATACAACTTAACATCATCATCCCATACGAGAATGAATAGATGAACCGATGATGACAAACCGTAAATGTAGTATTGACAAGTAAATTGGCCACATTGATGCAGCAACACGTTCCAGACACCGCATGTACTTGGAGAAGCAGAACAAGAGGAGAGATCTCAAGCCCGACCAGCCAACACGCTCATGCCGCCTTGGATGATACGCCGTTCAAACGAATAGAGAGATAGAGACCAACAACATTGTCCTCCACATCAGCTTTTGATTACGGCCAAAAGCCATTTTCACTTCACTATAAGGTTATGTTACAGCGCGAGTCTTTAACTCAGCTGCTTCCTATCTATGACCCTCTATTATCGGTGTAAAGTTATTGATGTCCGAACTACTCCATCATAAGAAAGTAATTGGGTATCCAATCCCTCTTGATGTTGTCCATATCCCGTTGATGGTTCTCTTCGCGCGAAGTCTAGTAGTTTCTCAGAAGCCGAAGAACATGGACACAGTAGAGATAAGTAGGCATGGCTTACATGCGTCTTGATGGTTTATATACGATGTCTCACGTCTGAGTCTTCTTCAATTTAAGTGTAAAATCGATCAATGAGATAAAGACAACAGTAAGAGTCATGCTTTATCTGTTCTATATCTTAGTCATTCTAGCACAGCTAGCTTTTCAATCCCGAAGTTGATAAAATAGAGTAATCCATAAAAATGCAACATGCGAAATGACATCACGTTTCTCTACTAAACATATACCTTCTTCCCAGATATACTAAAACCCCACTTATATCGTCTACGATAATCCTTCTCAAATACTGTTTCTAGCCAACAATTTGTTAACCATTTTCAGAGAAAGCCCTAATACCCCCTCAGAAAGAAAAAAAAAAAAAAACAAGCGGGTTATCTGACGAGGCTGAACATAATTGTCCTCCCGTATTCATGTTAATCCTTCCCGACCACCGCCACAAGTAATCAAAAGTAAAAAGCAGTATAGGCATCGAAGCCCGAGTTGAGTTAATGCACACATAGTCGAGAGTCAAAGCACATCGTATACCATCAGCAGTCACATATACACATTGGCTGATCTATGCTTATCTTCTGGTCGACAATTACGACCAAACTTAGTAAGCGAAAAGTACAGTAATTAGTACTGACATTATAACAGTTGCTAAAGATAAATCACCTAAGACGCTAACTGGACTTCGTGGTTTCTTTTTTCTTACTAGTAAGACCCCCGCCTAGGTTAGCAGCGGGGATAATCAGCAAACAATGTTATGAATGGTGAAGTGAACAGAGTTATCAATAATTTCATTTCTTCCCAGCAGCAAGCTCTTCGTCTTCAATCCCGTGATTCCGACCATCAAGTAACTCCTCCCTGTACAAACAAAGAGTGACATGGATGGTTACTTCTCAAAAAGGGAGAGAGAGAGAGATTCAAAAGTCCAGGCTCATACCAGAACAAACAATTACTGAGCACCAGTACTATAAACAAGATGATAGGTGCTCAGGTCACAAGGAAGTCGAAAGTTTTTCTCTCTTACGATTTACTAAGCCCAAGCTAATTCAATTAAACTATTGGATACTCTTCCATACTAATAAGGAATTAACCGCAATGTGTTATATATCACATGGTCCTTAGAAACATTGATAACATAATAAACTACAATTTGCAGGCAAAAATATCGAGTTCCCATCTAGTACGTTTAACAGGTAGAACACCAAAATACGCCACTTAACAAAGAAAGGAGCTAATAATGTAACTTAGAGGAAATGGAAAAGAGGGGAGTATAACCACAAACGCAAACATTAACTACCTCAGTCTCTCACATAGGCGTGCTAAAGCATCTGATCCAGTTCTGGATGCAACGTCCTCAATTTGAGAAGCATTCAATAATGTAACAGTGTCTGCAAGCCTAAACTCACAGAGTTCCTTCAGGGAACATGCATCAGTCAAGACAGCTGAATGACCACCACCAGCTGCTAGTTTACGCACTTCCCCCACACACCTGTATAAGACAAATCTCATCAGGAGAGAAGAATGCATGATCCAGCATTTAATACTTAACAATTAACTAAACTGTTTCATACCAATCAACTGGAGATGGATACCAAGCGTAGGTAGATTTCTCATTAGCTGCTTGACCATAATTGTTATAACCCCAACCATGTATCCTTCCATCTATAGTTGATATGAGCGTGTGGGAATGTCCACATGCAACAAGTCGAACACCATTTGGAACAACTAGAACAGGGATATTTCGAAAAAATGTTTCAGAATCATTAGGAATACATGAGAAGAACCCAGTCTGGGGACCAAGGCCTAGTTGCCCCACTTGACCACCTCCCCAAGCATAAAGAGCTCCCTGAAGAGTCAAAGCGCAAGTGTGTACACCACCACATGCAACATCTTTTATGTGTATCCCATCAAGGGCAACAACTCTCCTCGGCAACAACTCCTTATCCCCATACTGAAGGGAGCAATGCCCCAGTTGACCCATGGTTCCCAGGCCCCAAGTGTAGCTGCGAAGTCCCAAAAGTTATCATCATGGGTCTAATGATCACAAAAGTAAGATAAAAGGCAAGTGGATAAGAGCAGACACAAGATTCCCAAAGATTAGATGTGAAAAAGGACAAAGTTCTTGCACTCACAGCACATAACCACTCTTAGAGCAAAAACTAAAGTGCTTTTCAGTTATTCCAATAGCACATCCGAAATCGTGTTAATCCTCAAAACGGAATATGTCTGTTAAATTAACAGATGCAATCTATTGTCAAAACAAATAGGGAGTTTCTTTTAGTAGTGGCTGAAATCTAACTTATATCTCGCCACAGATTGACCAAGTATTATACTCAGCAGAGATAAATATCAAACGACAGATGCTTTGTGTCATTTGCGGTTTTCAGTTCTATAGGACTCTTAGCAGGAATCTTCTACCAAAACAAACTACTTAAGGAACAGATATCAACAGCAGATATCAACAGCAGCAATGAAGTTCTCTCTGGAATCCAAGGCCAATATACAGTGTATCCACGGAGAAAAAAAAATCCAATATCATTAGTTCTTATATGATCAGTAAAATGCAGTCTTAACATGAAAATAATCAGCATTTACTCTTAGGATAAGGAAAAATGGAACAACAGATTAAAAAAATTAAAATCAAAATCAAGTCATTCTCATTTTGGAATAATGAAGCTAATGCAAGAAACTTGCGCATAAGTCGAATCAGCTTCTAAGATCCTGTCTCCCTTGGATGTGAGATTCCCATGAGAAGATTGTTCTCTAACTTTCAGAAAATTTGTGCCATGCGGATAACCACAATGTTAAGCTTAAAAGAAGAGCCTATCTCCATCTAAGAACACTTACACCTCGCCTTTATCTGATATAGCTGCCGTGTGGTACTCTCCACATGACACATGGGTAATCTTCACAAGCTCAGGGGCTTCATCAAGGAACTTGGCATAAGCATTTATTACACGAGCCCCCTGAAGTCCCTCAGAAGTAACACCTCTGCCAAGCTGACCATACTCATTGTAGCCTGATTTTACAAGAGCATTCATTAATTCTAATTACCATAGGCAGGAAAAGCGTAGTAAGCTCACATGTTCTCCAATCTCGCTCAGCTAGTGGTTGGAAATGTAATTGAAGAACTATTCACACTAACACTTGTATCAGGATTTTGACTCGCAACGTCAATAATTTCTGAAGGAAAAAAAGACTTGCAAGGATAATTACCCCAAGCTTGCAGAAGACCTTCTTCTGATAAAGCCACCACATGAACAGCCCCACAGCTTACTTGACGAATTATCTGTGAGAAATGGAGCTCACAAATAAGATAGACTCTAATGCTTGTAAAAGCAGTAAAACCTGAAATCAAGAACCGTAAAGGTAAACAAGGAACAATCACTCAGAAGTGTCAACACAACAAGGTTCCTTTTATCACCCTTAAGGCCTCCAATGGAGCAACCTATACGGTTTAAAATTGTTTATCAGCAGAGAATCAGACAGGACAAGGGATCATGTCAAGCCTGATATCTCCCACTCCTGAATTCACCAACAGTTTCTAGGATATTCGTGGATGTTGCAATAACCCCATGTAATAATTTAGCCTCAAAATGCAAAATTATATAGCAATTCAGGCAAGTACGAACTACCAAGGCACAAGACAAGCAAAGACTTAGCAAGCAGAAAAAATCTTCACCAATCTTCTGATTTCTAACACAAATCAACCTCCCAGAGCACTTTGAAAAGGGATAAAGGACATTCACATCCATTAATCAATAAAGGGAATAACAGAAAAACACTTTTTTCGCAACCACTTTTTACTTCAATAACTGCTAGAAATAGCAAGAATAGAAGGTCCAAGAGAAGTTCTAAGGCATTCCTATCGAACCTCATTAAAATGATCTGTGTCCAGAAAAGCCCAACCGTTAATCAAATTGGTCATACAGGATAACAATCCGCGTGGCTAAACAGAGTAATGAACATCATGAAACTTAAGAAAGTATGATCTCTTGCATGCCTATTGTCATGAAATTTTAAATCTCAGTTAAACTCTCGAAGCAAAAACTATCACTTCATCACTCACTAGAACCATCAAATAGTAACTTGCTCCTGAAAGAAGACATGACTGATTCTCATGCAAAAGCTATAAATTTTCTTGCCCTACCAACAACCATGTTTAATGATGATATGTGAATCAATTTCCCAGAAAAAAGCCCAGAGCTTCCCTGTTTGCTCAAACACAACAGGCAACAGAAACTTGATTAATCTGGGGAACATAGTTGCTGAATATGGCAAGAAATCAATGGGCAGATTCTCAAGAATGTGCCAACGTTGTTGCATTATGTGGTTCTATGATGCAGACATAAATACAATTTAAGCACGATTCTATCCTCTCATTAACGTACGCAAAGAAGACATTATGGTTAAACATATAAGGAGACTGCCATGACCAAAAGAAACGACTTTCATGAACAGCTTCTCCACTTCTTAGTCTTGAGGAAAGCTTGTGACAGTTTCAAGCTAAAGCACGACATAAGATGCATTAAAGAGTGAATTTTTGTGCTTTGTACTTAAAGTCATTCCTGCTTAGAGAAATACAGCATGGCTATTCATCATACAAGACTCGACAAATTTAACTTGAAGTAAAGATAAAGCCATAAAAAAGATAGTGGAAACCACAGTGAGGTATGTAATTGACCATGTAATCTGCATTTGGAAAAGTCGAGTACATACCATATTTGGAGTAAAAGCTCCCCAAAATAGACGCGGAAAATCCGATCCCTGTAATGAACAAAAAGGAGATTAATACAACAGCCATTGAATGTCCTAAAGTTGGATCCGAAGTTTCCCATAAGGATGGAAAGAAAAACCTGATTCTGGCCCCAAATCCAAAGTCTGCTTGTTGATACACTTCCATCATTCTCACGAGGCTCCGCAACAGCAACAGTACAATGTGCTCCACATGACACAGACTTCACAAATTCCGTCTCTAATTGCTTGACCTTCTTGGGGAATTTTCTCCCTTCCTCTGTTCCATCTCCCAGCTGACCAAAGTCATTAGCCCCTGACAGCATATTCACATGGAAGGCTGTATTGTTAACACTGTAAGCACTTGGTTGGCAGATGTATAGATATAATGATTAGTGAATACTACCATGGCATACAATCATGATCCACCAATATAAAAATCACGCCTCAGAATGTAAAAAAGGGAGTACCCAGTTACATTCCAGGACAAAACATTATAAAATTATTAGCTTTACACTACCAAAAATCAATTTTTGATAGGAGATTATGAAATCACATGAGGACCGACACAGACCTCTTAAAACAAAAACAATAAAAAAAAAAAAGATTCAAGTCATCTTGACTTGCTTATGTCTCCCAGAAATGAGAGACAGAGACAATGCCAAAATTATGGATGTAAATGGGCTCCGTCTATGTCAGTAACTTTCCGTGTTTTATAATCCAGTCATATACCACAATTTATGTAGGTAAACCGATTATCTACCGCTATACATCGTAATTAAGATGAACCTATGGCATCCTATGAGTCAATCCTTCAAACTTAACAGGTAAATCCATCATCAAACTCATGTATGCTGTCAAGGATTAGTTTGTCGCCGTTGCTGCTTCTGCTTCGACCCTTTCGAATTTAGTCGACACCCATCAAACCAACATGCAGATTCGACACCACACGAAGAGGGATGCATCGAATGAAGAGAGAGAGTAACCCCAAGTAAAAAGAGACCCGTCCGAGGCGACGGCAGCGGTATGCTCGCGGCCGCAGGCGATGTCCAGCCACCGCGAGTTGCCCCCGGCCGGGCACCCGAAGAGCTCGGGCGGGAGCTGCTTCGGGATCCTCAGCTGCCGCTCCCTGCCCTTCCTGCCCGTCTGCCCGCGCTGGTTGTACCCCCACACGAAGATCGCGCTCTTCGTCGGGAAGCTCACGGCCCGGGTGTCCCCAAGCACGCCGTCGACGTCCATGGCAGCAGTATCCCCCCTCCGCCCACGCGCCCAAGACCCGCGCGATCGCAGGACCCACCGAATCGGCACGCGCGCGGCTAACTTCGACCGGAAATCGCGGGAATTGGAAAGGCGGGCGTCGCTCTGGAGCCGGCGATCGCTGCGGTGAGAGGAGAGATCGAGGAGAGGAAATGGGTGGGAGGCGCGTGCGTGGATCAAGAGAGAGAGAGAATCGGAGGAAGATGAAGGAGAGATGGATGATGAAGAAATGGAAAGAGATGAACTGAAGTTCCGGACAACGTTGTTTGTTGTTCCCAAGTTTAAGGAAGGAAGGAAGGTGTCGTTGGGCGGAAATGGGCCGCGAGACGGCCTATGGAGTCTTCTAGAAGCTCGGCCCAATTGAACGCGAGCAGCCCAGTCGGTTCGATAAGGGAATCAATACTTTAACCGCCTTGATTGATTCAGTTTTCTGATTCGATTAAGATGGCTTTGGTAACCATTTTGTTTTGGAAATAATTTCTGCTTGCTTTTTTTTTTTTTTTTTCTTCTATCTCCTCTAGCCGATTGTCGGGTCTCGACGACCAAGCAGAGTATAGCTGGCAACCTTGCCTAGATCTGGAGAGGTCAATCTTTCTGGTGACTGGGCAAAGCTCTATTTTACTAGATTTAGACAAGGTCGAGCCCCAACCAACCATTGCGAGGTCACTAGACCTCATCTTTGGATATTAAAGAAGCCCTTAACCGGCTGTTCCATTTGAATTGATTTATCTCTTACCATGTGCAATATTTTACACCTTCTTCTTTAAAATAGGATATCTTTGTTGAAATCGAACATATTTGATATATTGTCTTCGAGCAGTAAAATCTGTATTCATGTTTCATATATGAATATTATATACATAACAAAGTGGAATAAAAAAAAGAAGGAAGCAAAATGTCCCAGCTAGTTCGGGGTTCAAGTCCATTTCTAATTCCAAATGTGAAAATCGACTCTTAAAACTGATCACCAGTAAAGGTCATAAGAAAAATATATTTCCTGCCACGCAGGGGTGACGTCATCGGTGGCGTCAGCGGTGACGCTTTGGTCCGGCCAGCGAACGTGCAATGTTGATCCCACGAAAGGGAGAAAATGGAAAAAGAAAAAAAAAATTCGCGCTCCTGAATATCTATTATTAAGAAATAATAAATCAGATAAAAATCCCTTTCTTAACAATTTTCAAATCTCCTTTTATTTTTTCTTTTTTTGGGCACTGGAAATTCCATTTCGGTAGGTGACGACGGTGACGACGACTCATGAGAACGTTAAACCGTCGAAGTCCATCGTCGCGTTGGGTCTCCCTCCTCAGAGCAGCTGCTCCGGATCATCCTCGCAATCTTCAGGTGACCACCCCCCTCTTCTTCACCTTCCTTCTTTTTTGCTCGCGCTGCTTTTTTTTTTTTTTTGTGCAAATTCGCTTGTTTAATCGTCCTCCTGCGATCGCCTCACCTGTAAAGGTTCGATCTTTACTTCTTTTGATCGGGTTAGCGAGGGCTGTTGTTTCGAATTTTCTTGTGGGTATTGTCGTGGTGGTGGCGGTTGAACGTGAAACCTGCCTTGCGAGTCCGTGAGTTCTGGGTCTTGAACGCGGTGGTGGGTCTTGATTGCGGATGAAGGAAAAGAAGGGGGGAGGCATTTTTGTCTCGGTTGTGTCGAGGAAGAGTTGGAAAGGTTCCTTAATTTCCTTTGAGCTCGGGGTTCTGGGTATCGGTAGAATTGGTCGGCCAGCTTGAATTTGATCGTGTTTGATCTGCGCGTCAAGAGAAACATTTCGGGAAGCCAACTATTGGGTTGATTTGTGCTGGAAAAAGGGAGTCCACCTCTGAAATGTGGATTCTCCTTTGGCCAACCCCTTTTTTTTTCTTCTCCCCCATTTCGAGTCCACAATGATCGGGTGGATAATATGTACCAAAGTAGTGTTTTTTTAGCAGGTTAGATAACCATCGTTCATTTTTCTCAGTGGGGTAACTGATTTCTAGGATAGATGTAGCCCCATGCATCAGGAAAACAGCGATGCCAGGGATACTACGATGGATTTGCGAAATTAGTTAGCTGAGTGATGTCGGAAAACTGTGACTGACCTGACGTTCAAGCTGGCAAGTCGTCTTCAAATGCCTAAAGGAGTCTCTGCCGCATTACTTAGTAAATCAATTTTGTAGCCCAGTCTTGGTAGTTCTAGTTCATAGTATAATTAGCGGATTAACTAAGGAACTCTATTTTTCCTCTGTCTTTTAAATGCCTACTTTCGATGGCTAGAATATTTAGCTGGAACCACTGCCCATATTCGAGCAGGATAGAAACAACTTCTTCATGATTGGAGAGAAATTGAGTGGTACCCCAATTACTGATTAGATATAAACTCCTTGCCTAGGAATTATCGTGTTTTCATCTGCTTGATAACTTTGAAGCGATTGTCTCACAATAAAGAGTCTAGTACTGATGCTATCCTGGACAGATAGGAATCTGACTCATCTTTGTTATCCAGAATATCTCCCGATCAGTGAAGATTATGGCCGAGTCAGCTGATAACAATGCTGGGAAGAAGCTCATTCGAATTGACATTAGTTCGGATACTGTTTGCCCATGGTGCTGCGTAGGCAAAAAGAATTTAGACAAGGCTATAGCCACTGCAAAGGATCAGTTTGATTTTGAGGTTCTCTCTCTCTCTCTCTCTCATGCACATGTGTCCCTTTTCACCATGGTGTATTTCCATTCTCACTGAGGTCTCATTGGGCCTGCAGATCAAATGGCATCCATTTTTTCTTAATCCATCTGCCCCAAAAGAAGGTGTCAACAAAAAAGAGTATTACCTGAAAAAGTTTGGATCTCGATCAGAGAGCATGGAAGCCCGTATGCGCGAGGTTTTCCCTTTCTTCTTTTGAACACCTTAAATTTGTTACTTATGCAACTATTGATTTTATATCCTGCACGTTTTGCAGGTTTTTAGAGGTATTGGATTGGAATACAACATGTCTGGTCTCACGTAAGACGCTTATGATATCATGCGTACATTGGATGTTTAAATTCCCAAAGCAAGAGGTTGTGCTGAGAATATTGGTAACATATATAATATATGAACAGGGGAAATACTGTGGATAGCCACAGGCTTATATACTATGCTGGGACACGAGGGCTCGAGAAGCAACAGAAACTTGTGGAGGAGCTATTTATTGGCTACTTCACCCAGGGAAGATATATTGGTGACAGGTAGATTCACTTCCTGTACATGCATTGAGCTACATGTGGTTGTATGTGTCCACACATGCATCGAAGTGGATTGCTGAGCTTTGGAAAATCCCTTATCACTGCATCACCTCTCAATATGCATCTTCTTCCCCTGTATTTTTTTCTTAAGAATTTGCTTTATTCCATTGGGAATAGTATTTTTTTAATCTAAAATCCTCTACAGCCATAGTGTCAAACATGCATCATGACCTTTGGCTTAACCTAGGTATGAATAGTTTAAGCCTCTTCCCAAGATAGAAAAAGTTTGGTTTAGGTGATTCTACTGCCCAATTTGTCCGGAAGATAAACATAAGATCTCTCCGAACCATTATGGTTGTTCTTAATAGTGTTTGAATGTGAGAGTAAGCCACAGGAAAATCATCGCTGGGTGTGCTGGTTATCCTAATAAAGGTTTACTAAGCTGGGAGAGAGGGGCCATTCTTCTCTAATTTTTAGCGCTACATCCTCATATTCTGAGAAAATGTCAAATAAAAGGAAAAAAAAGAAGGGGCTGACCAATTTCATCGTATGTCCTTGATTTTTCATTTGAATCATAAAGAGGCCATTTTCCAGACTTTACTCTATCCCCAGGGAAATTTGGTTAAGCTATACTTAACACAAAGCTAGAAATGAAGCTTTAATCAACATTCTTTTGATGAAGCTTGCTCATCTTCATTTTAATTTTTAGTGCACACTCGAACTTAACACTTTGTACGATGCGGATTCAGAGAATTCCTTGTGGAAGCTGCTGCCAAGGCTGGAGTAGATGGGGCAGCCGAGTTTCTGGATAATCCAAATAATGGACTGCAAGAGGTTCTCTCTCTCTCTCTCTCTCTCTCTCTCACACACACACACACACACACACACACACATTGCTTCACATTCGAACCAAGCGATCAGGAGAGAATGCGTGACTAATTGTGTAGAATATCTAGAAGGAGCTTTTTGGAGTCAAAAGATTTCATTTCTCTAAGCTGACTCGGGAAAGTGTTAGCTCCGTTTTCCATGAATTTTTCAATGATCCTGTTGAAGTCTACTGCAGTTAATCTCTTTAGTTTTGGCAGCTTCCAGATATTTGCTACTGATTGTAAGAATCTCACGAACCTTTTCATGATTTTCTTTTGCTCCATCAAGGTAAATGAGGAGCTCGAACAGTACTCTTCAAACATTTCTGGGGTTCCGCATTTTGTGGTAAATGATGTTCTCTCTCTCTCCCCCCCTGCCTCTCTGTCTCTGTCTCTCTCTCATATTTTGCCTTAATTTTTTGGATGACATAGAGATACCTTTTCTGAGATCATTATTTTCAACAGATAAATGGAAAGCACAGATTGAGCGGCGGCCAGCCCCCCGAGGTGTTCCTGCGAGCCTTTGAGGTTATCGCTAGTGGAAAATAGACGAAATGAAAATGTCATGCTTGTGTGTTTACTTATAAATAAATAAAAAAGCAGGTTGTGTTATCTGTTTTACTATAAATACTATATAGGAAAAATGAGTGAATAAATTCTTACGGTTCTTGGAGATTTTGCTGGCTCTATTTTTGCCCTGTTTTTGCCATTGCCTGCCAGCACCTTGTTTCAACAGATAAACGTCCGCTTGTGATGGGTTTAATGGCCGACATCGCTTTTCTCACATACGTGACGATTGATTTACTCACGTTTCAGTTACCCAGAGCCTGGCAAAGAAATAAACATCCGATCTTTTTGCTCTTGTACTGTCTTTTTCTGAGTGAACAGAGAGTGTTGCCAGCTTCACTTGGCCGGGAAAAACTCCTGCATTTTGCATGAGAATCCATTGGTACATCAAGCTGCTGTTCGCTAAACCTGTGACTTAACTACAAAAGCGAAGTCATGCGCTCGGACCGACATTAGGCATTTCATTGTAAATCTAACTCAAGAAACCTAGCAAGCACCGAAGTAACAAGTTGCGCAGTCTTGCACGTCGCTCTACCAAGGGCAGAGAGCTCGAGCACCAGCAAACTCAGAGAAGAGAACCTGACAGCGCCATAACGCTAAAGCAAGACAGCGTGTAGTTTGGTTGGCCACTTATGCACTTTCTTTTATATGTAGTTTCTATAACTAAACTAAACCAAACCCAAAAATCGAAAGGCAACGACCAGACAATTACATTTCCCAATATGCACTTGAGATATTGCTCGTATTTACAATTGCAGTTTCAAGCAGCATAACCAAGTCTAAACAAAGTATAAAGATAATTTAGAAGGAATGTATAATGGGTCTTTGGAGAGAGTCTGAGAAATGGGAATATGCACAGAGACTTCTTTACATTTCATCAAGTATATTAACAGGATTTTTTTTCTCTTCCCGGTGCTGACAGTATGTCAACATGAGCATTCGCCTAAGATCAAGTCTCATCGAACACCATCACCTGTCAAACAGAAAAAGGTCCAATTAAGCACACAACTAGGAGAAGAAAACAGTTGAAATACCAGAACATCTTGATTTTTCTCAACTGCCCACACAAAATGGCACCGCCTCTAAATCAATATAGAAGACATATAGCAATCCTATAACTTGTGAAGCCGCAAAATCATAGGAAGCCACAACTATCAGTTGGTGAGAGGCTGCCGAAATGTTAGCAGCATGCTCAACCCATAGAAGTTCATGAGGCTAGAAATGTACTACTATTTTCTGCCATTTTTTTAGGTAATTGTTTAATGATCTTTCTTTTTTATGACAACTACCCAGCCTGACAAAATCCCCAAAAAAAGGAAAACCTCCAATTATAAAGCAATAAGCTGCAAGCATAACAGCTCATCCTGTGTGTCAGGACGACTTGTACAGGGATTAGTATGGAGGTTATAACCATTCAAAAGTTACCAATCCCAGTTGAAAACCAAATAGCATATCTTCTTTTGTAAAAAGCTCTTAACGTGTCCTTAAAATGATTGCAACCCAACGTGCATAAAGCAGAGGGAGAAACAATCCCAATTCCTACCCCAAAAAAAGAGTTTCCATGAGAAAGGTCACTCTGTGAGGTCAGACAACAACTAAGAATTGTGGTCTGTGCCACGGTGAAGCAATCATTGGAGCACAGTAATCACATGTGTATGTATGTATGTATGCATGTTTGCTGTCGGGATCTAGGAAAAGAATTACCTTGCCACATACAGGGCAGCTGTCACTTCTCTCCTTCCACTCATATATGCAACCAAGATGGAAATGGTGAGAGCATTTTGTCATTATTCTTGGATTCTCAGGCGTATATTCTGCATTTAGTAAGCAGTAAAAATTAATAGAATTCATCAAGAACATCAACAATTTAATTAATCACAACATTGCAGTCACATGTTACAAAACTATAAACCGATACGGATACTGAACAAGCCAACTTGCACACAATATTTCTGCTGCCACTGTCTGAGGCAATAATCAGACCCAAATTCCAAGTTCATGAAAGTACTTCCCTAGTTCCCACATAAGCTTATCGTCATTTTTTTTTTTTTTTTTTTCAGATCAAAGTTCTCCTTTTCAAAATTTTCTCTAAAGAATCTGCGTCTTTGCCAGCATATTCCCAGGAAAAAAAGGAAAGGACAAAAGCATACAATGGTAAGGTAATTTCTTTCAGAAAAAAATCAAGTTCACCAGTAGATTGGATCTCTAAATAGTTTTTAAGCTGAAAACTCAACTGCATCTAGGCATGAAAATGAACAAGTTGAACTAGCCTAAGATTATGTCTCATCCCTTTTCTAAAACTTATTCAGCACTTCACGTTATTCAGAATTAGCTTAGCCCGCTAATAATTGTCAGCTCAATAAGCAAGTAACAAGCAACCAATCTTCTAATACAAAAACTTTTACCTTCAAGACACGTAGGACAAACATCTTCCTCTTCTGATGTCGTATAAATATGCCCAATATCAGCATTCGCTTTTGCTGAGGATAGTCTAAGTAAGGTCTTATATGGTTGCTCTTTCAAACCTTTTTCATGTGCATAGTTAGTCCATTTGCCTTCTGAGCAAATATTATCTGATTCCCCATCCATCTCACTCCTAAGAGGTTCTGATTCCTCATTGGCATGACTTGAACCCTTCTCATGCCTTGGAACCAGTCCATCCCTCTGCATGAATAAACGCCTTGGCTCTGCGTCATAGGGCAAAGGCCTTGGAGGAGAGTGGTACATGTCAGAAAAATAATTGTCAGGTGACGCTGTAGAAGTCATTGTGGATGCTTCCTGAATGGAAGAAGGGATTGCATGAATCTCTCTCCGAAATAGCACTGTGTACTGCACAACATGACAAGAGAGCGTCAAAATAGATTATCAAAATGCTGAGCGCAGTTAAAATATCCTCTTCAAGGTAATTATTTTTATTATTAATTGATGTTCTCATGAAGGCTCAGCACAAGATGTGGGCTCGAAGCTCAAGTATGCACAACTCTATCAGATAAGTAGACATAGCTAAACATAAATCTCAAGAATACCGTCTACCAAAAGGAGGGATTGACCATAGAGCAATATTGCTCTACAATAACTAAATAACTATTTTCAGGGTTACATTGACCCATTAATTGTTTTTCTTGTTTCTCACACTCTCTTCTCATCTTGTCCTCCAACTGGTCGTATGCTTGCTCTTGCTCTCTCGTGCTTGCCATGTGTCTATTAGCAGGCAGCAATAAAGTGCTCTTAACCATATACCTCGAGCATTTCGAGTATCTCGTTATTACATGCTTATTCCCAGTATAGTAAATGATGAATATTAGACTAAGTAGACATTAGAAAGCCATATAATGCCCACGGGCAATGACAGAGAATCCAAGTTCTTTTTCGATGTCACTTTTTCTCCCCTTGTTGTCATTTGAACCATGCTTTCCAATCTGACTAATGCCACAGAAAATAATGAACTGCTAACTCCATGGGAACAAAAATTTGCCCTGGTCAATCTCCAATCGCAGAGGTGCACTTTGAAAAGGCAACATAAGAGCAAGGGCATGAAAGCAGGCATATTTTTAACTGAACATGTATATTTTCAGTTCTCAGTAACAGGCTTTTTCTGGGTGATTAATCAGCAACAATTGAAAACCAATTTTATCGCTGACTTTTGTGGAGCTCGTCATCCAAAGAAATGCTCACTGTTAAGGCATTAAAAGAGTAAGTGCGAGGTGCAACATACCATGTACAAAAAATTATCAACCACGCAATTAAAGCAAATGCAGTTCCTATATGCAGAACTGCTCCGGAGAACATCTTCCAAGTCTCCAGCTTGCAAGCAGCAACAGACCGACCCCATTGCGTCAGATTCAATACACAAACTGATTTTCTGTAGGGAAGTCTTGATCTTATTGATGAGATTCGAATATGATGAGGCCTTCGGGAAAAAAAGAAGCCACGGAAGGAGAACAGACGAGCCGATAGAAGGCGAATGAGAGAGGACACTGAGCTCACAGAAGTCGAGCCACCTCTGAGAAGCAGTACCCTCCCTCAGACCAATCAAAGGATCTTATATGCCTTAGCTAAACAAATGAACAAATCCACAATATGCCTCAACCTGCATAAAATAAGCCATAGCGAATCAGATCATCAAGTTCATGACAAAAAGGCTCCTAATTTCCAGAACAGACCGATGAGCTAAAGAAAAAACAAAACCCATCTGACATACCCATGAAACAAAATATAAAGAAAGACATCAATCCTCGCACCCTTATTCAAACAAGTCCATAATCAGACACAAACCCAACAGAACAATTCTTCGTAGGCAATGATGTCTTAAGAAAACCCGCAAGCTCGTCACGAAAGGGACAACCTTTCGGGCGTTCTTTCGTGGACATTAAGCAAAGCTCGCTCTCCTTCGACAAATGCCATCGGAAAAAGATTCATCACCAAAACGCCTTAAACCCATTAAAAAAAAATGGGCCACCCACAAACACAAACGCAAGCACGGCACACAACCAAGCTCGTCGGATCAAGAAACGATCGCCCACGCAATCATAAGCAACCCCAGCCGACGATCCCCAGGAAAAAAAAAAAAAAAAAAAAAAAAAGAGAACATACAGAAGACCAAACGTGGACCTAAAAAGCGAACGACCCAGAAGCGGCGGCGACGTTCCGGACACGTTTCGATTGTTCAGGAGCTCGATGCCCACAAAACAAAGAACAAGAATCGGGAAAGAAAGAGCGAATTTGAAAAGGAATTCGACGAGGACCAAAAGAAAAAAAAAAAAAAAAAAAGTTACCCTGAAGGGAGCTTGGAAGAGTGGCGAAGAGAGGACGGAAAAAGGAACAGGGAGAGACAGGGAATAAACGGGGGAGCGCTCCGAAAATCGAGGCTAATATCAGGACTTGGATTGAGGTTTGGATGCTTCGGAAATCTTGATGAATCCCCTTCTCTCTCTCCTCTTCCGGAGGAGATTATTGTATGTCTGCCTGCGTTTCCCTTCTTGTTTATATTTTTCCAGGCGAGAAAAGCTAGGAAACGCTTTGGGATTAATTTAATCCCGGTTTAATTTAACGCCTTTGGTTTGATTAAATCCGGCCGAAAGGAAAAGGGGGATTGAATTGATGATGTACGGGAGGAAATTTTGATATTGGGGGAACATAATTGCGGAATATTGTTGTGTTCGTGTTTGGATTAGGTGGGATGTGGGGGCACTACCGTAATGATCCATGCCTCGTACGAGACTGATGATGTCGCGTAATTAATTAATGGAGATAATATTAATTTGAGAATATCCCGTACGAGATGGGATTAGGGGACAAATAGGGAATGCTCATCATTTTTCGAGAATTAGAATGAGGCAGTTTGAATTTGTTCATTTAAAATATAGATTCTTCTACTTCGTATTTATTTACTTTTTCCCAAGTTTTGTTTATTTTTTATTCTCTTCTATCTTTCTTTAATAAAAAAATTCTATATAATAAACTAAACCAACACCTTATATATACATTGTATGTGCAAAATATATATGTTGGTATAGTTTGTTATTATGAAAAAATGTGACTCTTACTCCTAAAAATGGGTTATCGGTAAAAAAAAATAATAACCAAGAGTAGTGATTGTTGAAAATAAAGTGCATATTCTCAAAAGGTGTGTTGATCAGTTATTTACGAATAGAGACCCATTGACACATTATTTAAAATACCACAACTGTTTATAAATATTTCTTTATTTTATTTTCATACATGCAGCTTTAATACATTTAAGGTGAAATTCCAAAAGAGAAATTGAATAATTGATGAACTCATTTCTTTGCAACTTTGGTGTTTATCTTTGAGGTATATTTGTTCTAAACCCGACAGAAATAATAGTAGGGGCTAATGATATATTTTAAAGACAGTGATTATCACCACGCGTCAAAGTATCAATGATCTATTACTATTTTTCTATCTTCATTAGCTATCAAATTTCCCTGACAATTTATTATAGAGTGGGAAAAATATTATATAAATAAAATTGAAAATTTATTTTTATTTTGAATTTTTATTTTAGATTATGATTTAAATATTATTTATATTTATAAGTTTTATTTATTTAAGAAACTTGTTATTCGAGAAAAGTAATTTTTATATCTCATAAATGAGAATTTTTTACGTATGATTTAAAGATTATTTATATTTAATTGTTTATTTATTTAAGAAAATTGTTATTCAATAAAAAAATTATACTGCAAATATGAGAAATTTCATTTGCCTTCATCTTACCTCTTCATTAGATATAAATTTAAAAAAAAAAAAAAAAAAATCTTCATAGTCGAACTACCACCTTTTTTTTTTTTTTCTAAAATACTCGTGCTAGCTAAAATATAAACAATGGTCGTGCACTATTAGAATAACGGACAAAATAGTAATTTAAGATGCGAATGAAATTATCATGTTGTCATGCGGGCTTAATCTATATATTATGAATGAGTTATAACAACAAGGTAGAAAAATACAATGGGGTTTATAAAAAACAAGAGTTCGTTTTGGGCCACCGGATTGGCTTTTGGCAATCTCATACGGGCTTTATCAAGGCAGAGGCGGAAGAGTTCCGTGCCGAATGTCAGTCATCAATCGAATTGACCTTTTTCAGTTGGCCTAGACCTCATCATAGATCTGATAATTGGTCCTTCTAAATCCACCATGCTCGTATTATCGATTAGGTGGGTTTGGTCGCTGGTTTTGCAGTTTTTTTCTTAGGCTTCGATCCAATTATGTCATTGAAAAAATCCGACATCTTTCGAATCGTCGACAATATTGCATAGACAAGTAAGAGTTATGAGCGCGATGTCAACCGGGTAACATTGGATGGAGTTTCGTTGAAATCATGAGGCATACACTTGCGGAAAACATTTTCCTTATTTTTCAGCGTTTTGTTCACTTGGAAAAATGACTCAATGGAAAATGTTTTCTTAATTAATAACAAAAGTTTTCATACCACAACTTAGATTGAGAAATATGATTTTCTCTTTGAAAGAATTGGAAAAGTTTTTCTAAATATGACCAGGTATTGTCGCTTGGCTCTGTAAATTTAAGATTTGCAAATTTTATGTTTGGACATGAAAACCTCAATGTTGGTTCCCGGTGCTCAGAACTAGGTTTCCGATAGTTAGGCTTGGGACCCTATGCTCGAGCTTGCGTCCTTGACACCCACGCCTAAATTCACCGAGGTTGGGCCTAAATTCCTGGCGCCCGTAACCATTACTCCAACACTTGAGCTTGGAATCATAAATGCGATGCTTGGGTCCCTTATGTTCGAATTATAGTCTCGACCCTTAGGCCTTGGTCCCACAGAACCCGTGTGCAAGTTCTTGGCGTTTGGGCTCAGGTCAATGGTTAATGAAAATTCTTACAAAAATATATTTTTAAAATGAATTATTAATTATTGTTTTGAAATTTTTTAAAATTTTAATTTCTTTTATTTTGTTCCTATTTTCTTTGTGCTTCTTCCTCAACTAGTTGACAACTACGATAAGGTTAGCAACTAGCCCCAAGTAAGCTTGAGCCTCACGCAAGGTCGGTGAGTCTTTTTCAGGTTTCAATCAAATAAAATCATTTTTCTATAAAATGAAAATGACTGTTAGGAAAATATTTTTTAGAAATGATATACTTTCAACGACGCGTTTGTTTTAAGGAAATTTGTTTTTCTATAAATTACTTTTTCACTATTCCATATTTTCTATGAGAAAAAACTAATTGATTTACAGAAAATGTTTTCCATTGATTGAAAACAACAATATTATATTTGAAGAAAGCGACTTCTCCTTTTGGTAATAAGGAACTTTTAGGCACTGCATGACAACGTTTGTTTTCTTAGAATTTCTGTTCTTTTGTTTCCCGGAACAAAAAAAAAAAAAACAGAAACCCATTTGGTAATGCTAAGTTGTTTTTCTATTCCCAGGAATAGAAAGTTAGCTCGGGAATAGATTTTGAGCGTAAATAATAAGAAAAAAAAGTTACTGTTCAAGGAACAATTTCTAGAAATAAGCTAATTTTATTTTTTTATTTTTTTATTTCTCTTTCTTGCCACAGCCACCTTCAACCGCCCGGAGCCACCACCCACCGCCACCACCCGCCGCCACCCACCGCTCGCAGTCGCTCGCCGATGGCGCGACGGCGATTCGTGAGCAAGAATAAAAATGAATAAATACAAAAAGAACTGTTGCGTTACCAAACGCATTTCTATTCTAAGACCAAGAGTAGAAATTTTGTGTAGTTATTAAAAAGTTCTTTTACTCGAAATTGTTTTCGGAATAGAAATATAAAATAACTATTTATGAAAAAAACCATTCTCCGGCCAAGAAGCATTATCATTCTCATCCTTAATAAACTACCAAAAAAGTAAGTCGCTTAAATTAGTTTTTTAATCATCCAAGTATCGAAAAAGTCTAAAAATGCTTTCCCAAAAATAGTTTCTTTAAACAAATGGACCTTGAGTTTTACATTTTTTTTTCCAAGTTAATACCATGGAAAACCCAAAACCTTTTATCTATGACAAATTTATCCAAAAAGATTACACCTATGACAAATTTATTTTTCATTACTTTTTGTTATATTTTACTGTGAAATCATTAAATGAGATGACATGTAGCAATTTATAGGTGTATCTGCTTGGAGTTTTATTCTCAATTTGTCACAGGTGGGCCCCGTTTGGAGCCTCCAAAGCCCTTTAGGAAAAATATTAGAAGTTTAGTTCAAATTTTTAAGGCATTATTTGCCAAATGCTAGCATTTGGAATGCTAATTTAAGGTTTAATGAGTTTTTTTTTTTCCTTTTCAATATTGCCATCATTGATAATCATGTTTTTCTCTTTTGCCCTAAAAAAAAATTGTTCATCGTCTTCTTCCTTAGATTTGGACTTGCTACTCCACTGCGAAGCTAAGTTGGTGGGAAGTGCTCAGTCATGAGCGATTAGATCTGGCAACCGAAAAACCTCACCTGAGGTCATGCGACCTCGGGCATCGCCTGGGTCGCACAACCTCCAGCCATGTCGCTTGGGTTGCGCAACCTAGGGTGCCGCTTGAGGTCGCCGACCTTAGGTGAGCCGCCTCCCCACCACCACCAGCACCACTGTTAAGCCACCTCCCCCATGATTTTCCCATCTCCATGCAGTTGCATCTCCTCCTCCCTTTTTTCTTTTTTTTTTTTCTTTTTTCTTTTCACCTTAAAGTTGCTTTGCAAAATATACACACAAAAAAATGCCAATTTATTCAAAGATACTTGGGAAATTTCCCCAAAGTTGAACCCAAAAAGGTTCGTGAACCAATTTTGTGATTTGTTATGATTTTAATTGAATTGAAAGAAAACTAATGGGGGAAATTTCTCATAAATATAATAAATTTGTTATAAATGTGCTAGTTTAAGTTTTTTCTATTGTTGTTAAAATACTAGTTAAGGATAATTTTATCTAATTTGAAATTTTTTGTAGTGTTAATATTTTTTTTCATCAATTGATGAGATGATTGCAAGTTTTGCATCAATTCTCACCGCACACACAGTAATATATGTTTATTTTTCTCTCTCAAAAGCCAAGTTCAAATCAATTACACTACATATTTTTTTTTTTTTTTATATCTATCAGATGGGCATCGAGCTAGAATGATCCCACAATTAATAAGATTGAGTCGGTACTCAAAAACCCTGCATAAATTCCAACATAATTGCTTAATTTTAGGAATTTCTGTATGCTTCACTACTCATTCTTGATTACATTATTTCATACGTTTTGACTTTTAATTTGTTTGTAACGATATACAGTTCACCAGAATCCGATTGTGATCGAGCAATCCGGCAGGCTTGACAGATCGGACGCTGTGGCCAATCTTCCAGAAGCCCCGTTACCGCCGCCTGTCCGATCGCGCTTGCCCGGAGAGCCGATTCCAATAATGGCGGGAGGATTTCCAGTTTGAAAAAACTTCGTGCGACTCCCCTCGTGACTCGTCGCACAGCCGCCTCCTCCTCGTTTCATCGAATTCTCACATTTTTCTTTTTTGATTTTTTCTTTTTCCCTTTTTTTAAAAAAATGGTGGGGGAGGCCGTCGTTTTCTGCGTGCCTTTTACTTCAAAACAGTGCAGACGTCGTCGTCATCGTCGTCGTCATCGTCGTCTCCTTCCTCCCTCCTCTCGCCGGCCGTTTCCACCAACACGCCTTCTTCAGATCCGAGCCGCCTCGCTTCTCCGCCGCCCGCATTTCCCTCGCCTAGGGTTTCGGCAATCGAGCTCGGCTTCCCGGGTTCTGCCGGAAACGAGCGGAAAGTTTCTTCCTTTGAGAGGGTCCTCTCGCAAGCCGGAGCCCCCGCTAGCCCGGCCCTGTCGCCGAACTGCCCACGTGGGCTCCGGGGAAATGCGGATTAGGGTTTTGGGTTCTGCTCCGTTTTTGATTTATCGCGTCCGGTGCTGGTAGATTCGGGGTGTAGAGACGAGTGTAGGGCTCGCGGAGATTTGATGGCGCAGCCGGAGGCCATACTGGAGTGGCTGCAGAAGGAAATGGGGTACCGGCCGCTGGGCCCCTACTCCGCTTCGAGCAAGTCGCAGGCGCCGTCCGCCGACGCGCTCCGCAAGATCTGCCGCGGCAACATGATCCCCGTGTGGAGCTTCCTGGTCAAGCGCGTGAAATCCGAGAAGACGGTGGAGAATATAAGGAGGAATATCACGGTTCACGGCGGGGGAGATTCGGGCGGCGGCGGCGGCGGCGGGGGGTCCGCGAGTTTGGGGAAGGAGGAGGGTAGAGGTGGGAAAGGCAGGAGGAAGGAGAAGGCGGGCGGGGACGGCTCCGTCAAGGCGGACAGCAGAGAGGCCGCGCTGCAGGAGAGGGAGTTAGCCGCGAAGGAGGTGGACAGGTTGAGGAACATCCTGAGGAGGCAGAGGAAGGATTTGAAGGCCAGGATGCTGGAGGTTTCGAGGGAGGAGGCCGAGAGGAAGAGGATGCTCGACGAGCGAGCGAATTACAGGTTGGAGTTGGTTCGGTTTTGTTGGTTTGATTTTGTTAAAATCTGGTAGCTGCTACTTATGGGTTAGATACTGATGACCAAGTAAGTGTGGGAAATCGAACGTGGCCTGCCGTGGCGTGGCATATAGTGTTGTCATAACATGTTGAAAGTGTCTATGTCTGTCCGGATCACCAGGATTCCAATGATGCGAATCCAAGAACTCCACCTTTTTCTTAGGTTTCATCCTGGGAGTTCAAGAAGTGGCTATCCTTCTTTCTGTTACGTTTTATCTCCAGCTTTTTATTTTAACAGACCCCTGCATCCCAGTGGCTCTGCTTTAAGAAGTTTGTACATTCATTGATGATTAGGATCCGTGGCAAAAGATGAGAAAGCCTCTGAATGAGATTGTTTCCTTTAATTAAAAGCTAAAAATGCCAAAGGCTCTTGTTCTTTTACCAGTTTTTAAGAGTCTTAGGTATTGAATTCTTAACTGCATGGTCACATTGCTTCTACTGCAGGCACAAGCAGGTGATGTTAGAATCTTATGATCAACAGTGTGATGAAGCAGCTAGAATATTTGCAGAATATCACAGACGACTTCATTATTATGTCAGTCAAGCAAGGGATGCTCAGAATTCCACTCTTCACCCTTCCTCTGAGCTGGCCAATAGTTATGGTGGAGGCAGTGAAAAAGAAGCTGTTTATTCAACTGTCAAGGGTACAAAATCTGCTGAAGATGTTATCCTTATTGAAACCACTCGAGAAAAAAATGTACGCAAGGCGTGCGAGTCTCTTGCTGCGCACATGATTGAGAAAGTGCGCAGCTGTTTTCCAGCTTATGAAGGAGGCGGTATACATACAAACCCTCAACTAGAAGCAGCTAAACTTGGATTTGATTTTGATGGAGAAATACCCGATGAGGTTGCAACTGTAATTTTGTATTGCCTCAAGAGTCCTCCTTTACTGCTTCAGGCGATTACTGCATACGCATCACGGTTGAAAACGTTGATTTCCAGAGAGATAGAGAAAATTGATGTCAGAGCTGATGCAGAAATACTGAGGTACAATAATTTTTTCCCAACATTTTCCACTGGCTTCTTTTTGCCTCTCCTTGTTAGTTTACATTTCAATCTACTTGCTTGAAAAGTGGCTGGATTATTTATGCATGTGTTGGTATCTTGTATTCTTCACTTAATTACCTGACTGATATTAACTTCATTGTGCTCATGAGCTCCTTAATTTCTGAGCAGTTGCTTTTTCAAGTATATGGAACATTTAATAGCGTCGACGAGGAGCTGAAAATGTTGTGTTAGTTTTCGCATAGGCTTTTCTTGAATAGTGGTATATAGCCAGGATGTGTCTCAGGTTTAAGATTTCGATGTAGGGTAATTTCATGATCTTGTTTAAAAGCTGCATCCTATCAGGACCTTGAAATGGGTGGAAGTTACTTGTCGATGTGTGTTAGTTTGTTCATTGAATGAGCTAATCCTTCAATCAATTTTTCCTGTATTAAATGGCACACGTATGGATCCCATCACACTAGTTCTTTAAGCAAGCAAAATATTAGTGATTGGTTTCTACTGTTTCATCATTAAGCTCCATCTACTTCTTTTGTGCAGTTTTTGTCAATTGAGCTTCTATTTGCAGATCTTTCAAATATTAATGCTCTTTATTTTTCATAATCAGATACAAGTATGAGAACAACAGAGTAATGGACGTTTCTTCTCCCGATGCTAATTCACCGCTAAACTATCAATTCTATGGTAATGGAAAGATAGGAGTTGATGTGTCTTCTAGAGGAACCCAAAATCAGCTTCTTGAAAGACAGGTTATTTTCTCTTCCAGAAATTACCTTCGTTTATATTCTTGTAGACTTCTGGTTTGAATTTATTTTTATGCGACAAGTTTTTTTCTTACTAAACTAGGACACTTATAATGCCAGTTAGTTGTTCTTGTGCTGAACTTTCATCATCTTCATCATATAATAGTCGAAGTGATAAAAAGCAGATGAATGACTCCTGTCTCCTGTCCTCTTCCTCCTCTATATTGTGAGCAATACATGGCAGGCTAACTGATTAGACTGCTTAATTTAGACAGATATCTTTGGCAATAGATTTGGAATGTAAATTTTCTTGGTCAATTGTCCAATGTGAAAGTACATCTATACATGGAATTAAGATTTCACTTCTTTCTGTGAGATTATGAAGAAGAAAAACATTGCTTAGTTCATCAAATCAGTATCACATTTTATCTATTCATCCTAGTAAAATAGATAGTGCCTTTGCTGCAGGTTTCATGGTTGCGGATGTGTCACTTGCAGTTGTTTATGTGCAATTAAAGATTTCTTTTTAGTTGCATGTATTTGTACTTTGACTTGTAAAAGAGTGCATCTTAACTAGTATTTTCCTTTGTATATAACTCGTCTGAGTTGGCACGTTCTTTTAACAACTCCAGTCTTAGTTCTAAATCTCTTGAAGCCTACAATCTTCTGCAACTATTATATTGTAGTGTCATAACATTTTCTTCTGGACTTGTGGGGAACAAATCAATATTTCCATGTTGCATCTTTGCAAAGTCTTTTAATGTGATTCTTGTGTTGGGTGACTTCAGATACTTAAAGAGCAAGGAATTACATGGCTAAGTGAAATCCAATTCCAATTGACTATAGTTCTCACAAGTTCTGTTGTGTGATTATGACATGATGCCTGTTATTGTCTGCAGAAAGCACATGTTCAGCAGTTTTTGGCTACTGAAGATGCACTTAACAAAGCTGCAGAGGCCAGAGATTCTTCTCAAAGGCTTATAAAAGTTCTGCATGGAAGTAGTGATATGGTTTCTGCAAAAACAGTTGGTACCGGGGTAAAATCACAGAATGTTGGCAGCCTTCGGCAGTTGGAGGTGAGCTCTCTTTTATGATAGCTTTGCAGTTCTTTTTTGTTATTTATTTATTATTTTTTTTTTTTTTTGGGGGGTGTGTTGGACTAAGGAAATGGAGATGATGGGATGAATGAATGTAGAGTAAGTAGATAGTGAATATATGAGGAGAATATGATATATTTTTTGAACATAGTCATGGTAGCTCATGCTCCTGGATATCACTCCTCTCACGTCTTTTGTCAATAAATCATGTCCATATGATTCATGAAGTACCTTCACCTTCAAAATTCCTTATGTACTCGTCTAGAAAAATTCAAAGTTTATTATGTGCATTTGGTTTTCAGGTTTTATATTACAGCACTAGTTTTTTTTTTTGGGTCATTATATTACAGCACGAGTTAAGTTGCATTTTCTTTTTTTCTTTTCCATTAATGTAGTTGGAAGTTTGGGCCAAGGAAAGGGAAGCTGCTGGATTGAGGGCAAGCTGGAACACTTTGATGTCTGAAATCCAACGACTAAACAAATTATGTGCCGAGCGAAAAGAAGCTGAAGATTCACTGAAGAAAAAATGGAAAAAGATTGAAGAGTTTGATGCCCGTAGATCAGAACTTGAAACCATATATACAGCTTTACTCAAGGCTAATATGGTAAATTCTCAGTGCCATTTTTTCTTTTTGTCATTTGAGAATGTGTTCAATTTCAGAAGGAATAGTTGTCAAGAGGGTTTAGCTAAAAGCCTGTGACTTTTTGAGATGCTTAGAGGAAAGCCACTTTATCTGAATATTGGTATCTATTTGCTTATTTTTTACTTTCTTTATTTACTTGTTAATTTTTTTTTGGGGGAAGGGTGTTGGCAAGGTAGGTTATTTATCTAAGTATCTTTGTCTTTACACAAGAAATGCTTTGCCAGGCTAACTACATTCTGACCTCTGCAATGTTCCCCCACTGTTGACAACAAGAATGGCTTTTGAACAGTATCGAGGGCTATAGGTAGTGTGGACCTATTATTTCATCACTTGATTCTGGACTGGTTTAGTTACTTTGGTGGAGTCTGATTCTCTGGTTGAATTTAATTCATTCTGGGCTGCATAAGTGCGAATGTTATTGCTTTTTTAGGGGACCATAAAGTTCTTGTTCATTTGGAAAATATTGTAGGATGCCGTAGCCTGTTGGAATCAGCAGCCATTAGTTGCCAGGGAATATGCAGCAAGCACTATAATCCCGGCATGCACGGTTGTGATAGACATCTCAAACAGTGCAAAAGATCTACTTGATAAGGAAGTTTCTGCCTTCTGCAGAAGTCCGGATAACAGCCTCTACATGCTCCCATCAACCCCCCAGGTATTTATGACTTCCCAACTTAATTAGTGAGAGCTCTAGTCACAAAGTCCTCTTTCGCTATTATGAAGTTGTTTTCAGTTGCGTCCATGATTATGAAGGAAATTTTTATCATTGACCCTATAGCTAGGTGCTAATTTTCTTGTCAGTAATGTTGGTGACTTGGTGTTCAAGTACTCTGTCTACCATTTACAAAAGAGCTGTTATTCTGATAGGTGGGTTACAACCATGGCATTACTCACGTCTAAGTTAGTTAATTTTGCATGTGGGTGATATTCATAACTTGTGACCCACCAATCAAAAGGGTGGCTGGAGGAAGTTTTCTGGAATCAGAGTTTGAGGAAAATCTATCCGTTTACAAAATCCAACTGGTTTGTTGTGGCTATTAGTTGTTTTTCTCTTTATCCTATTTCATAACCAGATTGGATATAGTTTAGGGGACTTGAAACAAATGCTGATATCAGATATGCTGCGTCAGAAGTGCAATACCTAAAATTTGTTGGTCAGGTAGTTTTGGTGATATTTAGAGAGTACTTGCTTATATGGCTTGCTGCTACGAAGGATATTTTTTGTGAGAATGAAAAAGCTGCTTATCCGTTCAAATTTTGGTGTAGAGATTGGTAATACTCTCTTATTGCAAGTGCTTCAGGAATTGCTATGGTTGTGTTAGTGACTTTTGCTCTCTTTTTTTTTTCTTTTCTTCAAAATATAATGAGGCATGCCTTTTGCTCTGTTTCATAAGAAATGCTTTGGTAGCTTGGTCCACCAGATGATTTTATTGTTGGCATTGTTCGTAAAATAACTTGTTCTCCCTTTCTATGTGCTATTCTGTGGCAAAGCTTTATTTCTCTGCCATCTTTTGTAATGTGTGATTTGAAGGAAACATGTTTTTGCAAGTGCTTCAGGAGTTGCTATGGTTGTGTGTTAGTGACTTTTGCTCTTTCCTTTTAAAATATAATGAGGCATGCCTTTTGCTCTGTTTCGTAAGAAATGCTTTGGTAGCTTGGTCCACCAGATGATTTTATTGTTAGCATTGTTCATAAAAAAACTTTTTCTCCCTTTCAATGAGCTATTCTGTGGCAAAGCTTTATTTCTCTGCCATCTTTCGTAACGTGTGATCTGAAGGAAACATGTTTTTGAAATGGTTTACAAAACATTGGGGAAGAGTATATGAGAAAATTAAACAACAGAAAGGTTCAGTGTGATTTCCTCATGAGGCTTCTAAGGGCTTAGGACTTCTGTTTTGAACTTGTCTTGGTATTGCCTTATTGACTTAATCTGCAAAATCTTTCTCACTGGTTTTGTATTTTATGTATGATGAAGGGCCTTATTATTTATTTTTCTAGTTGATAATTATTGATAAAAAATGCTGTATGGCATTGCATAAATTAGCTACATATTCAATGCTTCACTATTTTGTCATTTTTGTAAATTGTCACTTTTGATGCTTTAATGCCCAAATGGGGTAGCAGCAAATATTATGATTGCATTGTGACACTTGATTGAGAGAGAGAGGTTTAGAGTCCTTGTGATTGCTTTACAATATTATGATTGCATTGTGACACTTGATCAAGAGGGAGAGAGATTAAGAGTCCTTGTGTTGTAGTTGTAATAACTCAACATGTGCCTCTCTTTCCATTGTAGTTTATTTGAATATTACTTTCATGATTTATGTTAGGCACTCCTGGAGTCTATGGGTTCTAGTGGATCCACAGGACCAGAAGCTGTTGCTGCCGCTGAAAAGAATGCTGCTTTATTGACCGCAAGAGCTGGAGCCAGGGATCCGTCAGCTGTGCCATCCATATGCCGTGTTTCTGCTGCTCTCCAATATCCGGCTGGTGAGTTAAATGGATCTTTATGGAGAAAGTTTCTGGAAAAGGGTGGGGCATGCATCTTCTTGTCAGTCAAAGCACTACAAATGACACCCTAGCCATGATATTGGGCCATGCACTAGTTGAAATTGAATTTTTTGTGATGGTCGTGCTGTTATGTGTCAGGTTGCATGTGCCATTGCACTGTTTTAAACTAGATCTTTCTCTGGCTTGGATTTAAGAGCTTTTGGTGACTTGTTATTGTAGGATGTGGTGTATTTGAATTATATGGGGTGTCAAAAAAGCCCGTGCTGGCCCGACCTAACTTGGCCTGGCTGAAAATTTGGGGTATTTTGGGGCTGGGCCTTAGTCTTCTTCGGGCAGGGATTTTTAGATGTTGGTATTAATAGGGTTGGGGTCGGGTCGAGCCAGTGCGGGCTCTTTTGACATCCCTATAGAGTATCTTTGAATAAATTTCCGATTTTGTCCCTTTAATGAAACCATTTTATGATATTTGGACCCGACCCGGCCTGGCCCGACCCATTCTTTTATGTTATATGATATTTGGGTTTTGGGGGGGTTAGGTTGGGTCAATCAGCCCCCCTAAAGGGTTTCGGGTTGGGTATCATGAAAACCAGGCCTGACCCGACCCCTTGACACCCTTAATGCCAATGTCTGATTAACTGCTCAGATTAGAGCTATGCTTTTAAAACACAACAGAATCAGTCTCTGTTCTATGGCCTTCTGGAGTTTCATGAGGGTTTTGATGATTGCAGCAGTGCTAGCCTTTGTGGATAATTCATGTCTCTTAAATTATTTGTTCATAAATGTAGGTATGGAGGGGTCAGATGCTGCTTTAGCGTCAGTGCTAGAGTCCTTGGACTTCTGTTTAAAACTTCGTGGTTCTGAGGCTAGTGTGTTGGAGGACTTGGCAAAAGCCATCAATTTGGTGCATGTCCGGCAGGATCTCGTGGAAAGCAGTCATACATTGCTAAACCACGCATACCGTGCTCTGCAAGAATATGAAAGGTGTACTTCTCTTATGTTTGAGGCTACTTTTAGGCTATTTGCATCTTGTTATACTGTTCATCTAACGTTGCTGGAAGCCTGTCCACATGTACTATTTCAGCATTCTAGTCAATTTTTGAATCCATTTTGAGGCCAGACCATATATGTGAATGTTAGCTACATGGCAATCAGATTTAATTTACTTTTCAGGAAGAGAAAAAAACTCATCAGTTATGATGTATCTGCTGGAATGGTGGACTGCAAACTTGAAAATGTACTTTGTGCATTTTTTTTTTTAAATTTAATTTTGATACCATTGAGCAGCAAGTAAAAAAAAAAAATGCATCGTTCACTGTCATGAAGTTTTTTCAAGCCACTGAATCAAAATTTTCAACCTTTTCAAGTGCTTTGCATGTTTTTCATCTTTTTGACCCTGAGATTTGCACAATTTAGCCTTTCATATGTACTTGTTCTCATAAAATCTTTATGTTTTAGAGTATAACAGCTAAGATTGCACCTTTCAGGGCTACTAGCTACTGTTTGAATTTGGCTGCCGAACAAGAGAAAATTGTCATGGATAAGTGGTTGCCTGAGCTTAAGACTGCAGTTTCAAATGCTCATAATTGCTTTGAGGAGTGCAGATATGTTGCAGGATTGGTGAGTACTACGAATGACTAACAAATTGTTGGAATCACCCATTTTTTTCCATCAAGAATCACATGATGTTTGAGTACAGGGTGTAGGGCTTAGCTAATATCAGAATGTACAGGCATTTGGTTCTCTTTTCAAAAAAGGTCTACATGATGTCAACTGTTGGCTGGAGATTTTATCTTCATAGCTGCAGACTAGTACATATATGCTTATACTTTGCTTTGTTTGGTTGTTTGTTTTTTCTTTTTTTTTTTGCTGAACAAGATATGTGCTTGTATTATAGCTTTGGTAAAAGTGACATTTAACTTCTGTGTTCGTGTCGCGGTAAAGTAAGTTGTAGAATTTATGGCTGGAGTGAATGAAATGAACTGATTCACATGTTCTGCTAGACTTATTTTGGTCATGCCTGACTCTTGGTTTTGACATTGGCAGCTTGATGAATGGTGGGAGCAGCCTGCAGCAACTGTTGTTGACTGGGTTACGGTTGACGGACAAAATGTTACCACTTGGCATAACCATGTCAAACAGCTTCTCGCTTTTTACGATAAGGAACTCTTGTGAGCTGAGCTTAAGGAACCTCTGAGGACAATTGAAATGATAAGGAACTCTTGTGAGCTAAGCTCAAGGAACCTCGGAGGACAATCTTCAATTGCCTGGTTCTGGAACTAGTTCCTAGATCAACTTGCTAATGGTTCATATGACATGGAAGTCACAGGATAATTGCGTTGGACCAGAAGCAGTTTGCATTATTGCGGTATTCACTGCTTACGCCTCCTGGCTACTTTTGACAATTTGAGAGGGAAAATTTCGCACTCTCCGATGAGGGTATTCATCGGCACTGATCCTCCGCCTACGTTGTTGGATTTTGTACAGTGTGATTGTGTTGCTTCTTAAAAAGCATTTTCTGTATAATATGTTTGTTATAGCTTTGACTCTGGTGGTTCACCGTGCCACTTCTTTGGCTGAGAATGGGGATTGATGCCACCTGAGTCATTTCAAGTTGCTTGCAGCAACTTCTGATTGTAATTTTGTATCGTTTGAGAAGGGTATCACATGAGAAATACATGACGTGTCGATAGTTACCAAACTAGATTTGCATTATTATCATTGTTGAATGTCATTTTTTAAGAGTGGATAGAATTCCCTTATCGAGCAAAGTATGCATCGGTAGTGAATTGCACCTCATGAAATGAGATCCCAAATCAGAGCATGGTCAAAGGGAATTCCTTCAGGACCACCTTCGAGAGAGCCTTCTGTGCGAGAAAAGTGCTAAAAAGTCCTAAACATTTTATATTTGTGTCAATTTAGGCACAATGTTTAGGACTAAATTGGCATAAATGCAAAATGTTTAAGAATTTTTTAGCACTTTCACCCCTTCTGTGCAATGAATAATCTTATCGCTGAGAAACGATGAGACTCTTATGGTTTGATGAAATTGATCAGGTCTCTTCGAGAGACCCAGAGATCCAACTTCGTCCACAAAAACATGTTCCCATCTGGCGGTCGAAACATGAAATGGCTCACTGCACCGCATAGGTACTCGATAATTTTGCATCGGAGATTTGAAAACCAGGCTTCAAGCCCGAGACCTCAGGTATCTTGATCTCAATCGCTTTAACCCTCTACTAAACTCTGGAGTCGGATATTCGAGAAAAAGCGTACGGAAGAAGTTAGAGCTTACCATGTGACTTTTAATCAAGCCAGTGTCCATAGGATCGAACCAGACATATCGTTTCCAACCAAAAGCGACGTTTAAACTGTTAGCCCACGAAATCCGAGAAGAGCCCGATGTTTCAGGCCCCTAAAACCCACCCGTGAAGCATTGAACTTCGATTTCTTGGAACCCCGTGAAGACAACGATGTTCAGAAGAACCAGACAAAAGAGGCAATCTTGGTTTTTCAAAAACAAAGATTCGGGAAAAAAAAAAGGCGGTCTTAGCGGAATAAAACGTTTTAAACCTGGCTTAGCAAATTGATTCATAAGCTTGTTTTGGTGGTAACGTGCAGATGACAGAGTACCTGTCCGATATAACCAGGCTCAACCTCACGAATAGTCACCTTATCGACGTGTTTCCGCCGGTTCAGTAAAAAATTTGAATAACAAAGCAACCTTTCCCTATGGATGATGAAGACAACAGTGCTCCACGTTACATGTGGACTAGAATAGTTCTGAGATTTTCAGTTCCAACACATGGTGGTCATCCTCTAGACTCCACATGGAGCTGTTTCTCTCTTTTCCTTCTTCTTCTTCTTTGGTTATTAGAATGGAGACGACTTCAATATCTGACAAAAGGAGAGAATCTGGCGGTGGCTACTTTACATTTCTCGTGACTCAAATGGGTCCCGACCGTCTTCTTTATTGGCATTTTCGCATCAGCAAAGGAACAAAAAGGGACAGCATGTGTGAGCCAACAATGACCCCTAAGCACGCAAGAGTTCTCCTCTATCTACCCTTTTTGACATCCCAAAATCACCTCTCCCTCCTTTTGTTTCCTTTAATTACCGTGTCCGGATCGAGTCACCGATGTAATTTTCACGCCTCGGTTCACCTCCTAAGTCCGGTCAATCGAACCCGGGTGCCTTGTTGTGCCCTTTTTTCTTTTACAATCTTTTCGAATGATTAATTACAGCTTGTTTTCACATGGATACATTAAACCGGCTATGGAACATCGATAAGGTCGGTTCGTGTGAGCCTCGGATTCAGACGCCAGAAAGAGACACGAGAAGCGAACTTATCTCTTGGTAAACCCAATCTAAAACAGAACTAAAGATTGCTAGGAGGTCTATATAAAAAGCCAAAGAAGAATGTCATGAGAGCAAAGAGAAGCATATCAGAAATGCCAATGCCTTGGTTTCTGGTAACTCTTGTGTTGCTCAGTTTGAGAATATCAGATGTTTCGGAGGCTGTCCATGAAGAGAAGGTTCCATCTGCCCTAGTTGTGGGCACTGTTTTTTGTGACACATGCTTCAAGCAAGAGTTCTCGAGGACCAGTCACTTCATTTCAGGTCCAATTTACTCATCACCAAACATTAAGAGATGGTGATATCTTGAGATTTCGTTCTTTCTGTTGCCTTGACTCTATGTGCTATAGCTCCGACTTGTGTCTAAAAACGGAATTCCACCTACATGTGTGTGTTCAGGTGCATATGTTTCGATAGAATGCGGAAACTCGAGCTCGAGCCTGAGCTTCCGACAAGAAGCGAGGACGAATAGGCATGGCAAATTCAAGGTCCTTTTACCACCTTCGATGGGTAAGGATGCGGAGGGAATCGAGGGTTGCACGGTGAAGCTGATCAAGAGCGGCGACCCAGGCTGCCACGCAGTGTCCTTAGGCATTTCGTCTTCGCTTCGTCTCAAGTCGAAGAGGCATGGACTCCAAGTATTCTCGGCAGGGCTTCTTGCCTTCAAGCCCCTGAAACAACCGAGCAGGTGCACGGACGGTCCCGCTCCAGGAGATCTCAAGTTTGTTTCCAAGAAAAACTTGATGCCCTCGAAAGTTTTCCTCCCACCAATCCCGGGGCTAACGCCGCCATCGTTTCCTATCCCATTTTTTTCACCACCGCCATTAATACCTCTGCCACCGATCCCAGGGTTCACACCACCACCGTCGCCATTGATTCCTTTGCCACCGATCCCATTTTTCACCCCGCCGCCGCAGCCGCCCTCATTCCCCTTCCCTATCCCTCCACTGCCGCCATTCTTACCAATACCAGGATTTACTCCCTCGCCGCCTCCACCACCATCATTCCCTTTACCTCCATTGCCACCGTTCCCGCCACTGCCACCAATTCCTTTCCCACCACTACCAGGATTCACTCCACCGCCGCTGCCAACACCTTCTCCTCCCCCACCGACCTTCCATATTCCCCCTATCCCTCCACTATTCCCATTCCCTCCGCCTGCCAGTTCCCCTGGTAAACCCCCAGCTTCAACTCTTCCAGAGAAGACTTCTCCTTGATTAAACTACAATAAGTCCATACATACAAAAAATAGGAAGAAATATTTTCTACTGCTTTTTCCATGCTTCTTTAGAAGTTTCGTGCTAATTATTGCACCTCCTCTGGTATGTGTGTGCAGATCTGTAGCGTGTAGTCTGTCAGTAGTATTGTAAAATAAGAATGTGCTGTCCTATTGTGCAATTTCAGTTCAGCAATTCACTCAGGATTGGAAGGTTTTCGGGTCAGAATCACATTAATAAGTCGAAGCAACTTCATTATTAGATGCTACGACAAAGATCAATGACATGTAGGGTTTGTTTTCTCTGTGGTGATATAATATATCGCTGCTCATAATGGTGATAGCTAGGAAAGTACAGTGACGGTGGAAGTTGGGATCCTCATATCCCATAAATTAAATAACCGGATTTGTAGGTTTTGCCCTATGTGAGCTGCTTCTTCGTTTGTAACTCGCAAGTCACATCCAGACAACAAGAAAGAGTCGAAAAGGCAAGAACCGTCTTTGGTCGACTTTAAATCTATCACAAGATCATCGGGAGCTCTGTATACTATATAGGACACAAGAAGAGAGTGCTCTGAGATGAACTGAGAGTCAGGTCCCAATGACAATGCTCTTGAGGTCTCTGATAACATTGCTCCTGCTCGCTCTCGGGCTACATTGTGGTTCCGGGGCCACCCATGAGGACAACTTCCCACCCTTTGTCACTTTCCCGCCGATCCCGGGGTTCCTGACCCCGCCCTTTTTCCCTTTTGCTGTCCCTCCACCCCCGCCACCCCCGCCACCCCCGCCACTGCCGCCTCCCAAGCCGTCACCACCTGGATGTACTCCAAGGTCACCATCAATCCCTTTCCCGGCCCCTCCATCGTCACCGCCATTGATTCCTTCATCACCACCACCCGGATTTACTCCACCGGCACCTCCATTCCCTTTCCCCGCGATCCCATCGCCAGTTCTCCCATCGCCGTCGCCATTTCCCTCGCCGACTCCGACTCTACCATCCTTCCCTTCTCCTCCTCTCTCTCCAGCTCCATTCGCATCATCTCCTTTCTCCTCTAATGCCCGTCCTGCTTCAACTCCTCGAAAGATGTCCCCTTGATCAAAATATAATACTATACATTCACATAGGTAACAAATCTCCTAGTATTTTCCACCACCATTTTCTTTTCAAATAAAAGTCCCTCCTAATTACTGTACTTCTATTGAATTTGTGGGGGTGTAGGACATTACATCACTGTGTTCTGTAATTTGTCCTTGAGACGGTAGAATTCCATCTGTTTTATGTAATGTTGCAGAGGAATAACTGGGCTATGGTTAGAGGTTTCGGTTCAGAATGTAATAACAGTCGCAAGTGATTGCGTGGTGCTGTCTGTAAATTTGGTTTGATGTGAACTGTGACAATGTTGTGTTTTACGTGATATCCCTTAGTCTCAAACCCATAAAATATAGCTCGCCTTTTGATTGTATAAGAGATCTAGATTTAATATGACATATAAAAGCCCTGATATTGCGTAGGGGTGATCGGTTTTCACCTTGGAACCTGGAGCCCATACAGTTACGGATGGTTCCGCATTTGTGGAATCAAGAACTGACCCTATTGACCTTAGAAGCGGCCTGGACTGGCCTGGCTAGTTTAGAGCCGATCCTAAGGTCAACACTGACTATCGAGTATCAAATGCCCTCCAATTGGCTCCAACTTTTTGTTTTTCTTAGTCGCACAAATTAAAAGAAGCGTCTCATGAATCTCTTGCTCGGTCGGCAGTTGAAATGATACATGTTCATTTTATAAGGCCGCACAACCAAGCCACCAGTTAAGGCATTCACATCAAGAGCAAATCTTGCATAACTCGAGCCACACGCCTGCACAATTGACTCATCATCTGGCAAGTTAGAACTTCACAAGCAACCCAGATCCCAGCGTTAACGAATGATAACCCGTTGCCTACACTACAAGGGTTCCTCTAACTTCTGACAAAATGAATGACAATCTGTTGCCAGCATGTTAAGCAGTTCTTTCTCATTCCATGTTTTTTTGGCTGATTTTTTACGTGAAGTCTGTTGAGCATAGCGGAAAGGACATGCCAACATTTTGGGTCTTCATGACGTGCCGTCTCAGAACCGAAAGAACTAAGAATAAGTACCGCCAATATGCACATGTCGGAGGATTTCGCCTCCTGTTAATTGACAACAAGTCTTCTCTCGGTCACAGAAAGAGGAACATATGCTTTGTTCTTTTCCGTTTGGTTCCCATTTCTAAATCTGGAAAAAGACCACCCGGACCATGCTCACCCTTAAATTTAGTGCTAAGACTGGGCAGTGAACTGCATAATCTAGTGCGTTGGACGTTGACTAGTCACAAAAAAATACAATATGTACTTGATTTTTACTCGCGTCTTTTTGCTGTTAACTGGGAATTGAACGGAACTACCATAGAATTGGCTCGAGCCGTTTTCCAGGTTGACTACTGTCCGTGGCTCACCTAGATTGAGCAGCCCATTTAAGAACTCACGTGAACTTGTTTGCACTCCGTGAAGTGGAATCGATCCCGTGCCGCGCATCTTTTAACACACGCAAGTTAAATCATTAAGACTAGCCAGTCCCATGGGGTTAATAAACATAGTTTTAACTTTTACCCACATATACTTCCATGCGGGGAAAATTTTATTTCCCTTGTCACGCAATAATCAACTCTTCCGGAGAAGATTCCTTCTTGATTTAGACTATAATGAGTCCATACAAAAAATTGATTGTAAGTTTCGTACTAATCACTGCATCTCCTCTGGATGTGTGCGCAAATTTGTGGCGTGAGTTGTTGATTAGATTGTAAAAAACAAAGGTGGATCTTTCTGTTCTGCAACTTCAACTCAGCAATTAGTAGCAGTTGGAAGGTTTTCTGGTCGGAATTACATCAAGAAGCAGAAGCAACTTCATCATTGGATGTGAAGACTCACGTGTAGATGTTTGTTTTTTTCTTATCTTGCTAAGATATATCGCTGCTTAGGATTAGTAATATTCTCTATTTGTTTATTTGCGGTGCGGTTGTGGATTATTGTAATTGCATCCGGGTCGATTTGTTTCGGCGATGTTATATTCATTGAATCCTTCTGGGACCCCGACTCATTTGTAAAGGGCAAACTTTTTCTCGATGGTTTACAAGAGCACGCCAACCCCTTGTGCAAAAACCATTAGCCACCGATGCAGAATTGGTCCGATTTAAAAGGTTTCATTTGTTTCACGGAAATTGAATGATTTGAAAAATAGAAAATATTTATATCTAGACATTGTTAAGTACAATAAGCACTGCTGAACTCTACCTCATCCATCCCTAATTGACCCTTTCTTTTCCATCCGTTTTGACGTCGGTCCGATGGTGTAGCAAATCAGCTTTCTCATACTAGACTAAAGGTTCGTGCCCCCTCTCGATTCCGCTCGGAGGAGGCTGGGCCATCTGCATCGGGACTGGACAATGCACCTGGGAATATACTTCCTCGCGACATGACTTGGCCACGAGAGATTGCGTCGAGTATAAATGGAAGCCAGGACCATCTATCAATGTTGAGGAAACGATGAGCTCAAAGGAGCACTTTAATCAACCGGCTTTGGAGGTTTTGCCTTGGCGAGCTTGCTCTTCAGGTATATACCTCAGAAGTCACATCCAGACAACAAGAAAGTGCCAAAAAGGCCGACACTTTGTTTGGCTTCTGATCAACTGGAGCTGTATGCAGGACCCAAGAAGAGAGGGATCTGAGATGAATTGTGAGTTAGTCGCAAGACCGATGCCTTGGTCTCTGGTGACATTGCTCTTGCTGGATTTCGGGCTATTTCGTGCTTCCAGAGCAGCCCATAAGGAGACCCTCCCATTTACACATTGTTAAAATATGTCTCAAGTTTAAGCCCGTGAATGAAATTTCATTCAAGATAAATTAAAGGAAATATATGAAAGCTGAATATTTGTGGACGTGCACAAGATTTCTTATTTGGCATTGGAGCGCCAAAGTGAATATTTGGACCATAAGTTGCAGTTTTGATAAGCCAAATAAAAGTCCAGGATTTGTAGATTATGGAAATCAAATTCCGTATGTATTGTTCGTTCAAGATTACAGAAAAATAGGAAAGTCCAAGTTGGACTTGTTGACCGAAGTGTCCAAAGTTTCCTATTCCGAGTTGAAGTTGGCCGTGCCATGCATATTATATTGTATATATATGTTCTTTTTGCTGTAAGAGCATGCGGTTGCCAGAGCGTTGTTGATGCAAGCAAAGCAACGTGGTCTTCGTGCCACGTGAAGATCTCTTGAAGCGCCGTTTTTAAGCGAGTGCTTGGCGTGGGTTTCTTTGTTAATTTTTCATTCATGCAATTACATCTGAGAAGAATTAGTGTTTATAGCCGATTAAATCTTGAGGTAAGATTTGTGTGTAATTTCTTTGTGAAATTAAGAGATTATTTTTTGAGAAATTTCAAGCTAAATACCGTGTGTGTTATTGGGTGAAATTAGGGCTTGGGAAATACCGAGTGAGTGTGTGAGTGACTCGAGTGTGTAATCTCCTTATATTGCTTACTACTCTCCACGTGGATATAAGTCTCTACGACTGAATCACGTAATATATTTTCTTCTTTTGTCTATTTTAATGTTCGATGACTCGCTTTAGGCAACACAGATTGTGGGTGCTGTCGTCTGCAACCCTTGCTTCAATCAAGGCTTCTCTAGGACTAGCCACTTCGTTTCAGGTCCAAAACTGGCCATCCTAGCACAAACAAAAGAGACGGTCATTGCCGACTTTTCTATGGTCCTCTTGAGTTTTCTGTGTCAGTCGCAATTTGCCGTAAAGCATATTCAACTTGTGTGCAATATAGCAGGTGCGTCTGAAAAGAAATATCAGCAGGGGCAACACACGCAGGTGCAATTTCAACTCTTCCAAAGATGTCCCCTTGACTGATTATATCATTCACGTAACAATTTCTCCTCCTACTTTCTCCATCACCCTTTTCTTATCAAAAACAAAATTCCTCCTGATCACTCTACTTCCTTTGGATTTTTGGGAGTTTGGTAGAATTCCATGTGTTGTGTGTACATTGCAGAGTAATAATTGGCCTATGGTTAGAGCGGTTTCTGTTCAAAATGTACTAAGAACCATGGTCGATTGCGAACAGGGACAATGTTGTGTTTGACGCGATATTCGTGAGTCTCAAACTCATTGTACATAGCCCGCCTTTCGATTGGATTAGAGAGCTACACTTAATATGGCATATGAATGCTGTGATATTTGTTGAAATGATGGGGAAAATTTTTTCTCCTTGTATGAAACATCCATGGAAAACGGTGAATTACCACAAACTTTTGTTTTCTCTATCTGGTGAAAGCCACATATATTGACCATGTGATTGACTAATCTTAAAGTTTTGACTTGTGTGTCATGAAACATGTGACACAGGATCGATTCCACACCACAAAATGGAAGCAAGTTCTTGTAATCTCATAAGCGGGTAAAACTCATTTTAGGGGTGAGCAGTGATTCTGATTCAAGGTGGGAACGAAACAAGTTCAGTAATCTCATAAGCAAGTAACTCATTTTAGGGGCGAGCAATGATTCTAATTTAAGGTGGGAACCAACCATAGCCTTGTTGTAAGATTAACCCGTTCAATTCTCATTCTTAGATTTTCTGGAATCGGTCCCTTCAGGAGTTTCTTTCTTTTTTTCCTTGTCCTTCCCACCTTCACAAGTTGAATTACATTTTTCCAATTCCTCAAAACAATACCAAGAACGCCAATAGAATTTAGAAATTCTAGATTGAGCGAACAATGGATATCATAGCATAAAAAAACTTGGAATCCAAGACTCTAAACTCCAATGAGAGCAATATTGGGTGGTCTTGGCCTTTTCTTATTCCAAAAGCTAACTCATAGGGTGAGACTTTCTCTCACACTTACAAACCGACCACCGGCTTCTTTCACAACCGATATGGGACAATCTCCAACAATCTCCCCCTCATACATTGAGTTATGGACTAGAGCCGCAACAACCCACAACTCGTCTATGTGACTGTTAGGTCCATACTTGTTGGCAACTTGGACTCTGATATTGGTATTGGGTGGTCTTGGACCTTTCTCACCCCAAAAGCTAGCTTAAAGGGTAAGGCTTTTCGTTATACTTATAAACCGACTACTAGCTTATTCCACAATTAATGTGAGGTAAACTCCAACAATCTTCCCCTTATATATTGGGCTCTAGGTCGGAGCCGCAACAACCCGCATCCCTCAAGTGATTATTGGGCCCAGACTTGTGATGACTTGGGTTTTGATACCAGTGTTGGATAGTTCCAAGCCTCTCTCACTCCAAAAGCTAACTTAAAGGCAAGGCTTTCTCTCAAACTTATAAAATAACTACTAGCTCCTTCGTCCAAAAATCTTTCTCACAAATATCGGGCCCTAGGTTGGAGTTATAACAACCTATAATTCTTTCATGTGACCATTGGATCCAAACTTATTAGCAACCCAAATTCTAATACTAGTGTTGGGTGGTCTTGAGCTTCTCTCAGTGCAAAAGTGAACGCAAATGGTGAAATTATCCCTCACATTTATAAAATGTTCACCAGCTCCTTCCACAATTGATGTTTCACTTTATACATTGGTCCAAGGGACGAATTAGGAATAACCCGAGTTCAAATTTGTTGACTTTGATATTAGTGTTAGGTGGTCTTGAGCTTCTCTCACCTCGCGATGACCCATCAAGCAAGCCCCAAGCTTGACCTAGTTCTTGGACTTAGACTGCCGCACCTAACAATCTCAGTTTCTCTCGGAGCTCCTCATCAACATTGGATGTGAAAATGAAGACAAACTTGAAGAGGTATGAGATGATGAGATGACAAAAGTGAAGAATCACAACGGGGAGGAGAGTAAATCAAAGGATGGAGGCAAAATCGGAGATTCAAAGGGGACGTGTAGAGTTTCATGGTTGCTACGAGGAAAAATTTGAGGGAAGAGAGTCAATGTGTGAGGAGAAAAGAGGAAGTTCTTCGTGATTCGGCTTGGTTCAGGTGGCCGACCCAATGATACCAGGCTTTTTCTATGCATTACCTCAAACATGAAAGAAAACCAACTCGAAAATATCCAAACTTTTCAAGCCGGGTCAAGTGTTCGGCTCTTCCATTCCCTTTGATTCGGTTCGCAGTTCTGACTTTGGAATTGGATCATCTGGATTATGTCCGCCGCAAGGGTACAATTTCTATTGCTTTTTTAAGTTTCGTCCCAATCATTGCACCTCCTCTGGATGTGTGTGAAAATTTGTAGCGTGTGAAATTTGTCAATCATATTTAAAAAGAAAAACATTATACTCTCCCGTCCTTCAATTTCAGTTCAGCAATTGTTGTCACTGTTGGAAGGTTTTCTTACATTTATAAGCCGATACAACTTCATCATTTAGATCGATATGAAGACATCTTTTTCTCTACCTTAGTGCTTAGGATGGTGACAGCTTGCCAAGTACAGAAAAGCGTTAATGCAAATGCATGCGTTAATGTGCATCGCCGAAAACGAAACTTTCTTCGTTGTTGGGATGGAGATTACTTCGAGGATCAACGAAATCTGTGAGCAAAAACAATAAAACCAAGGCACATGCCGAAGCACATCTAGAATTTTTACCTTTTCCGCCCCGAAACAGCCATTCTGTTTATCTGTTCCGATGTCAGGGCGGATGGCATAGCGGGGTCAGATTTCACACACTGGAGTGAATCCGTGCCCCTCTCGATTTGCTGCGGAGAAGGGTGGGCCATCTGTGTCCTGACTAGATGGTTCGGGACGGTCGAGCTTCTTCGGACCTTCTTTTCCAATGTTGAGGAAACGATGAGTTCAAAGGAGCGAATCAATCAGACCGGCTTTGTAGGCTTTGCCCTATGTGAGCTTTGTTCTTCATGGATACCTCAAAGTCACGACCAGACAGCAACAAAGAGCCAAGCAGGCAAAAACCCTCTTTGTCTAGATTTGTCACGAGGTCATCAGGAGCTCTATATATAGGACCCAAGAAATGAACTGAAAGCAGGTCGCAGTGCCGATGCCTTGGTCGCTGATTGATCTTGCTCGGTTTCGGGCTATTTCACAATACTGGGGCCGCCTCCCAGGAGGACCTCCCGTCTGCACGGGTTGTTGGCACTGTCCTGTGTGCCCCATGCTTCAATCGAGGGTTCTCTAGGAGTAGCCACTTCATTTCAGGTCCAAAAATGGTCATCCTAGCACAAAAAAAAAAGAGAGTCATTGCAAGCTCTTTTGTGGTCCTCGGAGTTTCGTGCATCAGTTGCAATTTGTCTTAACAACAAATTCAACTCTTGTGTCCATATATGCAGGTGCATCAGTTCTGGTAGAATGCGCAAAATTGGGTTTCCGAAAAGAGGTGACAACGGGTAAGGGTGGCAAGTTCGAGGTCCATCTGCCTCCTTCGACGAGTGAGGATGCCGAGGTAATGCGGGGATGCATGGTGAAGCTGATCAGAAGCAGCAATCCAGCTTGTGATATTGATGCGGTGTCATCACGAGCTTCACTTCGTCTCAAATTGAATCGGCGAGGAGCTCAAGTACTCTCCGTAGGAGTTCTTGCCTTCACGCCCCGGGAACAACCGAGTTCGTGCACCCGAAAACCGACCCGGAGAGGTTGCATAGAGTCCGGTTCCAGGAAAGGCTCAGTAAATCCGGAATCAGCTCGACGCACTTCTAAAACATCCGACTATCCACCACGAGCCATCACTGTTTCAGAGCCAGCGACGGCTCCTGTTACTTCGCCACCAGTGCCGGGGTGGACAACGCTGCCGCTCTATTTCCATCTCCCTCTCCCTCTCCCTCTATTACCGCCTCTCCAGCCATTGCCACCATTTCATTTCCCACCACTACCGGAAGTTACTCCGCCGCCACCATCGACCTTTATCCCGTTCCCTCCATTGCTGCAGCCACCAACTCCTTCGCCATCACCTTCGTTCCATATCCCCCTTACCACATTGCCACCTCACCCGCCAGTACTGCTATTTCCCTTTGCCACCACTCCTAGGATTCACGCCACCACCGCCTATCCTGCCGTTGCCACCATTTCGCTACCCACCAACACCGGCAGTTGCTCCGCCGCCACCATCGATCTCTTTCCCATTCCCCCCATTGCCGCAGCCACCGATTCCTTCGCCCTCATCACGACCAGCATCCCCTTCCCTGCCCCCTTTTTTCCCTTTCCCCCTCCCCCAATCACCACAACCACCCACGCCGCCGTTTCCCTTGCCACCATTCCCGGGATCCATGCCGTCGCCGCCTACTCCGTCCCCTTAACTATACAATTCACATAGTTAACATTTCTTATCCTTCCTTTTCCATCACCTTCTTCTTTTCAAAAATAAATTACTCCTAATAACTCTGTACTTCCGTTGGATTTATGGGAGCTTGGGACATTACAGAACGTGGTCCGTTGTAGCCTGTTCATGAGATGGCAGAATGCCATCTGCTGGATGTATGTTGCAGAGGAACGATTGGCCTATGCTTACGGAGGTTTTTGTTCAAAAGGTATTGACAATCCTAAGCAATTGCAAAGTCGATGTCCATTGATTTTTGCTTTCTCTAAGTGGGTAAAAACTATATCGATTAACCCTACGAGACTGGCTAGTTTTAAAGTTCGAACTTCGTGAGTTAAAAGCACACGACACGGCTTCAGTCAGATTGCAAAGTGCAAACAAGCTCGTATGATTCCATATGTAGGGCCGCTCAATCTAGGGATGAACAAGGGTCTTGGTTCCACTTGGGAATGGGCCGCAACTGGTTTTAGGGTAAGATTAGTTCAGTTCCGGACTTCGGGTTTTCTAGACCCTGTTCTCTTCGATTTAGTTCATAATTCTAGCTCTAGAATCAGATAATGCTCACCTTCAAACTCGATCGGGCTTAGGCCTAAGTATTATGTGATCTATAAAATTAGTGTCATATTTCAAAAAGATCAAAGTTGACCTATTTTAGGGCTTTGCTGGTAAAAAAGTAAAGGGATAAGTATATTGGAAGTCTTAAAATTTATTATGAAATTGTGATAAGTTTTAAAATTTGTCATAAAAGTGCAATTTTGGGCTTTAAAACTTTTAAAATGTGTAATCAAATTTTAAAACTTATCATGAAAGCGCATTTGGATCCTAAAACTTTCAAAGTTTCCAATTAATGGAATCATTTGTTTAGATCAATTTAACAAGCTTTAAAACATGATTTACTTTTTGAAAGTTGTAGGACTCAATTATAATTTTATGACAAATTTTAAGATTTCATTATACTTTTTTGGAAAAATTTAGAATTTAATTACATTTTCATGATAAGTTTTAAAATTTTCAAGGTGTATATCCGAAAAAGCGAACTATATCGTTGACGACCCCCCCAAGAGGGTGGTGTAGCTTGCAATGAATTTTCTCTATTTAGCTTCAAAGCATTGTGCGTAGGTAGTTGCATCAGTTGGGCCTGAATGGGCTTGACTGAGTGGGCTAAGAATGAGAATTTTCAATATGAAAAATTATTACCCATTGCGAAAATTAGTTTTGCGTAAAGAAAATTACTCATATTTTTACCACGTGCTAATCTATACAAAGTTACCAACCAAAAAAAAAAAATCTAGACAAAGTTACCACTCACGTGTGAAGGTTACTAATTGTGGAATTATAGAGATGCAATCGAGTTGAGTCAACACGGATCAAAGCTCGAGCTCGACTTGAGTTTAATGATCAGGGCTTGCTATACGATTTGAGCTTGCTTGGTTTTTTCACATTAAAGCCCGACTTGAATAAGCTTCAACAAATTTGACCTTGGCTTGGATTCGATTTGGCTTGATTCGATTAATTTATAAATTTTAGTCAAGCCTTGAATTGTATTTGAACTTGACACCATGCTTGAGCTCGAACTATGAAAGTACATTATAATTGAAAATTTATAAGCCCATGTACTCATCTAATATTGCAAAAACATGTATGAAATGCAATTATTGGACGAGGCTCGTGAGCTACATGAGTTATGTATTTTGAAATTTAAATTCAACTCAATATAAATCCTTGCATTACTCGAACTCTACTTTAATTTGGGAATAATTGAGTGCATTTAAGTTGCTCGAGAGTCGAACTTAAGTAACTCGACTCACTTTAACACCTATTGGAACATGGAACATTTTACTAATTACTAAACACCCAAAACTTTTTTTTTTTTGGGTCGAAAACAAAGTCATTCATATTCATGAGTACCATGAGAACAAAACGTAAGTGTTTTTGAACAAAATATATTCCAAAAAGGCCCCGATGGGTTATTAATTTAATTAGGAGAAAGTGACTTTTGACGATGGATTTTGACGACCCAATCTCCCAGTGACTTGACATATTGAAAGAAGCTACAAAGATCAATCTCCCAATGACTTGACATATTGAAAGAACCTACAAAGATGGTTGGTGACTAGTGCATTGCTAAACTCCACTAATACTTTTATACACCCCAGCCCAATTTAAAGTCATGAATTTTCTATTATAGGTAAATATTTTCTTTGTTTTTAAGTTGGAAGTCACTTTTTCTTGAAAAAGCTAGATAAAAAGTTCACCATAAGTTTCACGATTTCAATACGAAAAGTCGCTTGGGAGCAGCTAAAAATTCACGTGGTATAACCATCGATACACCGATTCTTATTTTTTATATATGAAAAACTTTGCAATTGAATGGAGGAAGTCGCTCATCACTTGCAGTAGAAAGATGTCACGTTGCTAGTTACAGTAGAGCTGAAGTGACAATCGAAATTGAGCCATCATGGCGGCTCGCCCACTCGAGACGAAAAAGTTGTAGTCGTTTTTCCACGATGACTTGTTCAGGAAGGCAAAATATTTCTCCACCTCGTACTCTCCCCCAAGGTCCGACCGACACGTCGGCTCGTCGTACTCCCCCTAACTGATTGGGATTAGCGTCGAAGGAGCTTTGCCGGAAGCTTCATGCACATTCTCCAACTACCGTCTCTAGACTTTAGTGTATTATCTAATATTGAGAATCAAAAATACTTCTGTCAAAATGAATAATAAATTTATTTCTTAACTTGATCCAACTCGATTTGACTATTAAAGGAGTCGAATCAAAAGAATCAAGCTTTCTTCGTTACAAGAAAAGGGTTTTGATGCTTTCCTCCCAAAAAAGTGACAAGACATTTATTAATTCATCGCTTCCTCATCCTCCTTCCCTCTTTTAATTATTCCAATATATAACCATAATCGTATGTATTTAAGAAATATATGCTACTTCAATATAAGGACCCAATTTAAAATTCCTCTAATATCAACCAGCAAATAAGAGCTAAAATATTTTATTATTCATGTCACGTAATATCTCCCATGGTATTTATAAGAATTCTCATCCCTTTATATTAATAAAATCACATCGCACTTTAGTAATATCCACTTTAAGAGTAGCTTATATAGCTTCTACAACTCTAACAAGTAACGAGCTAATCAAGGCTAATATTCTTTTCTCTTTCTTGGCCCCTTTATCGAAGAATTTTGGACAGGAAAAAGTAGCAAAGGAATCTCTTTTCTTTCCCTCCCTCGCTTGGTAAGCAAGCCAAAAAAGTACCATAAGGCAAAAGGCAAGAAAGAAGACCAAAACATACTCATTCCCCTTTTCCCACCACGTCCTCGTGTTTTTCCTCCGCCTTAAAAACTCCTTAAAAACCAAACTCCCCCCCAATCTCCTTCCATTCCCTTCCCTTCCCTTCCCTTCCCTTTCATTCCAGCCCACCTCTTCTCCGAACTTCCCTACACTTCTCCACTCGAAAACCAGACCTTGCGCCCGCACAGCCCGCGAGCCAGCGAGCGAGCGAGAGAGACAGAGAGATTCTCTCGCGCCTCTTCGCGGCTGTTCGGATACGAATCAGCCGTGTCGCTTCCGCGGAGTGGACGGGAGGATCCCCGATCGCCGATCGGCGTCGGCGTCGGCGGCCGCTATGGAGCCGGAACCTTCTCCGTCGCAGCGGCCGGAGGAGCCGGAGGAGCAGGAGGAGCAGGAGGAGCAGCCGCAAGCGCATCCGAAGCGCCAGCACGTGGCGAAGTTCCTCGAGTCGCTCTCCGACGGCGGCGGCGGCGGCGGCGGCGGCCGGGCCGATCTCCTGCTCAGGCTCCGCTCCGGCGCCTCGGCCAGGGCGGGGCTCGAGGTCCTGTATTCGGTCCTCAGGCGCGGGGTGGAGCCGATCGGAGGTGATCGGGGCCCGAGGCTCCGTTCCTGGACCGATTCGCAGGTTCAGGCTGTCTTCTCCGTCGCCTCTGCCGTCGCCTTCGCTTCTCGATCTCTGTCAGGTGACTTTGGGCCTCTGGCTTTTGCTTATTGTCTCTCTCTCTCTTCTTCGTTTCTTGTTTCGGGATGTGGAGGTTGTGTTCTTGTCGAGACGGAGGCTTTGGGCGCTGATGTGTCGGGTGCGTCTTTCGATAGCGATTAGTGACGGGAAGGGCCTGGTTGTTGGCGTGGAGTTTTCTGGAGCGGTTTAAGTAGTTCTAATGAGCTGACCAATGATGAAGTGCTTCTTCTGTTGTTGGGAGTAGTCACTTGGGATAATGGGTTTTGTAGGATTATGTTTTATGCGGTGCTTCTTTTAAGTTCGTTGAATTGAAGCATCGATGGAATTATGATTGCTGATGTAGAGTTTGAATGTTGTGATGTTTTACCTTGATCAGTGGATCATTTGGAGCCAGCTATTGTTGCCGTGGTGCAGCAGTCACTCGAGTTTGCTGTTTGTTATTTGGAGAATTCAGATATTGAGAGGGAGGAAAGTTTGCAGGTAACGCGGCTTATTCTCATCGCCACTACTGATTGTCTGTCACTCTCACTTCTCTATCTATTTGGGGCACATTTTGGGATATTGAGTCAATGCAATATGTTGTGTATGCATCCAGATATGAAGTTTAAGTAACTATCTGTCTGTCTTTGTATTTTTCTTTCTGCTAATGCTGGCTAATGAATTGATAGATAGATTGCAATGTTATATAAGAATCACTGGTTGAACTCCAATCCCTGTAGTTGAAACAGACTTCGAAACAGACTGAATTGTCATTGTAGTAGTTTTGTAGTTTGTTGGGACATCTAAGCTTAGAAATTGGCCTTGTCTTGAGGTATTTTTGTTTGCATTTATGTTATGCCTTAGAGTTGAACGGAGAAAAGATTAGCTGATTAGTGTAAAGTTGTTAAATTATTTCGTCACGAGTCAAGACTGTTCCACTTCTTCTGAATTAACCGCATGAGAAGTCAATAGAAAGCTTTGACGTTGGGTAATTCAGGCTATCACTTTTGCCTTCTGTTCTATATGAGTTTGCATGTTGTTTAGCAATGTGGAGGAGAATACTTCTTTGTTGAAATATTTGTGCACTTTTAAGAGTTGACAATGTTGCTGTAGTTTCATCTGTGGGAAGCATGTTAGAATTTCATAAACAGTGCTTCATATGATGGGAATGATGTTCTTAGTTCAAATTGAGACATCTGACAACCCGCTATAGTCGCTTAGATATCAGATCCTTCCATACTTTTAAAGATTGGTTGTTGGTGTCATATATGACAGATTAAAGTACACCTAGCTTGAAAATTATACAGTACAGTAGAGAGGAGGAGATTCTCTTCTAGGAGATTATCCTTGTGAGATCATCCTTAGATCACTTAGTTCGTGATTAAACATGTAATTTGTTTGGTGGAATATCACAATTAGGTTGACTTGTGACATCTCTTCCTTTCTTGTTTCATTATCATGAACCACATTTATTCTGCTGATTTATTTATAGCTAGTAAATTCTTCCATTTTTGTAATACATTGAATTAATGAAAGTTGGCAGAATTGGACATACTGGTGAATGCGATGTCACCAGTAAGTGGATTAGTTCCTTTAGTTGTCAATATCTTTGAAAAAAAGTTCCTTTAGTTGTCAAAGGATGGAAGGCCTGAGGATGGGTACTGTGGCACTTATCCAATTCAGCCTAAAGTAAAACAGGAAATTTCTTCTCTTTCTTGTTCCATATATAGTATATTATCCATTCCTTCTGTGCAATGGCTTGGAGAATTCTCATTCAATCAGTTGAGCGTTCTGCTTTGGATAGATGCATGTTAGAAGGGTGTGGGTAAAGGAGAGAGTTGTGAAAATTTCCTCTCGCTTTGCTTATAGCATTAAAATTTTTCGTATTGTGGTCTCATAGCTATTTGTTTGCCAGAATATTGCATTACAGCTGTTGGAGATAGCGCTGATTGATGGCACAGATAAGATATCTGAAGTTTCTCAACCTTTTACGGATGATGACACTGTCAACTTCTTGTTCGCGGTTGCTGATAATTCAGCTGATATGGAACTACATAAGCATGTTGGATGCAGCCGTCAAGGTATGCTTTGTCAAAACATTAGTGCACTGGAGTTTGATAATCATGAGAATTATTTCACTCATAATATCATCTATGTGGTGGTAGTAAGATTACTAACTGAAGCAATGTTCTTTACGTGTTGATTGGGAAGGTTGCTGCTCAGAAGAGAAATCGGTGGACCATTTTCTGATGTCATTATCTCCTGAATTCCTTCAATCTGATCGACAGATCTTAAGATCAACCTCACCTACTTTTCCCCGAAGTGTGAACAAATTGAATTTGCTGTCTCATCATTGGGCTGTTGCTCACATTCAAAGTACTAAACGGCTTATCTTGCTTTCTAAAAAATTGGTTGAACTTCCGTATGATGAAAAGACAGCAGGTAGCAGCTTTCGCAGAAGAATTTCCTTCAGTTTGAAGATTTTGAAGTTACTTGGACATTTGGCACAGGATGTCCCGTACATTGACTTTGATTCGGCACTGTTGGAGGCATGTGCTTCCTATGCTGATATATTACCTAGCTTGTTTAAGCTGAAGTTTGACTTCGTTAGTAGTTGTAATGTCATCGAGGGTACTTTTGAGAACCTCATCCTGTCGCTGTTGGAGGAGTTTCTTCATCTTCTCCAAATTATCTTTAGCGAGGATAGTACTTTCAGAAACATACAGGCATCCATAGTGGCTTCTGTATTGGATGATCTAGCATCTACTGAATGGAAATACAGCAAATCTGCTATGAATATAAAGCCTCCTGTAGCTTACTTCCCTCGAACTGTTGTTTACATGCTAAAGCTCATCAATGATATCAATGGCGAAACATACCAGCCTTTTGGTTGCAAGTGGCCTAGGGAAGAATATGCAGCTGATTCCATTTCATGTAGTGTTCATGCTGGGAAGATACCTTTGCTCAGGAGGCTCACGGTTGAGGAACGGCTGAAATTAATATTTCCTCCATCTGGTCAGTGGCTGGACGGTTTGATTCATCTTATCTATTTCCTGTATTCTGAAGGAGCAAAACTAGGGCCCAAAATGGAAAGGTCATTCTCCAGTTGCACAAAAGTTAGTGTTACCTCTGAAGCAGAAAATGCTGTTAACCATGACGATGAAGCCCTCTTTGGCGACCTTTTCTCTGAGGGTGGTCGCTCTATTTGTTCGACTGAGGGATATGATCAGCTACCTGCTTCCAATAGTGCCGGTTCCAGCATCTGCAATATGCCTCTTCAAGCGGCTTCTGAGCTGTTAAATTTTCTCAAAGTTTCAATTTTTTCTCCCAAGTGTCAATTTTCTGTTTTTGAGGAAGCCTGCAGAAAGCTCAATTGTGAACATATTGACATCTTTCTCTCCATTCTTAACTCCCACTTCTCTATTTCAGAAGATAAGGGTCCTGAAGGCTCTGGCATTTCTCAAGAAGATAGAAAGATAGGACAGGTTGGGGAACTTTGCTTTACTCTCCTGCAGAACCTTCTGATTGGTCGTGCTCTGTCTGATTCCTTAGAAGTTTACCTTGTTGAGCAAATTTTGAAAGTTGAAAATGGTATGTTTGTTTACAATGGTTGGACGTTGACTTTGCTGGCCAATGCACTTCTCAGTAGGATGGGTTTGTCTGGTAGTCATTTGAGGAACAAGATTTACAAGGATTTTGTTGCTTACATTGTCGAGAAGACAGAAAGTATTCACACAAATTGTCCTGGTCTAAGGGAAATCCTTGGAAGTCTTCCATCTACATTTCATCTTGAGATTCTTCTTATGACATTCCATTTATCGACCAAAGAAGAGAAGTCAGCTTTGGCCACATTGCTTATCACATCACTTAAAGACATAAGTGCTTCAACCACGGGTTATTCCAGCAGGCAGTTATCATGTTGGGCTGTAGTAATTTCTAGGTTGATTCTTCTTGTACGTCATATGATCTTCCATCCACATGCCTTTCCCCCAATGCTGCTGTTAGATCTGAAATCAAAGTTGAGGGATCTTCCAACTGCTGGGTTACGTCCATCAGATGATGTAAATGATTCTTGGGTATCAGGTGCTTTGAAGAGTGTGATGTTTTCAGGGGTTGAGGAAGAGCCTTCCATGAGCATCTTGATCAACCATATGGTCGATACGGTGATGCTTCCTTCTTTTTCTAAAGATGATTTGTCTGTTGACTGCTTGTGGATGAGTTGGAGTGAAATTTTTGAATTGTTCTCTTGGATATTGGGGCTGTGGAAGGATAAGAAAGCTGCATCAGTTGAAGATGTGGTCATTGAGAGATACATATTCTTTCTTTGCTGGGATTTGCCTACCAGGAATTCTGTGCTGGACCATCTACAACCTCTGTGGAGTAACACAGAAGATCTGGACATATGCGATATGGGAATCTTCTTTCGGTTCAGTCATTTACTTTTGGGCCGCTGTGATGCCATTGTTAAGGATATGAAGTTCCCTAATGTTGTCTCACGTGTGTTGGAGCAATTGCTTGGTTTACCCTTCCCAGATAAGTGTACTGAGATAGACTGGAATTTCTTGAGAGGTGGAATGTGGTTGTCGCTGATGCTATCCATACTCATTAGCGGACTTCTCAGACATGGCATACTTGACGGAGTATCTGGCGTGGGTCCACTCTTGACAGATGGCATGTATGAAGGAACTGATTTTGTCACTGCTGCAGAAGTGCTGATTAGCCATATGGCTGAGGCTGGCCAATTGCTGCCGCTGATGAGGATGTTGTCTTCGTTGTTAGATAGATACATACGTACTCTTCAGAATGCTTTCATTTCTGCCCTAGGTAATGGCCAAGACTGGGACGGCTCATTTTCATCCCTTCTGCTTCTTGTACATTCTGGTTTTGATAAGCAAATGCAGGATGAGATCCTCGTCAAGAGTGGAGTTAATTCAAGCAGGCTAGACTATGTACTTGAGCTGTTAACAAAGATAGATGCAGTTGTTGATAGAAGTTCTCCAGGGATTTGTTCAAAGGTCCTGTGGGAATTCATGTTGCATGGGTTTCCTTCCCTTCTTTCTACCTCTGGTGCAGTCTTGCTTTCTTGTGTTCTGAACATTAGACGAATTATCTTTGCTCTGGATGGGTTGCTCAGAGTAAAAGATGGACATGGAACTATCCACCTAGAAAACGAAACAGTTCATCATATTCTTGATTCAGTTATGATCATTAACTTTAACCGGATCTTTGACAGGCTTCATGGGAAATGTGAAGCTATTTGCAACAGCTTGACTGTAGGGGTGAACGTGGTTGACCATTCAAGCCTATATATGATCAGGCAAGTGGAAGAGTTTCTGAGTGATATTAGCAAGAGTGTAGTGGGAGACAGCAGCGTCCTTGAACGGGTAATTGACAGATTTGTTGACCTCTTGGATCTCATGAGGAAAGACCCTGGGAAATCTTCTACTTTGAAGCTTTATCTTGGTATGGAGGTTGTGACAGCAGAGACTGAGCCTCATCGATTGCCACATGGTGATATGATGATTTTGATCAATGCATTGGATTACTGCTACTCTGAATCTGTGAATGTGAAAGTTTTGAATTTCGTAATTGATGTCTTGTCGGGAGAGCTCTGCTCTGATCTCTTCAAACAAAAACTACAGCAGAAGTTCCTTCTTATGGATTTACCAAGCCTGTCTAAATGGCTGGAGAAAAGGCTTTTGGGTTGTATGACAGAAGTGGCTGATGGTGTCCATAACGCAAAAGAAAGTTCCGGCTCTCTTAGAGATTCAACCATGAATTTCATCATCTGTCTTACATCCTTCTCAGCCGAATCATTATGTAGGGATCTGCATGACCATTTCTTTAAAGCCCTGCTGGCATCACTTGATGCTGCATTTTTGGTATTTGATATTCATGTAGCAAGATCCTACTATCAATTTGTTATTCAATTTGCAAGAGATGATTCTTCAGTTAAGTTGCTTTTGGAGAAGACCATACTGCTGATGGAGAAGCTACCTAGAGAGAGTCATCTGATTTCAGGGCTCAAGTTTGTTATTGGCTTCCTTGCAACTGTCTTGAAAGATTGCGGGACCTATAAGGCCACACTAGATAAGTCGTCTGGAAAGTCTGCTGGAGCTAGTCTTAATGTGGGTAATGTAGCTGCTAAGCAGGTAGGATCAAGGAGAAATTCTGATGCGTTATTGCTGGGTGGCCAAGAAAGTGGATCCTCAACATTTGAATGTGATGCAACCTCTGTGGATGAGGATGAGGATGATGGAACATCTGATGGTGAGGTGGGCAGCATGGATAAGGATGAGGAAGAGGACAGTAACAGTGAGAAGGTACTCGCTTCTAAAGTTTGTACTTTCACATCCAGTGGCAACAATTTCATGGAACAACATTGGTACTTCTGCTATACTTGTGATCTGACAGTTCAAAAGGGCTGTTGTTCTGTATGTGCAAAAGTTTGTCACCGTGGTCATCGTGTTGTATATTCTCGCTTAAGTCGTTTTTTTTGCGACTGTGGAGCTGGTGGAGTCATAGGTAGCAATTGTCAGTGCTTAAAACCTCGGAAATTCACTGGTAGCAGCAACGGACCAGTTAGTCGCTCGAGTAATCTGCAGTCGTTTTTACCCATGTCAGGAGATGGAAATCAGATGCCAGATAGCGATACGGACCTTGATGAAGTTCTCAGTGTGGAGGCAGATAATTCACTCAGCTTATCTATTCCAAGAGACATCCGTGATTCGATTCCTCGGGTTCTTAAAGAACTTGATGTTGAGGCTAGGGTCCTTGAGATTTGCACTTCATTACTGCCATGTATAGTTAGCAAAAGAGACTCTAATGTTTCAAAAGAAAAGAAAATTGTTATTGGAGAAGACAAGGTGATATCTTATGGGGTTGATCTCTTGCATTTGAGGAAAGCATATAAAAGTGGTTCGCTGGATCTAAAGATAAAGGCAGAATACTCAAACACGAAGGAGCTTAAATCCCATCTATCTAGTGGTTCTCTTGTCAAGTCTTTGCTGAGTGTCAATGTTCGGGGTCGACTTGCTGTTGGTGAGGGGGATAAGGTTGCTATATTTGACGTTGGGCAGCTAATTGGGCAAGCCACTATTGCTCCAGTTACAGCTGACAAGTCCAATGTGAAGCCTCTATCAAAGAATGTCATTCGCTTTGAAATAGTACAGCTTGCTTTTAACCCTTCAGCTGAGAACTATCTCGCTGTGGCAGGCTATGAAGATTGCCAGGTCCTCACTATGAATTCTCGTGGAGAAGTCACTGATCGTCTTGCCATAGAACTTGCTCTTCAAGGTTCTTATATTAGGCGAGTAGAGTGGGTACCAGGCTCACAAGTTCAGCTACTGGTGGTTACCAACAGATTTGTCAAAATATATGATCTCTCCCAGGATAACTTTAGTCCCATTCATTACTTCATGCTGCCTGATGACACAATCATGGATGCAGCACTTTTTGTGACTTCCCATAGAAAGATGTTTCTTCTTGTACTTTCAGAAAAGGGACATGTATTCAGGTTAGAATTATCTGGAGAAGGCAATGTTGGCGCAAAGCCGTTGAAAGAAATTATTCGGATACAGGATAAAGAGATTCATGCTAAGGGCTCATCTTTATACTTTTCATCCACTCACAAGTTGCTCTTTTTATCCTACCAGGATGGGACCACCTTGGTATGCCAATTAAGTGCTGATGCTACGTCACTAATTGAGGTATCTTCTGTGTATGAAGAAGAACAGGATGGGAAGCTCCGCTCTGCTGGGCTACATCACTGGAAAGAGTTACTGGTTGGGAGTGGATTGTTTGCATGCATCTCAAGTGTGAAATCCAATTGTGGACTTGCTGTATCTTTTGGTGCACATGAGTTAACTGCTCAGACAATTCGTCATGCTTTGGGTTCATCTGCACCTTTAGTTGGCATTACTGCTTACAGGCCTCTGTCCAAAGACAAGATCCACTGTCTTGCATTACATGATGATGGCAGTCTTCAGATATACAGCTATGCTTCTGCAGGAGCTGATCTCAGTGCAAATGCTGCATCTGAGAAAGTGAAGAAGCTGGGTTATGGCATTCTCAGCAATAGAATTTATGCAGGGACAAACCCGGAATTTCCGCTTGATTTTTTTGAGAAAACATTCTGCATCACAGCTGATGTTAGACTGGGTGGGGATGCTATACGAAACACTGATTCTGATGGAGCCAGGCAGAGCTTGGCGTCTGAGGATGGGTTTCTGGAGAGCCCAAGCCCTTCTGGATTTAAGGTACTTTCTGAGAGCTTATATACTGTAATTTCTACGTGTTGGTGTTTGTTCTCTCTCTCTCTCTCTCTCTCTCTCTCTCTCTATCTCTCTGCACGCTTGTCTTGTTTGCTATTATAACTTATCATGTCTAGAAGTGTTAAAGATGACAATACGATCTTTATAAAACATTGAGCTAAATATTGCATGTTAAACTGGTGAAAGCTATGTATTCAGTTGTAAATTTATAGATGCAGTTATATCCTTTTTTGTTATTTGCCCTCATTTCGATGGTACTTCTTCTCTTAATTGCTAAGCAATCAATATGGTAAGTTTAAATGTGGTTACATGACTGATGAGGAAGTCTCGATCAGATTAGCTAGACAAGAGCAAGTCAGCCTAGGGGCGCTTCATTCACCTTCAAATGTTGATCTATTCAATTTTTGGGAATAAAGGATGAGTAGTATGACCTGGTAAACATTAATGGCAATTACATCTCAGGCAGCAATGTTGACAGAATAGACTTTAGTTCTTCACCAAGACTTGACTTGTGCATTAGAATGATCCTCCCTAGTATGTGCTCTTCTCTACAGTTTATTTGTCTAGTGAGGTTTGCATGATGGCATTTTCTCCTTATATTTCACATGGTAGCTCTAATATCTTGCCTTGATTGTCTTTTGTTCAATGCATCTAGATATCAGTCTCCAATTCAAACCTGGATATTGTCATGGTTGGCTTCCGTGTGCATGTGGGTAACACATCTCCAAATCATATCCCTACGAACCTCAGCATTTTTCAGAGGGTGATAAAGTTAGATGAGGGCATGAGGTCTTGGTATGATGTACCATTTACAGTTGCTGAATCACTTCTAGCTGATGAGGAATTTGTAATCACTGTTGGGCCAACCGTTAATGGCTCTACACTGCCGAGGATTGACTCTCTTGAGGTCTATGGGCGTTTGAAAGATGAATTTGGTTGGAAGGAGAAAGTGGATCAACTGTTGGATATGGAGTCTCAAGTGCCTGGCAGCAAGCCTTTGCTTGGTGGGAGAGGGAGAAAATACAGGGCGATGCAGTCTGCCTCTCTTGAGGAGCAAGTTTTGGCAGATAGTCTGAAGCTTCTATCAAGGTTCTATTCGATTTATAGGGTCCAAGATTGTCCAAAAGTTGAAGACTTGAGACTGGAGCTTAACAACTTCAAATGCAAGCAGTTATTGGAAACATTACTCGAAAGTGACAAAGAGCCTCTATTGCAGGCTGCAGCTTGCCGTGTCTTGCGGGCTTTGTTCCCGAAGAAGGAGGTGTACTACCAAGTAATGATCTAATGCAAAATTTTCCTTTGATTTGGCTCAACCTTTTTTGAGCTGCTTTCCCTGCCTCTGCAAAATTCTGTTAATAAGCACTGAGCCTGCAAATTGGTCTTTATCAGGTCAAGGACATTATGCGCCTTCTTGGAGTGGTCAAATCAGTTGCCGTTCTTTCTTCAAGGCTTGGTGTTGGGGGTGCAACTGGAGGGTGGATTATTGAAGAGTTTACTGTTCACATGCAAGCTGTCTCTAAGATTGCATTGCAGCGTCGTTCAAATTTGGCTACATTTCTGGATATGAATGGTATGTAATTAGTTATCCGTTGCTGTTATTGTTTCTTTTCCCATTCCGAATGAGATAGTCATTCAGTAGTTTTACCATGTGTCTGATGGATGGGGTACCTAAGAGTTGAACTAGAAATATCAAATGATGCCCAAATTCTAGGGTTTGGGATACGAAAGGTAGATGATGAATTTTAACGTGGCAATTGCCCAAATTCTTGCCTAATTGTATACATTGCTCTTGTAAGTAGTGGACGCGTCACTAGCCATTCCTTAATAGTTGGGCCATACTGATGATCTGCTGATGCATCTAGCCATTCATGTATCATTGGCACATATAAGTGGATTTGCTTCTATTCTGTTCTGGCAGATTGATTATTGTGGCTTGTCCCATTTTAAAATTGGTCGCATGGGGTATTGTTGCGATTAGTGACATCATTGATCATTGTTTGTAATTATATCCGTTTTCTGAGAACGACCTTAGGGCACCTTATTTTAGTATTTATATGTGTATATATTCTCTGGCTTAGGCAGGCATATTTCCTTAATTTCTTGCCCTTGTTTTGCATAGGCTCAGAAGTGGTAGATGGGCTCATGCAAGTTCTGTGGGGAATTTTGGAGCTGGAGCAGCCTGATACACAAACGATGAACAACATTGTGATTTTATCTGTTGAACTTATCTTTTGTTATGCCGAATGCCTGACTTTACATGGAAAGGAGACAGGAGTATGTTCTGTTGCACCTGCTGTAGTTCTATTGAAGCAACTCTTATTCTCCTCCAATGAGGCCGTTCAAACTGCCAGCAGGTACTAAGTTTACTGTTTTAGTGAAACGGTCTCTTCTTGTCACTCCTTTCCTTATTCTCTTTCTTTGTGCAGCTTGGCTATATCTTCAAGATTACTTCAAGTTCCATTTCCAAAACAAACTCTACTTACGACTGATGATGCTATGGAGACGTCCGCCTCTAGTACTGTACCACCTGAATCAGCTGTTGCAAATAATCAAGTGACGATTGAAGAAGATTCCATTACATCATCTGTGCAGTACTGTTGTGATGGTTGCTCCACAGTTCCAATATTGAGGCGTAGGTGGCATTGTACTATCTGTCCTGACTTTGACCTATGCGAAGCATGTCATGAAGTATTGGCTGCAGACCAGCTTCCTCCTCCACACTCTACAGATCATCCCATGACTGCAATTCCAATTGAAGCAGAATCATTAGGGACAAATGCTAATGAAATTCATCAATACTCTGCAGATGATGTTGGTGAATCCAACTCGATGCCTGCCACAACTAATGTCAGCACACAGAATTCTGCTCCTTCTATCCACATCTTGGAACCCAATGATTCTGAAGAATTTTCTTCATCCAGTGACTCTGTTTTGATCTCTGCATCAAAAAGGGAGTTGAATTCATTGCTTATTTCTGAGCTTCTAGAACAGTTGAAAGGGTGGATGGAGACAACATCAGGGGTTCGAGCTATACCTGTAATGCAGCTTTTCTATAGATTATCATCTGCTGTCAATGGACCTTTGATAGGCAGCACAAATCCTGAGAGTTTGAACTTAGAGAAACTGATCAATTGGTTTCTTAATGAAATTAATCTCGAGAGACCTTTTGAAGCTAGAACCCGTTCTTCTTTTGGGGAAGTAACCGTCCTTGTCTTTATGTTCTTCACATTGATGCTTCGTAATTGGCACCAGCCTGGCAGCAGTTCTTCTGTTTGCAACCAGAACGAAGCTGCTGATATAAATGACAGAATTACATCACTTGCTGCTCAGTCTTCCTTGGATGACCTTGAGAAAACTGATTTTGCATCGCAATTGCTCCAAGCTTGTAATTCATTGAGGCAGCAATCATTGGTCAATTATCTGATGGATATTTTACAGCAGCTGGTGCAAGTTTTTAAGTCTCAAACCCTGAATTTAGAGGCTTCTCATTCTATGAGCCCTGGTTCCGGCTGTGGAGCGCTCCTGTCTGTTAGAAGAGATATGCCTGCTGGAAATTTCTCTCCGTTCTTTTCAGATTCATATGTGAAGTCCCATCACAGGGATATATTTGTGGACTATCACAGGTTGCTGTTAGAGAATGCTTTTCGTCTTGTATACACTTTGGTTCGACCAGAAAAGCACGACAAGGGTGGGGATAAAGAGAAAGTCTCTGTGATATCTAGTGTTAAGGATTTAAAGCTAGATGGATATCAAGATGTTCTCTGCAGTTATATCAACAATCCACAGACTGCATTTGTGAGGAGATATGCAAGGAGGCTTTTCCTTCATATATGTGGAAGCAAAACTCAGTATTACAGCATTCGGGATGCTTGGCAGTTCTCAAATGAGTTGAAGAAGCTTTACAAGCATGTGGACAAGTCCGGTGGCTTTCAGAACTCTGTCTCATATGAGAGGAGTGTTAAGGTGATCAAATGCTTGACCACTATGTCTGAAGTGGCAGCTTCACGGCCTCGAAATTGGCAAAAATACTGCTTAAGGCATGCAGATGTTTTGCCTTTCCTTATTGATGCAGTATTTCAATTTGGTGAAGAGTCTGTCATTCAGACTCTAAAGCTGATAAATTTGGCCTTTTACTTTGGAAAGGATATGAATCACTCCTCACAGAAAGCTGAGACAGGAGATACCGGAATCAGTTCAAGCAAATCCGGTACTCAGTTTGTGGAAACTAAAAAGAAGAAGAAGGCTGATGATGGAAATGACCCTGGTTCAGAAAAGTCTTACCTTGATATGGAGGCAGCTGTAGATATATTCACTAACAAGGGTGGCGAGGTTTTGACACAGTTTATTGATTGCTTTCTATTAGAGTGGAATTCAAGTTCTGTGCGTTCAGAGGCTAAGTGTGTTCTTCAAGGAATCTGGCATCATGGGAAATTGTCATTAAAAGAAACCTTGTTGATGTCTCTGTTACAAAAAGTTAAGCGGCTCCCTATGTATGGTCAAAATATTGTCGAGTATACGCAACTTGTTACAATGTTGCTGGGAAAGGCTCCTGATGCCAGTTCAAAGCAGTACTCTCAGGAACTTGTGGACCGATGCTTGACAGTTGATGTGATCAAATGCATCTTTGAAACACTTCACGCACAAAATGAACTTTTGGCTAATCATCCAAATTCACGCATATACAACACTTTGAGTGGCCTAGTTGAATTCGAGGGTTACTATCTTGAGAGTGAACCTTGTGTTGCTTGCAGCTCTCCTGAGGTACCTTATAGCAGGATGAAGCTTGAAACCTTGAAATCTGAAACGAAGTTCACTGATAACCGCATCATAGTGAAGTGCACTGGGAGCTATACCATTCAGACTGTTAGCATGAATGTTCATGATGCACGCAAATCCAAATCGGTGAAAGTTTTGAATCTGTATTACAACAACCGACCTGTGGCTGATTTGTCGGAGTTGAAAAACAATTGGTCTTTATGGAAGCGTGCAAAAAGTTGTCATCTTACTTTCAATCAAACAGAACTCAAGGTAGAATTTCCTGTTCCAATAACTGCATGCAATTTCATGATTGAGCTGGACTCCTTCTATGAAAATCTTCAAGCCTTGTCCCTTGAGCCATTGCAATGCCCACGTTGCAGTCGACCTGTGACGGATAAGCACGGGATTTGCAGCAATTGCCATGAAAATGCTTATCAGTGCAGGCAGTGCCGCAACATAAACTATGAAAATCTGGATTCTTTTCTATGCAATGAATGTGGGTATAGTAAATATGGTCGATTTGAATTTAATTTTTTGGCAAAACCAAGTTTTACTTTTGATGAGATGGAGAATGATGAGGATATGAAGAGAGGGTTGGCAGCTATTGAATCCGAATCAGAAAATGCACACAGGAGATATCAACAGCTTTTGGGGTTCAAGAAGCCATTGATGAAGATTGTATCAAGCATAGGTGAGAATGAAATGGACTCTCAGCAGAAGGATTCTGTCCAGCAAATGATGTCGTCTTTGCCTGGTCCATCTTGCAAAATAAATCGAAAGATTGCTCTTCTTGGTGTTCTATATGGTGAGAAGTGCAAAGCTGCTTTTGATTCCGTTAGCAAAAGCGTTCAGACACTGCAGGGGCTGCGTCGAGTTTTGATGAATTACTTGCATCAGAAACATTCGGATAATTCCACATCTGCATCCAGATTTGTTGTCTCCAGGTCACCGGGCAATTGTTATGGTTGCGCAACTACTTTTGTGACTCAGTGTCTTGAGATTCTGCATGTGCTTTCAAAGCAGCCTGCTGCTAAAAAACAGCTTGTTGCTGCAGGCATCTTAGCCGAATTGTTTGAGAACAACATTCATCAAGGTCCAAAAGCATCTCGTATTCAAGCTAGGTCTGTCCTTTGTGCTTTTTCAGAGGGTGATATGAATGCAGTCTCTGAACTAAACAGTTTGATACAGAAGAAAGTTATGTACTGCCTAGAACACCATCGCTCTATAGACATTGCACTTGCCACTCGTGAAGAATTGTCCTTGCTTTCTGAAGTGTGCTCACTGACAGATGAATTTTGGGAGTCAAGATTACGTGTGGTGTTTCAGCTTTTATTTTCTTCAATTAAGTTGGGAGCAAAGCATCCTTCAATTTCAGAGCATGTTATTCTTCCCTGTTTGAAGATTGTTTCCCAGGCATGCACTCCTCCAAAATCTAATGCAGCTGATAAGGAGCAAACTCTGGCAAAATCAACTTGTCCGAGGGATGAGAATAAGTCAAGTGTGTCTGGTTCATCTGGGGCCATGAATGAAAGCAAGTTGGTGACCGAGAATTTGGAAAAGAATTCAGATTCTTCAGACAAAATTCCAGATATTCAGTTGGTAAGCTATGCAGAGTGGGAGAGGGGAGCATCCTATCTCGACTTTGTAAGGAGGCAGTATAAAGTGTCTCAGGCAGTTAAGATTGCTGGTCAGAGATCACGAACACCAAGACAGGACTACCTGGCTCTCAAATATGTTCTTAGGTGGAAGCGACGTGTCTACAGGACGTCTAAAGGCGACTTTTCAATGTTTGAGCTTGGATCATGGGTCAAAGAACTTATTTTAAGTGCTTGCTCTCAGTCTATCAGGTCAGAGATGTGCACTCTCATCAGTCTTCTCTCTGCACAGAATTCATCAAGACGTTGTCGTTTGTTGAACTTGCTGATGGGTATGTTGCCGGCAACTCTGCCTGCTGGTGAAAGTGCTGCTGAATATTTTGAGTTGCTGTTTAAGATGATCGATGTGGAAGATGCTCGACTTTTCTTGACTGCCCGTGGATGTCTGTCTACAATATGCACCCTGATTAGTCAGGAAGTGGGCAATGTTGAGTCATTAGAGACGAGCTTGCGTATTGACATTTCACAAGGATTTATTGTTCATAAGCTTGTGGAGCTTCTTGGCAAATTCTTAGAGGTTCCTAATATTAGGGCCAGGTATAGCTTCTGCTTTTAAATTCGTTCCCGGTAACCTGTTTCTTCATGGTTCATACTAACCTATGGCATTGGTGCTAGGTTCATGCGGGACAATCTGTTATCTGAGGTTCTTGAGGCTTTGATCGTCATCCGCCGCTTAATAGTGCAGAAGACAAAGTTAATAAGTGACTGCAATCGACTGCTGAAAGATCTTTTGAACAGCCTTCTGCTTGAAAGCAGTGAAAATAAATGGCAGTTTATCCGGGCATGTATATGTGGCCTGCAAATCCATCGGGAGGAGAGAAAAGGGCAAACTAATTTGGTATGGTGTAATTACAATTTTTCATAATGTCAGTACTTGCTTGTTTTCTGTTAGTTTCAGACAACAATAGTTCCGAACTAGAGCATGATGGTTGGGGTTCTTCTGTCGTACCTCGAGGGACCGATCCTCTGTCGTACCTTGTTGTCCTCTAGTTTATTTTCTAGTACCTCTTACAGAAATTGTTGTACCACACAATGGACTATTCATTGCAAAATTCCAAGTGTTTGTGTGGTACAACGCTTTCTATTAGAGATATGACAAGATGAACTTTGGTATGACGTGGTAGAGGGATCGGTTCCTTCGGGGACCTGTAGAGGGCCCTTAATGATAGCATGTGACTGGAGGCTACAGTTTACCTTACATGATTCAATGATTGGCACCTCTCTCTCTCTCTCTCTCTCTCTCCGAGTGTGAGAAAGGTGGGAGGAGGGGTGGGGACCGTGCATGTGTGCATTTGCTCTTCTTTGATTGTTGAATTGAATTGAGTTGTACAATATGCAGTTCGTCCTGGAGCAACTGTGCAATCTGATCTGCCCATCAAAACCGGATTCTGTGTATTTGTTGGTTTTGAACAAAGCGCATACGCAAGAGGAGTTTATTAGGGGATCAATGACGAAGAATCCGTATTCAAGTTCGGAGATTGGTCCTCTGATGCGTGATGTAAAAAATAAAATTTGTCATGAGTTGGATCTTGTTAGTCTTCTTGATGATGACTTCAGCATGGAATTGCTAGTAGCGGGAAATATAATATCACTTGATTTGAGCATTGCACAAGTATATGAGCAAGTATGGAAAAAGTCCAGTAGTCAGTCCTCGAACACCATTTCAACCACTTTGTTATCTTCTGGGGCTGCAACTTCCGGCAGAGATTGCCCACCGATGAATGTGACATATCGCCTTCAGGTTTGTGTCTATTTCCTCGATAATTGGATAGGCTGTTGTCCCTGGTGAGTCTATCCTCTGTGTCGACTGAGTACAATAATCCGGTTAACCATTTTCCAGGGATTAGATGGTGAAGCAACAGAGCCTATGATTAAAGAATTGGAAGAAGATAGAGAGGAATCTCAAGATCCAGAAGTCGAGTTTGCAATAGCTGGTGCTGTGCGTGAGTGTGGTGGGCTGGAAGTTATTTTGGACATGATCCAGGTAAATTTTTTTTGGCAATGGCGAGTCATGTACCATAACATGTTCTATTTCCTGGTTACGGAAGATGTCCTTGTGCTGGGATCTGCGAAGTGTAGATATGTGTTTACAGATTTGCAATTTTCTCAAAATGAAAACTTTCCTTTTTGTGGATATGTACAATGTTATTTAGATTCTCTGGTCATCTGATAATACGTGCAACCTGATTTTGTATTCTGCTATTCTATTCATTTCATACTCCAGAACATTGCTTTGGAGATTGAAAATTTAGTTTTTTGTTAGCTTATGGATATTCCTCTCGTTTTCCTGTTGTTGATTATTGGGCTTATAATTGTTATGTGCAGCGTTTACGAGACGATTTCAAGTCCAACCAAGAGCAGTTAGTAGCAGTCCTCAACCTCCTGATGCATTGTTGCAAAATAAGAGAGAACAGACGGGCTTTATTGAAGTTGGGAGCTCTGGGTTTACTTCTTGAAACAGCGAGGCGAGCTTTTTCTGTGGATGCCATGGAGCCAGCCGAAGGCATTCTTCTGATTGTTGAGAGCTTGACATTGGAAGCAAACGAAAGTGATGATATTAGCATCAAAGGAAGTGTTCTTACTGTTAATAGTGAAGCAACTGGTGCTGGTGAACAGGCGAAAAAGATAGTTCTCATGTTCCTGGAAAGGTTGTGCCATCCTGTGGGCAAAAAATCTAACAAACAACAAAGGAATACAGAGATGGTTGCGAGGATCTTGCCCTATTTGACATATGGTGAACCTGCTGCCATGGAAGCCCTTGTTCAGCATTTCAATCCATTCTTGCAAGATTGGAGTGACTTTAACAGGCTGCAGGAACTCCATGAAGACAATCCAAAAGATGAGATGATTGCTCAGAAAGCCACTAAACAGAAGCTCACCGTCGAAAACTTTGTTCGAGTATCAGAGTCACTGAAGACAAGTTCCTGTGGGGAGAGACTGAAGGACATGATCCTTGAGAAGGGCATAATCAGTGCTGCAGTTGAACATTTGGGGGGAACTTTTTCCTTTGCTGGACAAGCTGGTTTCAAATCCAGTGCAGAATGGGCATCTGCTTTAAAGCTGCCATCTGTCCCGCTCATATTGTCCATACTCACGGGATTGTCAACGGGGCATCTGCCTACACAGAGATGTATTGATGAAGGAGGGATCTTGCCTTTGCTTCATGCGCTGGAAGGGGTCTCGGGAGAAAATGAAATTGGAGCTAGAGCTGAAAACTTGTTGGACACACTGTCTAATAAAGATGGTAGTGGAGATGGATTTCTTGAAGAGAAGGTGCGTAAGCTGCGGCACGCCACTGAAGACGAAAGGAGACGTCTAGCTTTGAGGAAGAGAGAGCAAATGCTCCAGGTATCACTTCTATTTCTCTGATGCAGCAGATGGATGCTTTTGCTGATATTCTGCTAATGCTTATGAGCCGAATTTTAATGCTGCCAGTGGTTAATGTGCTTGAAAGTTGCACCACTTCCCCTCTCTCTTATGTGGGAAGAACCAATTACAAGAACACCAAAGGTTGTCAAGAAGCCTGAAAACCAGGATTTGCTGAACATGACAAGCAATTATAGAAATGTGTTACAATATTTAAATAATAAATCATGGCTTGAGCTTTTAGAACAATTAACAGTGGTCCCACATATTCTCACATGGTACCAAAGCAGGTGTTGGGTTCGAATCTTTCTGGCCCCTGTTTGCTTTCCTAATTGCATATTTCCACACAAAGTACTTGGCAAAAAAATACCAGATTAAGTGTGGAGTGGTAGAATATTTAAATAATGAACCATGTCTTTATCTAATAGCTTAAGTTTAGAACAGTTGGCAGTGATTCCTTATAACCTTATAAAGTGCAAGTGCAAAAACTCTCCTGTCACCCAAGCATGTGTTTTCTTTGTGACACTCGTTTGGCCCTAAAGTCTTTTTTCTCCCTCTGTTTGCTGTTGTAGGGACTTGGTATGAGACAAGAACTTGCTTCTGATGGTGGTGAGCGAATTGTTGTGGCGCAGCCAGTTCTTGAAGGTTTGGAGGATGTAGAGGAGGAGGAGGATGGGTTGGCATGCATGGTATGCCGGGAAGGATATGGTTTGAGGCCGAACGACATCCTGGGTGTCTATGCTTACAGCAAACGAGTGAATCTTGGTGTCAGTTCTTCAGGAAGTGCTCGTGGGGATTGTGTTTATACTACTGTTAGTTCGTTTAATGTCATTCATTTCCAATGCCATCAGGAGGCCAAACGAGCCGATGCTGCTCTCAAGAATCCTAAGAAAGAGTGGGAAGGTGCTACCCTTAGAAACAACGAATCTCTCTGCAATTCCTTATTCCCACTAAGAGGTCCGTGTGTTCCATTGCCTCAATATGTCCGGTATGTTGATCATTACTGGGACAATCTCAACTCTCTGGGACGAGCTGATGGAAATCGACTTCGACTAATTACCTATGATATCGTTCTGGTATTTTTCAATATCCCTAACTTCATTGTCTTTCTTTTATTCGATCATGTTCCCTCTCATAATGCATAAAGGTACCTGATTATATGTCCTCTTTTAGTAAAACAGTTGTGTCTATTGTAAATTCTGTTGGAGTGGGCGAGAACTGAATTTCTGCATGTTGGATGTAGAAAGACTCTTTTTGTACGCGGAAATCTCCACATAACGTGCTTTTTCTTTCTATTTATGGAATCTGCTGCTTTGCCCACTCTGCAGATGCTAGCTCGATTTGCAACCGGGGCTTCTTTTAGTGCTGACAGCCGAGGTGGCGGAAGGGAAAGCAACTCCCGGTTCTTGCCTTTCATGATCCAGATGGCCCGTCACCTTCTCGATGAAGGGAGCTCTTCGCAGTGTCAGACGATGGCAAAGGCAGTGTCCACGTACCTGTCATCATCTACAGCAGAGTCCAGACCTTCCACTCCTCCCGGAGTGCATGCTTCAGGAGGAACCGAAGACACCGTCCAATTTATGATGGTGACCTCGCTGCTCTCTGAGTCCTATGAGTCCTGGTCCCAGCACCGCCGTGCCTTCCTGCAACGCGGAATATATCATGCCTACATGCAGCGGACTCATGGGAGGCCATCCCGTGCCTCACCCGATGCGATCACTGCAGCTGCCGGAGCAGATTCAGGGAGTAGCAGCGGGACTGCTTCTGCAGGAATGGGGGGAGTCAGCGAGCTGTTCTCCACAATCCAGCCAATGCTTGTCTACACTGGTCTGATCGAACAGCTGCAGCACTTCTTCAAAGTCAAGAGGCCGACGCAAGCAGGACCCGCTCGAGCCGAAGGAACCTCCTCTTCGGGAGAGGAGAGTGTTGACAGCTGGGAAAGCGTGATGAAGGAGAGGCTGTTGAACGCGAAGGAGATGATGGGGTTCTCCAAGGAGCTCCTCTCATGGCTCGACGACATAAACTCCGCCTGCGATCTGCAGGAGGCGTTCGACGTAATGGGCGTTCTGGCCGACGTCCTGTCGGGCGGGTTCGCGCAGTGCGAGGAGTTTGTTCAAGCGGCAATCAACGCGGCCAAAAGCTGAGGCAGACATTCTAGAGCACCCGGCATTGTATCCTTATGTATAGCGTGCAGCGATTGTGCGTCCTAAAGTGTATATCATACGCCGCATCTCACAGAACAATTCTAGCCAATCCAATGGAAAGTGGCTTGATGAGAGTGCTCCAAATTTTCACACGATCCGAATCGTGGGATTTGCCAGTAGTTTTTTGGCTTTTTCTTTTCGATCCACTCGTACGTTAAAACCCACGTCGGCGTTACTGTTTCTGGTACGCTGTGGGGCCTCAGCTAAAGAAACCTTTTTGACCTCATCTCTGTGTTCAATAATGCAATATCTATAATCTTTGCTGGGATTGTGATTGTCCTCTTTTCAACCGACTCATAAATAAATAAACGCCAACTTCGCTGATGGAATATTCTGCGAGCGGACATTCGGGTATACCACGTCACTTAACTATTTCGTATTCTATAACTGATGTCCGGCTAGTTAGGGCATCTCTTAAACTATAGTTTGGTTTGTTTCGCAAAAAATTGAATTATTTAAAATATCTTTTTCTTGAAAATAATTGCTTGCATTGTTTTTCAAAAGAAAAAAAAAAAACCTTTTTGATGTTTGCAATAAAAGCGTTTTTTTATCAATTAATTATTTCAAAGTGATCAATCATCCACCGTATATGCAACTATTAGTGGACTTTACTTGTGTTGATGGGTTCGTGGGGGCATCTGACGGTACCTACCCCGCGCAAATTCGGCATCCACCACCATCCGCACGGCTTGTCCGAATCCGGACAATTGCCCTCTGTCACTTTTCTCTTTTCACCCCGGCTCGGTCCCAAATTTTCATCACATAGTAAACCCGTGCTAAATCCCTCCCTAATCAAAGTGAAGGCGCGCTAGGTGCTTGGGAGAAAAGCAAGAAAGGAGGTACCTCGTGCATGGAAAGGCCGAACATGTTTAGGGATTTGTCTATAGTAGGTCATAATGTCTTTTGCACGCATACTTATTTTGTGCATATTGAAACATGCTTAGTTCGTGTATATTGATACGGAGTGCGGTGTATCGTTAAGATAATTTGTGACGTAATTGGTGAGTGAAAAAGGTAAGCACGATTAGGAAAGTGCGGTCGTGTTCCAAATAAGGATTAACAACTTGGGCAAGGTGTAGAAGATGATTATCTTACTTATTTAGCTAATCAATTTTTAATTTTTGGCTAATATCATCATGTATGCTTAGATGGAAAAACCAAAAATAAAAGAAAAAATTGGGGGAAAAAAAACAAGAAGGAGAGGTGAAAAGGAGCACCATTTCAAGAGCGGCACCTTTCCCCCTTACTCTTGCCTAGGGCTCCTCTCTCTCTCTCTCTCTCTCTCTCTCTCTCTCTCTCTGTGTCTGTGCTTGGGCGTGTTCCATGGCTTTCCGGCGTGGAATGGTGAACTCGCCAGCGACGGCGGCTCACGCCATCCGCGTTTAGCAGCTGAATTCCGGGCATTCCGAGGCCGTTTGCGGAGGCGCGGAGGTTCGGCGATTTCTGCCGGGAATTCTCGGGCTGTTCCGAGGAGGCTTCGGTGGCGCGGCGGAAGAGATGGTGAGGCCCGCCGCCAAGACACCTCACCACCACCACCACCACGAGCAGCACGACGACGACGACGACGAGGAGACCGAGTACGGCGACGACTTCGCTCCTGCCCACAATTCTAACTCTTCTTTCCCGAAAGGTTGCTTTTTTATTTTGAGGATTTTCGAGAAAGATTGTGTAAATTTCCCTCTTTTTTTTATTTTTTGGTTTCCTGACCTGCGTGTTCGTGTAGAGGAAGCAGGGAAAGGGGACGGGAAGAGGGGGAGCGCGCCGCGGTCGAAGCATTCGGAGACGGAGCAGCGCAGGAGGAGCAAGATCAACGAGAGGCAAGCGCTTGTTGTTCCTGTAAAATTGCCGTTGTCGTGCTCTGTTCTGCTTTGTGGTGTTGAAGTTAGCGTAAAATCAGTGGATGGTTGGGTGTGGTGTGGTGTGGTGGGTATTTTGCTTAGTTCATGGGAAGCTGGTCTTGGCTTCTTGCATTTGGTTTCGTGGTCCCTATAGCTTCTGCACTGTCGGAACCGAGGCGCCCGTCTTGATTTTTGGTCCTTTTGGGGCCCCAGATTGCTGCCGATAATTTACTTAAATCATAATTTACTTAAATCACATCACCCATGCATGCCTGGGTGGGAAAAAAAGAAGCTGGAAGGAATTTTCGCTAGAATAAAGAATGTAAATTGCGCAAGAAGTGCTTTTAAGTCCATTGGGCTCATTGTAGAAAATTTCTAATTTTTCCGTTGTTAAAGTATGCAAAAGATAGTGAATACAATGAAGGGTGAATAATCCAAACGGTTGACGTGAATACGGTTTGAATTTGCGAACTTGTGAAAGCTTCGGCCTTGTTTGGATCCTGTACCATGACATAGGCTCATAATCCAGTCTTTCTCATGTTGATGTCCTTACAATTGTAGCAGAAGAACCACTTTGTGGTTGATGTTTCATTTTGGAATTGCAGGTTTCAAATACTGAGAGATCTCATCCCTCAAAATGATCAAAAAAGAGATAAGGCTTCATTCTTGTTAGAGGTAAATGGTCCAGGCACATCTTTTGGACACTAAATTGGCTTTTTTTTTTTTTTTGAAAAATGTGATAGCTGAGCAGAGTTCCATAAATTTCTTTCAGGTTATAGAGTACATTCAATTTTTACAGGAGAAAATACAGATGTATGAGGGTTCATACCCTGGTTATGATCAGGAGCCAAGTAAATTAACACCATGGGTAAGAGCCAGCACTGCACATATGCTGTTAAAGTAGTATCGCCTGCCTTGTTATTTGTTTTAACTTGTTTTTGAACATGAATATAGAAATTGGTTCCAACTACTTAAGGTTTTATATTTCCTTGCATGGCAATGTAGATCGATTGGATGGAATGTTATGAGAATAGTCAACTTTTTTTTGTGAAGACGAAGTGAAATGTCTTCTGTAAAACAGTAAACTGTACGGTTTGTCTTGCAGTTTTCTGCAACCTCAGAATTGATCATGTGAACTCATTCTGGCCATTGGCCAATTTGAGTTTATTGCTGGGAGACACGTTCCATATCCGCGTATGGTGTTAATTCTGCATTTGGGATTTGGTAGTTTTATAAAAGAACATTTCCTTGTGACATTACTTGGTCAAGAAATTTCTGGAGTTGCTTTGAGAAATTACTTCTGCATGATCAGTGATGTCACTTCATGAGGTGCTTATATCATGAATTCAGATAATAATGCTGCAAGATGTTTGCCGGAACCTTGGATAGCTGGTTGTCAAGGATTTAGTTATGCTTGATTGAGGAATACGTTTGGGATTTGTGGTTTGATGTCTACTGGAATTTACTTTAGAATGTTATATGGATCGCACAAAGTTGTTCCTTGGACTGGCATCAATTTTGTTTTTTAATTCATCTGCATTGCTATTAGTATGTGTGTATGCATGTGCTTACTAAATGTCCATTCTAAGTCAACCCGTAAAAAAAGATAAGACTTATCCAGAGAAACTATTGATCCTTATGGAAGACTTCTTGTACTGTCAGTACGTAGTTTTGAAAATCTATGAGCTTGTTAAGTGAATAGTTGGCATCGAGTGATTTGCTGAAGCTAATATTATCATGAAATGCCAACGTAGAACCACAGATAGTGTTATTTGTAATGTTTCCTTCATTTGTTGCAGAGAAGCAACACTGGGACTGTGGAAAGTCAAATGGATCATCTTCAAATTATGAAAAACGGAAGTGCTCATGAGAGCAGAGTTGTTATGAACCCACTGCTTGCAAATGCGCAGAACTCATTGGAATCTGATTTGGGAAATGCTGCAGTCTCCATAGACATGCAAACACAACCAGGCATGTATGCTTCTGTTGGGCATGGCGGGGTGGCCAGTGAACCGTTGACTGAAGCCGTATCTAATGTTGGGAACGTGTCTGGCCATCCTCAGTCGCAGTTGTGGCAGGCAATGCCTTTTGCAGCAGATTGTAGCATCCCAAACAATACACATATTGATCAAGAGCAATTTACCATTGAAAGTGGATCTGTTAGCCTTTCTGCTGCCTATTCTCAAGGGTAATTGGTCCTTGAAACCCATTAAATCCAGTTAAATTTTTGGTTGATGTTTCTTATGCCTTGTCCAACAAAGATATATCCTAATCTACATTATAATGGATATGAAGTAACTTCCTATGTGGAGTATGTAAATGGAGTTCCCTAATATCAAGGGTTCTACCACTGAAAGATAACGCTTTTATCTGGAATCTTGATTGTCACAGCATCAATGAAGAAGAGGACTACTGCAAGTATAATCGGAATAATAACGATGATTTACCTAATCTTTGCGTTGAGACACAAGATGTTTGTATGCTTTGGGCTGTCTCTGACATATTCACATTTCTTCTGAGTTTATATCACTGACGGACTGCCTAATTGCGTTCATGCTAGAGTTGCATCATTGCAAGCTGTGAATTCTTCTTTTTGATGTTACATCTCATCTAATGATATCTTGTTCCAGAAATGGTTGAATATTCCTGTATGACAGCATAGTAGTCTTGTGACAGGATATTAAACACTCTGACCCAAGCACTGCAATCATCGGGAGTGGATTTGTCCCAAGCCAGCATCTCTGTGCAAATTGATGTTGGGAAGCGAGCAAATAATAGAGCAACTGGTACCTTAACCACTTCGAAGGTCTAAAACCTATGACTCATTTTTTGGGCTATCATATCTCATGAAATAGTTGTTGCTGATTTTTTTTTTTTTTTTTAAGAATTACAAACCCATTCTGTTATTGATTATAGCTAGGGAAGCTGCAAGACCTGTTAGAACCACCATCTGAGAATTTTTTTTTTCGCTTTTCAGTACGCTTCTTCAGTGTTTCAGATTGCAAAAATTTGACAGCAGACTAAAATTAGCTGGCTTGTGTAGAATGTTTAAAAGTAGCAAATACAGCAAATGCGATTTTTGCAGCACTGAATGCAATGGCCATCCTAAATGCGACATAAGCCTTTGAAATTTTGGTGTCCTTACTTTGATATAAGCAGCTGAAATTGTGATATTCTTTGGATAGTAATGGCATTAGTTTGCAATGCTGTCCATGCAGGATGAGTTTGTGTTGTAGATGTATAAGTCCTTTAAAACTAGTTTGGTGGCCTAGTGTATGGTAAATGACCCTTTAATTGCTTTAAGAGCAGTTAATTATTTGCAATGATGTAGCTTCCTGAAGTATGTGGTAGTCTACTTCCAATTGGCTATTCTCATTGTCATTCCACCAATGATGTGCAAGTTAACTATTGGTTATATGGTCGGTGAATCTATTTTTATATCTTCTTGCACCTCTTTCTCCTGGTAAATGCCTAGATAGTAATGACAGAGTTGGCAATTAAGACTGACGATCTGTCAGGCTGAAAGAGCAATATTGACCATGAGTAATTCATTTCTGAAGTCTCGAGCTTCATAAACTTTTTATAGAAGGCCTTCATCTCTGAATATGTTCTGCTTGAAATGTGCTAAAGCTAACAGCTGGACATGCTTGTGACAAATTCACAAAATTGTAGAGGGGGTTGAATTCAAAGCTAGACATTTCATGTATAGGAAAGGTGTTACATGTATTTGCATGTTTAGTCTTTAAATCTGTCTTCACATCTGTACAGGATCATGAAAACGTCCCTCCAGATAGTCAAGCTCAGATGCATGATGGCTCTGAAGTCTACGGTGAAGAACCTGATCAGGCTCACAAAAGACTTAGAACAGAGAAGAGTTAGTGAATCAGAATGGTCTACCTCCTTTTCTCATTATTCTTTTTCTATGTAATGTTAGGAATGGAAACAGGAAGTAGGTTCCATCAATTGTCTACCGTGGTCTGAGAACAGCAAAGTTCAGGTTAATTGTATATGGTGGTGCTCTCTGATTTGCGTAGCTACATGCAAATGCATAGAAAAGTTCTATTACATGTATTCATTTATTTGAATCTCCTATGTCAATTCTGGCTTCCGTGGGTATATAACGAGAAGCGGCATAGCGACATCTGGTGGCATTTCCTTAATTCTTGTTCAGGTTTCAAGGTGCTTAGGCGCGGTTTCTTTCCTCTTCCTGTGCTACTGTAGTGCAATTTACTTTTAAATGTCTTTTGAAGATCCTGCTGCTTTCCAATGTCATTCCCTTGCCATCTTTACCAGACTTTTCTTCTTTAGTCTTTCTTAAGCTTATTCTGTGCATCTCCCTTTCATTCTCTTTTTCTCCACTCTTTCAATCTCTTTGCCAGACCATATTTGCTATTTGCCTTCCAGGTGTTTTATTTTTTATTAGCTTTTTGGACGGTTCTTTTACGAACTCTGCTGAGCTTCTCTACTCCCTCTGAACTTTTTTGAGTCTGAACACCTGTGAGTCCCGTCCGTGAGGACCTGATTTTCACCGACTTTTTTAGAGGTGAGAGATGCATTGCTTCTTCCTGTAAAACGAATCCTGCAGTTTCTTCAAATCCTCAAGCAAAGTACCAATTTTTATCTTCTTTCCTTTTTGTGAGAGGTTGCTCTCTTCTCACCTAGAAAAGCTTCCCATGTCACGGATTGCTTCACTCTCCTTTACTCAATCTTCTCTGTTATAACCCACGTAATCTTCCTCCGTTCGACAACCACAAAATGCATCCCTCAACCATCAGCGACGACGCCCTCATTCATGTGGAGACTCCTAACCACGACCGCGAATCCTCCTCCCCGACACGGTTCCATGAGCCATGCCAACTTGCCACCGTCCCGTTGCTTCTCCAACCATCCTATGCCAGGTCGAAATCGCTCATCTCTGATGATCTCCGCCACTTCCGAATCAGCCTCGGGTGGTGCGCGCTCGATCAGTCCTCCTGTTTCGGGATGTTCATCTCTATTTTCACGTTCATACTTTTCACGTTCGTCATTCCAATAGTGAGCTCCCTCGCCGTGAAAGTACCATCGACAGCTCCAGTCGAAAACCCGATATCTTTCAACCTGCTCATCCAGTTCCCGGAGTCGGGCTTAGCGGCAATTGGCTTCTTCACACTATGCAGGTAGCATCGTTTTTCTTCATTTTTTCGTCAGGCGTTTCCTTTTCTAAATGGTGTTAATCCGGCTTGAGATAACGAATTGTGATCTTAGCGAATCCTTTGTTTTTGTTCTTCTTCCCTTTTCCCAAAGTTTTATCTATATTTCAACCTTCATCTTATAATAATACTAGTGTCAATCCTGTGGTTGGTACATGCAGTTCATGCAAGTTCTAAAGTTGAGCTAACTGAGAACAAAATCCCGAATGTCTGTTCTTTAATCATGCTTTGAGAATCAGCGTCAATCACATTAAACTGCAGTAGAAGACTCTTCGTGACTGACTTTCCGGCTCTCGACATCTTTGTTGCGACACGAAACGCAGGTTCTTCAACAAGTACGGGCTGCGGCAGCTCCTCTTCCTCGATGTGCTTGAATATGACTCTGCCCCCGTGCGTCGTAACTACGCCCGCGAGCTCGACAAGGCATTCCGATACCTGTCCTACATCCTCCTCCCTTCCTTCCTCGTCGAACTCGCCCACAAGGTCGTCTTCTTCTCGACCGTCTCCATGTCCTTCTCCCTCCCCTTCCCCTTCCCATCCAACGCTGTCCTCTTCGTCCTCGTCCTCGCCTCCTGGATCTACCGAACTGGCATCTTCCTCCTTGTCTGTGTCCTGTTCAGGCTGACCTGCGAGCTCCAGATCCTGAGGCTCGGCGGTCTCCACGGGATGCTTGAGGGCTGCGGGTCCGACCCGAGTGCCATATTTGATGAGCACGTCAGGATCAGGAAGCAGCTGTCCGCAACAAGCCACCGGTACCGTTTCTTCATCATCAGTTGCCTCCTGACGATGACAGTGAGCCAGTTTGCAGCACTGCTGATCGTCCTGGCATCAAAGACCGAGAAGAATTTCTTCAATTCCGGGGATCTTGTTGTGAGTGAACGTAGCGAATTGTATTATGTTCCCCGGAATATGTTTGTCATCTTCGTTTGATTTTCTTGATGCATTTGTTGCAGGTGTGTTCGGTTGTTGAGCTGAGTGGTCTGTTCTTGTGCTTGTTGGGGGCTGCAAGAATCACCCACAGAGCTCAAGGGATTGCCTCTTTGGCCACTAGATGGAACATGCTAGTGACTTCCGCTTCCGCTTCTGGTTCGAACCGGCCGAAACCCGAAACTGTGGAACACGACGGCTGGCACAGTGACACCGACTCGGATCTCCTCATCCCAGTCTCCACCTTCTCAGATTCTAGCTCATTCCAAATCCGACAAGCACTAGGTCAGTCCATATCCACACATATCCATACACATGAAATCCATCATTGAAGCTCAAACCTCACTTCGATAACATCTCTCATTCGGTGTACTGTATGTGCAGTGGCGTACTTGGAGCGGAACAATGGCGGGATAACGCTGTACGGGTTTGCGCTGGACCGGGGGCTGCTGCACACGATCTTTGCATTCGAGTTCTCGCTCGTGCTGTGGATACTGAGCAAGGTGGTGGTCCTGTCTTGATCTACAAGAAACAAGTTTTTCCCCCACTTTTTTCGCTCGAGCTTTTATATATTATCTACTGAAATCGATTCTCACTTGTAACAATTGAATCACGTAAACTTTTCCTCGTTCCTAGTTCATCAGTTTTCAAATGTTTTCTACATCAGATTTGAGCCAAAAAAAAGTCCCTGACAAGCGACTGCAAGAAAGCGAGAAGCGCTCACTTGTAACAATTGAAGGATGAAGATTGAAACTCGAGCAAAACAGAGAACTCGATAGACGTTCGAGTCCCGCATGGCCCCATGGAAGGTATGAGGATGTCAAACGAACGATGCAAAAGAGCAAGCGGACTCGGTCTTGAAACTCGTACCTTTCTTGGCCTTTTGTCCAAGATCGTTTTCGATCTTCCCTAGATACCACGTGTGATGAATTATTCCAATGAAGATCTCGTTGGTTCTAAGTTATATTGCAGAAGATGTGTGAACTGATACAAGGCCAGACGCACCACAGTGGCACTGTAATTCATTGCTAACATTCGCTACACACTTCGAAACTAGACGACGTAGAACAGATACATACAGAAGCTTAACGCACTAAACCCCCATGAAGGAATGCTTGTCATCGATCAGTTCCCAATTATGGGAACGACTTTTCCCATTTTAAGGACACACCACATGAAACAAAATCCTGAGGATATATTATGCTAGACGATGCATGCTAATCAATTAAGTCTGTGCATAATTACAACCGGAATCTCGTGCACTGCGGATGTGGGATGCACAGGAATCAAACCACGATCGGCATAAGCAAATTCTCTCTTGCGAAAAGCCACATATTTAGGCGCACCGATGAGTGGTCAGTCTACTTCTTCTGGTTTGAACATTAGCTGAACTGAACTTTGTGGGCCGACGAGAAATGCTTGCACGACTCGACCACCGTCGCCTCCACCTTGCTGGGTTTCTCCGGCCTCGAAGATGCGGCCTTCGTGGGTGTGAGGAAGCAAGAAAAGAAGGTCTTGAACCAGTTTATGCTGTCACCGCTCTCGCCCATCTTTTCCACTCCCAACTCTGTTTTTTCCCGCAGGATGCTTTTCTTGCGCGAGAGCTCACAGCTGAAACATGAACTGAATGCGGTCATCTGCCCCGTTTAATAATGTCTGAGACTTCCTTGGCCGGCCCCGTTTTATAATGGCTGAGATTTCCTTGGCGTCCAAGCATGAAAGACATTCCAAAGTGACCCGCATACTTTTAACCGAACTTTTGCGGGTAATTTGACTCGCTACAGTTTCGAAAGACCAAATTTTTTTTGCTCCCATGCCTCAGCGGCTGCTCCGCTTGCTGAAGCCACCGCGGAAAGGTCTTCTTTTGACTTTTCGGGTGATCTTTACCTTGGGAAGCCACGTGTTATCCAAATTCTAACATCATTTAATTAAGTAGGAATTGACTTCTCAATCTTAATGACGGGAATAATCGAAAATTTGACCTTATTTTCATTATAAATTATAATTTCCCTATTTTTTTTATTTATCATTTTGACCCAGAAACTTATTTGTAATCACAAGAATGCCCTTTAAAAAAGGCAGCATCTTTTCAAGATCAAGTATAAACACACCCTACGCCACCATAGTCAGCTAAATCTCTGCCGTGAAATTTGTATATACTCCCATCACCCTTCAACAAAATTGTTGCTGGGGTTCTCTGTTGCTAACAACACTACTTTTGGACCCCCAGAAATGAGTTCCTCTTTCTGCACAATTTGATACAAATTTCAAGATGATCATAGATTAGAATGACTACCAAAATGAAAGGGGGCAAAACCAAAAAACAAAGATCGATAGCAAACAAAACTATGAACCACAAGCACTCTATCACCCCTAAAAAACTCATGTACACAAGTCTGAAACTTTCTGCCTAAGCACCTGTTATCTTCTCTCTCCACCTTCTAGTTCTTCCTGGTCCTCCAACTGGGCCTCCTCTTTACTTGCCTCACCGCCTCCGTTTTCATGAGCCGCACCGCTGCTATTCCGAAGAAACAACCCAGACGATGAGGTGTCGTCCTCGTCAAGATCTTCGTCACGCTCCTTCTCTATTGAAAGGGATGTCACGCCGGTGTCCATCCAAGCAGGGCAATGGTGGACAGAGCCAAGAGCTGCGTGAAGGGAGTGAGACGAGCTGGAAGTGTGGGATGTAGATTTGGCTGGATTGTGGCTCGAGCAAGAACATTCAGGGACGGGATAAGAGAGGAAAGAGAGAGACTTTGATTTTACAGACGCTTCTGTTAGCCCGTCCAGCAGGCTATTTCTCAGGTGCTTACGGATCGACGTCAGCCATGTTCGATTTGCCTGATAAAGGTGGTCACGTGTTTCTTCCAAGAACTTCACGACTTGCTTCCTGCATTCACAGAAACCCGGTACCAATTATTCCATGTGGAAAAAGACCATACTTTCATGAGAGAAGAGTCGAGAGAATAGAATACAGGATCTTTCTGACACAATTGAAAACTTTTTTATCTTAGTTGAAAGCCCAACTTAACAATCATCTGGAACATGCATGTCATGCCCAAGGGTGCGGATGTAACATTAGTCCAGCGGTGATTGAACAGAGAGCAATCTCCAATTGAAAAAATCACAACTAAGAGACAAGAATTGGAAACTTTTAATGATTCCGTTTATCATGTACTCATAAAGTTTGAGAATCCAAATGCCTAAGTAACTGCCTGAAAAGACATTTGCGTACTTTTAAAGGTTATATTTATCATGTATACATAAAGTTCAAGAATAAAAGGCCTAAGTAACTGCCTGAAAAGACACTCATATGGAGAAACAAGGGAGTTGAACTACTACGAACAAACAATAGCACCCAATTCTTTTTCAAATACAAAGCTATTGCCTAACGAGAGAGATTCACTTGTTTACGATATTAAGCTGTCTATGATAAATCAGCCAGATAGTTACCTGTTAGGTCTGTAAGTTCTGGAGGCCGCTGACTGGTACAGTCTGTGGCCCATCACTAAGGTAGCGAAATTTGGATGCCCCTTACCATCATGATCAAAACCAGGAATGAACACATCGGCTTCAACACAAACCACGTAGTCAATTGCTTCCCAGAGTAATTTATGCGCATTCATCCTCAGTTCCATTACTGTACTGTCAGGCTCATTATCACTTTCAGCCACCCAGCCCCACCAACCTTCGATATTATAAGGGTATTTGGGCCGGGCCGGAGGTGGTGGAAGTGGACGAGGGCGTGGGCCTGCCAGTTTCCACGCTTCACGTTTCAATTCTACATCGACAGGAGTAAGCTTCTTGGGATAATCTGAACCTAGGTTGGACTCACGCCCGTAAATTCTGTTTAGCTCCCAACTCGAACTAAGCGAAGTCCTATCGACGACATTTTCAAACATGGAGTGAAGAGGTATTAATGTCCTTTGACCACCAAAGACTTCACCCCCCGAAACATATATTATGGTATCCCATGAGTATCCATATGCACGGAGAAGAATTCCAATCTGTTAACACAATATAACTTTGACTAAATCAATCAATGGAATTGATATGAGTTCCCAAAAAAAAGTTCAGTCAGAATTGGACAAACCCCATCTTCTAAAATATAGGTTCGCCCCATATAAATGCAAAACAAGCTACAAGAGGCCTTTTCTCATTTCAACTAACACCATAGAAATTGACCACCATCTCTCTACATCACAATAGGCAAACTGCTATGAATATGTGCAAAGTAATCAAGCTTCATAAAGCATTATTAACCAATTAGGCTTACCTCTTCCGGCATAAGAGGGCAAGACCCGTTGAGGCGCTTTCCTGCTGAATCCACAGAGAGGCTCCCCTTGACAATCCCGCGCTTCAGCATCCAAGCTCTTTTATGTTGGATGAGTTCAGTATGTACATCCTTAAAGAATTTTTGCCAAACCATACTCTTCTCAATGCCAATTCCAGAGGACCCAAAAATCCATCACAAGGTAGTTTGACAAAACAGCATACCTGGAACAACTCGGCACAACCATGATATGCCAATGCATCTCTTGTCAACCCAGGATCATATGCTATAAATGGCCGTCCAGGGGACCGTAATCTAGAAATTACACTGAAGATTAGTGAAATGCTGTAAAACTTAGCAGATGAGAAAAATTGGAATCACAAGCAATCAATCACCTATGCAGAATATTAGTAGCCAGTTCCTGGACCTCCTGTCTAAATCGAAGAGCATGGAAAGAGACTCTACATCTCAGCCTCTGAAGCTCTTCAAACTGGGGTGCAAGGATAGCCTGGATAAGGCCCAACATAAGAGAGAGTTTGAAAATTGGGAGAAGATCATGACAAAACAGCAGCAAATCATATTAGGACAGATGCTCCTCATCTAGAAGATCCCATAGAAACTTCCCACGTTTCAAATTTTAAATTATATACATGGTTGTCTTAGGGTATTTCACAGTTTCCACTAGACACCTCGACGCATACATTGATGGGAAGAACTGACTCTACAGATGCTACAAATTGAGGTGAATATTAGCACCCAGATGCAAACTCCATGTCAAATAAAAGAATAGATTCAACAGCTCTAGTAATATTGCTACCAGAAATGTAAGAGAAGGAGTCTTGCTGTCCAGAGTCAATTCACACAAATGCAGGGGGACAGCACTAGGAACATAGACAGGGGATTGTAGCTCATAATGTGGTTGACAAACACATGCAGTAATCTACACAAGGAAGAATATCTTCAGAAACATCTGGCAATCAGATCTAAAATCTGCAGGCCCTTTTCCAATTAGAAAATGACAAATCAGTATTGATAACTGTAAGAAAAGATTCTTTTCACATCACATGCGAGAGAATACTCAGATTATGGAAGATTTTTAAGTCATACCTGTAAGCATCCACCATCGGAGACCACCAATTCAACAACTGAATGCTTGTTCAGTACCGGAAGAACACGGTGGAGAAAAAAGTATGGTGAGGCCTGGTATGGAACCCTAAAAAGTGGGATCTTCTTCTTCCGCCTTGCCCCTTTTAGATCTTTTGGAAGGGTCTTAACTACTCTAACATCCTTTGCCAATGCTGTCATGAATTGCTCCTCACTGTAGAGATAGGAAAAGCTCTTGAACTCTGAGCTGCATGCAAAGTAACACACATAGCCTTTGATTAAGATAGATTGAAATCACAAAACCTGTGCAAGGAAAAAAGATTCATGCAACATGCCATACACACACACACACCCTACACACCTGATGCCTTTACTGCTCGTGGTAGATTGGATCTCTGGAACAACTAATGTCGCATTAAGAAGCCGAGACACTGCGACTACATCGCATATCTGTAAGATCAAGAAGATCTCATTCACATTTTTAATTTATCGGAATAGTTTTAATTAAATTGACCAATTTAAGCATCTGATCCCTACCGAGTTTCGTATCTCATGGAAACCTCCTTGTATTCTGACAAAGATAAAGCCATTTGTCTGCATACTGGGTTCTGCCATTTACTTAAGCTAGTTAGTGAATCCTAAAATAAAAATCTCAACAAGATTATAACATAGAGCTTGGACAAGTGGGGGAGTTACCCCTCCTATAAGAGATGACTGGCCCAACAGAAAGTACTCTGCTACATGCAATTTAAAAGTGGAACCTATGGCTCAAGTCAAGAAGCTCATGAATGACTGGAAAGATAAAATCCTTAAACTAATTCGCATATTCAATCTGACCATCCTTTTCTCCGATAAGATCCTTAACTAACACCGTCCATGTTCAATCTCACCATCCTTTCTTCCTTCTACAAATTGCTTCAAGCAAGAAAATATGCCACCTCTATAACAAGAGTGTAGGAACTAATGAGATTATCAAACTTGAAGAGCGGAGTTGACATTATCAAACCCAAAACCAGAACATATTCTAGGCTCATTATCGGATATGGAACATGTACCTAAGCTATCGTAATGAAAAAATAAGAGGAAACTGTAGAAACAAAAAGTAAACAGTGGTGTAACAAGATTAGATGCAAGTTGTAACCTGCATAATTTCCTCTGGGATTGGCATGAGGATGCAAAGATTCAAGGTGCCTAACCGGACCCCATAGCCTTCTATACAATGGACTCTGCTTCATGAATTTAAGATTAATCAGGGGTAATGGTGAGAAAAATAAAAATTCAAAAGAAAAGGAGCACAAAAACCCACATTGCAGAGTTGGCCGTGGACCATGGATTCCTTAACACAAGAAAATCAGATCCAAACTAGAAAAGAAACACGAAATCAAGACAAGCAAAGGAGAACAAAACAAAAGCATCTTTTCGGACACCAACTAATTTTCCTTTTCAATGCATACTATCATGAAGCCCAGAAAACCAAAAAACTGCACACTATCAGTAATTCAAGCAGAACACCGATCACCAAAAAAAAAAGAACGCAACTCCATCAAAACGCATTTACAACAGGAAGCGCAAAACCAAGAACTATACACCGGGCAGCTTGATGAGGCAGTGTGAAAAAATTCCCTAAACAGAAAAAGAAAGGGAAGCAAAGAAGTGCAATATGCACGACCAAAAAGGCGACAAAAAAAAAGAAGAAAAAAAGAGAGATCTTTAAGAGGGGAGGCTTCGGGGGAATTACTGTGGTGGGGATGTCGACATTCTCGAAGATGGGTCTCCAGGAGAAGATGGTGATGGAGGTCTGATACTCAGAGAAGCCGTCCTCGGTGAATCTGGCGAGCAAGAAGTGGACGAAAAGGGAGAGAGCCGATAGAACAAGACCCACCAAACCCACCCACTTCAGTCTCGACTTCATCATGACCGTCTTCCCTTCTCCTTTCATTGCCAAAACCCACCCCAATCCCTCCTGCTTCCTCAAACTCCAAACTTTCTCCGTAAATTATCAGCTTTCTCCCTCCCTCCCTCCCTCCCTCCCTCCCTCTCTCTCTCTCCACGGTAACACTTCTACCCAAAGAAACGGGAACAAGGAGAACGAACCCAACCCAATCCCTTCTGCTTTCTCAAACTCAGAAATTTCTCTGTAAAATTCCAGCTCTCTCTCTCTCTCTCTCTCTCTGTGCTATGACACTTCCACTTGCAGAAAGAAAGAAAAATGGAAGCGGGTAGAGAGAGAGAGAGAGAGAGCCTGACAGCAGAGGAGTGACGGGAGGGAGAGAGAGAGAGAGAGAGAGTGAAAAGTCAAGGACTCGAAGGGACAGGGCGAGCGAGACAACACGTGGGATGGCATGTTTCGGACAATACAGGCGGTGCTGTTTGAGTTGGAAACGTTCAGACACGCCCGTTTCCAGCATATTTTTTACTTTGTTAGATCTTCAGATGCAAAACCAAAATAATCTTTTTGAAGAACAATTTTTTTTTTTTTTTTAAAGTTTTCGTAACTTGATTTGATTTACAAGCCAAATTTTTAGAATCTTTCCAAGTGCAAAAATTGGCGTGTGAATTTTATTTTATTTTATTTTATTTTATTTAGAATTTGTAGAAAGAAGTAAAAGATAGAAAGAGAAAACATCCTTTCTAAAGCCTCGAGATCACGTAGAAAGAAAGGTACAAAACACACTTTAAAATTGGCCAAAACGCCAAGAAAGGTATAAACGGATGAAACCGACACTTTTAACAAAGTTACAGGATAATTAATGACTCGTAATCAGCACATTAATTGAAACTCCGTTATACTTTTTTATTCCTAGGGTTTGCCATTGTTTCATCATCATATTCTCTCTCTTGGAGCATGTGGAGTGCACTCATTCTATGGAGCAGAACTAGATAAAGCACAGAAAATCCAGTTGCCAATGAATTAGTCTAGCTTGATTGTCATTGATTTGATCATTGAGCTAGATGCATCGTACAGTTAGCACTTGATGTATATCTTATGAGGGTGAATTGATCCGGATTAATTTTGTTCCCTCTTGATGAACATAAATAGACTTATCCCAATTATATTGTTGCGAAAATCACTAACTTTTCTCGTTTTGATTTGAAAAAAAACAGGTATTTTTGTCACAACTAGCTCCCGTTGGATAAAATAGGAAATTACACTAAAATTTCTATGTTGCAATAGAGGTATACAATTGCAAAGTCAAAAATCGGTCTTTCGAAAAAAATGTGCAACGGAGTCACTCATAAGGTAAAATTCTATATTACTGCAAAAGCTGCCACTTGGGCAACTTTGTAAGGCAAACACTTAATTGCACCTTAAAAAAAAAAGACTTAGATTTCATTTACATTCCTTGCATAGAAAAATATATTTGGCGGGGGGAGGGAGAGAGATTTGTATTAATTTACCTACAATTAGAATACAAAAGAAAAAAATTTCTATTACGACTGGTAAATTGAGACCGCTTGTCGAGAGAAGAGGCAAGAGATGCAATTAGCACTTAGCAAAACTTAGACTACATTAATTTGAGTAATTTAGCCCATCACAATAGCCTCACGAAGGTGCTAGAGGCTTAATACGCATCTCCCAAAGCTAAATACAAGTTACTATCTTCAAAAAAGGTTGAACTCGTGATGTTGTATTTAGAAATACTTGCTTGTGTTGACACCCAGGCAACCAATCTTATGTAAAACTAGTCATTTATCAAGACGATGTGGTGGGTAGTGAAATTTTATATCGATATTTATTTTCATACATAGCCTCTCTCTTTTTTTGCCTTTTAGCATTCGCGTTGCATATAAATTAAACCATCAAATATATAAGACGTGGCCACAATCAAAGACTCCTTGAACTGTAATGGAGCTAAGCAATGAATGAAATAATGGCCAAACACAAATTTACCCTAAGCACTAATATATTTTCAACCATAATTCAAACACCAATATAGAAATAACCAAATTGAAGTTCACCCTAAATCGAAAAAGGAAGCACGTTTAGATAAAGTCATTGATTTGGTAAAAGCTGACATTGCCCTATAACTTAGGTTAGTTAATATATCCTTTAGATGGCGAAGAGGTCAATAAAGTTTCTAGTCAATAGACACTTGTCAATTTGTGATTGCATTCAAATCTCGATTTATATACAATAATAAGATCAGTCCAATGCAGGTACACCCCCCTTTTCTTTTTTCCTTCTAATCTTGGGCTAGTTCTTGAGATAATCCAACAAGCAATAATGCGTTCTTGACAGAGCAAAGCCTCATGAGAAAGTGGAATAAAAGTCTAAAACTGGAAAGTCATCGAGTGGGAGTAGGAAGACATGTCAGGAGGGAGTAAATGTAATTAGGTAAGGAAATATCTATTCACCTTTATTGATTGGCTGGTGAGGTGAGGGCCCGATGTACAATTATTTAAGGGCAGGACCCGACCGGGCCGTGCAAATGGGTTGTCGAGGGTGAAGTTTACCCTCGCATGGCGGTTTCCCCCATTTGTCCCTTCTTCTTTGCTTTTTTTTTTTTATCTGACAAGGTCGGAAGCATTCCAAGCAGTATCAGGGTAGCTTCAAAATGAAGTAAAGATAAAAGAGGAGGCAAGCGAGTTTACCACACATATTTGGTGGAACAAGGAAAATTGAAGCCTCGCATTTAATATGTTGAGTGGCTTATTCTACGATTTCTAAACTCCCTTCGTCTTGGTTTTTCTTTATCTGACAAGACCGGATGCATTTCATGCATTATCATGCTAATTTCAAAATAAAGTAAGGATAAGAGAGGACAGAGGTATAAGCGAGTTTATCATATAAATATATGGTGGATTAAGGAAAATTGAAGTCTTGCATTTAATATGTTGAGTGGCTTATGACATGATTTCGCAGTTTCTAAACTAGGCTCTATTGAAACGAGTTTTTACCCATTTCACGTGTTTGAGTGGCTTCCACCAATTGTTCATTTTAAAAAGATGTCGAGAGGCCTGAAATAAAGAATATCCCCTTAATTTTGCAACAACTGCAACGGATATATCTGCCCACCAAGCATTGTTACATTTCGTGTTACCTTGCATAAATACATACATATATATAATATATTATGATATCGATTTTCTTAAATCCTTAAATGTCTGGAGTAATTTCTGTTTATTTTTTGACTTTTTTTATTTTTATATATTTGGAAAAACTTATATTTTGACTTTTATCTAACTCGAAACATTTGAAACCCATTAAAAGGTTTTGAAATGTTGACATGTAAAATCGAGAGATATTACTAAAAAAATCTTAAACTTATTATATGTCGATCAATTCAATCTTAAATCTTTTAATTGTCTCAATTCAGTTTTAAACATTTTGACGATTTAATAATGTAGTTATTTCGACCAATTTTGGTCAAAAATTACTATTATGAATTTGGCTATCTTATATAGCATAATCGACATTAACATGAATGATTTATTTATTTATTTATTTTTATTATTCTTTTCTTTCTTTTTCTTTTTCCAACTCTGACCTAGCACCAGCTGAGCCTCACCAAGCTTGGGCAAGGGCATCATGGCCCCTATGGTGACGAACCAGGGCCTCCACACCCTCGCTGATCATGCTGGCCATAACGTGAGGGCATCCAATGTGACGACCCCAGCACGTCATGGCTACTGTAGAACTACTATCACCAATATTTTTTTCATTTTAATTTTCCTTAAGCCTGTGGAAGTGTAAGGGACTAAAGGAAATTATGGGATACATGTGATTTTCTGTAAAAAAGACAACTTTATTTTTTATTTATTTATACATGTACATCAGATGACAAATGGAGTGCTATGGGGGAAGTACAAAAGGTTAGTATTAAACTGACTATACTAGACTTTAGGTCGGTCACCCCTCCCACCTAATTGTACAAGTGTCGCCTAACAGTGGCTCATGATGTCATCAAAGTCTTTCGAGCTCCAAAAAATTTGTTCCCTCCTACCTCCTTCTTATGTCACCGGGCTATCTTTGCCTCCTAGCCCTTTAGAGGACAATGGGAGTGGACCCACTGTACGTCCGTTAACGCGAGCATACACCCCAATGAACTCAAGGGTCACCTGTACCATCGGGAGCCCTACGTCAACGACCATATTCGACTTGATCCGAATGAAGATAGTATTCGGAAAATTGGGGTCTATGAACCTGTCCTCCTCCCAAGTGAAGTTCACCGGCACTCCGCAGTGAATCATCGGGGAGGTAGGTGGGATTGACATTCTAATGATTTGCAAAAAAAGTCAACAACCAGTGAGTCATAATCCAGCAAGTAGAAGGTCCATCGATCTATACCACACAAATCGATCACCGTATGATAAAGAAAGTCTCAATAGAAAGTTTCGTAAATCCCATACACAACAACTACTTGATAACTTTTTCAACATACACGGTTGATCAATATAAATAATTACTTTTCCTAGCAAATGACCAATAGTTCGATTCAGGAATACCAAAGCCACAATCAATACAATTTCATGCTGCCATCATCTTCCGAGGAATCCTATTACCCCCCAGGCATCTCGCACCCATCTGACATTGCGAGGCATTTGGGGGACCCGCATTACACCCCCCAAGCATATGGAGGAACCCAGTTACCCCTCCAGGCATCCTTACTACAACTCGGGGCATCGTCATCCCAAGGATCGACGGCATTCTCAGCCACATATCCAAACCATGATGCAGCAATTTTATAATTAAATTGAAAGTACGTTAACACCACTACCATTCAGGGATTCAAGCATGCATCTAATAAATCATCAGTTATTTTCATTCCTTAGACTAATACAAACTCATCCATATAGATATTAAGTGAACCATGGGAAGGTCCCACATTCTAGACCCAAACTAGCCTCATAAGGCGTCTCGCACGCCTCTGGAGTCGATGACTATCATCTAGGTAATCGATCTCCAAAAATTATGAAAATTTAGTATGAGGTGGACAAGACCTAAAGGAACATATTTTGTGAAGAACTCAAAATCCGTTTCAGTTCCTACAATTCTAAATAACTTTTGCAAGCCGGGCTCAAAACAGTCAAAATCTCCAGGACGAAATTGAGTAGAAAAATATTTATTTCACTAACCAATTGAGACCGAAAAATTATGAAAATTTAGTACGTGGTAGCTTGGTACATGATCTACAACTTTTGTGAAGAACATATCTTAGAATTCTGGACCGAGAAATCTGTAGAAAATGAAAAGAAGAAAGAGGTCGGTCCAGCGACCCAAAAACAGATTTTGAATCCTGAAGTTTTTCAAATATATTTTTTCCATATGAAATCCAAAAATTCTGAAATTAAATTATGTCGTAGAAAAGTCAATAATGGACAACTCTCGTGAAGTATTACCCATGAAATTTGCACCACATAAGTCAGTACAAAATTAGCAAATTTCTGAGTCGGGCTAGAGCTGAACCCACCCTCAGCCCAGTCATGAATTTCCTTCAAAGTTTCTGCTGTTCTGGCCTTCACATGTGTCAAATATTGACTATCCATGCCTCTATGACCTAACTACTAGTTCGACTATTTCGAACTCGACAACATTGCTAACTAATGTAGTCGGAACTTCCAATTAAACCATAATGTAGTCGAAATTTCGATTAAACAAAAATCTCAACAACGTTTTTGGATTTCTATGAAACTATTCTCGTCACACGACAAACGATCAATATAAGATAGAACGAAGGATATCCACTTGCCTCGGGTTCTCGTGTGCGGCGGTCTCGAGTCGACGAAGATGGCTTGTTGCTGGCTCGATGTTCTTCTAGGAGCGAGCAATGAAGACGTCGAAGCTGTTCGTCTCTTTTGCTGCTGGTTTGTTGGCAGCAACTAGGTTGAGAGAATAAAGTGAGGAGGGGCGTGGGGACTTTGGCGGTGGACTAAAAACGAAGGGGAGTGGCGTGTGTTTCCCAGTAAAAAGCAGCCCTCTCTCTCTCTCTCTCTCTCTCTCTCTCTCTCATTCGCTGCCCCTTCCACGACCATAGTCCCTCCCTTGTGTAGCAACGATTATTGACTATTTATCCCATCCCTTGACCAGCTGGATCCTTATCCCTTTTGTAGCAAATGTGGCGGTGAGGGGATGGTTCAAGAATCCTCAAATGATGGAGGATAATTTAAAAATCTTTATGAGCCATAATGGGAAAGAAATTCAAGACTCTTATGTTAATGTAAAGGAAGCGGCAGCTTGGTTATGTAGGCGCATCCTCGGAGGAAGTGGAAATGGTGTCACTCGGTGATGACACCGCAAGGACGTGAATGGCATAGTCCGACGGCAAGCTCGTTAACGTAGTGTGGACAGTCAAACGTTCGGGGCTCACTATTTTGTCGAGCGAAAATTTGAATGTCACATTCAACCCTCACTAGGATTAAGCACAATCCAAGTTAGGCCAGTCCAACTGCTAATCTAGAGACTAACATGCACAGTATTAGTCCTTAATTTTTTAGACCGAGGACTGATCCTGTTAAGCTTAGGATCGAGGACTGGATTGACCCTATTGGTCCGGTTTGGTTTCAAGGTCAACCTGGGACTAATCAATAATTTTTTAGTTTCATTTTTTTCTATTCCCTAAAAAGACAAATCTACTATTTGAGAATACATATCCATCAACAATACAGCTTGAAGGCTTTATTTGATTTGGGCTTAAGGCCCATCCGCCCAAGTTGGGCCCAGAAAGCCCGACCCACGGGAATAAGGCCCGTGGAAGGGGAGAGGTATAAAAGGGAGGAGAGAGAGAGAAAAATGTACCGTTTTAATTGAAAATAGAAAACGTACGTACGTTCATCCCTACGCTCTCTCTCTCGCTTACTCTCTTAAAGGAAAACAGTGAAGCGCGAAGGCCAATTTGCTTCACCAGATCAAACAGGACTCAGTTTCTCTTCCTCCATTGGCGTCGGTGTTTAATCTGTGGCTAAAAGGTACGCTCGAATCCGTGGTGTGCTTTAGGATCGGTGATACGTGTTAAAATTCCCGGGCTTGTCTTCCGCTTGAGTTTAGGGGTTCGATTTAGTGTTGAATCCGGTTTTCGGGGATCCGTTATTCCCAACATTGGTATCAGAGCCCTAGTTCACGTTTTTCTCGACCTGTTTTGATGTTTTTGATTGATTTTTCGCAAAAACCATTCGGCCGTACGGATCGGGGCGACAAATCCCGACACCCGAGCGCTGTTCGGCCATTTTTCCGAGGTTTCGTAAGTCGAAATCGAATTCTGAAAGCACTGGGTGAAAGGCGACGTCGAGACGAGTCTGGCGATACGTCGAGCGCCGCCGGGAGATGCCGTACGCGCCCACACGCGCGGCTAGAAGGCGCTGCGCGTGGGCGCGACGCGCCCGGAAGCACTGGCTCGCCTAGCGCGTGCGGCACACGCGCCGATCGGCGAACCGACACGTGTGCGCCGCCGGCCGGGCGAACCGGCACGCGCCGGTCGACGGACCAACGCGTGCTGACGTCAGCATGACGTCACCCAACGGTCAGTAACCGCTGGGATGACGTCATCGATGATGTCGGTTGGCCGGGCGGCGACCCGACCGGCAACCCGACCCGACCCAACCGCGGACGCCAGGCACACGCGCGGCACGTGCCGGATGACGTCTGCGTGACGTCATCCCACGCACGCGCGCGGCACGTGCGGTCGGTTCGTGCGAAGCGGTCCGACCGGCCCGAGCGGTCCGACCGGCCCTAGCGGTCCGATCGGCCCGAGCGGTTTGACCGGCCCGATCGGCCCGACCGGTCCGACGACCGGCGACTGTTGACCGTTGACTGACGACTGTTGACCGTTGACAGTTGACAAAAAAAAAAAAAGAGGAAAAGAATGTGTTTCTTTTTCAATTAAGTCTATGTGGATTATATGTAATCCCTTATTTGTTCTGCATTTGTTGCAGAAACAATGCCTCCCCTGAGGTTGCGCACACCTATTCGCGCAGTGACCGATGAACAAAAGGAAAGGCTGTCTAAGTTGATAGCTGAGCTGACTGATCATCGATGGGAGAGTGGTGACTTAATTGATCACGTCCTTGAAGTCAACGGGAAAATTCAATAGGTCATATGGAATTGTCGTCCTATGTCACAGTCAGAGATGGTGCGATTTTTCATAAACACTTTTCCACCTGAATGGCAAGATGTGTTGAATCGCATATGGGATGTCAACGGAGCTACTTCCTATAAGAAAATTGTGATGGATTTTGTAAATCAATATTACTGTATTGTTTCAAGGGAAAAGATCAAGAAATTGAGCAAAAGAGGATCTTTCCCAATTCGTGTGTTGACTTGGTGTTAGTTGTATTGGCTGATATATATTAAGTGTGCTTTGTGGACAACTTAATGTAATAATAACTACCTAATTGTGTTAATTGAAAGCATTATTGTTTTATTGAATATCTATTCTATGTTGCTTTCTGTTATTGCTGGTTGCTGTGGGTAATTAGCTGTGGGTAGTTTTAGAAGTTTTTGTAGCTTCATAGAATTGATTTTGCATATGACAATCATATTAATGATAGTTTTAAGTTAGGATTTTTGGAGGATGATTGAAAACGTAGTGACCTTTTGATTCTGAAATCTTACTTGAAATTATTCATTAATATGATGGGTCTATGCAAATAGGGATGCATAAATGATAGGCATTAATAATTCGTGCATATTTGTCTGATGTGTTCAGATCAATGGCTTCAGCCACAAAAAGTATAGTTGCCGAGCTGAACAAAGGTGAAAAGCTCAATGGAGACAACTATGAAATTTGGCAAATGAAAATCCAGTATGTGCTGGAAGAGCAAGAAGCACTTGAGGCTCTTATCATGACCATGGTAGAACCTGAAGAGGGAACCACCGCACAAAGACAAAAGAGACAAAGAAGCTTTTTCGTGTGGAAAAGAATGAACTCTCTAGCTCGCATCACGTTGCTGAGCAGCATCGAAAATGACGTCATGCGAGAGTTTCGGCGTTTTGACAATGCCAAGGAAATGTGGGAGGCATTGGCAGCTAGATTTGGTCATACTTCGGTGACTAGACTAAGGCAGCTCACTATCAGGTTTGACTCTTATAAGAAGCCTCATGGTTAGACCATGAAGTAACATCTTAGAAAGATGTCAAACATGATAACTGAGCTGAGAGATGCTGGCCATGTCATCACAGATGAGCAGCAAGTGCAAGCAGTGATTCGTTCCTTGCCTTAGAGTTGGGAGCATATGAAGGTGCACCTGACTCATAATGAAAATATCAAAACCTTTGAGGATGCAATGCGTCATCTTGAGCTGGAAGAGGACCGCCTGTTGGCGGCTAAGCAAGATGCTGAACTCTATCATGCTAGTTCTAGCTCAAATGGAGCTTCGAGCTCCAAACGCAAGCGTCCTAACTGGTTTGATAAGGGGAAAGGCAAGGAAGAAGCAGGTCCTTCAGGGAAGAAACCCAAATTTAACCAACATGGAAGAGGGAAGAGTCCTCGCATAAAAAAGCTTGCAAGGGTGAAATGCTACAACTGTGACAAGAAGGGTCACTATGCTCGCGACTGTCGTGAGCCAAAGAAGGTATGCACCCCTTGTACTTTTCAGAACTTTGCTTATGTGTCGAGTTCTGTGTTCTTAACTGAGTCTAATCCTTTGTGGACTGTGGATTTAGGAGCGACGGACCATGTAGCGAAGGATAGAGGATCCTTTGTGGAATTCCGATGAGTACCAACTGGAACTAAGTGGATCTATGTGGGAAACAACTCCAGAGCTGAAGTGAAAGGAATTGGCACATGCCAACTGAATATGCGTGGTGGACGCACTTTGTTCCTTCATGATGTGTTGTATGCTCCGGAGATTCGTCGGAATTTAGTGTCCGTATTAGTGTTGGTTAAATTAGGTTTTAATATGAACTTCTATAGTAGAGGTGTGAATTTGTTTTTGGATACAAATTACTATGGTTGTGGTTATTTTTTCGGATGGTTTTATTGTATTGGATATTGAGTATATTAATGCAAATGTTTGTTATTCCCTTATCACATCTCCTAATACTTATGATAATGATGTGAATGTGTGGCATGCTAGACTTGGTCACATTAGCCAACAACGTATGAATCTACTAACCAAAGAGGGCTTGTTGGGCAACATTGAAAAAGTCGATTTGCCCATATGTAAGCATTGCCTAGAAGGGAAAACGACAAGGAAACCATTTGGGAAAGGTAAAAGAGCTGAATTTCCTCTCGCATTTAATCCATTTCGATGTCTCGTGGTCCAATGAATGTGAGAGGAAGACATGGGGCTGTTTATTTCATCACATTTATTGATGATTATACTCGATTCGGATATGTCTATTTGATTTCTCATAAGTCTGAAGCAATAAGTTGTTTCAAAAGGTTTATGAATCTGGTAGAAAATCAATTAGACAAGAAAATAAAAACATTGAGATCCGATCGAGGTCGAGAATATTTATCTGATGAGTTCAGAAAATTATGTGATGAAAAAGGAATAGAAAGACAGTTGTCTATTCCATATACTCCTCAACAAAATGGTGTTGCGGAGAGAAGAAAAGAACCCTACTTTTGGAAATGGTTAGGTCCATGATGGCGCATGCTAACTTACCAATCACCTTTTGGAGTGATGCATTGTTAACTGCTGCCTATATACTTAACCGGGTGCATTCCAAATCAGTTACTTCCACTCCATATGAGTTATGGACAGGTAGAAAACCGGACTTGAGTTTTCTTAAGCCATGGGGTTGTGCTGCCTACACACATGAGTCCTCTCACAAGTTTGGGAAATTGGGTCCCAGAGGAAAGAAGAGTATTTTCATAAGATACTCGGAACACTCGAAAGGGTATGTATTCATTGGTGAGCAGGAAAGTGGGAGTATAACTGAATATGAATCACGAGATGTCACATTCTTAGAGGATGAGTTTCCTAAGAAGGGCGAAATAGGGGAAGATCACTCCCTATTTGAGACCTTGGATCAAGATAATGATATTAGTGGAGTTCATCCAAGTGGGAGCATAATAGGGAATAATGTGCAAAGTGTACAATTTCCTATACGGCGAACAAGTCGCCAAAGTATTCCCCGTCGACGTTTTGACATTGAAGGGGAAACTTTTATGGTTGCTCCACAAGATGAGAATGAGCCAAGAAATATCAATGAGGCTCTAAATTGCCCTAGTAAGGAAAAATAGATTCATGCAATGGAAGAGGAAATGGAGTCAATGAAATCCAACTAAGTTTGGGAACTGGTTGATCTTCCAAAAGGATGCAGAGCTATTGGGAACAAATGGGTTCTCAAAATAAAGCGAAAGGCTGATGGTTCGATAGAAAGGCATAAGGCTCGCCTTGTGGCGAAGTGGTATAATCAACAGGAAGGGATTGATTATGAAGATACGTTTTTTCCTATAGTAAGATTTATCTCGATTCGCATTATTCTGGCAATTGTGGCTAGTCTGGATCTTGAATTACATCAGATGGATGTAAAGACTGCTTTCCTCAATAGAGAATTGGAGGAAGAAATATATATGGAACAACACCACCCGTGGTGGTGGCGTAGGTGGTTGAGCAAGGGAACTTTTCACGAGAGGTCCCGAGTTCGATCCACGGCGTCGTCGTTGCTTAAGTGCTAGCCGCGTCTTACCCGGAGCACGTGGGTGGTGGGTCCTCACGTGTCCCCCCAGGGTTTACTCCAACCGCGAAGCGGCGTGCGGGGGTTCCCTGGGTCACCAATATATATATATATATATGGAACAACCTGCTGGTTTCATAGTGAAAGGCCAAGAAGAAAAGGTATGTCGACTTTTGAGGTCGATATATGGCCTTAAGCAGTCATCAAGACAATGGTATATACGTTTTCATAATACCATAATGGCATATGATTTTACAATGATTGATGAGGATCATTGTGTATATATCAAAAGATCCAAGGATCAATTTGTGATCATATCATTATATGTTGATGATATATTAATTGCCGGAAGCAATATGGAATTTGTTAATACTGTCAAGAGATGGTTGTCTTCTAACTTTGAGATGAAGGATATGGGTGAGGCTGCATACATTCTTGGAGTTAAGATTTCGAGAGATCGTTCGAAGAGATCATTGTCTCTTTCGCAAGAAACCTATATAAATAAGGTTCTTGAATGATTTCGTATGCAAGACTGTAAATCCATAGACACTCCTATTGCAAAAGGTGAAGGATTGAGCCATAGACTGTGTCTAGGGACTCCACAAGAGAAAGAACAAATGAAACATGTTCCTTATGCTAGTGCTGTTGGGAGCTTGATGTACGCTATGATGTGTACAAGACCCGACATATGTTTTGCAGTTGGAATGGTGAGTAGATACTAATCCAACCCGGGTCCAAGACATTGAAAGCCGTGAAGAGAATACCGAGGTATTTGAAGGGAACTGCTGATTTCAAGTTGAATTACCAAGGAAAGGATCTGCGACTTGAAGGCTATTCGGATGCTGATTGCGGAGGAGATTTAGATGAAAGAAAATTTACCTTAGGTTTTGCTTTCTTACTGAGCAATGGTACCATATCATGGAGTAGTAAGAAGCAAACGTGCATAGCCTTATCCACGATGGAAGCTGAGTTCGTGGCATTATCAGCAGCAGTACAAGAAGGAGTTTGGTTTAAGAGATTCTTGGATCATTTAGGTGTTATTGAGAAAGCTGCAAATCCATTATTAGTTAACTGTGATAGCCAAGTAGCTATAGCGTATACCAAAGATCCAAAATATCATGGCAAGACCAAACATATAGATACCAAGTATAACTTTGTAAAAGATATGGTTGCACGAAAGGATGTGAATTTACAGTACATATCTACGCATAGAATGGTAGCAGATCCTATGACAAAGCCAATACCTAGAGATGTATTTTGTGGTCATGTAAAATCTCTAGGATTGCGTAGAGTTTGATATACTGGATATTGTAATCTCCCTGAGTTGTTCACATTTATGAAATTTTGTTTTTCATTGATTAATGCCTATGAATCTATGTGTGATCTTTATGCATCTTAATGCTCAGTGCATTATTTTTAAGTTGAGAAGTATGTCGGACGGATATAAGATTAGCCCACTCACACGGGTAATCGCATCTGTTTACTGTGTGATAAATAGAGATGAGACTGTTTTTAAGCTTATTATCTAGGTGATAATCGAGAGCTCAAGCTTAAAATACGTATGTCGCCTTAATTGAGTGTTAAGATGAGGACATAATACTAAAGATGTCCGAAAGTAAAATAACCCACATATTTTACTTTATCCGTCTAAAATGCCGATATGAGTTCGATGAATTTTGTGATTGAGTAGATACGTGAACTCAAGTTAGACATTGGGTATGTCCGAACTATCATCATCGTACGGTATTGAAAAATGTAGACATACGCTCCATGGGAAATGAGTTAATACCGTAATACGTATTTCATACTACGTATGCATGAGACGACCAATAAGAGTGGCAAAAAGTTTGATCTCAACTTTTATGACGTGTGAGACTCTTGAGGAAAATAGTTCCTTAATTTTTAGTCCCCTCATGACTTTTACTTATTCTCAAGGTTTCTATTTAGTGTTTGTTATCTTAGGGTGTTGCCAATGGTCATGAGTTGATTCGATCTAATGGGGCATTTCTAGAAAAGCAAGCTGAACTGAAATTGAGAGTTTGAAGGAAAGAGGAAGATCGATTTTTGGAGAATCACATTGTAGTTTTGTATTCACTGGTCGACCAATTATGATTGTCTTTGTGATAACTATAATTGTGGATACAATATATATATATCATTGTTTTAAAAGAGATCAAGAGAGATATAAATGTGATCGATCGATCTAGGGTACTGCATACTAAATCTACTCGGAGTGTGACGCCCATTATGAGCTGCTATATATTCCTAACAGATGTATAGCAACGAGCTCTCAAAGTATGCTGGTCGCACGGATTATTCACCGGTATGAAAGTTAAAGAGAGGTAAAGAGAATCCTGTTTGGCCCACCATGTGTGAGTGGGAGATGAAGGCTTTATTTGATTTGGGCTTAAGGCCCGTCCGCCCAAGTTGGGCCTAGAAAGCCCGACCCACGGGAATAAGGCCCGTGGAAGGGGAGAGGTATAAAAGGGAGGAGAGAGAGAGAAAAAGGTACCGTTTTAATTGAAAACAGAAAACGTACGTACGTTCATCCCTACGCTCTCTCTCTCGCTTACTCTCCCAAAGGAAAACAGTGAAGCGCGAAGGCCAATTTGCTTCACCGGATCAAACAGACTCGTTTCTCTTCCTCCATTGGCGTCGGTGTTTAATCTGTGGCTAAAAGGTACGCTCGAATCCGTTGTGTGCTTTAGGATCGGTGATACGTGTTAGAATTCCTGGGCATGTCTTCCGCTTGAGTTTAGGGGTTCGATTTAGTGTCGAATCCGGTTTTCGGGGATCCGTTATTCCCAACATAGCTTTAATCAAACAAACTATAAACACTAATACATATCCAACATAAATTTAAAATAATGTAACAATAGAAATTTCACAATTGTTAAAAGTAACAAAGCATAAAATTGATTAAGACTCCTCATGGAGGTAAAGTGTTTCCATCACTAGAGCATGCTATAATTCCCTCACTTTTGATTTGTCTTTGAGTCATTTTTTTGCTTGGGAAATGGGATGGGATGGAAAGTTTAAAACAAGTGACTTCCGGGTGAAACTTACCAGTGGAATGTTATTAAACCATAAAAAGTTCAAAATACTTAATATAAACCATGAATATATAACTTTACATCTTGTTAATTAGGGGAAAGAATCGTCTAGATTGGACCGGTCCCACGCAAGGCAAGGGGCGAGCAATGAGCTGCAAGGCAAAGGGTGAGAGGCTAGCAGTGTTGCAAGGGGCAAGCGACGAGTCGCAAGGCGAGTGGCGAGTTGAGAACGGGGCGAGTGTTGAGCATTCCTCCTGAAGAGGGTTTCTAAATTTCTAATTAGGATTTTGTTCTTTCTGATTTAGAGATAATATCAAACATTTTTTATATTATTCAAGGAATAAAACGAATATGTATCAAAATTTTAGATATATTAAATAAAACAAAAGTTTAGAAATCATATTAGATATTGAATTAAAGTTCATGATCAAATTAAAATAAAATAAAAGTTTAAAAATCATGTTGTATGTTGTGCCAAAACAAACTTAAGTGACTTGTTGTGTCAATTTTTTTAGGTCAAGCTCCAGAAGCATTGAGTTGAGGTTTTGTTCATTTTGCGGAAAATAATTTCCTAGAAAATGTTTTCCGAATTTTCCAGCGTTTGTTTTACAGAAAATGAATTCATTAGGAAAACTGTTTTCCATGAAAGGAAAAATGTTTTCTAAACTAAGGAAAATGTTTTCCACTTTTGAAAAGTGGAAAACATTTTCCTCACTTGATCTCTCTTATCTCACATCTTTACAAATTCTTACTTCCACTTCCCCTTTCTTCTTTTTTTTTTTTTTCTTTTTAATTCGAATTATTTTTAATTTTATTTTTCTTTTATATTTCTTTTTTTTTTTCTTTTACTTTTCTTTGTTTTTTTATCTTCTTCTTTCTTGGCTAAATGTCGGCCATCGCTAGGTGAACCTCGAGCTCTTCGGTCCGGCGAGCCTCAAGCTCGATGCTTGTGCTCACTAATTTGGGGAGCGGCGAGTCTTGTGTTTGTTGGCGAGCTTGAGGCTCATTGGTGGCCGGTCGTGGGCCATCGCCGTGGTCGCGATCGGCCAAGAAAGAAGGAGATGGAAAATAAAGAAAAAAAGAAAATAAAAATAAAAATGAAAAAAATTAATGATAGATTTTAAAAATTAAAGATAATTAAAAATCAAATTTTAAAAAATATGAAAAATCCATTTTAAAAAATAAAATAAATGAAAAGAGCACATAAAGGAAAATATTTTCCTTATCAAATAGCGAAAAATATTTTCCACTACATTTTCGGGTTTCATCCAAATAACGGAAAATAAGGGAAAATCTCAAATAAGATCCAAAGTGAGTTTACTTTTTCAAATAAGAACTCGAAGTGACCGTTGTTCCAAATAAAGACTTGAAGTAGCTAACAAATCTCAAATAAGGACCGGAATTCGTCGACCGACCAAAATGTTCACTAGCCGGCGAGCATGTGACATTTCCGGTGGCGAAATATGGTCAATTTTGTCCCAAAAAATTATAGATAGAAATTAACAAAGCTTAAAAACAAAACCCCCGAACTCTTCACGTTCTTCTTTTTCCACTGTTCATCTTTTACGTTATTTGTCCCATCTCGTTTGGAGAACCCAAATTCTCTGTTGATGGAGCAAGATCCCCTGTCTCCCCGAGTTCTAAAGGTACGTGCCCTCCCTCCCTCCCTCCCTCCCTCCCTCCCTCTCTCTCAATTTGAACGAAACTAACTTCAGTTGAATGGGAGTGTGAATCAAAGTGTATGGCGAATCTAGGAAAAGATAATGAAGAATCAAGGCCCTCGCGTTACACACGAGTGTCTCAATAACGAAAATGTGGCTTTACTCAAGATTTGTCTTCTTCATTGGAAAGAAACGAAGAACAGAAAACAAAATAAGAAGATGTGAAGAAACGAAGGTAAGAGTTTCTTGTTGTGTTTCAATTCGTGTTCCATAAATAGAAAATTTTCGTGCTCCAAGCGAGAGAGGACAAATAACGGAGAAGATGAAGAGCAGAAGAAGAAAAAACGTGGAAACATGAAGAGTTTTTCTTTTAAGGTCAAAATAACGTAAAGAGTTTGGGGGTGGTTTTTAGGGTTTGTTAATTTTTATTTATATTTTTTGGACAAAATTGCCCATATTTCGTCCACTGGAAATGTCACACTTTTGTTGGCCGGTGAATATTTTGGCCAGCTAGTAAGTTCAGGTCCTTATTTGAGACTTGTTAGCTACTTCGAGTCTTTATTTGGGATAACGGCCACTTCGAGTTCTTATTTGAGAAAATAGGTTCACTTTTGATCCTTATTTGAGATTTTCTCGAAAAATAATTACATTTTTCTAAAAAATAATTACATTTTTCAGAAATGCCGCATTTAGCGGAAGTATTCCTTTCGCCGAGGTTTTCATTGCGGGGCCCAAAACGGTGGCGCGTTTTGCACGACACGAGATGCCTCGATGGTCGCCTCGTATGGGCCACGCAACGAGAAAACGCGTCGGCGTAGCGTCTAATCCGGGGTCTGGTCTTCGATGCGGCACGTATAAATGCGCACGATCTCCAGGCCTGCCAATTCGCCTATCGGTTGCAGAAGAAAACTCAAACCCTAGCGCTTTCTCTCTGTTCGACCTCACGAAGTTCTTCTCTCTTCGCATCAAGGTAATAGCAAGATTTTCTTTGTTCGTAGCTTTTGTATTTCGAGATCTCTCGAGGCTAATATCGCACGAATTGGTTCTGCTTGTGCGGGTCGATTGGACCTTTTTTCCTTTCGCCTTCCTCTCTCTCTCTCTCTCTCTCCACGGTAACACTTCTACCCAATGAAACGGGAACAAGGAAAATGGACCCAACCCGTTAAAAGGTTTTGAAATGTTACATTTCGTGTTACCTTGCATATATACATACATATATATAATATATTATGATATCGATTTTCTTAAATCCTTAAATGTCTGGAGAGATTTCTGTTTATTTTTTGACTTCTTTTTTTATATATTTGGTATAACTTATATTTTGACTTTTATTTAACTTGAAACATTTGAAACCCATTAAAAGGTTTTGAAATGTTGACATGTAAAATCGGGAGATATTACTAAAGAAATCTTTAACTTATTGTATGTCGATCAATTCAGTTTTAAATTTTTCAATTATATCAATTTAGTCTTAAACATTTTGACGGTTTAATAATGTAGTTATTTCGGCCAATTTTGGTCAAAATTACTACTATGGATGCCGGCTATCCTATATAGCATAATTAGCACTAACATGAATGATTTATTTATTTATTTTTATTATTCTTATCCTCACCTAGCATGGGCAAGGGCATCATGGCCCTTACCGGTGATGAACGAGGGCCTCCACACTCTCACCGGTCATGCCAGCCACAAAGCGAGGGCATCCAAACCTCACTAGGAGTGAGCACGACCTAAGTTAGGCTAGGGCCTCCACACTCTCGCCGGTCATGCCGGCCACAAAGTGAGGGCATCCAAGCCTCACTAGGAGTGAGCACAGCCCAAGTTATGTCAGTCCAACACCTAACCTAGGGACTAACCCGCATAGTGTTAGTCCTCAATTTTTTAGACTAATGACCGACCCTATCAAGCCTAGGATTGAGGACTGGATCGACTCTATTGGTTTGGTCCTATTTCAAGGTTAACCTGAGACCAATCAATAATTTTTTGGTTTCATTTTTTATATTCTCTGAAAAAATAAGCCTACCATTTGAAATTATATATTCATCAACAATACGACGCTGATCAATCAAACTATAAACACCAATACATGTCCAACATAAATTTAAAATAACGTAACAATAGAAATTTCACAATTGCTAAAAGTAACAAAGCTTAAAAACAATCAAGACTACTCATGGAGATAAAGTGTTTTCATCACTAGAGCATGCTATAATTCCCTCACTTTTGATTTGTCTTTGAATCATTTTTTTGCTTGGGAAATGGGATGAGATGGGAAGTTTAAAGCAAGAGACTTCTAGGCTACAATGCAGGTGAAACTTGAAACTTACCAGTGGAATGTAATTAAACCATAAAAAGTTCAAAATACTTAATATAAATCATGAATATACAACTTTACATCTTGTTAATTAGGGGAAAGTATCGTCTAGATTGGACCGGTCCCACGCGAGGCATGGGGCGAGCGGCGAGCTATGAGGCAAAGGGCGAGAGGCGAGCGGTGTTGCAAGGGGCGAGCAACGAGTTGAGAGCGGGGCGAGTGTTGAGTGTTGCTCACGAAGGGTTTCTAAATTTCTAATTAGGGCTTTGTTCTTTCTAATTTATTTGGGAAAGATGTAAAAAAAAAAAAAAAAAAAACAAAGAAGAGGATAGAAAAGAAAGAAGAGGACAAAACAAAATGCTGGAGGAGGACAACTTGTTAGCGCCATTAACATTAAGTTAGAGTTATAAACTTTAGAATAGGTAAAATAATATTATATATAACATATTAAATATATAATATATCTACTATAAATATTATATAAATATATAATATCTATAGGATTGGTTGGGATTGGACGAATTCTAAACTCCCAAGACCAATGACTAACCCGCACAATGTAGGGTCCAGGAGTTTTAGGACCAATGATCAACCTAGTCTTATTGGAAACCAAACTAGGACTAGTAAGGTTGGATCAATCCAGGGTCAATCTAGGGTTAACCCTGGACTGATGCTCTCCCCTAACCCTCATTGACCATGGAGGACAACGGATTGACATCCATGCTAGTAATTTCTAATAAGAAGGATTGAATTGACAAATCTTCAAAAAGTTTAGAATTAAATTGGCAAAATTAAAAAATTTATAACTAAATTGGCAATCATACAATAGGTTTATGGCTTATTTTATTTTATTTTATTTTATCATTATCCTGCCAAAGTTACCATTTTAGAAAATGTCCTCCACGCCTTCCGACTTTTTTTCGGCACCTTGAGAACTTATAATGTACGATTACGCGATAGGAGAAAGCAAAACATAGCTCAGTAAAAATATGCGTCTTGTGAATAATATTAAAGCACCTATTGTGCAATAAGAGCGCTTAACCAAACTTATGATGTTGTCTTGTTTCAACGGAAAGTCATAAGCACCTTTTAAGAAGCCATAGCGAGTCTTTTCAAGTCTAGTAATCAATACATAAAAAATAACAATCAAATTGATAGAATAAAATGGAATGAAACCATAGTTACCCACTCGATACACTTGATGAAGTTGATAAATCAAATAAAAGCCCATTAATGTATAGCCAATGGAACGAGATCGAGTTCAAAATTGGGTAACCAAACTGCTAGTCCATAAGCTACTCAACAATCCGTGTTGACCGAGTTAAATAATTGAAAAATGGGAGTAGTAGTTCGATTTGTCAGGTTTTTTTGTTTTTGTAACCAGTAAAAAGGGGCGAATCGCATTCGGAATCATTACGGGTTGTTTTTTATTTTTATTTTTTATTCTTATGACTAATAATAATCGATAACCACAACTTAAAGGAACACTTGTCCGCAAGGGAATTTGCGAGATTATACTACAATCAAGCCATCATTTCTATATTGCTGCAAATTTTTTGGGTTTGATTTGTTTAGGATTTCACGTCTCAGGCACTATGGTGCCACAGGAGGTGGTGACCATGTGACGGATGCGGAAACATCGGGACATTATCGGTTTGTTGTGTTCCTCGAATCATGTTCTCCAAGAAGAAAATTTGGTTCGTATGTTGCTATCCAGTGCCATGAGATATGCTAGATTAATGAGTCGATGATGGGTTGTTCTGCTGAGTTGTCTAGTCGATCCGGTTCGTTGCCCTAGAGGATAATGTCCATGGGTTCCGGGAAAGAATATTAGGGTTTTCAAGTAGTTTTATATGCTGTTATGCCATAAATTTTAGAAGAACATACAGAGAATATTGCGCAACTTCTTGCTGGGGTTCTTCATAGATTTAAGTTTATATATATTTGATAATTCTTTAGCTTGACTAATGCTCGTGAAAGTAATACACTAATCGCTTCATTCACAAGTATCAAGAAAGGGTTTGTCCCCGGCATGGTTGGCATGACCTTTAAGGTTAGTAAGAGTGGTAGATGTTGTGATTTGAACACGCCATATGCTAAGTTTAAAGTTAATCCAAGTGCTTGATCATTCTCCGTACTCCTTTTTTTCTTTATTAAGAATGTGACCATGATCTTTCATGGCAAGAAAAGGTGGGAAGAATCGAGTGGAGCAATTATCCCTCTCAGGCCTTTCGGGCAAGTAATGCAGTTGCTCTTTTTAAGCGACATAGTTGAGTCTTACATCTATTATGAAATATTTCATTTAAATTAATAACTATATAATATCATTCTTGAGATCCGAAGGTTCTATATTGATGAGTTCATCACAATTGACCTATATACTAGAAGCCCTAAAATGTTTTCCACAAGATGTAGCTTATTCCCAAAAGCATAAACAGGCAACAAGCCATCGGCTCCCAACACCTAGTTAAGTTGCGATAATGTGGAAAACAAACAACATGAAACACCCTTCATTATCCACGGAATACTTTCATTGATTTCATGAATAAAGTATGACGCATGTTAAAAGCGGGCGAGAGCCAGAAATCATCAGATTGTTTACACTAAGCGATAGACATATGACGAACACCTAATTCTTATGAAAAGTGTTCAGAAAGTCCTAACTCTATTATACTTTTACCAATTTAATTCTAAATTTTTCAATTTTATCGATTCATTCCTAAATTTTTTCACTTCTTGGTAATTGAGTCTATCCAACTAATTTTGGCTAGAATTTACCGATGTGGACGTTAGCAGTGCCACATGGCACGGCCGGCATTGACGTTGATAAATTTTTAATAGTATTTTCATTTTTTGATTTTTTTATTATTTTTCCTGATTTTTTTCTTTTCTCTTTTTGTCTTCTTCTACCTTTTGTCGGTCATTGGCCTCCGACTCTACATGATGGTCGGCTACCGCCCATGGTAGGGTGGGCTGGTCTTGCTTGCCACTGGCGAGGCTCAGTTGAGCCTTGGCGAGGGGTGCCCTCGCACAGGTGAGGGCTAGTCAGGCAAGACTCGGCTAGGGTCGTCCTCGCCCAGGTTGTATCTAGCGAGGCCAACCCTTACCGAAGCCAAGGTGGCCTCGCTTAGTTTGGGAAAGGCTGACCCTTGCTGAGCCTTACTTGGGTGAGGCCACCCCTCGCTGGGGTTGGCCCTCGCCCAGCCAAGCCTTGCCTGAGGTGGATGAGGCCAGCTCACCCTACCATGGATGGAGGTTAGCCATTGGCAAAAGGTAGAAGAAAATCCAAAAAAAAAAAAAAAAAGAAAAAAAAAGAAAAAGAATAATTTTAAAAATTTAAAAATATTAAAATATTACTAAAAATTGTCTATGTTAATATTGGCAATGCCACGTGATACTCTTGGCGTCTACATCGTGAATTCTAGCCAAAATTGGCTGAATAAACTCAATTAATAAGAAGTGAAAATATTTATGACTTAATTGATAAAATTAAAATATTTAGGATTGAAATGGTAAAAGCGCAATAAATTTATGACTTTTTAGATAATTTTTCCCCTGATTCTTACATGCATAACCATTCACAACGGCTAAGTCAACTTAATGAGATTGTTTTCTCGGCTTTTTTTTTTTCTCGTAAAAAATTCTTGGATATGCGTTTTGCATCACTTTTAATGTATTTTCGTTATTTCTCGCAATCAAATAAGACTCATTAGTATACTATTATTTGCGGGTTGGCGCGGCGAATACAAGTTTCAATAAATTATAATGAATAAATAATTAGGTAGCGTCCTCAAAAAGGAAATTGATTTATTTTTTGAAAGTCAAATCTTTTCTGAATATGTCATATCCGAGAAAAGGAAAAAAAAAAGGCCCAATCATGATGACCCTACTAGGAATCTTATTGGGCTTGATTGATTCTCTGTTCGAATTAGACAGCAAAAATTATTTGATCTTAATACCAAACGAATTTCTTTAATTTGTCTCTATAAGGGGAATCTATCAATTTTTTCAAGGCTATCTAGGATCACTTCATTCTCATCGTGCTTGATCGATTTGGTGGACCAGTCATTTTGATATTAATGTCAAATAGCAATTCTCTTGTATGCCTGATGGCTTACACCTGTCCGAATTCATTTCTGTTAGTCTATAAAGTACCGACACTCTCTAAGAACCTTTGTATCGTGTCGGACACTTCGATACGTATTCGACACTCTCCGACACTCGGTCAACACATGTCAGAAAATTCGACACTTGGTCAACTTTTCCGACACTCAAATCGGAATTCTGACATATGAGTTTCTGACACATGATTTCGATATCGACGTCAATTTTAAAAATTCAATAAATGAGATGTCAATGTGTGTGTGTATGAAAAAATAAAACACAATAATAAAAATAATAAATAGAAAAAGAATAAAACCTAGTATTCTTTTCTCTTTTTACTCCCACTTCTTATGATACACAATTCACTTCTTAAGTTTTTTTTTCTCCTCTTCCAACATATCTAACATGCAAGTCCAGAATATTGATTGCTTGTTTTATTGAAATAGAGTTGAATTTGTCACATTGAAACAATAAATGATATGTTTTTAGTGTAAATTCATTCTAGGCTTTTTAATTATTTAATTATTTATGAATTTGATTCAAATTAATTTGATTGAAATAATTATATAAATGATAATTTATTATGTATATATAAAAATATATATTTAATATACAACGTGTCTTAACGTGTCGGAATTCTCTATTTTTTGAGAAACGATGTGTCGTGTCGTGTCGCGTGTTACGTGTCAATGTCGGCTACTTAGCTATTAGTTCTCCGTTCGTCGCTCAATTAAATAGACATCAAAATTGCACAAGTTATATATAAGAAAAATATACCTCCTGTGTTCATCACTTTCATGCGACCATGTCCTCAACCCCAACCAGTTTCTCAATTTTGAACTTTCCCTCTATCTCTGTTCGATCAGACAACAACGTTGCATTGCAATCCATTTCATGGTCGGGAACATGAGAAATCGCTCAAGGATGATTCCTAAGTTTGTGGCGTTTTTCCTCGTGGTGATTCGACTTCAGACGCAAGTGTGCTCGTCGTCTTTGCACCAGCCCCTCGCACCGGCATTGTACGCATTTGGCGATTCGCTGTTCGACAGTGGCAACAACAACGCATTGCCCACCCTTGCCAAGTGCAATTACCTTCCTTATGGCGACGATTTTCCAAAAGGCGTCACCGGACGATTCACCAACGGGAGGACCGCCGCCGACTTGCTTGGTATGTATCGATATATTATGCTTCGATTCTCGACTTTAATTTGCAAGGAAAACGACACGCCTTGCAAATATCTCTCTCTTTTTACGAATCAAACATCATCGTGACTACATTTAATCATTCGGAACCGGTTTTATTTGCCCCTTTTTTCTCTTTGATTTTGACCAACATTTTCTCATTAACTTTTCTTGATTTGTTAGCTGAATTTCTGGGGTTGCCTTATGCACCACCATTCCTGAGTTTTCGGACATCAGGAGTGATCACCGGACTAAATTTCGCGTCCGGGGCATGTGGCCTTCTCCCTGAGACAGGAAATGCCTTGGTATGAGCTCATTACTGTCCACTCCATATTTCATTGCTCATTTGCTTCTTCTTTTTTTTTTAATCAACGCATGTCTATTTCGGGTTTGTGCTAATTCATATTTGAAGTGCTCCTGAATTCAGATTATAAACCAATCTCAAAATTGAAAAAAATTACACTTGTGGTCCATCGATTGATATCAGGGTTTTAGAACTTTGGCCATACAAAATGATCCCAAATTTTGCACAGATATAACAAAAATGAAAAGAAAATATCGTCACGTAATAGGCTTAAATTGATCTTTGGAAACGCATGATAGGGGAACTTTTTTTTTTTCAGGGCAAATGCCTTAATTTGGATGACCAAGTGAGGTTATTTGAGAGTGCCGCCCTCCATGATTTACCAAGACTCTTCAAGAGCTCCGATGAGCTCTCTAGTTATTTGGCCAAGTCCATCTTCGCCTTCGCGATCGGCAGCAACGACTACCTCCTCAACTACCTCAATCCAGTGCTCTACAGCACAAGCAAAACCTATGAGCCTCAGCCATTCGCGAAGCTCCTCGTCGCTTCGCTTTCTCGGCAACTAGAGGTACTCCTTTGATTCTACCGACATGCTGATTTCTTTACTGAATTTCCAGGAAAACATATACACGCATCTAAGTATATCTTAGGTTGACAGTAAGTCTCAACAGATATCGGGCAATATTATTGCAGAGATTATATAATGCGGGAGCAAGAAAGTTTGTTGTCTTTGAGATTGGCCCGATTGGTTGCATCCCAACGATCGCGAAGAAACCGAACCACGATGGAGTATGTGACGGAGGACCAAACTTGCTAGTTTCCTACTTCAATCGAGATGCTTCAACCGATGCTACAAAACATGACTTCCGGTCTCGCGGGATCAATGTTCGTTCTCGGTCGAGCGAATGGGCTTGGCTATGACGCGGTAATCAATCCCTCCAGATATGGTACGCACTCAGCTCATCTGAATTGAGAAGGGCTTACTCGATCAATTAATTCATGATTTTCGGATCCGTCGTAGCCATTGGATCACACGACACCAATTTTGGATTCGATTGGCGCGTATATCTGAGTCTTGATAGAATATTTTGACCATGTTGAAACAGGTTTGACGGACTCGAGAAACCCTTGCTGCACAACGTGGGGGAACGGAACCTTAACATGCATTCCATTACTTACCCCGTGCCCCGACGTCGATAAACGCTTCTTTTGGGATGGATATCATCCGACTGAGGTGGTTAACTCGATCTTAGCTTCACTGTGTTTCAATGACACAAAAGTTTGCTCTCCGGTCAACATACAAGATCTCGTGCAGATTTGAGCATCTCATTTGATAAGTCCTATCTAACGCTACTTTTCATCTTGGATTATCATCATTATTCGAAGGTCGTCCCTGGCATAATGTAAAGGACAGTGTAATTGTTCTATGTAGTTTGCGAACGTACAATAATGTGCTCCCCATATTTATACTTTCACCCAAGTTTCTCGAAAGTGAAGTTTCCGGATTTTTTCTAAGTTATTACTATAATTTTTCACATGTTGTCCGCCTACAGATTTTATTGTTCCATGCCTCAAAATACGGATTTTATTTGTGCTGTTCCATTTTTTTTTTTTTAACTATTGTGAGTTTGAGAAACTGTTAGTAAATAAAAATGTTTGGTGATTTCCTTTGCAGATAATTTGTCTAAAACTTATCAATTTTTATTTATTTATTATTGTTTGCAAAATTACCTGTTTCTATATTAACTTTCCTACTCTTATTTACATAACAAAATTTCAAATATTATGTGAATTTCTCTATCTAAAATTCTATTATTCAAAGGGGATCGGTTCTCAGTTTGGTCCGGTCCTATTTAGGAATCAAGAACCACTAGATCGAGAAAGGGACCAGAAGGACATGTTCCCCATTTTTGGAACTAAGAATTAGACTGCTCAATTTTGGAATAGATCGATCGATCCTATCTGGTTACCGGGTGATCCAATTGAATAGGTGAATGCCGAGCTTGTTATAATGGAGGTTCGCCGGGGGGGGGAGGGGAAGGAACCTGGACAAGATGCCGAGGGAGACAAGGGTCTCAAAGATCTTGCGGGTGATGAAGCCGGACTTGTCCACGCCAGTGAAGTAGATGGTGCTACCGGCAGAGGAGGATTTGAGGAGGAGGGTCTGGGTGAAGCAGAGCGTCTGAGGGAGAGGTCGAGATTCGAGAAGAAGAAGTTGAGGTGGCTTTGCTGGGATTGGAAGAGGCTGGGGAGGGTGGATTTGTCGATGGCAGTGGTTGTGTTCTTTGCTTGAGCTAGTGGGGAATCTGGGGTTGAAGGAGGGAGGTCTGCGGAGGAGAGGGGAGGGAGAGACCCTATTCTTCCTCCTCCTCCTTCGGAGGTTGAGAAAGAGATCTAAAGATTTCGTGTTTGGTCCGATCCAGTGGTCTGGTTCCTACTCTTGAATTGGAAATCGAACCACTTGTCACTGATTTCAATTTACGGAATTGGGAGCCATACTGGCGCCCTGAGAACTAGCCAATTTGGGTGGTTTATATTGTACACCTCTACTGTTTTTGAAAAATGAAATAGTGAAATCGCATTGTCTAACTATGCAATAATGGCAAAAATATTTATAAGTCCAATTGGGAGATCGGTTTGTACTTCTAAAATATTTGCTATTTACATTACGATGAAGCAACAAATAAGTACATAGATTTTATTCCATGAAATATGCATTTCACCTCACGAATTAGGTCATATTACCGAGAAATTTTAGCTATCATCTGCTTTTTAGATGATAACAGTCTCTATTTTGTGTCTCTCGATATTGAATCGACAAGTAGATAATAACTTTCACCTCGGATTGGATAAGGCCTCGGCCATTGATAAATCAACAGCATACTCCTTTCTTTTTTTTCCTTTTAAGAATGTCCTCAAGATCTTTCATGGCGAAAAAAAGGGGGAAGAGGATCGAGTGGGGGCAGTTATCCCTTCTAGGCAAGCAATGCAACTGCCCTCTCTAGGCGATGTAATGAGAGTCTTGCACCCCCTATTAAAAGTTCCATTTGAGCTAATAATATTCAAATCACTCTTGAAGCTCAAATGTTCGACATTAACGAGTCCCTATGTAGCACGGACACTCTTCGGAAGCCTTCGTGTCGTGTCAGACACTTTGACACGTGTTCGACACGCTCCGACACGTCCCGACACGCTCCGACACGCGATCAACGAGTGTCGAAAATTCCGACACGTTCCGACACGCGAGTCCAGAATTCCGACACGCGATTCCGACATGGATGAGGTTAATTTTAAAAATTTCTAATACTTGAGGGGTCAAAATATAAATATAAACAAAAGAAGTAATAAAAGAAGTAATAAAATTGCTATAAATATACATGCACGGGGTCAATATTTTTTTTTTTTTTTCAGTTTTGTTTTTTTAGAATTGTTTTATTTTTTTAAAAAGTCTTTTACTATGAAAGAAGTAATAAAAAATGTTATATATGATAAATAAATAAATTTAAAAATATCATTTCAGCATTTTTCTTTAAACAATATTTTTTCCTTTAAGTTTTGTGTATTATTGTAACAAATTAAAATAATGAATGATATTATATAATATTTTTCGTGTAAATTAATTCTAGGCTATTTTATTATTATTTATTTATGTATTTATATATAAAAATATATTTAATATATAACGTGTCAGAACGTGTCGAAATTCTCTATTTTTAAGAAATGACGTGTCGGCGTGTCGTGTCGTGTCGTGTCGCGTGTCGCGTGTCCGTGTGCAAGAAGCCATGAAGTCTTTTTCCACAAGACGTATCTCATTCCCAAGAAGCAGAAACTAGCTACAGGCCGTCGGCCCTCGACACCAAGAAGAAGAAGCTAGCTACGCGGCATGGTCGTAGTGCTGTATCACCACTGCGGCATCACCCGTCTGCACTCATCACCTTGTCTCGATAGCACCGCGACGGGCGACCTTTTCCGCAGCATGAACGACTGACAAGGCATCTTGCAGCCGCGTTATGCGTGTGCGGGCCACCATTGTTACGCACTGCTGATTCCCTTTGGCACTTCCAGATACTGTCTAACACGTACCTGCGGTTTTTGCTGGTTTCTTTGCAGATTCTGTAAGAGTTTTCCTAATGTGGACTAAATTAATTGATATTGTAATTTACTGTTTTTACGGTTACCGTAAAACATGATTGGTCTAAGGTGAGATAGAAGGTTTCTTAATTAGTCTAATATGGGCTGGCTAGTGTGGGCCGAGTTGAGCCTGGCCCGTAATGAGAGGGACTGGCTGGAAACTCTATAAATAGTGCTCAAGTCTCTCCTCTAACCCTAATTCTCACATGTATCCTCACCTAAGGGGCGTTTACATAACGCTACACGTGAGGGGGGCCGCCTCATTGAGCCAATGTTACGGAGGGCAATAGAGGAGAAGGACTTGCGCGTGGAACATTGTGTTTCCGCTTCCGCTTCAAGAACAATGGGTCCCGGGTGCGTTAATCTTTTACTCTTTGGATGTGTGTTCTTGTTTTAGTTATGGAGATCTTGGGGTTGCGCAATTTGCGTCTTGCATGTGGTATCAGAGTAACCATAACCCTAGAACTTGAACGCATAAAGGTTTTGCCCTAATTAGTACGGATTTTGCCATAATTTGTGATTTTCGAAATTTTTTGTTCAATAAAAATAAAATTAAATCACAAATTCGGACTGGGCTCGACGAGACGAGCAAGATGGTCGGTGGCGCGTCGCCGGGGGAGGCCGCACGTGCCCCCATGCGCGGCCACGCGCCGCTTGGGCGTCGAACGCGCGCCGCGCGTGAGCTCCATGCGTCGCGCACTCAGGCGGCGCGTGAGGGCGCGTGGAGCGTCGGATCGGCGCGTGGCTGACGGCGTTGGACTCGTATGGTGATTTTCTATCTCGTGGTATATTTATTTTATATGTTTGATGGTTTTATGGATGTAAAAATACATACGGAATCCTAAATACGTGTATTTTTAGTGTAATTTTGTATATTTTTCTTATATTTTCTATGATTTTGGAAATATAAGTGTTGGGTTACAGGTTTGCTATCACATAAACATTATAATGGTGTGATTCATAAATAAAAATTAAATTTTATTGTGAACTAAAGCTGGCTTAATGAGATACAATCAGTATGGGATAGTATTTGAGCTATGTATTGAACTGATGAGAAACAGTAAATGTTATGAAATTTTTGTTACTCAAGCATACTCCTTGACATGCTGATAATCTTTGAATGATGGACGTCTTAAGAACTTGTGACTAAACTGATTGTACTAATTAACATATCTGTTGTATGTGGGTAATGCATGTCGATTAAGTTACTGCATATTGTACATGAATTCATCTGGTCACTTGTTAATGTCTATCAAGTTAATATTTTTATGGTTAAGGAGTATGGCAATATTTATGCAGAGCAATAGTACCTACTGTTATAGTTTAGATATTTAGTTCTGTGGTTTGACCCAATTTATAGGCCACTGGTTAAAGTAATGATATTTGTTACTTAAAATTGATTAATAAATCAATTGTTGGCCTTGGAGTCATGTTTTGCCTTATGAAACTCATGAGCAATAGTTGATCAGCTGTTAAGCTTGTCGATATGGTGTACCCTGTATTACTATTGATGTTAATTTATGAGAGATATTTTAGATCAGCATTCTTTTTATGTTGTTCTGGTAATATGTAATTGGGGTGCATAAGAGATGTTTTATTCTCTATTATGAGAAGTTTCTTGTGTTACTGTGATCAATAATCTCATTAGAATCTGTCTTTCAGGTTCGCTGTATATATATTTATATATATGTATGATTAATTTTATTAATGAATAAAGCAATGTAATTAGCATGATATGTGATTTTGGTGATATGTTGCCCTATCACTAAAGTTAAAATCACATGTATATGGTGTATGTGATGAGTAAAGTTTATATCCCTGGTATGAGAGAATTTCAATGATTCAATTGAGTTGTGACCGCCAAAGTGGCACGCTTGATTGGGTTTGAGAAATTTCGGTCTCGTATATTTGATTGGGATGTCTCCTGGTCTAATGCATAGTTATACTCCCAAAGGAGGTGATTGTGTATTAGTTCATGGAGGGATACATGATAGTGTGGTGGAGGAGTGACCGATCCTAATGGTTCATATACCAAAATGTGATGAATTCATGAAGATTGGAATATATTCTCATAACCCTTATCATGTGGGGAGTGTACAATTGCATGCCATATATTCTGCCCAAAGGTGATTATATGATTATGCGTGTAACTCTCTGGATGTGTACTTGTATGTCAAGTTACACGGTACTCACATGATGCTAATTATATACATTGCTTGTTTTTCAGTCACATTTTCTGTAATTAATAACTTCATTATTATTGAGGTTTTTACTGCTTCAAATTTTAAGTTGTGGACATATGATTTGTTGCTTGAAAAAAGAGCAATTGAATTTGCTTACTGTCTATGAAGTGTTCCATTCTAGAACACTTGAAAAGAGGTTTGCCTGCATACTACACTGTTATGAGATGATGGAAGCCTTAATTACTTGAAATTATATCTCATCTGATATTGAAATTAGGACATATCTGCAAAGATTGTGTTTAAGTCTTAATGACATATACATCTTGTATATGATTAAAAGGTTGTTAGGTTTAACAATGGCCGTGAGTATTTTGGCAAATATGACAATGCGAAATAACTTAAATGATCATTTGTTAGAGCCGTTAAACGGGGTGGGTCGGGTCGGGTTTGGGTCGGGTCATTAATGGTCCGACCCAAATTGACCCATTAACCCATTTATGACCCATTTATGTTTAATGTAAAATTTTTGACCCAAACCCGACCCAACCCAACTCATATTAATAAAATATTTTCATATTTAACAAATTTAGAAAAACTTATTCCTATGTTTTTTTTAAAGATTATATTATTAAAATACTTCCAAGCTTTTATATATATATATATTATTTTTTTTTAAAAATTATATTGCTAAAATAGTTTTATACAATATAAATTTAATGGACAATTTTTATAAATTTTAAAATAATTATTTAAAAAAATCGAAATTTAATTATTTTCTAAAAAAATAAATTTTTAATTATTTTTATTTTATTTTTAAAATATAATTTTCTTTTTCTTTTTCTCTTTTATTTTTTTTTTTTTTTTTCTTCTCCTTCTTCTTCTTCTTTGGCCGGCCGCCGGCCACGACGACGGGCGGCGACGGGCCACGGGCGAGCCTCGAGCTCGAGCTCGCCAACACCGGCGAGCTCGAGCTCGCCAGATCGGCGAGGCTCGAGCCTCGCCCGACGCCGGAGCTCGAGGCTCGCCGGATCGGCGAGGCTCGAGCCTCGCCCGACGCCGGAGCTCGAGGCTCGCCGGATCGGCGAGGCTCGAGCCTCGCCCGACGCCGGAGCTCGAGGCTCGCCGGATCGGCGAGGCTCGAGCCTCGCCAGATCCGGCGAGCTCGAGGCTCGGCGGGTGTCGGCGAGCTTGAGCTCGCCCTCGCCAAAGCGGCGAGGCTCGAGCCTCGCCCGACGCCGGCGAGCTCGAGGCTCGCCCGGCCGGTCACCGGCCATCGCCGTGCCGGCGACCGGAAGGAGGAAGGAGAAATGAAAAAAAAAAAGAAAGAAAGAAAAATAAAAGAGAAAATAAAAAAAATGATAATTTCGATTTTTATAAAGTTGAAGAGAAAATGGAGGAATTATAATGTTTTTGTTAAAGATGAGTTTTCAACCTAACCCATTTAAAAATCCATTTAAGACCCACCTATCTTAAATCTTTAATTGTGAAACCCATTTAACTATCTTTTGTTATAAACAAGTGACCCATTTATGACCCATTTAAGATTTAAATGGGTCATAAATGGGTTTGTGACCCATTTTAACACCTCTGTCATTTGTCAAATACTTGTTAGATTCTGGGGTGGTAACTTAATTACTATGCCTGAAAATCCTAACAAAAGATTCACTCGAAATTATTTTGTATCTTACCTAGATTGTTCAAAAGGGTATTGATTTTAAGATACAAGAATTATGGAATCACATACTTCTAAATTTCTACAGTTCGACGTAATTGTAGATGATAGCTACTCTCAGACTATTAAGAATAATAGTGTGATGGAATATCACTGTGTCTTTATTTTTATCTATACAGATAATTATGGAATCTCCTGTACCATAGACTAAACTTGTTGAGGTTCAAGGTACTATTCTTGATATAGTTTATAATGAAATTTCTTAAACCTCTCAAGTGCAGAATGAAGTGGTGGTAATTTTATTAAGAAGATTTGTTAGGGAAAGACGATCAGTTATTCCATTAGACTATACAGTCTATTTGTGAGGGCATGACTATAATATCCATTACATGGTTGATTTAGCGACATAAATAAATGTTATTTCTTATCCTCAATCAAGTGTGTGATTAGATGCCATAAAATGCGATATACAATCTATGAAACATGTTTGGAAACTTACTGACTTGTTTAAAGATCACAAGTTTATTAGTTGCAAATTGGTGTACAAAACTAAAAGAATTTCAAAGAAAGATTGTGGAATTTAAAGCCAAATTGGTAACTAAAGTTTTAACTCTGAAAGAGGGATGGATTGTTTATAGTGAAGAAATAACCATTTCTTTAAAAAATTCTTTCAGAGTTAATGCGGCATTAATAGTTTATTTATTTATTTATTTATATATGGAGTTACCCCAAATAGATACAAAATCTATATTGTGCAATTGGATGATTTTGTAGCAGATTCAAGTAAACTTGTGTGTAGACTAAAAAGTTCTAATTCATGGTCTTAAGCAAGTTTCCAGACAATATTATTAAATTTTCATAGTGTTATTATTTTGTTCAATTGAGAACAAAGTAATTCAATATACTGTAAGGTCAGTGGGATGAAATTTATTTTTTCTCATACTTTATGTACATGATGTTTTGCTTACAAGTTGTGACTTTGAGATATCTTATATCCTTTGTACTGAAGTTTGTAAGGATTGTTTTTGCCATATTATATTAGATTTTCTCGGAGGATATTTGCTGATTGTATCTCGGAAATATTCAATATACATCATTGCAAGCCAGGAATTGCTCCTGTTGTTAAGAGTGATGGACTAAATCTATCACATTGTCCTTATTTAGATATTGAGAAAATCTAATTAAAGAGAGTACCTTGTGTCAGTGCACTTAATAGTATAATGTATACTCGAATTTGCACTAGACTAGATGTTGTCTTTGTGACGGGACTTCTAGGCAGATATCGATTAAATCCAGGACATGATCACTGGGTTGCTGTCAAGAAGGTTTTAAGGTACTTAAAGAAGACAAGAGATTATATGCTAATTTACAGACATGTTCAATTCTTGCAGTTAGCAGGATATTTAGATGTAAATCTTGCTGGCTGTTAGGATGATATAATATCAATAACGGAATACATATTTATGTTAGCAGTAAGTGCAGTAAATAAAGTTCTATGTCATCTTCTACTATGTAAGCAGTGTTAGTAACATTCTTTTAGGCTGTTACTTGGGCTTTTAGGCTCCAGAACCTCATGAAGGAGTTGATCGTTTTAACTTTATGAATAGATCCATACGATTGTATTGAGATAACAAATTTGTAGTATTATTTATTTACTACAGAGGTTTCAATGGGTCTAAATATATGGTAGTCAAAATTTTTGACCAAAAGCAAACGGTATCGAAATGTGACGTTTTAATATAATATATTTTCACAGATAATGTGATTGCAGATCTACTAACTAAAGGCCTACGCCCATGTGTATTTAAGTGACATGTCATTAGCATGGGTCTAGGAGTATCTTCGGATACTATTGTTTAGTGGGAGCTATTTTGGCTTCACTCTGATAAAGTTCACATCTGTGGTTCGTTACACTTAGTAACGGTTTGATATGTATCAACTTTTGCATTCAATAAAATATTTTGAATGTGTTGTTATGTTAAATATATATTGATAAAGTCTCAAGGGATTGTATAAACCTTGAGGGAAGGCTAGGGGCATCCGGGCATCCGGTTATTAACCTTGTGCATATGTCTTGTGATACATAAAGAAAGGTTAACTATAAGGATAAGACATATGTGGGTTCATTGGAATCATAAAGCATTCTCTAGTGGCACAAGTTTTTTGTGACACCTAAGGTAAGAGAATGGTGACTGACAAATGGGATCTCTCTATGAGAGATGTTATCCATTTGACACACTACCATATTGAATCCATATCAATAAAGTTGAGAACATTCGTGACCATGGAAGGCTCGTGTGTATACATGCAGTTACCGCCATGATTCGGTGTTTAAGACTTTATGGGATAGGATTTGACTATTAAGAATTATCTCTGGACCAAATGTGCGCACATACGGTACGATTTCAATTAATATAGTCCAAGTGGGAGAATGTAAGAGTTTTACTAATGTGGACTAAATTAATTGATATTGTAATTTACTGTTTTTACGGTTACCGTAAAACATGATTGGTCTAAGGTGAGATAGAAGGTTTCTTAATTAGTCTAATATGGGCTGGCTAGTGTGGGCCGAGTTGAGCCTGGCCTGTAATCAGAGGGACTGGCTGGAAACTCTATAAATAGTGTTCAAGTCTCTGCTCTAACCATAATTCTCACATGTATCCTCACCTAAGAGGCGTTTACATAACACTACACGTGAGGGGGGCCGCCTCATTGAGCCAGTAATACGGAGGGCAATAGAGGAGAAGGACTTGCGCGTGGAACATTGTGTTTCCGCTTCCGCTTCAAGAACAATGGGTCCAAGATGCGTTAATCTTTTACTCTTTGGATGTGTGTTCTTGTTCTAGTTATGGAGATCTTGGGGTTGCGCAATTTGCGTCTTACAGATTCTCCCGCGAATACCAGTGATCTCTGCCGTGCTTGCTTATTTCCCGAGCTTCGCGGCCTCTAGTAATTTCTTAAACTACTCTTAAAATGAATACTCAATTGCCTAAAATAGAATTATTCAATTCTAACTTTGATTTGTTTCAAGATTTGAGTCATCATATAATCAAGAGTCTGTTTTAAGTCTTTGATCCGTTAACTTTCTCAGGGTTCACCTCTAAAAAAGGTGGCGACCCTCTTTTCGTCGACACGAGATCCTCAACGTGGAAGTTTCCCCCTTTTTGTTTCTCTTTTCAGTTTCGAGGTCTTTGTCACATCTTGGGGACTTAACATAGAGCTCTGACCCCCCAGAAAAAAAAATAGAGTTTTCATTATCACATGACAAACGATAATAAGAAAAACAAAACAAACACATCTTAGCTAATCTTCCTGCCTGGCATGCATATGTGTGCCCAGCGTAATGAAGAAATGGGAACGTGGGATTCAGGTGTGAGTTCATTTCGGTTGGTTCTCGGTTCATGGCCATGTCAAATAGACACCAAAATTCACGCACAAGTTACGTACACTCACCCATATATACACAAGCTAAGTATAAGGCGTGTTCATCACTTTCACGCGACCAAGTCCCCAACCCTAACAGTTTCTTGGGTTTGAACTTTCCCTTTTTCCCTGTTAATCAGACAACAACATTACGTTACGGTCGAAATCATGGTCGGGACCATGAAAATCCACTCGAGGACGCTTTCTAGGTTTATGGCGTTTCATCTTTGGGGCCACTCGCGCCTTTACACATTCGGAGATTCAATGTTTGACAGCGGCAACATCAATCTGCTGCCCACCCTCGCCAAAGCCAATTACATTCCTTATGGCAACGACACCTCAATAGGCGTCACCAGACAATTCGCCAACGGTGGGACCGTCACTGACTTTCTCAGTACATGTATTGAGATCTAACGTTTTCTCTAACTTGCAGGGAAAACGACATGCATCCCAAATATCTCTATCTTCTTATGAACTTTGCAACTACATTTGATCACTCAAAATTGTTTTGATTTTCCCTTTCTTTCCTTGATTTTTACCAACTTTATCTCATTAACTTTCGTTTATTTTTTAGCTGAATTTCTATGGCTGCCTTATCCTCCACCGTACTTCACTTTTAGGACATCAGAAGTAATCACGGGACTAAATTTTGCGACCGGGGTAATGTGGCATTCTCCCTGAAACAGGAAACGACTCGGCATGAGCTCATTACTATCCACTCCATTCTTGATTGCTAATTTTCTTCTAATTTTTTTTAGTCAGCACGTATCTTTCAGGTTTGTGCTAATTAATAGTTGAAATGCTCCTAAATTCAAATTATAAACCGGTCTCAAAATTGAAGCTTACAAATGTCGTCTATCAATTGACATCGGGCTTAGAGAACTTCGACCATATAAAATCCGTGTGAAATTTCACATGGACATTATGAACAAAAGTAAAAATATCGTCACGTAACAGGCCTTTGAACTATGAAAACGCACCATGTGGAAACTGTTTTTTGAGGGCAAATGTCTTAATTTGGATGACCAAGTGAGGTCGTTTGAGAGAGTTACCCTCAATGATTTCCCAAGACTCTTCTAGAGCTCGGATGAGTTCTTTAGCTATTTGGCCGTGTCGATCTTCGCCTTCTCGATTAGCAACGACGATTACCTCGGCAACTACCTCAATTCAGTGCTCCACAACGCAAGCAAAACTTACAATCCTCAGTTATTCGCGAAGCTCCTCATTGCTTCGCTTTCTGGGCATCTAGAAGTACTTGTTGATTCTATCGAAATGTTAATTTCACGACTAAATTCCTAGGAAAATGTATTAGTACTATAGCATGTCCACGCATCCATGCATCGAAGTAGGAGTGTCAGAATTGAACCGGAAAACCAAACCAAAACCGAAATAAATTCATACTAAACCAACTTTTCATGTATTTTCAGTTCGGTTTGGATTTCGGTTCGGATAATGAAAAAATAACCACTTTTTTTTTTTTTTTTTTTTTTTTAGTTCGGTTTGTTTAACGGAATCAAATTAAAAATCATCACTCTTTTTAATATTGCAATTTATACAATCTCTCTCATTTTCCACTAAACCTCTTTTTAATATTTCAAAAAAGAAAACTGAAAATTTGATCCGAACTGAACTAAACTGAGTTTTTGGTTTAGAATATATTCAGTTCAGGGCATGGTTCAGTTTAAAAAACCCGAACCGAACTGAATCGTTAACACCTGTGCATCTAAGCACTTCTTAGGTGTACAATCAAGTCTTAAGATTAGTACTTATCATTATAATACAAAAGAAAAAAATATTTAATCACGACCGGTAAATTGAGAGCTTGCTTGTTGAGAGAAGGGGTGGGGAGGTGCAATTAGCAACGTTACTCATTCGAGGCTTCTTTCATGAGAGACTCACACTACCACGAAATGCACTAATTTGAAGAGTACCAAAAGATTATCGCACATCACAACTTGTGACACCAGTTTGAGTAGGTTAGCCCCATTACAATAGCCTCACTGAGGTGCTAGACACCTAGGCAACCCAATCTCATGTAAAACTGGTCACTTACCCAAGCGGTGCAGTGGGTAGCGAAATTTTATATCGAGGTTATTTTCATATATAATTTCTCTTTTTTTTTTTCACCTTTTAGCATTCACATTGCATATAAATCAAACCATCAAATGTAAACATGTGGCTACAGTAAAGACTTCTTGAACTTTTACAGAGAAAAGAGATAAATGAAATAATTGCCAAATGCAAATTTACCCTAAGTACTAACATATTTTCAACCATAATGCAAACACTAGTATTGAAATAACCAAATTGAAGTTCACCCTAAATCGAGAAAGGAAGCACTATTAAACAAAAAATAGTCATTGAGTAGGTAAAAGTTGACATTGCCCTATAACTTAGGATACTAACATATCCTTTAGATTGTAAAATGGTGAGCAAAGTTTCTAGTCATCAATGACACTTGTCAATTTGTGATTGCATTAAAATATCAATTTATATATAATAATAAGATCAGCCCAATGCATGTACATCCCCCCTTTTTTCCCTTCTAATCTTGGGCTAGTTCTCGAGATAATCCAATAACCAATCTCAATTTACATCAGCCCAATGCAGGTACATCCATCTTTTCTTCTAATTTTGGGCTAGTTCTGAGATTAAACAATAAGTAATGAGCGTTCTTGATAGGGCCCAGCCTCCTGAGAAAGTGAAGTAGAAGTCTGAAACTGGAAAGTCATGGAGTGGGAGTGGGAAGACATGTCGGGAAGGAGTAAATGTAATTAGGTAAGGAAGTATCTATTCACCTTTATTGATTGGATGTGAGGGCCAGAGGTACGATTATTTAGGGAAGTACCCAACTGGACCGTGCAAATGGTGGGGTATTGAGGATGAAGTTTACCCTCCCATGGCGGCTTCCCCCATTTGTCCCTCCTCCTTCACTTTTTTGATCTGACAAGGTTGGAAGCATTCCAAGCAGTATCAGGGTAATTTCGAAATAAAGTAAAGACAAGAGAACAGAGATATGAGCGAGTTTACCACATATGGTGGGACGAGGAAAATTGCAATCTTGCATTTAATAGAGAACAGAGATATGAGCGAGTTTACCACATATGGTGGAACGAGGAAAATTGCAATCTTGCATTTAATATGTTGAGCAGCTTATAACATGGTTCTGCGGTTCCTAACCTCCCTTCTTCCTTGCTTCTTTCATGTGACGAAGTTGGACGTATTTCTTACATTATCATGGTAATTTCAAAATAAAGTAAGGATAAGAGAGATTAGAGGTGTAAGCGAGTTTACCATGTAAATATATGGTAGATGGAGGAAAATTGAAGTCTTGCATTTAATATGTGGAGTGGCTTATAACATGGTTCCGCTCTATTGAAAGGGGTGTTTGCCCATTTTGTGTGTTCGAGTGGCTCCCACCAATTGTTTATTTTAAAAAGATGTTAAGAGGCCTAAAATAAAGATTATTTCCTTAATTTTTCAATATCTGTAATGAACATATCTATCCGCCAAACATTGTTACATTTTCTTGTTACTTTGCCTTTGTATATACCAATATTGACTTTCTTAGATACTTCAATGTCGGGAGTGGTTTCTGTTTATTTTTTGACTTTTTTTGTCCATTTGGTAAAATTTATATTGACTTTTATTTAACTCGAAACATTTGAAATCCATTAATATATTTAAATGCCGACATGTAAAATTGGGAAATATTACTAAAAAGTTCTAGACTTATTGTGCGCCGGTCAATTTAATCATGAATTTTTTAATTATGTCAATTTAGTCTTAAGCATTTTTACAATTTGACAATGTAATCCTTCTGGGTAATTTTAGTCGGAAATTGCGGATGTGGATCTCAATTATCCAATGCAAAGCACAACCGACATTAACATAGACAATTTCTTTATTTCTAATTTTATTATTATTTTTTGCTATTTTCTTTTCTTTCATTCATTTTTTTCCCAACTCTAGGCTGGCACCAACCAAGCCTCACTTGGTATGAGCAAGGGTGTCGCGGTCCTCACCAGTGACGAATAAAGGCCTCTACACCCTTGCCAGCCACAAGCAAGGGCGTCCAAGCCTCATTGGCCGCATAAGATGGTTGGTTGACATTCATATTAGTGATTTCGACTCAAAATTGGTTGAAATGACTGAATTAATAAATCTTCAAAATGTTTAGAATTAAATTGGTGGCTCAAGTACACTAAGAGTGTCAAAACTTAACACAAATAGATATTTAATGCCAAAAGTTCTAAAAGGTATACTTAAATACCATCTTTATTTTTTAAAGTGGGACACTTCAGTGCCATGTTTGCAAGAATAGTCAAAAATTTGATGTGGCATTTTCAATAATATATGTAGTCTACATGGCTTGCCAAAAGCCAACTTAGAATGATTTGGCAAAAATGACATTGTTTTGCCCCAAAATTGAATTTTAATAATAAATATTAATTAAAAAATTAAATTAAAAAAATAGATGAACCAATTGATAAGCTAGTGCACTTGAATTATCACAAGCCCTCGTCGACCAACTTTGCAGGCCCTCGTTTGGTGGCGGCGGGTCGCCGGCTACTCTAGGTAGTAGCCGGCGACCCGCCGACCCTCGCCCCACTATCGCTAACCCTTTTCGACGACGGTGGGGTAGCAACAATGAGGGCTAAGGCCTTGGCCGAACCTATTCCACCTTCTTCTTCTTCTTCTTCTTCTTTAATTTATTTGAATTAATATATTAAAATTCAATTCAAGGCCATGTCGTGTCAAAACGACATTGTTTTACAACTATCTAGTTATGTCAACGCAAAAAACGACGTTGTTTTGCACTTATCTCTTCGGAAAAATGCCACATTAGTAATTTGGCCAGAATTTCTCACCATTGGCATTTAAGTATTTCATTTTTTCCGATTTTGGTACTTAAGTATACTTTTTGAAATTTTTTACATTAAAGTGTCCAATTTTGCCAAGTTTTGACACTTCCAAGTGTCCGTACCTCCTAAATTGGCACAATCGAAAAATTTAGGGCTAAATTGGTCATTGTATGATAAGTTTATGACTTTTTTTTTTTTTTTATAATTATTCTGTCAAATTACCATATCAAGAAATGTCCTCCACGCCTTTCGGCTTCTTATTTGCACCTTTAGAACTTGTAATGCCCGATACACAACAGAAACGAGAAAATCACAGCTCGATAAAATTATGCGTCGTGTGAATGAGATTAAAGCACCCATTGTGCAGTAAGAGCTCTTAACCAGACTTCTGATGGTGTCTTGTTTTGACGGAAAAGTCACAAGCACTTTTTCCAGTCGATTGATCAATATATAAAAAGTAACAATAAGATTGACAGAGTTACAAGGAACAAAACCATAGGTAACCTACTCGATACACTTAATGAAAGGGGGAGGTGAGGGGTTCAAATCCCCACCTTCTCGGGGGATGGGGATAAGGACGCGTAAGTTTCGGCGTGGGTTGCAACTCCCACGCCCGCAAGAGCAGGCACAAGCACAAGTGCGAGTGAGTGTAAAGTAGGAGCAGTAGGACTCGACCAAAAAAAAAAAAAAAAACCTACTCGATACACTTAATGAACTTGATAAATTAAATTAAAGACCATTAATGTTTAGTCAATGGAATCAGATCGAGTTCAAAGTTGGGTAACCAAACTATTAATCTACAAACTACTCAACAACCCGTGTTGACCATGTTGAATAATTGAAAAATGGAGTAGCAGTTCGATTTGTCACGTCTCTTGCTCCGAAATCCTTACGAGTCGTTTTTCTTTTCTTTTCTTTTCTTTTTAATTTATATTTTGACTAATGATACTCGATAACCATAACTTAAAGGAACACTTGTCCGTTGGGGAATTTGCAAGAATATACTATGATCAAGCCATCATTTCTAGGTCGCTGTAATTTTTTGGGGTTTGATTTGTTTAGGATTTCACGTCTTGGGCACTATGGTGTCTCCGGAGGTGGTGTCCATGTGACAGATGCGGAAATATCGGGACATTTTATGGATTTGTTATGTTCCTCGAATCATGTCCTCCAGGAAGAAAGTTTGGTTCGTGCGCTGCTCTTATTTGTCAGGTGATATGCTAGATTAATGTATAAGTCAATGGGTTGATCTGATGAGTTGTCTAGTCGATCCGGTCGTCGCCCTAGAGGATCATGCCCATGGTTCGCGGAAACAATATTAGGGTTTTCCAGTAGTCTCATATGCTACTATGCCATAATTTTTAGGAGAATATGCAGAAAATGTTGCGCAAACTTCTTGTTGGGCGCTTGAAAGATTTAGATTTATATGCATTTGACAACTTTTTAGCTCGAATAATGATTGTAAAAGTAATACACATCGCTTTATCCATGAGTATCTTAATAGGCTCTATCCACAGGATGGTGGGCATAACCTTTAAGGTAAATAGAAGTGGTAGGTGTTGTGATTTGAACATAAAATATGCTTAGTTTAAAGCCAATCTAAGTGTTCAATCATTCTCCACACTCCTTTTTCTCTCTTTAAAAATGTCACCAGGATGTTTTATGGCAAGAAAAAGGTGGGAATGATTGAGTGGATCAAGTATCCCTTTCGGGCAAGTAATGCAATTATTCTCTTCAGGCGATATAATTGAGTCTCACATTCACTATAAAATATTCCATTCAAGTTAGTAAATACTCAATATCACTCTAGAAACTCAAAGGTTCAATAATGACGAGTTCATCACAATTGACCTATTTACTAGAAGCCCTTAAGTCTTTTCCACAAGATGTAGCTTATTCCCAAAAGCATAAACTAGCTACAAGCCATCGGCTCCCAACACCTTGTTTTGTTGCGATTATGTAGAAAACAAGCAATCGAAAATACCGTTCATTATCCATAAAATACTTCATTGATTTCATGAATAAAGTAAGACACATGTTAAAAGAGGGCGATAGCTTAAAATTATCATATTGTTTACACTGAGCAATAGACATGTGACGAACACCTAATTTATACATGCATAACCATTCACAACTATTAAAGATCCGTTTGGTAACGCTTTTATTGCGGAGAACAATTTCTTTTTAGAAATCTATTTTTATGCCTTAGAACAATTTTTAAGTAAAAGATTATGTTTGGTAACTATGTAAAATTTCTATTCTCGAAATGGATAAGAATAAGAATGTGTTTAGTATAATCCACAATTTTTTTATAACATAAAATTTCTTTTAGTTTTTTAATAATTTTTTAATAGCCGCCGGTGGTGGCCAGACAACAGGAGTAGTGGCGGGGGGTGGGGGGCAGCAAGGAAGAAGAAAATGAAAAAAGAAAAGAAAATAACTTATTTATAGAAATTATTTTCGGGAACAAGAAGTTACTTAAATAACTTATTTTTAGAAATTGCTTTTACGATTAAGAAGTTAATTTTTTCTACTTATTATTTATGTTCCAAATTTATTCCCAGCCACTTTTTATTCCGGGGAATAGAAAAATTAAGTGATATTACAAAACGGATTTCTGTTTTTTTTTTTTTTTGGAGAACAAAAGAACATGATGGTTAATAAACATGCTCTAGATCAACCCCCAATGAGATTGTGTTGTTGGCTTCTTCTTCTTCTTTTTGTCTTTGTAAAATTCTCAGACATGCGTATCGCATCACTTTTAATATATTTTCATTATTTCTCTCTATCAAATAAGACTCATTAGTATACTAGTATTTGCGGGTCGGCAGCAAGTTTTGATAAATAATAATAATTAAATAATTAGGGAGCGTCCTCATAAAACGAAATTGATTCTTTTTTTAAGTCAAAACTTTTCTGAATATGTTATTTCGAGAAAGAAAGAAAAAAGTCCAATCATGATCAGCTACTAGGAATGTTGTTGGGCCAGATTAATTCTCTGTTCGAATGACAGAGCAAAAATTAAGTAATCTTAGTACCTAACGAATTTCGTTAATTTGTCTCTGTCAGTAAAATCTCTCAATTTTTCTGAGGCTATCTAACATCACTTCATTCTCATCGTGCTTGACAGGTCAAGTCTTTTTGATATTAATGTCAAATAGCAATTCTCTTGTCTGTGTTTGTAGTTACGTGGGATTTCCAACATCAATTTTTTTTTTCTGCATTGGTCCGACCAAGGAGAATCGTGCGATAATATAACATCAATCAGAGTGATAACTGACTTTCATTATAATTTCAAATTTCGAAATCAAGAACTTTACATGAATTCAAGTAAAGATATTTTTTTCGAACCGTGCATCGTAACAAAAGTATCGAATCTTCTTCTAAGGAAACCGTTGTGTTTATTATTGGAGATAAAAACTCATGTATCGGATCCAAACTTCTTAGATTAAAAACACATACATTGACCATGTTTCCGTCCGACTCGAGATCATCGACTTGGGCAGTCCCCTTTTTTTGGTTTTCTATTTCTCAGTTTCAAGGTCTTGCTCAAATATTGGGGACTTACAAGATTGCGTTGGCACCATGTTATCACATGACAAACAATAATTAAAACGTAAACACATCTCATCCGTATCATGGGAATTCCCTAATCTTCAAGCTGGCATACGTACGTGTGAATTCATTTCTGTTAGTTCTCCGTTCGTGGCTCAATTAAATAGACACCCAAATTCTCGCAGAAGTTATATATAATACAGATAAGCAAAGTATGAGATTTGTGTTCAATCACTTTCATGCAACCACGTCCTCAACCCCAACCAGTTTCTCAGTTTTGAACTTTCCCCTCTTTCTCTGTTGTTCGATCAGACAACAACGTCAAGTTTCAATCCATTTCATGGTCGGGACCACGAGAAATCGCTCGAGGATGGTTCCTAAACTCGTGGCGTTCTTGCTCGTGGCGATTCGACTTCAGACACAAGTAGTAATGTGCTCGTCGTCTTCGCAGCGCCTTGCACCAGCATTGTATGCATTCGGCGATTCGCTGTTTGACAGCGGCAACAACAACGTCTTGGCCACCCTTGTCAACGCCAATTACCCTCCTTACGGCGATGATTTCCGGAGAGGCGTCACCGGACGGTTCACCAATGGGAGGACCGTTGCCGACTTCCTCGGTATGTATCGGTATCGGACGCTTTGATTTCCGGCTAGAATTGCAAGGAAAACGACACGCATTGCACATATCTCTCTCTCTCTTCTTACGAACCAATCATCGTAACTACATCAATCGTTCGGAACTGATTTGATTTGCCCTTTTTTCTCCCTTGATTTTGAACAACATTTTTCTCATTAACTTTTCTTAAGTTGTTAGCTGAATTTCTGGGGCTGCCTTATCCACCGCCATACCTGAGATATAGGACATCACGAGTGATCACCGGACTGAATTTTGCGTCCGGAGGATGTGGCATTCTCCCTGAAACAGGAAACGACATGGTATGAACTAATTACTATCCACTCCATTTTCCTTTGCCAATTTGCTTTCTAATTTTTTTAAATCAACACTTGTCTATTTCAGAATTGTGCTAATCAATATTCAAGTGCTCCTAAATTCATATTATAAATCAATCTCAAAATTGAAAAATTACATGTGTCGTCCATAAATCGATCTTAGGTTTTGAGGATTCTAACCATATAAAACACGCGTGACATTTCACACAGAAATTACAGAAAGAAGAAGAAGAAGAAGAAATTATCGTCCAGTAATAGACTTGAATTGATCTTTTGAGACGTGTGATGTGAGAGCTGTTTTTTTCAGGGCAAATGTCTTAACTTGGATGACCAAGTGAGGTTGTTTGAGAGAGCTGGCCACAATGATCTACCAAGACTCTTCAAGAGCTCCAATGAGTTCTCCAGCCATTTGGCCAAGTCGATCTTCGCCTTCTCGTTCGGCAACAATGACTACATCTCCAACTACCTCAATCCAACTCTTTACAACACGGGCAAAACCTATGGGCCTCAGCCATTTGCGAAGCTCCTCGTCGCTTCGCTTTCTCAGCAACTAGAGGTTCTCCTTTGATTCTTCCAACGTGCTGATTTCATTACTAAATTTCCAGGAAAAATGTATACATTCATCTAAGTACATCTCAGGTTGATAATGAGTCTCAACAGATATTGGGCAATATTATTGCAGAGATTGTATAATGCGGGAGCTAGAAAGTTTGTTGTCTTTGAGATTGGCCCAATTGGTTGCATCCCGACGATCGCGAAGACATCGAACCACGACGGAGTATGTGATGGAGGACCAAACTTGCTAGTTTCCTACTTCAATCAGATGCTTCAACCGATGCTACAGAACATGACTTCCAGTCTCGGATCGATGTTCGTTCTCGGTCGAGTGAATCAGCTTGGCTACGACATGATAATCAATCCTTCCAATTATGGTATGCACTCAACTCGTCTGAATCGAGAAAGGCTAACTCGATCGATTGATTCGTGATTTTTGGGGGCTTAGACTAAAATTACATTCAACCGTTCCTTACCGGGATTAAGTTGGCGAGATTGGATCCATAGTAACCATTGGATCACGCGAAACCAGCTATGGATCCAATGGCTGCTTTTGTGTCCGGCTAAATTATTTTTACCGTGATGAAACAGGCTTGACGGACTCGAGAAACCCTTGCTGCCTGACATGGGGGAATGGAACTTTGACGTGCGTTCCGTTGCTGACCCCATGCCTCGATGCCGATAAACACTTCTTTTGGGATGGATTTCATTTCACCGAAAAGGTGTCCTCGATCTTAGCTTCACGGTGTTTCAACGACGCCAACGTTTGTTCTCCGGTCAGCTTGCAACATCTCGTGCAGATATGAACATCTCATATGAATAGTCCCATCGAAGGCAGCTTATCATCTTGGGTCATCATCGTTAATCAGGGGTTGTCTCTTGGCATAATGTAAAAGGACGTTGTAATCGTTCTATGTAGTTGGCGAACATACAATAACATGGGGAAATTCCTAAAAGGTAATAAATTTATTGTTATTGTATCAATTCAATTCTAAACTTTTCAATTTAGCTAATTTAATGCTAAACACTTTGACAATTTGCCAATTGAGTCATTCCAGCCAATTTTGAGTAAAAATTGCTTATATGGACGCCGATTGACCTATGTGACATGATTAGTGCTGACATAAATAATTTATTATTTTCTTAAAGGAAATCCATTATTGAGAAATGAATGAAATTGTCTTGTCTAACTATAATATTCACAAGTCTAATTAGGGGATCGGTTTGTCATAAAGTTGGCACGACCGATGTGCACTTCTTAAATATTTGCTGTTTACATCACGAGGAAGCAAAAAATAGGGTACATTAATTTCAAATCGATGAAATGCACCTTTCACCTCATTTAATAGGTCATAATACTGAGTAATTTCACCGATCATCAGCACTTTAAAAGAGAAAAGTCTCTATATAGTGCCTTTTGATATCGATACAAGTAGATATTAAATTTTGCTTTCAATTGAACGATGTCTTGGTCATCAATAAATCAACACCATTCTCCTTCTTCTTTTCTCTTAAGAATGTCCTCGAGATCTTTAATGGCAAGAAATGGTAGGGAGGATCGAGTACAGCAGTAATGCAACTGTCCTCTCTACTCTCTAGGCGATGGAACGAGAGTGCCACACCCGCTGTGAAATGTTTTCTATAAGTTGATACTACTTGATATTGCTCTTGAAGCTCGAAGGTTCGCTATTAACGAGTCCATCTCTATTGGGGCATGCGCTAGAAGCCATGAAGTCTTTTTCCACAAGATGTAGCTCATTCCCAAAAAGCATAAACTAGCTATAGACCGTCGGCCCTCAACACCAAGTTAATTTGTATTTCCATGAAAAAGAACATGACATAAGTTATGACTGTTCATAATGTACAGAACGTCGTACAATGTGATAGTTTTCATTTCATGACGTTTCTCATAACCAAATGCAAAACAAATAGAATGATACTTACTATGAGTGAATAAAAACTAGACATATCAAGTATGATAAGAACGAAGTGATCCTAGATAGCCTAAAAAAGACTGATAGATTCTGTTGATAGAGACAAGTTAACGAATTTCGCTGGGTGTCAAAGCTTGTATGAATCTTGTTCTTTGTCATTCAAACATAGAATTATTCCGGCAGGTCAATTTCGATAAGAAAGCCAAATTGGCAATTCTTTAATCATAAGGAATTTCATAGAAATATCGGATCTTCTTGATCATAAACAGATAGCTCATATATATTGGTAAACGACCGACGTGAGCCATGGCGCTGACCCGACTTTGTTTCTGTCGAATCACAAGATGAATGATAAGTCAAAACCAAAAACGAGATTTTAGCTTGTATCATAGAAGTTTCCTGATCTTCCCGCCATGCGTTCATACATCTGCACCCCAAGTTACCATTCAATCATAGCCTGAGGATTGCGGATTAGGATTGGGGATTAGGATTTAGGGTTAGGCAATAATCGTGTGCCGATTGGACGATTCATCAGGATCGAAGTAATAAAGAAATGGGAATGTGTGTTTCAGGTGAGATTCAGTGCCGTTAGTCCTCAGTTCAGGGCCACATCAAGCAGAAGCGAAATTCTCGCACAAGCTACATCTATATAGGCACACCCACAAGCAAAGCATACGTTATGTGTTGTTGATCACTTATCACGAGACCTGTTCCTCAACCCTAAACAATTTCTCGGTTTTGAACTTTCCCTTTCTCTCTGTTCGATCAGATGATACCGTAGCAGTCGATTTCGTGGTCGGACCATGAGAGATCACTCCCCGATGGTTTCTACGTTTTCTGCATTTTTGCTTGCGGTGATTCGGCTTCAAACACGAGTAGCGTGCTCGTCATCTCCAGGCCCGCTCGCCCCGGCATTGTTCGTTTTCGGCGATTCAACATTCGACAGCGGCAACAACAACCTGTTGCCCACCCTTGCCAAGGTCAATTATCTTCCTTACGGTGACAATTTCTCGGGGGGTGTCACCGGACGATTCACCAATGGGAGGACTATCCCTGACTTTCTAGGTATATATCAAAATCTAACGCTTAGAGTCTCGGCTTCAAATATTTTTCTCTACTTACAAACCAAACATCATCATAACTGTATTGATTACTTAGAATTGGTTTGATTTGCCTCTTTTTTGTTCCTTCTTTTTTACAAACATTATCTCATTAATATTTCTCGATTTATTAGCTGAATTTCTGGGGCTGCCTTATGCTCCACCGTACCTGAGTTTTAGGACATCAGTAGTGATCACCGGACTGAATTTCGCGTCCGGAGCATGTGGCATTCTCCCCGAGACAGGAGACTACTTGGTATGAGCTCATTACCAGCCCCTCCATCTTTTATTGCTAATTTGCTTCTAATCAGTTTGTCTTCGACGCATGTCCGAATCGGGTTTGTGCTAATTGATATTTGAAGTTCTCCTCGAGAAAGTAAACACAGAAAAATTCAGGTTAAAACCCGGTCTCAAAATTGAAAAATTACAGTGCCGTGCGTGATTGATATTGACCTTTGGTAACTTTGATCATATAAAATGCGCGTGAAGTTTTTCACAGACATAACAAGAAAAAAAGAATAGAAAATGTCGTCACGAAACCAGCTTGAATTAAACTTTGGAAACGTATAACATGGGAACCATTTTTGCAGGGCAAATGTCTCAACTTGGATCATCAAGTGAGGCTGTTTGAGAGTGCCGCCCGTAATGATTTACCAAGACTCTTCAAGAGTTCCGATGAGTTCTCCAGTTATTTGGCCAAGTCGATCTTCGCCTTCTCGATCGGCAACAACGACTACATCAACAACTATCTCATTCCAACACTCTACAACACGAGCAAAACCTACGAGCCTTGGCCATTCGCGAAGCTCCTCGGTGCAGCGCTTTCTCAGCACCTAGAGGTACTCCGTGATTCTACCAACATGCTGATTTCATAACTAAAAATTCTGGGAAAACGTATTACTATGTTAGGATTACTTATCGGAACATGAACATTTATATATGCTTATCATATCACGGATACATGCATCTAAGTACTGCTCAGGTTGACAATGACTCTTAGCAGATGTTGGGCAATATTATTGCAGAGGTTATATAATATGGGAGCAAGAAAGTTTGTTGTCTTCCAGATTGGCCCGATTGGGTGCATCCCAACGATCGCGAAGAAATCAAAACACGATGGAGTATGTGATGAAGGACCGAACTTGCTAGTTTCCCACTTCAATCAGATGCTTCAGCTGATGCTAGAGAACATGACATCCAGTCTCGCGCGATCAATGTTCGTTCTCGGTCGAGCAAATCCGCTTGGCTACGATGCAATAATCAATCCCTCCATATATGGTACAGACTCAATTCGTATGAATTGAAAAGGGCTTACAATGATTAAAATTACATTCAGCTATTCCTTATTGGGATTAAGTTCACATGATCAGATCCATCGTAACCATCGGATCATGTGACACCAACTGTGGTCGGTTTCAATGGCTGCTTTTAGATTCTATCTGCACTTGAACTCGAGTCCTGCTAAGATATTTTTATTGCGTTGAAACAGGATTGACGGACTCAACAAACCCTTGCTGCACGACGTGGGGAAACGGATCTTTCTCATGTGTTCCATTTCTAACTCCATGCCATGATGCTGATAAACACTTCTTTTGGGACGGATATCATCTAACCGACGCAGTTTCTTCGATCATAGCTTCTCGATGTTTCAACGACACAATAGTCTGTTCTCCGGTCAGCATACAGGATCTTGTGCAGATATGAACATCTCAATTGATTAGTCCTATCTAAGGCTGATTATCATCTTGGGTTATCATCAATAATCAGAGGTCGTCTATGGCATAGTGTCTCGTCAATTTAGGGGTCCTGGCCTCGATTCTATAGTGTTGGATTGTAAAAAAGGACAGTGTACTTGTTGTATGTGGTGTGTGAACAAGCATAAATATGTGCCCCATATGAATACTTCCACGCAATCTAAATGTTCCTTGCCCAAAAGTACGTATTCCTTGTGTGCCAGAAAATTTCAATAAAGCTTTGCAAGTGTGGAAAAAACTATTAGTGAAAAAAAAAAAAAAAAAATGATTGGTGATTTTTTAGCAGATAATTTGTTGGTAACTTATCGACAGAATAATTTCCAAATTACCAATTTCTTGTTAGTTTTTCAATTTTTATTTACAAAGCTTAATACTATCTTGAATCTTGTATGAAATTACCCACTAAAATGTCCGTTTTAGAGAAATAAATAGACAAATCGTCTCGTCTAACTATGCAGTGAGGGCATAACTACTTATAAGTCCAATTAAAAGATTGTAAAGTTAGCCAAACGGATATGTAATAAAGAATATTTAGCTATTTATATTATGGCAACGAAGCAAAAAATAGGTACATAAATTTCACAATCATGAATACCCTTTTTTATCTCATGAACTAGATTGGAATATCATGCAATTTTATCTATCATCAGCCCTTTAAATGATAAAAGTCCATGCACTACATTTTGCGATATCGCCATAACAAGTAGATGCAAAATCTCGCTTTGGATTGACCAAGGTCTTGGCCATCAGTAAATCTAACACCACCATGCAAGAAAAACAATGGGAAGAATCTATGTACTATATGGAATCTTGTACTAAACTCAGCATTGCAAAACACATAAAAATGACAACTTTATTATAATCTTCTTTTTCACGTATAGGTCAAGGGACTTCACTTTCCTAAATATCTAGTGGAGGCGGGGCAAAATTGTGAGAACCTAAACCTATATTTATATGTACCTAAATCCAGAGGGTCATGGCCTAAGGACCGATATAAGTATAAAACGTAAGATGGTGCTTCGATTGGATCAATTTGATGGCTGGCGATTGTTGATGGGGGGCTTGCGCTTGGCCTTGGGAGGGCCTCTGTAGTCCCTGCGCATAAGGTTTGCGATCTCGTCCTCCGTCACTTCGACAAGCCTCCTCGCTTCGGCTTCCATCGGATTCGCTTGACGATGATGATGATCGAGTGTCGGAGATGATCCTCGAGAGAAGCGCTGGTCAGACATTGGGGAACGACAATCCGAGCTGGCTTCATCAGAAGTGTCGCTCGTTGGAGGATGGAATGCTTCCTCACTCCTAGAGATTCCCCGCCACTCTTCTGAAATTTAAGGGGAAATATTAGTCATGGGGAAGTTCCTCAATAATCGTTTTTTTGTCCTTTTATATGAGGTAATAACATAAATGATTCTTAAATTTTAGCTTAATGTACAATGTATTCCATAAATTTTTAATTTGCTCAATGTGGTCCCTGAATTTTTACCTAACATGAAATGTGGTCCTTGAACTTTTGATTTATTCAATGTAGCATCTGAATGTGGCCTCTAAACTTTTGGTGCATATTTAACTTAGTCATTGACTGTATGAAAGTATTCAATATTATCTTAGAATTTGAATTTATAAAAAGACAACACGGAACATTTTTTTTTTTTTAGTTCAGAGACTAAGTTGAACATGCACAAAAAATTTCAAAGATCGTAGTAAACAAATTAAAAGTTCATGGACCACATTGCATATTATGCTAAGGTTTAGGGACCACATTAAATAAATTAAAGTTCATGGATTGCATTGTACGTTTTGTCACGCCCCGAACCCCGAGACACGTGAAATAACCCACCATGGTCATGTAAATGCGACATTGCCAGGTAGTGTCGCCGACCCCAATTTTCTTTTTAATGCACAAGCGGAACGTACTAAGAAACCCCTTACAAAAGCATACGGGATAGGACAGCAGGAACATCAATTCAGAATCAAACAACATACTTTCATACATCATCATCATTACAAGGTTTAGGTACATCAACAGGATCCAGAAACTATGCACCAAAAATGGGTCAGAGTTTATGTGCATCAAAAGGGGGGGTTAGCCTACACAGCATGGATCAGCCCACAACAAAAAGAAGAACAGTCCTATAACTACTAATTGGATTCGTTCGACGATCCCACATCCTCCACTGCTGACTGCGCTGGGCCCGGAGATGGTGGGTTATCCACCCTACCCTCAGGTAGGTCAGCTACACCCTCTCCCAGGAGAGCATCCATCACGGCCAGGGGAATGTCAAAACTGTCAAGTGGACCGACCCTAAAACCATTGGCCCCAAAACGGAACCAAGCCCTATACCTATGGGGCACCCTAACGTCTTCAGTCTCCTGGATCCACACGGTAGATCTAATCGGCTCATAGACCCAATGGCTCCCGGGGTCGGGCGCCGCGCACTTGCTCGATAATCCGAACCGGGATGCCATTCTTCTCTCGGGGGTCCCGCCATCTAGGGTCCTGAAATATTTTTCCCTAAACCGGGATGAGACTTTGTCTCAGCAAGTTCACCCCTCCTAAACCCCTATTAGAAAGTAAATACGCCCCAAAGTAGCTTAGCCACGACATCAAGAAGACTTACCTCGCCTCCACCTTCATCTGCAGATTAGTACAATTTATATAATTCAACCACGTACAATCATGATAATCAAACAACCATGGCATAGTCACACCATCAGGACAATTCAACCACTTGGATCGTCTCAGCGATCAATCGACTTGGCCGATTACATGTCATTCTAGCAAATCAATCATTGCTCTCAATCTCGACTCTATAGGAGGGTTCAATAACCAGTGGCAATCACGGCCCCACTCGGCACGACCCACAATTAGGTGGTAGTTCATGGCCTCATTAGGCACGACCTCTCATAGGTGGTTAATCACGGCCTCACTGGGCACGACTTCTAATAGGTGGTCAATCACGGCCCCATTAGGCACGACCTCTCTTAGGTGGTTCATCACGGCCCTATTAGGCACGACCTCTCATAGGTGGTTAATCACGGCCCTACTAGGCACGACCTCCAATAGGTGGTTAATCACGGCCCTACTAGGCACGACCTCTAATAGGTGGTTTAAGCACGGCCAATCTCCCATCAACTCCTACACTTAGGGTTTTCTAAAGAATGCTCATAAATCACAATCACACTCAATTCACCACCATTAATCATCAATTTCAAATTCTACTAGCACAGCAACGATTGGCACGAAATTCTGAGCAACTAGGGTCAAAATAAAATTTTCGAGTTTTTTTTTTTTAATATAAATAATATTTTAATGAATTTCGGAATATGAAATATTATTAAATAATTCAACAATTTCGAATCATTTATTTAAATCACAAATAAACTCCTTTAAGTCACATCAAGGTTTATTTTAAAATAAACATACTTAATCATTAAACTAAGCACACTTTACCTTAATTAATCCCCTTAATATAATCCATAATTAATTAAATCAATCCATCCACCTAAACTCAATCAACTTAAGCTAAGCTTACTTAAGACATCATTAACTCGCTAATCGCGGATTAGTGAGGTGAACTCACCGGAATCGCTTTCCGATGGGTCTCCGGCGAAGAGCACGACGACGCCGACGACAAACCTACACGGATTAAGACCAAATGAGCACTAAAAGGGGACCAAAACGAGCCCGGAAGATGTTAGATCTTGCTGGTTTTTCTTTCCAGCACTAACCGAGCTTGAGGGGATGGCGGAACGGCGGAGAAGCGGCGGAGGAGAACCGGCGACGGCCTAAGCAGCAACCGGCGGGGGCTCGAGCGGACGGTCGGCGACGACGGAGGCTTCGGCGGACGAGAGACCAACGGCTCGGGCGAGGAGACGGCGGCGACGGAGACGCGACGAGCTCGCACCCGAGGCCTCACACGCGGACGAGCGGCGAACGGCGACGGCGTGCGACGGCGGGCGAGACGGCGGCGACGACGTGCGGGCGACGAGGCGGACGGAGCTCGGCTGGTTCCGCTGGCCTTCCTTCGGTTTTTCCCCCCTCCTCTCTCTCCTCCCAAGCTTGAAGATGATGGAGACAAGGGAGGGAAGTGACAACCCCACTTTTGGTGGGCCAATTGGCTTGTGATACTTGTCAAGCTCTCCTTGATTTTGGCCTCCACCATGACATCACCTGCTGATGTCATTCTCCACTAACTCAAACCCTCATAACATCTTCTAATAGGTCCAATTCATTTTCCGCCGGGGTCCAAGTTCTTGTACATTCAATTATTTCAATTTCCATCAATTCTCTTCTAATTGAGTCCAAATTAAAGTCCACAAAAATTATCCCATGATCCTAATGAGATGTGTGACATGACCGAGCTTCCGACTTCTAAATTCAATTTCAAATTTTTCGGTTGAATTCAATCGGTGCGATTTCAGCGCGCCTAATCCCCGAGTGGCTTTTAGGGAAATTTTCTTGCATCCAACCCGAGGGTGATCGGTCCCCAAGTCGACGCGATAAAATTCTTTAATCACCTCACTCAATAGACTAGTTCCCTCGTGAGTGGCCAACTCGAGAGACGAACTATATGCACGAGATGAATTGCCCGACTCAATTGACTGAAAATAAACTTGAGAAAAATCGGGATGTCACACGTTTGGCCAAAGTTCATGGACAATTTGTGTCATTATCTCTTCTTCTTTTTTTTATCGCTAGAAAGTTCCTTGATAATGACACGAATCATGAGAGAGGAAGAGAGAAGGATTAATCCTTAGGTAGATAAGATGTGTGTAGAGTCAATATGAACTTGTACATAATATGAACAAATATAGGAATATTAGCCATAGAATGTCCTGTTTTACATGAAAATGATACAACCCGAATGAGTTATTTATATAGTTTGTTGCGAGAGTGTTAAGTTACTAAATATATTTCACATTACTCTCTTAACACTTTCGGTTGTCCTAAAAACTCATATTTACTGGAGATTTAACTACTCAATCAGTATTTTATATCTTAACACGCAGGGAGAGGAGGGAGAGCAGGGGAGGGAAACCTGATTAGTAGATGGGACTGCTCCTCTTGTGAGAGACCTCTTGGACGGATGCTCATTTTTTCCTACAAAAAGCAACGAACCATAAACAATGAACAGATACTTCGATAGCTAGGGCTGCAATGAGTCAGTCAGTGGAAACATTTCCACATGTTTGACTAATATCGCATGGTAAGTAACCTTTGACGGTGCATGCCATGATGATCATCAGCAACAAGTCATTAACATAAATAACTAATGCTCCTTTCAAGAGTGATCAAAGAAAAGTTGCATTAGCATAGACTTTTTGATATTTACAAGTTTCCACGAGGAAACACCATCCTAATGACTGCACATTGACAATTCAGTTATGTTTAGGAGGGTGAAACTTGGGGCCCCGGTAGTCAGAAGTGGCAGCCACGAAGCTAGACTCTCCAGAATAATGTTTACAGTAATAATGTCCATTACTAGAAACCCAAACCCTTTGGCCTCGAAATATGCATTTTCTCTCGGTATGGGTTGAACCTGATGAAATCCCTGAATAAGTCCCTCCATTTTGCACTTGTTTCTTCTCACCACCAGCGCTCCTTGGGGCTTCATAATGCATCATCATTTTCCTTCCATCTATCCCCGGCTTGCCCTCGTTGGAAGCTGTAAGATCACTCCCAAGAAGCTCCTGCATATGTATAGGCTTAACGGTATTTACACAGGGATGTATTCTTCAGATAGAGAACAACAACTTTTCTTGGAAAACATTTCAGTTAAAAAAATTGCATGACACGCTGCTAAAAAAGATCGCATGAGATAACAATCTACCTTGTGCACGGGCAAAACAAGATCATGTTAGTGCCATTAACGTTAAGTTAGTTATAGACTTTAGAATAGGTAAAAGAATATTATATATAACATATTAAATATATAATATATCTACTATATATTATAAATAAATATATAATATATAATATCTATAGGATTGGTTAGGGTTGGACCAATTCTAAACTCCCAAAATCAAGGACTAACCCACACAATGTAGGGTCCATGAGTTTTAGGACCAAGGATCAACTTAGTCCTATTGCAAACCAAACTAGGACCATTAAGGTTGTATTAGTCCAGGGTCGATCTAGGGTTAACCCTAGACCGATGTTCTCCCCTAACCCTCATTGACCATGGAGGACAACGAATTGACATCCATGTTAATAATTTCTAATAAGAAGGACTGAATTGACAAATCTTCAAAAATTTATAAATTAGATTGACAAAATTAAAAAATTTATGACTAAATTGGCAATCATACAATAGGTTTATGGTTTTTTTTTTTTTTTTATCATTATCCTGCCAAAATTATCATTTTAGAAAATGTCCTCCACGCTTTCCAACTTTTTTTGGGCACCTTGAGAACTTATAATGTACGATTACCCGATAGGAGCAAGCAAAACACAGCTCGGTAAAAATATGCGTCTTGTGAATAATATTAAAGAACCTATTGTGCAATAAGAGCGCTTGACCAAACTTATGATGTTGTCTTGTTTCAACGGAAAGTCATAAGCACCTTTTAAGAAGCCATAGGGAGTCTTTTCAAGTTGAGTAATCAATACATAAAAAATAACAATCAAATTGATAGACTTAAATGGAATGAAACCATAGGTACCGACTCGATACGCTTGAGGAAGTTGATAAATCAAATAAAGGCCCATTAATGTTTAGCCAATGGAACGAGATCGAGTTCAAAATTGGGTAACCAAACAGCTAGTCCATAAACTACTCAACAATCCGTGTTAACCGAGTTAAATAATTGAAAAATGGGAGTAGTAGTTCGATTTGTCAGGTTTTTTGCTTTTGTAACCAATAAAAAGGGGCGAATCGCATTCGGAATCATTACGGGTTGTTTTTTATTTTTATTTTTTAATATTATGACTAATAATACTCGATAACCACAACTTAAAGGAACACTTGTCCGCAGGGAATTTGCAAGATTATCCTATGATCAAGCCATCATTTCTAAATTGCTGCAAATTTTTTGGGTTTGATTTGTTTAGGATTTCACGTCTCAGGCACTATGGTGCCACAGGAGGTGGTGACCCTTTGACGGATGCGGAAACATCGGGACATTATCGGTTTGTTTTGTTCCTCGAATCATGTTCTCCAAGAAGAAAATTTGGTTCGTATGTTGCTATCCAGTGCCATGAGATATGCTAGATTAATGAGTCGATGATGGGTTGTTCTGCTAAGTTGTCTAGTCGATCCGGTTCGTTGCCCTAGAGGACAATGTCCATGGGTTCCGGGAAAGAATATTAGGGTTTTCAAGTAGTTTTATATGCTGTTATGGCATAAATTTTAGGAGAACATACAGAGAATATTGCGCAACTTCTTGTTGGGGTTCTTCATAGATTTAGATTTATATATATTTGATAATTCTTTAGCTTGACTAATGCTTGTGAAAGTAATACATTAATCGCTTCATTCACAAGTATTTAGAAATGGTTTGTCCCCGGCATGGTTGGCATGACCTTTAAGGTTAATAAGAGTGGTAGATGTTGTGATTTGAACACGCCATATGCTAAGTTTAAAGTTAATCCAAGTGCTCTATCATTCTCCATACTCCTCCTTTTCTTTATTAAGAATGTGACCATGAACTTTCATGGCAAGAGAAAGGTGGGAAGAATCGAGTGGAGCAATTATCCCTCTCGGGCCTTTCGGGCCTTTCGGGCCTTTTGGGCAAGTAATGCAGTTGTTCATTTTAAGGGACATAATTGAATCTTACATCTATTATGAAATATTTCATTTAAGTTAATAACTATATAATATCACTCTTGAGATCTGTAGATTTGATATTGATGAGTTCATCACAATTGACCTATATACTAGAAGCCCTAAACTGTTTTACACAAGATGTAGTTTATTCCCAAAAGCATAAACAAGCTACAAGCCATCGGCTCCCAACACGTAGTTAAGTTGCGATTATGTGGAAAACAAACAACTTGAAACACCCTTCATTATCCACGGAATACTTTCATTGATTTCATGAATAAAGTACGGCACATGTCCGTACATGTTAAAAGCGGGCGAGAGCTAGAAATCATCAGATTGCTTACACTAAAGACACACATATGATGAACACCTAATTCTTATGAAAAGTGTTCAAAAAGCCCTAACCCTATTATACTTTTACCAATTCTATTCTAAATCTTTTAATTTTGTCAATTTTGTCATAAACTTTTTTACTTCTTGGTAATTGAGTCTATCCGGCTAATTTTGGCCAGAATTTGTCGATGTGGAAGTCGGTAGTGCCATGTGGCATGACCGGCGCTGACGTGGACAAATTCTTAATAATATTTTAATATTTTTTGATTTTTTTTTCCTTTTTACTTTTTACTTTTATTTTCTTTTTGGTATTCTTCTACCTTTTGCCGGTCGTTGGCCTTCGACTCTAGACGATGGTCGGCCATCGGCCATGGAAAGGGTGGGCTGGTCTTGCCTGCCATTGGCGAGGGGTGCCCTCACACAAGCGAGGGCTAGTCAGGCAAGACTCGACTAGGATCGTCCTCGCCCAGGCTAGATTTAATGAGGCATTTCCTAGGCCAAGGTGGCCTCGCCAAATCTGGCCTTTGTGAGGGTAAGCCTCGGCAAGGGCTCCCCTTGCTAGATTTGGCGAGGTCGCTTAACGTAGGTGAGGGCTAGCCTCGCTTAGTTTGGGAAAGGCCGACCCTTGCTAAGCCTTGCCTAGGTGAGGCCACCCCTCGTTGGGGTTGGCCCTCACCTAGCCGAGCCTTGCTTGTGGTGGGCGAGGCTAGCCCGCCTTGCCATGGTTGGAGGTTAGTCACTAGCAAAAGGTAGAAGATAAAATAATAATAATAATAATAATAATTCAAAAATTCAAAAAATATTTAAATATTACTACAATTGTTCACGTTAATATCAACAGTGCCACGTGATACTCTCGGCATCTACGTCAGCGAATTCCAGCCAAAGTTGGTTGAATGAACTCAATTAATAAGAAGTAAAAAGATTTATGACTTAATTGATAAAAGTAAAATGTTTAGGATTGAATTGATAAAAGCGCAATAAGTTTATGACTTTTTAGATAATTTTTCCTAAATTCTTACATGCATAACCATTCACAAATGCTAAGTCAACTTAATGAGATTGTTTTCTCGGATTTTTTTATTTTTTATTTGGGTAAAATTCTTGGATATGCGTATTGCATCACTTTTAATGTTTTCGTTATTTCTCGCAATCAAATAAGACTCATTAGTATACTATTATTTGCGGGTTGGAGCGGCGAATAACAAGTTTCGATAAATTATAATGAATAAATAATTAGGTAGCGTCCTCAAAAAGGAAATTGATTGATTTTTTGAAAGTCAAATCTTTTCTGAATATGTTATATCCGATAAAAGGAAAAAAAAGAGCGCAATCATGATGAGCTACTGGGAATCTTCTTGGGCCTGATTGATTCTCTGTTCGAATTGCACGGCAAATTTTTTTTTATCCTAATACCAAACGAATTTCTTTAATTTGTCTCTATAAGGGGAATCTATCGATTTTTTCAAGGCTATCTAGATCACTTCATTCTCATCGTGCTTAATAGATTTGGCCGACCAGTCATTTTGATATTAATGTCAAATAGCAAATCTCTTGCATGCCTGCCGGCTTACACCTGTCTGAATTCATTTCTGTTAGTTCTCCGTCCGTCGCTCAATTAAATAGACATCAAAATTCTCGCACAAGTTATATATAAGCAAAATATACCTCGTGTATTCATCACTTTCATGCGACCACCCGTCCTCAAACCCAACCAGTTTCTCAGTTTTGAACTTTCCCTCTTTGTCTGTTCGATCAGACAACAACGTTGCATTGCAATCCGTTTCATGGTCGGGAACATGAGAAATCGCTCAAGGATGGTTCCTAAGTTCGTGGCGTTTTTCCTCGTGGCGATTCAACTTCAGATGCAAGCAGCAGTGTGCTCGTCGTCTTTGCACCAGCCCCTCACACCGGCATTGTACGCATTTGGCGATTCGCTGTTGGACAGCGGCAACAACAACTTGTTGCCCACCCTCGCCAAGGGCAATTACCTTCCTTATGGCGACGATTTTCCAAAAGGCGTTACCGGACGATTCACCAACGGGAGGACCGCCGCCGACTTCCTTGGTATGTATCGATATATAATGCTTCGATTCTCGGCTTTAATTTGCAAAGAAAATGACACGCCTTGCAAATATCTCTCTCTTTTTACGTATCAAACATCATGGTAACTACATCTGATTACTGGGAACCGGTTTCATTTGCCCCTTTTTTCTCTTTGATTTCGACCAACATTTTCTCATTAACTTTTCTTGATTTGTTAGCTGAATTTCTGGGGTTGCCTTATCCACCACCATTCCTGAGTTTTCGGACATCTGGAGTGATCACCGGACTAAATTTCGCGTCCGGGGCATGTGGCATTCTCCCTGAGACAGGAAATGCCATGGTACGAGTTCATTACCGTCCACTCCATATTTCATTGCTTATTTGCTTCTTTTTTTATTTTTAATCAACCCATGTCTATTTCGGGTTTGTGCTAATTCATATTTGAAGTGCTCCTAAATTCAGATTATAATAAACCAATCTCAAAATTGAAAAAGATTACACGTGTGGTCCATCGATTGATATCGGGGTTTTAGAACTTTCGCCATACATGATGATCCTAAAATTTCGTACAGATATAACCAAAAAGAAAATAAAATATCGCTATCGGGAGAATTACCAAAAAAGTCATAAATTTATTATAATTATGCCAATTCAGTCCAAAACTTTTTTTTTTGGGCCAATTTGGTCCTAAACTTTTTACAATTGTGCAAATTCAATCCATCCGGCCAAAATTGGCCAGCTGGCGTGACGTGAACGCCGGTTGGGGATAGCTGGCCAGCAAACACTGATGTGGCAATTTTTAATATATATTTTTTAATTTTTTCGATTTTTTTTTGAATTTTTTTATTTTTTTTCTCCAACCTTCTCCTTCCTCTAGCTGGCGAGGCTCACCTCCGCCGACCACTGGCAAAGGCGAGTCTCACCCAGCCATGGCGAGGTCAATCCTCGCCTTGGCTAGACGAGGCCGAGCTAAGCCAAGGTGAGGATCAACCTCGCCGTCTTTGGGCGAGGCTCGCCTTTGCCAGTGGCCGACAGGGGCGAGCCTCGCTAGTGGCCGGCAAGGTTGCAGTCGCTGGGCCAGGCTCGCCTTTGCCAGTGGTCGACGTCAGCCGGCTAGAGGAAGGTGAAGGTTAGGGATAAAAAGAAAAAAGAAATGAATAATTCAAAAAAATTGAAAAAATAATAAATAAATATTAAAAAATTGACACATTAGCGTTGGTCAGCCAACTATCCCCGGTCGGCGTCCATGTCAGCGCCGACTGGTCAATTTTGGTCGGATAAACTAAATTGACACAATTGTAAAATGTTTAGGACTAAATTAACCCAAAAAAAAATTATGACTGAATTAATATAATTGCAATAGGTTTAGGACTTTTTTGATAATTCTCCCTATCATCATGTAACAAGCTTAAATCGAACTTTGGAAATGCATGATAGGGGAACTCTTTTTTCTTTTTCTTTTTTTTTTTCCTTTTCAGGGCAAATGTCTTAATTTGGACGACCAAGTGAGGTTATTTGAGAGTGCCGCCCTCCATGATTTACCAAGACTCTTCAAGAGCTCTGATGAGCTCTCCAGTTATTTGGCCAAGTCCATCTTCGCCATCGCGGTCGGCAGCAACGACTACCTCGGCAACTACCTCAATCCAAAGGTGCTCTACACAAAGACGAGCAAAACCTATGAGCCTCGGCCATTCGCGAAGCTCCTCGTCGCTTCGCTTTCTCGGCAACTAGAGGTACTCCTTTGATTCTACCGACATGCTGATTTCATTACTGAATTTCCAGGAAAACATGTACACGCATCTAAGTATATCTTAGGTTGACTGCAAGTCTCAACAGATATCGGGCAATATTATTGCGAGATTATATAATGCGGGAGCGAGAAAGTTTGTTGTCTTTGAGATTGGCCCGATTGGTTGCATCCCAACCATCGCGAAGAAACCGAACCACGATGGAGTATGTGACGGAGGACCAAACTTGCTAGTTTCCTACTTCAATCGATGCTGCAACCGATGCCGAACATGACTTCCGGTCTCGCGGGATCAATGTTCATTCTCGGTCGAGCGAATGGGCTTGGCTATGACGCGGTAATCAATCCCTCCAGATATGGTACGCACTCAGCTCATCTGAATTGAGAAAGGCTTACTCGATCAATTAATTCATGATTTTTGGATCCGTCGTAGTTGGATCACACGACACCAATTTTGGATCCGATGGCTTCTTTTGGATCCGATTGGCGCGTATACCTGAGTCTTGATAGAATATTTTGACCATGTTGAAACAGGTTTGACGGACTCGAGAAACCCGTGCTGCACAACGTGGGGAACGGAACCTTAACATGCATTCCATTACTTACCCCGTGCCTCGACGTCGATAAACGCTTCTTTTGGGATGGATATCATCCGACCGAGGCCGTTAACTCGATCTTAGCTTCATTGTGTTTCAATGACACAAAAGTTTGCTCTCCGGTCAACATACAAGATCTCGTGCAGATATGAACATCTCATTTGATTAGTCCTATCTAAGGCTACTTTTCATCTTGGATTATCATCATTATTCGAAGGTTGTCCCTGGCATAATGTAAATGTTGGGAATAACTGATCCCCGAAACACCGGATTCGACACTAAATCGAACCCCTAAATCAATGCGGAAGCAAAGCCCAAGAAAACGACACGCATCACCGATCGTAAAGCACACCACGGATTCGAGCGTACCTTGTTTGCCACAGATTAGACACCGACGCCAATGGAGGAAGAGAATCCGGTCGGTCGAGTCGATGAAGCCTTGGAAGGGAAGAATTAGAAGCCGTATGCCTTGTTCTTCTTTTGAGAGAGAAAACGCGGGAGAGAAAAGACGTGCGTAAGAATGAATCCAACCAACGTCTTTTTTTCTCTCTCTCTCCCTTTTATACCTCTCCCTTCCCACGGGCCTTATTCCCGTGGGCCGGGCCTTTGGGCCCGGCTTGGGCGGACAGGGCCTTAAGCCCAATTTAATAAAGCCTTCATCTCCCACTCGCACAAGGTGGGCCGAACAGGATTCTCTTTACCTCTCTTCAACATTCATACCGGTGAATAATCCGTGCGACCAGCATACTTTGAGAGCTCGTTGCTATACATCTGTTAGGAATATATAGCAGCTCATAATTGGGCGTCACACTCTGAGTAGATTTAGTATGCAGTACCCTAGATCGATCGATCACATCTATATCTCTCTTGATCTCTTTTAAACATGATATATATATATTGTATTCACAATTATAATTATCACAAAGACAGTCATAATTGGTCGACCAGTGAATACAAAACCACAATGTGATTTTCCAAAATCGATCTTCCTCTTTCCTTCAAACTCTCAATTTCAGTCTAGCTTGCTTTTCTAGAAATGCCCCATTAGATCGAATCATCCATGACCATTGGCAACACCCTAAGATAGCAAACACTAAATAGAAACCTTGAGAATAAGTAAGAGTCCTGAGGGGACTAAAAAATTTAAGGAACTCTTTTCCTCAAGAGTCTCACACGTCATAAAAGTTGAGATCAAACTTTTTGCCACTCTTATTGGTCGTCTCATGCATACGTAGTATGAAATACATATTACGGTATTAACTCCTTTCCCATGGAGCGTATGTCTACACCTTTCAATACCGTACAGATGATAGTTAAGACATACACAATGTCTAACTTGAGTTCACGTATCTACTCAATCACAAAATTCATCAGAACTCACATCTGGCATCTTAGACAGATAAAGTAAAATATGTGGGGTATTTTACTTTTGGACATCTTTAGTATTATGTCCTCATCTTAACACTCAGTTAAGGCGACATTTGCATTTTAAGCTTGAGCTCTCGATTATCACCTAGATAATTAGCTTAAAATCAGTCTCATCTCTATTTATCACACAGTAAATAGAGGCGATTACCCGTGTGAGTGGGCTAATCATATATCTGTCCGACATACTTCTCAAATAATGCACTGAGCATTAAGATGCATAAAGATCACACATAGATTCATAGGCATTAATCGATGAAAAACAAAATCTCATTGATGTGAACAACTCAGGGAAATTACAATTCAGTACATCAGACTCTACGCAATCCTAGAGATTTTACATGACCACAAAACACATCTCTAGGTATCGGCTTTGTCATAGGATCTGCTACCATTCTATGCGTAGATATGTACTTGTAAGTTCACATCCTTTCGTGCAACCATATCTTTTACAAAGTTATACTTGGTATCTATATGTTTGGTCTTGCCATGATACTTTGGATCTTTGGTGTACGCTATAGCCGCTTGGCTATCACAATTAACCAATAATTGATTTGCAGCTTTCTCAATAACACCTAAATGATCCAAGAATCTCTTAAGCCAAACTCCTTCTTGTACCCGCCGATAATGCCACGAACTCAGCTTCCATCGTGGATAAGGCTATACACGTTTGCTTCTTCCGCTCCATGATATGGCGCCATTGTTCGAAGAAAGCAAATCCAGAGGTAGATTTCCTTTCATCTAAATCTCCTCCCCAATCGGCATCCGAATAGCCTTCAAGTCGCGAGATCATTTCCTTGATAATTCAACTTGAAATCAGCAGTTCCCTTCGATACCTCGGTATTCTCTTCACGGCTTTCCAATGTCTTTGGACCCGAGTTGGATTGGTATCTACTCACCATTCCAACTGCAAAACATATGTCGGGTCTTGTACACATCATAGCGTACATCAAGCTCCCAACAAAGCACTAGCATAAGGAACATGTTTCATTTGTTCCTTCTCTTGTGGAGTCCCCTGGACACGATCTATGGCTCAATCCTTCACCTTTTGCAATAGGAGTGTCTATGGGTTTGAGTCTTGCATACGAAATCGTTCAAGAACCTTATTTATATAGGTTTCTTGCGAAAGAGACAACGATCTCTTTGAACGATCTCTTGAAATCTTAACTCCAAGAATGTATGCAGCCTCACCCATATCCTTCATCTCAAAGTTAGAAGACAACCATCTCTTGACGGTACTAACCAACTCCATATTGCTTCCGGCAATTAGTATATCATCAACATATAATGATATGATCACAAATTGATCCTTGGATCTTTTGATATATACACAATGATCCTCATCAATCATTGTAAAATCATATGCCATTATGGCATTATGAAAACGTATATACCATTGTCTTGATGATCGCTTAAGACCATATATCGACCTCAAAAGTCGACATACTTTTTCTTCTTGGCCTTTCACTATGAAACCAGCGAGGTTGTTCCATATATATTTCCTCCTCTAATTCTCCATTGAGGAAAGCGGTCTTTACATCCATTTGATGTAACTCAAGATCCGAGACTAGCCACTATTGCCAAAATAATGCGAATCGAGGTAAATCTCACTACGGGAGAAAACGTATCTTCATAATCAATTCCTTCCCGTTGATTATACCCCTTCGCCACAAGGCGAGCCTTATGCCTTTCTATCGAGCCATCAGCCTTTCGCTTTATTTTGAGAACCCATTTGTTCCCAATAGCTCTGCGTCCTTTTGGAAGATCAACCAGTTCCCAAACTTGGTTTGATTCCATTGACTCCATTTCCTCTTCCATTGCATTAATCCATTTTTCCTTACTAGGGCACTTGAGCCTCATTGATATTTCTTGGCTCATCCTCATCTTGTGGAGCAACCATAAAAGTTTCCCCTTCAATGTCAAAACGTCGACGGGGAATACTTTGGCGACTTGTTCGCCGTATGGGAGATTGTACACTTTGCACATCATTCCCTGTTGTGCTCCCACTTGGATGAACTCCACTAATATCTTTATCTTGATCCAAGGTTTCAAATAGGGAGTTATCTTCCCCTATTTTGCCCTTCTTAGGAAACTCATCCTCTAAGAATGTTACATCTCGAGATTCATATTCGGTTATACTCCCACTTTCCCGCTCACCAATGAACACATACCCTTTCGAGTGTTCCGAGTATCTTATGAAAATACTCTTCTTTCCTCCGGGACCTAATTTCCCAAACTTGTGAGAGGACTCATGTGTATAGGCAGCACAACCCCATGGCTTAAGAAAACTTAAGTCCGGTTTTCTACCCGTCCATAACTCATATGGAGTGGAAGTAAGCGATTTGGAAGGCACCCGGTTAAGTATATAGGCAGCGAGTTAATAACGCATCACTCCAAAAGGTGATAGGTAAATTAGCATGCGCCATCATGGACCTAACCATTTCCGGTAGGGTTCGTTTCTTCTCTCCGCAACACCATTTTGTTGAGGAGTATACGGAATAGACAACTGTCTTTCTATTCCTTTTTCATCACATAATTTTCTGAACTCATCGATAAATATTCTCGACCTCGATCGGATCTCAATGCTTTTATTTTCTTGTCTAATTGATTCTCTACCAGGTTCATGAACCTTTTAAAACAACTTATTGCTTCAGATTTATGAGAAATCAAATAGACATATCCGAATCGAGTATAATCATCAATAAAGGTGATGAAATAAACAGCCCCATGCCTTCCTCTCACATTCATTGGACCACAGACATCGGAATGGATTAATTGCAGAGGAAATTCAGCTCTTTTTCCTTTTCCAAATGGTTTTCGTGTTGCTTTCCCTTCTAGGCAATGCTTACATACAGGCAAATCGACTTTTTCAATATTGCCCAACAAGCCCTCTTTGGCTAGTCTATTCATACTTATTTGTTGGCCAATGTGACCAAGTCTAGCATGCCACACACTCACATCATTATCATATTTATTAGGAGACGTGAGAAGGGAATAACAAATATTAGCATTAACATAATCAACATCTAATACAATAAAACCATCTAGAAAATAGCCACAACCATAGTAATTTGTATTCAAGAACAAATTCACACATCTACTACGAAGTTCATACAAAAACCTAATCGACCAACACTAATACGGACACTAAATTCCGACGAATCTCCGGAGCATACAAAGCACATCATGAAGGAACAAAGTGCGTCCACCGCGCATATTCGGTTGGCATGTGCCAATTCCTTTCACTTCAGCTCGGAGTTGTTTCCCACATAGATCCACTTAGTTCCGGTAGGTACTCGTCGGAATTCCACGAAGGATCCTCTATCCTTCGCTACATGGTCCGTCGCCCCGAATCCACAGTCCACAAAGGATTAGACTCGTTAAGAACACGAGTAACTTGACACATAAGCAAAGTTCTGAAAAGTACAAGGGGTGCATACTTTCTTTGGCTCACGACAGTCGCGAGCATAGTGACCCTTCTTGTCACAGTTGTAGCATTTCACCCTTGCTAGCTTTTTCATGTGAGGACGTTTTCCTCTATCATGTTGGTCAAATTTGGGTTTCTTCCCTGAAGGACCAGCTTCTTCCTTGCCTTTACCCTTATCAAACCAGTTAGGGCGCTTGCGCTTGGAGCACGAAGCTCCATTTGAGCTAGAACTAGCATGATATAAATCGGCATCGGCTTAGCCGCCAACGGGCGGTCCTCTTCCGGCTCAAGATGACGCATTGCATCCTCAAATGTTTTGATATTCTCATTATGAGTCGGGTGCACCTTCATATGCTCCCAACTCGAGGCAAGGAACGAATCACCTTTGCTTGCACTGTTGTTCATCTCGTGAGGACATGGCCGGCGTCTCTCGGCTCGGTTATCATATTTGACATCTTTCTAAGATGTTGCTTCATGGTCGACCATGAGGCTTCTTATAAGAGTCAAATCTGATAGTGAGCTGCCTCAGTCTAGTCACCGAAGTATGACCAAACCTAGCTACTAGTGCCTCCCACATTTCCTTGGCGTTGTCAAAACGCCGAAACTCTCGCATGACATCATTTTCCATGCTGCTCAGCAACGTGATGCGAGCTAGAGAGTTCATTCTTTTCCACGCAAGAAAAGCTTCTTTGTCCTTTTTGTCTTTGTTCGGTGGGTCCCTCTTCAGGTTCTACCATGGTCATGACAAGAGCCTCAAGAGATTCTTGCTCTTCCAGCACATACTGGATTTTCATTTGCCAAATTTCATAGTTGTCTCCAGTGAGCTTCTCACCTTTGTTCAGCTCAGCAACTATGCTCTTTGTGGCTGAAGCCATTGATCTGAACACATCAGACAAATATGCACGAATTATTAATGCCTATCATTTATGCATCCCTATTTACATAGACCCATCATATTAATGAACAATTTCAAGTAAGGCTTCAGAATCAAAAGGTCACTACGTTTCCAATCATTCTCCAAAAATCCTAACTTAAAATTATCATTAATATAATTGTCATATGCAAAATCAGTTCTATGAAGCTACAAAAACTTCTAAAACTACCCTCAGCTAATTACCCCACAGCAACTAGCAATAACAGAAAGCAACATAGAAATAATATCCAATAAAACAATAATGCTTTCAATTAACACAATTAGGTAGTAATCATTACATAATATGTTCACAAATCACACTTAACATATATCATTCAATTACAACTAACACCAAGTCAAGACACGAACCGGGAAAGATCCTATTTTCTTCAATTTCTTGATCTTTTCCCTTGAAACAATACAAGTAATATTCATTTGCAAAATTCATTACAATTTTCTTATAGGAAGCGGCTCCGTTGACATCCCATATGCGATTCAACACATCTTGCCATTCGGGTGGAAGAGTGTTTATGAAAAAACGCACCATCTCTCGATCGTGACATAGGACGACCATTCCATATGACCTGTTGAATTTTCACGTTGACATCAAGGACGTGATCAATTAAGTCACCGCTCTCCCATCGATGATCGTCGGCTCATTTATTAGCTTGCATGGCCTTTCCTTACATTCACCCAGAAGCTCGCGCGAATAGGTGTGCGCGCACTCGGGGAGGCATTGTTCTGCAACACATGCAGAACAAATAAGGGATTACATATAATCCTCATAGACTTAATTGAAAAAGAAACACATTCTTTTTTTTTTTTTTTTTTTTTTTGGTCAACGGTCAACGGTCAACGGTCAAAGTTAACGGTCAACGGTCGTCGGTCAACGGTCAACGGTCGTCGGTCAACGGTCAACGGTCGTCGGTCGCCGGACCGGTCGGACTGGTCGGACCGGTCGGGCCGCTCGGGCCGGTCGGGCGCTCGCGCGGACCGACGCACGTGCGCGCGCGTGCCGGGCGACGTCACGCGGCCGCGTCGGGCACGTGCCGCGCACGTGCAGCCGGCGACGTCACGCGGGCGTCGGCGGCACGTGCGCGCACGTGCTTCGGGCGACGTCACGCGGACATCGGCGGCACGAGCGCGCGCGTGCCATCGTCGGTGGGTCGGGTCGGGTCGGGTCGGTTCGCGGGTCGGGTCGCCGGCGGGCCAACCGGCGTCATTGCGACGTCGGCGATGACGTCGGCACGCGTCGGTCCGCGGACCGGCGCGTGCCGGTTCGCCGGCCGGCGGCGGCGCGCGCGCGCCGGTCGCCCGACCGGCGCGTGTGCCGCATGCGCTGGCGATCGAGCGCTTCCGGGCGCGTCGCGCCCACGCGCAGCGCCTTCCGGCCGCGCGTGTGGGCGCGTGCGGCGTCGCCGGCGGCGCTCGAGGCACCTCCGGACTCGTCTCGACGTCGCCTTCCTCCCAGTCCTTTCAAAATTTGTTTTTGACATTCTAAAACTCATGAAAATGGCCGAAGAAGTCTCGGGTGTCGGGATTTGTCGCCCGATCCGTACGGCCGAAGTCCTTTTTGCGAAAAATCAATCAAAAACACATCAAATTGATCGGGAAAACGTGAACTAGGGCTCGATACCAATGTTGGGAATAATCGATCCCGAAACACTGGATTCGACACTAAATCGAACCCCTAAATCAATGCGGAAGCGAAGCCCAAGAAAACGACACGCATCACCGATCGTAAAGCACACCACGGATTCGAGCGTACCTTGTTTGCCACAGATTAGACACCGACGCCAATGGAGGAAGAGAATCCGGTCGGGTCGAGTCGATGAAGCCTTGGAAGGGAAGAATTAGAAACCGTATGCCTTGTTCTTCTTTTGAGAGAGAAAACGCGCGGGAGAGAAAAGACGTGCGTAAGAATGAATCCAACCAACGTCTTTTTTCTCTCTCTCTCTCCCTTTTATACCTCTCCCTTCCCACGGGCCTTATTCCCGTGGGCCGGGCCTTTTGGGCCCAGCTTGGGCGGACAGGGACTTAAGCCCAATTTAATAAAGCTTTCAGTAAAGGACAGTGTAATTGTTCTATGTAGTTTGCGAACATACAATAATGTGCTCCCCATATTTATACTTTCACCCAAGTTTCTCGAAAGTGAAGTTTCCGGATTTTTCTAAGTTATTACTATAATTTTTCACATGTTGTCCGCCTACGAGATATTATTGTTCCATGCCTCAAAATACGGAATTTATTTGTCTGTTCCATTTTCATTTTTTTTTTACAACTATTGTGAGCCCGAGAAATTTGGTGATTTCCTTTGCAGATAATTTGTCTAAAACTTTTCAACTTTTTTTTTTTAAATTATTGTTTGCAAAATTACTGTTTCTATATTAACTTTCCTGCTCTTATTTACATAACAAAATTTCGAATCTCATGTGAATTTCTCTACCTAAAATTCTGTTATCCAAAGGTGATTGGTTCTCGATTTAATCCAATCCTACCTAGGAACCGGGAAAAGGACTAGAAGGACAAGTTCCCCATTTTTGGAACTAGGAATCAAACTACTTGATTTTTGGACCGGACCGACCACTCCTGTCTAGTCCAATTGAATAGGTGGACGCCAAACTTGTTATCTTGGAGGTCGGGTGGGTGGGTGGGTGGGTGGGGGAGGAACTCGGACCGGATGTCGAGGGAGACAAGGGTCTCACAGATCTTGCGGGCGATGAAGCCAAACTTGTGGACGCCGGTAAAGTAGATGGTGCTGTCGGCGAAGAAGGGTCTGAGAAAGGTCGAGATTCTAGAAGAAGAAGTTGAGGTGACTCTGCTGGGATTGGAAGAGGTTGAGGACGGCGGATTCATCAATGGCGGTGACTGTGTTCTTTGCTTGAGCTAGGGGTGAATCGGGGTCCGGGGAGGGAGGTTTGCGGAGGAGAGGGGAGGGAGAGACCCTATTCTTCCTGCTCCTTCTTCTTCGAAGGTTGAGAGAGAGATCTGAGTTGGGTCCGGTCTTAGTGGTCTAGTTTCTACTCTTGAATTGAGAATCAAATCGCTCATTATCAATACCAATTTATGGAATCAGGAGCCAAACTGGCACCTCTGAGAACTGGCCTGTTCGGGTGGTTCATGTTGCACACCCCTACTATTTTTGAGAAATGAAATAGTGAAATCACATTGTCTAACTATACAATGATGGCAAAAATATTTAAAAGTCCAATTGGAGGGTCAGTTTGTACTTCTAAAATATTTGCTATTTACATTATGATGAAGCAAAAAAATAAGTACATAGATTTCATTCCATGAAATATGCATTTCACCTCACGAATTAGGTCATATTACCGAGAAATTTTACCTATCATCTGCTTTTTAAATGATAAAAGTCTTTATCTTGTCTTTCGATATTGATACGACAAGTACGTAATAACTTTCACTTTGGATTGAATAAGGTCTTGGCCATTGATAAATCAACAGCATACTCCTTTCTTTTTTTCCTTTAAAGAATGTCCTCAAGATCTTTCATGGCGAAAAAAAGGGGGAGAGGATCGAGTGGAGCCGTTATCCCTTCTAGGCAAGTAATGCAACTGCCCTCTCTAGGCGATGTAATGAGAGTCTTGCACCCCCTATTAAAAGTTCCATTTAAGCTAATAATATTCAAATCGCTCTTGAAGCTCAAATGTTCGACATTAACGATTCCATCTCAACTGAGCTATGTGCTAGAAGCCATGAAGTCTTTTTCCACAAGACATATCTCATTCCCAAGAAGCAGAAACTAGCTACAGGCCGTCGGCCCTCGACACCAAGAAGAAGAAGCTAGCTACGTGGCACGGTCTTAGTGCTGTATCACCACCGCGGCATCACCCGTCTACACTCATCACCTCGTCTCGATAGCACCGCGACGGGCAACCTTTTCCGCAGCATGAACGACTGACAAGGCATCTTGCAGCCGCGTTATGCGTGTGCGGGCCACCATTGTTACGCACTGCTGATTCCCTTTGGCACTTCCAGATACTGTCTAACGCGTACCTGCTGTTTTTGCTGGTTTCTTCGCAGATTCTCCGGCGAATACCAGTGATCTCTGCCGTGCTTGCTTATTTCCCGAGCTTCGCGGCCTCTAGTAATTTCTTAAACTACTCTTAAAATGAATACTCAATTGCCTAAAATAGAATTATTCAATTCTAACTTTGATTTGTTTCAAGATTTGAGGCATCATATAATCAAGAGTCTGTTTTAAGTCTTTGATCCGTTAACTTTCTCAGGATTCACCTCTAAAAAGGTGGCGACCCTCTTTTCGTCAACACGAGATCCTCAATGTGGAAGTTTCCCCCTTTTTGTTTCTCTTTTCAATTTCGAGGTCTTTGTCACATCTTGGGGACTTAACATAGAGCTCTGACACCCCCCTCCCCCAAAAAAAAAAAGATAAAAAAATAGAGCGTTTTCATTATCACATGACAAACAATAATAAGAAAAACAAAACAAACACATCTTAGCTAATCTTCGTGCCTGGCATGCATATGTGTGCCCAGCGTAACGAAGAAATGGGAACGTGTGATTCAGGTGTGAGTTCATTTCGGTTGGTTCTCGGTTCATGGCCATGTCAAATAGACACCAAAATTCACGCACAAGTTACGTACGCTCACCCATATATACACCAGCTAAGTATAAGGCGTGTTCATCACTTTCACGCGACCAAGTCCCCAACCCTAACAGTTTCTTGGGTTTGGACTTTCCCTTTTCCCTGTTAATCAGACAACAACATTACGTTACGGTCGAAATCATGGTCGGGACCATGAAAATCCACTCGAGGACGGTTTCTTGGTTTATGGCGTTTCATCTTTGGGGCCACTCGCGCCTTTACACATTCGGAGATTCAATGTTTGACAGCGGCAACATCAATCTGCTGCCCACCCTCGCCAAAGCCAATTACCTTCCTTATGGCAACGACATCTCAATAGGCGTCACCAGACAATTCGCCAACGGTGGGACCGTCACTGACTTTCTCAGTACATGTATTGAGATCTAACGTTTTCTCTAACTTGCAGGGAAAACGACATGCATCCCAAATATCTCTATCTTCTTATGAACTTTGCAACTACATTTGATCACTCAAAATTGTTTTGATTTTCCCTTTCTTTCCTTGATTTTTACCAACTTTATCTCATTAACTTTCGTTTATTTTTTAGCAGAATTTCTGTGGCTGCCTTGTCCTCCACCGTACTTCACTTTTAGGACACCAGAAGTAATCACCGGACTATATTTCGCGACACGGGTAATGTGGCATTCTCCCTGAAACAGGAAACAACTCGGTATGAGCTCATTACTATCCACTCCATTCTTGAATGCTAATTTTCATCTAATTTTTTTTTTAGTCAGCACGTATCTTTCAGGTTTGTGCTAATTAATAGTTGAAGTGGTCCTAAATTCAAATTATAAACCAGTCTCAAAATTGAAAATTACAAATGTCGTCAATCAATTGACATCGGGCTTAGAGAACTTTGACCATATAAAATCTGTGTGAAATTTTGCATGGACATTACAAACAAAAGTAAAAATATCGTCACGTAATAGGCCTTTGAACTATGAAAACGCACCATGTGGAAACTGTTTTTTGAGGGCAAATGTCTTAATTTGGATGACCAAGTGAGGTCGTTTGAGAGTGTCACCCTCAATGATTTCCCAAGACTCTTCAAGAGCTCTGATGAGTTCTTTAGCTATTTGGCCAAGTCAATCTTCGCCTTCTCGATTAGGAGCGACGATTCCCTCGGCAACTACCTGAATTCAGTGCTCTACAATGCAAGCACAGCCCAAGTTAGGCCAATCCAACACCTACCCTAGGGATCAACCCGCATAGTGTTAGTTCTCAATTTTTAGACGAGAACCAACCCCGTTAAGCCTAGGATCGAGGACTAGACCAACCCTATTAGTCCGGTCTGGTTTCAAGGTCAACCTAGGACCAACCAATACTTTTTTGGTTTCATTTTTTATATTCCCTTAAAAGACAAGCTTACTATTTGAAATTATATATTGATCAACGATACGTCATTGATCAATCAAACTATAAACACCGATACATATCCAACATAAACTTAAAATAACGTAACAATAGAAATTCCGCAATTGCTAAAAGTAACAAAGTATAAAAACGATCAAGACTACTCATGGAGATAAAGTGTTTTCATTACTAGAGCATGCTATAATTCCCTCACTTTTTATTTGTCTTTGAATCATTTTTTTGCTTGGGAAATGGGATGAGATGGGAAGTTTAAAACAAGAGACTTCTAGGCTATAGTGCAGGTGAAACTTACCAGTGGAATGTAATTAAACCATAAAAAGTTCAAACCATGAATATACAACTTTACATCTTGTTAATTAGGGGAAAGCATCGTCTAGATTGGACCGGTCCCATGCGAGGCACGGGGCAAGCAGCGAGCTCTGAGGCAAAGGGCGAGAGGCAAGCGGTGTTGCAAGGGGCGAGCCGAGAGGGGCGAGTGTCAAGCGTTGCTCACGAAGGGTTTCTAAATTTCTAATTAGGGCTTTGTTCTTTTTGATTTATTTGGGAAAGATGTAAAAAAAAAAAAACAAGAAGAGGATAGAAAAGAAAGAAGAGGATATAACAAAATGCTGGAGGAGGACAACTTGTTAGCGTCATTAACGTTATGTTAGAGTTATAAACTTTAGAATAGGTAAAAGAATATTATATATAACATATTAAATATATAATATATCTACTATATATTATAAATAAATATATAATATATAATATCTATAGGATTGGTTAGGGTTGGATCAATTCTAAATTCCCAAAACCAAGGACTAACCCACACAATGTAGGGTCCATGAGTTTTAGGACCAAGGATCAACTTAGTCCTATTGGAAACCAAACTAGGACCATTAAGGTTGTATTAGTCCAGGGTCAATCTAGGTTAACCCTAGACCGATGTTCTCCCCTAACCCTCATTGACCATGGAGGACAACGGATTGACATCCATGTTAATAATTTCTAATAAGAAGGATTGAATTGACAAACCTTAAAAAATTTATAAATTAAATTGAAAAAATTAAAAAATTTATGACTAAATTGGCAATCATATAATAGGTTTATGATTTTTTTTTTTTATCATTATCTTGCGAAAATTATCATTTTAGAAAATGTCCTCCACGCTTTCCAACTTTTTTTGGGCACCTTGAGAACTTATAATGTACGATTACCCGATAGGAGCAAGTAAAACACAGCTCGGTAAAAATATGCGTCTTGTGAATAATATTAAAGAACCTATTGTGCAATAAGAGCGCTTGACCAAACTTATGATGTTGTCTTGTTTCAATGGAAAGTCATAAGCACCTTTTAAGAAGCCATAGGGAGTCTTTTCGAGTTGAGTAATCAATACATAAAAAATAACAATCAAATTGATAGACTTAAATGGAATGAAACCATAGGTACCGACTCGATACGCTTGATGAAGTTGATAAATCAAATAAAGGCCCATTAATATTTAGCCAATGGAACGAGATCGAGTTCAAAATTGGGTAACCAAACAGCTAGTCCATAAACTACTCAACAATGTTGTAATTATGGTTATAATTATGGTTAATGGATCACTGAAAGCCAATAAATTAAGATACGTTTTTTCTGTTCACGTATCTCTTTTTGGATTCATGAATTTCCTATAGTTTTATGTTCACGTATCTATTGAATTCATGAATTTCCTAGATTTATGTATCTTTCAGTTCATGTATTTATTGAGTTCATGAATCTCTTGAATTCATGTATCTTTGGATACATGAATCTCTTGGATTCACGTATCTCTTTATTGATGAATCTCGTGGATACACGCGTCTATTTAATTCATGTATCTCTTTAGTACATGAACTAAAATTCTCTATAAATAGTTATGAGCATACAGTTTCATGTGGGAGTTGGTTTTTGGTTTTTCTGACTCAATTCCAAAAATGCTCTGATGCACTTTTCTACTCTTCTGATTTTTCTAGGTGTGCTGATTCAATTAAACGGTTCGACTGAGTCATGTTTGCATAGTGCTAATCCAAACAGGTTTGAGGTGTTGTATCTTGGGAGGCATAGTTCGTGAATCTGCGGAGCATCATTGGCGGAACTAATCGCCTTAAGGAGATTCGGTTATCCGTACCTCACCTCCAATTTTATGTTATATTTTATTTTCTTCTTCTCCAAGAGTTGTAAGTTTACATAAAAAGAAGAATATTATATAGCTGCTATCGTCTTCTTCAATTTCATGTTCTAATTTCAACAAATAGTGTGTTTTCTCTGGATATAATTTCCAACAAACAATCCGTGTTCACCGAGTTAAATAATTGAAAAATGGGAGTAGTAGTTCGATTTGTCAGGTTTTTTGCTTTTGTAACCAGTAAAAAGGGACGAATCGCATTCGGAATCATTACGGGTTGTTTTTTTATTTTTATTTTTTAATATTATGACTAATAATACTCGATAACCACAACTTAAAGGAACACTTGTCCGCAGGGAATTTGCAAGATTATACTATGATCAAGCCATCATTTCTAAATTGCTGCAATTTTTTGGGTTTGATTTGTTTAGGATTTCACGCCTCAGGCACTATGGTGCCACAGGGGGTGGTGACCATTTGACGGATGCGGAAACATCGGGACATTATCGGTTTGTTTTGTTCCTCGAATCATGTTCTCCAAGAAGAAAATTTGGTTCGTATGTTGCTATCCAGTGCCATGAGATATGCTAGATTAATGAGTCGATGATGGGTTGTTCTGCTAAGTTGTCTAGTCGATCCGGTTCGTTGCCCTAGAGGATAATGTCCATGGGTTCCGGGAAAGAATATTAGGGTTTTCAAGTAGTTTTATATGCTGTTATGGCATAAATTTTAGGAGAACATACAGAGAATATTGCGCAACTTCTTGTTGGGGTTCTTCATAGATTTAGATTTATATATATTTGATAATTCTTTAGCTTGACTAATGCTTGTGAAAGTAATACATTAATCGCTTCATTCACAAGTATTTAGAAATGGTTTGTCCCCGGCATGGTTGGCATGACCTTTAAGGTTAATAAGAGTGGTAGATGTTGTGATTTGAACACGCCATATGCTAAGTTTAAAGTTAATCCAAGTGCTCGATCATTCTCCGTACTCCTCCTTTTCTTTATTAAGAATGTGACCATGAACTTTCATGGCAAGAGAAAGGTGGGAAGAATCGAGTGGAGCAATTATCCCTCTCGGGCCTTTCAGGCAAGTAATGCAGTTGTTCATTTTAAGCGACATAATTGAATCTTACATTTATTATGAAATATTTCATTTAAGTTAATAACTATATAATATCACTCTTGAGATTCATAGGTTCGATATTGATGAGTTCATCACAATTGACCTATATACTAGAAGCCCTAAACTGTTTTCCACAAGATGTAGTTTATTCCCAAAAGCATAAACAAGCTCCAAGCCATCGGCTCCCAACACGTAGTTAAGTTGCGATTATGTGGAAAACAAACAACTTGAAACACCCTTCATTATCCACGGAATACTTTCATTGATTTCATGAATAAAGTACGGCACATGTTAAAAGCGGGCGTGAGCCAGAAATCATCAGATTGTTTACACTAAAGACAGACATATGATGGACACCTAATTCTTATGAAAAGTGTTCAAAAAGCCCTAACCCTATTGTACTTTTACCAATTCTATTCTAAATCTTTCAATTTTGTCAATTTAGTCATAAACTTTTTTACTTCTTGGTAATTGAGTCTATCCGGCTAATTTTGGCCATAATTTGTCAATGTGGAAGTCGGCAGTGCCACGTGGCATGGCTAGCACTAACGTGGACAAATTCTTAATAATATTTAAATATTTTTTGAATTTTTTTTCTGATTTTTTCCTTTTTACTTTTTCTTTTCTTTTCTTTTTGGTATTCTTCTACCTTTTGCCGGTCGTTGGCCTTCGACTCTAGATGATGGTCGGCCATCGGCCATGGAAGAGGGTGGGTTGGTCTTGCCTGCCACTGGCGAGGGGTGCCCTCACACAGGTGAGGGCTAATCAAGCAAGACTCGGCTAGGGTCGTCCTCGCCCAGGCTAGATTTAGTGAGGCATTTCCTAGACCAAGGTGGCCTCGCCAAATCTGGCCTTTGTGAGGGTAAGCCTCGGCAAGGCTCCTCGACAAGGGCTCCCTCGCCAAATTTGGCGAGGTCGCTTAGTGTAGGTGAGGGCTGGCCTCGCTTAGTGCTGGGAAAGGCCGACCCTTGCCGACCCTTGCCTAGGTGAGGCCACCCCTCGTTGGGGTTGACCCTCACCTAGCCGAGCCTTGCTTGTGGTGGGCAAGGCTAGCCCGCCTTGCCATGGTTGGAGGTTAGTCACTAGCAAAAGGTAGAAGAAGATCAATAATAATAACAATAATAATAATAATTAAAAATTCAAAAATATTAAAATATTACTAAAAATTATTCACGTTAGTATCAATAGTGCCACGTGATACTCTCGGCATCTACGTCAGCGAATTCCAGCCAAAGTTGATTGAATGAACTCAATTAATAAGAAGTGAAAAGATTTATGACTTAATTGACAAAAGTAAAATGTTTAGAATTGAATTGATAAAAGCGCAATAAGTTTATGACTTTTTAGATAATTTTTCCCTAAATTCTTACATGCATAACCATTCACAAATGCTAAGTCAACTTAATGAGATTGTTTTCTCGGATTTTTTTATTTTTTATTTTTGGGTAAAATTCTTGGATATGCGTATTGCATCACTTTTAATGTTTTCGTTATTTCTCGCAATCAAATAAGACTCATTAGTATACTATTATTTGCGGGTTGGAACGGCGAATAACAAGTTTCGATAAATTATAATGAATAAATAATTAGGTAGCGTCCTCAAAAAGGAAATTGATTTATTTTTTGAAAGTCTAATCTTTTCTGAATATGTTATATCCCAGAAAAGGAAAAAAAAAAAAAAAAAAAGCGCAATCACGATGAGCTACTGGGAATCTTCTTGGGCCTGATTGATTCTCTGTTCGAATTACACAGCAAATTTTTTTGATCCTAATACCAAACGAATTTCTTTAATTTGTCTCTATAAGGGGAATCTATCGATTTTTCAAGGCTATCTAGATCACTTCATTCTCATCGTGCTTATAGATTTGGCCGACCAGTCATTTTGATATTAATGTCAAATAGCAAATCTCTTGCATGCCTGCCGGCTTACACCTGTCTGAATTCATTTCTGTTAGTTCTCCGTCCGTCGCTCAATTAAATAGACATCAAAATTCTCGCACAAGTTATATATAAGCAAAATATACCTCATGTGTTCATCACTTTCATGCGACCACGTCCTCAAACCCAACCAGTTTCTCAGTTTTGAACTTTCCCTCTTTGTCTGTTCGATCAGACAACAACGTTGCATTGCAATCCGTTTCATGGTCGGGAACATGAGAAATCGCTCAAGGATGGTTCCTAAGCTCGTGACGTTTTTCCTCGTGGCGATTCAACTTCAGATGCAAGCAGCAGTGTGTCGTCGTCTTTGCACCGGCCCCTCACACCGGCATTGTACGCATTTGGCGATTCGCTGTTGGACAGCGGCAACAACAACGTGTTGCCCACCTTCGCCAAGTGCAATTACGTTCCTTATGGCGACGATTTTCCAAAAGGCGTTACCGGACGATTCACCAACGGGAGGACCGCCGCCGACTTCCTTGGTATGTATCGATATATAATGCTTCGATTCTCGGCTTTAATTTGCAAAGAAAACGACAAGCCTTGCAAATATCTCTCTCTTTTTACGAATCAAACATCATCGTAACTACATCTCGATCACTGGGAACCGGTTTCATTTGCCCCTTTTTTCTCTTTGATTTCGACCAACATTTTCTCATTAACTTTTCTTGATTTGTTAGCTGAATTTCTGGGGTTGCCTTATCCACCACCATTCCTGAGTTCTCGGACATCAGGAGTGATCACCGGACTAAATTTCGCGTCCGGGGCATGTGGCATTCTCCCGAGACAGGAAATGCCATGGTAAGAGTTCATTACCGTCCACTCCATATTTCATTGCTCATTTCCTTCTTTTTTTATTTTTAATCAACACATGTCTATTTCGGGTTTGTGCTAATTCATATTTGAAGTGCTCCTAAATTCAGATTATAATAAACCAATCTCAAAATTGAAAAAGATTACATGTGTGGTCCATCAATTGATATCGGGGTTTTAGAACTTTGGCCATACAAGATGATCCTAAAATTTCGTACAGATATAACAAAAAAGAAAAGAAAATATCGCTATCGGAAGAATTACCAAAAAAGTCCTAAATTTATTATAATTATGCCAATTCAGTCCAAAACTTTTTTTTGGCCAATTTGGTCCTAAACTTTTTACAATTGTGCAAATTCAATCTATCCGGCCAAAATTGGCCAGCTAGCGTTGACGTGACGCCTTGCTAGGGATAGCATGCCAGCAAACATTGATGTGGCAATTTTTAATATATTTTTTTTTGTGACGTCCCAGATTTTCGGCATTGTTTTCTACTGAATAAATCGGGCATTTCATTAACGCGTCTATAGGGCTGTTCTCAGAACTGATCATTCTAGAGATAACTAGATTATCTGGGGAAACCATTAACGATTTTAAGGCAAATAGACTTGAGAACTCGACTAGGAATCGGCTTCTCGATCGTGCTCATCTGTCGAGATCATTACGGCACAGATATAAATCGATTTGAGATCAGATATAGTTTGGTTCGATTGAGATGTGTAGCTAATCGTGGGTGACACCACTAAATTGGAAAATTCTCGTAAACCAATACTAGACTCGATTTTCTTATTGTTTTGGTACCTGTGTCCGTATTTGGATCATCGGAATTTTCACGACAATCGAGAGTCGTCAATGAGTCGAGTGGATTCATAGTGGCTCGAAGAAAATCGACCACGGGTCATTTGCACTTAAAGGTTCGAAAGTTACCCGGTAGTCAGGTCACGCTAAAAACGCGTCGAATGAAAATTAACCGTGAATTCGAACCCGATTTCGAAATTGAAAGTTACGTGGTGTCACGAGCTATTATTTTAGGAACGTCGACTCGGTCTCGAAGATTTTCGGAGATTCCGGGACTTTTACGGAAAATCGTTGTGGACACCGCGGAAAATCGACAGAAATTCGGATAGCCAAATTAAAGGAAATTTGACTTCCAAACCGAGCCTACTTTGGCAGTAGGAACTTATAGAAATTTTGCGGACCTTTCTCCAGCAAAATCGGACATCGAAGTGGAGAGAATTTGAAGAAATTGAAGTCAAGATTGAATGAATTTCGGAGCTTTGAAGGGGACTGTATTTTTGGCATCAAAAATTAAATTATATGGGAAAATTTTATGCTAGAAAGTATTAGGGACATAAAGGATATACATGTAGACTTTGTGGGCCAAAGCAATGATGATTTAGATATTTATTTTGGCTTTTGGGTTCTCTCTCATCAAGCCTTCTCGGACAAGTTGGTCTTGCCGACTCCAATACCTCCCTTTCACTTTGCTTTGCTTTGAATCCTTCATCCCTTCGAGCAAACTTCCTCAATTCTCCATCTTTCACCCTTCTCTGCAATTGCCGAAGACTCCACCGAAATTTCCTGCAAGCTGCCCCACCTTCTTCGGTTAACACCTCACTCCATCGAGTTGCCACGAAGACTGAAGCAAACCAGCTAAATCTTCCCCTTAGTTGACCGAAGTATCCCACCGAATCCTCTCCATCTCTCGGGTTTTTGGATCGCCACACACAGCACCGAAGACAGCCCAGCCACAACTAAAGAAGCTGCCACACGTCCTTCCCAGCAGCGACCGAAACCACGCGTCCTCACTGGTCAACCGAAGCCGCTCCCTTTGCCGGTTTGTTGACCCAGCTCCTTCGTCCTCTCCAGCGTTGATTTTTGAGCTCGCTCTGCAGCAACAATCGAACTGCTTCTTCGTGCATCCCACTCGCTTGGACAACTCCAGCAGCTTCGGCCATTTGTCCGCGTGCTCCCACCTTCCGTAACAACACACACCAACCCACTTCTCGTTTCTACGAGACATCCCCAAACAGCTCGAGCAAAACCGGCGTCGTCCGCAGCTCGATGCCAGCAAATCCAACGCCTGCAGCTTCAGCGTCTTCGTCTCTTTCTTCGCCAGCTCGTGGATCGGCCCTGCAATTGAAGCCACGGTAACTCCAGTCCACGAAGCAGGCCCGTGAATCCAGTCAGTCTGCGGCCCATGTGAGACTCTGCCCAGCTCCTTCGTGAGTTCAGCCACAAGCCCATTGGAAGCCCATGATTTCAGCAGTCTTTGGCCCAGCAGATTCTTTTCTGGTTCAAGCCCATTCGCAGCAAGCTTCAGTCCATTTGAAGCCCATGTTCAGTCTTGATTCAAGCCCAGTCCAGTGAAGTCCAGCAAGTTCTTTTGAAGCCCAAGCCCGCGAGGCAAGGTCTTTGGGCCCGGTCCGAGTGTCCGTTGACGCGGCCGAAAGTTTGGATTTCGGCCGTTGTCGCGTCGCCGTCGCGGTGATTCGGTCCCCCGCTTTTACCAAGTGAGTTTTACTTACTAATCTTTTCTTAGTTTGCTAATTATGCTTAGGGGTTGGTTAGATTTAATTAAATGCAATTAGGTGGTTAGATTAGTCTAGAACAATTAAATTAGTGACTTAACGATGCATGTTAGGTGGTTAGACTTAGTTATTAGCAAGTAGAGACGTACTTTTATTTATTGAATGCATCTTGGGATTTTTTCCGATCCGTTCTGGCATCCAATCAGGCAATACGAGCCTAAATTGGATTTTTTATAATTATTTATTTAATTTTCGAAATTATTTATTTAATTATTTATTTTTCCGGAAATTCAACCGGCATGGCTGGTGACCAGAATTTTATGCCGATTGTCGTGGTGCAGTCCGTTTATTTAGTTGAGCTTTATTTTGTGCGGAAATGATTTATTTGTGAATTTAGGATTTATCCCCTGATTTAAATAATCTTGGAAAATTAATTGGAAATTTAGGGCATCGAGTTAATGATACCAAAACTGTTGTAGTGGACTACAGGAAATGTTGGGATTTATAAGAAGGAAATTATTATATTTTGGTTAAAGCCGATCGTGTACCCATACACGTCATTTTATCGGAAATGATAAAATTGGTTATTTGATTGTTTGCCTGGAATGACATGTATACCGGCTCGATGACTCCACGGAGCATCTTGAGACAGGACGGTATGATCTACCGGCTCGATGACTCTACGGAGCATCTAGAGACAGTACGGTATGATAAATTGTGTGTATACGGCTCGATGACTCCACGGAGCATCTTGAGACGGGGACGGTATGATCTACCGGCTCGATGGCTCTACGGAGCATCTGGAGACAGTACGGTATGATAAATTGTGTGTATACTGGCTCGGTGACTTTATATGTCATCTTGAGATAGGACGGTATGATCTACCGGCTCGATGACTCTACAGAGCATCTAGAGACAGTATGGTATGATTTGACAGCTCGATGACCCTATATGTCGTTTGGAGATAAGATAACATACTATCTATATATCACCTAGGGTGAGTACCCTTGGATGTTGATCAGACTTATAGAAAGTGTGGAAGGGGTTGATCAAGAGATAATTTGGATGACATGTAATCGACTAGGTCGATTGATCGATGATTCGATCTAATTAGGTGATGTGATGTGATGATGTATATTTGATATATATACTAACTTGCAAGAAGGAGCTGAGACCAAGGTAAGTCTTTTGACTCGTGATGTGCTTAGGCAGCCTAAGGTGTATTGGTTTACTAATCGAGTCTTAAGGGGTAGAACTTGCTGAGACGTGGTCTCATTGGTTATTGAATAACTATTTCAGGACCCTGAGGAGAAGCTGAGGAAGAGGAATCTGAAGGGAAGAAAGACTTTTGAAGAAGAAGATGGTAGAACGAGGGATCTTGAGTATAACCCGGATGTGGATTGAGATCCCATCCCTTTTGTAAACCCTGTCTTAGTGTAGATAGGTGTGAGACAAGTACGTTGTGAATAGTATTGTAAATATACTATGAGTTGTGCTGTTAATGAAAGTTTAGTTGTGAATTTCAATATGAAAAATATGGCTGCTTTCTTTATCCCATTGTTTTATTGTCTGGGGATTTATAACTGCTTCCGCCTGCGTAAATAAAAAGAAAGGGTCGGCGATAATTAGTCCTGGGATATCGCACTTTAAAATCGACCAATAAGAAGGATGGGCGCGTCCCTGAGGATCGGGCGTGACATTTTTAATTTTTCCAATTTTTTTAATTTTTTAATTTTTTTCCCCAACCTTCTCCTTCTTCTAGCCGGCGAGGTCAGCCTCGCTAGCCACTGGCAAGGCTCACCTCCGCCGACCACTGGCAAAGGCGAGTTTCGCCCAACCATGGCGAGGTCGATCCTCGCCTTGGCCGGGCGAGGCCGAGCGAGCCAAGGTGAGGATCGACCTCGCCATCTTTGGGCGAGGCTCGCCTTTGCCGGTGGTCGACGGGGCGAGCCTCGCTAGTGGCCGGCAAGGTTGCGTCGTTGGGCCGGGCTCACCTTTGCCGGTGGCGGCGCCGGCCGCGCGAGGAAGGTAAAGGTTGGGGAAAAAAAAAAAAAAAAAAAATGAATAATTCAAAAAAATTGAAAAAATAATAAATAAATATTAAAAAATTGACACATTAGCGTTCGTCGGCCAACTATCCCCAGCTGGCATCCATGTCAGCGCCGGCCGGTCAATTTTGGTTGGATAAACTAAATTGACACAATTGTAAAATGTTTATGACTAAATTAACCAAAAAAAAAAAAAAAAAATTGAATTGAATTGATACAATTGCAATAGGTTTAGGACTTTTTGATAATTCTCCTTATCATCACGTAACAAGCTTAAATCGAACTTTGGAAATGCATGATAGGGGAACTCTTTTTTTTTTTTTTTTTTTTTTCTTTTTCGGGGCAAATGTCTTAATTTGGACGACCAAGTGAGGTTATTTGAGAGTGCCGCCCTCCATGATTTACCAAGACTCTTCAAGAGCTCTGATGAGCTCTCCAGTTATTTGGCCAAGTCCATCTTCGCCTTCGCGGTCGGCAGCAACGATTACCTCGGCAACTACCTCAATCCAGTGCTCTACAGCATGAGCAAAACCTATGAGCCTCAGCCATTCGCGAAGCTCCTCGTCGCTTCGCTTTCTCGGCAACTAGAGGTACTCCTTTGATTCTACCGACATGCTGATTTCATTACTGAATTTCCAGGAAAACATATACGTGCATCTAAGTATATCTTAGGTTGACAGTAAGTCTCAACAGATATCGGGCAATATGATTGAAGAGATTATATAATGCGGGAGCGAGAAAGTTTGTTGTCTTTGAGATTGCCCCGATTGGTTGCATCCCAACGATCGCGAAGAAACCGAACCACGATGGAGTATGTGACGGAGGACCAAACTTGCTAGTTTCCTACTTCAATCGAGATGCTTCAACCGATTTGCGAACATGACTTCCGGTCTCGCGGGATCAATGTTCGTTCTCGGTCGAGCGAATGGGCTTGGCTATGACGCGGTAATCAATCCCTCCAGTTATGGTACGCACTCAGCTCATCTGAATTGAGAAAGGCTTACTCGATCAATTAATTCATGATTTTTGGATCCGTCGTAGCCATTGGATCACACGACACCAATTTTGGATCCGATGGCTTCTTTTGGATCCGATTGGCGCGTATACCTGAGTCTTGATAGAATATTTTGACCATGTTGAAACAGGTTTGACGGACTCGAGAAACCCTTGCTGCACAACGTGGGGGAACGGAACCTTAACATGCATTCCGTTACTTACCCCGTGCCTCGACATCGATAAACGCTTCTTTTGGGATGGATATCATCCGACTGAGGCCGTTAACTCGATCTTAGCTTCATTGTGTTTCAACGACACAAAAGTTTGCTCTCCGGTCAACATACAAGATCTCGTGCGAGATATGAACATCTCATTTGATAAGTCCTATCTAAGGCTACTTTTCATCTTGGATTATCATCATTATTCGAAGGTCGTCCCCTGGCATAATGTAAAGGACGAGTGTAATTGTTCTATGTAGTTTGCGAACGTACAATAATGTGCTCCCCATATTTATACTTTCACCCAAGTTTCTCGAAAGTGAAGTTTCCGGATTTTTTTTCTAAGTTATTACTATAATTTTTCACATGTTGTCTGCCTACAGATTTTATTGTTCCATGCCTCAAAATACGGATTTTATTTGTGCTGTTCCATTTTCTTTTTCTTTTTACAACTATTGTCGCCCGAGAAACCTGTTAGTAAATAAAAATGTTTGGTGATTTCCTTTGCAGATAATTTGTCTAAAACTTATCAACTTTTTTTTTTTTTTTTTTTAATTATTGTTTGCAAAATTACCTGTTTCTATATTAACTTTCCTGCTCTTATTTACATAACAAAATAACGAATCTTATGTGAATTTCTCTACCTAAAATTCTGTTATCCAAAGGTGATTGATTCTCGATTTAATCCAATCCTACCTAAGAACCGGGAACAGGACTAGAAGGACATGTTCCCCATTTTTGGAACTAGGAATCAAACTACTTGATTTCTGGACCGGACCGACCACTCTTGTCTAGTCCAATTGAATAGGTGGACGCCAAGCTTGTTATCGTGGAGGTCGGGTGGGTGGGTGGGTGGGGGAGGAACTCGGACCGGATGTCGAGGGAGACAAGGGTCTCACGGATCTTGCGGGCGATGAAGCCGGACTTGTGGACGCCGGTGAAGTAGATGGTGCTGTCGGCGGAGGAGGGTGCAGGTGAAGCAGAGGGTCTGAGAAAGGTCGAGATTCTAGAAGAAGAAGTTGAGGTGACTTTGCTGGGATTGGAAGAGGTTGGGGAGGGTGGATTTGTCGATAGCACCGCTGCTGTATCACCACCCCGGCATCACCCGTCTGCACTCATCACCTCGTCTCGATAGCACCGCGACCGGCGACTTTTTCTGCAAGCATGAACGACCGACAAGGCATCTTGCAGCCGCTTTATGCGTGTGTGGGTCACCATTGTTACGCACTGCTGATTCCCTTTGGCACTTCTAGATTCCGTCTAAAGCGTACCTGCGGTTTTTGCTGGTTTCTTTGCAGATTCTCCCGCGAATACCAGTGATCTCTGCCGTGCTTGCTTATTTCCCGAGCTTCGCGGCCTCTAGTAATTTCTTAAACTACTCTTAAAATGAATACTCAATTGCCTAAAATAGAATCATTCAATTCTAACTTTGATTCGTTTCAGATTTGAGTCATCATATAATCAAGAGTCTGTTTTAAGTCTTTGATCCGTTAACTTTCTCAGGGTTCACCTCTAAAAAAGGTGGCGACCCTCTTTTCGTCGACACGAGATCCTCAACGTGGAAGTTTCCCCCTTTTTGTTTCTCTTTTCAGTTTCGAGGTCTTTGTCACATCTTGGGGACTTAACATAGAGCTCTGACCCCCCCCAGAAAAAAAATAGAGTTTTCATTATCACATGACAAACGATAATAAGAAAAACAAAACAAACACATCTTAGCTAATCTTCGTGCCTGGCATGCATATGTGTGCCCAGCGTAACGAAGAAATGGGAACGTGGGATTCAGGTGTGAGTTCATTTCGGTTGGTTCTCGGTTCATGGCCATGTCAAATAGACACCAAAATTCACGCACAAGTTACGTACACTCACCCATATATACACAAGCTAAGTATAGGGCGTGTTCATCACTTTCACGCGACCAAGTCCCCAACCCTAACAGTTTCTTGGGTTTGAACTTTCCCTTTTTCCCTGTTAATCAGACAACAACATTACGTTACGGTCGAAATCATGGTCGGGACCATGAAAATCCACTCGAGGACGCTTTCTAGGTTTATGGCGTTTCATCTTTGGGGCCACTCGCGCCTTTACACATTCGGAGATTCAATGTTTGACAGCGGCAACATCAATCTGCTGCCCACCCTCGCCAAAGCCAATTACCTTCCTTATGGCAACGACATCTCAATAGGCGTCACCAGACAATTCGCCAACGGTGGGACCGTCACTGACTTTCTCAGTACATGTATTGAGATCTAACGTTTTCTCTAACTTGCAGGGAAAACGACATGCATCCCAAATATCTCTATCTTCTTATGAACTTTGCAACTACATTTGATCACTCAAAATTGTTTTGATTTTCCCTTTCTTTCCTTGATTTTTACCAACTTTATCTCATTAACTTTCGTTTATTTTTTAGCAGAATTTCTGTGGCTGCCTTGTCCTCCACCGTACTTCACTTTTAGGACACCAGAAGTAATCACCGGACTATATTTCGCGACACGGGTAATGTGGCATTCTCCCCTGAAACAAGAAACGACTCGGTATGAGCTCATTACTATCCACTCCATTCTTGGTTGCTAATTTTCATCTAATTTTTTTTTAGTCAGCGCGTATCTTTCAGGTTTTTGCTAATTAATAGTTGAAGTGCTCCTAAATTCAAATCATAAACCAGTCTCAAAATTGAAAATTACAAATGTCGTCAATCAATTGACATCGGGCTTAGAGAACTTCGACCATATAAAATCTGTGTGAAATTTTGCATGGACATTACAAACAAAAGTAAAAATATCGTCACGTAACAGGCCTTTGAACTATGAAAACGCACCATGTGGAAACTGTTTTTTGAGGGCAAATGTCTTAATTTGGATGACCAAGTGAGGTCGTTTGAGAGTGTCACCCTCAATGATTTCCCAAGACTCTTCAAGAGCTCGATGAGTTCTTTAGCTATTTGGCCAAGTCAATCTTCGCCTTCTCGATTAGGAGCGACGATTCCCTCGGCAACTACCGAATTCAGTGCTCTACAATGCAAGCACAGCCCGAGTTAGGCCAATCCAACACCTAACCTAGGGATCAACCCGCATAGTGTTAGTCCTCAATTTTTTAGACTGAGAACCAACCTTGTTAAGCCTAGGATCGAGGACTGGACCAACCCTATTGGTCCGGTCCGGTTTCAAGGTCAACCTAGGACCAACCAATACTTTTTTGGTTTCATTTTTTATATTCCCTTAAAAGACAAGCTTACTATTTGAAATTATATATTGATCAACGATACGTCATTGATCAATCAAACTATAAACATCAATACATATCCAACATAAACTTAAAATAACGTAACAATAGAAATTTCGCAATTGCTAAAAGTAACAAAGTATAAAAACGATCAAGACTACTCACGGAGATAAAGTGTTTTCATTACTAGAGCATGCTATAATTCCCTCACTTTTGATTTGTCTTTGAATCATTTTTTTGCTTGGGAAATGGGATGAGATGGGAAGTTTAAAACAAGAGACTTCTAGGCTATAGTGCAGGTGAAACTTACCAGTGGAATGTAATTAAACCATAAAAAGTTCAAACCATGAATATACAACTTTACATCTTGTTAATTAGGAGAAAGCATCGTCTAGATTGGACCGGTCCCCTGCGAGGCACGGGGCAAGCAGCGAGCTCTGAGGCAAAGGGCGAGAGGCAAGCGGTGTTGCAAGGGGCGAGCCGAGAGAGGGGCGAGTGTCAAGCGTTGCTCACGAAGGGTTTCTAAATTTCTAATTAGGGCATCGTTCTTTTTGATTTATTTGGGAAAGATGCAAAATAAAAATAAAAAACAAAGAAGAGGATAGAAAAGAAAGAAGAGAACATAACATAATGCTGGAGGAGGACAACTTGTTAGTGCCATTAACGTTAAGTTACTTATAGACTTTAGAATAGGTAAAAGAATATTATATATAACGTATTAGATATATAACATATCTACTATATATTATAAATAAATATATAATATATAATATCTATAGGATTGGTTAGGGTTGGACCAATTCTAAACTCCCAAAACCAAGGACTAACCCACACAATGTAGGGTCCATGAGTTTTAGGACCAAGGATCAACTTAGTCCTATTGGAAACCAAACTAGGACCATTAAGGTTGTATTAGTCCGGGGTCAATCTAGGTTTAACCCTAGACCGATGTTCTCCCCTAACCCTCATTGACCATGGAGGACAACGGATTGACATCCATGTTAATAATTTCTAATAAGAAGGATTGAATTGACAAATCTTAACAAATTTATAAATTAAATTGAAAAAATTAAAAAAATTATGACTAAATTGGCAATCATATAATAGGTTTATGGTTTTTTTTTTTTAATCATTATCCTGCCAAAATTATCATTTTAGAAAATGTCCTCCACGCTTTCCAACTTTTTTGGGCACCTTGAGAACTTATAATGTATGATTACCCGATAGGAGCAAGCAAAACACAGCTCGGTAAAAATATGCGTCTTGTGAATAATATTAAAGAACCTATTGTGCAATAAGAGCGCTTGACCAAACTTATGATGTTGTCTTGTTTCAACGGAAAGTCATAAGCACCTTTTAAGAAGCCATAGGGAGTCTTTTCGAGTTGAGTAATCAATACATAAAAATAACAATCAAATTGATAGACTTAAATGGAATGAAACCATAGGTACCGACTCGATACGCTTGATGAAGTTGATAAATCAAATAAAGGCCCATTAATGTTTAGCCAATGGAACGAGATCGAGTTCAAAATTGGGTAACCAAACAGCTAGTCCATAAACTACTCAACAATCCGTGTTCACCGAGTTAAATAATTGAAAAATGGGAGTAGTAGTTCGATTTGTCAGGTTTTTTGCTTTTGTAACCAGTAAAAAGGGGCGAATCGCATTCGGAATCATTACGGGTTGTTTTTTATTTTTATTTTTTAATATTATGACTAATAATACTCGATAACCACAACTTAAAGGAACACTTGTCCGCAGGGAATTTGCAAGATTATACTATGATCAAGCCATCATTTCTAAATTGCTGCAAATTTTTTGGTTTTGATTTGTTTAGGATTTCACGCCCCAGGCACTATGGTGCCACAGGAGGTGGTGACCATTTGACGGATGCGGAAACATCGGAACATTATCGGTTTGTTTTGTTCCTCGAATCATATTCTCCAAGAAGAAAATTTGGTTCGTATGTTGCTATCCAGTGCCATGAGACATGCTAGATTAATGAGTCGATGATGGGTTGTTCTGCTAAGTTGTCTAGTCGATCCGGTTCGTTGCCCTAGAGGACAATGTCCATGGGTTCCGGGAAAGAATATTAGGGTTTTCAAGTAGTTTTATATGCTGTTATGGCATAAATTTTAGGAGAACATACAGAGAATATTGCGCAACTTCTTGTTGGGGTTCTTCATAGATTTAGATTTATATATATTTGATAATTCTTTAGCTTGACTAATGCTTGTGAAAGTAATACATTAATCGCTTCATTCACAAGTATTTAGAAATGGTTTGTCCCCGGCATGGTTGGCATGACCTTTAAGGTTAATAAGAGTGGTAGATGTTGTGATTTGAACACACCATATGCTAAGTTTAAAGTTAATCCAAGTGCTCGATCATTCTCCATACTCCTCCTTTTCTTTATTAAGAATGTGACCATGAACTTTCATGGCAAGAGAAAGGTGGGAAAAATCGAGTGGAGCAATTATCCCTCTCGGGCCTTTCGGGCAAGTAACACAGTTGTTCATTTTAAGCGACATAATTGAATCTTACATCTATTATGAAATATTTCATTTAAGTTAATAACTATATAATATCACTCTTGAGATCCATAGGTTCGATATTGATGAGTTCATCACAATTGACCTATATACTAGAAGCCCTAAACTGTTTTCCACAAGATGTAGTTTATTCCCAAAAGCATAAACAAGCTACAAGGCATCGGCTCCCAACACGTAGTTAAGTTGCGATTATGTGGAAAACAAACAACTTGAAACACCCTTCATTATCCACGGAATACTTTCATTGATTTCATGAATAAAGTACGGCACATGTTAAAAGCGGGCGAGAGCCAGAAATCATCAGATTGTTTACACTAAAGACAGATATATGATGAACACCTAATTCTTATGAAAAGTGTTCAAAAAGCCCTAAGCCTATTGTACTTTTACCAATTCTATTCAAAATCTTTCAATTTTGTCAATTTAGTCATAAACTTTTTTACTTCTTGGTAATTGAGTCTATCCAGCTAATTTTGGCCATAATTTGTCAATGTGGAAGTCGGCAGTGCCACGTGGCATGGCCAGCACTAACGTGGACAAATTCTTAATAATATTTAAATTTTTTTTGAATTTTTTTTCTGATTTTTTCCTTTTTACTTTTTCTTTTCTTTTCTTTTTGGTATTCTTCCACCTTTTGCTGGTCGTTGGCCTTCGACTCTAGACGATGGTCGGCCATTGGCCATGGAAAAGGGTGGGTTGGTCTTGCTCGCCCCGGCGAGGGTGCCCTCACACGGGTGAGGGCTAATCAAGCAAGACTCGGCTAGGGTCGTCCTCGCCCGAGGCTAGATTTAGTGAGGCATTTCCTAGACCAAGGTGGCCTCGCCAAATCTGGCCTTTGTGAGGGTAAGCCTCGGCAAGGCTCCTCGACAAGGGCTCCCCTCGCCAAATTTGGCGAGGTCGCTTAGTGTAGGTGAGGGCTGGCCTCGCTTAGTCTGGGAAAGGCCGACCCTTGCCGACCCTTGCCTAGGTGAGGCCACCCCTCGTTGGGGTTGGCCCTCACCTAGCCGAGCCTTGCTTGTGGTGGGCAAGGCTAGCCCGCCTTGCCATGGTTGGAGGTTAGTCACTAGCAAAAGGTAGAAGAAGATCAATAATAATAACAATAATAATAATAATTAAAAATTCAAAAATATTAAAATATTACTAAAAATTATTCACGTTAGTATCAATAGTGCCACGTGATACTCTCGGCATCTACGTCAGCGAATTCCAGCCAAAGTTGATTGAATGAACTCAATTAATAAGAAGTGAAAAGATTTATGACTTAATTGACAAAAGTAAAATGTTTAGAATTGAATTGATAAAAGCGCAATAAGTTTATGACTTTTTAGATAATTTTTCCCTAAATTCTTACATGCATAACCATTCACAAATGCTAAGTCAACTTAATGAGATTGTTTTCTCGGATTTTTTATTTTTTATTTTTGGGTAAAATTCTTGGATATGCGTATTGCATCACTTTTAATGTTTTCGTTATTTCTCGCAATCAAATAAGACTCATTAGTATACTATTATTTGCGGGTTGGAACGGCGAATAACAAGTTTCGATAAATTATAATGAATAAATAATTAGGTAGCGTCCTCAAAAAGGAAATTGATTTATTTTTTGAAAGTCTAATCTTTTCTGAATATGTTATATCCCAGAAAAGGAAAAAAAAAAAAAAAAGCGCAATCACGATGAGCTACTGGGAATCTTCTTGGGCCTGATTGATTCTCTGTTCGAATTACACAGCAAATTTTTTTTGATCCTAATACCAAACGAATTTCTTTAATTTGTCTCTATAAGGGGAATCTATCGATTTTTTCAAGGCTATCTAGATCACTTCATTCTCATCGTGCTTAATAGATTTGGCCGACCAGTCATTTTGATATTAATGTCAAATAGCAAATCTCTTGCATGCCTGCCGGTTTACACCTGTCTGAATTCATTTCTGTTAGTTCTCCGTCCGTCGCTCAATTAAATAGACATCAAAATTCTCGCACAAGTTATATATAAGCAAAATATACCTCATGTGTTCATCACTTTCATGCGACCACGTCCTCAAACCCAACCAGTTTCTCAGTTTTGAACTTTCCCTCTTTGTCTGTTCGATCAGACAACAACGTTGCATTGCAATCCGTTTCATGGTCGGGAACATGAGAAATCGCTCAAGGATGGTTCCTAAGCTCGTGACGTTTTTCCTCGTGGCGATTCAACTTCAGATGCAAGCAGCAGTGTGTCGTCGTCTTTGCACCGGCCCCTCACACCGGCATTGTACGCATTTGGCGATTCGCTGTTGGACAGCGGCAACAACAACGTGTTGCCCACCTTCGCCAAGTGCAATTACGTTCCTTATGGCGACGATTTTCCAAAAGGCGTTACCGGACGATTCACCAACGGGAGGACCGCCGCCGACTTCCTTGGTATGTATCGATATATAATGCTTCGATTCTCGGCTTTAATTTGCAAAGAAAACGACAAGCCTTGCAAATATCTCTCTCTTTTTACGAATCAAACATCATCGTAACTACATCTGATCACTGGGAACCGGTTTCATTTGCCCCTTTTTTCTCTTTGATTTCGACCAACATTTTCTCATTAACTTTTCTTGATTTGTTAGCTGAATTTCTGGGGTTGCCTTATCCACCACCATTCCTGAGTTCTCGGACATCAGGAGTGATCACCGGACTAAATTTCGCGTCCGGGGCATGTGGCATTCTCCCTGAGACAGGAAATGCCATGGTAAGAGTTCATTACCGTCCACTCCATATTTCATTGCTCATTTCCTTCTTTTTTTATTTTTAATCAACACATGTCTATTTCGGGTTTGTGCTAATTCATATTTGAAGTGCTCCTAAATTCAGATTATAATAAACCAATCTCAAAATTGAAAAAGATTACACGTGTGGTCCATCAATTGATATCGGGGTTTTAGAACTTTGGCCATACAAGATGATCCTAAAATTTCGTACAGATATAACAAAAAAGAAAAGAAAATATCGCTATCGGCACTAACGTGGACAAATTCTTAATAACCATTCACAAATGCTAAGTCAAGTTAATGAGATTGTTTTCTCGGATTTTTTATTTTTTTTGGGTAAAATTTTTGGATATGCGTATTGCATCACTTTTAATGTTTTCGTTATTTCTTGCAATCAAATAAGACTCATTAGTATACTACTATTTGCGGGTTGGAACGGCGAATAACAAGTTTCGATAAATTATAATGAATAAATAATTAGGTAGCGTCCTCAAAAAGGAAATTGATTTATTTTTTGAAAGTCAAATCTTTTCTGAATATGTTATATCCCAGAAAAGGAAAAAAAAAAAAAGCGCAATCACGATGAGCTACTGGGAATCTTCTTGGGCCTGATTGATTCTCTGTTCGAATTGCACGGCAAATTTTTTTTGATCCTAATACCTCATGCGTTCATCACTTTAATGCGACCACGTCCTCAACCCCAGCCAGTTTCTCAATTTTGAACTTTCCTTCTTTCTCTGTTCGATCAGACAACAACGTTGCATTGCAATCCATTTCACGGTCGGGAACATGAGAAATCGCTCAAGGATGGTTCCTAAGTTTGTGGCGTTTTTCCTCCTGGTGATTCGACTTCAGACGCAAGAAGTAGCGTGCTCGTCGTCTTTGCACCAGCCCCTCGCACCGGCATTGTACGCATTTGGCGATTCGCTGTTCGACAGTGGCAACAACAACGAATTGCCCACCCTTGCCAAGTGCAATTACCTTCCTTATGGCGACGATTTTCCAAAAGGCGTCACCGGACGATTCACCAACGGGAGGACCGTCGCCGACTTGCTTGGTTTGTATCGATATATAATGCTTCGATTCTCGACTTTAATTTGCAAGGAAAACGACACGCCTTGCAAATATCTCTTTTTACGAATCAAACATCATCGTGACTACATTTAATCACTCGGAACCGCTTTCATTTGCCCCTTTTTTCTCTTTGATTTTGACCAACATTTTCTCATTAACTTTTCTTGATTTGTTAGCTGAATTTCTGGGGTTGCCTTATCCACCACCATTCCTGAGTTTTCGGATGTCAGGAGTGATCACCGGACTAAATTTTGCGTCCGGGGCATGTGGCCTTCTCCCTGAGACAGGAAATGCCTTGGTATGAGCTCATTACTGTCCACTCCATATTTCATTGCTCATTTGCTTCTTCTTCTTTTTAATCAACGCATGTCTATTTCGGGTTTGTGCTAATTCATATTTGAAGTGCTCCTGAATTCAGATTATAAACCAATCTCAAAATTGAAAAAAATTACACTTGTGGTCCATCGATTGATATCAGGGTTTTAGAACTTTGGCCATACAAAATGATCCCAAAATTTTGTACAGATATAACAAAAATGAAAAGAAAATATCATCACGCGGCAGGCTTATATTGAACTTTGGAAACGCATGATAGGGGAACTTTTTTTTTTTTTTTTTTTTTTTTTTCAGGGCAAATGCCTTAATTTGGATGACCAAGTGAGGTTATTTGAGAGTGCCGCCCTCCATGATTTACCAAGACTCTTCAAGAGCTCTGATGAGCTCTCTAGTTATTTGGCCAAGTCCATCTTCGCCTTCGCGATCGGCAGCAACGACTACCTCCTCAACTACCTCAATCCGGTGCTCTACAGCACAAGCAAAACCTATGAGCCTCGGCCATTCGCGAAGCTCCTCGTCGCTTCGCTTTCTCGGCAACTAGAGGTACTCCTTTGATTCTACCGACATGCTGATTTCATTACTGAATTTCCAGGAAAACATGTACATGCATCTAAGTATATCTTAGGTTGACAGTAAGTCTCAACAGATATCGGGCAATATTATTGCAGAGATTATATAATGCGGGAGCGAGAAAGTTTGTTGTCTTTGAGATTGCCCCGATTGGTTGCATCCCAACGATCGCGAAGAAACCGAACCACGATGGAGTATGTGACGGAGGACCAAACTTGCTAGTTTCCTACTTCAATCGAGATGCTTCAACCGATGCTACAAAACATGACTTCCAGTCTCGCGGGATCAATGTTCGTTCTCGGTCGAGCGAATGGGCTTGGCTATGACGCGGTAATCAATCCCTCCAGTTATGGTACGCACTCAGCTCATCTGAATTGAGAAAGGCTTACTCGATCAATTAATTCATGATTTTTGGATCCATCGTAGCCACTGGATCACATGACACCAATTTTGGATCCAATGGCTGATTTTGGATCCGATTGGCGCGTATATCTGAGTCTTGATAGAATATTTTGACCATGTTGAAACAGGTTTGACGGACTCGAGAAACCCTTGCTGCACAGCGTGGGGGAACGGAACCTTAACATGCATTCCGTTACTTACCCCGTGCCTCGACGTCGATAAACGCTTCTTTTGGGATGGATATCATCCGACTGAGGCCTTTAACTCGATCTTAGCTTCATTGTGTTTCAACGACACAAAAGTTTGCTCTCCGGTCAACATACAAGATCTCGTGCAGATATGAACATCTCATTTGATAAGTCCTATCTAAGGCTACTTTTCATCTTGGATTATCATCATTATTCGAAGGTCGTCCCTGGCATAATGTAAAGGACAGTGTAATTGTTCTATGTAGTTTGCGAACGTACAATAATGTGCTCCCCATATTTATACTTTCACCCAAGTTTCTCGAAAGTGAAGTTTCCGGATTTTTTTCTAAGTTATTACTATAATTTTTCACATGTTGTCTGCCTACAGATTTTATTGTTCCATGCCTCAAAATACGGATTTTATTTGTGCTGTTCCATTTTCTTTTTTCTTTTTACAACTATTGTCAGCCCGAGAAACTGTTAGTAAATAAAAATGTTTGGTGATTTCCTTTGCAGATAATTTGTCTAAAACTTATCAACTTTTTTTTTTTTTAATTATTGTTTGCAAAATTACCTGTTTCTATATTAACTTTCCTGCTCTTATTTACATAACAAAATAACGAATCTTATGTGAATTTCTCTACCTAAAATTCTGTTATCCAAAGGTGATTGGTTCTCGATTTAATCCAATCCTACCTAGGAACCGGGAACAGGACTAGAAGGACATGTTCCCCATTTTTGGAACTAGGAATCAAACTACTTGATTTCGGACCGGACCGACCACTCTGTCTAGTCCAATTGAATAGGTGGACGCCAAGCTTGTTATCGTGGAGGTCGGGTGGGTGGGTGGGTGGGGGAGGAACTCGGACCGGATGTCGAGGGAGACAAGGGTCTCACGGATCTTGCGGGCGATGAAGCCGGACTTGTGGACGCCGGTGAAGTAGATGGTGTCGGCGGAGGAGGGTCTGGATGAAGCAGAGGGTCCGAGAAAGGTCGAGATTCTAGAAGAAGAAGTTGAGGTGACTTTCTTTGGGATTGGAAGAGGTTGGGGAGGGTGGATCCATCGATAGCACCGCCTTTGTATCACCACCCCGGCATCGGCCCGTCGCACTCATCACCTCGTCTCGATAGCACCGCGACCGGCGACCTTTTCGCAGCATGAACGACCGACAAGGCATCTTGCGGTCGCTTTATGCGTGTGTGGGCCACCATTGTTACGCACCGCCGATTCCCTTTGGCACTTCAGATTCCGTCTAAAGCGTACTGCGGTTTTTGCTGGTTTCTTTGCAGATTCTCCCGCGAATACCGGTGATCTCTCGCCGTGCTTGCTTATTTCCCGAGCTTCGCGGCCTCTAGTAATTTCTTAAACTACTCTTAAAATGAATACTCAAGTGCCTAAAATAGAATCATTCAATTCTAACTTTGATTTGTTTCAAGATTTGAGCCATCGTATAATTAGACCTGTCAAATGGGTAGGTCGGGTCGGGTTTGGATCGGGTAGAAAATGGGTCGACCCATATTTGACATATTTAACCCGTTTTGATTTATATTCATGTAATATAAATCTAGTAACCCATACCCAACCTGATCCATACTCAACTCATACCTAACCCAACCTGCGTTGCTAAAATCTATTAATATTCTAATTGGATTAAAACTTCAAATTAAATTAAAAATATTAAATAAAATAAAACAAATTTAAAAATCTATAAATTGAAATATTTATAAAGAATTAGACCATGCACATGCTTCTCTTGTTTGAAGTGAATATACTATTGAGTTATTGAGTAACCGAAAAGCGTAACATGGAAAATCTTTAACTAAACCTAAGAAAGCTCATTTTTATGACATTTTTTATATATAAAAAAAAAAGGTATTGTTAAAACACTTTTATGCAATACAAATTTAATGCAATTTTTTTATAAATATTTTTTAAAAAATCGAATTTTAAATTATCTTTTATTTTTTAAAAATATTATTATTTTTTCATTTTTTAAAATATAATTTTTAATTATTATTTTTCTTTTTCTCTTTTCTCTTTTCCCTTTTCTTTTTTTCTTCTTCTTTGTAGCCAACGGCTGGCGATCGGCCACAAGCAAGCTCAAGCTCGCCCAACGCCTGCGAGCTTGAGGCTCGAGCCTCGCTCGATGCTAGCGAGGCGTAGGCCTCGCCTGATGTCAACCAAATCAGCGAGATTGAGCCTCACTAGACATTGAGCGAGGCTTGATCTTGCCGATCTGGGGAGGTCGAGGCCCCATCGCGCCGGCAAGCTTGAGTCTCGCTAGATTCAACGAGGCTCAAGCCTTGCCAATCGTCGGTGACCACAAGCTTGTGTGCCGGCGAGCTTGAGCCTCGCTTGGCTTGTCGTTGACTGTCACCGTGCCGACCACCGGCAACGGAAGGAGGAAAAAAAAAAAAAAAAGAAAAGAAAATTGAAATATGAAAAATAAATATAATTTTGATTTTTATAAATAAAAAATATTTTTATAAAGTTAAAGAGGGAAATATTGTGTGGGGCTTGGGTTGGAAATTTAGAAAATGGTTCTAAGGTTCTAACCCACTTGATATTTTAAATGGGTCAAAAATGAGTCACAAGTTTTTAACCATTTTCGACCCGTTTAAACCAGACCCACTTTCTTTACCCATTTTCAGTTGAGCTTTTAAAAATCTCTGACCCATATACAACTCATTAAATAAAATATGGGTCCAAAAATGGATTTATGACCCATTTTGACACGGTATAATCAAGAGTCTGCCTTAAGTCTTTGATCCGTTAGCTTTATCAGGGCTCGCCTCTAAAAAAGGTCGCGACCCTCTTTTCGTCGACATGAGATCCTCAACGTGGAAGTTTCCCCTCTTTTTGTTTCTTTTTCCAGTTTCGAGGTCTTTGTCACATCTTTGGGGACTTAACATAGAGCTCTGAACCCCCCAGAAAAAAAAAAAAAAAAAAAAATGAGAGTTTTCATTATCACATGACAAACGATACTAAGAAAAAGAAAACAAACACATCTTAGCTAATCTTCGTGCCTGGCATGCACATGTGTGCCCAGCGTAACGAAGAAATGGGAACGTGTGATTCAGGTGTGAGTTCATTTCGGTTGGTTCTCAGTTCATGGCCATGTCAAATAGACACCAAAATTCACGCACAAAGTTACGTACACTCACCCATATATACACAAGCTAAGTATAAGGCGTGTCCATCACTCTCACGCGACCAAGTCCTCGACCCTAACAGTTTCTCGGGTTTGAACTTTCCCTTTTTCCCTGTTAATCAGACAACAACATTACGTTACAATCGAAATCATGGTCGGGACCATGAAAAATCACTCGAGGAAGAGTTTATGGCGTTTCGTCTTTGGGGCCACTCGTGCCTTCACACATTCGGAGATTCAATGTTTGACAGCGGCAACATCAATCTGCTGCCCACCCTCGCCAAAGCCAATTACCTTCCTTATGGCAACGGCCTCTCAATAGGCGTCACCATACAATTCACCAACGGTGGGACCGTCACTGACTTTCTCAATACATATATTGAGATCTAACGTTTTCTCTAACTTGTAGGGAAAACAACATGCATCCCGAATGTCTCTTTCTTCTTATGAACTTTGCAACTACATTTGATCACTCAAAATTGTTTTGATTTTCCCTTTTTTTTCCTTGATTTTTACCAACTTTATCTCATTAACTTTCGTTTGTTTTTTAGCTGAATTTCTATGGCTGCCTTGTCCTCCACCGTACTTCACTTTTAGGACATTAGAAGTAATCACCGGACTAAATTTCGCGACCAGGGTAATGTGGCATTCTCCCTGAAACAGAAAACGACTCGGCATGAGCTCATTACGATCCACTCCATTCTTGATTGCTAATTTTCTTCTAAATTTTTTTAGTCAGCACGTATCTTTCAGGTTTGTGCTAATTAATAGTTGAAGTGCTCCTAAATTCAACTTATAAACCGGTCTCAAAATTGAAAATTACAAATGTCGTCCATCAATTGACATCGGGCTTGGAGAACTTCGACCATATAAAATCCATGTGAAATTTCACACGGACATTACGGACCAAAGTAAAAATATCGTCACGTGACAGGTCCTTGAACTTAGAAAATGCACCGTGTGGAAACTGTTTTTTGAGGGCAAATGTCTTAATTTGGATGACCAAGTGAGGTCGTTTGAGAGAGTCACCCTCAATGATTTCCCAAGGCTCTTCTAGAGCTCGGATGAGTTCTTTAGCTATTTGGCCGTGTCAATCTTCGCCTTCTCGATTAGCAACGACGATTACCTCGGCAACTACCTCGATTCAGTGCTCCACAACGCAAGCAAAACTTACAAGCCTCAGTTATTCGCGAAGCTCCTCATTGCTTCGCTTTCTGGGCATCTAGAAGTACTTGTTGATTCTATCAAAATGTTAATTTCACGACTAAATTCCCAGGAAAATGTATTAGTACTATAGCATGTCCACGCATCCATGCATCGAAGTAGGAGTGTCAGAATTGAACCGGAAAACCAAACCAAAACCGAAATAAATTCATACTAAACCAACTTTTCATGCATTTTCAGTTCAGTTTGGATTTCGGTTCGGATAATGAAAAAATAACCACTTTTTTTTTTTTTTTAAAGTTCGGTTTGTTTAACGGAATCAAATTGAAAATCATCACTCTTTTTAATATTGCAATTTATACAATCTCTCTCATTTTCCACTAAACCTCTTTTTAATATTTCAAAAAAGAAAACTGAAAAATTGATCCGAACCGAACTAAAGGCGAGTTTTGGTTTAGAATATATTCAGTTCAGGGCATGGTTCAGTTTAAAAAATCCGAACCGAACTGAATCGTTAACACCTGTGCATCTAAGCACTTCTTAGGTTTACAATCAAGTCTTAAGATTAGTACTTATCATTATAATACAAAAGAAAAAAATATTTAATCACGACCGGTAAATTGAGAGCTTGCTTGTTGAGAGAAGGGGTGGGGAGGTGCAATTAGCAACGCTACTCATTCGAGGCTTCTTTCATGAGAGACTCACACTACCACGAAATGCACCAATTTGAAGAGTACCAAAAGATTATCGCACATCACAACTTGTGACACCAGTTTGAGTAGGTTAGCCCCATTACAATAGCCTCACCGAGGTGCTAGACACCTAGGCAACCCAATCTCATGTAAAGCGGTCACTTACCCAAGCGGTGCGGTGGGTAGCGAAATTTTATATCGAGGTTATTTTCATATATAGTCTCTCTCTTTTTCTTTTTTTCACCTTTTAGCATTCACATTGCATATAAATCAAACCATCAAATGTAAACATGTGGCTACAGTAAAGACTTCTTGAACTTTTACAGAGAAAAGAGATAAATGAAATAATTGCCAAATGCAAATTTACCCTAAGTACTAACATATTTTCAACCATAATGCAAACACTAGTATTGAAATAACCAAATTGAAGTTCACCCTAAATCGAGAAAGGAAGCACTATTAAACAAAAAATAGTCATTGAGTAGGTAAAAGTTGACATTGCCCTATAACTTAGGATACTAACATATCCTTTAGATTGTAAAATGGTGAGCAAAGTTTCTAGTCATCAATGACACTTGTCAATTTGTGATTGCATTAAAATCTCAATTTATATATAATAATAAGATCAGCCCAATGCATGTACATCCCCCCCCTTTTTCCCTTCTAATCTTGGGCTAGTTCTTGAGATAATCCAATAACCAATCTCGATTTACATCAGCCCAATGCAGGTACATCCATCTTTTCTTCTAATTTTGGGCTAGTTCCGAGATTAAACAATAATTAATGAGCGTTCTTGATAGGGCCGAGCCTCCTGAGAAAGTGAAGTAGAAGTCTGAAACTGGAAAGTCATGGAGTGGGAGCGGGAAGACATGTCGGGAAGGAGTAAAATGTAATTAGGTAAGGAAGTATCTATTCACCTTTATTGATTGGATGTGAGGGCCAGAGGTACGATTATTTAGGAAGTACCCAACTGGACCGTGCAAATGGTGGGGTATTGAGGATAAAGTTTACCCTCCCATGGCGGCTCCCCCATTTGTCCCTCCTCCTTCACTTTTTGATCTGACAAGGTTGGAAGCATTCCAAACAGTATCAGGGTAATTTCGAAATAAAGTAAAGACAAGAGAACAGAGATACGAGCGAGTTTACCACATATGGTGGAACGAGGAAAATTGCAATCTTGCATTTAATACGTTGAGCAGCTTATAACATGGTTCTGCGGTTCCTAACCTCCCTTCTTCCTTGCTTCTTTCATTTGACGAAGTTGGACGTATTTCTTACATTATCATGGTAATTTCAAAATAAAGTAAGGATAAGAGAGATTAGAGGTGTAAGCGAGTTTACCATGTAAATACATGGTAGATGGAGGAAAATTGAAGTCTTGCATTTAATATGTGGAGTGGCTTATAACATGGTTCCGCTCTATTGAAAGGGGTGTTTACCCATTTTGTGTGTTCGAGTGGCTCCCACCAATTGTTTATTTTAAAAAGATGTTAAGAGGCCTAAAATAAAGATTATTTCCTTAATTTTTCAATATCTGTAATGAACATATCTATCCGCCAAACATTGTTACATTTTCTTGTTACTTTGCCTTTGTATATACCAATATTGACTTTCTTAGATACTTCAATGTCGGGAGTGGTTTCTGTTTATTTTTTGACTTTTTTTTGTCCATTTGGTAAAATTTATATTGACTTTTATTTAACTCGAAACATTTGAAATCCATTAATATATTTAAATGCCGACATGTAAAATTGGGAAATATTACTAAAAAAGTTCTAGACTTATTGTGCGCCGGTCAATTTAATCATGGATTTTTTAATTATGCCAATTTAGTCTTAAGCATTTTTACAATTTGACAATGTAATCCTTCGGGTAATTTTAGTCGGAAATTGCGGATGTGGATCTCAATTATCCAATGCAGCACAACTGACATTAACATAGATAATTTCTTTATTTCTAATTTTATTATTATTTTTTGCTATTTTCTTTTCTTTCATTCATTTTTTTCCCAACTCTAGGCTGGCACCAACCAAGCCTCACTTGGTATGAGCAAGGGTGTCGCGGTCCTCACCAGTGACGAATAAAGGCCTCTACACCCTTGCCAGCCACAAGCAAGGGCGTCCAAGCCTCATTGGCCGCATAAGATGGTTGGCCGACATTCATATTAGTGATTTCGACTCAAAATTGGATGAAATGACTGAATTAATAAATCTTCAAAATGTTTAGAATTAAATTGGTGGCTCAAGTACACTAAGAGTGTCAAAACTTAACACAAATAGATATTTAATGCCAAAAGTTCTAAAAGGTATACTTAAATACCATCTTTATTTTTTAAAGTGGGACACTTCAGTGCCATGTTTGCAAGAATAGTCAGAAATTTGATGTGGCATTTTCAATAATATATGTAGTCTACATGGCTTGCCAAAAGCCAACTTAGCAATGATTTGGCAAAAATGACATTGTTTTGCCCCAAAATTGAATTTTAATATAAATATTAATTAAAAAAATTAAATTAAAAAAATAGATGAACCAATTGATAAGCTAGTGCACTTGAATTATCACAAGCCCTCGTCGACCAACTTTTGCAGGCCCTCGTTGGTGGTCGGCCGGGGTCATTTGGAGTAGCCGGCGACCCGGCCGACCTCGCCCCACCATCGCTAACCCTTTCCGACGATGGTGGGGTAGCAACGATGAGGGCTAAGGCCTTGGCCGAACCTATTCCACCTTCTTCTTCTTCTTCTTTCTTCTTCTTCTTCTTCTTCTTCTTCTTCTTCTTCTTCTTCTTCTTCTTTAATTTATTTGAATTAATATATTAAAATTCAATTCGGGGCCATGTCGGTGTCAAAACGACGTTGTTTTAAAACTATCTAGTTATGTCAACGCAAAAAACGACGTTGTGTTGCACTTATCTCTTCGGAAAAATGCCACATTAGTAATTTGGCCAGAATTTCTCACCATTGGCATTTAAGTATTTCATTTTTTCCAATTTTGGTACTTAAGTATACTTTTTGAAATTTTTTACATTAAAGTGTCCAATTTTGCCAAGTTTTGACACTTCCAAGTGTCCGTACCTCCTAAATTGGCACAATCGAAAAATTTAGGGCTAAATTGGTCATTGTATGATAAGTTTATGACTTTTTTTTTTTTTTTTTTTTTATAATTATTCTGTCAAATTACCATATCAAGAAATGTCCTCCACGCCTTTCGGCTTCTTATTTGCACCTTTAGAACTTGTAATGCCCGATACACAACAGAAACGAGAAAATCACAGCTCGATAAAATTATGCGTCGTGTGAATGAGATTAAAGCACCCATTGTGCAGTAAGAGCTCTTAACCAGACTTCTGATGGTGTCTTGTTTTGACGGAAAAGTCACAAGCACTTTTTCCAGTCGATTGATCAATATATAAAAAGTAACAATAAGATTGACAGAGTTACAAGGAACAAAACCATAGGTAACCTACTCGATACACTTAATGAAAGGGGAGGTGAGGGGTTCAAATCCCCACCTTCTCGGGGGGATGGGGATAAGGACGCGTAAGTTTCGGCGTGGGTTGCACTCCCACGCCCGCAAGAGGCGGGGCACAAGTCTCGCGAGTGAGTGTAAAGTAGGAGCAGTAGGATCGACCAAAAAAAAAAAAAAAAACCTACTCGATACACTTAATGAACTTGATAAATTAAATTAAAGACCATTAATGTTTAGTCAATGGAATCAGATCGAGTTCAAAGTTGGGTAACCAAACTATTAATCTACAAACTACTCAACAACCCGTGTTGACCATGTTGAATAATTGAAAAATGGAGTAGCAGTTCGATTTGTCACGTCTCTTGCTCCGAAATCCTTACGAGTCGTTTTTCTTTTCTTTTCTTTTCTTTTTAATTTATATTTTGACTAATGATACTCGATAACCATAACTTAAAGGAACACTTGTCCGTTGGGGAATTTGCAAGAATATACTATGATCAAGCCATCATTTCTAGGTCGCTGTAATTTTTTGGGGTTTGATTTGTTTAGGATTTCACGTCTTGGGCACTATGGTGTCTCCGGAGGTGGTGTCCATGTGACAGATGCGGAAATATCGGGACATTTTATGGATTTGTTATGTTCCTCGAATCATGTCCTCCAGGAAGAAAGTTTGGTTCGTGCGCTGCTCTTATTTGTCAGGTGATATGCTAGATTAATGTATAAGTCAATGGGTTGATCTGATGAGTTGTCTAGTCGATCCGGTCGTCGCCCTAGAGGATCATGCCCATGGTTCGCGGAAACAATATTAGGGTTTTCCAGTAGTCTCATATGCTACTATGCCATAATTTTTAGGAGAATATGCAGAAAATGTTGCGCAAACTTCTTGTTGGGCGCTTGAAAGATTTAGATTTATATGCATTTGACAACTTTTTAGCTCGAATAATGATTGTAAAAGTAATACACATCGCTTTATCCATGAGTATCTTAATAGGCTCTATCCACAGGATGGTGGGCATAACCTTTAAGGTAAATAGAAGTGGTAGGTGTTGTGATTTGAACATAAAATATGCTTAGTTTAAAGCCAATCTAAGTGTTCAATCATTCTCCACACTCCTTTTTTCTCTCTTTAAAAATGTCACCAGGATGTTTTATGGCAAGAAAAAGGTGGGAATGATTGAGTGGATCAAGTATCCCTTTCGGGCAAGTAATGCAATTATTCTCTTCAGGCGATATAATTGAGTCTCACATTCACTATAAAATATTCCATTCAAGTTAGTAAATACTCAATATCACTCTAGAAACTCAAAGGTTCAATAATGACGAGTTCATCACAATTGACCTATTTACTAGAAGCCCTTAAGTCTTTTCCACAAGATGTAGCTTATTCCCAAAAGCATAAACTAGCTACAAGCCATCGGCTCCCAACACCTTGTTTTGTTGCGATTATGTAGAAAACAAGCAATCGAAAATACCGTTCATTATCCATAAAATACTTCATTGATTTCATGAATAAAGTAAGACACATGTTAAAAGAGGGCGATAGCTTAAAATTATCATATTGTTTACACTGAGCAATAGACATGTGACGAACACCTAATTTATACATGCATAACCATTCACAACTATTAAAGATCCGTTTGGTAACGCTTTTATTGCGGAGAACAATTTCTTTTTAGAAATCTATTTTTATGCCTTAGAACAATTTTTAAGTAAAAGATTATGTTTGGTAACTATGTAAAATTTCTATTCTCGAAATGGATAAGAATAAGAATGTGTTTAGTATAATCCACAATTTTTTTATAACATAAAATTTCTTTTAGTTTTTTAATAATTTTTTAATAGCCGCCGGTGGTGGCCAGACAACAGGAGTAGTGGCGGGGGTGGGGGCAGCAAGGAAGAAGAAAATGAAAAAGAAAAGAAAATAACTTATTTATAGAAATTATTTTCGGGAACAAGAAGTTACTTAAATAACTTATTTTTAGAAATTGCTTTTACGATTAAGAAGTTAATTTTTTCTACTTATTATTTATGTTCCAAATTTATTCCCAGCCACTTTTTATTCCGGGAATAGAAAAATTAAGTGATATTACAAAACAGATTTCTGTTATTTTTTTTTTTTTTTTTTTTTTTTGGAGAACAAAAGAACATGATGGTTAATAAACATGCTCTAGATCAACCCCCAATGAGATTGTGTTGTTGGCTTCTTCTTCTTCTTTTTTGTCTTTGTAAAATTCTCAGACATGCGTATCGCATCACTTTTAATATATTTTCATTATTTCTCTCTATCAAATAAGACTCATTAGTATACTAGTATTTGCGGGTCGGCAGCAAGTTTTGATAAATAATAATAATTAAATAATTAGGGAGCGTCCTCATAAAACGAAATTGATTCTTTTTTAAGTCAAAACTTTTCTGAATATGTTATTTCGAGAAAGAAAGAAAAAAAGTCCAATCATGATCAGCTACTAGGAATGTTGTTGGGCCAGATTAATTCTCTGTTCGAATGACAGAGCAAAAATTAAGTAATCTTAGTACCTAACGAATTTCGTTAATTTGTCTCTGTCATTAAAATCTCTCAATTTTTCTGAGGCTATCTAACATCACTTCATTCTCATCGTGCTTGACAGGTCAAGTCTTTTTGATATTAATGTCAAATAGCAATTCTCTTGTCTGTGTTTGTAGTTACGTGGGATTTCCAACATCAATTTTTTTTTCTGCATTGGTCCGACCAAGGAGAATCGTGCGATAATATAACATCAATCAGAGTGATAACTGACTTTCATTATAATTTCAAATTTCGAAATCAAGAACTTTACATGAATTCAAGTAAAGATATTTTTTTCGAACCGTGCATCGTAACAAAAGTATCGAATCTTCTTCTAAGGAAACCGTTGTGTTTATTATTGGAGATAAAAACTCATGTATCGGATCCAAACTTCTTAGATTAAAAACACATACATTGACCATGTTTCCGTCCGACTCGAGATCATCGACTTGGGCAGTCCCCTTTTTTTGGTTTTCTATTTCTCAGTTTCAAGGTCTTGCTCAAATATTGGGGACTTACAAGATTGCGTTGGCACCATGTTATCACATGACAAACAATAATTAAAACGTAAACACATCTCATCCGTATCATGGGAATTCCCTAATCTTCAAGCTGGCATACGTACGTGTGAATTCATTTCTGTTAGTTCTCCGTTCGTGGCTCAATTAAATAGACACCCAAATTCTCGCAGAAGTTATATATAATACAGATAAGCAAAGTATGAGATTTGTGTTCAATCACTTTCATGCAACCACGTCCTCAACCCCAACCAGTTTCTCAGTTTTGAACTTTCCCCTCTTTCTCTGTTGTTCGATCAGACAACAACGTCAAGTTTCAATCCATTTCATGTAGAATATTAATTCTCATAAACAATTAATCAATTAAGAATAAACGGATCCATACATAATTGTAAAACACCAAGATCAATAAATACAGCGGAATTAAAGCGTACCTGTTTGAGCCATCGCTTCAGAAGAAAACTAGATCACTCTGATTATCAGGGATCTATCGGAATACCGCATCTTCCTCTCTATGACCTATTTCGATATAGCAGCTTTCAATGGGATTAAAGCAATCGATAGGTATAACCTACCCTTTTATAGGCTAGAGAGGGGACCAAAGCAAACCCTAATCAATAGCGTGTCAACTGGGCCCTTCCCATTACGGGCTTCAGCCAAACACAATTGCCTACACTTTCTTTGCTCAACTAGGCCCGTTAACAATAGATGCCAATACCCAATTCAATCGATCACTTTAGGGTTCAACAAGTATTGGAATATCCATTAACCCGATTATTTAAAATAGAAAATCAATTAATTAATGTAAGCCCATATTATAGGAAATTTCCAACATTCTCCCACTTGGGCTACATTAATTAACTTATTTTATTTTGAAAAAGATTTTATATTGAAAACGACACTATCGGGTTAATAACTAAAATTTTGTTTTATGTGGCCACGACTTTTAAAAATAATATTCCAATAATGGCATCTCAATACCAATCCAATCCTATATAACCTCAATATAGGACTATGGAGATCAATGTGTTAAGAGAATACCACAACACAAGACCTTCCATAATCACATATAATAAGTATTATATTTTCATGGATCATGGGCCTAGTAGTGTAGTAAGAAATAGTGCCAACATGTGATCAAGATATACACTATTTCTTATCGGTCCTCAATGCAATTTCTCAACGACATGAAACTACATTAGCGCAATTTCTAAACAACATGAAATTGCCTCAGTGCGATTTCTAAACAACATGAAATTGCACAATTATGTCACAATCCAACATGAGATCTCATAATCAGTGACATCCAGTCATCTTTAAACTAAAATTTGTTTAAAGATACTGTTTTATACTTCCATTTCTCAGTCAACAGGAGAAAAAATAACAACAGAATCAATAATAACAATCATTGAAAATAAATGCTTTAATAGATATCATAAAAGCATTATCAGTCTGCATATAACTATAATATCCAGAAATACAAACTATATAACTCCCACTAACAAAAGAAATCAAAAGATTCTAAAACACCCATATTCTTTACATGTTCTTTAAACAAAATGGGTCGTAAGCCTTTTGTTAGAGGATCAGCCAACATGGACTCGCCCGATATTTTCAATTACAACGTCTCCATTTTTGACCAAGTCCTTAACAGTATAATATTTGATCTCCATGTGTTTGGACGCATTACTAATCTTGTCATGCTTGGAATAAAACACAGCTGCAGTGTTGTCACAGTAGATCACCATAGGTCTAGTAATAGAGTCCACAACACGCAATTCTGAGATCAAATTTCTGAGCCAAACTGCTTGAACTGACGCGCCATAGCACGCTACAAACTCAGCATACATTGTAGAGTTCGTAATCAAGGTTTGCTTTGTGCTCTTCCAAGAAATAGCACCTCCAGCCATCATAAAAATATATCCAGAAGTTGATTTTCTATCATCTGAACAACTAGCAAAATCAGCATCTGAATATCCAATCACTTTTAGGTCCTCAACTCGCTATAAACGAGCATGAAATCCTTTGTTCGTTGTAGATATCTCATCACCTTCTTAGCTGCAACCCAATGTTCTTGACCTGGATTCGACAGATATCTTCCAAGAGTATTCACAGCAAAAGCAATATCAGGTCTGGTACATACTTGTGCATACATAAGACTGCCAACTGCACTAGCATATGGAACATTTTTCATGACTTCCTTTTCAACATCATTCTTAGGGCATTGATCTATGCTCAATTTATCTCCTTTCACAACAGGAGCTTCACCTGACTTACAAGTCTGCATATTGAATCTTTTCAAAACACGATCTATATAACTTTTCTGAGATAATCCCAGAACCTTCTTAGATCTGTCACGATAAATCTCAATGCCTAGAACAAAAGAGGCTTTCCCAAGATCTTTCATATCAAACTTTGTAGATAGAAAATTTTTGGTGTCATTCAAAAGATCAACATCATTGCTAGCAAGTAAAATGTCATCTACATAAAGTACTAAGAAAATATATTTACTCCCACTTACTTTCATGTAGATGCATTGATCAAACTTATTTTCTTCAAAGCCAAATGATCTCACAACTTTGTGAAATTTTAAGTACCACTGACGTGATGCTTGTTTGAGACCATATATGGACCTTTGAAGTTTGCACACCATATGCTCCTTTTCAGCTTCTTTAAACCCTTCAAGTTGCTGCATATATACTTCTTCATCCAGATCTCCATTTAGAAAAGCTGTCTTGACATCCATTTGGTGAAGCTCTAAATCAAAATGAGCCACCAAAGCCATGATTATCCGAAAAGAGTTTTTAGTAGATACTGGGGAAAAGACTTCATTATAATCAATACCTTCTCTTTGTGTGTACCCTTTCGCGACTAACCTTGCCTTGAATCTCTCTATGTTTCCTTTATTATCTTTCTTAGTTTTGAATACCCATTTGCAGCCGATTGGTTTATGCCCATCAGGTAAATCAACTAGTTTCCACACTTGATTAGTTGACATGGACATCATCTCATCATTCATCGCTCCTAACCATTTATCTCGCTCGATCACTATTAAGAGCTTCTTTGAACGTCGTCGGATCAACTACTCTTCCAATGTCAAAATCAGCTTCTCCTAGATAGACATGATAATCATTTAAAAGTGTTGGTCTTCTTTGTCGCCGTGATCTTCGCACGGCATTTCGGAGCTGCATCATTCATCCGGGGAATTTCATTTGTAGTGGGAGGATCTACAATCATATTTTTGGTATTTGCTTCTTGCTGAATTTCCACTCTGCTGGGATCTCGCATAGAATCATCATGTATGATGGGCAATGGAATAGAGACCATTTTGTTTGGTTCTTCCCTTTCAAAAGATTGAGAGGAACTCTTTTCAGCAACATCTAATTCCAGGAATTTAGCAGTTTGAGATTCAACGATTCTAGTGCCGCGAGAAGGACAATAGAACCTATACCCTTTAGAATGATTAGGATATCCAATAAAATAACATCTAGTAGTCCCGGGATTCCGTCTTCTTCGAGAAGGATCATAAATTTTCACCTCGCAGACAACCCCAAACTCGAAAATGATTCAAGCTAGGTTTCCTCCCAGTCCATAATTCAAAAGGTGTTTTCGGCACCGATTTACTAGGTACACGATTCAATATATAAGTTGCCGTTTTAATCGCATCACCCCATAAGTATTCAGGCAAATTAGAACGCCCATCATACTTCGTTTCATCTCCATGAATGTGCGATTTCGCCGTTCAGCTACACCATTTTGCTCGGGACTCCGTGCATTGTATATTGAGCAACAATACCACAATCTTGTAAATATTTTGCAAACGGTCCCTTTTGCTGTCCAGCCTCGCATATCGCCCATAATACTCACCACCACGATCGGACTCCGACAATCTTGATAATTTTTCCCAATTGTTTCTCAACTTGATGAAACACTTTGAACATTTCAAGTGCATCAGTCTTCTCCTTAATTAAATAAAGATAACAATAACGGGAAAAATCATCAATGAACGTGATGAAGTATTTATTTCCACACAAGGTGGTTGAGTATGGCCCACTAATATCGTATGAATTATCTCCAATAGACTTTGACTGCGAGTAGCGCCTTTCTTCTTTGTTTTAGTCAATTTTCCCTCACACAATCAATACAAGTCTCAATATCATCTCGAGTCAAGAGGAGGGAGAATATCAGCCACGACAAGTCGTTTTACCCGTTCTTTGGAGATATGCCCCAATCGCTTATGCCATAGCATTGAAGATCTATCTTTGATTAAAGATCTCTTAGCAACAACATTCTCGACATTGAAAGAGCAATATGGTCTATCGGGAGATAAGGATAATCGATATAATCCATCAGATAAAACACAATTCCCAATAATTTTGGAATCATAACTCAAATCCACTCTTTTATTCGCAAAATGAAGACAATATCCAGTTTTGTCAAGCGAAGAAAGAGATACTAAGTTTCTCCTAAAATTAGGAACATAAAAGACATTGTTCAAGACAAGCTGAAAACCAGAATCTAAATTCAAAACAACGTCCCTATGCGCTCCACATCAACTCCAAGATCGTTTCCAACTTTAAGCTTTGACTCCCTCAGACTTGGACTCCTTATATTTGTGAGACCCCGTAAGGTGGTAGTCACATGAACAAGAGCACAGTAATCAAGCCACCAAGAATCCATAGGAACATCAACCAAATTTGATTCAAAACAAACCAACAACTCACCTTGGTGACTTTCTTTTCTTGTTTTTAGCCAAGCTTGAAATTTGTAGCAATTGGCTCTCTTGTGACCCCGCTTCTTGCAAAGTGAAAACATTTAAAATCCTTATCTCCATTCCTCCCATAGTTCTCATTTTTCCTAAAGTCTTGCCATTTCTTTGGGCCATGAGCATTTGACCCCTTAGGCTTCCATTTACCTCTAGACGAACTCAACTTGGCATTGGTAGTTAAGTGGGCGGACTCATACTTTTCCTTCTTTAATTTCCCTTCCTCGAGTCACACACTTAGTAATCAAAGCATTAACACTCCATGTCTCATTTCGAGCATTATAAGCGATCTTAATCGACTAAATTCAGCTGGCAAAACATTCAAGGCTTGATGCACAATATAATTTTCAGAAAGGACAATTTCATGGGCCTTAAGTTTAGACTCGAATGTGGACCATCTTCGTATAAATTCTCTAACACCCATAGCAGCATCATACCTCATGTTCGTTAACTCACTCAAGAAGTTCCCAGCTTCACCTTATCTCGAGACTCTATATCTTTCTCCCATGCTTCAAGGAACCTGTCCGGCGTCGTATCTTCCGGCAAACCACTAATCGATGCTCAAGCAATAGACCTCTTCATAGCAATGAGGCTCGTCGATTAGATTTTTCCCATCTAGCATAATGGGCCTTTTGATCTGCAGTACTTTGATCATTGGGCCTAGCAGTTCATCCTCACGTAGAGCCAAGTCCATATCAACGATGCCCAAAGCAAACTCTATATCTTGCTTCCATCTCTTGAAGTTTGATCCAGCTTAACATTTCAACCGTGGCATTGTTGTTATTTACAGCAAATGTAATCTGTTTAACACACATAATGCAATAAGATCAATTATGGGCAATAAGCAATTCAACAAAAATAATAAGTACATCATAAACTCCCCTTTGGGCAGAGTGTATAATGCACCATTATTTTTTTTTTTTTCCCAGCATGAAATTTATAAAGCAACAACAAGGAGAATTACATATAATTGTCAATGATCCATCCCCTTTGGGCAGACAAATCCTTTAAATCATACATCTCCATAATATCAACATAGAGGGGAATTACATATAATTTTCAAAACATTTATCCCCTTTGGGCAGATAAATATTTTTCAATTATACATCCCCATCTTTTAAATATGGGAATAAACTTCATGCTATTTTTCCAAATTAATATACATAATAACTCCCTTTGGGCGAGTAATTGTATATATTAATCTTTTATCAATAGGGAACTCCAAAATTTATGCCCAAAATTCATCAAAACAATATGAAACACTTCACAACATGTGTTTCCAAAGATCATATTGCATTTTCCAAAACAACAATTTTTGCCACAATTTTTTTTTTTTAATTTTTATTATTATTTTATTATTTTATTATTATTATAATATTAATTTAGTATTTCGGACTCTCGCGGGCCCAGGACCCGCGAGCAACCCTAATCGGACCGCGGCCCGACGTGCGCGCGGCCCAGGCTTTTCTTTTAATTGTTTTCATTGGTTTTGGGCTCACGCCCATGAACCAGCAAGGAAAAATAAAAGGCAAAATGGGCTTACGCCCAAATAGAGAACCCAGCCTGACATTCTTCTCGCGTGGGCTCATTTGCCTTTTAATCTAAAATTAGCCCATAAAATGGGCTACGAAATTTAAAAAATATGGGCAGAAGCCCATATTCAGCCTAAGCCCGGCCTGGAGATCTTCTTCAACCTCCAGCCGGGTCACGAATTTGCAAAAAAACGGGTCATACAACCCGGTTTCGACCCGAAGCTCCAAAACCCCAAATTAACATGGTTTTTGATAAAATTTTCTCATGGTTTTTGCTTATAACATCAATATAATTAACTATAATCAATCAAACGACGAAAAACCAAGTTAATCTCTCACAAGTAAGCTTCAAAGTTTCGGAACAATGTCTCCCATGGCCGAAAATTAGGTTTTCTTAAATTTAAACCCTAATAACTCAATTTAATACAACAAAAGATACTAAAACAAATATATAACAATACCCATGCAACGGTTTGCATCGAACATCAATCAATTGCAAGTAATTTGCAAATTCTAGAACTTTTTCACATACAAACCCTAGAATTTCAAATCTAAAATTCTCTCTCAATTCTCAACGAAATTATGCAAATTATATATGGTTGGGAAGATCTTGACGTGTAGAACAAAAGCCCTATGGTTACGGGATTAATCAAGCAAAAAATCTACACGAAAAATAATGCCCATATTTGGCTCAAAGAGGAGGATTTCGAATTTGTCCAAAAAAAAAAAAAATTGGGTTCTACAATCATATACGATCGGCTCTGATACCACATGTAGAATATTAATTCTCATAAACAATTAATCAATTAAGAATAAACGGATCCATACATAATTGTAAAACACCAAGATCAATAAATACAGCGGAATTAAAGCGCACTGTTTGAGCCATCGCTTAAGAAAACTAGATCACTCGATTATCGGGATCTATCGGAATACCGCATCTTCCTCTCTATGACCTATTTCGATATAGCAGCTTTCAATGGGATTAAAGAACGATAGGTATAACCTACCCTTTTATAGGCTAGAGAGGGGACCTGAAGCAAACCCTAATCAATAGCGTGTCAACTGGGCCCCTTCCCATTCCCGGGCCAGATCAAACACAATTGCCTACACTTTGCCGCTCAACTAGGCCCGTTAACAATAGATGCCAATACCCAATTCAATCGATCACTTTAGGGTTCAACAAGTATTGGAATATCCATTAACCCGATTATTTAAAATAGAAAATCAATTAATTAATGTAAGCCCATATTATAGGAAATTTCCAACATTTCATGGTCGGGACCACGAGAAATCGCTCGAGGATGGTTCCTAAACTCGTGGCGTTCTTGCTCGTGGCGATTCGACTTCAGACACAAGTAGTAATGTGCTCGTCGTCTTCGCAGCGCCTTGCACCAGCATTGTATGCATTCGGCGATTCGCCGTTTGACAGCGCAACAACAACGTCTTGGCCACCCTTGTCAACGCCAATTACCCTCCTTACGGCGATGATTTCCGGAGAGGCGTCACCGGACGGTTCACCAATGGGAGGACCGTTGCCGACTTCCTCGGTATGTATCGGTATCGGACGCTTTGATTTCCGGCTAGAATTGCAAGGAAAACGACACGCATTGCACATATCTCTCTCTCTCTTCTTACGAACCAATCATCGTAACTACATCAATCGTTCGGAACGATTTGATTTGCCCTTTTTCTCCCTTGATTTTGAACAACATTTTTCTCATTAACTTTTCTTAAGTTGTTAGCTGAATTTCTGGGGCTGCCTTATCCACCGCCATACCGAGATATAGGACATCACGAGTGATCACCGGACTGAATTTTGCGTCCGGAGGATGTGGCATTCTCCCCGAAACAGAAACGACATGGTATGAACTAATTACTATCCACTCCATTTTCCTTTGCCAATTTGCTTTCTAATTTTTTAAATCAACACTTGTCTATTTCAGAATTGTGCTAATCAATATTCAAGTGCTCCTAAATTCATATTATAAATCAATCTCAAAATTGAAAAATTACATGTGTCGTCCATAAATCGATCTTAGGTTTTGAGGATTCTAACCATATAAAACGCGCGTGACATTTCACACAGAAATTACAGAAAGAAGAAGAAGAAGAAGAAATTATCGTCCAAAGAATAGACTTGAATTGATCTTTTGAGACGTGTGACGTGAGAGCTGTTTTTTTCAGGGCAAATGTCTTAACTTGGATGACCAAGTGAGGTTGTTTGAGAGAGCTGGCCACAATGATCTACCAAGACTCTTCAAGAGCTCCAATGAGTTCTCCAGCCATTTGGCCAAGTCGATCTTCGCCTTCTCGTTCGGCAACAATGACTACATCTCCAACTACCTCAATCCAACTCTTTACAACACGGGCAAAACCTATGGGCCTCAGCCATTTGCGAAGCTCCTCGTCGCTTCGCTTTCTCAGCAACTAGAGGTTCTCCTTTGATTCTTCCAACGTGCTGATTTCATTACTAAATTTCCAGGAAAAATGTATACATTCATCTAAGTACATCTCAGGTTGATAATGAGTCTCAACAGATATTGGGCAATATTATTGCAGAGATTGTATAATGCGGGAGCTAGAAAGTTTGTTGTCTTTGAGATTGGCCCAATTGGTTGCATCCCGACGATCGCGAAGACATCGAACCACGACGGAGTATGTGATGGAGGACCAAACTTGCTAGTTTCCTACTTCAATCAGATGCTTCAACCGATGCTACAGAACATGACTTCCAGTCTCGCGGGATCGATGTTCGTTCTCGGTCGAGTGAATCAGCTTGGCTACGACATGATAATCAATCCTTCCAATTATGGTATGCACTCAACTCGTCTGAATCGAGAAAGGCTAACTCGATCGATTGATTCGTGATTTTTGGGGGCTTAGACTAACATTACATTCAACCGTTCCTTACCGGGATTAAGTTGGCGAGATTGGATCCATAGTAACCATTGGATCACGCGAAACCAGCTATGGATCCAATGGCTGCTTTTGTGTCCGGCTAAATTATTTTTACCGTGATGAAACAGGCTTGACGGACTCGAGAAACCCTTGCTGCCTGACATGGGGGAATGGAACTTTGACGTGCGTTCCGTTGCTGACCCCATGCCTCGATGCCGATAAACACTTCTTTTGGGATGGATTTCATTTCACCGAAAAGGTGTCCTCGATCTTAGCTTCACGGTGTTTCAACGACGCCAACGTTTGTTCTCCGGTCAGCTTGCAACATCTCGTGCAGATATGAACATCTCATATGAATAGTCCCATCGAAGGCAGCTTATCATCTTGGGTCATCATCGTTAATCAGGGGTTGTCTCTTGGCATAATGTAAAAGGACGTTGTAATCGTTCTATGTAGTTGGCGAACATACAATAACATGGGGAAATTCCTAAAAAGGTAATAAATTTATTGTTATTGTATCAATTCAATTTCTAAACTTTTCAATTTAGCTAATTTAATGCTAAACACTTTGACAATTTGCCAATTGAGTCATTCCAGCCAATTTTGAGTAAAAATTGCTTATATGGACGCCGATTGACCTATGTGACATGATTAGTGCTGACATAAATAATTTATTATTTTCTTAAAGGAAATCCATTATTGAGAAATGAATGAAATTGTCTTGTCTAACTATAATATTCACAAGTCTAATTAGGGGATCGGTTTGTCATAAAGTTGGCACGACCGATGTGCACTTCTTAAATATTTGCTGTTTACATCACGAGGAAGCAAAAAATAGGGTACATTAATTTCAAATCGATGAAATGCACCTTTCACCTCATTTAATAGGTCATAATACTGAGTAATTTCACCGATCATCAGCACTTTAAAAGAGAAAAGTCTCTATATAGTGCCTTTTGATATCGATACAAGTAGATATTAAATTTTGCTTTCAATTGAACGATGTCTTGGTCATCAATAAATCAACACCATTCTCCTTCTTCTTTTCTCTTAAGAATGTCCTCGAGATCTTTAATGGCAAGAAATGGTAGGGAGGATCGAGTACAGCAGTAATGCAACTGTCCTCTCTACTCTCTAGGCGATGGAACGAGAGTGCCACACCCGCTGTGAAATGTTTTCTATAAGTTGATACTACTTGATATTGCTCTTGAAGCTCGAAGGTTCGCTATTAACGAGTCCATCTCTATTGGGGCATGCGCTAGAAGCCATGAAGTCTTTTTCCACAAGATGTAGCTCATTCCCAAAAAGCATAAACTAGCTATAGACCGTCGGCCCTCAACACCAAGTTAATTTGTATTTCCATGAAAAAGAACATGACATAAGTTATGACTGTTCATAATGTACAGAACGTCGTACAATGTGATAGTTTTCATTTCATGACGTTTCTCATAACCAAATGCAAAACAAATAGAATGATACTTACTATGAGTGAATAAAAACTAGACATATCAAGTATGATAAGAACGAAGTGATCCTAGATAGCCTAAAAAAGACTGATAGATTCTGTTGATAGAGACAAGTTAACGAATTTCGCTGGGTGTCAAAGCTTGTATGAATCTTGTTCTTTGTCATTCAAACATAGAATTATTCCGGCAGGTCAATTTCGATAAGAAAGCCAAATTGGCAATTCTTTAATCATAAGGAATTTCATAGAAATATCGGATCTTCTTGATCATAAACAGATAGCTCATATATATTGGTAAACGACCGACGTGAGCCATGGCGCTGACCCGACTTTGTTTCTGTCGAATCACGAGATGAATGATAAGTCAAAACCAAAAACGAGATTTTAGCTTGTATCATAGAAGTTTCCTGATCTTCCCGCCATGCGTTCATACATCTGCACCCCAAGTTACCATTCAATCATAGCCTGAGGATTGCGGATTAGGATTGGGGATTAGGATTTAGGGTTAGGCAATAATCGTGTGCCGATTGGACGATTCATCAGGATCGAAGTAATAAAGAAATGGGAATGTGTGTTTCAGGTGAGATTCAGTGCCGTTAGTCCTCAGTTCAGGGCCACATCAAGCAGAAGCGAAATTCTCGCACAAGCTACATCTATATAGGCACACCCACAAGCAAAGCATACGTTATGTGTTGTTGATCACTTATCACGAGACCTGTTCCTCAACCCTAAACAATTTCTCGGTTTTGAACTTTCCCTTTCTCTCTGTTCGATCAGATGATACCGTAGCAGTCGATTTCGTGGTCGGACCATGAGAGATCACTCCCCGATGGTTTCTACGTTTTCTGCATTTTTGCTTGCGGTGATTCGGCTTCAAACACGAGTAGCGTGCTCGTCATCTCCAGGCCCGCTCGCCCCGGCATTGTTCGTTTTCGGCGATTCAACATTCGACAGCGGCAACAACAACCTGTTGCCCACCCTTGCCAAGGTCAATTATCTTCCTTACGGTGACAATTTCTCGGGGGGTGTCACCGGACGATTCACCAATGGGAGGACTATCCCTGACTTTCTAGGTATATATCAAAATCTAACGCTTAGAGTCTCGGCTTCAAATATTTTTCTCTACTTACAAACCAAACATCATCATAACTGTATTGATTACTTAGAATTGGTTTGATTTGCCTCTTTTTTGTTCCTTCTTTTTACAAACATTATCTCATTAATATTTCTCGATTTATTAGCTGAATTTCTGGGGCTGCCTTATGCTCCACCGTACCTGAGTTTTAGGACATCAGTAGTGATCACCGGACTGAATTTCGCGTCCGGAGCATGTGGCGTTCTCCCCGAGACAGGAGACTACTTGGTATGAGCTCATTACCAGCCCCTCCATCTTTTATTGCTAATTTGCTTCTAATCAGTTTGTCTTCGACGCATGTCCGAATCGGGTTTGTGCTAATTGATATTTGAAGTTCTCCTCGAGAAAGTAAACACAGAAAAATTCAGGTTAAAACCCGGTCTCAAAATTGAAAAATTACAGTGCCGTGCGTGATTGATATTGACCTTTGGTAACTTTGATCATATAAAATGCGCGTGAAGTTTTTCACAGACATAACAAGAAAAAAAGAATAGAAAATGTCGTCACGAAACCAGCTTGAATTAAACTTTGGAAACGTATAACATGGGAACCATTTTTGCAGGGCAAATGTCTCAACTTGGATCATCAAGTGAGGCTGTTTGAGAGTGCCGCCCGTAATGATTTACCAAGACTCTTCAAGAGTTCCGATGAGTTCTCCAGTTATTTGGCCAAGTCGATCTTCGCCTTCTCGATCGGCAACAACGACTACATCAACAACTATCTCATTCCAACACTCTACAACACGAGCAAAACCTACGAGCCTTGGCCATTCGCGAAGCTCCTCGGTGCAGCGCTTTCTCAGCACCTAGAGGTACTCCGTGATTCTACCAACATGCTGATTTCATAACTAAAAATTCTGGGAAAACGTATTACTATGTTAGGATTACTTATCGGAACATGAACATTTATATATGCTTATCATATCACGGATACATGCATCTAAGTACTGCTCAGGTTGACAATGACTCTTAGCAGATGTTGGGCAATATTATTGCAGAGGTTATATAATATGGGTGCAAGAAAGTTTGTTGTCTTCCAGATTGGCCCGATTGGGTGCATCCCAACGATCGCGAAGAAATCAAAACACGATGGAGTATGTGATGAAGGACCGAACTTGCTAGTTTCCCACTTCAATCAGATGCTTCAGCTGATGCTAGAGAACATGACATCCAGTCTCGCGCGATCAATGTTCGTTCTCGGTCGAGCAAATCCGCTTGGCTACGATGCAATAATCAATCCCTCCATATATGGTACAGACTCAATTCGTATGAATTGAAAAGGGCTTACAATGATTAAAATTACATTCAGCTATTCCTTATTGGGATTAAGTTCACATGATCAGATCCATCGTAACCATCGGATCATGTGACACCAACTGTGGTCGGTTTCAATGGCTGCTTTTAGATTCTATCTGCACTTGAACTCGAGTCCTGCTAAGATATTTTTATTGCGTTGAAACAGGATTGACGGACTCAACAAACCCTTGCTGCACGACGTGGGGAAACGGATCTTTCTCATGTGTTCCATTTCTAACTCCATGCCATGATGCTGATAAACACTTCTTTTGGGACGGATATCATCTAACCGACGCAGTTTCTTCGATCATAGCTTCTCGATGTTTCAACGACACAATAGTCTGTTCTCCGGTCAGCATACAGGATCTTGTGCAGATATGAACATCTCAATTGATTAGTCCTATCTAAGGCTGATTATCATCTTGGGTTATCATCAATAATCAGAGGTCGTCTATGGCATAGTGTCTCGTCAATTTAGGGGTCCTGGCCTCGATTCTATAGTGTTGGATTGTAAAAAAGGACAGTGTACTTGTTGTATGTGGTGTGTGAACAAGCATAAATATGTGCCCCATATGAATACTTCCACGCAATCTAAATGTTCCTTGCCCAAAAGTACGTATTCCTTGTGTGCCAGAAAATTTCAATAAAGCTTTGCAAGTGTGGAAAAAACTATTAGTGAAAAAAAAAATGATTGGTGATTTTTTAGCAGATAATTTGTTGGTAACTTATCGACAGAATAATTTCCAAATTACCAATTTCTTGTTAGTTTTTCAATTTTTATTTACAAAGCTTAATACTATCTTGAATCTTGTATGAAATTACCCACTAAAATGTCCGTTTTAGAGAAATAAATAGACAAATCGTCTCGTCTAACTATGCAATGAGGGCATAACTACTTATAAGTCCAATTAAAAGATTGTAAAGTTAGCCAAACGGATATGTAATAAAGAATATTTAGCTATTTATATTATGGCAACGAAGCAAAAAATAGGTACATAAATTTCACAATCATGAATACCCTTTTTTATCTCATGAACTAGATTGGAATATCATGCAATTTTACCTATCATCAGCCCTTTAAATGATAAAAGTCCATGCACTACATTTTGCGATATCGCCATAACAAGTAGATGCAAAATCTCGCTTTGGATTGACCAAGGTCTTGGCCATCAGTAAATCTAACACCACCATGCAAGAAAAACAATGGGAAGAATCTATGTACTATATGGAATCTTGTACTAAACTCAGCATTGCAAAACACATAAAAATGACAACTTTATTATAATCTTCTTTTTCACGTATAGGTCAAGGGACTTCACTTTCCTATATATCTAGTGGAGGCGGGGCAAAATTGTGAGAACCTAAACCTATATTTATATGTACCTAAATCCAGAGGGTCATGGCCTAAGGACCGATATAAGTATAAAACGTAAGATGGTGCTTCGATTGGATCAATTTGATGGCTGGCGATTGTTGATGGGGGGCTTGCGCTTGGCCTTGGGAGGGCCTCTGTAGTCCCTGCGCATAAGGTTTGCGATCTCGTCCTCCGTCACTTCGACAAGCCTCCTCGCTTCGGCTTCCATCGGATTCGCTTGACGATGATGATGATCGAGTGTCGGAGATGATCCTCGAGAGAAGCGCTGGTCAGACATTGGGGAACGACAATCCGAGCTGGCTTCATCAGAAGTGTCGCTCGTTGGAGGATGGAATGCTTCCTCACTCCTAGAGATTCCCCGCCACTCTTCTGAAATTTAAGGGGAAATATTAGTCATGGGGAAGTTCCTCAATAATCGTTTTTTTGTCCTTTTATATGAGGTAATAACATAAATGATTCTTAAATTTTAGCTTAATGTACAATGTATTCCATAAATTTTTAATTTGCTCAATGTGGTCCCTGAATTTTTACCCAACATGAAATGTGGTCCTTGAACTTTTGATTTATTCAATGTAGCATCGAATGTGGCCTCTAAACTTTTGGTGCATATTTAACTTAGTCATTGACTGTATGAAAGTATTCAATATTATCTTAGAATTTGAATTTATAAAAAGACAACACGGAACATTTTTTTTTTTTTTAGTTCGGAGACTAAGTTGAACATGCACAAAAATTTCAAAGATCGTAGTAAACAAATTAAAAGTTCATGGACCACATTGCATATTATGCTAAGGTTTAGGGATCACATTAAATAAATTAAAGTTCATGGATTGCATTGTACGTTTTGTCACGCCCCGAACCCCGAGACACGTGAAACAACCCACCATGGTCATGTAAATGCGACATTGCCAGGTAGTGTCGCCGACCCCAATTTTCTTTTTAATGCACAAGCGGAACGTACTAAGAAACCCCTTACAAAAGCATACGGGATAGGACAGCAGGAACATCAATTCAGAATCAAACAACATACTTTCATACATCATCATCATTACAAGGTTTAGGTACATCAACAGGATCCAGAAACTATGCACCAAAAATGGGTCAGAGTTTATGTGCATCAAAATGGGGGATTAGCCTACACAGCATGGATCAGCCCACAACAAAAAGAAGAGCAGTCCTATAACTACTAATTGGACTCGTTCGACGATCCCACATCCTCCACTGCTGACTGCGCTGGGCCCGGAGATGGTGGGTTATCCACCCTACCCTCAGGTAGGTCAGCTACACCCTCTCCCGGAGAGCATCCATCACGGCCGGGGGAATGTCAAAACTGTCAAGTGGACCGACCCTAAAACCATTGGCCCCAAAACGGAACCAAGCCCTATACCTATGGGGCACCCTAACGTCTTCAGTCTCCTGGATCCACACGGTAGATCTAATCAGCTCATAGACCCAATGGCTCCCAGGGTCAGGGGCGCTGCGCACCTGCTCGATAATCTGAACCGGGATGCCATTCTTCTCTGGGGGTCCCGCCATCTAGGGTCCTGAAATATTTTTCCCTAAACCGGGATGAGACTTTGTCTCAGCAAGTTCACCCCTCCTAAACCCCTATTAGAAAGTAAATACGCCCCAAAGTAGCTTAGCCACGACATCAAGAAGACTTACCTCGCCTCCACCTTCATCTGCAGATTAGTACAATTTATATAATTCAACCACGTACAATCATGATAATCAAACAACCATGGCATAGTCACACCATCAGGACAATTCAACCACTTGGATCGTCTCAGCGATCAATCGACTTGGCCGATTACATGTCATTCTAGCAAATCAATCATTGCTCTCAATCTCGACCCTATAAGAGGGTTCAATAACCAGTGGCAATCACGGCCCCACTCGGCACGACCCACAATTAGGTGGTAGTTCATGGCCTCATTAGGCACGACCTCTCATAGGTGGTTAATCACGGCCTCACTGGGCACGACTTCTAATAGGTGGTCAATCACGGCCCCATTAGGCACGACCTCTCTTAGGTGATTCATCACGGCCCTATTAGGCACGACCTCTCATAGGTGGTTAATCACGGCCCTACTAGGCACGACCTCCAATAGGTGGTTAATCACGGCCCTACTAGGCACGACCTCTAATAGGTGGTTTAAGCACGGCCAATCTCCCATCAACTCCTACACTTAGGGTTTTCTAAAGAATGCTCATAAATCACAATCACACTCAATTCACCACCATTAATCATCAATTTCAAATTCTACTAGCACAGCAATGATTGGCACGAAATTCTGAGCAACTAGGGTCAAAATAAAATTTTCGAGTTTTTTTTTTAATATAAATAATATTTTAATGAATTTCGGAATATGAAATATTATTAAATAATTCAACAATTTCGAATCATTTATTTAAATCACAAATAAACTCCTTTAAGTCACATCAAGGTTTATTTTAAAATAAACATACTTAATCATTAAACTAAGCACACTTTACCTTAATTAATCCCCTTAATATAATCCATAATTAATTAAATCAATCCATCCACCTAAACTCAATCAACTTAAGCTAAGCTTACTTAAGACATCATTAACTCGCTAATCACGGATTAGTGAGGTGAACTCACCGGAATCGCTTTCCGATGGGTCTCCGGCGAAGAGCACGACGACGCCGACGACAAACCTACACGGATTAAGACCAAATGAGCACTAAAAGGGGACCAAAACGAGCCCGGAAGATGTTAGATCTTGCTGGTTTTTCTTTCCAGCACTAACCGAGCTTGAGGGGATGGCGGAACGGCGGAGAAGCGGCGGAGGAGAACCCGCGACGGCCTAAGCAGCAACCGGCGGGGGCTCGAGCGGACGGTCGGCGACGACGGAGGCTTCGGCGGACGGAGACCAACAGCTCGGGCGAGGAGACGGCAGCGACGGAGACGCGACGAGCTCGCACCCGAGGCCTCACACGCGGACGAGCGGCGAACGGCGACGGCGTGCGACGGCGGGCGAGACGGCGGCGACGACGTGCGGGCGACGAGGCGGACGGAGCTCGGCTGGTTCCGCTGGCCTTCCTTCGGTTTTTCCCCCCTCCTCTCTCTCCTCCCAAGCTTGAAGATGATGGAGACAAGGGAGGGAAGTAACCCCACTTTTGGTGGGCCAATTGGCTTGTGATACTTGTCAAGCTCTCCTTGATTTTGGCCTCCTCCATGACATCATCACCGCCGATGTCATTCTCCACTAACTCAAACCCTCATAACATCTTCTAATAGGTCCAATTCATTTTCCGCCGGGGGTCCAAGTTCTTGTACATTCAATTATTTCAATTTCTATCAATTCTCTTCTAATTGAGTCCAAATTAAAGTCCACAAAAATTATCCCATGATCCTAATGAGATGTGTGACATGACCGAGCTTCCGAATTCTAAATTCAATCTCAAATTTTTCGGTTGAATTCAATCTGGTGCGATTTCAGCGCGCCTAATCCACTGAGTGGCTTTTAGGGAAATTTTCTTGCATCCAACCCGAGGGTGATCAGTCCCCAAGTCTGACGCGATAAAATTCTTTAATCACCTCACTCAATAGACTAGTTCCCTCGTGAGTGGCCAACTCTGAGAGACGAACTATATGCACAGATGAATTGCCCGACTCAATTGACTGAAAATAAACTTGAGAAAAATCGGGATGTCACACGTTTGGCCAAAGTTCATGGACAATTTGTGTCATTATCTCTTCTTCTTTTTTTATCGCTAGAAAGTTCCTTGATAATGACACGAATCATGAGAGAGGAAGAGAGAAGGATTAATCCTTAGGTAGATAAGATGTGTGTAGAGTCAATATGAACTTGTACATAATATGAACAAATATAGGAATATTAGCCATAGAATGTCCTGTTTTACATGAAAATGATACAACCCGAATGAGTTATTTATATAGTTTGTTGCGAGAGTGTTAAGTTACTAAATATATTTCACATTACTCTCTAACACTTTCGGTTGTCCTAAAAACTCATATTTACTGGAGATTTAACTACTCAATCAGTATTTTATATCTTAACACGCAGGGAGAGGAGGGAGAGCAGGGGAGGGAAACCTGATTAGTAGATGGGACTGCTCCTCTTGTGAGAGACCTCTTGGACGGATGCTCATTTTTTCCTACAAAAAGCAACGAACCATAAACAATGAACAGATACTTCGATAGCTAGGGCTGCAATGAGTCAGTCAGTGGAAACATTTCCACATGTTTGACTAATATCGCATGGTAAGTAACCTTTGACGGTGCATGCCATGATGATCATCAGCAACAAGTCATTAACATAAATAACTAATGCTCCTTTCAAGAGTGATCAAAGAAAAGTTGCATTAGCATAGACTTTTTGATATTTACAAGTTTCCACGAGGAAACACCATCCTAATGACTGCACATTGACAATTCAGTTATGTTTAGGAGGGTGAAACTTGGGGCCCCGGTAGTCAGAAGTGGCAGCCACGAAGCTAGACTCTCCAGAATAATGTTTACAGTAATAATGTCCATTACTAGAAACCCAAACCCTTTGGCCTCGAAATATGCATTTTCTCTCGGTATGGGTTGAACCTGATGAAATCCCTGAATAAGTCCCTCCATTTTGCACTTGTTTCTTCTCACCACCAGCGCTCCTTGGGGCTTCATAATGCATCATCATTTTCCTTCCATCTATCCCCGGCTTGCCCTCGTTGGAAGCTGTAAGATCACTCCCAAGAAGCTCCTGCATATGTATAGGCTTAACGGTATTTACACAGGGATGTATTCTTCAGATAGAGAACAACAACTTTTCTTGGAAAACATTTCAGTTAAAAAAAATTGCATGACACGCTGCTAAAAAAAGATCGCATGAGATAACAATCTACCTTGTGCACGGGCAAAACAAGATCATGTTAGTGCCATTAACGTTAAGTTAGTTATAGACTTTAGAATAGGTAAAAGAATATTATATATAACATATTAAATATATAATATATCTACTATATATTATAAATAAATATATAATATATAATATCTATAGGATTGGTTAGGGTTGGACCAATTCTAAACTCCCAAAATCAAGGACTAACCCACACAATGTAGGGTCCATGAGTTTTAGGACCAAGGATCAACTTAGTCCTATTGCAAACCAAACTAGGACCATTAAGGTTGTATTAGTCCAGGGTCGATCTAGGGTTAACCCTAGACCGATGTTCTCCCCTAACCCTCATTGACCATGGAGGACAACGAATTGACATCCATGTTAATAATTTCTAATAAGAAGGACTGAATTGACAAATCTTCAAAAATTTATAAATTAGATTGACAAAATTAAAAAATTTATGACTAAATTGGCAATCATACAATAGGTTTATGGTTTTTTTTTTTTTTTTATCATTATCCTGCCAAAATTATCATTTTAGAAAATGTCCTCCACGCTTTCCAACTTTTTTGGGCACCTTGAGAACTTATAATGTACGATTACCCGATAGGAGCAAGCAAAACACAGCTCGGTAAAAATATGCGTCTTGTGAATAATATTAAAGAACCTATTGTGCAATAAGAGCGCTTGACCAAACTTATGATGTTGTCTTGTTTCAACGGAAAGTCATAAGCACCTTTTAAGAAGCCATAGGGAGTCTTTTCAAGTTGAGTAATCAATACATAAAAAATAACAATCAAATTGATAGACTTAAATGGAATGAAACCATAGGTACCGACTCGATACGCTTGAGGAAGTTGATAAATCAAATAAAGGCCCATTAATGTTTAGCCAATGGAACGAGATCGAGTTCAAAATTGGGTAACCAAACAGCTAGTCCATAAACTACTCAACAATCCGTGTTAACCGAGTTAAATAATTGAAAAATGGGAGTAGTAGTTCGATTTGTCAGGTTTTTTGCTTTTGTAACCAATAAAAAGGGGCGAATCGCATTCGGAATCATTACGGGTTGTTTTTTATTTTTATTTTTTAATATTATGACTAATAATACTCGATAACCACAACTTAAAGGAACACTTGTCCGCAGGGAATTTGCAAGATTATCCTATGATCAAGCCATCATTTCTAAATTGCTGCAAATTTTTTGGGTTTGATTTGTTTAGGATTTCACGTCTCAGGCACTATGGTGCCACAGGAGGTGGTGACCCTTTGACGGATGCGGAAACATCGGGACATTATCGGTTTGTTTTGTTCCTCGAATCATGTTCTCCAAGAAGAAAATTTGGTTCGTATGTTGCTATCCAGTGCCATGAGATATGCTAGATTAATGAGTCGATGATGGGTTGTTCTGCTAAGTTGTCTAGTCGATCCGGTTCGTTGCCCTAGAGGACAATGTCCATGGGTTCCGGGAAAGAATATTAGGGTTTTCAAGTAGTTTTATATGCTGTTATGGCATAAATTTTAGGAGAACATACAGAGAATATTGCGCAACTTCTTGTTGGGGTTCTTCATAGATTTAGATTTATATATATTTGATAATTCTTTAGCTTGACTAATGCTTGTGAAAGTAATACATTAATCGCTTCATTCACAAGTATTTAGAAATGGTTTGTCCCCGGCATGGTTGGCATGACCTTTAAGGTTAATAAGAGTGGTAGATGTTGTGATTTGAACACGCCATATGCTAAGTTTAAAGTTAATCCAAGTGCTCTATCATTCTCCATACTCCTCCTTTTCTTTATTAAGAATGTGACCATGAACTTTCATGGCAAGAGAAAGGTGGGAAGAATCGAGTGGAGCAATTATCCCTCTCGGGCCTTTCGGGCCTTTCGGGCCTTTTGGGCAAGTAATGCAGTTGTTCATTTTAAGGGACATAATTGAATCTTACATCTATTATGAAATATTTCATTTAAGTTAATAACTATATAATATCACTCTTGAGATCTGTAGATTTGATATTGATGAGTTCATCACAATTGACCTATATACTAGAAGCCCTAAACTGTTTTACACAAGATGTAGTTTATTCTCAAAAGCATAAACAAGCTACAAGCCATCGGCTCCCAACACGTAGTTAAGTTGCGATTATGTGGAAAACAAACAACTTGAAACACCCTTCATTATCCACGGAATACTTTCATTGATTTCATGAATAAAGTACGGCACATGTCCGTACATGTTAAAAGCGGGCGAGAGCTAGAAATCATCAGATTGTTTGCACTAAAGACACACATATGATGAACACCTAATTCTTATGAAAAGTGTTCAAAAAGCCCTAACCCTATTATACTTTTACCAATTCTATTCTAAATCTTTTAATTTTGTCAATTTTGTCATAAACTTTTTTACTTCTTGGTAATTGAGTCTATCCGGCTAATTTTGGCCAGAATTTGTCGATGTGGAAGTCGGTAGTGCCATGTGGCATGACCGGCGCCGCGTGGACAAATTCTTAATAATATTTTAATATTTTTTGATTTTTTTTTTCCTTTTTACTTTTTACTTTTATTTTCTTTTTGGTATTCTTCTACCTTTTGCCGGTCGTTGGCCTTCGACTCTAGACGATGGTCGGCCATCGGCCATGGAAAGGGTGGGCTGGTCTTGCCTGCCATTGGCGAGGGGTGCCCTCACACAAGCGAGGGCTAGTCAGGCAAGACTCGACTAGGATCGTCCTCGCCCCAGGCTAGATTTAATGAGGCATTTCCTAGGCCAAGGTGGCCTCGCCAAATCTGGCCTTTGTGAGGGTAAGCCTCGGCAAGGGCTCCCCTTGCTAGATTTGGCGAGGTCGCTTAACGTAGGCGAGGGCTAGCCTCGCTTAGTTTGGGAAAGGCCGACCTTGCTAAGCCTTGCCTAGGTGAGGCCACCCCTCGTTGGGGTTGGCCCTCACCTAGCCGAGCCTTGCTTGTGGTGGGCGAGGCTAGCCCGCCTTGCCATGGTTGGAGGTTAGTCACTAGCAAAAGGTAGAAGAAGATAAAATAATAATAATAATAATAATAATAATAATAATAATAATAATAATAATAATAATAATAATAATTCAAAAATTCAAAAAATATTTAAATATTACTACAATTGTTCACGTTAATATCAACAGTGCCACGTGATACTCTCGGCATCTACGTCAGCGAATTCCAGCCAAAGTTGGTTGAATGAACTCAATTAATAAGAAGTAAAAAGATTTATGACTTAATTGATAAAAGTAAAATGTTTAGGATTGAATTGATAAAAGCGCAATAAGTTTATGACTTTTTAGATAATTTTTTCCTAAATTCTTACATGCATAACCATTCACAAATGCTAAGTCAACTTAATGAGATTGTTTTCTCGGATTTTTTTATTTTTTATTTGGGTAAAATTCTTGGATATGCGTATTGCATCACTTTTAATGTTTTCGTTATTTCTCGCAATCAAATAAGACTCATTAGTATACTATTATTTGCGGGTTGGAGCGGCGAATAACAAGTTTCGATAAATTATAATGAATAAATAATTAGGTAGCGTCCTCAAAAGGAAATTGATTGATTTTTGAAAGTCAAATCTTTTCTGAATATGTTATATCCGAGAAAAGGAAAAAAAAGAGCGCAATCATGATGAGCTACTGGGAATCTTCTTGGGCCTGATTGATTCTCTGTTCGAATTGCACGGCAAATTTTTTTTTATCCTAATACCAAACGAATTTCTTTAATTTGTCTCTATAAGGGGAATCTATCGATTTTTTCAAGGCTATCTAGATCACTTCATTCTCATCGTGCTTAATAGATTTGGCCGACCAGTCATTTTGATATTAATGTCAAATAGCAAATCTCTTGCATGCCTGCCGGCTTACACCTGTCTGAATTCATTTCTGTTAGTTCTCCGTCCGTCGCTCAATTAAATAGACATCAAAATTCTCGCACAAGTTATATATAAGCAAAATATACCTCGTGTATTCATCACTTTCATGCGACCACCCGTCCTCAAACCCAACCAGTTTCTCAGTTTTGAACTTTCCCTCTTTGTCTGTTCGATCAGACAACAACGTTGCATTGCAATCCGTTTCATGGTCGGGAACATGAGAAATCGCTCAAGGATGGTTCCTAAGTTCGTGGCGTTTTTCCTCGTGGCGATTCAACTTCAGATGCAAGCAGCAGTGTGCTCGTCGTCTTTGCACCAGCCCCTCACACCGGCATTGTACGCATTTGGCGATTCGCTGTTGGACAGCGGCAACAACAACTTGTTGCCCACCCTCGCCAAGGGCAATTACCTTCCTTATGGCGACGATTTTCCAAAAGGCGTTACCGGACGATTCACCAACGGGAGGACCGCCGCCGACTTCCTTGGTATGTATCGATATATAATGCTTCGATTCTCGGCTTTAATTTGCAAAGAAAATGACACGCCTTGCAAATATCTCTCTCTTTTTACGTATCAAACATCATGGTAACTACATCTGATTACTGGGAACCGGTTTCATTTGCCCATTTTTTCTCTTTGATTTCGACCAACATTTTCTCATTAACTTTTCTTGATTTGTTAGCTGAATTTCTGGGGTTGCCTTATCCACCACCATTCCTGAGTTTTCGGACATCGGAGTGATCACCGGACTAAATTTCGCGTCCGGGGCATGTGGCATTCTCCCGAGACAGGAAATGCCATGGTACGAGTTCATTACCGTCCACTCCATATTTCATTGCTTATTTGCTTCTTTTTTATTTTTAATCAACCCATGTCTATTTCGGGTTTGTGCTAATTCATATTTGAAGTGCTCCTAAATTCAGATTATAATAAACCAATCTCAAAATTGAAAAAGATTACACGTGTGGTCCATCGATTGATATCGGGGTTTTAGAACTTTCGCCATACAAGATGATCCTAAAATTTCGTACAGATATAACCAAAAAGAAAATAAAATATCGCTATCGGGAGAATTACCAAAAAAGTCATAAATTTATTATAATTATGCCAATTCAGTCCAAAACTTTTTTTTTTGGGCCAATTTGGTCCTAAACTTTTTACAATTGTGCAAATTCAATCCATCCGGCCAAAATTGGCCAGGCGGCGTTGACGTGAACGCCGGTTGGGGATAGCTGGCCAGCAAACACGATGTGGCAATTTTTAATATATATTTTTAATTTTTTCGATTTTTTTTTTGAATTTTTTTATTTTTTTTCTCCAACCTTCTCCTTCCTCTAGGCGGCGAGGCTCACCTCCGCCGACCACCGGCAAAGGCGAGTCTCACCCAGCCATGGCGAGGTCAATCCTCGCCTTGGCTAGACGAGGCCGAGCTAAGCCAAGGTGAGGATCAACCTCGCCGTCTTTGGGCGAGGCTCGCCTTTGCCAGTGGCCGACGGGGCGAGCCTCGCTAGTGGCCGGCAAGGTTGCGATCGGCCGGGCCGGGCTCGCCTTTGCCGGTGGTCGACGTCGGCCCGGCTAGAGGAAGGTGAAGGTTAGGGATAAAAAGAAAAAAGAAATGAATAATTCAAAAAAATTGAAAAAATAATAAATAAATATTAAAAAATTGACACATTAGCGTTGGTCGACCAACTATCCCCGGTCGGCGTCCATGTCGGCGCCGATCGGTCAATTTTGGTCGGATAAACTAAATTGACACAATTGTAAAATGTTTAGGACTAAATTAACCCAAAAAAAAAAAAAAAAATTATGACTGAATTAATATAATTGCAATAGGTTTAGGACTTTTTGATAATTCTCCCTATCATCATGTAACAAGCTTAAATCGAACTTTGGAAATGCATGATAGGGGAACTCTTTTTTTCTTTTTCTTTTTTTTTTTTTCCTTTTCGGGGCAAATGTCTTAATTTGGACGACCAAGTGAGGTTATTTGAGAGTGCCGCCCTCCATGATTTACCAAGACTCTTCAAGAGCTCTGATGAGCTCTCCAGTTATTTGGCCAAGTCCATCTTCGCCATCGCGGTCGGCAGCAACGACTACCTCGGCAACTACCTCAATCCAGTGCTCTACAACACGAGCAAAACCTATGAGCCTCAGCCATTCGCGAAGCTCCTCGTCGCTTCGCTTTCTCGGCAACTAGAGGTACTCCTTTGATTCTACCGACATGCTGATTTCATTACTGAATTTCCAGGAAAACATGTACACGCATCTAAGTATATCTTAGGTTGACTGTAAGTCTCAACAGATATCGGGCAATATTATTGCAGAGATTATATAATGCGGGAGCGAGAAAGTTTGTTGTCTTTGAGATTGGCCCGATTGGTTGCATCCCAACCATCGCGAAGAAACCGAACCACGATGGAGTATGTGACGGAGGACCAAACTTGCTAGTTTCCTACTTCAATCAGATGCTGCAACCGATGCTGCAGAACATGACTTCCAGTCTCGCGGGATCAATGTTCGTTCTCGGTCGAGCGAATGGGCTTGGCTATGACGCGGTAATCAATCCCTCCAGATATGGTACGCACTCAGCTCATCTGAATTGAGAAAGGCTTACTCGATCAATTAATTCATGATTTTTGGATCCGTCGTAGTTGGATCACACGACACCAATTTTGGATCCGATGGCTTCTTTTGGATCCGATTGGCGCGTATACCTGAGTCTTGATAGAATATTTTGACCATGTTGAAACAGGTTTGACGGACTCGAGAAACCCGTGCTGCACAACGTGGGGGAACGGAACCTTAACATGCATTCCATTACTTACCCCGTGCCTCGACGTCGATAAACGCTTCTTTTGGGATGGATATCATCCGACTGAGGCCGTTAACTCGATCTTAGCTTCATTGTGTTTCAATGACACAAAAGTTTGCTCTCCGGTCAACATACAAGATCTCGTGCAGATATGAACATCTCATTTGATTAGTCCTATCTAAGGCTACTTTTCATCTTGGATTATCATCATTATTCGAAGGTTGTCCCTGGCATAATGTAAAGGACAGTGTAATTGTTCTATGTAGTTTGCGAACATACAATAATGTGCTCCCCATATTTATACTTTCACCCAAGTTTCTCGAAAGTGAAGTTTCCGGATTTTTTCTAAGTTATTACTATAATTTTTCACATGTTGTCTGCCTACAGATATTATTGTTCCATGCCTCAAAATACGGAATTTATTTGTGCTGTTCCATTTTCTTTTTTTTACAACTATTGTGAGCCCGAGAAATTTGGTGATTTCCTTTGCAGATAATTTGTCTAAAACTTTTCAACTTTTTTTTTTTTAAATTATTGTTTGCAAAATTACCTGTTTCTATATTAACTTTCCTGCTCTTATTTACATAACAAAATTTCGAATCTCATGTGAATTTCTCTACCTAAAATTCTGTTATCCAAAGGTGATTGGTTCTCGATTTAATCCAATCCTACCTAGGAACCGGAAAAGGACTAGAAGGACAAGTTCCCCATTTTTGGAACTAGGAATCAAACTACTTGATTTTTGGACCGGACCGACCACTCTGTCTAGTCCAATTGAATAGGTGGACGCCAAACTTGTTATCTTGGAGGTCGGGTGGGCGGGTGGGTGGGGGAGGAACTCGGACCGGATGTCGAGGGAGACAAGGGTTGTTAGACGCAAATTGCGTAACCCCAAGATCTCCATAACTAGAACAAGAACATGCATAATTGAGTAGAAAGATTAACGCACCTGTTTTGGAATCCATTGTTCTTGAAGCGGAAGCGGAAACACAATGTTCCACGCGCAAGTCCTTCTCCTCTATTGCCCTCCGTATCACTGGCTCAATGAGGCGACCCCCCTCACGTGTAGCGTTAGGAAAACGCCCTTAGGTGAGGATACATGTGAGAATTAGGGTTAGAGGAGAGACTTGAGCACTATTTATAGAGTTTCCAGCCAGTCCCTCTCATTACGGGCCAGGCTCAACTCGGCCCACACTAACCAGCCCATATTAGACTAATTAAGAAACCTTCTATCTCACCTTAGACCAAACCCCGTAAAACGGTAAACGTTAAACGGTAAATTACAATATCAATTAATGTAGTCCACAATTAGAAAAACTCTTACATTCTCCCACTTGGACTATATTAATTGAAATCGTACCTTATGTGCACACATTGGTCCGAGAGATAATTCTTAATAGTCAATCCTATCCCATAAAGTCTTAAACACCGAATCATGGCGGTAATCGCATGTATACACACAGAGCCTTCCATGGTCACGAGTGCTCTCGACTTTATTAATATGGATTCAATATGGTAGTGTGTCAAATGGATAACATCTCTCATAGAGAGATCCCATTTGTCAGTCACCATTCTCTTACCTTAGGTGTCATAAAAAACTTATGCCACTAGAGAATGCTTTATGGTTTCAATGAACCCACATATGTCTTGTCCTTATGGTTAACATTTCTTTATGTATCACAAGACATATGCACAAGGCTAATAACCGGATGCCCGGATGCCCCTAGCCTTCACTCAAGGTTTATACAATCCCTTGAGACTTTATCAATATGTATTCATCATAATAACAACACATTCAAAATATTATATTGGTGAGGAAGGGTGGGCCAATGGGCCACGCCTCTAAAGCGGACAATATATACCACATGTTAGACGCAAATTACGTAACCCCAAGATCTCCATAACAAGAACAAGAACAAGCATAATTGAGTAGAAAGATTAACACACCTGTTTTGGAATCCATCAAATATAAAGCGGAAGCAGAAAAGGGATTACCCACTCATCAAGGGGATCCACTTTGTTCTTGAAGCGGAAGCGGAAACACAATGTTCCACGCGCAAGTCCTTCTCCTCTATTGCCCTCCGTATCACTGGCTCAATGAGGCGACCCCCCTCACGTATAGCGTTAGGAAAACGCCCCTTAGGTGAGGATACATGTGAGAAATTAGGGTTAGAGGAGAGACTTGAGCACTATTTATAGAGTTTCCAGCCAGTCCCTCTCATTACGGGCCAGGCTCAACTCGGCCCACACTAGCCAGCCCATATTAGACTAATTAAGAAACCTTTTATCTCACCTTAGACCAAACCCCGTAAAACGGTACACGTTAAAAAAAAATAGTTATTTCTTTACCATAAACAATACACCCATCTTTCAGAGTTAAAACTTTAGTTACCAATTTGGCTTTAAATTCCACAATATTTCTTTGAAATTCTTTTAGTTTTGTACGCCAATTTGCAACTAATAAACTTGTGATATTTAGACAAGTCAGTAAGTTTCCAAACATGTTTCATAGGTTATATATCGCCTTTTTATGGCATCTAATCACATACTTAATTGACAATAAGAAACGACATTTATATAAGTTGCTAAAACAACAATGTAGTGGATATTATAATCATGCTCTCAGAAATAAACTATATAGTATGATGGAATAACTGATCGTCTTTCCCTAACAAATCTCCTTAATAAAACTGCAACCACTTCATTCTGCACTTGAGAGGTATAAGAAATTTCATTATAAATTATATCAAGAATAGTACCTTGAACCTCAACAAGTTTAGTCTATGGTACAGGAGATTCCATAATTATCTGTATAGGTAAAGACAAAGACACAGTGATCTTCCATCATACTATTATCTTTAATAGTCTGAGAGCAGCTATCCTCTACAATTACGTCAATATTTAGAAACTTTAGAGTATGTGATTCTATAATTCTTGTATCTTCTTTAGAGTCTTAAAATCAAATACCCTTTTGAACAATCTAGGTAAGATACAAAATAATTTCAAGTGAATCTTTTGTCAGGATTTTCAGGCATAGTAATTAAGTTATCACCCCAGAATCTACCAAGTATTTGACAAATGACCCTTTAAGCTATTTCGCATTGTCATACTTGCCAAAATACTCATTGCCACTGTTAAACCTGACAACTTTTAAATCATATACGAGATGTATATGTCATTAGGACTTAAACACAATTTTTGCAGATGTGTCCTAATTTCAATATCAAACAAGACATAATTTCAAGCAACTAAGGCTTCCTTCATCTTATAAAGTGCAGTCCGCGAGGCAAACCTCTTTTCAAGTGTTCCGAGAATGGAACGCTTCATGGACAATAAGCAAATTCAATTGCTCTTTTTTCAAGCAACAAATCATATGTCCACAACTTAAAATTTGAAGCAGTAAAAACCTCAATAATAATGAAGTTATTAATTACAGAAAAGGTGACTGAAAAACAAGCAATGTATATAATCAGCATCATGTGAGTATCGTGTAACTTGACGTACAAGTACACATCCAGAGAGTTACACGCATAATCATATAATCACCTTTGGGCAGAATACATGATATGCAATTGTACACTCCCCACATGATAAGGGTTATGAGAATATATTCCAATCTTCGTGAATTCATCACCTTTGGGCATATGAACCATTAGGATTGGTCACTCCTCCACCACACTATCATGTATTCCTCCATGAACTAATACACAATCACCTCCTTTGGGAGTATAACTATGCATTAGACCAGGAGACATCCCAATCAAATATACGAGACCGAAATTTCTCAAACTCAATCAAGCGTGCCACTTTAGCGGTCACAACTCAATTGAATTATTGAAATTCTCTCATACCAGGGATATAAACTTTACTCATCACATACACCATATACATGTGATTTTAACTTTAGTGATAGGGGCAACATATCACCAAAATCACATATCATGCTAATTACATTACTTTATTCATTAATAAAATTAATCATATATATATAAATATATATACAGCGAACTTGAAAGACAGATTCCAATGAGATTATTGATCACAGTAACACAAGAAACTTCTCATAACAGAGAATAAAACATCTCTTATGCACCTCAATTACATATTACCAGAACAACATAAAAAGAATGCTGATCTAAAATATCTCTCATAAATTAACATCAATAGTAATACAGGGTACACCATATCGACAAGCTTAACAGCTGATCAACCATTGCTCATAAGTTTCATAAGGCAAAACATTACTCCAAGGCCAACAATTGATTTATTAATCAATTTTAGGTAACAAATATCATTACTTCAACTAGTGGCTTATAAATTGAGTCAAACCACAGAACTAAATATTTAAACTATAATAGTAGATACTATTGCTCTGCATAAATATTGTCATACTCCTTAACCATAAAAATATTAACTTGATAGACATTAACAAGTGACCAGATGAGTTCATGTACAATATGCAGTAACTTAATCGACATGCATTATCCACATACAGCAGATATGTAAATCAGTACAATCAGTTTGGTCACGAGTTCTTGAAACATCCATCATTCAAAGATTACTAGCGTGTCAAGGAGTATGCTTGAGTAACAAAAGTTTCATAACCTTTTTCTTGTTTCTCATCACTCAATACATAGTTCAATTATTATTCCATAATGATTGTATCTCATTAAGCCAGCTTCAATTCACAATAAAGTTTGATTTTTATTGATGAATCACACATTATAATGTTTATGTGATAACATACCTGTAACCCAACACTTATATTTCCAATTTCACAGAAAATATAAGAAAAATACGCAAAAATACACTAAAAATACACGTATTTAGGGTTCCGTATGTATTTTCACATCCATAAAATTATCAAAAATATAAAATAAATACACCACGACGTAGAGGACTGCCATACGAATCCAACGCTGCCAACCACGCGCCGATCCGACGCTCCACGCGCCTTCACGCGCCTCCTGAGTGCGCGGCGCGTGGAGCTCACGCGCGGCGCCCGTTCGACGCCCAGGTGGCGTGTGGCCGCGCGTGGGGGCGCGTGAGGCCTCCCCAGGCGACGCGCTGCCGACCGTCTTGCTCGTCTCGTCGAGCCCAGTCCGAATTTGCGATTTAATTTTATTTTTATTGAATAAAAAGTCTCGAAAATCACAAATTAGGGCAAGATCCGTACTAATTAGGGCTAATTCGTACAAATTAGGGCAAAAACTTTATGCGTTCAAGTTCTAGAGTTATGGTTGCTCTGATACCACATGTTAGACGCAAATTGCGTAACCCCAAGATCTCCATAACTAGAACAAGAACATGCATAATTGAGTAGAAAGATTAACGCACCTGTTTTGGAATCCATTGTTCTTGAAGCGGAAGCGGAAACACAATGTTCCACGCGCAAGTCCTTCTCCTCTATTGCCCTCCGTATCACTGGCTCAATGAGGCGACCCCCCTCACGTGTAGCGTTAGGAAAACGCCCCTTAGGTGAGGATACATGTGAGAATTAGGGTTAGAAGAGAGACTTGAGCACTATTTATAGAGTTTCGTGAGTCCCTCTCATTACGGGCCGGGCTCAACTCGGCCCACACTAGCCAGCCCATATTAGACTAATTAAGAAACCTTCTATCTCACCTTAGACCAAACCCCGTAAAACGGTAAACGTTAAACGGTAAATTACAATATCAATTAATGTAGTCCACAATTAGAAAAACTCTTACAAGGGTCTCACAGATCTTGCGGGCGATGAAGCCAAACTTGTGGACGCCGGTAAAGTAGATGGTGCTGTCGGCGAAGAAGGGTCTGAGAAAGGTCGAGATTCTAGAAGAAGAAGTTGAGGTGACTCTGCTGGGATTGGAAGAGGTTGAGGACGGCGGATTCATCAATGGCGGTGACTGTGTTCTTTGCTTGAGCTAGGGGTGAATCTGGGGTCCAGGGAGGGAGGTTTGCGGAGGAGAGGGGAGGGAGAGACCCTATTCTTCCTGCTCCTTCTTCTTCGAAGGTTGAGAGAGAGATCTGAGTTGGGTCCGGTCTTAGTGGTCTAGTTTCTACTCTTGAATTGAGAATCAAATCGCTCATTATCAATACCAATTTATGGAATCGGGAGCCAAAGCGGCACCTCTCGAGAACTGGCCTGTTCGGGTGGTTCATGTTGCACACCCCTACTATTTTTGAGAAATGAAATAGTGAAATCACATTGTCTAACTATACAATGATGGCAAAAATATTTAAAAGTCCAATTGGAGGGTCAGTTTGTACTTCTAAAATATTTGCTATTTACATTATGATGAAGCAAAAAAATAAGTACATAGATTTCATTCCATGAAATATGCATTTCACCTCACGAATTAGGTCATATTACCGAGAAATTTTACCTATCATCTGCTTTTTAAATGATAAAAGTCTTTATCTTGTCTTTCGATATTGATACGACAAGTACGTAATAACTTTCACTTTGGATTGAATAAGGTCTTGGCCATTGATAAATCAACAGCATACTCCTTTCTTTTTTTCCTTTAAAGAATGTCCTCAAGATCTTTCATGGCGAAAAAAAAAGGGGAGAGGATCGAGTGGAGCCGTTATCCCTTCTAGGCAAGTAATGCAACTGCCCTCTCTAGGCGATGTAATGAGAGTCTTGCACCCCCTATTAAAAGTTCCATTTAAGCTAATAATATTCAAATCGCTCTTGAAGCTCAAATGTTCGACATTAACGATTCCATCTCAACTGAGCTATGTGCTAGAAGCCATGAAGTCTTTTTCCACAAGACATATCTCATTCCCAAGAAGCAGAAACTAGCTACAGGCCGTCGGCCCTCGACACCAAGAAGAAGAAGCTAGCTACGTGGCACGGTCTTAGTGCTGTATCACCACCGCGGCATCACCCGTCTACACTCATCACCTCGTCTCGATAGCACCGCGACGGGCAACCTTTTCCGCAGCATGAACGACTGACAAGGCATCTTGCAGCCGCGTTATGCGTGTGCGGGCCACCATTGTTACGCACTGCTGATTCCCTTTGGCACTTCCAGATACTGTCTAACGCGTACCTGCTGTTTTTGCTGGTTTCTTCGCAGATTCTCCGGCGAATACCAGTGATCTCTGCCGTGCTTGCTTATTTCCCGAGCTTCGCGGCCTCTAGTAATTTCTTAAACTACTCTTAAAATGAATACTCAATTGCCTAAAATAGAATTATTCAATTCTAACTTTGATTTGTTTCAAGATTTGAGGCATCATATAATCAAGAGTCTGTTTTAAGTCTTTGATCCGTTAACTTTCTCAGGATTCACCTCTAAAAAAGGTGGCGACCCTCTTTTCGTCAACACGAGATCCTCAATGTGGAAGTTTCCCCCTTTTTGTTTCTCTTTTCAATTTCGAGGTCTTTGTCACATCTTGGGGACTTAACATAGAGCTCTGACACCCCCCTCCCCCAAAAAAAAAAAAGATAAAAAAATAGAGCGTTTTCATTATCACATGACAAACAATAATAAGAAAAACAAAACAAACACATCTTAGCTAATCTTCGTGCCTGGCATGCATATGTGTGCCCAGCGTAACGAAGAAATGGGAACGTGTGATTCAGGTGTGAGTTCATTTCGGTTGGTTCTCGGTTCATGGCCATGTCAAATAGACACCAAAATTCACGCACAAGTTACGTACGCTCACCCATATATACACCAGCTAAGTATAAGGCGTGTTCATCACTTTCACGCGACCAAGTCCCCAACCCTAACAGTTTCTTGGGTTTGGACTTTCCCTTTTTCCCTGTTAATCAGACAACAACATTACGTTACGGTCGAAATCATGGTCGGGACCATGAAAATCCACTCGAGGACGGTTTCTTGGTTTATGGCGTTTCATCTTTGGGGCCACTCGCGCCTTTACACATTCGGAGATTCAATGTTTGACAGCGGCAACATCAATCTGCTGCCCACCCTCGCCAAAGCCAATTACCTTCCTTATGGCAACGACATCTCAATAGGCGTCACCAGACAATTCGCCAACGGTGGGACCGTCACTGACTTTCTCAGTACATGTATTGAGATCTAACGTTTTCTCTAACTTGCAGGGAAAACGACATGCATCCCAAATATCTCTATCTTCTTATGAACTTTGCAACTACATTTGATCACTCAAAATTGTTTTGATTTTCCCTTTCTTTCCTTGATTTTTACCAACTTTATCTCATTAACTTTCGTTTATTTTTTAGCAGAATTTCTGTGGCTGCCTTGTCCTCCACCGTACTTCACTTTTAGGACACCAGAAGTAATCACCGGACTATATTTCGCGACACGGGTAATGTGGCATTCTCCCTGAAACAGGAAACAACTCGGTATGAGCTCATTACTATCCACTCCATTCTTGAATGCTAATTTTCATCTATTTTTTTTTTTTTAGTCAGCACGTATCTTTCAGGTTTGTGCTAATTAATAGTTGAAGTGGTCCTAAATTCAAATTATAAACCAGTCTCAAAATTGAAAATTACAAATGTCGTCAATCAATTGACATCGGGCTTAGAGAACTTTGACCATATAAAATCTGTGTGAAATTTTGCATGGACATTACAAACAAAAGTAAAAATATCGTCACGTAACAGGCCTTTGAACTATGAAAACGCACCATGTGGAAACTGTTTTTGAGGGCAAATGTCTTAATTTGGATGACCAAGTGAGGTCGTTTGAGAGTGTCACCCTCAATGATTTCCCAAGACTCTTCAAGAGCTCTGATGAGTTCTTTAGCTATTTGGCCAAGTCAATCTTCGCCTTCTCGATTAGGAGCGACGATTCCCTCGGCAACTACCTGAATTCAGTGCTCTACAATGCAAGCACAGCCCAAGTTAGGCCAATCCAACACCTACCCTAGGGATCAACCCGCATAGTGTTAATTCTCAATTTTTTAGACTAAGAACCAACCCTGTTAAGCCTAGGATCGAGGACTAGACCAACCCTATTAGTCCGGTCTGGTTTCAAGGTCAACCTAGGACCAACCAATACTTTTTTGGTTTCATTTTTTATATTCCCTTAAAAGACAAGCTTACTATTTGAAATTATATATTGATCAACGATACGTCATTGATCAATCAAACTATAAACACCGATACATATCCAACATAAACTTAAAATAACGTAACAATAGAAATTCCGCAATTGCTAAAAGTAACAAAGTATAAAACGATCAAGACTACTCATGGAGATAAAGTGTTTTCATTACTAGAGCATGCTATAATTCCCTCACTTTTTATTTGTCTTTGAATCATTTTTTTGCTTGGGAAATGGGATGAGATGGGAAGTTTAAAACAAGAGACTTCTAGGCTATAGTGCAGGTGAAACTTACCAGTGGAATGTAATTAAACCATAAAAAGTTCAAACCATGAATATACAACTTTACATCTTGTTAATTAGGGGAAAGCATCGTCTAGATTGGACCGGTCCCATGCGAGGCACGGGGCAAGCAGCGAGCTCTGAGGCAAAGGGCGAGAGGCAAGCGGTGTTGCAAGGGGCGAGCCGAGAGAGGGGCGAGTGTCAAGCGTTGCTCACGAAGGGTTTCTAAATTTCTAATTAGGGCTTTGTTCTTTTTGATTTATTTGGGAAAGATGTAAAAAAAAAAAAACAAGAAGAGGATAGAAAAGAAAGAAGAGGATATAACAAAATGCTGGAGGAGGACAACTTGTTAGCGTCATTAACGTTATGTTAGAGTTATAAACTTTAGAATAGGTAAAAGAATATTATATATAACATATTAAATATATAATATATCTACTATATATTATAAATAAATATATAATATATAATATCTATAGGATTGGTTAGGGTTGGATCAATTCTAAATTCCCAAAACCAAGGACTAACCCACACAATGTAGGGTCCATGAGTTTTAGGACCAAGGATCAACTTAGTCCTATTGGAAACCAAACTAGGACCATTAAGGTTGTATTAGTCCAGGGTCAATCTAGGTTTAACCCTAGACCGATGTTCTCCCCTAACCCTCATTGACCATGGAGGACAACGGATTGACATCCATGTTAATAATTTCTAATAAGAAGGATTGAATTGACAAATCTTAAAAAATTTATAAATTAAATTGAAAAAATTAAAAAATTTATGACTAAATTGGCAATCATATAATAGGTTTATGGTTTTTTTTTTTTTTTATCATTATCTTGCGAAAATTATCATTTTAGAAAATGTCCTCCACGCTTTCCAACTTTTTTTGGGCACCTTGAGAACTTATAATGTACGATTACCCGATAGGAGCAAGTAAAACACAGCTCGGTAAAAATATGCGTCTTGTGAATAATATTAAAGAACCTATTGTGCAATAAGAGCGCTTGACCAAACTTATGATGTTGTCTTGTTTCAATGGAAAGTCATAAGCACCTTTTAAGAAGCCATAGGGAGTCTTTTCGAGTTGAGTAATCAATACATAAAAAATAACAATCAAATTGATAGACTTAAATGGAATGAAACCATAGGTACCGACTCGATACGCTTGATGAAGTTGATAAATCAAATAAAGGCCCATTAATATTTAGCCAATGGAACGAGATCGAGTTCAAAATTGGGTAACCAAACAGCTAGTCCATAAACTACTCAACAATGTTGTAATTATGGTTATAATTATGGTTAATGGATCAACGAAAGCCAATAAATTAAGATACGTTTTTTCTGTTCACGTATCTCTTTTTGGATTCATGAATTTCCTATAGTTTTATGTTCACGTATCTATTGAATTCATGAATTTCCTAGATTTATGTATCTTTCAGTTCATGTATTTACTGAGTTCATGTATTTATTGAGTTCATGAATCTCTTGAATTCATGTATCTTTGGATACATGAATCTCTTGGATTCACGTATCTCTTTATTGATGAATCTCGTGGATACACGCGTCTATTTAATTCATGTATCTCTTTAGTACATGAACTAAAATTCTCTATAAATAGATATGAGCATAGAGTTTCATGTGGGAGTTGGTTTTTGGTTTTTCTGACTCGATTCCAAAAATGCTCTGATGCACTTTTCTACTCTTCTGATTTTTCTAGGTGTGCTGATTCAATTAAACGGTTCGACTGAGTCATGTTTGCATAGTGCTAATCCAAACAGGTTTGAGGTGTTGTATCTTGGGAGGCATAGTTCGTGAATCTGCGGAGCATCATTGGCAGGAACTAATCGCCTTAAGGAGATTCGGTTATCCGTACCTCACCTCCAATTTTATGTTATATTTTATTTTCTTCTTCTCCAAGAGTTGTAAGTTTACATAAAAAGAAGAATATTATATAGCTGCTATCGTCTTCTTCAATTTCATGTTCTAATTTCAACAAATAGTGTGCTTTCTCTGGATATAATTTCCAACAAACAATCCGTGTTCACCGAGTTAAATAATTGAAAAATGGGAGTAGTAGTTCGATTTGTCAGGTTTTTTGCTTTTGTAACCAGTAAAAAGGGACGAATCGCATTCGGAATCATTACGGGTTGTTTTTTTATTTTTATTTTTTAATATTATGACTAATAATACTCGATAACCACAACTTAAAGGAACACTTGTCCGCAGGGAATTTGCAAGATTATACTATGATCAAGCCATCATTTCTAAATTGCTGCAATTTTTTTGGGTTTGATTTGTTTAGGATTTCACGCCTCAGGCACTATGGTGCCACAGGGGGTGGTGACCATTTGACGGATGCGGAAACATCGGGACATTATCGGTTTGTTTTGTTCCTCGAATCATGTTCTCCAAGAAGAAAATTTGGTTCGTATGTTGCTATCCAGTGCCATGAGATATGCTAGATTAATGAGTCGATGATGGGTTGTTCTGCTAAGTTGTCTAGTCGATCCGGTTCGTTGCCCTAGAGGATAATGTCCATGGGTTCCGGGAAAGAATATTAGGGTTTTCAAGTAGTTTTATATGCTGTTATGGCATAAATTTTAGGAGAACATACAGAGAATATTGCGCAACTTCTTGTTGGGGTTCTTCATAGATTTAGATTTATATATATTTGATAATTCTTTAGCTTGACTAATGCTTGTGAAAGTAATACATTAATCGCTTCATTCACAAGTATTTAGAAATGGTTTGTCCCCGGCATGGTTGGCATGACCTTTAAGGTTAATAAGAGTGGTAGATGTTGTGATTTGAACACGCCATATGCTAAGTTTAAAGTTAATCCAAGTGCTCGATCATTCTCCGTACTCCTCCTTTTCTTTATTAAGAATGTGACCATGAACTTTCATGGCAAGAGAAAGGTGGGAAGAATCGAGTGGAGCAATTATCCCTCTCGGGCCTTTCAGGCAAGTAATGCAGTTGTTCATTTTAAGCGACATAATTGAATCTTACATTTATTATGAAATATTTCATTTAAGTTAATAACTATATAATATCACTCTTGAGATTCATAGGTTCGATATTGATGAGTTCATCACAATTGACCTATATACTAGAAGCCCTAAACTGTTTTCCACAAGATGTAGTTTATTCCCAAAAGCATAAACAAGCTCCAAGCCATCGGCTCCCAACACGTAGTTAAGTTGCGATTATGTGGAAAACAAACAACTTGAAACACCCTTCATTATCCACGGAATACTTTCATTGATTTCATGAATAAAGTACGGCACATGTTAAAAGCGGGCGTGAGCCAGAAATCATCAGATTGTTTACACTAAAGACAGACATATGATGGACACCTAATTCTTATGAAAAGTGTTCAAAAAGCCCTAACCCTATTGTACTTTTACCAATTCTATTCTAAATCTTTCAATTTTGTCAATTTAGTCATAAACTTTTTTACTTCTTGGTAATTGAGTCTATCCGGCTAATTTTGGCCATAATTTGTCAATGTGGAAGTCGGCAGTGCCACGTGGCATGGCTAGCACTAACGTGGACAAATTCTTAATAATATTTAAATATTTTTGAATTTTTTTCTGATTTTTTCCTTTTTACTTTTTCTTTTCTTTTCTTTTTGGTATTCTTCTACCTTTTGCCGGTCGTTGGCCTTCGACTCTAGATGATGGTCGGCCATCGGCCATGGAAGAGGGTGGGTTGGTCTTGCTCGCCATGGGCGGCGGGGTGCCCTCACACGGGTGAGGGCTAATCAAGCAAGACTCGGCTAGGGTCGTCCTCGCCCGGGCTAGATTTAGTGAGGCATTTCCTAGACCAAGGTGGCCTCGCCAAATCTGGCCTTTGTGAGGGTAAGCCTCGGCAAGGCTCCTCGACAAGGGCTCCCCTCGCCAAATTTGGCGAGGTCGCTTAGTGTAGGTGAGGGCTGGCCTCGCTTAGTGGGAAAGGCCGACCCTTGCCGACCCTTGCCTAGGTGAGGCCACCCCTCGTTGGGGTTGGCCCTCACCTAGCCGAGCCTTGCTTGTGGTGGGCAAGGCTAGCCCGCCTTGCCATGGTTGGAGGTTAGTCACTAGCAAAAGGTAGAAGAAGATCAATAATAATAACAATAATAATAATAATTAAAAATTCAAAAATATTAAAATATTACTAAAAATTATTCACGTTAGTATCAATAGTGCCACGTGATACTCTCGGCATCTACGTCAGCGAATTCCAGCCAAAGTTGATTGAATGAACTCAATTAATAAGAAGTGAAAAGATTTATGACTTAATTGACAAAAGTAAAATGTTTAGAATTGAATTGATAAAAGCGCAATAAGTTTATGACTTTTTAGATAATTTTTCCCTAAATTCTTACATGCATAACCATTCACAAATGCTAAGTCAACTTAATGAGATTGTTTTCTCGGATTTTTTATTTTTTATTTTTGGGTAAAATTCTTGGATATGCGTATTGCATCACTTTTAATGTTTTCGTTATTTCTCGCAATCAAATAAGACTCATTAGTATACTATTATTTGCGGGTTGGAACGGCGAATAACAAGTTTCGATAAATTATAATGAATAAATAATTAGGTAGCGTCCTCAAAAAGGAAATTGATTTATTTTTTGAAAGTCTAATCTTTTCTGAATATGTTATATCCCAGAAAAGGAAAAAAAAAAAAAAAAAGCGCAATCACGATGAGCTACTGGGAATCTTCTTGGGCCTGATTGATTCTCTGTTCGAATTACACAGCAAATTTTTTTTGATCCTAATACCAAACGAATTTCTTTAATTTGTCTCTATAAGGGGAATCTATCGATTTTTTCAAGGCTATCTAGATCACTTCATTCTCATCGTGCTTAATAGATTTGGCCGACCAGTCATTTTGATATTAATGTCAAATAGCAAATCTCTTGCATGCCTGCCGGCTTACACCTGTCTGAATTCATTTCTGTTAGTTCTCCGTCCGTCGCTCAATTAAATAGACATCAAAATTCTCGCACAAGTTATATATAAGCAAAATATACCTCATGTGTTCATCACTTTCATGCGACCACGTCCTCAAACCCAACCAGTTTCTCAGTTTTGAACTTTCCCTCTTTGTCTGTTCGATCAGACAACAACGTTGCATTGCAATCCGTTTCATGGTCGGGAACATGAGAAATCGCTCAAGGATGGTTCCTAAGCTCGTGACGTTTTTCCTCGTGGCGATTCAACTTCAGATGCAAGCAGCAGTGTGTCGTCGTCTTTGCACCGGCCCCTCACACCGGCATTGTACGCATTTGGCGATTCGCTGTTGGACAGCGGCAACAACAACGTGTTGCCCACCTTCGCCAAGTGCAATTACGTTCCTTATGGCGACGATTTTCCAAAAGGCGTTACCGGACGATTCACCAACGGGAGGACCGCCGCCGACTTCCTTGGTATGTATCGATATATAATGCTTCGATTCTCGGCTTTAATTTGCAAAGAAAACGACAAGCCTTGCAAATATCTCTCTCTCTTTTTACGAATCAAACATCATCGTAACTACATCTGATCACTGGGAACCGGTTTCATTTGCCCCTTTTTTCTCTTTGATTTCGACCAACATTTTCTCATTAACTTTTCTTGATTTGTTAGCTGAATTTCTGGGGTTGCCTTATCCACCACCATTCCTGAGTTCTCGGACATCAGGAGTGATCACCGGACTAAATTTCGCGTCCGGGGCATGTGGCATTCTCCCCGAGACAGGAAATGCCATGGTAAGAGTTCATTACCGTCCACTCCATATTTCATTGCTCATTTCCTTCTTTTTTTATTTTTAATCAACACATGTCTATTTCGGGTTTGTGCTAATTCATATTTGAAGTGCTCCTAAATTCAGATTATAATAAACCAATCTCAAAATTGAAAAAGATTACACGTGTGGTCCATCAATTGATATCGGGGTTTTAGAACTTTGGCCATACAAGATGATCCTAAAATTTCGTACAGATATAACAAAAAAGAAAAGAAAATATCGCTATCGGAAGAATTACCAAAAAGTCCTAAATTTATTATAATTATGCCAATTCAGTCCAAAACTTTTTTTTGGCCAATTTGGTCCTAAACTTTTTACAATTGTGCAAATTCAATCTATCCGGCCAAAATTGGCCAGCTAGCGTTGACGTGGACGCCAGCTAGGGATAGCATGCCAGCAAACATTGATGTGGCAATTTTTAATATATTTTTTTTTGTGACGTCCCAGATTTTCGGCATTGTTTTCTACTGAATAAATCGGGCATTTCATTAACGCGTCTATAGGGCTGTTCTCGGGCGATCATTCTAGAGATAACTAGATTATGCGGGGAAACCATTAACGATTTTAAGGCAAATAGACTTGAGAACTCGACTAGGAATCGAACTTACTCGATCGTGCTCATCTGTCGAGATCATTACGGCACAGATATAAATCGATTTGAGATCAGATATAGTTTGGTTCGATTGAGATGTGTGGCTAATCGTGGGTGACACCACTAAATTGGAAAATTCTCGTAAACCAATACTAGACTGATTTTCTTATTGTTTTGGTACCCTGTGTCCGTATTTGGATCATCGGAATTTTCACGACAATCGAGAGTCGTCAATGAGTCGAGTGGATTCATAGTGGCTCGAAGAAAATCGACCACGGGTCATTTGCACTTAAAGGTTCTGAAAGTTACCCGGTAGTCTAGGTCACGCTAAAAACGCGTCGAATGGAAATTAACCGTGAATTCGAACCCGATTTCAGAAATTGAAAGTTCTGTGGTGTCACGAGCTATTTTAAGAACGTCGACTCAGTCTCAGAAGATTTTCGGAGATTCCGGGACTTTTACGGAAAATCGTTGTGGACACCATGGAAAATCGACAGAAATTCGGATAGGCCAAATTAAAAGAAATTTGGACTTCCAAACCGAGCTACTTGGCAGTAGGAACTTATAGAAATTTTGCGGACCTTTCTCCAGCAAAATCGGACATCGAATTGGAGAGAATTTCGAAGAAATTGAAGTCCAAGATTGAATGAATTTCGGAGCTTTGAAGGGGACTGTATTTTTGGCATCAAAAATTAAATTATATGGGAAAATTTTATGCTAGAAAGTATTAGGGACATAAAGGATATACATGTAGACTTTGTGGGCCAAAGCAATGATGATTTAGATATTTATTTTGCCTTTTGGTCTCTCTCTCATCAAGCCTTCTCGGACAAGTTGGTCTTGCCGACTCCAATACCTCCCTTTCACTTTGCTTTGCTTTGAATCCTTCATCCCTTCGAGCAAACTTCCTCAATTCTCCATCTTTCACCCTTCTCTGCAATTGCCGAAGACTCCACCGAAATTTCCTGCAAGCTGCCCCACCTTCTTCGGTTAACACCTCACTCCATCGAGTTGCCACGAAGACTGAAGCAAACCAGCTAAATCTTCCCCTTAGTTGACCGAAGTATCCCACCGAATCCTCTCCATCTCTCGGGTTTTTGGATCGCCACACACAGCACCGAAGACAGCCTAGCCACAACTAAAGAAGCTGCCACACGTCCTTCCCAGCAGCGACCGAAACCACGCGTCCTCACTGGTCAACCGAAGCCGCTCCCTTTGCCGGTTTGTTGTCCCAGCTCCTTCGTCCTCTCCAGCGTTGATTTTTGAGCTCGCTCGGCAGCAACAATCGAACTGCTTCTTCGTGCATCCCACTCGCTTGGACAACTCCAGCAGCTTCGGCCATTTGTCCGCGTGCTCCCACCTTCCGTAACAACACACACCAACCCACTTCTCGTTTCTACGAGACATCCCCAAACAGCTCGAGCAAAACCGGCGTCGTCCGCAGCTCGATGCCAGCAAATCCAACGCCTGCAGCTTCAGCGTCTTCGTCTCTTTCTTCGCCAGCTCGTGGATCGGCCCTGCAATTGAAGCCACGGTAACTCCAGTCCACGAAGCAGGCCCGTGAATCCAGTCAGTCTGCGGCCCATGTGAGACTCTGCCCAGCTCCTTCGTGAGTTCAGCCACAAGCCCATTGGAAGCCCATGATTTCAGCAGTCTTTGGCCCAGCAGATTCTTTTCTGGTTCAAGCCCATTCGCAGCAAGCTTCAGTCCATTTGAAGCCCATGTTCAGTCTTGATTCAAGCCCAGTCCAGTGAAGTCCAGCAAGTTCTTTTGAAGCCCAAGCCCGCGAGGCAAGGTCTTTGGGCCCGGTCCGAGTGTCCGTTGACGCGGCCGAAAGTTTGGATTTCGGCCGTTGTTGCGTCGCCGTCGCGGTGATTCGGTCCCCGCTTTTACCAAGTGAGTTTTACTTACTAATGCTTTCTTAGTTTGCTAATTATGCTTAGGGGTTGGTTAGATTTAATTAAATGCAATTAGGTGGTTAGATTAGTCTAGAACAATTAAATTAGTGACTTAACGATGCATGTTAGGTGGTTAGACTTAGTTATTAGCAAGTAGAGACGTACTTTTATTTATTGAATGCATCTTGGGATTTTTTCCGATCCGTTCGGCATCCAATCGGCAATACGAGCCTAAATTGGATTTTTTATAATTATTTATTTAATTTTCGAAATTATTTATTTAATTATTTATTTTTCCGGAAATTCAACCGGCATGGCTGGTGACCAGAATTTTATGCCGATTGTCGTGGTGCAGTCCGTTTATTTAGTTGAGCTTTATTTTGTGCGGAAATGATTTATTTGTGAATTTAGGATTTATCCCCTGATTTAAATAATCTTGGAAAATTAATTGGAAATTAACCGGGCATCAGTTAATGATACCAAAACTGTTGTAGTGGACTACAGGAAATGTTGGGATTTATAAGAAGGAAATTATTATATTTTGGTTAAAGCCGATCGTGTACCCATACACGTCATTTTATCGGAAATGATAAAATTGGTTATTTGATTGTTTGCCTGGAATGACATGTATACCGGCTCGATGACTCCACGGAGCATCTTGAGACAGGACGGTATGATCTACCGGCTCGATGACTCTACGGAGCATCTAGAGACGATGACGGTATGATAAATTGTGTGTATACCGGCTCGATGACTCCACGGAGCATCTTGAGACGGGACGGTATGATCTACCAGGCTCGATGGCTCTACGGAGCATCCGGGAGGTGACGGTATGATAAATTGTGTGTATCTTGGCTCGGTGACTTTATATGTCATCTTGAGATAGGACGGTATGATCTACCGGCTCGATGACTCTACTGAGCATCTGAGAGACGAGTATGGTATGATTTGACAAACTCGATGACCCTATATGTCGTTTGGAGATAAGATAACATACTATCTATATATCACCTAGGGTGAGTACCCTTGGATGTTGATCAGACTTATAGAAAGTATGGAAGGGGTTGATCAAGAGATAATTTGGATGACATGTAATCGACTAGGTCGATTGATCGATGATTCGATCTAATTAGGTGATGTGATGTGATGATGTATATTTGATATATATACTAACTTGCAAGAAGGAGCTGAGACCAAGGTAAGTCTTCTGACTCGTGATGTGCTTAGGCAGCCTAAGGTGTATTGGTTTACTAATCGAGTCTTAAGGGGTAGAACTTGCTGAGACGTGGTCTCATTGGTTATTGAATAACCATTTCAGGACCCTGAGGAGAAGCTGAGGAAGAGGAATCTGAAGGGAAGAAAGACTTTTGAAGAAGAAGATGGTAGAACGAGGGATCTTGAGTATAACCCGGATGTGGATTGAGATCCCATCCCTTTTGTAAACCCCTGTCTTAGTGTAGATAGGTGTGAGACAAGTACGTTGTGAATAGTATTGTAAATATACTATGAGTTGTGCTGTTAATGAAAGTTTAGTTGTGAATTTCAATATGAAAAATATGGCCTGCTTTGCTATCCCATTGTTTTATTGTCTGGGGATTTATAACTGCTTCCGCCTGCGTAAATAAAAAGAAAGGGTCGGCGATAATTAGTCCTGGGATATCGCACTTTAAAATCGACCAATAAGAAGGATGGGCGCGTCCCTGAGGATCGGGGCGTGACATTTTTAATTTTTTCCAATTTTTTTTAATTTTTTAATTTTTTTTCCCCAACCTTCTCCTTCCTCTAGCCGGCGAGGTCAGCCTCGCTAGCCACTGGCAAGGCTCACCTCCGCCGACCACTGGCAAAGGCAAGTTTCGCCCAACCATGGCGAGGTCGATCCTCGCCTTGGCTGGGCGAGGCCGAGCTGAGCCAAGGTGAGGATCGACCTCGCCATCTTTGGGCGAGGCTCGCCTTTGCCGGTGGTCGACGGGGGCGAGCCTCGCTAGTGGCCGGCAAGGTTGCAGTCGTTGGGCCAGGCTCACCTTTGCCAGTGGCCGGCGCCGGCCGGCCAGAGGAAGGTGAAGGTTGGGGAAAAAAAAAAAAAAAAAAAATGAATAATTCAAAAAAATTGAAAAAATAATAAATAAATATTAAAAAATTGACACATTAGCGTTCGTCGGCCAACTATCCCCAGTGGCATCCATGTCGGCGCCGGCCGGTCAATTTTGGTTGGATAAACTAAATTGACACAATTGTAAAATGTTTATGACTAAATTAACCAAAAAAAAAATTTGAATTGAATTGATACAATTGCAATAGGTTTAGGACTTTTTTGATAATTCTCCTTATCATCACGTAACAAGCTTAAATCGAACTTTGGAAATGCATGATAGGGGAACTCTTTTTTCTTTTTCTTTTTTTTTTCTTTTTCAGGGCAAATGTCTTAATTTGGACGACCAAGTGAGGTTATTTGAGAGTGCCGCCCTCCATGATTTACCAAGACTCTTCAAGAGCTCTGATGAGCTCTCCAGTTATTTGGCCAAGTCCATCTTCGCCTTCGCGGTCGGCAGCAACGATTACCTCGGCAACTACCTCAATCCAGTGCTCTACAGCACGAGCAAAACCTATGAGCCTCAGCCATTCGCGAAGCTCCTCGTCGCTTCGCTTTCTCGGCAACTAGAGGTACTCCTTTGATTCTACCGACATGCTGATTTCATTACTGAATTTCCAGGAAAACATATACGTGCATCTAAGTATATCTTAGGTTGTGGTAAGTCTCAACAGATATCGGGCAATATGATTGAAGAGATTATATAATGCGGGAGCGAGAAAGTTTGTTGTCTTTGAGATTGCCCCGATTGGTTGCATCCCAACGATCGCGAAGAAACCGAACCACGATGGAGTATGTGACGGAGGACCAAACTTGCTAGTTTCCTACTTCAATCAGATGCTTCAACCGATCTTTGCGAACATGACTTCCGGTCTCGCGGGATCAATGTTCGTTCTCGGTCGAGCGAATGGGCTTGGCTATGACGCGGTAATCAATCCCTCCGGTTATGGTACGCACTCGGCTCATCCGAATTGAGAAAGGCTTACTCGATCAATTAATTCATGATTTTGGATCCGTCGTAGCCATTGGATCACACGACACCAATTTTGGATCCGATGGCTTCTTTTGGATCCGATTGGCGCGTATACCGAGTCTTGATAGAATATTTTGACCATGTTGAAACGGGTTTGACGGACTCGAGAAACCCTTGCTGCACAACGTGGGGGAACGGAACCTTAACATGCATTCCGTTACTTACCCCGTGCCTCGACATCGATAAACGCTTCTTTTGGGATGGATATCATCCGACTGAGGCCGTTAACTCGATCTTAGCTTCATTGTGTTTCAACGACACAAAAGTTTGCTCTCCGGTCAACATACAAGATCTCGTGCAGATATGAACATCTCATTTGATAAGTCCTATCTAAGGCTACTTTTCATCTTGGATTATCATCATTATTCGAAGGTCGTCCCTGGCATAATGTAAAGGACAGTGTAATTGTTCTATGTAGTTTGCGAACGTACAATAATGTGCTCCCCATATTTATACTTTCACCCAAGTTTCTTGAAAGTGAAGTTTCCGGATTTTTTCTAAGTTATTACTATAATTTTTCACATGTTGTCTGCCTACAGATTTTATTGTTCCATGCCTCAAAATACGGATTTTATTTGTGCTGTTCCATTTTCTTTTTCCTTTTTACAACTATTGTCAGCCCGAGAAACTGCTAGTAAATAAAAATGTTTGGTGATTTCCTTTGCAGATAATTTGTCTAAAACTTATCAACTTTTTTTTTTTTAATTATTGTTTGCAAAATTACCTGTTTCTATATTAACTTTCCTGCTCTTATTTACATAACAAAATATCGAATCTTATGTGAATTTCTCTACCTAAAATTCTGTTATCCAAAGGTGATTGATTCTCGATTTAATCCAATCCTACCTAGGAACCGGGAAGGACTAGAAGGACATGTTCCCCATTTTTGGAACTAGGAATCAAACTACTTGATTTGGACCGGACCGACCACTCTTGTCTAGTCCAATTGAATAGGTGGACGCCAAGCTTGTTATCGTGGAGGTCGGGTGGGTGGGTGGGTGGGTGGGGGAGGAACTCGGACCGGATGTCGAGGGAGACAAGGGTCTCACGGATCTTGCGGGCGATGAAGCCGGACTTGTGGACGCCGGTGAAGTAGATGGTGCTGTCGGCGGAGGAGGGTCTGGATGAAGCAGAGGGTCTGAGAAAGGTCGAGATTCTAGAAGAAGAAGTTGAGGTGACTTTGCTGGGATTGGAAGAGGTTGGGGAGGGTGGATTTGTCGATAGCACCGCTGCTGTATCACCACCCCGGCATCAGCCGTCTGCACTCATCACCTCGTCTCGATAGCACCGCGACCGGCGACCTTTTCTGCAGCATGAACGACCGACAAGGCATCTTGCAGTCGCTTTATGCGTGTGTGGGCCACCATTGTTACGCACTGCTGATTCCCTTTGGCACTTCCAGATTCCGTCTAAAGCGTACCTGCGGTTTTTGCTGGTTTCTTTGCAGATTCTCCCGCGAATACCAGTGATCTCTGCCGTGCTTGCTTATTTCCCGAGCTTCGCGGCCTCTAGTAATTTCTTAAACTACTCTTAAAATGAATACTCAATTGCCTAAAATAGAATCATTCAATTCTAACTTTGATTCGTTTCCAGATTTGAGTCATCATATAATCAAGAGTCTGTTTTAAGTCTTTGATCCGTTAACTTTCTCAGGGTTCACCTCTAAAAAGGTGGCGACCCTCTTTTCGTCGACACGAGATCCTCAACGTGGAAGTTTCCCCCTTTTTGTTTCTCTTTTCAGTTTCGAGGTCTTTGTCACATCTTGGGGACTTAACATAGAGCTCTGACCCCCCCAGAAAAAAAATAGAGTTTTCATTATCACATGACAAACGATAATAAGAAAAACAAAACAAACACATCTTAGCTAATCTTCGTGCCTGGCATGCATATGTGTGCCCAGCGTAACGAAGAAATGGGAACGTGGGATTCAGGTGTGAGTTCATTTCGGTTGGTTCTCGGTTCATGGCCATGTCAAATAGACACCAAAATTCACGCACAAGTTACGTACACTCACCCATATATACACAAGCTAAGTATAAGGCGTGTTCATCACTTTCACGCGACCAAGTCCCCAACCCTAACAGTTTCTTGGGTTTGCACTTTCCCTTTTTCCCTGTTAATCAGACAACAACATTACGTTACGGTCGAAATCATGGTCGGGACCATGAAAATCCACTCGAGGACGCTTTCTAGGTTTATGGCGTTTCATCTTTGGGGCCACTCGCGCCTTTACACATTCGGAGATTCAATGTTTGACAGCGGCAACATCAATCTGCTGCCCACCCTCGCCAAAGCCAATTACCTTCCTTATGGCAACGACATCTCAATAGGCGTCACCAGACAATTCGCCAACGGTGGGACCGTCACTGACTTTCTCAGTACATGTATTGAGATCTAACGTTTTCTCTAACTTGCAGGGAAAACGACATGCATCCCAAATATCTCTATCTTCTTATGAACTTTGCAACTACATTTGATCACTCAAAATTGTTTTGATTTTCCCTTTCTTTCCTTGATTTTTACCAACTTTATCTCATTAACTTTCGTTTATTTTTTAGCAGAATTTCTGTGGCTGCCTTGTCCTCCACCGTACTTCACTTTTAGGACACCAGAAGTAATCACCGGACTATATTTCGCGACACGGGTAATGTGGCATTCTCCCTGAAACAAGAAACGACTCGGTATGAGCTCATTACTATCCACTCCATTCTTGGTTGCTAATTTTCATCTAATTTTTTTTTAGTCAGCGCGTATCTTTCAAGTTTTTGCTAATTAATAGTTGAAGTGCTCCTAAATTCAAATCATAAACCAGTCTCAAAATTGAAAATTACAAATGTCGTCAATCAATTGACATCGGGCTTAGAGAACTTCGACCATATAAAATCTGTGTGAAATTTTGCATGGACATTACAAACAAAAGTAAAAATATCGTCACGTAACAGGCCTTTGAACTATGAAAACGCACCATGTGGAAACTGTTTTTGAGGGCAAATGTCTTAATTTGGATGACCAAGTGAGGTCGTTTGAGAGTGTCACCCTCAATGATTTCCCAAGACTCTTCAAGAGCTCTGATGAGTTCTTTAGCTATTTGGCCAAGTCAATCTTCGCCTTCTCGATTAGGAGCGACGATTCCCTCGGCAACTACCTGAATTCAGTGCTCTACAATGCAAGCACAGCCCGAGTTAGGCCAATCCAACACCTAACCTAGGGATCAACCCGCATAGTGTTAGTCCTCAATTTTTAGAGGCGAGAACCAACCTTGTTAAGCCTAGGATCGAGGACTGGACCAACCCTATTGGTCCGGTCCGGTTTCAAGGTCAACCTAGGACCAACCAATACTTTTTTGGTTTCATTTTTTATATTCCCTTAAAAGACAAGCTTACTATTTGAAATTATATATTGATCAACGATACGTCATTGATCAATCAAACTATAAACATCAATACATATCCAACATAAACTTAAAATAACGTAACAATAGAAATTTCGCAATTGCTAAAAGTAACAAAGTATAAAAACGATCAAGACTACTCACGGAGATAAAGTGTTTTCATTACTAGAGCATGCTATAATTCCCTCACTTTTGATTTGTCTTTGAATCATTTTTTTGCTTGGGAAATGGGATGAGATGGGAAGTTTAAAACAAGAGACTTCTAGGCTATAGTGCAGGTGAAACTTACCAGTGGAATGTAATTAAACCATAAAAAGTTCAAACCATGAATATACAACTTTACATCTTGTTAATTAGGAGAAAGCATCGTCTAGATTGGACCGGTCCCCTGCGAGGCACGGGGCAAGCAGCGAGCTCTGAGGCAAAGGGCGAGAGGCAAGCGGTGTTGCAAGGGGCGAGCCGAGAGAGGGGCGAGTGTCAAGCGTTGCTCACGAAGGGTTTCTAAATTTCTAATTAGGGCATCGTTCTTTTTGATTTATTTGGGAAAGATGCAAAATAAAAATAAAAAACAAAGAAGAGGATAGAAAAGAAAAAGAGAACATAACATAATGCTGGAGGAGGACAACTTGTTAGTGCCATTAACGTTAAGTTACTTATAGACTTTAGAATAGGTAAAAGAATATTATATATAACGTATTAGATATATAACATATCTACTATATATTATAAATAAATATATAATATATAATATCTATAGGATTGGTTAGGGTTGGACCAATTCTAAACTTCCAAAACCAAGGACTAACCCACACAATGTAGGGTCCATGAGTTTTAGGACCAAGGATCAACTTAGTCCTATTGGAAACCAAACTAGGACCATTAAGGTTGTATTAGTCCAGGGTCAATCTAGGTTTAACCCTAGACCGATGTTCTCCCCTAACCCTCATTGACCATGGAGGACAACGGATTGACATCCATGTTAATAATTTCTATAAGAAGGATTGAATTGACAAATCTTAACAAATTTATAAATTAAATTGAAAAAATTAAAAAATTTATGACTAAATTGGCAATCATATAATAGGTTTATGGTTTTTTTTTTTAATCATTATCCTGCCAAAATTATCATTTTAGAAAATGTCCTCCACGCTTTCCAACTTTTTTTGGGCACCTTGAGAACTTATAATGTATGATTACCCGATAGGAGCAAGCAAAACACAGCTCGGTAAAAATATGCGTCTTGTGAATAATATTAAAGAACCTATTGTGCAATAAGAGCGCTTGACCAAACTTATGATGTTGTCTTGTTTCAACGGAAAGTCATAAGCACCTTTTAAGAAGCCATAGGGAGTCTTTTCGAGTTGAGTAATCAATACATAAAAATAACAATCAAATTGATAGACTTAAATGGAATGAAACCATAGGTACCGACTCGATACGCTTGATGAAGTTGATAAATCAAATAAAGGCCCATTAATGTTTAGCCAATGGAACGAGATCGAGTTCAAAATTGGGTAACCAAACAGCTAGTCCATAAACTACTCAACAATCCGTGTTCACCGAGTTAAATAATTGAAAAATGGGAGTAGTAGTTCGATTTGTCAGGTTTTTTGCTTTTGTAACCAGTAAAAAGGGGCGAATCGCATTCGGAATCATTACGGGTTGTTTTTTATTTTTATTTTTTAATATTATGACTAATAATACTCGATAACCACAACTTAAAGGAACACTTGTCCGCAGGGAATTTGCAAGATTATACTATGATCAAGCCATCATTTCTAAATTGCTGCAAATTTTTTGGTTTTGATTTGTTTAGGATTTCACGCCCCAGGCACTATGGTGCCACAGGAGGTGGTGACCATTTGACGGATGCGGAAACATCGGGACATTATCGGTTTGTTTTGTTCCTCGAATCATATTCTCCAAGAAGAAAATTTGGTTCGTATGTTGCTATCCAGTGCCATGAGACATGCTAGATTAATGAGTCGATGATGGGTTGTTCTGCTAAGTTGTCTAGTCGATCCGGTTCGTTGCCCTAGAGGATAATGTCCATGGGTTCCGGGAAAGAATATTAGGGTTTTCAAGTAGTTTTATATGCTGTTATGGCATAAATTTTAGGAGAACATACAGAGAATATTGCGCAACTTCTTGTTGGGGTTCTTCATAGATTTAGATTTATATATATTTGATAATTCTTTAGCTTGACTAATGCTTGTGAAAGTAATACATTAATCGCTTCATTCACAAGTATTTAGAAATGGTTTGTCCCCGGCATGGTTGGCATGACCTTTAAGGTTAATAAGAGTGGTAGATGTTGTGATTTGAACACACCATATGCTAAGTTTAAAGTTAATCCAACTGCTCGATCATTCTCCATACTCCTCCTTTTCTTTATTAAGAATGTGACCATGAACTTTCATGGCAAGAGAAAGGTGGGAAAAATCGAGTGGAGCAATTATCCCTCTCGGGCCTTTCGGGCAAGTAACACAGTTGTTCATTTTAAGCGACATAATTGAATCTTACATCTATTATGAAATATTTCATTTAAGTTAATAACTATATAATATCACTCTTGAGATCCATAGGTTCGATATTGATGAGTTCATCACAATTGACCTATATACTAGAAGCCCTAAACTGTTTTCCACAAGATGTAGTTTATTCCCAAAAGCATAAACAAGCTACAAGGCATCGGCTCCCAACACGTAGTTAAGTTGCGATTATGTGGAAAACAAACAACTTGAAACACCCTTCATTATCCACGGAATACTTTCATTGATTTCATGAATAAAGTACGGCACATGTTAAAAGCGGGCGAGAGCCAGAAATCATCAGATTGTTTACACTAAAGACAGATATATGATGAACACCTAATTCTTATGAAAAGTGTTCAAAAAGCCCTAACCCTATTGTACTTTTACCAATTCTATTCAAAATCTTTCAATTTTGTCAATTTAGTCATAAACTTTTTTACTTCTTGGTAATTGAGTCTATCCAGCTAATTTTGGCCATAATTTGTCAATGTGGAAGTCGGCAGTGCCACGTGGCATGGCTGGCACTAACGTGGACAAATTCTTAATAATATTTAAATTTTTTTGAATTTTTTTCTGATTTTTTCCTTTTTACTTTTTCTTTTCTTTTCTTTTTGGTATTCTTCCACCTTTTGCTGGTCGTTGGCCTTCGACTCTAGACGATGGTCGGCCATTGGCCATGGAAAAGGGTGGGTTGGTCTTGCCTGCCACTGGCGAGGGGTGCCCTCACACAGGTGAGGGCTAATCAAGCAAGACTCGGCTAGGGTCGTCCTCGCCCAGGCTAGATTTAGTGAGGCATTTCCTAGACCAAGGTGGCCTCGCCAAATCTGGCCTTTGTGAGGGTAAGCCTCGGCAAGGCTCCCTCGACAAGGGCTCCCCTCGCCAAATTTGGCGAGGTCGCTTAGTGTAGGTGAGGGCTGGCCTCGCTTAGTCTGGGAAAGGCCGACCCTTGCCGACCCTTGCCTAGGTGAGGCCACCCCTCGTTGGGGTTGGCCCTCACCTAGCCGAGCCTTGCTTGTGGTGGGCAAGGCTAGCCCGCCTTGCCATGGTTGGAGGTTAGTCACTAGCAAAAGGTAGAAGAAGATCAATAATAATAACAATAATAATAATAATTAAAAATTCAAAAAATATTAAAATATTACTAAAAATTATTCACGTTAGTATCAATAGTGCCACGTGATACTCTCGGCATCTACGTCAGCGAATTCCAGCCAAAGTTGATTGAATGAACTCAATTAATAAGAAGTGAAAAGATTTATGACTTAATTGACAAAAGTAAAATGTTTAGAATTGAATTGATAAAAGCGCAATAAGTTTATGACTTTTTAGATAATTTTTCCCTAAATTCTTACATGCATAACCATTCACAAATGCTAAGTCAACTTAATGAGATTGTTTTCTCGGATTTTTTATTTTTTATTTTTGGGTAAAATTCTTGGATATGCGTATTGCATCACTTTTAATGTTTTCGTTATTTCTCGCAATCAAATAAGACTCATTAGTATACTATTATTTGCGGGTTGGAACGGCGAATAACAAGTTTCGATAAATTATAATGAATAAATAATTAGGTAGCGTCCTCAAAAGGAAATTGATTTATTTTTGAAAGTCAAATCTTTTCTGAATATGTTATATCCCAGAAAAGGAAAAAAAAAAAAAAAAGCGCAATCACGATGAGCTACTGGGAATCTTCTTGGGCCTGATTGATTCTCTGTTCGAATTGCACGGCAAATTTTTTTTGATCCTAATACCTCATGCGTTCATCACTTTAATGCGACCACGTCCTCAACCCCAGCCAGTTTCTCAATTTTGAACTTTCCTTCTTTCTCTGTTCGATCAGACAACAACGTTGCATTGCAATCCATTTCACGGTCGGGAACATGAGAAATCGCTCAAGGATGGTTCCTAAGTTTGTGGCGTTTTTCCTCCTGGTGATTCGACTTCAGACGCAAGAAGTAGCGTGCTCGTCGTCTTTGCACCAGCCCCTCGCACCGGCATTGTACGCATTTGGCGATTCGCTGTTCGACAGTGGCAACAACAACGAATTGCCCACCCTTGCCAAGTGCAATTACCTTCCTTATGGCGACGATTTTCCAAAAGGCGTCACCGGACGATTCACCAACGGGAGGACCGTCGCCGACTTGCTTGGTATGTATCGATATATAATGCTTCGATTCTCGACTTTAATTTGCAAGGAAAACGACACGCCTTGCAAATATCTCTTTTTACGAATCAAACATCATCGTGACTACATTTAATCACTCGGAACCGCTTTCATTTGCCCCTTTTTTTCTCTTTGATTTTGACCAACATTTTCTCATTAACTTTTCTTGATTTGTTAGCTGAATTTCTGGGGTTGCCTTATCCACCACCATTCCTGAGTTTTCGGATGTCAGGAGTGATCACCGGACTAAATTTTGCGTCCGGGGCATGTGGCCTTCTCCCTGAGACAGGAAATGCCTTGGTATGAGCTCATTACTGTCCACTCCATATTTCATTGCTCATTTGCTTCTTCTTCTTTTTTAATCAACGCATGTCTATTTCGGGTTTGTGCTAATTCATATTTGAAGTGCTCCTGAATTCAGATTATAAACCAATCTCAAAATTGAAAAAAATTACACTTGTGGTCCATCGATTGATATCAGGGTTTTAGAACTTTGGCCATACAAAATGATCCCAAAATTTTGTACAGATATAACAAAAATGAAAAGAAAATATCATCACGCGGCAGGCTTATATTGAACTTTGGAAACGCATGATAGGGGAACTTTTTTTTTTTTTCAGGGCAAATGCCTTAATTTGGATGACCAAGTGAGGTTATTTGAGAGTGCCGCCCTCCATGATTTACCAAGACTCTTCAAGAGCTCTGATGAGCTCTCTAGTTATTTGGCCAAGTCCATCTTCGCCTTCGCGATCGGCAGCAACGACTACCTCCTCAACTACCTCAATCCAGTGCTCTACAGCACAAGCAAAACCTATGAGCCTCAGCCATTCGCGAAGCTCCTCGTCGCTTCGCTTTCTCGGCAACTAGAGGTACTCCTTTGATTCTACCGACATGCTGATTTCATTACTGAATTTCCAGGAAAACATGTACATGCATCTAAGTATATCTTAGGTTGACAAAGTAAGTCTCAACGAGATATCGGGCAATATTATTGCAGAGATTATATAATGCGGGAGCGAGAAAGTTTGTTGTCTTTGAGATTGCCCCGATTGGTTGCATCCCAACGATCGCGAAGAAACCGAACCACGATGGAGTATGTGACGGAGGACCAAACTTGCTAGTTTCCTACTTCAATCAGATGCTTCAACCGATGCTACAAAACATGACTTCCAGTCTCGCGGGATCAATGTTCGTTCTCGGTCGAGCGAATGGGCTTGGCTATGACGCGGTAATCAATCCCTCCAGATATGGTACGCACTCAGCTCATCTGAATTGAGAAAGGCTTACTCGATCAATTAATTCATGATTTTTGGATCCATCGTAGCCACTGGATCACATGACACCAATTTTGGATCCAATGGCTGATTTTGGATCCGATTGGCGCGTATATCGAGTCTTGATAGAATATTTTGACCATGTTGAAACAGGTTTGACGGACTCGAGAAACCCTTGCTGCACAGCGTGGGGGAACGGAACCTTAACATGCATTCCGTTACTTACCCCGTGCCTCGACGTCGATAAACGCTTCTTTTGGGATGGATATCATCCGACTGAGGCCTTTAACTCGATCTTAGCTTCATTGTGTTTCAACGACACAAAAGTTTGCTCTCCGGTCAACATACAAGATCTCGTGCAGATATGAACATCTCATTTGATAAGTCCTATCTAAGGCTACTTTTCATCTTGGATTATCATCATTATTCGAAGGTCGTCCCTGGCATAATGTAAAGGACAGTGTAATTGTTCTATGTAGTTTGCGAACGTACAATAATGTGCTCCCCATATTTATACTTTCACCCAAGTTTCTCGAAAGTGAAGTTTCCGGATTTTTTTTCTAAGTTATTACTATAATTTTTCACATGTTGTCTGCCTACAGATTTTATTGTTCCATGCCTCAAAATATGGATTTTATTTGTGCTGTTCCATTTTCTTTTTTCTTTTTACAACTATTGTCAGCCCGAGAAACTGTTAGTAAATAAAAATGTTTGGTGATTTCCTTTGCAAATAATTTGTCTAAAACTTATCAACTTTTTTTTTTTTTAATTATTGTTTGCAAAATTACCTGTTTCTATATTAACTTCCCTGCTCTTATTTACATAACAAAATATTGAATCTTATGTGAATTTCTCTACCTAAAATTCTGTTATCCAAAGGTGATTGGTTCTCGATTTAATCCAATCCTACCTAGGAACCGGGAACAGGACTAGAAGGACATGTTCCCCATTTTTGGAACTAGGAATCAAACTACTTGATTTCGGACCGGACCGACCACTCTGTCTAGTCCAATTGAATAGGTGGACGCCAAGCTTGTTATCGTGGAGGTCGGGTGGGTGGGTGGGTGGGGGAGGAACTCGGACCAGATGTCGAGGGAGACAAGGGTCTCACAGATCTTGCGGGCGATGAAGCCAGACTTGTGGACGCCGGTGAAGTAGATGGTGCTGTCGGCGGAGGAGGGTCTGGATGAAGCAGAGGGTCTGAGAAAGGTCGAGATTCTAGAAGAAGAAGTTGAGGTGACTTTGCTGGGATTGGAAGAGGTTGGGGAGGGTGGATCGTCGATAGCACCGCCGTATCACCACCCCGGCATCACCCCGTCCGCACTCATCACCTCGTCTCGATAGCACCGCGACCGGCGACCTTTTCGCAGCATGAACGACCGACAAGGCATCTTGCGGTCGCTTTATGCGTGTGTGGGCCACCATTGTTACGCACCGCGATTCCCTTTGGCACTTCCAGATTCCGTCTAAAGCGTACTGCGGTTTTTTTTGCTGGTTTCTTTGCAGATTCTCCCGCGAATACCGGTGATCTCGCCGTGCTTGCTTATTTCCCGAGCTTCGCGGCCTCTAGTAATTTCTTAAACTACTCTTAAAATGAATACTCAAGTGCCTAAAATAGAATCATTCAATTCTAACTTTGATTTGTTTCAAGATTTGAGCCATCGTATAATTAGACCTGTCAAATGGGTAGGTCGGGTCGGGTTTGGATCGTGTAGAAAATGGGTCGACCCATATTTGACATATTTAACCCGTTTTGATTTATATTCATGTAATATAAATCTAGTAACCCATACCCAACCTGATCCATACTCAACTCATACCTAACCCAACCTGCGTTGCTAAAATCTATTAATATTCTAATTGGATTAAAACTTCAAATTAAATTAAAAATATTAAATAAAATAAAACAAATTTAAAAATCTATAAATTGAAATATTTATAAAGAATTAGACCATGCACATGCTTCTCTTGTTTGAAGTGAATATACTATTGAGTTATTGAGTAACTGAAAACTATAACATGGAAAATCTTTAACTAAACCTAAGAAAGCTCATTTTTATGACATTTTTTATATATAAAAAAAAAAAAAGGTATTGTTAAAACACTTTTATGCAATACAAATTTAATGCAATTTTTTTATAAATATTTTTTAAAAAAATCGAATTTTAAATTATCTTTTATTTTTTAAAAATATTATTATTTTTTCATTTTTTAAAATATAATTTTTAATTATTATTTTTTTTTTCTCTTTTCTCTTTTCCCTTTTCTTTTTTTCTTCTTCTTTGTAGCCAACGGCCGGCGATCGGCCACAAGCAAGCTCAAGCTCGCCCAACGCCCGCGAGCTTGAGGCTCGAGCCTCGCTCGATGCTAGCGAGGCGTAGGCCTCGCTCGATGTCAACCAAATCAGCGAGATTGAGCCTCACTAGACATTGAGCGAGGCTTGATCTTGCCGATCTGGGGAGGTCGAGGCCCCATCTGACGCCAGCAAGCTTGAGTCTCGCTAGATTCAACGAGGCTCAAGCCTTGCCAATCGTCGGTGACCACAAGCTTGTGTGCCGGCGAGCTTGAGCCTCGCTTGGCTTGTCGTTGATGTCACCGTGCCGACCACCGGCAACGGAAGGAGGAAAAAAAAAAAAAAAAAGAAAAGAAAATTGAAATATGAAAAATAAATATAATTTTGATTTTTATAAATAAAAAAATATTTTTATAAAGTTAAAGAGGGAAATATTGTGTGGGACTTGGGTTGGAAATTTAGAAAATGGTTCTAAGGTTCTAACCCACTTGATATTTTAAATGGGTCAAAAATGAGTCACAAGTTTTTAACCATTTTCGACCCGTTTAAACCAGACCCACTTTCTTTACCCATTTTCAGTTGAGCTTTTAAAAATCTCTGACCCATATACAACTCATTAAATAAAATATGGGTCCAAAAATGGATTTATGACCCATTTTGACACGGTATAATCAAGAGTCTGCCTTAAGTCTTTGATCCGTTAGCTTTATCAGGGCTCGCCTCTAAAAAAAGGTCGCGACCCTCTTTTCGTCGACATGAGATCCTCAACGTGGAAGTTTCCCCTCTTTTTGTTTCTTTTTCCAGTTTCGAGGTCTTTGTCACATCTTTGGGGACTTAACATAGAGCTCTGAACCCCCCAGAAAAAAAAAAAAAAAAAAAATGAGAGTTTTCATTATCACATGACAAACGATACTAAGAAAAAGAAAACAAACACATCTTAGCTAATCTTCGTGCCTGGCATGCACATGTGTGCCCAGCGTAACGAAGAAATGGGAACGTGTGATTCAGGTGTGAGTTCATTTCGGTTGGTTCTCAGTTCATGGCCATGTCAAATAGACACCAAAATTCACGCACAAAGTTACGTACACTCACCCATATATACACAAGCTAAGTATAAGGCGTGTCCATCACTCTCACGCGACCAAGTCCTCGACCCTAACAGTTTCTCGGGTTTGAACTTTCCCTTTTTCCCTGTTAATCAGACAACAACATTACGTTACAATCGAAATCATGGTCGGGACCATGAAAAATCACTCGAGGAAGAGTTTATGGCGTTTCGTCTTTGGGGCCACTCGTGCCTTCACACATTCGGAGATTCAATGTTTGACAGCGGCAACATCAATCTGCTGCCCACCCTCGCCAAAGCCAATTACCTTCCTTATGGCAACGGCCTCTCAATAGGCGTCACCATACAATTCACCAACGGTGGGACCGTCACTGACTTTCTCAATACATATATTGAGATCTAACGTTTTCTCTAACTTGTAGGGAAAACAACATGCATCCCGAATGTCTCTTTCTTCTTATGAACTTTGCAACTACATTTGATCACTCAAAATTGTTTTGATTTTCCCTTTTTTTTCCTTGATTTTTACCAACTTTATCTCATTAACTTTCGTTTGTTTTTTAGCTGAATTTCTATGGCTGCCTTGTCCTCCACCGTACTTCACTTTTAGGACATTAGAAGTAATCACCGGACTAAATTTCGCGACCAGGGTAATGTGGCATTCTCCCTGAAACAGAAAACGACTCGGCATGAGCTCATTACGATCCACTCCATTCTTGATTGCTAATTTTCTTCTAAATTTTTTTAGTCAGCACGTATCTTTCAGGTTTGTGCTAATTAATAGTTGAAGTGCTCCTAAATTCAACTTATAAACCGGTCTCAAAATTGAAAATTACAAATGTCGTCCATCAATTGACATCGGGCTTGGAGAACTTCGACCATATAAAATCCATGTGAAATTTCACACGGACATTACGGACCAAAGTAAAAATATCGTCACGTGACAGGTCCTTGAACTTAGAAAATGCACCGTGTGGAAACTGTTTTTTGAGGGCAAATGTCTTAATTTGGATGACCAAGTGAGGTCGTTTGAGAGAGTCACCCTCAATGATTTCCCAAGGCTCTTCTAGAGCTCGGATGAGTTCTTTAGCTATTTGGCCGTGTCAATCTTCGCCTTCTCGATTAGCAACGACGATTACCTCGGCAACTACCTCGATTCAGTGCTCCACAACGCAAGCAAAACTTACAAGCCTCAGTTATTCGCGAAGCTCCTCATTGCTTCGCTTTCTGGGCATCTAGAAGTACTTGTTGATTCTATCAAAATGTTAATTTCACGACTAAATTCCCAGGAAAATGTATTAGTACTATAGCATGTCCACGCATCCATGCATCGAAGTAGGAGTGTCAGAATTGAACCGGAAAACCAAACCAAAACCGAAATAAATTCATACTAAACCAACTTTTCATGCATTTTCAGTTCAGTTTGGATTTCAGTTCGGATAATGAAAAAATAACCACTTTTTTTTTTTTTTTAAAGTTCGGTTTGTTTAACGGAATCAAATTGAAAATCATCACTCTTTTTAATATTGCAATTTATACAATCTCTCTCATTTTCCACTAAACCTCTTTTTAATATTTCAAAAAAGAAAACTGAAAAATTGATCCGAACTGAACTAAACTGAGTTTTTGGTTTAGAATATATTCAGTTCAGGGCATGGTTCAGTTTAAAAAATCCGAACCGAACTGAATCGTTAACACCTGTGCATCTAAGCACTTCTTAGGTTTACAATCAAGTCTTAAGATTAGTACTTATCATTATAATACAAAAGAAAAAAATATTTAATCACGACCGGTAAATTGAGAGCTTGCTTGTTGAGAGAAGGGGTGGGGAGGTGCAATTAGCAACGCTACTCATTCGAGGCTTCTTTCATGAGAGACTCACACTACCACGAAATGCACCAATTTGAAGAGTACCAAAAGATTATCGCACATCACAACTTGTGACACCAGTTTGAGTAGGTTAGCCCCATTACAATAGCCTCACTGAGGTGCTAGACACCTAGGCAACCCAATCTCATGTAAAACTGGTCACTTACCCAAGCGGTGCAGTGGGTAGCGAAATTTTATATCGAGGTTATTTTCATATATAGTCTCTCTCTTTTTCTTTTTTTCACCTTTTAGCATTCACATTGCATATAAATCAAACCATCAAATGTAAACATGTGGCTACAGTAAAGACTTCTTGAACTTTTACAGAGAAAAGAGATAAATGAAATAATTGCCAAATGCAAATTTACCCTAAGTACTAACATATTTTCAACCATAATGCAAACACTAGTATTGAAATAACCAAATTGAAGTTCACCCTAAATCGAGAAAGGAAGCACTATTAAACAAAAAATAGTCATTGAGTAGGTAAAAGTTGACATTGCCCTATAACTTAGGATACTAACATATCCTTTAGATTGTAAAATGGTGAGCAAAGTTTCTAGTCATCAATGACACTTGTCAATTTGTGATTGCATTAAAATCTCAATTTATATATAATAATAAGATCAGCCCAATGCATGTACATCCCCCCCCTTTTTCCCTTCTAATCTTGGGCTAGTTCTTGAGATAATCCAATAACCAATCTCGATTTACATCAGCCCAATGCAGGTACATCCATCTTTTCTTCTAATTTTGGGCTAGTTCCGAGATTAAACAATAATTAATGAGCGTTCTTGATAGGGCCGAGCCTCCTGAGAAAGTGAAGTAGAAGTCTGAAACTGGAAAGTCATGGAGTGGGAGCGGGAAGACATGTCGGGAAGGAGTAAAATGTAATTAGGTAAGGAAGTATCTATTCACCTTTATTGATTGGATGTGAGGGCCAGAGGTACGATTATTTAGGGAAGTACCCAACTGGACCGTGCAAATGGTGGGGTATTGAGGATAAAGTTTACCCTCCCATGGCGGCTCCCCCCATTTGTCCCTCCTCCTTCACTTTTTTGATCTGACAAGGTTGGAAGCATTCCAAACAGTATCAGGGTAATTTCGAAATAAAGTAAAGACAAGAGAACAGAGATACGAGCGAGTTTACCACATATGGTGGAACGAGGAAAATTGCAATCTTGCATTTAATACGTTGAGCAGCTTATAACATGGTTCTGCGGTTCCTAACCTCCCTTCTTCCTTGCTTCTTTCATTTGACGAAGTTGGACGTATTTCTTACATTATCATGGTAATTTCAAAATAAAGTAAGGATAAGAGAGATTAGAGGTGTAAGCGAGTTTACCATGTAAATACATGGTAGATGGAGGAAAATTGAAGTCTTGCATTTAATATGTGGAGTGGCTTATAACATGGTTCCGCTCTATTGAAAGGGGTGTTTACCCATTTTGTGTGTTCGAGTGGCTCCCACCAATTGTTTATTTTAAAAAGATGTTAAGAGGCCTAAAATAAAGATTATTTCCTTAATTTTTCAATATCTGTAATGAACATATCTATCCGCCAAACATTGTTACATTTTCTTGTTACTTTGCCTTTGTATATACCAATATTGACTTTCTTAGATACTTCAATGTCGGGAGTGGTTTCTGTTTATTTTTTGACTTTTTTTTGTCCATTTGGTAAAATTTATATTGACTTTTATTTAACTCGAAACATTTGAAATCCATTAATATATTTAAATGCCGACATGTAAAATTGGGAAATATTACTAAAAAAGTTCTAGACTTATTGTGCGCCGAGTCAATTTAATCATGGATTTTTTAATTATGCCAATTTAGTCTTAAGCATTTTTACAATTTGACAATGTAATCCTTATGGGTAATTTTAGTCGGAAATTGCGGATGTGGATCTCAATTATCCAATGCAGCACAACTGACATTAACATAGATAATTTCTTTATTTCTAATTTTATTATTATTTTTTGCTATTTTCTTTTCTTTCATTCATTTTTTTCCCAACTCTAGGCTGGTACCAACCAAGCCTCACTTGGTATGAGCAAGGGTGTCGCGGTCCTCACCAGTGACGAATAAAGGCCTCTACACCCTTGCCAGCCACAAGCAAGCAAGGGCGTCCAAGCCTCATTGGCCGCATAAGATGGTTGGCCGACATTCATATTAGTGATTTCGACTCAAAATTGGATGAAATGACCTGAATTAATAAATCTTCAAAATGTTTAGAATTAAATTGGTGGCTCAAGTACACTAAGAGTGTCAAAACTTAACACAAATAGATATTTAATGCCAAAAGTTCTAAAAGGTATACTTAAATACCATCTTTATTTTTTAAAGTGGGACACTTCGGTGCCATGTTTGCAAGAATAGTCGAAATTTGATGTGGCATTTTCAATAATATATGTAGTCTACATGGCTTGCCAAAAGCCAACTTAGCAATGATTTGGCAAAAATGACATTGTTTTGCCCCAAAATTGAATTTTAATATAAATATTAATTAAAAAATTAAATTAAAAAAATAGATGAACCAATTGATAAGCTAGTGCACTTGAATTATCACAAGCCCTCGTCGACCAACTTTTGCAGGCCCTCGTTGGTGGTCGGCCGGGTCGGAGTAGCCGGCGACCCGGCCGACCCTCGCCCCACCATCGCTAACCCTTTCCGACGATGGTGGGGTAGCAACGATGAGGGCTAAGGCCTTGGCCGAACCTATTCCACCTTCTTCTTCTTCTTCTTCTTCTTCTTCTTCTTCTTCTTCTTCTTCTTCTTCTTCTTCTTTAATTTATTTGAATTAATATATTAAAATTCAATTCAGGGCCATGTCAGTGTCAAAACGACGTTGTTTTAAAACTATCTAGTTATGTCAACGCAAAAAACGACGTTGTGTTGCACTTATCTCTTCGGAAAAATGCCACATTAGTAATTTGGCCAGAATTTCTCACCATTGGCATTTAAGTATTTCATTTTTTCCAATTTTGGTACTTAAGTATACTTTTTGAAATTTTTTACATTAAAGTGTCCAATTTTGCCAAGTTTTGACACTTCCAAGTGTCCGTACCTCCTAAATTGGCACAATCGAAAAATTTAGGGCTAAATTGGTCATTGTATGATAAGTTTATGACTTTTTCTTCTTTTTTTTTTATAATTATTCTGTCAAATTACCATATCAAGAAATGTCCTCCACGCCTTTCGGCTTCTTATTTGCACCTTTAGAACTTGTAATGCCCGATACACAACGAAACGAGAAAATCACAGCTCGATAAAATTATGCGTCGTGTGAATGAGATTAAAGCACCCATTGTGCAAGAAGAGCTCTTAACCAGACTTCGATGGTGTCTTGTTTTGACGGAAAAGTCACAAGCACTTTTTCCAGTCGATTGATCAATATATAAAAAGTAACAATAAGATTGACAGAGTTACAAGGAACAAAACCATAGGTAACCTACTCGATACACTTAATGAAAGGGGGAGGTGAGGGGTTCAAATCCCCACCTTCTCAGGGGGGGATGGGGATAAGGACGCGTAAGTTTCGAGCGTGGGTTGCAACTCCCACGCCCTGCAAGAGGCAGGGCACAAGTCTGCGAGTGAGTGTAAAGTAGGAACAGAGTAGGACTGACCAAAAAAAAAAAAAACCTACTCGATACACTTAATGAACTTGATAAATTAAATTAAAGACCATTAATGTTTAGTCAATGGAATCAGATCGAGTTCAAAGTTGGGTAACCAAACTATTAATCTACAAACTACTCAACAACCCGTGTTGACCATGTTGAATAATTGAAAAATGGAGTAGCAGTTCGATTTGTCACGTCTCTTGCTCCGAAATCCTTACGAGTCGTTTTTCTTTTCTTTTCTTTTCTTTTTAATTTATATTTTGACTAATGATACTCGATAACCATAACTTAAAGGAACACTTGTCCGTTGGGGAATTTGCAAGAATATACTATGATCAAGCCATCATTTCTAGGTCGCTGTAATTTTTTGGGGTTTGATTTGTTTAGGATTTCACGTCTTGGGCACTATGGTGTCTCCGGAGGTGGTGTCCATGTGACAGATGCGGAAATATCGGGACATTTTATGGATTTGTTATGTTCCTCGAATCATGTCCTCCAGGAAGAAAGTTTGGTTCGTGCGCTGCTCTTATTTGTCAGGTGATATGCTAGATTAATGTATAAGTCAATGGGTTGATCTGATGAGTTGTCTAGTCGATCCGGTCGTCGCCCTAGAGGATCATGCCCATGGTTCGCGGAAACAATATTAGGGTTTTCCAGTAGTCTCATATGCTACTATGCCATAATTTTTAGGAGAATATGCAGAAAATGTTGCGCAAACTTCTTGTTGGGCGCTTGAAAGATTTAGATTTATATGCATTTGACAACTTTTTAGCTCGAATAATGATTGTAAAAGTAATACACATCGCTTTATCCATGAGTATCTTAATAGGCTCTATCCACAGGATGGTGGGCATAACCTTTAAGGTAAATAGAAGTGGTAGGTGTTGTGATTTGAACATAAAATATGCTTAGTTTAAAGCCAATCTAAGTGTTCAATCATTCTCCACACTCCTTTTTTCTCTCTTTAAAAATGTCACCAGGATGTTTTATGGCAAGAAAAAGGTGGGAATGATTGAGTGGATCAAGTATCCCTTTCGGGCAAGTAATGCAATTATTCTCTTCAGGCGATATAATTGAGTCTCACATTCACTATAAAATATTCCATTCAAGTTAGTAAATACTCAATATCACTCTAGAAACTCAAAGGTTCAATAATGACGAGTTCATCACAATTGACCTATTTACTAGAAGCCCTTAAGTCTTTTCCACAAGATGTAGCTTATTCCCAAAAGCATAAACTAGCTACAAGCCATCGGCTCCCAACACCTTGTTTTGTTGCGATTATGTAGAAAACAAGCAATCGAAAATACCGTTCATTATCCATAAAATACTTCATTGATTTCATGAATAAAGTAAGACACATGTTAAAAGAGGGCGATAGCTTAAAATTATCATATCGTTTACACGAGCAATAGACATGTGACGAACACCTAATTTATACATGCATAACCATTCACAACTATTAAAGATCCGTTTGGTAACGCTTTTATTGCGGAGAACAATTTCTTTTTAGAAATCTATTTTTATGCCTTAGAACAATTTTTAAGTAAAAGATTATGTTTGGTAACTATGTAAAATTTCTATTCTCGAAATGGATAAGAATAAGAATGTGTTTAGTATAATCCACAATTTTTTTATAACATAAAATTTCTTTTAGTTTTTTAATAATTTTTTAATAGCCGCCGGTGGTGGCCAGACAACAGGAGTAGTGGCGGGGGGTGGGGGGCAGCAAGGAAGAAGAAAATGAAAAAAGAAAAGAAAATAACTTATTTATAGAAATTATTTTCGGGAACAAGAAGTTACTTAAATAACTTATTTTTAGAAATTGCTTTTACGATTAAGAAGTTAATTTTTTCTACTTATTATTTATGTTCCAAATTTATTCCCAGCCACTTTTTATTCCGGAGAATAGAAAAATTAAGTGATATTACAAAACAGATTTCTGTTATTTTTTTTTTTTTTTTTTTTTTTTTTTTGGAGAACAAAAGAACATGATGGTTAATAAACATGCTCTAGATCAACCCCCAATGAGATTGTGTTGTTGGCTTCTTCTTCTTCTTTTTGTCTTTGTAAAATTCTCAGACATGCGTATCGCATCACTTTTAATATATTTTCATTATTTCTCTCTATCAAATAAGACTCATTAGTATACTAGTATTTGCGGGTCGGCAGCAAGTTTTGATAAATAATAATAATTAAATAATTAGGGAGCGTCCTCATAAAACGAAATTGATTCTTTTTTAAGTCAAAACTTTTCTGAATATGTTATTTCGAGAAAGAAAGAAAAAAAGTCCAATCATGATCAGCTACTAGGAATGTTGTTGGGCCAGATTAATTCTCTGTTCGAATGACAGAGCAAAAATTAAGTAATCTTAGTACCTAACGAATTTCGTTAATTTGTCTCTGTCATTAAAATCTCTCAATTTTTCTGAGGCTATCTAACATCACTTCATTCTCATCGTGCTTGACAGGTCAAGTCTTTTTGATAATACTGTCAAATAGCAATTCTCTTGTCTGTGTTTGTAGTTACGTGGGATTTCCAACATCAATTTTTTTTTCTGCATTGGTCCGACCAAGGAGAATCGTGCGATAATATAACATCAATCAGAGTGATAACTGACTTTCATTATACTTTGAAATTTCGAAATCAAGAACTTTACATGAATTCAAGTAAAGATTTTTTTTTTTTTTTCAAACCGTGCATCGTAATAAAAGTATCGAATCTTCTTCTAAGGAAACCGCTGTGTTTATTATTGGAGATAATAACTCATGTATCGGATCCAAACTTCTTAGATTGGAAACACATACATTGACCATGTTTCCGTCCGACTCGAGATCATCGACTCGGGCAGTCCCCCCTTTGTAACTTCATGGTATACCCATGGATTGGCCAGTTCCTATTTGGAAGAATGCAACTTCTTAACCGCCGCAGTTTCTACTCCCGCTAATAGTTTAGCACATTCTTTGTTGTTACTATGGGGTCCTGAAGCACAAGGAGATTTTTTGGTTTTCTATTTCTCAGTTTCAAGGTCTTGCTCAAATCTTGGGGACTTACAAGATTGCGTTGGCACCATGTTATCACATGACAAACAATAATTAAAACGTAAACATATCTCATCCGTATCATGGGAATTCCCTAATCTTCAAGCTGGCATACGTACGTGTGAATTCATTTCTGTTAGTTCTCCGTTCGTGGCTCAATTAAATAGACACCAAAATTCTCGCACAAGTTATATATAATACAGATAAGCAAAGTATGAGATTTGTGTTCAATCACTTTCATGCAACCACGTCCTCAACCCCAACCAGTTTCTCAGTTTTGAACTTTCCCCTCTTTCTCTGTTGTTCGATCAGACAACAACGTCAAGTTTCAATCCATTTCATGGTCGGGACCATGAGAAATGACTCGACGGTGGTTCCTAAACTCGTGGCGTTCTTGCTCGTGGCGATTCGACTTCAGACGCAAGTAGTAATGTGCTCGTCGTCTTCGCAGCGCCTTGCACCAGCATTGTATGCATTCGGCGATTCGCTGTTTGACAGCGGCAACAACAACGTCTTGGCCACCCTTGTCAACGCCAATTACCCTCCTTACGGCGATGATTTCCGGAGAGGCGTCACCGGACGGTTCACCAATGGGAGGACCGTTGCCGACTTCCTCGGTATGTATTGGTATCTGACGCTTTGATTTCTGGCTAGAATTGCAAGGAAAACGACACGCATTGCGCATATCTCTCTCTCTCTTCTTATGAACCAATCATCGTAACTACATCTAGTCGTTCGGAACTGATTTGATTTGCCCTTTTTTCTCCCTTGATTTTGAACAACATTTTTCTCATTAACTTTTCTTAAGTTGTTAGCTGAATTTCTAGGGCTGCCTTATCCACCGCCATACCTGAGATATAGGACATCACGAGTGACCACTGGACTGAATTTTGCGTCCGGAGGATGTGGCATTCTCCCTGAAACAGGAAACGTCATGGTATGAACTAATTACTATCCACTCCATTTTCCTTTGCTAATTTGCTTTCTAATTTTTTTTAAATCAACACTTGTCTATTTCAGAATTGTGCTAATCAATATTCACGTGGTCCTAAATTCATATTTTAAATCAATCTCAAAATTGAAAAATTACATGTGTCGTCCATAAATCGATGTTAGGTTTTGAGGATTCTGACCATATAAAACGCGAGTGACATCTCACACAGAAATTACAGAAAGAAGAAGAAGAAGAAGAAATTATCGTCCAGTAATAGACTTGAATTGAACTTTTGAGACGTGTGACGTGTGAGCTGTTTATTTCAGGGCAAATGTCTTAACTTGGATGACCAAGTGAGGTTGTTTGAGAGAGCTGCCCACAATGATCTACCAAGACTCTTCAAGAGCTCCAATGAGTTCTCCAGCGATTTGGCCAAGTCGATCTTCGCCTTCTCGTTCGGCAACAATGACTACATCTCCAACTACCTCAATCCAACTCTTTACAACACGGGCAAAACCTATGGGCCTCAGCCATTTGCGAAGCTCCTCGTCGCTTCACTTTCTCAGCAACTAGAGGTTCTACTTTGATTCTTCCAACGTGCTGATTTCATTACTAAATTTCCAGGAAAAATGTATACATTCATCTAAGTACATCTCAGGTTGATAATGAGTCTCAACAGATATTGGGCAATATTATTGCAGAGATTATATAATGCGGGAGCTAGAAAGTTTGTTGTCTTTGAGATTGGCCCAATTGGTTGCATCCCGACGATCGCGAAGACATCGAACCACGACGGAGTATGTGATGGAGGACCAAACTTGCTAGTTTCCTACTTCAATCAGATGCTTCAACCGATGCTACAGAACATGACTTCCAGTCTCGCGGGATCGATGTTCGTTCTCGGTCGAGTGAATCAGCTTGGCTACGACATGATAATCAATCCTTCCAATTATGGTATGCACTCAACTCGTCTGAATCGAGAAAGGCTAACTCGATCGATTGATTCGTGATTTTTGGGGGCTTAGACTAAAATTACATTCAACCGTTCCTTACCGGGATTAAGTTGGCGAGATTGGATCCATAGTAACCATTGGATCACGCGAAACCAGCTATGGATCCAATGGCTGCTTTTGTGTCCGGCTAAATTATTTTTACCGTGATGAAACAGGCTTGACGGACTCGAGAAACCCTTGCTGCCTGACATGGGGGAATGGAACTTTGACGTGCGTTCCGTTGCTGACCCCATGCCTCGATGCCGATAAACACTTCTTTTGGGATGGATTTCATTTCACCGAAAAGGTGTCCTCGATCTTAGCTTCACGGTGTTTCAACGACGCCAACGTTTGTTCTCCGGTCAGCTTGCAACATCTCGTGCAGATATGAACATCTCATATGAATAGTCCCATCGAAGGCAGCTTATCATCTTGGGTCATCATCGTTAATCAGGGGTTGTCTCTTGGCATAATGTAAAAGGACGTTGTAATCGTTCTATGTAGTTGGCGAACATACAATAACATGGGGAAATTCCTAAAAAGGTAATAAATTTATTGTTATTGTATCAATTCAATTCTAAACTTTTCAATTTAGCTAATTTAATGCTAAACACTTTGACAATTTGCCAATTGAGTCATTCCAGCCAATTTTGAGTAAAAATTGCTTATATGGACGCCGATTGACCTATGTGACATGATTAGTGCTGACATAAATAATTTATTATTTTCTTAAAGGAAATCCATTATTGAGAAATGAATGAAATTGTCTTGTCTAACTATAATATTCACAAGTCTAATTAGGGGATCGGTTTGTCATAAAGTTGGCACGACCGATGTGCACTTCTTAAATATTTGCTGTTTACATCACGATGAAGCAAAAAATAGGGTACATTAATTTCAAATCGATGAAATGCACCTTTCACCTCATTTAATAGGTCATAATACTGAGTAATTTCACCGATCATCAGCACTTTAAAAGAGAAAAGTCTCTATATAGTGCCTTTTGATATCGATACAAGTAGATATTAAATTTTGCTTTCAATTGAACGATGTCTTGGTCATCAATAAATCAACACCATTCTCCTTCTTCTTTTCTCTTAAGAATGTCCTCGAGATCTTTAATGGCAAGAAACGGTAGGGAGGATCGAGTATAGCAGTAATGCAACTGTCCTCTCTACTATCTAGGCGATGGAATGAGAGTGCCACACCCGCTGTGAAATGTTTTCTATAAGTTGATACTACTTAATATTGCTCTTGAAGCTCGAAGGTTCACTATTAACGAGTCCATCTCTATTAGGGCATGTGCTAGAAGCCATGAAGTCTTTTTCCACGAGATGTAGCTCATTCCCAAAAAGCATAAACTAGCTATAGACCGTCGGCCCTCAACACCAAGTTAACTTGTATTTCCATGAAATAGAACATGACATAAGTTATGACTGTTCATAATGTACAGAACGTCGTACAATGTGATAGTTTTCATTTCTACGACGTTTCTCATAACCAAATGCAAAACAAATAGAATGATACTTACTATGAGTGAATAAAAACTAGACATATCAAGTATGATAAGAACGAAGTGATCCTAGATAGCCTCAAAAAGACTGATAGATTCTGTTGATAGAGACAAGTAAACGAATTTCCTTGGGTGTCAAAGCTTGTATGAATCTTGTTCTTTGTCATTTAAACATAGAATTATTCCAACAGGTTGATTTCAATAAGAAAGCCAAATTGGCAATTCTTCAATCATGCGGAATTTCATAGAAATATCGGATCTTCTTGATCATAAACATATAGCTCATATATATTGGTAAACGACCGACGTGAGCCATGGCGCTGACCTGACTTTGTTTCTGTCGAATCACAAGATGAGTAATAACTCAAAACCAAAAATAAGATTTTAGCTTGTATCATAGAAGTTTCCTAATCTTCGCGCCATGCGTTCATACATCTGCACCCCAAGTTACCATTCAATCATAGCCTGAGGATTGCGGATTAGGATTGGGGATCAGGATTTAGGGTTAGGCAATAATCGTGTGCCGATTGGACGATTCATCAGGATCGAAGTAATAAAGAAATGGGAATGTGTGTTTCAGGTGAGATTCAGTGCCGTTAGTTCTTAATTCTTGGCCATATCAAGCAGAAGCGAAATTCTCGCACAAGCTACATCTATATAGGCAAGCACACCCACAAGCAAAGCATACGTTATGTGTTGTTGATCACTTATCACGAGACCTGTTCCTCAACCCTAAACAATTTCTCGGTTTTGAACTTTCCCTTCCTCTCTGTTCAATCAGATGATACCGTAGCAGTCGATTTCGTGGTCGGGACCATGAGAGATCACTCCCCGATGGTTTCTACGTTTTCTGCATTTTTGCTTGTGGTGATTCGGCTTCAAACACAAGTAGCGTGCTCGTCATCTCCAGGCCCGCTCGCCCCGGCATTGTTCGTTTTCGGCGATTCGACATTCGACAGCGGCAACAACAACCTGTTGCCCACCCTTGCCAAGGCCAATTATCTTCCTTACGGTGACAATTTCTCGGGGGGTGTCACCGGACGATTCACCAACGGGAGGAATATCCCTGACTTTCTCGGTATATATCAAAATCTAACGCTTAGAGTCTCGGCTTCAAATATTTTTCTCTACTTACAAACCAAACATCATCATAACTGTATTGATTACTTAGAATTGGTTTGATTTGCCTCTTTCTTGTTCCTTCTTTTTTACAAACATTATCTCATTAATATTTCTCGATTTATTAGTTGAATTTCTGGGGCTGCCTTATGCTCCACCGTACCTGAGTTTTAGGACATCAGTAGTGATCACCGGACTGAATTTCGCGTCCGGAGCATGTGGCATTCTCCCCGAGACAGGAGACTACTTGGTATGAGCTCATTACCAGCCCCTCCATCTTTTATTGCTAATTTGCTTCTAATCAGTTTGTCTTCGACGCATGTCCGAATCGGGTTTGTGCTAATTGATATTTGAAGTTCTCCTCGAGAAAGTAAACACAGAAAAATTCAGGTTAAAACCCGGTCTCAAAATTGAAAAATTACAGTGCCGTGCGTGATTGATATTGACCTTTGGTAACTTTGATCATATAAAATGCGCGTGAAGTTTTTCACAGACATAACAAGAAAAAAAGAATAGAAAATGTCGTCACGAAACCAGCTTGAATTAAACTTTGGAAACGTATAACATGGGAACCATTTTTGCAGGGCAAATGTCTCAACTTGGATCATCAAGTGAGGCTGTTTGAGAGTGCCGCCCGCAATGATTTACCAAGACTCTTCAAGAGTTCCGATGAGTTCTCCAGTTATTTGGCCAAGTCGATCTTCGCCTTCTCGATCGGCAACAACGACTACATCAACAACTATCTCATTCCAACACTCTACAACACGAGCAAAACCTACGAGCCTTGGCCATTCGCGAAGCTCCTCGGTGCAGCGCTTTCTCAGCACCTAGAGGTACTCCGTGATTCTACCAACATGCTGATTTCATAACTAAAAAATTCTGGGAAAACGTATTAATATGTTAGGATTACTTATCGGAACATGAACATTTATATATGCTTATCATATCACGGATACATGCATCTAAGTACTGCTCAGGTTGACAATGACTCTCAGGAGATGTTGGGCAATATTATTGCAGAGGTTATATAATATGGGAGCAAGAAAGTTTGTTGTCTTCCAGATTGGCCCGATTGGGTGCATCCCAACGATCGCGAAGAAATCAAAACACGATGGAGTATGTGATGAAGGACCGAACTTGCTAGTTTCCCACTTCAATCAGATGCTTCAGCTGATGCTAGAGAACATGACATCCAGTCTCGCGCGATCAATGTTCGTTCTCGGTCGAGCAAATCCGCTTGGCTACGATGCAATAATCAATCCCTCCATATATGGTACAGACTCAATTCGTATGAATTGAAAAGGGCTTACAATGATTAAAATTACATTCAGCTATTCCTTATTGGGATTAAGTTCACATGACCAGATATATCGTAACCATCGGATCATGTGACACCAACTGGGGTCGGTTTCAATGGCTGCTTTTAGATTCTATCTGCACTTGGACTCGAGTCCTGCTAAGATATTTTTACTGTGTGGAAACAGGATTGACGGACTCAAGAAACCCTTGCTGCACGACGTGGGGAAACGGATCTTTCTCATGTGTTCCATTTCTAACTCCATGCCATGATGCTGATAAACACTTCTTTTGGGACGGATATCATCTAACCGACGCGGTTTCTTCGATCATAGCTTCTCGATGTTTCAACGACACAATAGTCTGTTCTCCGGTCAGCATACAAGATCTTGTGCAGATATGAACATCTCAATTGATTAGTCCTATCTATGGCTGATTTGTAAGAGTTTTCCATATGTGAGCTACATTAATTTAGATTGTAATTACCGTTTTACGAGATTGGTCTAATAAGGTAAGGCATAAGGTTTTCTTAATGATCGAATATAGGCCTGGCATTGTGTGGGCCGAGTTAAGCCCAGCCCGTGATAAGAGGGCCCATCCAAAACTCTATAAATAGCGCTAAAGTCCCTCCTCTAACTCTCACTCTTCCAGAAACTCTCTTACCTCACATAAGGTAAACTGTGAGTGGCAGTCTCATGGAGCCAGGAGCCGAGGGTCATAGAAGAGAAGAACCTAAGCGTTGGCTCGTCATTTGAGCATTGGATCGTCATCATTCCGCATAAAGAACAATGGATTCCATATAAGGTACACAAATCTTCGAGCTTCTAGCTATGTCGGTCTTGGGTTGCCATTCTGACGGCCTACATGATTATCATCTTGGGTTGTCATCAATAATCAGAGGTCGTCTATGGCATAATGTCTCGTCAATTTAGGGGTCCTGGCCTTGATTCCATGGTGTTGGATTGTAGAGAAGGACAATGTACTTGTTGTATGTGGTGTGTGAACAAGCATAAATATGAGCCCCATATGAATACTTCCACGCATATTTCTTACAGGTGAAGTTTCCAGATTTTTCTCTAAGTAGATATATCTTTTTGCATCATGTTTACCTACAAAGTCTAAATGTTTTTTATTTTTTTTTATTTTGGTAAATACAAAGTCTAAATGTTCCTTCTGTGCCAGAAAATTTCAATAAAGCTTTGCAAGTGTGGAAAAAACTATTAGTGAAAAAAAAAATGATTGGTGATTTTTTAGCAGATAATTTGTCGGTAACTTATCAACAGCATAATTCCCAGAATACCAATTTTTTTACTAGTTTTTCAATTTTTATTTACAGAGCTTAACACTATCTTGAATCTTATATGAAATTACCCACTAAAATGTCTGTTTTAGAGAAATAAATAGACAAATCATCTCATCTAACTACGCAGTGAGGGCATAACTACTTATAAGTCCAATTAAAAGATCATAAAGTTAGCCAAACGGATATGTAATAAAGAATATTTAGCTATTTATATTATGGCGATGAAGCAAAAAATAGGTGCATAAATTTCACAGTCATGAATACCCTTTTTTATCTCATGAACTAGATTGGAATATCATGTAATTTTACCTATCGTCAGCCCTTTAAATGAGAAAAGTCCATGCACTACATTTTGCGATATCGACGTAACAAGTAGATGCAAAATCTCGCTTTGGATTGTCCAGGGTCTTGGCCAACAGTAGATCTAACACCGCCATGCAAGAAAAACAATGGGAAGAATCTGTGTACTATATGGAATCTTGTACTAAACTCAGCATTGCAAAACACATTAAAATGACAACTTTATTATAATCTTATTTTTCACGTATAGGTCAAGGGACTTCACTTTCCTATATATCTGGTGGAGGGGAGGGGGGCGCAAAATTGTGAGAGCCTAAACCTATATTTATATGTACCTAAATCCAGAGGGTCATGGCCTAAGGACCGATATAAGTATAAAACGTAAGATCGTGCTTCGATTGGATCAATTTGATGGCTGGCGATTGTTGATGGGGGGCTTGCGCTTGGCCTTGGGAGGGCCTCTGTAGTCCCTGCGCATAAGGTTTGCGATCTCGTCCTCCGTCACTTCGACAAGCCTCCTCGCTTCGGCTTCCATCGGATTCGCTTGACGATGACGATGATCGAGTGTCGGAGATGATCCTCGAGAGAAGCGCTGGTCAGACATTGGGGAACGACAATCCGAGCTGGCTTCATCAGAAGTGTCGCTCGTTGGAGGATGGAATGCTTCCTCACTCCTAGAGATTCCCCCGCCACTCTTCTGAAATTTAAGGGGAAATATTAGTCATGGGGAAGTTCCTCAATAATCGTTTTTTTGTCCTTTTATACGAGGTAATAACATAAATGATTCTTAAATTTTAGCTTAATGTACAATGTATTCCATAAATTTTTAATTTGCTCAATGTGGTCCCCGAATTTTTACCCAACATGAAATGTGGTCCTTGAACTTTCAATTTATTCAATGTAGCATCTGAATGTGGCCTCTAAACTTTTGGTGCATATTTAACTTAGTCATTGACTATATAAAAGTATTCAATATTATCTTAGAATTTTAATTTATAAAAAGACAACACGAAACATTTTTTTTTATAGTTCAAGGACTAAGTTTAACATACACAAAAAATTCCAGAGATCGCAATAAACAAATTAAAAGTTTATGGACCACATTACATATTAAGCTAAAGTTTAGGGATCACATTAAATAAATTAAAGTTCATGGATTGCATTGTACATTGGGCCAAAGTTCATGGACAATTTATGTCATTATCCCTTTTTTTATCACTAGAAAGTTCCTTGATAATGACATGAATCATGAGAGAGGAAGAGAGAAGGATTAATGCTTAGGTAGATAAGATGTGTGTAGAGTCAATATGAACATGTACATAATATGAACAATATAGGAATATTAGCCATAGAATGTCCAGTTTTACATGAAAATGAGACGACCCGAATGAGTTATTTATATACTTTGTTGCGAGAGTGTTAAGTTACTAAATATATTTCACATTACTCTCTAACACTTTCGATCAGTGCACAAATTGTCCTAAAAACTCATATTTATTGGAGATTTAACTACTCAATCAGTATTTTATATCTTAACACGCAGGGAGAGGAGGGAGAGCAGGGGAGGGAAACCTGATTAGTAGATGGGACTGCTCCTCTTGTGAGAGACCTCTTGGACGGATGCTCATTTTTTCCTACAAAAAGCAACGAACCATAAACAATGAACAGATACTTCGATAGCTAGGGCTGCAATGAATCAGTGAGTGGAAACATTTCCACATGTTTGACTAATATCGCATGGTAAGTAACCTTTGACGGTGCATGCCATGATGATCATCAGCAACAAGTCATTAACATAAATAACTAATGCTCCTTTCAAGAGTGATCAAAGAAAAGTTGCATTAGCATAGACTTTTTGATATTTACAAGTTTCCACGAGGAAACACCATCCTAATGACTGCACATTGACAATTCAGTTATGTTTAGGAGGGTGAAACTTGGGGCCACGGTAGTCAGAAGTGGTAGCCACGAAGCTAGACTCTCCAGAATATTGTTTACAGTAATAATGTCCATTACTAGAAACCCAAACCCTTTGGCCTTGAAATATGCATTTTCTCTCGGTATGGGTTGCACCTGATGAAATCCCTGAATAAGTCCCTCCATCTTGCACTTGTTTCTTCTCACCACCAGCGCTCCTTGGGGCTTCATAATGCATCATCATTTTCCTTCCATCTATCCCCGGTTTGCCCTCGCTGGAAACTGGAAGATCACTCCCAAGAAGCTCCTGCATATGTATAGGTTTAACGGTATTTACACAGGGATGTATTCTTCAGATAGAGAGCAACAACTTTTCTTCGAAAAAATTTCAGTTAAAAAAAATTGCATGACACGATGCTAAAAAAAGATCGCATGAGATAACAATCTACCTTGTGCACGGGCAAAACAAGATCATTTTTGTCCGACCGAAACCCTGAGAAAAGAAGAGAAATTTATGTAAAAACTATCATCTGGGTGAACTTGAACTTTTCGTATTATGAACAATCAAAACATAGAAAAAGATTGAGAGATATGGTACCTTGACGAGCTTGTGCTAAGGAGCTTTTCATGCCATGCATGACCACGAATAGAAACCCTAGCAGTACAAAGCTTCTTGTAAACCCTACTCTCACCATGACTGTATGTTTTCTTGCTTTAAAAGATTCTTGTTCTGAACATCAAGAAGAAAGGAGAGATTCTGAAGAACACGAGAGTTGGTTTTATAGAGAAAGAGAGAGAGAGAGAGAGAGAGAGAAAGAGAGAGTTCAAACCCAGTTAGTCAAAGCAAAGCAAGAGGGTCTACTGTCCGACACTTGTCAGCATAAAATATTACCTCTGAAAACATGCAGGGCTTCGTATTTCTCAAAGGTAACATGATTAAATATAAAGAAATCGGGAAAGAAAAATCGATCAGACTCTAGGAAAAAAATATTTGAATGGCGTTCTGCTTTGCAGGGGTTCGATGGAAGATATGTGCGCTTAATTTTCTAAGTCATGCTTCTGATTTCTAATGTTATTCTGCGCACAACTAGACGGGGAGGATTAATTTGGTCCCACACCAAGTTGATTACCATGTTCATGTTGATGTACGTCTCTTTGTTTAAGGATACCTCACGCATAAAATTGAGGAGGAAGTTGTTGGGAAATCTTAAACCTCTCTCACCCAAAAATTAACTCAAAGGGTGAGGGTTTCCCTCATAAACCGACCATTAACCCCTTCCACAATCGATGTGAATCGATGTGGAATAAACTCTAACAATCTCTCATCCACATATCGAGCTTAGGTTGAAGCCACAACAACTCACTACTCCGATACTGGTGTTGTAGTCTTTGGCCTCTTTCACCCTAAAAATTAGTTTAAAGGATAAGACTTTCCCTTACACTCATAAATATACTATCAACCCATTCCACAACCGATGTGATATAAATTCCAATAATCTCCTCACACATTTGGCTTAGGTCAGAGCCACAACAACCCTTTTCGAGTGACCATTGGGTCTAGACTTGTTGTCACTTAGGCTCTAATATTAGTGTTGCATGGTCTTAGGGCTCTATTATTCTAAAAGCTAGCTCAAAGTACCAAACTTTCTTTCAAACTTATAAATTGACTACCAGCCCCTTCTATTACCGATGCGAAATAAACTCCAAGAATCTCCCCTTCAATCTAAGACACAGCATCTTTTTATCATACTTGATCTCGATTTATTAGGATTTTTAGATGTGTATATGTTTACATGGGTGCGCGCTAGATAGAATTGAAGTAGGAAATGAAGATATAAGTATAGCAATTTTTGAAAATGTAATTCGTGTACAAAACATTCATTAACTAACATCCCCGATTCATGAAACAGTTTTCAATGGTTCCAAAGAGCATGCGCTCGTATATATAAATGAATAGCAGAATACAAATCATAGTACCATGAAAAACATGATGAGAAAGATGAAATGGTGGGAGATTATAGAGGTCTAACTATACACTCTCCTGTATTTAAATTTTCTCTGAGGAAGAATTAAATCCACAAAACCCAATTGCAACGTTTTTTTTCGCAGAATCAATAGAAAAAGGAACAGTCCCTAAACGGCATTAGCCTCAATTTAAGAGCTCAAACAACGTGGGCGGGCCTGCTTTTTTGTGCATAGAATTGCTAAAAAAGGGTATCGATCTTTTAATAATCTGTGTGTTTATATTAAAGAGATGGAAGGTACACGAGGACGTGACCTCCAAGTCGATACTTTGGCTGGCTCTTTGAGAACAGTGCGGTCCCCATAGGTCGGTTTCGGTGTCTCTGCCAAGACAAAAAGGAGAGAGGGCTTAAGGCAAACAGATAAAGGCCACCAAGTTCTCAGATCAGCAAGGCTTGATATCATGGAATATTATTTCTGGGGCAACATCTGATGTCCAAATATATCCTAGAAAGAATCAACATCCATAAAGAGAACAAGAACAATAGCCGTTCAAATAAAAATCGAATTTGAGACTCATAGAAATCACTTCGAATAAGAACCGAACTTGAGACTACACACCTTCCTTGAAGTGCAGCAATTCCTCTTGCTGATAGAGCGTCACACTAGTAATCTGTGAGAGCAAGCGTACCAATCTTCGGCTCAAGAATTTCTAGGAAGAAAACCTTATTAAGATAAGTAAGCCATATTGTCTACTTGAAGATTTTTCATGGTTGGGTTTGTTTTCTTAATCTAAACAAGAAAGAAGGACAAGAATGAACTCCGTCAAAGAGAAAGAAAGAGGCACGTGGATACAGAGCGCGGCTCCCTTTACCAAAGCTTTTGTCTTCCCCTGTGCGCCATTCGAGTACATTGGCGTGGCACTTCTTCAAGATCTTTTATGAAGTATTACACAAAACAATGGGTGAGAATCGAAGGGTTCTTTTGAGTTCCAGATGTTGGGAATTGGAGCTGCTTGTCTCTTGGAAAGTATAAGCTTATGAGAGTTTCCCTTTATTAGCGTGGTGGGGTACCCATTTTTAGTACGGTAATGAAGCTTTTGAGGCTCATAGAGACTCTAAGTCATGTTCATGGGGATGCATGTGTGAGGTTTGTGTCTGTCTTGCCACATGAAGGAGGTGGTGTGCTGTCGGGTTTTCATGTCCCGATGCGGAAGAAAAACGAAGAAAAAGAAATTTGTTTGGGAGGTGTACGTGAGAGTTTTCGGTTTGGATCAAATGTCCAGAGAAAATGCCTGTAACATACGGTGCAAGGACTTTGTGCCGTGTATGGAGTGAAAGCATCACCAAAACGATATTAGCGACAATTGATCTTACTTTTAGACGACTTAGAGAAGGTGGTGTAACGACACTAGGATGCGGAACTGGTATCCTATCTGTCAATCGAGAGGTGCATATTTTAGAACAATGAAGAGGACGGATCACCTGACATTCGTTCGTTCGTCGAGTCCAAGGCACAAGCATGGAAGGACTAGACTATCTAGAGATTTATAGAACACTTGACAGGTCTTATGAACCGATTATATTCAAGTCTTTAGGCAATGTAAATGAATCATAACCAAAGAAATTAGCACACAGTTTGTGGAATTCGATTCGATTTGTTTTGCTTTTATAAAGTCTTCAAATCTCAATTCCTTCCTACGTGCGTCTATATGGACATATTCGTATATTGCATGCAAAATTAACGTCAGTATATTCTTCGTATTACCCAAGGTCAAGGGTTCATTTGTTTTAGGGAAAATGCTTTCTGAGAATTGTTTTTCCGGACTTTCACACATTTGATTCATGGAAAATGATTAAATAACCGAAAGCCTTTTCCAGAATTGCTCATCTAGAATATTTTAATTTTTTTCTTTTTTCTTTTTTTCATTTTCCTTTTTCTACAACGATGACCAGCGACGGGCCAAAGGTGAGCTCGAGTCTCGCCCATTCCAGTGAGCTCCAACCTTGCTTGAGGCGAACGACGCTTGAGCTGGCTGACCTTGGGGGAGCTCAAGCCTTGCCATTCCCATCAACCTTGAGCCACACTAGCCCACACCTATGGATTGGCCATTGCCAAGGGTCAACAATTGGCAGAGGGGAAGAAAAAGAAAAACATTTAAAATAGTGATTTCTTTAAAAAAGAAAAATAAATAAATAAATCGATTAAAAAAATAAAATAAAATAAAATTGGAATTTTTTTGCATGAAATTAAGATATTGAAATCATTTTCTAATAAGATCCAAACGTTTTTGATCATGTATTACTAAGTAAAGGAAAACTAACTTTATTCCTTAAAATTTTTTCTTATCATTAAGTTTTTCACGAAACAAACGTATCTTAAATCATATCTTAAAATGATAATTAGATTGGGACAAAGCACATATTTTGAGGCTGAGCATGCCTCCCGAAGGAAAACCCCAAAAGGCAGAAGAGTATGATTTGATAACTTTTTGAGAAGATTGAGAAACATAGGGTGCGAATGACAACTATTTTGGCTAGAAATTGATTTATGAAACAATAACAAATTTTTCTATTTCTATTCCCTGGATGTGTTTTAAGTAAAAATACGGGTTTGATAACAATACAAAATTTATGTCCTAGAATTAAATAAAATTTATCCCTTCTAAGTGACGGTGGATGGTGACAGCGGACTGCGATGGCAGCGGACAGTGAGCAATCGCTAGTGGGTAGTTAGCTAGTAATAAGGATGAGTGATATGAAGAGTTTTTATTTCTCATTTCTATTCTAGAAATTGAGAAGTAAAAAAATTTACTTCTCATTTATGTTCCAAATCTATTTCTGGATTAAAAATTTGTTTCAAGAGTAGAAAAATGAAATGATGTTGCCAAATGGATTTTTATTTCAAAAACAAGTCTACAATAAAAAAATAATTTTGGAATAGAAATAAAACGGTTACCATGCACGCCCATAAAATTAAATAGTCCAAAGCTTATGTTTGCTTGGATCAATCTAAGCCTTTTAGGCAATCAACATATAACGAAAATGGATTGGAATCACGTGCATGTTCAAGATTTTGGAAGTCAAATGAAATCAAATTGCTGTATTTTTTCCGAAAAAAATGAATGATTTAAAAAAATATTTTCTTAAAACTGTATTTTTTTTCTTTTCTTTTCCTGTTGAACTTATATGCCTCGATTCTCAAATTGGCTCTTGTTCCTTGAGAGAGAGAAAAGTACCAAATAAGTCCTAAACTTATAGTATTTGTACTAATTCAGTCATAAAATTTTCAATTGGATCAATTTCATTCCAAACTTTTTCACATAAGTACAAATTTAGTCCTTCGGCTAATTTTGGCCAATTGGTGCTAACGTGGAGGCTCGCCAACCATTGCAGAAGAAGAAGGCTAAGAGGAAGAAAAGGAAAAGGGAAAAAAAAAGGGAAAGAAAAAAAAAAAAAAAGGAAAAATTAATAAAAATTCGAAAAAATAAAAATATATATATTTAAAAATTTCCACGTTAGCATTCATCGACCAGCCGACTTCTACATGAGCGCCAGCCAACCAAAATTTACCAGAAGGACTAAGTTAGTACCAATATGAAAAGGCTTAGAACTAAATTAGTTCAATTGAAAAATTTAGGATTAAATTAGTATCAATGTCATAGGTTTAAGACATTTTTGGTGCTTTTCCCCCTCGAGGGAGCATGTTCGCAGATTGATTGATTACTTTTGGAGCTGTGAAAAGTTTGACTTGAACTATAAATTCGATACATGAAGAAGAATTTTGTTGATATCAATTTCTTTAATTGAACTTATAGACTTGTATAATTTTGTTGGGACCTAAAATTTTGGATACATGTAATTCGCATTGCTGTACTTGTAAGTCCATTCTTGAATGTTAGTCTTTGATTTTAGCCTCTCTTTTTTTTTTTTTTTAACATACTACTTGAGAAAGCTAGCGCTTCGCGATGGATATACTTTTACGAAGAGTTATTTATTCAATATAAGAAAATTTGTGATATTAAATTGAATGAGAGAAGTGTTTTTCATCTTATAAAGAATATAAAACCTTTTCTTTTTGTGTCTTTGGCCAACATCTCGTGGTTGCTAGAGTGATCTCCAGCCACTTTGTGAGGCTTCCCCAAATTCAATGTGCCATGGACTTCTTGAAGAATATGGACACAAACGCGAGAGTTATTTTAATTTTGATATGGCCAACGATAAGATAATTTTAGCGCAAACTTTCAAAGGTCTAAAAAGAAGCATAAATTTATATCCATGAGATAATTCTAACATCAGTGAAAATTGTAACACGGGTCAAAATTGTAGCATTAGTCTTGCATAGACTCAATTCCATGACCCCAAATAAATCACAGTCCTTAATCATTCGATGTACAATAATGAAAAACTCATCACGTATATTTAGATAATTGGATTCAAGCAGCTTTTTTTTTCTTTGGAATCTTGAAAGTTCATGCCAAAATTGTTCGTAGGGGGAAGCGTTTTATTTAGTACTTTGTGCAATTTTTATAAACTTATTGAAAATTATCAATAACTTCATATAGCTATTCCTTAACATTTACGTTACACGTTATAATTATATTTTCGGATATTTGAGATCATAAGGTAAAAATAAAAACTCAAAGTGGAGAGACTCCAATCAGACCGACAGGCCCATGGGCCGCAAGGATGGGTTTGTATTAATCTAGGGTTCGAGCTCAGACCTGTTCTGCATTCCTTAGCTCGCCCGAACTCCTCTCGCTTTCCTTCTCTGTCGAATCTGCGATTCCATACTCTGCGTGACTACGGTACGCCGTCGATCGATCTTGGCCTTCGTCTTCTGCGCTTCTTGGGTTTTTTTTTTTGGGTTTTTTTGGTGGATTTTCTGTAACTCGTCGTTGCTTTCGCCGGGAGACATCGTTGATAAGGTTTTTGCTTGGAAAAGGTTTGATCTTGGTCTTTTTCCGAGAATCGATTGTCGAACGACGATGCAATTCGTCGAAAAATCTGTTCTTTCGATTTGAAACCGTCGATTCGATTGGATTGCTTTATTGGGTTCTCTTTGTTATTGCGAGTTTGAGGAAATTTCGATGACTTAGTCGAAATCGGTTTTGAAAAAGCTAAGCAGGCGCAGTCTGTTCAGGCTACGTTTTTGTGTTGTCAGAAGATAAACCTGTTGGGTGAGGGATCGAATTGTGCAGATAGGGGTCTTGTCTTTCTCTTATGCTGGGAAGTTCTTGTATATGAATTTCGTTGCACTGTCCCTTGTATTGCTTATTTCTTGCACTCCACTTTCTGGGTAACTTCTGTATGTGGTGGATCTTGGCATTCGTCTTCTGCAGTTCATTGTTTTTTCTTTTTTTCTTTTGGGTGAATTTTCTGTAACTTGTTATTGCGTTCGCTGGAAGACACTGTCGACCATCTTTTATTTGGATTAGTTTTGATTTTTGTCTTTTTTCCAGAATCGAACAATGACACAATTGTCAAAAAATCTGTTCTTTTCGATTTGAAACTGTTAATTTGATTGGATTGCTTTATTGGGGTCTCTTTTTGTTGCGAGTTTGAGGAAATATCAATGGCTCAGTTGAAAGGTTTTGAAAAAGCTAAGCAGGCACAGTCTGTTTGGGCTACGTTTTTGTCTTGTCAGAAGATTAACCTGTTAGATGAGGGATCGAATTGTTCAGATAGGGGGCCTGTCTTTCTCTGATACTGGGAAGTTCTTTTATATGAATTTCGTTGCAGTCTCTTGTATTGCTTAGGTGTTGCACTCCCCTTTCTGGGTAACTTCTGTATGTGGTTGATCTTGGCATTTGTCTTCCGCACTTCATTGTTTTTTCCTTTTGGGTGAATTTTCTGTAACTTGCTATCGCTTTTGCTGGAAGACACTGTCGACAAGCTTTTATTTGGATTAGGTTTGATTTTTGTCTTTTTTTCAGAATCGAACAAAGATGCAATTCTTGAAAAATCTGTTCTTTTAATTTGAAAATGTTAATTCAATTGGAGTGCTTTCTTGGGTTCTTATTGTTGTTGTGAGTTTGAGGAAATATTGATGGCTCAGTTGAAATTGGTTTTGAAAAAGCTAGGCAGACACAGTTTGTTCAGGCTACGTTTTTGTGTTGTCAGAAGATAAACCTGTTAGATGAGGGATCAGATTGTTCAGATAGGGAACTTGACTTTCTCTGATATTGGAAAGTTCTTGTATATGAATTTGATTGCACTGTCTCTGGTATTGCTCATGTCTTGCACTCCACTTTGTGATTGGTCTTTGGTGCTCCTCACTCCAATGCCTTTTTCTGCAGCAATTATGGCTGACGATAACTCTGTTGATGTGAAGGAGGAGGTGGCAGAAGTAAGTTTATTTCTCTTTAATTATTAGAAGATATTCACTGAATCATGCTATTTCAATTTCTGCAAGTTTTTTGTTTAGTGAAGTTCTGCCTCCTGCAGCAGCAGATTAGATGCTATTATAAGCCAAGTAGATGAAAAGGCTGCTGCTTTAAGCAATTGAATGATTCCTGCCCACAAGGGTGATACTCTGGATGAGCCTCAGACATTATGCTCGCACTTGTCAGAACTGAATGATAGGGTTAGGATATCATTGTGGGGAAGGCTTAGTTTGTCTTTGAGTAGAAGATGTTTACCTTGTAGGAGCACATGACAACACTTGATTGTTCTGTTAATTCAATTTTGAGATTTTGGGGATTTTAACGGTAGCACATGCTTTCTTCAAAATCACACCAGTCAACTGTATAACAGCAATGTCTGCTGCTTTTGTTATTTGCTATTTCAGTACTAGACAGATGTCTATATAGCTAGAGGTACTGTGGACCATCTCTATTGGTAGGTAATAGGCTGTCAGAGATTGCAGTTTACTGATTTTTCCCTGCATTGTAGCTTGCGCCATTTGATCCTACGAAGAAGAAAAAGAAGAAGAAGAATGTTGTTCAGGACCTTGCAGATGATTCAGTGGATAAGTTGGCTGAAAAAACGGAGACTCTGTCAGGCAAGACAAGTGATAGTTCATTATTTTATTGCAAGCACATTTCCTTCTACAAATGACGAGACACATTTTAGTGCACACTTCTTAGCTTTTCTTTCTAATCTCCCCCTTCAATTGCTTTATGCAGTTTCTGATGGTCTTGATAGTAGTTTTGCTGGTCTGAAGAAGAAGAAAAAGAAACCGGTAAGTTTGGAGGCTTTAAATATGTCAATTTCAATTTCAGTTTAGTGTAGAGGGCAATACTGCAGTTGGAGGTATTCACTTGTTATGACTCTTATAGGTCGAGACTAGTGCAATGAATGATGAAAATGAGGAACCAAGGGAAGATCTTGATGGTAAGAATGCCTCTCGATAATGTCTCATATAGAATGTGTCTTTAAGTGTCGGAACTGATTTCCTTTTGGCATTTTTAGATCTTCCCGGGGAGGATGACGAAGGAGAAGGAGCCCCCCTTCAGAAAAGGTACCCTTGGGAAGGCAGTGATAAGGATTACGAATATGAGGAGGTATGTCTCTGATAATGATGTTAATTCTGATTGTTTTAGGTATGTGTATATGTGGGTTTGTCCAACCCCCTCATGCCCCCTCCCTCTCCTTTCCTTTTAGTCCCCAGGTATTCTATTGCCATGAACGACAGTATCTAGATTGTAATTCCTTCTTCGAGTCTACCTATGTTTGTATTCTTTAATTGTTGTAGCAGTGCCCCTAGCTCTGTCAGCATATCCTTGCATGTGTTTGTCATGCTGATTTTGTACATTTTCATTATGTTTCCTCCTTGTTTGTGTTTGTGCTTTTTATGCTGTGTCAAATGAGCTTCCTTCTCATTTCTCGAAACTTGCATTTCATGTGGCCATAGCACTTGAGTGTGATCTATCTTTACCTCATTTTCTTTCCAAATGAGATACATGACCTTTTTGTTTTTTGACAAACTTCATTTTCAGCTTCTCAGCAGGGTGTTCAACATTCTTCGTGAGAATAATCCGGAGCTTGCAGGAGATAGGCGTAGGACAGTTATGAGGCCTCCACAAGTCCTGCGTGAGGGTACAAAGAAAACAGTCTTTGTGAATTTCATGGATCTTTGCAAGACGTATGTCTACCTTTACTACTTCTACCCTATTTATTTGCATGCTAGAATTCATGAGGAATTCATTAGCATACTTATTGCTCTAATTCCTATGTTGGTAGTTGATTGGATTTCTGGGCATGCTCACATTTTACCTTTTTTTTTCTATACATGGGGGCCTCTATATTTCCTTTTCCAGGAAAGTGGTTATGGTTTTTCTTTTCTGGCTATTTTTGAGCTCGACTTCATTTTCTAATTTGGGAATTGTTACATAGGATGCACCGACAACCAGACCATGTGATGGCTTTCTTACTGGCAGAACTGGGAACAAGTGGATCTCTTGATGGACAACAGAGATTAGTTGTTAAAGGGCGATTTGCCCCAAAAAATTTTGAAGGAATACTGCGACGATACATAAGTAAGTGTGACTTACTGAGGCAAGATATCCTGTTTTCATATGGAATGAATGACCTTTAGTGGCGGTTTCTGCTGCCTTATTAATCTGGCTTTCTTGGAGATAGTGTGATATTGTGAAATGTTCTGGCTGGAAAAGCTGGTTCTTGCATTTAGATGTACTTTTTCCTTCTGTTTTGGGTTTCCATTATGAAAATATAAGGAAGTTCAGAGTTACTATCAGTGTGCGCATTGGAGATGATGCAGGATAGCTCGGTACCATCTATGTGAGGATTTGTTTTGGTTTTCTTCTAATCAACGTGGAAGTTAGCACTTCAGATTAGTTGGAACTGGTTTTTGGTTCACATCAGTCTTTCCAAAGCAATTCTATAGCTGAAGCAAGCTTTATCTCACCCTTCATATAAGTTTTGTACAGCGCTTTAATTTCACCCTTTATCTGGTTTCTGTCGCTGATAAGTTTTGTATGGTTTTTTCTGCTTTCATCCTATAAAGCACATCTCGCATACTAGTCTTTGATATATATTTATCCTAGTATTTGTTATTCTTGTTCTAAGACATGGTCGCCACTAACAACATTCCCTTCTTTATAACTAGATGAGTATGTTATCTGCCTTGGATGCAAGAGTCCAGACACAATACTTTCGAAGGAGAATCGGCTTTTCTTTCTCAGATGTGAGAAGGTAAAATTACTATAGTTATACTTTTTTGGCATTTCAGTCGAACATCTTTAGGACGACTCTGTTTTTGCATAATTGCAGTGAACGACTTTTTTTGGTTATTTAAATGTTAGGGCCTCCTTTTTTTTGGCTGCCTTTCTTTTTCAATTTTCAATATTTGAGACACAGGAAAAGAGGAAAAGTTCTTTAGCATGATTGCCTACCCTGGATATTCGTGAATCAGTAGAAAATCACAGTACAAATATTTGTCTCAGCTCTGCAAACTCCTACCCCACTTTTTCTTTCTTCTCTCCCTGTCCTCCTCCTCTTTGCCGATATGAAATATTAAAATCTCATGGAGTGGCTAATATCTTGAGCTCCCTTTTTTTATGGCAGTGTGGTTCTGGACGATCTGTTGCTCCAATTAAAGCTGGGTTCGTCGCTCGTGTTGGCCGAAGAAATGCTGGGACTTGATTTCTCCAACTTTGGTTCTCTTCGTGCAATACTAGATAGGAGTCTTGTTTGTTTTTGCCTCTCTTTATTTTCTCCCTTTTGTGGATGGTATCCATATGCACGTTTCTCCGTGCTTTTTGACTGACACTACTAAATTAAGTATTATGGTATTGTGGATATGAAGATCTTATGCGGTAATTACTTTCATGTGGGCTAAGTCTTTTATGATCTTGGTGAGGCACGTGCTGACATTATCGGCTCGATCAAACGCCAGTTGCATGATATATGATTTCTTATGTCTGGCGGCATGTGCATGCCTAAGCCAAATTATGATTCTGTGGCTTTACTATTCAGTTACATGAAAGCTGTTGGTGGTTGCCGGACTTCCTGTGAAAGAGTGGTTGGAAAGCAATGATAATGACCGAAAAAGTTTTATGCTTATGTAATTCGTTCGCACGGAGTAATGAAGCTTTTGCACATTATAATTGGCATTTCTTGCTGTTCTTTTGCTGCTGATGAGCCAGCGAATGGCAACGTTAGCTTAGATAATCCGTTATGGTCCATGAAGAAGGTGGCTTTCTAGAGAAGATGTCTTTGTAGGGATAAGCAATCTCACTCCCTCTCTCTCTCTCTCAAAGAGCACTGAGGGCATTGAAAACTGATAAAAATACAGCCTTTTCAGACTTAAGCTGGGAGTCATAATGGCTCACTTTAGGTTACCAAAGAAGGCTCATCCCTATGTAAGGGGCCCGTAGAAGAAAACTTTCATATCCATATTCCCCCACCCGTTTGGCAGATTCTTTTCGTTTGAGGGGAAATTCCAGGGAGCGGACTGATTGTCAAGAAAATATCAGAAGCAATCATTGTCAATAATGAATTGGCGTCTTCAATTTGAAATCCTGCTTTGACCCCTCTGGTCGTACCCCTTCCCATTGTCACCAATCCCCCAACGCGCGTGACTCTTGAAGTAAATACATGTGAATGCATTTGGCCTTTTCCTCGGAAGATGACATGTACCTTTCAAGCTCCTGTTCCTGATGGGAATCTTAATATGTTGATTGTCATGTGTCCGCCACTCGAATTCGGCTCATTGGCGAGTTCTGTCCATACCAGTTCTTGGGAGAGCATAAAATAAAATATCTGACCGCCCCTTCGCTTGCTAAACCCTTTTCCCATAGATTTGCTAGGAGAGATTGTGGACTTGCTGTACTGTCTTTCCTTTTTCATTTTTCAGTTCCTCCTTGCCGTGCTTTCCGGTCAAGCAAAGATCCAAACGAGCAGATCCGGATTGATGAGGAAGGGAGGAGAGAGAAAACAAATACGACAATGGAAAAACAATGAAGAACTCGACATAAACAATGGAATCACAGCCTGGGCAGCTGCAGGAGGTGTCCACCCTCCTGTGTCCTCCCCATTTTTAAATTTTATCTTTTTGGTAGGAAACCGAAGAGAGAGAAAGCTGTCCAATGTCTTCAGACACTCCACTTCCAGCCGTTACATGGATCCAGACAAACAAGGTTCAAAAACGAAATAGAGAAACTTGTAAAATAAAAAATATATCAAGACGATAAGCATAACTGAGTGACTCTTCACATTGAAAACAAGCAGAAACAGACGGAGGAGCTGGTTTTAATGAAAAACCACTGCCATCAGTGTATATCTCCTTCCATTGCCAATAAGTTGAACTCATCTTATATTCAGTTACGATCGCCACCGAGTGAAACTTGAATACCGCAAATGCGAGATAACTTCTCGTGTTAAAGAATGGTTAATCGGGTAGGCAAAAAGATTCAATTTTTTTTTTTCCAGAGAAGCTAGCTTGTCGGGGGAGAAACGACAAAAAACACTTGTGATGCGCTCAGCCCCTCAACCCCCGGCCCCCATGGTCCTCACTCATCCTGCAGAGAAAAAATTTCAATAGAAACCACAGAGAAGAGAACTGCTTCCCTTTCACAGCACCAGCATCGCACGCTATCCCAAAACCAAACCCCGAAGACTTCGATAATCAAATCGCATCAAAGCGTTTACTTCTCACAGAAAACGCAAGAAGAGAAGAGAAGAGAGAGAGAGAGAGAGAGAGAGAGAGAGGGGAAAAGAAAATTTACATCACACGTGCCGTCCACCATTTCCACGCCGGGAAATCCTCTGGGCACTGCCATCCTTCTCTTCTTCTTCCTCCTCCGGAGCACCCTGCTCTGCACTTTCTCACTCCGACCCGACCCAACCCTAGAAAGGTCCCCCCACCGTCTTCCCTCGCTCGCTTTCTCGCTTTCCGAGCACTGCCCACGAAGGCTTCCCGTCCACTCGAACGACATCGCTGTTCAAAACTTGCCCTTTTTGTGGACCTCATGATCCGCATCTGAATTAAAATCTCAGACCTTTCTCTCTCTTTCTCTCATGGGTCCATATCAAAATCTGTCCTTTTGACCGTTTTTAGAAAGGAGCGCTCTTACCGCTGTACTTGCGAGAGGACCCACCAGTTAATTTTTCGCTGAAGTTGCGGGGGGGATTTTTTTCGCTCGATGGGGGCGGTGACGTCGGCGATGGCGGCGAAGTTCGCGTTCTTCCCGCCGACGCCGCCGTCGTACGGGGTGGCGAGGGACGAGGTCACGGGGAAGCTGAGGATGACCGGCGTGAGCGTGAAGGAGAACGTCGACGTCCTGAGCCTGCCCACGAAGAGAGGGAACGAGATCGTCGCGTTGTACGTGAAGAACCCGGTGGCCGCGTTGACCGTGCTGTACTCGCACGGGAACGCGGCCGATCTGGGCCAGATGTACGAGCTGTTCAGTGAGCTCAGTGTGCACTTGCGAGTCAACCTCATGGGGTTAGTTTGTTTCTTGGGCTTTTTCTCTTTTGGGTGATTTTGGGTTCACTTGATGGATAAAGTTTGGTTAATGGTGCGTCGGTTGTTTTTTTATCTTTTTTGAAGGTATGACTATTCGGGATACGGCCGGTCCACCGGAAAGGTAAGGTGATTTGGTTTCTTCATGCTCTGGTTGTTGTTGTTCTCACTATTATGTGAACCATATGTATCCTATCTTATAACACTGCTTGAAGAATAGCATATAGCCCTTTTGGAAGTGTGGATGTTGGATCCTGTCTTTCCAGTTAACCAGTAATGGGGTTCTATTCAGGGCCCCGATGAAACAGTAGATTTTGCTGAGCTGAATGAGCTGTGGGTGAAATGAAAACCAAAGTGGGCTTTCTTGTTAATATTTCGAATCTGTCTTGTGTGGGATAGTTTTGCCATGAGTTTCTTTTGAAGGGAGTTTTCTGATTAGTTTTGCTCTGGACAGCCAAGTGAGCAGAACACGTATTACGACATTGAAGCAGTGTATAGATGCCTTGTAGAGAAGTACGGGGTGAAGGAAGAAGATGTTATCTTGTATGGGCAATCAGTCGGCAGTGGACCAACTCTTGATTTGGCCACCCGGTTACCAAGACTGAGGGCTGTGGTCCTCCACAGTCCAATTCTATCTGGGCTTAGAGTCATGTATCCAGTGAAGAGAACGTATTGGTTTGACATTTACAAGGTTTTGTATCATCTCTGCGAGTTGATTCTTTGTCATTTCTCTTTCTTCACCTTAATTTCGTTTAGTGATTGCCTTCTCCGTGTATGGTGCAGAATATTGACAAAATACCATATGTCACCTGTCCTGTTCTGGTGATACATGTAAGTTTTTCTATGAATTTTAGATGTGGGGCTTTGCTATGCAAAATAGCTTTTGACATAGGCTAACTGCAATACTATCTTTATATTGCTAGAGATATCACTATGGATTATGACAACTACTACCTAAGTTTTACCTGCTTAGATTTACTCAGCTAGCCAATAGGATTGTAGATTGATTGTTATGTTAATGGTTAATTACTTCTTGCACTTGGTTGAGTTTCACTATTGCCTTGTGTGTTTGATGAGCAATAGGTCATGCTTTTTATGATTGTTTCACTTTCCTGTATCTTCTCTACAGCAAGATTGATGAGCTTGAATGTTTGAAAGAATTAAATAGTGGTGGATTAAGAATTTCCTTGCCTGTAACACATGGGAATTTGTACAGTAAATCATGAAGATAGGTCTAAGACACATATAGTATGGGGATCTCGTGGTGTAGAAAAGTCAATGCCAATTCGTATCTTTATTGGATTTACATTACATTTCTTTGGGGCAAATAGGATAGCTTACTGTTTGTAGGAGTAGTCATGAAGGGCATTATAATCCTCAAAGCAGCTTGCTATAAGCTTCAACTAATGTTCTAGAAAAGCTAATGGATCGTGATGAACATATTATCGGCAGAGGTTAAAGATAGAAGGCATCTTTTGCTTTACAACTCACAATTTGCATTTTTTGACATGTCGTATTTTTTATGAGAGTTGCACATTATTTTGTTCTTTCAATTGAATTTTCTGCACGTTTTCTCCTTCTTTCGAACCCTGGTATCAATAGCTACTTTGTTTTTGAGAGTTGCTGTAAAATGCTTGGAGACAATGTTATCTTCACTGGGCAGTTTACAAATCTGTCATCAATGGCATATCTCACATTTATAATATCTTTTGTGATGTCTATTTAATTGGAATGATTACTCCTGCTGAGAAAAATTGAATGGAACGATATGCAATGGACTTCAGAATAAATCATAGTTTGTATTTCCACTTTCTTTATTTAAGAGACATATCAACTCCACCCTAAATCCCACATATTACACATGGCTACCCGAAATTTTGAACCTTGTTTCTTTTGTCAAAATGGAAAACTCTTAGTTTCTGAGTGACTCTCGGGTCTTCTATGTGCATATTGTCTTTGCATATGCACAATCCATATGGGTCTGGCTTTCTGTGAGGATGTATGATGCCTATTGATATTGCTCTTAAAGTAGTTATTTCCTATCGTGGGATATTTTTGAATGTTAGACATAGCCTCGTGACCAATTTTTGCTTGGTGAGGGATGGGCCCCTGAAATTCTTTTCAGAAAACAATTTAGACATTAAAGGAAATATAGCGCAGACTTGCTAATCCAGTCTTGGCTTTTTGGATGTAGGGAACAGCAGATGACGTGGTGGACTGGTCCCATGGAAAGAAGCTATGGGAGCTTTGTAAAGAGAAGTACGAACCACTATGGATCAAAGGGGGGAATCACTGTGACCTGGAACTTTACCCACAATACATAAAGCATCTTAAGAAGTTCATATCAGCCATCGAGAAAGCTCCTCATTTGAGGAATAAACCTGTTCTAATTGGAGATCAGCCAGAGAACCCTCGTACTAGCACGGACTTCAGAGAAAATTCCAGATCAAGCACAGATCAACGAGAGAAATCGAGGCCTAGCACCGATCAGAGAGAGAGGCCAAGGTTAAGCACAGATCGAAGGGAAAAATCAAGAGCCAGTGTTGAAAAGAGAGAAAAGTCACAAAAGAGTGTAGATTTCCCTGAGAAAGTAAGTAATGGCACCGATAAAGTAAGTAATGGCACCGATCAGCCAGAGAAGGGGAGGAACAGCATTGACCGGTAAGCTTTAGTTATAGATGTTCTGAGTTGTTTATGATTCTGTGGAAACTGTTCTGCGTCTGCTAGTGAGCCACCTGAATAGGAGCATATTGTCTTGACTTTGGTGATACTACCGCTTTTTGCAGTTTTGGAGGCATAATGAGATCAAGGTTGTGCAATATAGATTGCTTCAGGCCACCGGCAACAGGTGTATGACGAAGCAAGGTTTAATTTCAAGATACTTGGAATGTATTTATGCATTTCCTCGATTCAATTTATTTGTTGTTGGGTAACTTTGAATAGGAAAATTAGTCAGGGTAATATATGAAATGAATTCGACAGGCAAGTTATTTATTTCAAATGGTTGTCTGTCTTGCAAGTAAAAGGAAAAGAAATATTTTCTTATTCAGATGAATAAAATTTGATCTCTCTCTCTCTCTGTGATCGTGTGAGCATGGGTGTGTCTTTTCCTTTCTTGGCATTGGGGGTTTGTCAATCTTGGAAAATTGTCCAAGTAATCGCCAGCATCTCTTGTTCATTCAATGTATGGACGGATTTTGCCATTTAATCTTAGGATCCAACTGAGCCAAGCTTTTTATGATATACTTGTTCAAGTTTGAGTTCAGCTTGTGTACCTTTTCAAGCTGATCTGACTTTGCCTCGATCACTTCGCAAGCTTATTGAGTGTGTAGTTATGTGTTCACTCTTTCCACCATTTTTGGGCTTCTCTCTAGTGTTTCCATGACCTGACGCCCAGTTGCAGATAATTCTTTTGCATAAATTAAGGGCTTCATTCATGTTCTGTTTCTTCTTGCTTTTGTACGTCCAGTCTGAGGTTTGAAGCCCTTCCGTTCTCCTTTCAGGCCGATATTTCTCTTACCCTATGGCTTGTTCTCAAAGGAGAACCAATGTACATGGATTGAGGCTCCTCTTGCATGGTCGAACCAGGCAGTCCTTCAGATTGATGAAGTTTCTGTAGTTGTATTATGGTTGTAGACTGTAGTTTATGTACAGTAGGGTCATCTTCAACGTTTTTAAGTTCTTTGAATCTAGTTCACGTGCTGCTAGGATGTGCATGTTTATGAAGTGTTTTTGTGTTTAGTTAGTTATATTTGCGGTTGAAAAACTGCAAAGAATGTACACAAAAGGATCTTGGGTATGTTTAGATAGGGTCTTGTTAAAGAATGACACATGCATAATACTTAACAAGGACAGATTTGATTCTGAAAAATTGACTATATGTATCACGAGAAAATCAGTGCATCGATAATTTTACTATTCCTTACTTTGCCATTTAATGGAGTGTTTAGGGGTTATTTTAACAAAAGCTGTATTTGGTGGCTAATTTCTTCCCATGGCTTTTCAAAATGTGGCTCATGTGTGAAAAATGTAGGAGTTGGCAGGCAAAAAAAAAAGAAGCCGAGTTCGAGTTTTGGTTGGAGCATTAGATTTTGGGTCGAGTCGGGTTTGAACTGTTTTCAAAATGTGGCTCATGTGTGAAAAATGTAGGAGTTGGCAGGCAAAAAAAAAAGAAGCCGAGTTCGAGTTTTGGTTGGAGCATTAAATTTTGGGTCGAGTCGGGTTTGAACTGTTTTCAAAATGTGGCTCATGTGTGAAAAATGTAGGAGTTGGCAGGCCAAAAAAAAAAAAAGGCCAAGTTCGAGTTTTGGTTGGAGCATTAAATAATGGGTCGAGTCGGGTTTGAGCTGTTTTCATCGGGCCTAGCGTTGACATGATCGTAGTCCTAATCAAAATCTCGAGTACATTGACGAGCTAATTTTTATCGTAACCATCTCAACTTTCTTGATATGCCTATGCGAGTGTATTTGGAGGGCAATACGGGCGCCTAAAGTTAAATTTTACGAATTACTATGAGTTTTTTGCGCCTTGAATGTGATAGTGATTGCACACGCATACCTAAATGAACTATTTTGATAAGGTACGATCAACATTTGCAAATGAGCATATGCGTTTTGAATGTCGTTTCAATCCGTTTCATATTGATTGATGAGATATCATCAGGTTTTTGCCTTTTTTTTTTTAATGATGTTTTGAGTGGAGTTTACTTTTTATTGGCAGGGTGAGCTAGTATTGTGTCCCTAAAATTTAAATATAATGGCATCACTTAATTATTGTTTTGAGCGTGTGAGGATGAAAATATCTTATGATTTCACCTCTTTAACCACCCAACATCGTTGGAAACAGATTTTAGTTGCCCCAATCGCTTAGACACGAGCAAACATAATATAATTAGCTACTTTTGAGAATAACAATTATCGACACAATAAATACATTAGAACAGAACGTAGCACGATTAAAATTAATTAAAAAGTATGTGTGACACATATTTTCATTAACCAATAAGAAATACTCACGACGACCAAGTAAGATATAATAGATACAGAATGAAATCAATTAAATAATATGGATAACACATATTTTCATTAATCGATGAGTGAATATGTAAATAAGTATCAAACGCCCATGTGAAATACATAGCTATGATCTTTCGAAACGATAATTCATTACTAATTTCACGCTATCTAATTGAGAAACCAAAAAAACCCATTTTGTATATTTCCATAATATGTTTGAGCATTTTCTTTTCCATATATCTGCAAGAGGAGGAAGTTCTATTGAAATGGAAAAAGAAAAGAAAATTAGCAGCAAGGTTCAAGCAGGGTTTTAAGGTCGGCGGGCCCCTTCCTCCTCCTCCTCCTCCTCTTCCTCTTTCGTCCTTCTTCTTCATGAAGCCCTCTGCAATTCCGCCGACTCCATCATTTCCCTTCCACTTTCATGTCCATCTCTAATCCCCCCATTCCCTCCTCCGGTCTCGACCCCCTCCTCCTCCCGATCGCCGCCGCCCCCCGCCGCGCCCGCGCCTCTCCGCCCCCGCTCATGTGGCGAACCGCCGCCAAGCTCGCCGCCTTCGGGGCGCCGAGGCGGGTCCCCGCCTCCGCCCGCCGTTGCTCCCGGGCCTGCAGCTTCCTCGGCCTCCCGCAGGAGCCCGCCCCCGATTCCGGTAAGCTTAGGTTGGGGTTTCCGGAGGTGCTCCCGCGGCGGAGCGGGGAGGTCTCGTCGAACGAGGATTTCGTGGGGCGGCCCAGCTTCGGGCTGGGGCTGACCGGGTTTTGCCCCAAGGGGTACGCGAGCGTGGCCGAGGCGGAGGTGGCGTCGTCGACGGACGTCGAGGAGGACGTCTCGGTGGCCGAGGAGGAGGAGGTGAAGGAGCTGCTGGAGGAGATGACCAAGGCGGAGAGGAAGGAGAAGGTGTATTGGAATCGGCAGCGGAACTTGGCCGCCCGGGGAATGGGGAGCACGAAGTACCACCGGCTGAGGAGGAGGCAAGTGAAGGCCGAGTGCGAGGCGTGGCAGCGGGCGGCCAATGAGTATAAGGAGCTGTTGAACGATATGTGCGAGCACAAGCTGGCTCCGAATCTGCCGTATATGAAGTCTCTGTTTTTAGGCTGGTTCGAGCCTCTGCGAAATGCCATAGCCGAGGAGCAAGAGTCGTACAGGTCGGGCAAGAGGAAGACGGCTTATGGTCGTTTCTTCGATCAGTTGCCAGCGGATATGATGGCAGTGATCACGATGCATAAATTGATGGCGCTGATGATGACGGGAGGAGAACATGGTCATGGCCATGCCCGAGTTATACAGGCAGCCTGCACGATAGGCGATGCTGTTGAGCAGGAGGTAACCCTGTTTAATCTATACTTCTATGGCGAGAGGTGTTTCGATTTTCGCAGCAATTTGGTATTCCTGAATTTCTTTTTTATTTTCCTTTTCAAATAAAGAACCGTTCTCAATGATTCTGTGAAGGTATGTTTGCATTTATATGGTAAGACATACTTCTCCCCTCTAGCCATGCTGAGCTGACATGTGATAATTGCAAACTACTTGGACCAACTTCGAGACTGTTGTTAATATCTATGTTTTATAGCCCAGCGGATTGCAGAATCTAATAACTTGTCAGTTGCTTTTCCCATATTTTAATCTAGAAAATCGTGGCAATGCTCCTTCGAGAAGTGATGTTAATATAGATGCCCTTTTGATTTTACTATCTGAGCCAACCATCTTCTTGTGGCTGTTGTTTTTAACTCATTTTCATTATGTTTTATGGCATCAAGAATAATGGAAGTGTCTGTCATCAATTTGTGATTGTGCCATGAAATGGAAGGTTTATGTTAGAAGTTTAGAAGAAATGAACGAGTGTGAGGTTTTCTGGGTACAAGTGGTGTAAGCGACTCACAGGATGTTGGTGTGAAATGGAGACTCATCTCCCCTCTCCCCTCCACACCGCCCCCCCCAACAACCCCAACCACAAAAACCGGGGCCCCGCCCACAGTCATAGGGGGTTTTTTCGAGGAGCAGTTTCTTTCTGATTATACATTACATCATCTGTATAAATGGAAGTACTGAAAGGATGCAATCCCATGGTGCATATGAAGAAATCAAACTTCTACTTTTCATGATCTATATATATATATACACCCATGCCAGCCAAGCCATAAAAATAGAGTTCCTTTGGTATGCCATAGGCATAATTTTTTTCTCCAGACCGATTGCTTATCAGCATAGTTCTGCAATTCGTCAGGTTAAAATACAAAGTTTCTTGGAAAAAACGAAAAAGAAGAAGGTAAAAGAAGGTGATGAAGACAGAGGAGATGGAACAAATGCTGCATCCCAGGAGCAAGAGAAGTTACAAGAGAAGTTAAGGCACAAAGTCACTGACCTGTTAAAAAAACGTAAATTACCGGCAGTGCAGAAGCTAGTGAAGGGACAGGACGATTTGAAACCCTGGGGGCAGGAGGCAAAAGCAAAGGTTCTCTAAGATTTTTACAGTTACTGCCATATGTTTATGTACTCGTGAAAGAATCTGTTGCTTGAGGACCATAAGTGGTTATCTCTTTGTTTTTCTTGAACTTGGTAACAATGAGGTATTACACCCCTTTATTTCTCAGGTGGGAAGCCGTCTGATTGAGTTGTTAATACAAACTGCATACATCCAACCTCCTGCTAATCAATTGGCTGAAGATCCACCTGAAATACGACCTGCATTTTTGCATACTTTCAGGACTGTTACAAGAGATACAAAGTGAGGATTCGTTTTCCTTTCCTTTTCGGTGATTGTCAATGTAGTCCAATCTTAAATAGGCATTTTTCTTTTCATCCCAGGAGTTCCAGCCGAAGATATGGTCTTATCCAGTGCGACCCATTAATTCTCAAAGGCCTGGAACGAACAGTAAGTAAATGCACTTTTCATCTCCCATAGGATAATGCTTCCACACTACTCATAGATTTTTCCTTGGGGAAAAGAAGGAGTAGGTTTTCACTTGTGAGTTGCTATTTGGGCCAATCTTCTTCTTTTTAGGATTTAGAATAAGTTATGTTCCTTCATTTTCAATGAATAATATCTTTGCTATTGAACAGGCAAGACATATGGTGATTCCATATATGCCGATGTTGGTACCACCTGTCAAATGGACAGGGTATGTTTTTAATTCATGACAGTGATGCTGTCTAATTTTTATTTTGCAAAACATCTGCGTCTGACCAAAGCAAATTTGAGTTCTTCTTGATTGCATGTTTCATTCTGCTTATCAATCAAGATTTATAGTGGAAAATAACTCCTCTTAAGGGGAAGGTTTGTTGACAATGGCATTCATCTTTTCTTCCCATCCCAGTTATGATAAAGGGGCGTACATGTTCTTACCTTCTTCTGTCATGCGCACACATGGAGTTAGACAACAACGTGAAGCAGTTAAGAGGGCCCCTCTCCAGCAACTTCAACCAGTTTTTGAGGTTCGCAAAAGGCCAAATGTTATTTTGATTTAAGAAGACACTTATATAGAGGAATGATCCAGTAACTAATAACATCTTAGTGTCATTATGTCCATTGCACATTTCTGAATGTATGAAGAAATGTCTTCTCATGTTACAGCCCCTTTGATGACTATTCTGTTGATCAGTTGTTGTAACAAATTTTACAGGCTTTAGATATATTGGGGGCTACTAAATGGCGGGTCAACAAAAGGGTGCTTTCTGTTGTGGATAGGATATGGAATAGTGGGGGCCGCCTTGCGGATCTTGTGGACCGTAATGATGTAAGTTATATGAAACTTATTGCTAGAACATTTACTCTGCATGTAACCTCTTCCTTACCAGACCATTTCTGGAATGAACTCTCATTGGGAATAAGTTCCCATTCTTTTAAACTTTTATACGACAGATAGCTTTGCCGGAGAAGCCAGATACAGAAGATGAAGCACAGATAAGAAAATGGAAGTGGAAAGTCAAATCCACCAGAAAGGAAAACAGGGAGAGACATTCACAGCGTTGTGACATAGAACTTAAACTTGCAGTAAGAACACACTTTGCAGTCTCATTGAAAGAATAAAGAGAACAAAAACATTGCTTTTGCAATTGATGCCAGCAGTTATTTTTTCCTTACAGGTTGCAAGAAAAATGAAGGATGAAGAGGGTTTTTATTATCCGCATAATCTCGACTTCCGTGGTCGTGCCTACCCTATGCACCCTTACTTAAATCATCTTGGTTCAGATTTATGTCGTGGCATTTTGGAGTTCGCTGAGAGTCGCCCCCTTGGAAAGTTGGGTTTTCGCTGGCTGAAAATTCATTTAGCCAATTTATATGCTGGTGGAGTGGACAAATTGTCTCACGAGGGAAGATTAGCATTTACAGAAAATCACTTGGATGATATATTTGATTCTGCTGATCGGCCTCTTGAAGGAAAGCGATGGTGGTTGAATGCTGAAGACCCATTCCAGTTTTTGGCTGTTTGCATTAATCTTACTGAAGCTTTGAGAAGCTCTTCTCCGGAGACCTTTAGATCAAATATACCTGTCCACCAGGTGTGTGAACAATCTTCCATTTATCAGCTGCTTTTAGAAATTTTCTGCCCTTGCAACTCAATGGGAAGACAAGCAGAAGAGATGTGATACTTCATGCACTACTTTGTGCATATTTTCTGGAGGGCAAAGAAGCACTTGTTAGTTGAATACAAATTTTAATTGGTTTGTTCAAAATGTTAAGAGGAATCTAGGAAAGCATGGTACTTAGTATAAAAGAGAAGAAGGGAAATTGCAGTAACTGGAAGTGTATGGGGAGGAAAGTAGCCAGATTGCTGTACTGTGTATAAGAAAATTCTTTGATGTTTTTATTTTGGTGAAATTATTGTCATTACATCCTTTGTTGCTCAGTTTTGTAAAATGAATAACTTGAACCAAATTTAGTCATTTCTTTGAATGATTTAGAAACTGACACTTGTTGTTCCCATTGCAAAAAATTACATAGCCCTCTCCCCTTAGAACAATGATTATATACTTGTCTATATTATCATTTTCCTGTTTCTCTAGGATGGTTCCTGCAATGGTTTGCAACACTATGCCGCCCTTGGAAGAGACAAGGTAATAGGTCTTTCCTTTTTCTCGAAGTTAAGTATCAAGTTCTGGTGTCTGCTTGTAAATCTGTGCCAATAGAAGATAACTCTAGATAAGTCTTATATCCGAGAAGTAGTGTAGGCCGTATCAGTGTTATGGGTCAAATGGGACTCCCAAATTAAAGCTTTATGTGCATTTTTGTCTGCTTTTGTACTCTCTTCTTTCCACTTTGGTTATAAATGATCAGAACCTTAATCAGTTTTAAGTTAAAGTTAGGCTTTGTTATGGAAGAATCTGTAAGATGTGATGGATATCATGTTTGTTGTACTTCCATTAATCATGCAAGGGCGGAATCACTTCCTACTAAAGCAAGATATGCCATGACGCGAGGTGTTCATGTTGCACCTTGTGCCTCTCATTTTGGGTTTTCTATTAGTGCTTAATATATTTTAGCACATTGTATCACATCACCAAGCTGGTGAGAAGTGCCTATATACTTGATGGCAAGGACGACTGAGACATCAGAGAATAGGGATAATTCCTTTTGGTTGTGTTTGTTTATGCTCAGTAATCCAAAATGACTATCACATCTCTGTTGCTTGCATATGATTATGTGATCTGGCTTTTTATAAACCCTAAACCTCTTTGAGATTGATAAAGGAAAATTTTGCATTCAGTTGGGTGCAGCTGCTGTCAATTTGGTTGCAGGAGAGAAGCCTGCTGATGTTTACTCTGGAATAGCAGCTCGGTAAGCCATTTTCATAGCCATGCAGCCACCCTTTTTACTCTGGTGATGTATTTAAGGGAGCTGCACTTTCTCTGTTAACTACACATTCTGACCTGTTCATGGACAGGATCCGCCACTTCAACTTAAACTTTAATTAAACACTTTTTGTTAAGTTTCGTTGTAATTATAGTATGGTGAAAAAATTTAAGAAGTAGCTTATCGTACTTACATGCTGCCCAGCTTGTCTGCTAGAGATTATGCTAGGATCATCATTTTTCTAGCGTGCATGCTAGAAATTACGCTTCCTTAACAAGTTGCATTGCGTGACGGTTGATTTTGGATGAATTTCGGAGAGTGAGTTGTACTTTCTAAATTGTATCTGACTATAGTGGAATATGCTCTGTTTAAACCCTGAATATCCCCTCCTCTTAAAGGTGTCTATCGGTCCCTTTCTATATTCTCAGAATGAATGTCATCAAATGAACTAATTACATGAGTCAGAAGCCATGCTGTTGTGTTACCCGAATAAAAAAGGTAATTCTACCTTCAAAATCGATACAGTATTCATTCACTGAGAAGATGGACTTGTATATGTGTAGACAATAATGGTGCAATATAGTTTACCCTATTTTATTTGAACCTAGAGATTTCTGGGTCAATCTGTTCTTAATTACTTAAGTTATGGTTAGCTAAACTTCCATTTCCCTTGACCCATGCATAACAAGTTATCAATATCATGATGAAGTAATAGTTCTAGTTGCTTGTTAAAAATGTTCACCCAATATGGAACAAATGGGTTGCGTCACCACTGATGATTTTAGTATAGGTTTGAGAATTTGTGGAATTGAAAATCAGGAAATGGAAGAAGGGGACAAAGCTTACCGTAAGTTTTGCATCTTTTATTGCATTACAGTATTAGTATCAAGAGTTAACTGAACTAGTGTTTTCTGCTGCCAAGTACTTGATGCTTATGGGTCTGTCTTGTATCCTCCAATACATTAGAGGATCTGTTTAGGTACCTTAATTGTCACAATGAGTTGAAGAAAAGGTTGAAAAGGTTCGGATAACGTAATTTTGAGGTGAAAATAATCTGATCGATGAATCTGAAGGATGAGTGTGATAAAATAGAAGCTCTCTACTTTTCCGCCTAATATTTCTTTCTCTTCATATGCATCCTTTTCCCGGGTTCTTTTTTAATTAATTTTTTTGGAATATCTAGTGCAGTTATGGTTCAAAACTATTAGCTGATAAATATTCTGCTTCAGTTTTATCATTTGTTCTGTTCCTGTCATCCATGTGCTCTCTAGATAAATACACATGCAAATGGGATGATACGACGTTTCCCCTGTGCAGAGTACTTGAAATAATGCAAATGGATGCAAAAAAAGATCCAGCCGTGTTTCGAGATGCGTTGCATGCAAGAACCTTAATTCATCAGGTCAAGTCTCAACTTTTGGTTTGCCAGTTTAACTGGTTAACAATTAATTGTTCTGATAAAAGACGATCAGTATTTTATTATTCTAATACATTTATCAGTTAGATGAAAGATGATAGGATTGCTATTTAGGTATTTTTGCCTTAAACCTGATATTCTCTAGTAGTTGCCAGCTGACACTCATAATTGGGCATGCCAGGTTGATAGAAAGTTGGTGAAGCAGACAGTTATGACGTCTGTATATGGTGTCACTTATATTGGTGCCCGGGATCAGATAAAGAGGAGGTTGAAGGAACGTGGTGCGATTATGGATGATACAGAACTTTTCCGTGCTTCTTGCTACGCTGCAAAGGTAAGGGTGATTGTACTTTTATCTTTATTCAGTTTTGTTGCTGTGGTTGTTATGGAGTGAAGCTTGTTGGCTATTTGTAGTTATTTCAAAGCCATCTGAAAGAAAAATGAATTGATTGTTAGCTTAACATGGATGTTGATTGAAGAAAATAATGCTGTTGGAATGACAATGCTGTGACATTTGTGGTTGTGCAGACCACCTTAACTGCTCTAGGAGAGATGTTTGAAGCAGCAAGAAGTATTATGAGCTGGCTTGGTGACTGTGCCAAGGTCACCATGTTCCTTTATCCTCTTCAATTTATACTAGTCTTTGTTGGTCGCTGACTTCAAATTATTTTCACGAAGCAGATTATTGCATCTGAGAATCAACCAGTTCGGTGGACAACTCCCCTTGGGCTTCCTGTGGTGCAACCTTACCGTAGAGTAGGAAGACATCTCGTGAGTGTCTTTTTTTTTTTTTTTGGTAGAAAAAGGGTAATAATATCTCGTGAGTGTCTTTATCTTTGTTTCTTGGGAAAATTGCATTGGAAGTTGCAAAACTTGTTACGAAAGTGTAATCGAGTCCTAAAACTTTCAAAAAGTGCAATCAAGTTTTAAAACTTATCACAAAAGTACAATCAAGTCCTAAAACTTTCAAAAAATGTAATCAACGGAGAGACTCAGATTGGACCAACGTGACAAGTTTTAGGACTTGATTGCTCTTTTTGAAAATTTTAGGACTCAAGTGCACTTTGTAACAAGTTTTAGGACTTTCAAAGAACTTATCTGTTGTATCTTTAATAAACTCAAAATATTCAAATCCCGATGTGAAGTTTGATTTCTGAACATTTGCAGGTTAAAACTTCACTTCAGATTTTGACATTGCAACGTGAAACTGATAAGGTAATTGTTTTTCAATATTCCAACCCCTTCCGGCTATGTGTAGAATTCCTTTGTTGTGACTATCTATGCATCGTTTACCTGTCATGTTGTACTCATCTAAACAAGAATTCTCACCATGATCTTGTTGGCTTGAGGATCTTTTTGAGTGCATAGAAATCCTAAAAATTCACAATTCGGAACCTGCCACTTGAGTATAAAGTGACTTGTCAGCAATAAGAATACTCCACTGGTGCTTAGCAGTCCTAGTATGATGATTTTGATGAGATGTAAGGGAATTCATGGGGCATTAAGTCATCGACTAAAAGTTCAGGCACATTTGACATTTCAAAGAACAACCAATCTTGCTGTTGAATGGCTTTTCCAAATCTTAAGCTGTTACAAAAAGATGTGGTTTTCTATATCTCCAAATCTAATTGAAGAAACTATCTTGGAGATTCTGCAGGATGTGTAGATCAATTAGTTTGAGCAAAATAATGGAATTCATATGATAGTCTTACATTTTCCTTAAAAGGATTGCTAGCCTGCAGGGCCATTCTACAATCGTGGTTTAATTGCTAAGTCATGAAATTGTGCATCATATAGCAATTTGGATGTGCTTTTTTCTGGACCATTAGCTTGAACAGCAACTTAACTGAGGTTCCATTTTACTTTTTTCAATAGCACATTTAATGGAAAGAATATGACAAACCAATCTCTCTCTCTCTCTCTCTCTCTCTCTCTCTCAACTTAGCTGAGGTTCCATTTTACTTTTATGAACCGCGCATTTAATTTGAAGAATATGATGAACCAATCTCTCTCTGGGGTGTTAGGTGAAGTTCCATGCCCTATTCCAGATATGCTTGCCTCATAATCGATTAATCATTTGAATGAGAAAGCAACCATTGATGTGTCTCTCATGGAATTGCTGGGCAAGTACCAATCCCAGCAATGTGTGTTTTCCAGTCTGGTTTTATGAGCGTTAATGTGGGCACACTGTCAATTTCTAGCCATAATAGGAAGTTCAGAATGTTTACTTTTATTTTTGTTTAGTACCTGTGCTGTTCTGTCTCCTCAATCCAGCTAGTCCCCTTCCATATTGTCCTGTTCTGCCATTGTCTAGCTAATATTTTGAGATAGTGTGGAGGTTGAGCCTAAAGGGAACAATCTGAAGTACCTTATGCCCTAGATTGTGCTAAAGTGAGGCATCATTATCCAGCTAGTCAAATTTGATCGATAACTGATGAAGTGGATGAAGTGGTTTTGGATTGGAGAAGGATATAGATCCACTGTCCCAAGCTATGTCAACTCTAGGTACCAAGGAAAATATAGGCATTAGTACTCAATGAAGAATAGTTAAAGAAGATCATTTCAGATCTCCACTTTTTAAAAATAATTGTATGTCGTTCAGAGGCCGAAAGTGACTGCTCTTGGCATCATTTTTGCAGTTTGGTGTTTAGTTTATGGTGGCTTCATGATATATCCTGAATGGACCTTTTATGCCTTAAAGAAGAGTTCTGGATATTTTTGCAAAATTCAGAATGATCAGATTTTAGGATTTCAACCTGAAACTTATGTCTTGCACTAGTTTTTGCCCTGTCTTTGCCTTCCTCCTTATTTCTGTGATGATCCTGTTGAGTTGCTGGTTCTTCATTACAGCGAGCGTTTTCACAGCTTTCACTTTTAGCATGATAAAAAGTTGAGATTAAATTTGAGATCAAATTTTTTGGATCCTACCTTCATATTTTCTGGCTGCTGGTGATTATCTGTAGGTCCTGACCAAGCGTCAGAGAACAGCTTTCCCCCCAAATTTTGTGCACTCACTTGATGGTTCTCATATGATGATGACAGCAGTTGCCTGCAAGAAGGCAGGGTTGAACTTTGCAGGTTTTCCCCTAGTCTTCCTTATATGTGACTTTTCTCATTACATATTTGCTACTAATGTGGTTTGGGCTATCAATTCATATGGTTGCAGGGGTTCACGATTCCTACTGGACACATGCATGTGATGTGGATGAAATGAATAGGATACTGAGGGAGAAATTTGTCAAACTTTATGAAACTCCGATCTTGGAAAATGTACAGTATCTTCCTTGCCATATACACTTGAATTTATTTGGTGGAAAAATGAAATATCTGCTTGGGAAAAAAATCTTTCCTCAAGAGTTTTGATCAAATTAATTAAACCTTTTTATAAATTAACATTAGAAGCCTTGGAATATTATCATCTCAGTTATAGGTCTGTTTTAAAAAAGCACAGCATCTTGAAAGCCTGAACTGACCCAGGTGATCCGGTCTGATTTTTTCACATCATTCCCTGTAAAATTTATTTCTGGAATCCAGAGTTGTACTATTGAGCTAAACCAAGTTTGATTGTTTGCTAATTGCTTTGCTGTTTCTTTTGTTGTGCACAATCTCTTGGTATTTTAGTAGGCACGCTAGAGTGTCACACTGCACTGAAACTCATAGCACGGACTTGCTTAGTTGTGCATGCGTGCCTCAAAAGTGGACACTTGTGTATGCACATCTGGGTAAGCTACATGTACATGTTTTCCACTTGTAGAGGAGAAATAATAAGGATAGTCATTTGTTGGTTTGTCACCTGCAAAAGCTGAAGTCTTTTGCTAGTCGGAGGGTTCTCCCTTTGCACATTCTTGAATTGAAGTCGTTCTAAACATCGAAATCCAAATGAATACGCTTTTCTTATACATTCAATGAATGTAACCTCAATCATCTAATCTTCTTTATTTGGGTGCAGTTGCTGGAGAGCTTTCAGAATTCTTTCCCTTCATTATCCTTTCCTCCTTTGCCTGAACGAGGTGACTTCGATCTTAAAGATGTTCTCGACTCGGCTTATTTCTTCAACTAGTCCAGTCTGAGGATTTCAATTTGTACTCAGCTGGCTTAGGCCTGTGCCCCTATGATAGCAGCCATGGTGCATGACACATATCACTATAGTTTGACTTGAGGGTTGTCAGAGGGTCTCCAGTAGTTCTTGCATCATGCGATGCATACATCTCATGTACATGTCTGGAGCCGTCAGATCTCTGTCCAATTATTACATAATGTTGGGCCTTGGTATCGAATCACATCAGACTTAACCAGATGTGAGCTGCCTTAATCTAGACAGCATGAGTTGGATCTTAAAACAATTAAAAGGTCAGCCACCTTGTATGCATGGAGATACCGACAGCATGACCACATACAAAACTTCCAAAGTGATGAGAATAGTGATCATTGGATGTCAGACTTGACTCAGGAATTTGCATCTTGTGGGGAATGTCGACCTCTCTTCGGCTAGCACCGTGGGTAAAATCCAGGTATTTTACTAAAGAAGCCAGGTGGTCCACAAGGATAAGAGAACTCGCCCTGGTTGCCTATGCTTTGAGATCTGTCCCGCTACTATCTGTAATTGTCAAGTACATATGGTTCTACGACTTCTTGTGGTGCTCAAGACATTAACCATCAGTCAGTTTCTCTCTCTCTCTCTCTCTCTCTCTCTCTCAATGTAAAGTGTAGAAAAAGGAGGAATAGGATTGTTGTTTCATGAAACTCAATTGTTTTATGCATATGTACAGAGGTTAACAAATTTGATGGCACAAGTGAAAATCCAATTTCTAGTTGCAGATGCCTTTTTCCTTTTCTTATTTTCTTTGACAAAAACGTCAGATGGCGTGGCATTGTAAACTTCAGCTCTCAGTGAAACCGCTGGGAGAACATTTTATGTTGATCTTTTCTGGCTGTCATTATATTTCCAGCCAATGCTCAGAGTGCTGGCTTTGATAGCCGGAATTCATTATGAGAACGAAGAGAAAGTCAACGTTCTGCTTGACCGGGTGAAGATAACACAATCTATGGCTGCTCATAAATTGCCAAAGAAAACACGATCTATGGCTGCTCATAAATTGCCAATTTCTCATGAACAGCTTGCGAGTTACATCCAGATTGACCACTTTTTGGCTATTGCTTACTCTCGCACGTGTACCTAGCAGAGAAACATATATTTTAAAGGGCAATTTCAATCACCGTGCCCCATTCTCATGGCTGTGATTTCGGTCATAATTTAACTATTCATAGTACTTGCATTTTAAGATTGAAATTACATATCTGGTCAGTTTAAGATCAACTGCATGAAATCCATAATTCCTATTTATTTCATAATGCCCGGTAATAACCTGTTACATCGCATTTGACTTTCAACATGGTCGCTCGCAACGATGTACTCACTGGAGCATATTCAATAACCATCCAGCATTCAAAAGCCCAAACAGATATGGTAACTGAATATTCTCCACCTGCCAAATCGGGCAAGCATGTGGCAGTTTATAAACACGTACATGCATGATACATGCAGCATTCCATGAAAATCATCGTCGCCTTGCGTTCTCACTCAATTGATGAGTTGGTACAACGACACTGACCAGCCATTGTAAACTTCCAATCCTTTCGAACAGAAGTTCTGAGTTTTTTACAACCACTATCTGTCCCAAAATATACCGCAGTTTAGACTATAGAAAGGTCTAGCAACAGAACTGTCCAAATCACCATGGTATGTCTGGAGTTCATTCCAATTACAACGAACAATCTAGTAAGCCTTAGGCATCTCAAATTGCATTGTATTCAATTATTCATTCCAGTGAACTCCACCTAAATTCGTAATTTTTGCCAAATTATGTCCACTATCAGCTGTCATGTCTTTCTACCACCCACCCACTTGCACCAGTACAAGTCACTGTTTCTTGGTGTAGAAATCATCATGCGAAGCCAGGGGCAACTCTTCATCCATTTTACAACCATAAATGAGCACCACAATTCTCACTTTCATTGGCAGGTTGAGAATAGTGGTCTTCCACACCTTTATGACCCCATCTAATTAGTAACTGCACAGCATTGATGATTTCCGAAATCTAGGCTCTGCAACCTCCAATGCTATTGCAAAATTGTTATGAATCCCACTTGTGTCACCAAGCATATAAAAAATAAGCTGAGCTTCCAACAACTTCCAGACAGGGCAACCAAAAGCTGTATATCTCAGTAACCGAAACGATCATTCAATGAGGTCCGTCCGTCACCTGATTGTCCTGCATGACCAAATGACTAGAAATTCAGGTTTTTTCGAATTGATATAATGAACTGGTGAGTAAAAGAGTGTACCTTCAGGAGGCACCCATGATTCAAAATCTGAGCTACCATTGAGAAAAGACGGTTTCTCTGGGCCAAGAACTCGTTTAGGTTTTTTCACATCATTGCTGGACGGTTGCCTGCTAGACAGATCTTCATTTCCTTCACCGTCCAATGAGTAATGCCCTTTTTGATGTTTCAGTAACAATGCCACAGCATCCTCTACTGCAAGTTCAGATCCTCTAGAAGAAGAGCTAGAATGATCATTGGATTTGTCTTCACTGCCTTCAGGTTTCCGCTTCCTAATAATGAGACCACATGCAGCTTCAATCCCTGAAGTTGACCTTGTGTGTGAATCAACGCCAGCCAAAATTTTGCTCCTGTCTTTGTAACCAACAAATTGATCAGAATCAGGGACATCTGAAACTTCTGGTTCCTTGTGTGTTTCTCTTTCTTGTATATCATCTGTGGCACCAAGCCACTGAGGCTTTACAACAGTATATGGAATGGCTTTTTCCTCTGCCTTATCCTCAAGGGTCTTGACATCTACCGGATTTTTGCTTGATTTAGCATTTTGATTAATAGTTCCTTCAGACCTGGAGCCATTAGATGACTTCCCCTGCTTATTTCTTTCTTTTGCTTCTGAAGAAATATGCTTCTCAATAGGGGCCAAAGGATTATCAGAAGCAATAGATTTTGGTTCTTCCACTTTCATATCTCTTCTTTTACTAGCTTCTCCTGTTGGATCAGCAAACTTCAAGAGATAGAGTATCCGATCCAAATCAGACTGAAGTGAGGATATTTCCTTTTCTAGATGCGCAGTTTTGTCAAGGACTGAAACAGAAACAGAGAATCAGCAACAAGGAAATAAGCAAGATGGTCTTAATCAAGCTGATCAAAACAACAGTGCACTAAGAAACTTCCTTCAGAGAAAATTACTTACTAAGCTGAGATGAAAGCCCAGACATGTAAGCATCAAGTGCATCTCCAGCGTCAGTTTCTGCTGCACTGTCTGATTCCATTTTCTTCTTCTCATTCAGAAGCAGCTCTTTCTTCTCTTCTATCTGTTTCCTGATTGTGTCTCTCTTGTCAAGAAGAGTGTCTGCAGTTTCCACTGCTTGGCTTTGGCCAGTATTAGGGACATTTGCTTTTTTCTTTGATCGGTCATAGTATTCATCATCATCACTGAAAAAGAACAAAAAATAACATGCATTTTATTAGTGTAGCCTCCGTTTCTGTTCCTTTGAAAGCTAATTATAGCCCACGACTTGTTCTGGTTTTAATTCCCTCTTTACCAGCTAAGTGGCAAATCTTCAATTCAGTAAGAGAACCTAGCAACTATGAGATACCTTGAATATTCTTCTTCTTCTTCAGTTGTTCCTTTGTTTCTGCCGTGAGATAACTTTCCTGTATGAGCGCCTAAACTCTCTCGTATGCTATCATTCAGGGTCTCTTCTAAGCTTTCAAGCTCTTCCAAGATCTACAGAAAAAGAAAATTGTAATGTGAATTGCAAAGAAACGAAGGAAAAAAAATGCTTGCTAAATGACAAGCTGGAAAAATGATCATATCAAACTGAAAAGGAAGACCAGTAATGTGTACGATACCTGAGTAATTCTCTGTTCATTACGAGCAATTTGAGTTTGTTGTCCTTGTGTTAATCCACCTTGAGCAATGTCTTTAGCACGGATAGCATCGATTTCTTTCTTCATGTGAGCAATCTACAGTAGAAAATAAATGGGCCAAGCAATCAGATTCATACATTACTCAAGATAAAAAGCATTCCAAACTTTAGAGCTTTCGATTTCAACAGTGACGGCAATCTTTTTGTTGACCATCTTTGATCTGCTAACTACCATCAATTCTTGAAATCAAAGTTCAGAAACCTGATCGCAAAATTCACTAAAGTTTAGTGACCATAGTGGATTTAACCCAACGCTTGCTCTAATTATTTTATCACATAATGACTTATATTCAGCTTGACACATCCTTCTAAGTGAGGTAGGCCACATAAATCTTCTAGCTTATTAGGCTCTAGTTGGTATCGAGTCCTCTATCGGATTTAAATACTTGAGATCCTTTCTCACTTCTTTTCCCTACCCAATGCTTTTTCAGTCTTCCCAACCCAATGACCTTTTTCCCTGTCATAGAAGAACCATAGGACAAATATTCCTTCCTGCAGTTTGGCCAGAAAAACATTTTCCACAATACAAAAATCCATATCTTGAAGGATCCCACTTATGAATTTAAGCTTTTGGATGTCACAAAGCATCATGCAGACCAAATAATAAATGATGCTACCAAAAAATGAAAACCGAGCCATGTGATCTCTTCCAACAGAGTGCACTTTAAGATTGAATGGTCAGCTCAGAGTAGTTGATAATTCAAAAAAAAAAAAATCCTCCTTTGATGATATTCAATAACCTTTTTCTCTTTCATGAGATGAACCCATTTACTTTCAAAGCATTTTCGCTCTCTAAAGGGCATTATAGCCTGCTTGTCCTCGCTAGTGCTTTCTGGCTATGGTTCACCTTTAGTTTGGGCATGACCTTTATTGCTTGAAACTGATCATTCTTACTATGCCTAGGGGTGATCGATTCCAGGTTTGCGAAGCAGACCAAGAGGACCAATCCCTAAAATTGGGAATCGGGGACCAGACAGGACACCGGATCGAGAGGACCAGTTCCCAAAATTGGGAACTGGGGACCACACTAGACATCAGTCTGGTCCAGTCCAATGGAACCCATCATTTTTTTTCCCACTACTGGATGCCTTCTATTAAGAAGAAATTTAAAAAAAAAAAAAAAACGATGGTCACTTTTATTTTTTTGAAAATTTTTTCAAAAAAAAGTATATGTAATCAGTCTGGTCTAGTCCGATTCACCCTTAGAACCAGGAACCAGATTACCCAAACACTGGTTCCATTTTTAGGAACCGGAAACTGGATCTTCATTGTCAAAAACCGGGTGCCTCGAGATTAGCGTTTAGAGGCTCTAATTTGATATAATACACACAAAATTCATAATGGACTAAAATACCTGACTGATATTAGAAATTTAACGTCATGTTTCAAAAGCAGAGGCATATAAACAATCCAAACACTAAAAAAATTCATGATGGACTGAAAAACCTGACTGAATAAGAAATTTAACATCATGCTTCAAAAGAATGGCATATAAACATTTCCAACAATAACAAAATTCATAATGGTCCGAAAAACCCTGACCTTTTGAGTTCGTTTCAACACTTTTTCACGGGTTTTTTCCTGCTTCTCTGTGAGCTGCCCTTTGTAAGTTTGCCAAGTCACTTCCTCTGTATCATCCTGCCGTCCAAGTCCCAGCTCATTTTTAAGTTCAATAATCAATCTTCTTAGATTTCTAACAACAAATCCTGAACTCAAATTTGATGAGAACTCAGGGAACCATTTGAAAAACACATCTGAATGCATAATAAAAAACAGATTGCACGCTCGAGATATTAGCACACAAAAATGCACATTAAACCTTCCACATTTTTTCCAAAAATCATCCCTTGACATAATAACGCAGCAAATTTGCAATTGTAGTGGCACCATATAGAAGGACAAATAAGAGCTGCAAGCATTATACGAAAGAGTAACTTCTCACAGACCTCCTCTTCTTCAACAGCATCCTCTCCCATGCCCCAGGAGATACCATCCGCAAGATATGCTTCCTCCCTTGCCCGTCGAAGAGATGCTTCCCTGTCTTGCATTGCTTCTCGCATTTTTGCATCTCTAATAACTTTCACGTCAGCTTCCTGTTAAAACAATGAAAAAAATTAGCACTTCCCAATGGCATAACACAAAAACTGCATCACCACGCTAACAGGAACCTCTATTCTCTGTTTTTGTGTAGTAAGGTTAAACGACAATAGTCATGAAGGTAAAAAGGGACAACGTCGAGCAAATTAGAAAAGCTCAAGCTCGTTGAAGAAAATCCAAATGGATTAATCAAGTGTCCCTACTTTGTACTGATCCAGCATTTATATATACATAAAATGGTCAGTCCTGCAGTCATTTGAAGCCAGCTCTGGCAGAGCGGACAAGCTACGTACTAAGTATTCTTTTCCTGAATAATGATTCTATAAGACTTAATCAGGCTCAAGCTTTTTGGCAGGCATCACCAACGATACTATCCAGAAGAACTTTTCTCCAGCACACCATCAGGCCCCATTGCACTTTTGTTCAGCTTCAAAGGAGGCATACCTCTTTGCTGGGCGTAAAAGATTTGAACCTATCCAACCCTTTTAATTGAATCATATACATTACATGTACACTTACTCAATCAGTTCAAAGTATTCCTCGCAGTGATTCTTCAGTCATACGTAAAACCAATAAAAAACTATGCCTTTTTGGAATCCTCTATATTATTTTGACATCTCAAAATGTTCTGGCGGGTAGTGCTTTACCAAAGTTAATTTTAAGATATGTTTCACATTAGTAAAATCTATATCTGCATGACCATGGCACCAAAAGTAATAAATGACAAACCTAGTACCTTTAATTAGTGTGCTCATATTGCTCAATTGGTGAAAGTCATTAATCATACAATGAAGGAAAGGTATAGAATTTGGAAATCTTACTGGTGGCATCAAGTCGCTTGGACCTTGGAATATGTACAGCCGCGAAGATCTGCACAAGCAAAGGAACAACAATGCTCATTATTGCGTCAACCAAACACGTACATAAACCTTAAGCACCAAGTGCCCTCTATCTCATGCTCCAGTACATCCATATTCATAAGAAAGGTGCCCATATTTGTTATATCAATACACCTTATGAATTGCAAGGAGATTTGCGCTAAGGTGATTGGCTTAAAAGTAGATCTTATAGGATAGGTACATTCAGCAATGAATTATTGACACATCTAAGATTTGAGATCACTTCCTGATTATACTAATTATATCCACTGGTCCACCTGGACTAGTTCTTAACAAATGGTTCAGGGAAAGAAGACCAGGGGGAACATATAGAAATGAAAATGATTGAAATTACAAGTAAAAAGATTGAGAAACTCACTGGCCAAACCGAATAACATCACCAACATGCAAGTCCACATATACTTTTTTCTTGACCTGTTTAAAGGCAAAAGAAAGACCTGTTAAACAACATTTGATAAGAATTACTCCTACTGCCTAGCGGAAGCATGAAAATTTAAGTTTCTGCTGATGGTGAAAACTGATATTTCAAGAATATAAAACAAAGAAGTATCTGAAAACATCAATTAACAATTCAAAGTCTTTATCAGGTGGCTCTGAGAAACTTTTGCATCTGCAGAGCTACGTCAAATGAAGGAAAGTTATGTACTATCAAAAATTTCATAAATACAACACACAAAAGAATACTTTGGCCTTTTTAAAATGAAACTGCTCACGATACATCACATAAAAATATGATTCTTTTCAAAAATCGCTATAAACCAAATTACAATTATTTCCTTTAGCAATTTCAAAGAAAATATTTTATCGACAAAAACCATGGGATGTATACTTGAGAGAAGACATTACACACTCTCAACGGCAGCGAATTGTTTCGTTTGTGAATAAATAAATAAAACTGCATTCCGAGGGAGTCTCAAACCAGAGACATAAGACATGGCATGCGGCTAGCAGCAATCTAACTTATTTATTGGCCACGATCAATTGACCAAATTAAGTATGAGTTACTTGCCACTATAGTACCTGGTTCTTGTTCACAGAGGTCCCATGAGTACTCCCAATGTCAAATACATAAGCATCTCCCTCCCCATTGAATTGCAGAACTGGCAAAGAGGCGAAACCAAGCAGTCAGAAGAACACATTCTGTGCAAACACCTTTTAACAGCTCGTTTACAAGCTTAAGCCATAATTAAGGCTATTCTTTAGCAATTCTGATCTTCAATTGGCCTTGGCCAGCGCGCAATTCTTCAGCAGAACGGCACGGCTATGTCCACAAGAAATTTAGAAAAGAACACGAAAAGAAATCGTCACATTACCAGCATGGAATCGAGATACAGTGGGGTGCTCGAGCACGAAATCGCACAGATCCACCCGTCCAAACATGTACGCCCCCTTCTCGTGTCTACAATCCCAAAGACGAACGCATCAAATTCGGATGACGCGAAAGAGAGGGTGAATTAAAGGCTACTCCTCGCAGGAGCTCGCATAAACAACTCAAGGCGCGATGCAAAGAGACTCACACGTTGAGCTGATCGACGATCGCACCGTCCTTGAGCACTTCCAGGAAAAACTGGTGACGAGGCGGCTCGCTCCACGGAGGAATCGTGTAAGGCACCGCGACGCCCGCCGGACGCTTCGCCGCCGCGGGGCTCTCGGACGCGGAGCCATCGCCGTCGGGATTCGAGGCGCCGGCGGCGTCGCTGGCGCCGGCGGGGAGGGGAGGGGGTAGGGTTTCGCGGCGGCGGAGGCGGAGGCGGAGGCATTGGAGCGGCGACCGCGGCGGAGGAGGAGGAGGCCGCTGCTGCTGCTGCTGCTGCTGCTGCTGCCGCCTCTTCTCCTTCTTCGCCTTGTTGAAGAGGTTCGGGAGCTTCCGGCTCGGAGGGCGGGTCGGACTCGGACTCGGACTCGGGCTCGGGCTCGGGCTCGGGCTCGGAGGCCCTCGGCGGTGGAGGACCCATGGCGGTCGTCATGGCGTTGCAGCGAGGGAGAGAGCGAATTTGGAGAGGGGAAAGTGGCCGTAAAAGAGCGCAGTTGCGGTGCGAGTTTTCAGTTGTCGCGACGGGACGCCGAGGTCGCGCGAGGCTTCTGCTTCCTAGGGACTAAAAAGCGAGAAATACTCTCTCTTTTTCATTAATATCACGAAAATATCAAAATCAATAATCTGCGACAAATTTATTCGAAGATAATTTCTTAATCATTAAAAACCCCAAACTCATATATTTTTTACAAATCCATTATCCATTAGTTTTCGTTAAGTTTAGCTAATATCACAGAAATTTACAAGTAATACACCCATCAATTTTCATATACTATTCAATTTAGTGATTGAACAACAAAATTTAACGCAAACAATCAAAATGTGAATTTGTCATAAATGTATTGATTTTTAATTTAGTTCATAATAAATTTATCGTAGATATATTAATTTGAAATTTTTTTGATATATTAACTCTCTTTTTTTTTTTCTCAACCTGTCATTATTTATAATTCATGATCTTGGTAAAAATACTTACTCATTCCGATTGACCTTCCATCAATAGCCCTCCCAATGTTTAATGTTGAATTGTCCCTGTTACCATTTGTGTCGTTGTAATCCTCTTTCATGACTCTTTAACACCTCAGCGCCTTCCCTCCTATGCTTTGCTCCGCGCACCAATCCTTTGCCTCCACTTTTGCAACTTCTCTCAGGCGCTATAAATTGAGAACCCTTTGCGATACCATGTCAGTTGAACATAATGTTTCTTCTCGTGGAAGAGGGAGTCGCACGTCCATCTCGTGGCAAAGACGTTCTCTATTAAGTCGAGATGAGTCATAGCCATGTTGAACATGACATGTGAATTGCATTATTGGTCAATTAAAATGTAATTTATAATAATATTCCTATACCTTTGCAGTTTGGCTGTTCGGGGTAAAGATGAGAACGTGTTTGTTGGCTTGTTTGGAATTTGGAGTTAATGGGTTCCAGGTCAAAACAATGTTCCAATCCTCACCTGACCCAAAACATATTTCTTTGCTTGTTTTATATCTGTTACTCGAACAGTATCAAGACTCGAAACATGTATTATACTTGTTTCATTTTCGAGTTGTATTCGGTCGAGTTAGGTTGGGTTTTTTTGACACCCCTAATTGCCCTTAGTACCGTCAAAATTTAAAATGTCACATAAATTTCAGAAAACCATAAAGGAAATCACTTCGCGCGGAACTTATTATATGGAATGAAATTTTCATGTGTTTTGCTTTAACGATAAAATAATTGTGTCGTAAGATTTTGGTTTATTGAATATACATACATACGTAATCATCCATAACCTCAGTCCATCTGCACTGTCAAAGAGAGAGCAGCACTCTTTATGAATTTCGTCACGTGTTTTAATCAAGATAAGGGAAAAGAGCTTTTTTTTTTTCACCGACTACAGTGGTTAAAAATTGAGATGAGTGCATTTGATGTAAAAGTAGGGCTCCTCTAGCATTGGTGCTTTAAGTTTTCATTAGACTTTGTTCTTTTTATGATATTAAATTCGATTGCTTTAAATTCCACTTTAATTGTTTATAATCACTTATTCACTCTCTAGATGATAGTGCCAGTCCCATTAGTCATTACACGTGAGCCCAAGAGTAAGAAAGAGTCAAAAGAATGATATCTTTAAAAATCCAACTTTGGAGTCACCATGATTGAAGTACAAAGGACATGCAGACATCGTCCAAATCAGGAGGACTTGCTACAGTGACAAACTATGATTACGACTGCTACAGTGAAAGGCTTGAGCATATAACTAACACGAGCGAAAAATTCGATCGTCTAACTTGACATCAGTCGACCCACGACACCCTCCCTGTATAAATACTAGGCAACCTCGAGGTTTTGCTGGAGCAATCCAAAGCTGCACCCTCCTCTTCTTTCTCCACTTCCTTCAACTCTCTCTTCCGAAGAAACACGACGACCATGCCTACAGGTTCATCTTCCTCCCGCCCTCCAAGAAAACCAAGGCGAAGTGTTCGGTCCCCGCCAAAAGAAACTGACAAGATCCACGACGGGAAATGGTGCAGCAACACGTTCGCCAGGAGGCACAGGTGCATCCTTAGTAAAGCCTCTGAGCTTAGGCAACGCTTCCGCGTTCCTGTGGCCGTCATTCTGTTCTCCCCTGCTGGCGAACTCAAGTGTTTCGGCCTGCGCTTCATCGAAGAGGTATTCCTGACTTACCTCTGTCATCAGCACGGCCTGATGCCGCCAAGGAATGCTGAGGCTGAGAAAGAGTGTGAATCTTGCCTGAAAAAGGAAGACTGCGCCTCCCTGATCAAGAAGTACCTGGACCCTGTGGTCCGCCTGCTCAAGAAGTTAGCGAGTTTTGAGAACGACCCATCTTTCCTCCGACCCGTTCACCCTCTCTCTAGAAGAAACATGCAGACAGGATCGTCTTCCTTCCAGAAAAGTTGCAGCAACGTGTTCTCGAAGAGGAGCATCTGCATCCTCAATAAAGCCTCTGAGCTCAGAGAACTCACCGGCGCTTCTGTTGCCGTTATTATGTTCTCCCCTGCTGGCAACCTCAAGTGGTTCGGCAGGCCATCGATGGAAGAGGTGTTCTTGAGGTACCTCCTTCACCAGTAATGACGTGGAGCTAGGAATTCTTCAAAATGAAAATGGTGAGCCGGTTCCGGCACAGATGTCTTTTGTTGTGAGACTGATTTGTCTGGAATCTCAAAAGTCATTAGTCCAAAAGAGGGGGTGACAGAGGAGGACTGCGCCTCCCTGATTATTAAGTACCTGGACCCTGTGATCCCCCTCTGCTCAAGAAGTTGAAGGATTTTGAAAGCAAACCATCGGTTAATGCTGGTGGAATGGTAATAATGCAATATCGGACTGTTAATAGCCAAAAGAGGGAATAGGCCCTTTCGACCAAGGCTCTTTCTTTGGGCCTGACGACTCACTTTTCTTAGTCTTTTTTTTTTTTTTTTTGGTCTAAACTTTTCTTAGTCTGAAGAGTTTGCACAATAAATTGCGAACTGTGCACGTCGCAATTGTTCGGGCATGATGTGACAACAGTACAACGAGGGTCTGTCGTCTGGAAACATTTAGGATCTATAAATACGAACACGTGCACAAATTGGAATCGGGGAGCAATGTGAAAAATCGAAAGTGGCTAAAGGTGAATTTCGGGGGGCGATTTCGTAAGAACAGTAAAAACGGGACACCTCAGTAAACGAAATACATACATGAATGACTTTTATAAATGGAAATAATATAAAGTGCCGGACAGCTGGGGAACGAGAAAAAGGCATCGAGGCCATCAAACAGGGGAGGCTCCACGAAGCGCTGTTCCCGTCGAGAGAGCCTCGAAGCGAAGAAGAAGTAGAAGAAAAATGGAGGAGTGAATTCCCGGCGCGCGCGAGACTCCATCGGCGGAGAAAAGATGAAGGCAGGAAGCGCCGCGAAATTGATCGTCGACGCCCTCCTGCAGCGGTTCCTCCCCCTCGCCCGGCGGCGCATCGAGACCGCTCAAGCTCAGGTCAGTGCTCTCCTCTCTCCTCTCTCTCTCTCTCTTTCTCTGTGTCGGGCGGGCGGGGGCGAATCGCGCGACGGGTTCGATTGCCGAGTTCTTCGGGCCGAATGGAGCCCTGATTTGAATCGGAGATTGTGCCCTCCCGGAATTAGAGGTTGTATTCGGCGTGGCCGATGGGGGTGCAGGAGCCGGAGCATTTGTTGAAAAAAGCCGGCGTAATGCGGCCGAAGTTGTGTTAGTTGTCGAGAAGTGAGCCGGTCGTGGAAGCCTAGGGTGTGTCGGAATCGGTGCGCGCTTGGCGAATGAAAGCCTACGGGTCAGAAGTTTAGGTTGTAGAGAAAAAATGTCTGTTGAACTGTTGAGGAAGGGTACTTGTTGAGTGAGGAAGGTGTTTTACGGAATGGGAAAGATGACATTTTTTGGCAAATTGTCTGCCGTCGGTCTCTGTGGTGGCATAGGTGGCATAGTATAGGGCCTCTTTTCTCTGTTGGTTGTTCGTGTGCCTGGAGGTGAGGCAGTGAGGTGGGATCCTTAGACATGAATGCTGGCGAAATGAGCGAGGACGGTCTGGTTTTGCGAGAGTGTTAAACTGGTGCGTCTAGCTATGACTGATTACTGTGAGCTAAGTTCATTTGTTTGGATTGATGTGGGTACCATTGTCTTTAAGGTGTATTTCGATAGATGGAATTTCCTACTGTATTACAACCGGCTCTCTTTGTCATTCTCTCTTGACCATAGGGAATGGATTTTCTTCCGACAGCATACCGGCAGTAGCTGCCTAACTTTAGGTTTGTTGGTATGTTGAGCTTTCTTGTAATGTGTATTCACAGGATGGGCAGTACCTTCGACCATCAGATCCGGCCTATGAACAAGTACTTGATTCATTGGCTATGGTTGCACAGCATACACCTATACCTCTTCTAGAAGCCCTTCTTAGATGGAGAGAAAGGTAGCTTCTCATTTCTTCTTCAAGATGATTGACTGTGTTTGCATATGCATTATGGGATGTCTTTGGGGACCTAGCATGTGATATTGTTAGTGTCTCCGTGTCTTCATGACTTCATAGACATTGGGTGACTGAATTTTGACTGGTCAGATGTGAAGACTCTAATTGTTTCTCTTAGTACAATATATCTTTAAAAATGAACATCATTCTATCCGAGATGAAGAATGAATTTGAGTATTTACGTCTGGGCTTGTTGTTCCATCTAGAAAACCATTGAGCTAACCCATGTCTGGTTACAGTCAAAATTACTTTAGGTGCAGCCTTTTTGAACAAAAGACAAGAACACCCATTGATGCAAGCTGAAGTCCACCCGATGGACTAATCAGCCATATTCTATGGGCTTTGCTGCACCCTTCTCTCTCTCTCTCTCTCTATTTCTGCTTTTCATTTATGTCTAGATGGTGTCGTAGAGATTCGATGAACTTTCATCTGAAACCCATTTCTCTTAAAATAGTTGAATTTTAGAACAGAAAGAATGATAGGTAAAAAGCATCACATTATTCCAATCTACTTCTTTTCTCTCTTCTTGTTACAAGCCACTATTGTTGCTTCTTTGATAATTGGGCCACCATCATTATGATCATTGTTGTCCTCTTGTCCTTTACCAAGTCCAGCAAGTGGGGCTTGTTTTTGGGTAAGCAGATTAACGCTGTGCCAGCTGATCTGAGTGCATGCTTGTTACTGTTGTGGCAAGTAATTTACTTAAAATAATTTGCACATACCCTTTGAAGAAAGTGTTGATTTTCAGTTGGTGACACTGACTCCCATGTCCTCTTAGGAGTGATGCCATGCCTTTGCCAACTCAGTTGAGCGAAGTTTCTGTCAACTTTTACATTAAATTATATATAGTGTGTACTTTTCTTGATCAGCCATAAGTATGAACCCCAGGACACTTTCAAAAAACGGTGTCGAGAGGAATTGCAGACATGTCATCCGAAGTTTGCATTGTGCTTAGTTGGAAGTTTCTTTTTTATTTTCTTTTTTTTATTTGGGATAAGTGCATCCTAAAAATTGTCACGAAAGTGTAATTAAGTCTCAAAAATTTCAAACAGTGCAATTGAATCCTAACTTGTGAGGAAAGTGCAATCAAATCCTAAAATTTTCAAAAAATGCAATCAAATCCTAAAACTTATCAAATTGGTTCAAATCAAATCCTTCCGTTGATTGCACTTTTAGAAAGTTTTAGGACTCGATGCCACTATTGTGATAAGTTTTAGGATTTGATTGCACTTTTTGAAAGTTTCAAAATTCAATAGCACTTTTGTGACAAGATTTAGGACTTTTAATGCACTTATCCTTTTTTTTTGGGCCAAGTCAAAGCTTGTACATCTTTTTCATATGTCGGTTGAAAGTTTATATCGTGAATAATAGTTCAGAGAGATTATCAATCTCCTTGAGGTGTCATATTAGCAAACTTAGAAAGGTTAAGAACTCGTCACTTTTTTCTTATGCTGTGATATGAGGGCAATGAACATTTTTTTTTATTTTATTACTTATTATACTCATTCTGGGTTTATGTTTCAGTGAGTCCCCAAAAGGTGCAAATGATGCATCTACTTTCCAGAGGAAGGTATTGCTTTTATTTTTGACATTTCAAAATCATTTGTGACTAATTACCATTTTTCCCTATAAAAAGGATTTTTTGGCATGTGCTTCTATGTGCACTTGTACATGCTAGTGCACTTGCTTGTCTTTGCACACGCATGTGCTTCTCTATATATCACAGTTCAAGAACGAATATGTGTCTTTCTGAAATTTGACTGGTTGGTGGATTTTTCTCAACAACTGTGACACCCACTTTCAAACTGTCTTTGCATTGGATTATGATGCATGAAAACAATACTGAGATACTGCGAGTTCATGTGCACTATCTTAAACGCTTATGTGTATTAATGCCACTGTCTTGGGTTTCTCGTTGACTGCATAATACTTTCTTCTTCAGCTTGCAGTGGAATGCATCTTTTGCTCGGCATGTATTCGGTTTGTAGAATGCTGTCCTCAGGAGGGACTCACAGGTTTTGTCAATCTTACAATTTCTATTTTGGTTGTGATGGTGCAACAAATTACTTGTGTGACTGTGTCATTATTTGTGATAGTTGTTGTTCTTTTGCTAAAGAACTAATTTGGTGGAATTATTTTCATGGCAGAAAAGCTTTGGAGGGGACTTGAAAGCTTTGTTTTTGATTGGCTAATTAATGCTGACAGGTGAGGCTTTGCTGTAATGTTTATATGGAGGAACTATGGCAATTATAAGCACCCCCATCTTGTAAAAGACCATCTCATTTTAGAGACTTTGGTTACTGATGTGCAGATGATGCTTGCAGTACCTTTGACTAGTTTTACTTCTTGTTTTCAGTATGACCTTTCTATCATGAAAATGTGCTAATTGAGGCAGCAATTTTCTGGTGAAAAATATGGTTTATATGATTAATGTGAGATCTACTATGAGTGTAACATACATCGGTCCAGTTTTCTTTTCAAACTGAACTAAACCAAAAGTTTTAGTTTGGATAGTTTCAAACCAGAACGAGAAACCAACTGAATTATCAACCATTGCAACTGACTTGTAGCAGTTTGACTTGTTTCACGGGTAATGGTTGAACTTCTCTGCTTTCAATCTTGTTTAAAGTTTCTTTGGCCGAAAGGCAAAAGAAGTTATATTTTGTTTATGAAATTTTCACTTGTGGTTGCATTTGTCACGTTGGTGCCCCGGCAGGGGGGTGGGGGAAGAGGAAGGGGTTGGAAATGATTTGCAAGTTAGACTGAGGAGTCAGTTTGGTTTCTTGAAGATGAAAGGAGTATTATTATTATTATTATTATTATTATTATTATTATTATTATTATTATTATTATTTATCTTTTTTTTTTGGGGGGTGGGAAATGATTTGCAAGTTAGACTGAGGAGTTAGTCTGTTTCTTGAAGATGAAAGGAATTAAGGTTTTCTGATTGAGGGAGACAAGATTGGTGTTTGCATGTTGTCACAAACCGATTAGAGAACCCGCAGCAAGTAGAAAAAGAGAAAGAAGGAAGAGAGAAGGAATAGAGAGAAGGAGGAGAAAGAGAACGTAAAAGAAAGAAAGAGAGGGCTGTAGTTTTTCTCGTATCACGAAACCCTACACCCATTGTATTTATATTGAATATAAATTGTATATAACAATAATATCCTTATGTAAGTAAAAAAAAAGAAATAAAACTCGATAATAAAGGAAACTTAATAAAGTAACTTAACACTCCCCCTCAAGCCGGAGCATATAGGTCGCCCATGCTCGCCTTGGAACAACCAAAGCAACAAAAGCGGGACAAAATAATGCTTTGGTAAACATATCAACAAACCGATCTCTAGAGGCAACATAAGGAGTAGCAACAACTTCGCTTCATAGCATTCCGAACAAAGTGACAGTCAACCTCTATATGCTTAGTTCACTCTTGAAAAGAGGATTCTCAAGCAATATAAATAGCTGTTTGATAGTAGAGCCCAATCAGCAATCGTAGTAGTAGTAGCAGTAGCAGCAGAGCAATAGTAGCAGCAGCGATAGTAGTAGAAGTAATAGCAGCAATAGTAGCAACGGTAGTAGTAGCAGCAGTAGCAACCACAGTAGTAGTAGCAACAACGGTAGCAGCAGTAGCAACCGCAAAGAGTAGCAAAGACAACGGTAGTAGTAGAAACCGCAGTAGTAGCGGTAGTAGTAGCAAAGCAAAGAATTGCGGTAGCAACCGCAAAGTAGCAACAACGGTAGTAGCAAAGATAAAGCAGTAGCAACCGCAGAGTAGCGGCAATGGTAGTAGCGGTAGAAACCGCATGATAGTAAACAACGGAAAAAGTAGCAACCGCAAAGTAGCAACCGCACCCATGATAGTAGCGGTAGCGTGAGCAACCGCAAAGTAGTAGTAATAACGGTAGTAGTAGTAACGGCAAAGTAATAGAAGTAGTAGCGGCAGCGGCAATTGTAGCAAAGACAACGATAGTAGTAGTAGTAGCGGTAGTAGTAGTAGTAGCGGCCGGCGGTAGTAGTAGCAAAGCAATAATAGCAACAACGGTAGTAGTAGTAGCTTGAAAGCAATAGTAGCAAAGCAACGGTAGTAGTAGTAGCAGCCGCCGCAATAGCGGCCGTAGCAACAGCAATAGTAGCAAACAACGGTAGTAGTAGCGTGATGAAAGAGCGCACCGCAATAGCGGCGAGTAGGAGCGACAATAGTAGCAGCAATGGTAGTAGCGGCGAAATAGCAGCAAGAGCGTGCTTGAAAAGCAACGATAGTAGTAGCAAAGAACGGCAAAGAGCAATAGCAGTAGCAATAGCAAAGAAAAGCAAAGCAATAGCAATAGCCGTAATAGTAGCGATAGCAAACAACGATAGCGGGAGCGCGGTAGTAGGAGTCGTAGGAGTCGTAGTAGTATCACTCATGACGATAATCTCAATATAAATATATCTACCACGAAATCTCGATTCAAATAATTATATGCTTGACGGAAACCCAAAGCAAGACCAAAGTCAACCATAATCAATAAAGTACTCCGATTCTTGAATCTGCTGATTAGTAAGTGTTGTAATCCATGTTCACAAACCGAACCCGATGAATCGATATCTTCCGATCTCATATGTATCAAGACTTGAAGAGAAAATGATAAAAATTACAGCTTTAGGTGGCTGTGCAACCCTAGGGGACTCTCAAACCAGCAATAGGATCGGGTAATCGGGTAGTTAGACTCGCTCCGATACCATGTCACAAAACTGATTAGAGAACCCGCAGCAAGTAGAAAAAGAGAAAGAAGGAATAGAGAGAAGGAGGAGAAAGAGAACGTAAAAGAAAGAAAGAGAGGGCTGTAGTTTTTCTGTATCACAGAAACCCTACACCCATTGTATTTATATTGAATATAAATTGTATATAACAATAATATCCTTATGTAAGTAAAAAAAAGAAATAAAACTCTGATAATAAAGGAAACTTAATAAAGTAACTTAACACATGTGAAAGTGAGAATTGAGAGGCCGAGTGCCTCTTAGATTTCTTAGGCAGTGTAAATTTATACAAGATGTTTGTTGCAAGTTAGAGTGATCAAGTGCATGTGTACAAATGGAAAATGGTAAAAAGAAAAACAAAGAATGTTGATCTGAAAAAGAGAGGGAAGGGGGGGGTGGAGGGAAGTGAATTTAATGGGTAAGGTGAAATTTTGTGATTTCAAATCCATTCTAGCGGCTTGCTATGAGACAACTCTAAATTTATGGCCACTTAGTCTTTACTTCCATTCAACTTTGCCTTTTCCTTGTTAACTGACACAGATAAATTGTCATTTTTCTTTATTAGCTGCCGAGTGTTCAATTAACAGTACCATCTTCGAGCTTTTGTTTTTTTTTCTGTTTTTGGTTGGATTGCCTATTGAATGGCCATGACTTTAATTTGAATGGCATGGTTAGGCTGCATCATACCTGCAACATGCATTTAGCCATGAGATCCAGCGAGCAGACTAACTTATGTATCGCAGATATATTTTTTGTGTTGCCTTTTGAACAGCTTTTGATTAAGTGCTTGTCGCTTTTCTATCTATGAGTTGACTAAACTGCTATTCCAGGGTGGTAAGCCAGGTTGAGTATCCCTCATTAGTTGATTTGCGCGGGCTTCTTCTTGACTTGGTAGCTCAGCTTTTGGGTGCCTTATCTCGAATCAGGTATAATTTGTTACAAATAATGCTTTATTCTTCCCTTGCTTGGTAGAAGTGGATGAGCTGGTTCTTGAGAAAGCTGTTGTTTCCTTTTCTTTTTCTTAGTTTGGTTTACATACCTTTGTTTGGATGAGAGGGCAAGAAGATGGGTTTTCATAGGAAGGTTACAAATTGTCATCACTCGAAGGTTCTAGATGCAAACTTCTGGTAGATGGGATATGTACCTTTTGTTTCACCTGCTATGGGGTTGGCAGTTCCATCTCCAGGTTGTGTACAGTTTATAAATGCTGTTTGTTTGTGCTAATTGGCAATCTTTTTTGCCGGACAAAGTCAATTCTATTGTCAACAAAATTGTCATGTTTTCTCCTTCTCATTAGTATAATCATTATTATGAAAGTTCCTGTAAGAGAAGATAGACTACTGCCAAGTAGCTTTTTCTTTCCTGCTCGGTTTTTCTACCTTGGCTTTATTTGGATGCTGTTGTAGTCCAGTGTGGAAAATGGCATCTGGACAAGTTCTGATATTTTGGAAAGAAAATAGAAAAAGGATAAGAAGAAGACTGAGAGCTTTCAGCTTTTGGTGGAATGTCTGCCTATATCAGTCTGCTAAGTAGCTCCCCAATCTCAATGATGACAAAAGTGTACTGGTCAACTGCTGAATGCCCAATTTTGTAACTGAATTGTCAAACTCTTCCAACAACATAGTTCTTTTTCATTTCTTTCACAGATTCAGTTCTGTCACTGAGCGCTTTTTTGATGAACTCAAGAGTCGTTCTATCGATACCAGTGTTTGTCGAAGTGAAACTCTCAGTATTATTAATGGCATGCGTTACTTGAAACTTGGGGTAAGTGGCATATTCATTTATTGTTCTTCCTCTCAGTGGATATCAGTGGAGGAACTTTTAACAAAGTGGTTGCCAGGTTAAAACTGAGGGAGGATTGAATGCATCGGCATCGTTTGTGGCAAAGGCCAACCCTCTCATACGGGCTCCTCATAAACGGAAAAGCGAGCTTCATCATGCACTTTGCAATATGCTTTCAAACATCCTGGCCCCACTTGCTGATGGTGGGAAAAGCCAGTGGCCTCCATCAGGGGTGGAGCCTGCACTTGCATTGTGGTATGAAGCTGTTGGCCGTATAAGAGGGCAGCTTATGCAATGGATGGACAAGCAAAGCAAACACATCACGGTAAGTGAATTTCAATCATATATTACTCTATAGTGAGATTCATATTTTTTTGCCTTTTGTTAACCCTGAAAGAGAAACTTCTACTTCTGAAATTTCTATCTCCAAAAGTATCGACAGCCTTCATCATCTATCTATGCTTTCAAGGTTCTTTTGTTACCAACTAAAGGAGTTTAAAATGCCATAGTGGAATATTAACTCATCAAGTTCCTTGAAATTTATGTATTCTGCATGGAGACTTCTATAAAAATTTCTACCATGTGAAGATTTAACTTCACAAGTTTTATTTTTTTAGTTCTCCTGAATTCACATACTTCTTGCACCTCTCTGACTTTCTGAATCTTTATGATTTCTGTTATTCTGACTCGTACATTGTTCTTTTGACTAGGTTGGTTTCCCATTGGTAACTCTTCTTCTCTGCCTTGGAGATCCTCAAACCTTTAACAGCGGCTTAAGTTCTCACATGGAACAACTCTACAAGCTACTCAGAGTAAGTCCAGTCAGTCGTCAGTTGATGAGTACAGAGAAACATGGATGAGATGTTCTGATGTTGAGCTGTGGATTTTAGACGGTGTTTGCCTTTTTTTGCATATTTACTCATATTTTATTGACGTTACTGCAGGACAAAAATCATAGATTCATGGCCCTGGATTGTCTTCATCGAGTAATGAGGTTTTATCTAAGTGTGTATGCATCTAGCCATGCCCAAAATCGCAGATGGGACTACTTAGATAGTGTGACCTCTCAACTTTTGACAGTTCTGAGGAAAGGAATGCTCACTCAGGATGTGCAACATGACAAGCTTGTTGAATTCTGTGTGACAATGGCAGAGCATAACCTTGATTTTGCCATGAATCACATGGTGCTAGAGTTACTCAAGCAAGATAGCTCAAGTGAAGCGAAGGTGATTGGCCTCAGAGCTCTGCTCTCCATTGTGATGACACCTTCAAGCCAGCACTTCGGATTGGAGATATTCAAAGGTCGGCTAACTTGTCTGTTAGCCTGTTGTTCATTCCAAAGGTTGACTTTGACCATTTAACTGAACACGTTTGGTATCTGTTGCATTAGCAGGTCATGATATTGGCCACTACATTCCAAAAGTTAAGGCTGCCATTGAGCTGATACTGAGGTCTTGCAATCGGACTTACAGTCAGGCTGTTCTAACTTCCTCAAGGACCACAATCGGTATTAATTTCTATGCAAGTTCCATTGAAAAGTCTGAAACAAGTATAGTGATTGCTTCCTTGAATTTTGACGTCAAAGAGGGCTAATACTTTTCAACTTCACGACGAAAATCGCCAGAATGGATCTCTAAAGAATGTTTGTAATCAGAAAAATGGTCATTTTCCTATGGTTTATCTATGTGTTGCTCGTATAATAGAATAAGCTGTGAACATTTGTCTCATGAGCATTTGGCACTTGGTTTAACTTAAATAAGTTTTGTTCCTCCCATACGCTTAATTACTTAGTGGCATTTTGTTCCAGTTGTAAGCTAATCAAATGAGCTCTATAAGAATTGAAAAGAACGTAATGTACACTGGCCTGTTAAATTGCACAGAGTTTCACACGCAATCGTACTGATCCATAAATCGCAGCTTATGAATATAGTGATCTATTTTTGTCTCATGGAAGATTCTGTTTATGTTCCCTTTTAACTTGAAGATGCAGTCAACATCACTTTTCTGAACCAAGGAGTTGCTTACTGGTGGATCTGTTTATGGTATACAAAAGAAAGTGACGACTTTTATTGCTGTTTCACAAGATGGTTGAATCGCGTTCTGGGTATATAAGGAGTGCAAATAACTTATTTGTAAATATAAGGATACTACCTTGGAATAGGTTTGAACTTCATGACCTGCTTGGCAGCCATTCCACATGAGAACAAAGAGCTGTTTAAAGCAAACACCTCTAGCTGTCTTTTGATATTTTTTTGGAGACTGGTAGTCTGTGAAATTTAAACTGGACCACTGATAGCAAATCCAGGAATGGTGATTGATGTGAGGTCGCCTCAAACAATGACTGAAAGCTGCTGTGTGAAGTATTTGAAAGTTCCGGAGTGCAACTGCTTCTTGTCTCCATAAAATTGGGATCTTTCATATGTGGTGGTGACTTGACATTGATTAAATACTTTCCAGCACTAATATCCCAATTTACTTACTATTCATTACTTCTCTGCTGAACCACTTTGATTGACATATTCTGCGACTGTAGATGCTGTGACCAAAGACAAGGCTCAGGTATCTCTCTTCAGGTCAGTGCTGAAGTGCATACCCTATCTGATTGAAGAAGTTGGCCGAAGTGACAAAATCACTGAAATAATACCTCGACATGGCATAAGTATCGATCCTGGTGTCCGTGAAGAAGCTGTACAAGTACTGAATCGGATTGTGAGGTATCTTCCCCATCGTCGTTTCGCAGTTATGAGAGGGATGGCCAACTTTATTCTGCAACTTCGTGATGACTTCCCACTTCTCATTCAGACTTCATTGGGGCGCCTATTAGAACTCATGCGTTTTTGGCGAGCTTGTTTATCTGAAAATAGGGTTGACTCCAATGTGGAAGAGTTAAAGAGTGTTGATCGGGCAAATGAGGGATTCAAGAAGCCTTCTTTCCACCATTCAGCTGAAAAAATAGAATTTCATGCTTCAGAGATAGATGCCGTGGGTCTTATCTTTCTCAGTTCTGTTGACAGCCAGATTAGACACACTGCACTGGAATTGTTGCGTTGTGTTCGTGCCTTGAGGAATGATATAAGAAACCTTTCAGCACGTGAACACTCAGAGGACTATTTTGTCAGTGAAGCCCAGCCCATTTTTATAATTGACGTCCTTGAAGAACATGGGGTGGGCAATGACTTTCGTTGACTCTTTCTCAATTTTTTGCATGGGTTAGGTGTGAATTGCAATGTTCTTACTATTTGTCAGCTGTCCTTACAGGATGAAATTGTTCAGAGCTGCTATTGGGATTCTGGGCGTCCTTTTGATTTGAGACGAGAATCTGATGTCATTCCTCCTGAGGTGACGCTTCAGTCAATAATATTCGACAGCCCTGATAAGAATAGGTGGGCTCGGTGTCTGAGTGAGCTTATAAAGTATGCTGCTGAGCTATGTCCTAGCTCTGTTCAAGAAGCAAAGTAAGTCAATCATGTTGGCTGACGTTAATTTTATTTTTCTAAGCACTGGAACAAATGCTATTTGACATCTCCCTTTGCTTGATAATTGATTTTTTTCTGTTAGCCTTGATGTCAGCATAGAGGATGCTAGCTTGTCAAAAAAGCTTGGTCCATCACTTGGGATGCTATACCGTCTGAAGTTGAGAGGCAGTAAATTAAATTATGATTGCTAGCATAATCAGGCAATGTCTAGCCAAAAGGAAGGGGTGCTCTCCAGTCCCTTCAACCCTCATATTTTCTGTAAAATTGTCTAGAACAAAGGACTAACTAGTTATAACCAAAAATGACCGAAAGCTGTGGCAGAGTGCATGACCACTCTAATAATGGAGAATTTTGTTTTTTTCATTTTTTAGGATATCATTCTGTGACCAGGGAGGAGAGAGATGTTAACATGAGTTGACAAATGTTACTTGTGATGGCTCCATTATACAACATATCAGAAGCCATGTTTCTAGAACTGTACTTCAGTCTGCTTTTGTTTGCCTAGGAGTATAGGATCTCTAATATTTTTGTGTGAACTGTCCTACACTCCTTCATTCATCTGGTTATTGTGGCATATCTTTATAGTCCATTATAGTGCAAAAACTAATGTTCAAGTTGCAACTTGTAGAAGCTATGACTTTAACAGCCCCCTTAGAATGTTTCCAATTTTAGATCTACTTATTCTCTGTGATCTCTGATTGGTGCATCTTGCTAAAGGGTGCCTTTGATTAAGAGACTGTAATGGCAACTACTGATGTAGGGTGGAGGTCATTCAACGTCTTGCTCATATTACACCAGTTGAGTTAGGCGGAAAGGCGATACAGGCACAAGATATGGAGAATAAACTGGATCAATGGCTTATGTACGCAATGTTTCTATGTTCGTGTCCACCAGATAGTAAAGAAGCTGGTGGCTTGACTGTAAACAAAGATCTCTATAATCTGATTTTCTCCTCATTAAAATCTGGATCAGAGGCCTACACGGTAAGTGCATGGATAGCTCTGCAATCTTGAAAATTCTAGTGCATATTTATGTAGATATTTCCTTACATTAGTTCGTGATGGTTCTACATGGAGTTCCTTATGATGTCAACATCCTAGGTGCATTTAGCTGTTTTTAAGTGTAGAGTGCACAAACTGTGTCAAGAGTTGATTGTTTTTTGTGAATATGTTGTGTGATGATGGTTCTAGTCTAGTTTGATGGATATGCTACTTGTGGATCAGTTTTAATTGCCTTTTAGCAGAATATAACAATGCACCATTTCTTTTTCTTCTATGGCATATTCCATTGACATGGGTTAATCGCTGTGCTGTCAGCTAAGTGTCTTTTTTTCCGTCTGTTTGGTGTAGCATGCAGCTACCATGGCACTCGGTCACTCACATCTGGAAGCGTGTGAAATCATGTTTGGTGAACTTTCATCTTTTATCGATGAGATTTCAATGGAAACGGAGGGAAAACCAAAGTGGAAGGTACTTGAATTTCCAGCATATTATATCTTTTTCTGTGACTTTTGTTTTGTCATTACCAATTAGGCATCCTCTTGGATAGCAAGAACGTACTTGCCATCATGTTCAGTTTTATCTCTCACAAGGTTAAGTGCTGCATGCAGGAGTCTTGTCCATATTTAGGAAGTAAATTTTGTAATTTTCTATATTTTCTGACCTGTAAACGAAAGTTAATTGTGAATTATCTTTCATTTTTCTGGTTAACAGTCTCAAAAATCTCGGCGAGAGGAACTCCGCATTCACGTTGCTAATATATATCGGACAGTTGCTGAGAGTGTCTGGCCTGGCATGTTGGTCCGTAAACCCGCCTTCCGTCTCCACTATCTGAAGTTCATTGAGGAGACAACGAGGCACATAGTTTCAGCACCTCCTGAGAGTTTCCATGAAATTCAACCTCTCCGTTATGCACTGGCTTCTATTCTAAAAACACTTGCCCCCGAATTTGTCGATTCAAAGTCTGAAAGGTTTGATCTTAGAACCAGAAAGAGACTATTTGATCTGCTTCTTTCATGGTGTGATGATGCAGTGAGCACATGGAGTCAGGATGGTGTTACTGACTATCGTCGTGAGGTTGAGCGGTACAAGTCCTCACAGCATTCTCGCTCAAAGGATTCTGTAGATAAACTTTCTTTTGATAGAGAAGTTAGCGAACAGGTGGAGGCCATCCAGTGGGCCTCGATGAATGCTATGGCTTCACTTCTATATGGGCCTTGCTTTGATGACAATGCAAGAAAAATGAGTGGCAGAGTGATATCTTGGATCAATAGTTTATTTATGGAACCAAGTGCAAGAGCTCCGTTTGGTTACTCACCGGCTGATCCACGAACTCCCTCTTATTCCAAGTACATAGGAGAAGGTGGGCGGGGTAATGCTGCTCGTAACAGAGGTGGTCATCTTCGTGCTTCTCTGGCGAAGTTGGCCTTAAAAAACCTGCTTCTCACCAATTTGGACCTGTTTCTTGCATGCATTGATCAGGTAATGTCTTTTACGCTGCCTCTTCTACCAGTTTGGACCTGTTTACAGCTCTAGTGTTTTTTCCACTTGTAACATGCTAAGCTCACTGGGTAATTTTAAACATTGCTTTTAGCTGGCGTAGCATAGTCATCTCCTCTTGGAACTCATATAGGTTTACCTTTTCTGCAGTGCTACTATTCAGATCCCGTCATTGCTGACGGATACTTCAGCGTGTTGGCTGAGGTCTACATGCGGCAAGAAATACCAAAATGTGAAATTCAGCGACTCTTGAGCCTTATCCTGTATAAGGTGGTGGATCCATCTAGGCAAATTCGTGATGAAGCGCTTCAGATGCTAGAGACGCTTTCAGACCGTGAGTGGGCAGAGGTTGGCGTTGATGGTTCGGGGAGTTACCGAGCTGCTGTTGTTGGAAATCTTCCTGATTCCTACCAACAGTTTCAGTACAAGTTGTCATGCAAGTTGGCTAAAGATCATCCTGAACTAAGTCAACTTCTGTGTGAGGAAATTATGCAGAGACAACTTGATGCTGTTGATATTATAGCACAGCATCAGGTCCTAACATGCATGGCTCCCTGGATTGAGAATCTCAATTTCTGGAAACTCAAAGAGTCTGGTTGGAGTGAAAGATTGTTGAAAAGCCTTTACTACGTGACATGGCGGCACGGCGACCAATTTCCAGATGAGATTGAGAAGCTATGGAGGACTATTGCCAGCAAGCCCAGGAACATTAGCCCGGTTATAGATTTCCTGATAACAAAAGGGATCGAAGATTGCGATTCAAATGCATCTGCAGAAATTAGTGGTGCATTTGCTACATATTTTTCTGTTGCAAAGCGAGTAAGTTTATACTTGGCTCGCATATGTCCACAGCGGACAATCGATCACTTAGTTTTCCAGTTGTCTCAAAGGATGCTGGAAGATAGTATTGAACCTGTTCTGCCAGTTGGAAATAAGGGCGATGCAGGTGGAAACTATTTGTTGGAATTCTCGCAGGGACCTCCAGCAGCCCAGGTAGCAGCTTTAGTGGACAGCCAACCGCATATGTCACCGCTCCTTGTTCGAGGTTCCCTTGATGGTCCTCTTCGGAATACGAGTGGCAGCCTGAGCTGGAGAACGGCAGCTGTGACTGGAAGAAGTGTATCAGGCCCACTTAGTCCAATGCCTCCTGAGCTGAATATAGTTCCAGTAACTGCAGGACGGTCAGGTCAGCTGCTTCCTGCTCTGGTGAACATGTCAGGGCCATTAATGGGGGTCAGAAGTTCAACTGGAAGTATGAGAAGCCGCCATGTTTCTCGAGATAGTGGGGACTACCTGATCGATACTCCTAACTCTGGAGAAGAGGGGATTCATGCTGCTGCTGGAGGGAATGCCGTAAATGCAAAAGAACTGCAATCAGCATTGCAAGGGCATCAGCAACATTCACTCACCCATGCAGATATAGCATTGATTCTGCTTGCAGAAATAGCATATGAAAATGATGAAGACTTCCGCGAGCACCTTCCTCTGCTATTTCATGTCACATTTGTGTCGATGGATAGTTCAGAAGATATTGTGCTGGAGCACTGCCAACACTTGCTTGTTAATTTGTTGTACTCACTAGCTGGACGGCACTTGGAGTTGTATGAAGTTGAAAATAGTGATGGAGAGAATAAACAGCAGGTTGTGAGCCTGATCAAATATGTCCAGTCAAAGCGTGGGAGCATGATGTGGGAAAATGAGGATCCTGCAGTTACTAGAACTGAGCTTCCAAGTGCAGCTCTTCTATCTTCCCTAGTTCAGAGCATGGTTGATGCAATCTTTTTTCAAGGAGATTTACGTGAAACTTGGGGCGTTGAGGCACTTAAATGGGCGATGGAGTGCACCTCGAGACACCTTGCATGTCGCTCACACCAGATTTACCGTGCACTTCGACCCACCGTTACCAGTGATACATGCGTATCACTCCTCCGCTGCCTTCACAGATGCCTAGGAAACCCAGTGCCTCCAGTTCTGGGTTTTGTTATGGAAATTCTCTTGACATTGCAAGTCATGGTGGAGAACATGGAACCAGAGAAGTTGATACTTTATCCTCAACTCTTTTGGGGGTGTGTGGCGATGATGCACACAGATTTTGTTCATGTGTACTGTCAGGTACTTGTGCTCTTCTCCCGTATAATTGATCGCTTATCATTTCGAGATAGAACAACAGAAAATGTCCTCCTCTCAAGCATGCCCAGAGATGAGTTTGATGCCTCTGGTAGTGACATGGGAGAGTATCACCGGATGGATTCCAGGAGTGCCTCTGAAGTTCCCCCATCCATTGGGAATCTGCCAGTTTTTGAAGGGGTTCAGCCTCTCGTGCTAAAAGGACTCATGTCGACTGTTAGTCATGGCGTATCCATTGAGGTCCTCTCACGGATCACTGTGCATTCCTGTGACTCAATTTTTGGGGATACAGAGACAAGACTGTTGATGCATATCACATGCTTACTCCCATGGCTCTGCTTGCAGCTGAGCAATGATCTAGTAGTAGGTCCTGCTTCTCCGCTCCAACAGCAGTATCAGAAGGCTTGCTCGGTTGCAGCCAACATATCTATCTGGTGTCAAGCAAAATCGTTGGAAGATTTAGCTACAGTATTTATGGCTTACTCTCAGGGTGAGATCAAAAGCGTCGATAACCTCCTTGCCTGTGTGTCGCCGCTTTTGTGCAACGAGTGGTTTCCAAAGCACTCTGCTCTTGCTTTTGGGCACTTGCTGCGGTTATTGGAGAAGGGGCCAGTAGAGTACCAGCGCGTGTTACTTCTCATGCTGAAGGCATTGCTTCAGCATACTCCCATGGACGCTGCCCAGAGTCCACACATGTATGCAATAGTGTCCCAGTTGGTGGAGAGCACATTGTGTTGGGAGGCACAGAGTGTTCTGGAAGCTCTCTTGCAGAGCTGTAGCTCCTTGACAGGTTCCCATCCACAGGATCCAGGGTTATTGTCCGAGAATGGCCTCGGGAGTGATGATAAACTTTTAGCTCCTCAAATGTCCTTCAAGGCGAGAAGTGGACCTCTTCAATACCCGATGGGGTCCGCATTTGGGGCAGGTCTGAGTATGGCCTCGCAAGGGGGATCAACTGAACCAGGTTTGCCACCAAGGGAGGTAGCTTTGAGGAATACACGCTTGATCCTTGGGCGGGTGCTTGATAAATGTTCTCTTGGACGGAGGAGGGATTATAGAAGACTTGTGCCATTTGTTGCTAATTTTGGTAATCCGTAGTGACTCACAATCTGTTAGCAGTCCAGACAGACACCATTCCATACATATTTGACATGTTAGTTACATGTACAGTGCTGTATATAGTCATTGTAAGAGATGAGTAGTTGTCCAAGCTTGTAATTGCACAAGAAGTTTAAAACTTTATCAATGCAATTGATTTTGCTTGCTCCAATAAGTTAGAAAGGATCTAGTACTTCCTGTAATCCCCCGCATATATTGTGATGGAATTTGAATTGTCAGTAACACTTCTTATTCTTCTTGAATCACGTACATTCAAGTATATTGGTCACAAATTAGTTGTAGCTCATGAAGAACTCGTCTTCATTACAGTCCATTTGTTTCAACTCTGTTTACAGCGTTTACGTCACTTTAACAATTGTAGTTTGGGGAAAATTAAGGTTTTGGTACGATCTGGTTCGAGTTCATTATGGATTTTCTCATACAATGGTGCAAGTACGGGTATAAGATTCTTCCAACCAGGGAGGTATTGTTCGGACGAGAGAGCATTATAAAGATAATTCTGTTTATATACACAAATTGATAATCAAACCTTTCGGAGGCTTGTAAGTATGTCCATGTTGCCGCCGTACATTCCAACCATCTCTCTTGTGATTGTCCGTTTGTCTTGGTATAAGGCTAGTTTAAGACAGAACTAGGCTATTTTCTTGGGAGGGGGCCTAATTTTGCCTGGTTACAAGGTGCGTTCATCGTTGGTCTGATGGTCAAAACTGACATACTGATATCACAAATTAGTCTTCCTCATGAAAAAAACTCGATAGCGGTGCAATAGGGGGAAAGAACGGAAGGTAGTTCAGGTGATATTAAGGGTGACCTTTCGCGAATGACCAGTGTATCAGGAGAAAAAGCAAAGAAAACAAGAATAATAATCCAACTACTTTGATATTAGGTTCCAAGACAATGCGTTGGCGTCAAAAGATGCTTATTTTGATTTCACTTGTAGTGAGGAAAGGTTGACTCCCCCCACCACAACCTACTGGTTCGGACACGCGCCGATGTTGTTAGTAAGAATGCAGGTAGAACCATGCTTCGAGTAGTTTCATGCCATAAAAAATCTTGAACAAGAAATAGGGAGAAAAAGTCTAAATCACGACACTCCAATATATTGAGCCTGCAGTTGGCAAAGCAGTTTCGAGCAGATGACAATAATACTACCCCCTGTCCTCACACGGTTTTATACAGATTTTTCAAACTAGCAGATTTGTACAATGACCGGCATGCCATACATTTCCGCGCTTTAATCCTACAGAGTAAGCATTCCCAGGTCTTCTTTTTTATTTGGGTTGACTCAAATTCCAATCTATCTCGGTCTCCACATTACCGAGTCTTAGATGCTGCAGCCATCATTCACGGGGAGATTCATGCTTCTTGAACAAAGCATAAGCATCGCTATAGATAGCCACCACATTTGAGAAGACGGCAAGAACAATCATGAAAATGGCTAAAATCTTGTCCTTCTTGGTTGCTATGCTGTGATGATCCCTGCAATTAGCATCATGGAATTGGGGTTGAGTTTTCGACGATTCATCCAACAAGATAAAGGTACTATCAAATTGAAATATAGAGGTAGCAAGAAAAAGAAGCAGCAAGAAGGATCAAGAACTTATCTACCATAAAATTTAATTATGTCACATGGCAAATAAAACAAAAGCATTATAGTAAATCCAGAAAAACTTCATAAACTCCCTCCCTCATAATAATCGACAAAAACTTCATAACTGAAAAACCCGAAAGTACTGCCATTCTTAGCTGGCAGTGGCATGTTGCATAGGTTGTATCATCATATCTTAAAGTCACAAACCAGCACACTACAATCCTGAAGTTAGGGACCTCAAACATCCTTTGCCTAATCGAGCATGGAGCTGGGAATGAAATGCTCAGCATATGTCTTATCAGAAAGACCCAGAGAGATCAATTTATAAGGAAACAATATTGAAGGTGTCAACTCAATACTTTCAGCGATTCAGGCAAAGCAAACACTCACCTCAGAGTAATAGCAGCGGGAAAAATGAAGCCAAGGCAAACAGCAGCTGTCGCTCCAGTAAATTGAAAAGCATCCCAGATGCTGGGGATAAAATTTGCACCCGCGAATATTACAGTTATAAGACCAGTTGTGAGCAATCCAAACCTCAGGTTATCTGAAACAAGTGGCCTTGCAGAGGGAAAGAGAAGGCCGTCCATGTTCAGTCGCAATGGATAGAAGACTATGGGGAATACAAGCATAAGATGTGCTGCGTAGCTAACACGAACGGCATCATTGAGCAAGGAACTATAAGGAATGCCAAGGTCGGTGTCAAAATTAGCAAGCACATCATCAAGTGTCCCATCGCCGAAGAGGAGGAACCCAAAGAAGCTAATCATTATATACACAGATGAACACAGAGCAAGTGACGTTCCCACAACTGCCTTTATCTGTGTGGAATCTTCGAGTTCATTGTCAATGGTGTGGACTGCAAAATCGTGAAGGGCATCAAAAATCAAATAACTCGTCTAGCTCTTCAATTCATATTTAAAAAAAAAAACATGCCATTTGCTTGTATCTAATCAACTTCCCAGGTTCAACTTCTTGCAAGTTCATATTTAATAGACCAATTCTCATGCAGGGTTAAAACTTACATAAATACTAAATTATAAAAAATGGCTTCCAAAGAATGATAACTGATAACACTAAGATCGTCAAAACAACAACATAAAAATAAAAAAATAAGGAAAAATTAAGCATCCACTTTTATAATGCAAACACATTTGCATGTTCAAGATCTTATCTAAAAAAAGAACTGCAAGCATCACCCTGTATAAATGCCAATTCATTTAAACATTTAATTTCATGTCGAAGTTTAAATGACTAATCATACAAATAATGCATTGCCATGAATACATATAGATTTGGAAGTGGGAGCAATTTTCAGTAGCATACCATTGTAATGGCAGATATATGCAGTGACAAGAACAGGAACTACAGTGAAGATCTTCCAGAATGATGCCAAATCAGTTATATCAGGTAGCAATCTGGGCATTGCAACGCCTCCACCAATCAATTTAATGATTGAAATTCCCACAGTGATAACAAGAAACACCACTGCCAGTGCAACAGACAAGGCAGATGTGTATCTCAATGAATCTGCGACCAGCATGAAAAATATTACATTAGTCTTACTAATATGAGGCCAAATATAACAAGAAGCAAGTTATATCTGTGAAGATAGCTTGTCTAGATATCTGAGATGCAGCATAGAATACATTAGAGCAGTAAAATCAAGATCCTTTCTTGGCCACTCTGAAAGACACACGATAAGATCAAATTACTTCCAAATATGACTAGCACAACTATATATCCTAACAGGCGAGATCTTCCAACCCAATCGGTAGATAATTTGAAGTAGACTACCCATACAAGCGCACAGAACAAAAATGATTGTTTCAATTCCATTTACAAGTAACAAACAATAAGATGAGACCAGAGCAAAAGGATACAAGATGCCCCAACAAAATGATAGAAGCTGCAACACTTACCTATTCGTTTAAAGCATGCCAACGGAGCAAATATTCCTAACGTTGTGACAAGAAGAACCAAAGTACGGCCATTCCACCAGTGTCCTCCAAACCACCCTTCAAGAACACCAGCATGGTGAACGCCACTGGAAGATGTTCCGGAGAGTACGTCCCCTTCAGATAATGTCCAAACGTCAGAACACGATGATACCATACGACATCACAGCCTAAGTCTAAGTAACATCATTGACAATACTCAACGAAATTATATGGTCATTCCAAAATATCCTAAAATGATCGAATTCATACCGATGATGATCATGTACACAATGAGCACACCGATGTTGTTGACCATGACGCATATCTGCAGCAGAATCCTCCCGTACTTGCCGAAAGCATCCCCCATCAGACTACTATACGACATACACTTGCCCGCCCTGCTAAACCGGAGCAACAATTCAATGGACGCATTGGTCAAGAAAGCCATGAAGACGATCGTAGCGATCCCCAGGCCGAGACCCAGGACTTTCATGGTCGCCGGCAGCGCCATGATTCCGGCGCCGACGATAGTCGTGGCCAGATTGAAGACCGCCCCGGTGAAGGAAGCCCCGTTGAACTCATCGAAGCTCTCTTCCTCGTCTTTCCTCGTGGGCAACAGCGGCGCCTTCTCGTCCGCGACCGCCTTGCTCCTCCGCGACTTCCTCTCCTTCTTCGGCGCGATGTCTCCGATCGTCATCTTCCGGTTATCTTCTTCCGAATTCCGACTTCAACTAGAGTCTCTGGTGCCTAATTCATGAACCCCAAAAAGGGTCAGCTTCAAAAGTTCGACAGCATCGAAATTCACACTAAAAATTTCAACTTAGAAGCAAAGACGAACTGACCCGCAACAACCAAACAGCTTCGAGGTCAAGACAATCGCGGATTGCAGCAGCGGACGGGGAATCCCCAAGCGTCCAACTTTTTTGCCGAGAAAATCGGAGCACGCTCCAAGAACCAAAGCTCCGCCGCCAATCTCGAATTCGCGGTCCCGGAGCGGCGACGAGCGAGGGGATCCCAAGCGATTCCGGCTTTCAACGAAGAAAACCCCTCCGGAAATGGAAGCGGGAGCGGGGGAGACGTCGACGGCGGCGATCGGCGCACCTCCGATTGGTCGCGGCGGAAGATCGGAACGGCGAAATTCGCCGGAACCCAGCTGCTGGAATGGAAGGAGGAGGCGAGATTTGGAATCAAGGTCGTTGCTTTGTTCCAATAATGGAGGCTCGTGGTGGGATTTTATAGAGGAATCGCGCAGAGACGGAGAGAGAGAAAGGGATGAATACGTAATCGAAGAAGACGAAGAAGAAGGAGAAGCCGGTCGGTGGCGGACAAGGGATTCGTACGAATGGACTGCCATCCAGGAAAAAAAAATAATATATTAAAAATTATTAATTTTTCTTCATTTGAACATTTAATAATAATATTCAGGATTTTTTCTTTTTGGTAAGATTTGATGAATATAGAAAATAGGTGCGACTGTGAAAAGTGAGGCATTCATTCCTCCGGAGTTTTACTGTTTCAGGCAATTTCGACGGATTCAACTGGGTCCTCCACCTGGCGTCTTAACTTATTATTCCAATCTTGTCGTTAATTAATTATTCATGTCTCCACATGAGCTGAATAAAATTAAATATTCACCTCACGGCGAAATCGAGAATTTAGTTAGTGAGTCGTGATTGGCGGTATAAATTAGGCAAATTTATGATTAGAGCTCTCAAAACGAGATTGTTTTCTTGATTGAGCCTCGGAATAAAATCCGTCTTGAAATAAAATCCTAAAATGGATCATTTATTCTAAAAAATGACTCATCAGCCAGCTAAATCTTTGCCCGCCAGCAAGCACATGGATCTCAAGTTGAACTTTCCAAGCTCATGATCGGTCGGTGAGCTGAGGGGTGGCTCAAGACTAGATTGCCCACTTCTCAAGACTTATTTTATAAAAAAAAAAAAAAAAATCAAATTTTTATTTGAAAATTTTCCTTTTCTTTATTGGAAAAAAGAAGAAGAAGATATTTCTTTATTAATCAGTATATCTTTGGCAAGTGCCTGCTTGTCAAGGAGAGCGAAAAGACATGTGAATCGAAATTCATGTGCCACTAAAAAAAAAAAAAAAAAAAAAATTAATGTGCCACTTGTTGAGCCAGGCCAGCTTTTGTTTGTTTTCTTTTCCTTTTCGTATTTGTCTTTTCTGTATTAATGGTTAAATTTAAATGTAGTGTCACGAGCCCCTATTCATATCTTTTTCATCAAAAAGGTGTTAATAAAACAATTAATTTAATGATGGCATTGAGAAAAGAAATTTCCGACACGGTTCCCTATGCATCATTAAAGTCCTCGCTGGGCATCATTATTGTCATGGCTCGAAGCAAGTTGTCTTAATAATCGATCCACTTGATTGAGTGCTTGAATTAAATGCATCAATTGACTCGTGAGTGGGATTGAATTTAAATCACATCATAAATGATCCGGCTCAAATAGACCTATAATTCATACAATGCAAATCTAACGATATATCTGGCTCGACCCACATTACTTACTTACATATCTAACCAAATTTACAAAAACTCATAAGTGTCATGGTAATTAAATGTAATTAAATATTAAATTATGTTTTTATCTAACAACTTAAACTTTTAAAACGATTAGAAAATGGTCTTACAAAATCCCACATAATATCAAAACCGGAGGTTTTGAATTTAAATCATTTTAGGTCTCATTTGCCTTATTAATTAAATATTTCCACACCTCAAATTAGATATTTACTTGCTTAGTACTAGGCCAAAAAAGATTAGATTGAGAGAATGTTAAGGTATCCCATTTAAATATTTCTACACTCCCAACTAAATATTTTCACGCTTAGTACTATGTCAAAAAAGACCAGACTAAGTGTGGGGAAAGTGTTTGAGTAATTAAATATTAAATCATGCATTCATCTAACAGTTTAGGTTTTTAGAACAGTTACTAAGTGGTCCTACAAAATCTCACAATAACCAAATTGAGATGGGAGTGTGAAGTGAGCAAGCGTGAAAACAAAAGAAACCGAAAATAACATGGCTAGTCCCAACCTCCAAATTAAGACATATCGATTCTAACTTAGCATAAGCTCTGTTGCACAGGCTTAATCTAACTTTGTAAACAAATGGAAATCGTCAATCAAAAATTAAAAAAAATCATTGCCGAGTGAGTTAAATTTTAACTGAATTGGTCACTGGCTGACAATTTTATAATAATATAGCGCAGCAAAAGTTGATAAATTCAAATGTGGAATGAGATAGGAAACGACCACGTGAATCTTGAATTCCGGGACTAGGAATTTTTCCGGACCAATCCCGCGTTGGATGGCTCCCGCCGACGTGGAAAGCCCAGCCCGTCTTAATTAGCAAAAATACAAAAACCATTATTTTATTTTCGGTTTTTCCACTTTACTGTTCCTAGTCAACGTCAACGTCAGAGCCCGAGAAAAATGAAAAATCAAAGGAGCCGTAGGGAAGAAAAAATCTCATCGGCTACGATTCTGCACTCCGAAGCACCAGATATCTCCACGTGGTCCCCCCCCCTTCCCTCCTTTTCTTTTTTTAATCGCTCATTTTTCATTTCGATAAATTTTTTTAACACGTCCCCTAATTATTTTTCAAAATATTTTTTTATTCGTGAAAATATTATTGATTATTCTTTATGTCTGAATATTTTTGTGAATGATGAAAATATATTTTGTTCTTTTATTTCCTATAAGTTATACGAGCGATTATTTCTTGATAAATATTTCATAAATTATTCATTCTTTGCAAAAATAAACAGCTCCATAATCTGGGTAATAACTCTTATCCATTACCATTGATATGAATAATCAGGCAATATAGATGGAAATGATTATGTGGAGAAAGATTACACAAATTGTAAATCGTATAAAATCCTTTCACTTTTTCCTTTTATTTTTTATATATATTTTTCATGATTCGTTGAAGGGCAAAGGCCACACATAACCAAGCATCTTCAGACCTCTATTAGCAGCCACATACTTCGACACGAAATAATAAAAAAGGAACGAAGCTTACAAATAATCAAACATCTACAAACCTCCATCAGTAAACACCTACTTTGTCACTAAATAATAAAAAAGAAACGATGTATCTTTGTGGTAATAGACCTGAATGATCGTCTGACTCGTTAATCAATCGAAAAGTTCGTGGGTCCATATAATCACCAATGGCATTTCCCTCTTTGTTTTTGGTAAAATCCATTCGATACTCTTTTGAGCATGTTCAAAGAATTGCCATTTTCAAAGGAAAAGAGTGTTCTATCCTACTCAGGTCTCACTCAATGTTTGGAAACAATTACTCGGAAAATTCACTTTCTTTTCATCTACCTGGAGATCTAGAATTCACTTTCACTTACAAATGTCTCGTGTTTCGAAGTAAGTTCAATTCTAAGAATAAATCCGATAAGTCAACTATTTAAAAGTAGAGCCGGGAAGAACTTCTCCACAAAATCCATGCTCATTGCCTGAGCTCTTAGATCACGCGACTCTCCCATGAAATCATCCTTAAACCTAACGCATGGCAAATCCTAATCACAGCCACTTGGACAAATCCATGTGCATTTTTGCAGGATCATGTGCAAAAGCCAAAAAGCTAACCTCAGCAATGCCAAAATCTCAAGCATATGGACCCATCTACTTCTTACCACACAAAGGCGCCTCTACACTTTCCTCTTTATTGTCTTGTTCCCTCGTCAATCAATGCGCGTCTCGTTCGCTAATGAGCATTCATTGCCGATTTAATTAATATAACCTCGCTAATCAAAAGGATCTTCTCCTCTCCCCACATACACACACGCACATATCATTATCAAATTCGTGGCTGCGGTCGCGCCACGTTTCACTGGCTCGATCCGAGCGAAGCCAATCAACTAATTGTCTATTAAGAAGGCCCCTTCGGCCTCCCATCGGCCAACTTAAGATAACCTCAAATGAACGACCTCGATTTCTTCCCCAACTTATTTGTGTTAATTAAAAGGAAAAAGTAGAATTGCTCCGGAACACGGTGCTAATAAAATTAAAAAAAAAAAAATTGAATTTTAAAGTCTTGCGGGCCGGAGTTCCGGGCCGCATCACCACATGTTTGCTCGTCGTATCAGAGACGGATTCGTGGGTCGAAAGATGTCGGCATCGGGTGGGCCCCGGGCCCCACAGGCCCAGTAAAGCCGTCTCGCGTGGGCCCCGCGGAGTTTGGCGAGGTTTCGCCATCGAGGGGGACGCGGCGTCACGCTCGAGTGAGTTCGACTTTCCGAGAATGCAAAGCTGGGTGGCATCGAGAGTGGATGATGATAGGTGATAGCGAAAGCGCATGATGTGCAGACCACAAGCATTTGTGGCGACAAGTTGCCGTCCGCAACTTTTCGCCAACGTGCTACAGATCCGTAGGCAGCAGTGAAAAAATGACTCGGACTCGGCAGTCATTTTCGGCAGCCATTTCATTGCTGGTGCTGCCGCCGCCGCCTCTGGACATGGAAATGAACAAAAGAAAATGATGCTGCGAGTCGCGACCGACGAGGAGGACCTCCTCTGGGGTTCGACGGTCTCGGGATGGCTATGCTCCGGGCCTGAGTTGCCGGACACATGCGGGCACGTGCACATATCGCGTTTAGATAAGAAACTCGGCCGTTGGAAACTACTCGGGAGTCACGATGTGTCATTTGTCGAATCTCTGAACTTTTTAGGACAGCATCACTTTGTTTCGTCAGGAAAGAATTAATGTAGTACAAAGAAAGTGAAAACATGGAGGTTCTTTCCTCCTGCAATCCTGAATCCTGCATTTCGCAAGCCCTTCCCGTTCGGTTTTCAAGTTTCCTCTGTGAGAATCTTGAAGTACGTCCTCTCTGCGAGGTCACTCTCGAACCTTGCTGTCATTCGACGGCGGGTATCCCGAGAGTTCTCCAGTTAGCAGTAATTGCTGTCATGGAGGCCATTCGCAGAGAGACCCCAAATCAAGGTTTCTCGGGACAACTTCAGTTTTGGGCCGAATTCTGTTATCTGTGCTAAAGGGATTGTAGTTATGCCATGCTGCCTTTTTCTTGTCCTCTGAGCCTGGATCGAGAATATTGGAATCTCGTTCAATTGTCAGAATGAATCTGTGAGCTAGTCTTAAAAATATTCAGTTGCTTCCCCTGTACCAACATGCAGTACAATTTGCCAATGGTGTTCTCCTTTCCCTATTCGCGACCCGACTTTTCCTCTTCTTGTTCTGAGGAATCTAATAATAATTCCCAACTATGAGTAGACATACGTTCTCAATTCTTCCTCAGATTTGTTTTCTTCTATCTCCTCATCAATGAGGAAATTGGCAACAGGCACATAACCAGATCCCCTCATTTCATTGATGAGCAGATCAAGCTTCCAGTAAATTTCTCTCGATCTTGGATGAGCCCTCTCTCCCACAAGAAATGCGTGCACCTCATCTTTCACCTCGATCCAGCTACATCCCGGCTCCTTCCTTAACTTTTTATTCTTCATTACTTTCCTCATCTCTGAAACTTCCTTCCACATTCCTGCATTGGCATATATATTTGATAGAAGGATATATGCAGAAGAATCTTCCGGCTCCAATTGCAGAAGAGAATTTGCCGCCACTTCTGCTATTTCCACATTACCTTGGTCACAGCAAGTGCTAAGTAGACTTCTCCAAATAACAGCATCCGCTTCAAAAGGCATATCGTAAATAAGCTTTAGAGCATCATCAACTCGGCCTGACCTCCCTAGGATATCCACCATACACGAGTAATGCTCTAACTGGGGATTCAAACCATATGCAGGTTGCATAGAGTGAAAATACTGTAATCCTTCTTCAGCAAGTCCCATGTGGGCACAAGCTCGAAGAACTGACACGAAAGTAGCATGGTTCGGCTTCACACTTTCGAGTTGCATCCTCCCAAAAACTTTAAGGGCCTCTTCACCAAGCCCATGATGTGCGAAGCCACAGATCATTGCATTCCATGTCACAAAGTCTCTCTTAGGTGCTTTCTCAAACATCAACTGGGAATCTTTCAAATTTCCACACTTTGAGTACATGTCAACAAGGGTGCTGCAGATGTAAACGTCTGCTTGCAGCTCTAATTTCAAAATTTGGGCATGGATTTGCTTCCCTAGACTGACACTAGCAAGATTAGCACAAGTATCAAGCACTGTTGCATAAGTGAAGCTATCGGGCTCTATGCCAATCTCCAACATCCAAGAGAAATATCTCTGAGCATCCTCACTCTGCTTTTGCATTACGAACCCAGAGATGAGTGCATTCCAAGAAACCATCGTCTGTTCTTTTGTTCTAAAATGGATCTTTTCTGCCACTTCTATCATCCCACATTTACTGTACATGTCAACCAATGCACTCCCGACAAACCAGTTCAACCCCATTCCGGATTTGATTACTCTATTATGAATCTCCATACCACAACTCAGAGCTCGATTACCTGCACAAGCTTTCAAGACGCTTCCATATGTGAATTCGTCAGGTTCCATCCTTGATCGAAGCATTGAAGTAAATAGCATGAGTGTTTCCTCTACATTATCGTTCTGCTCATGTGCTGCAATGATCGCATTCCATGATACGGCATCTCTAATAGTCATTTCATCAAAAACACAGCATGCTTCCGATAAAGCTCTACATTTTCCATACATATCCAACAGGGCATTTGCAACGCATATGTTGTTATTCAAGGTGCTCTTAATTGTTAGTGAATGAATTTGAAGCCCCTCAAAAAGCCCTTTAATTATCGCACATGCACTTAAGGCGCCCGACAAAGTTATTTCATCAAAACCTCGACCAGACTTCTGCAAATCTCTAAATAGATTCAAAGCTTCAAAACCATGACCACTTCGAGAATACCCAACAATAATGGCATTATATGACTGCAAACTATGATCTGGCATAGAGTTAAACAACTTTCTAGCAAGTTCCATGTTGTCACATTTTGCATACATGTCCAAAGTGGCCGTTGCTACCACGATATCAGCTCCAAAGTCACTCTTCAATGAATGACCATGTAACTGAGTGCCGATTCCTAATGCTGACAACCCTGCACATGACCTGAAGACACTTGCATAAGTGGATTGGCTCACTCCACATCCGGCTTTCAGCATTTCCCTGTATATCTCTAAACCCTCAATCAATTTATTGTTTTGGACGCAACCAGCAATTACAGCACTCCATGAAACCCAATTCCTCTCTGGCATTTCCGAAAAGAGCTGAAGCGATCTATCTAACTTCTTACACTTGGCATACATGTCAACTAAAGCACTCGCGGTGACTACATCCTCATGAACTCCCATCCTCACTGCAACCCCATGGATCTGAATTCCCAAGTTCAGATCTTCTAAGCACGAACATGCTTTTGAAACAACGGCCAAAGTAGTGTAATCGAGCCCCGCTTCTGCTCCTCTCATCTCCATAAAAACACCAACAGCCTTCCAACTATCACCATTCTGTAGAAAACCGGATACCATGGAATTCCACGAGACGACATCCTTTTCGGGCATCAACCGAAAAAGTGCCTCCGCGGCCGCCACGTTCCCACTCCCCGCGTACCCAAATATCACTGCGTTCCACGAAAAGGTGTCCCGCAGCGGCATTCTGTTGAACACCTTGAGCGCGTGATCCAAGCTCGAACATTTGACGTACATTTGGATCAAACAGTTCGCGACGAACACCGTCGGCGAAAACCCAGTCACGATCATGCGCGCATGAGCCTGTTTTCCGGGCCCCAGGGCCCTCTGGCTCGAGCAGTCCTGGAAAAGATGCGAGAACGTCTTCCTCCGAAAGGAGGACGACCTCGGAGCTTCCGCGACCGTCGAGCATCTCGAGACTCGCCCGGCACCGCGCGAGGGCTGCAAGAAGAGCGCGAGAAGGGACGGTGCGGTGACGCGAAGGCGAGGGGAGGAGGAGGAGGAGGAGGAGGAGGAGAAGCGAAGGGCCATCAACGATGGCGCTCATGCTTTGGCGGGTTCTCTTCCCTTTTCTTCTCGGTTGGCAAGCATTCGAAAATTGGTTGAAACTTCCGGGCCAGTGTCCTGTCAATCGGGCCTGGGAAACTGCATCACGGGCCGGGGCCGCGGCCCGATTTTCGGCCCGCTAGTGCTTCCACGATCGTGTAGCGTCTTCCATAGAACCGATGCTTCTCCAGCATCGGCTCGGCACCTCCTCTGGAGTTCTCCTCGCTCGATTCTTCTTCTTCATCTTCTTTGGTTTTATTGAATATTGTTCGTTTCTTATTTGGGAAGCAGCATAGTAGTGGAGCTTCCCATGGAAGCTGCGGCAGAAGCTGGTGCAACTGGAATAAAAAGTGTCGTGCCAGAGGAGGTCAAACAGACGAATTCTGTCCAGGTGAACTTACATTGCATCGCCGGTTTTCATCCTGATCGACCCGTTTAGCAACTTAAGTTTTTTTTCCCTCCATCAGCAAGTGTTTATAGGCGACGGTATATTGGTTTGAACTAGAAGGGGAAAAGATGAACTGGTAGTAATTCGGCATGTGTTTTGGGTTGCTTTTTGAGTGGCAGGATGCAGGGGAAGACCATCCCAGTGAGTACAGAGTCGTGTATGTCTTAGGTAAATCCTCCAACTTCTTGCGCTTACTCTTCTTCATGATGTTCGCTCTTCGCGCTACTTGTGCATGCGAAGGATGGTACCCTGCGTGTGGCGGTGCGTATCGTTTTGTGGGTTCTTCCTGATGGAGCGTGTCTGAATGGTTCGTTGCTTCGGTCGATCGTGAAGCGTCGGTGATGGATGCGGCGATTGAACATGGGAGAAGGATGCGGGTGGACAGACATCGATTTGAATTTTTTTGTGTAGCTCTTATGTTAATCGCTTGGCCTCTAGACAGATCGAGCAACCCGCGAATCGACTGTGATGCTAGTTGAATTTGTCAAACCCTCAGGTTTCAAACTTAATTTGGATGTCACATAGCTAGACCGATGGTGATAGTATTATCAGAACCATGTGGGTTTGGCGTTTGGCTTATCGCTAATTGCAATCGGGTCAAAAGCTAAAAAGAAGGAAGTGAACGAAAAGTTAATGAGAAAGAGAATCTTCTTTTTATAAAGCAAACCGACTTCGATTTTTGAATAATCCAAGTCACTTTTGCTTCTATGTTAGCAAAAGATAAGAGCACCGTGAACTTTATTCATAATAAATCTGGTTGGTCTGAAGACTATATGCTACACAGCATCAATTCATTGAGGGTGACGAATTTGTTCATCAGCGGACAGCGCAATTCACAGGAGTGGCTGAAATTTGCGGAAAAGCTTGATACTACTTGAATTCCTATAGGATATTCTCTAATGTTCCTTGTATCTTCCATTAAGTTTGCGGTGATTATGACGGTAAGGATTTGGCAGGTGGTCCTGGAAGTGGGAAGAGCACGCAGTGTTCCAAGATTTCTTCGGAGTTTGGGTTTAGCCACTTGAGCGCCGGTGATCTTCTGCAAAAAGAAGTCGAATCTGGTTCCGAAGAAGGGTACTTTTTGATATTTTTGAACTTTCTAATACCCAAAAGCCAAAAAAAACTATATAACTTGTGCCTGTTGTAGAACCGGTTTCTTCGTTTCTAATTAGACAATTTCATAAGGGAAGGCGTTTTTTTAACCCTCCGAGGCTGTAACTTGCTTTTAATTTAACAGGAAGATGATCCGGGACTTAAAGAAAGAAGGAAAGCTGGTTCCCTCGGAAATAGTCGTAAAGCTTCTGCAGCAGGCGATGCGCAGAACCGAAAGCAAGAAGTTCCTCATCGACGGTTTCCCACGTAACAAAGAAAATCTTGCTGATGCTGAGAACATTGTGCGCTATTAGTTCTGTTTCTATATCGTTTACGACTCTTCAATGATTTCTCATACTTGACTATTTATTACTTCAGTCATTTCTTCATAATAATTTTCCATGCAGATGAAAATCGAGCCTGATGCCATACTGTTCTTCGATTGCTCAGAGCAGGAAGCAATGAGGCGCCTTCTAAGCAGGAATCAGGTGGAAATGCTCTGCTAATTTTCATTACTCAGGACAAATTGTGAAGTTAATAAGTTTCTCTGAGTGATAAATTTGCAACCATGAAGGGAAGAGCTGATGACAATGCTGAGACCATTTGGAACCGTCTCAAAGTTTACTCCGAATCGACTGTCCCCGTGATCAATTATTATAATTCAAAGGGCAAAGTTCGAAAGGTAGGTGATGATTTTTTGCTTTTGCGTTTGTCATCTTGTATGAACGAGCATCGGTCATCAATGGCTGACTTGGCTTTTTCCCATCTGGTTATCCTTTCGGTGGCTTAGATTGATGCTGAGAGGCCGATCGAAGAGGTATACCAGTCTGTAAAGGAGGTCCTGTCTGGTATTGAAGGTAAGGGACGGTGAATGAGGAATTCCAGGGTTGTACACTATTGAAATTAGTGTGCTTGAGCTGTAAAGGTATAAATCCTTGCTTGTAAGTTCTGCTTATGCATGTATAATGGATTGTATGTGGCTTAAGAAGTAAGATCTTTTCTCCAGCTTTCGAACCATGTACTAGAGGTGTAGTCGACGCTTATTTCTACCCGTTCCGTCAAGTCGATCGATCTTGTGCGGTCTTTTCTTCTGTGAGTCGGCATGGCAAACTCTATGCTTACTACTTTGTATTGTTAGATTCTGCCTTAAGAGTTGTTAAACGTTTGGCTGGGCTTAGAAGCCAAACCCAAAGTTGAATTTGTGTATACTCTTGAAATGATAAAAAGTTATTTGCTTTTCAGATAAATTCTTGAAACCTATGGTGATTTGTGACACAAAGCAATCATAATATGAAATACTATCTTTGTATCATGGGCTTAAGTAATCCCCAAAAAGTCGAGCTTCATTTGTCTTAATCATAATGTAGTCATAAATCTCAATACGATATTTTATTGTCACAAAAATCACTCGTGTTTAAGAAAACAATCATGGGAAAATGACACAGATGTAAGTAAGTTTTATAGACTAAAGCTCTTGTAAATAGAGGTAATCATTGGTTTGGCTGAACTTATTATTCAGATCTGTCCATTAAAAAAAAGAAAGAAAACGTATGTCTAAATCTTCGAGTCAACATGATTTGTAACGATACTATAAGCCAAGCATACTCATAAGTGCTCTTTAAGTGCAAGAATCTTGTAAGATTCAGGTGGGCCATGAATTTGTACTATCTCTAAGAAGGGTTTTCAAGCAATGTTTAAATGTTAAAGTATCTTATTGGATTATTTTTAGTAAGTTACTTGATATCACTCTAACAACAACGTGCCATTAGCAATCATGAATGTCAGAAAAAAGAGGCTTTTACTAGAAAAGATCTAGGCGATATTAGAAGATCCGGTTAATGCGGGTCGGATCCGGCCCAACCTCCACGCCCGTGGCCTTTCCCCGACCCGGCCCGGATCCGAAAGCGTCTCCTGCCCCTCCCCTGCCTATCCTCCCTCCCTCCACACGAGAACGCCTCCTGAACCAGAAGAACATCAATGGCCGGATCGCTGATGAACGAGAGGAGTCCGTCAATGGCCGCCGCCTCGTGATCGTCTCGTGGCCTTCCTCCGTCCAGAGGGAATTCCGGGGAGCGGATTCCGATCAGCCGATTTGCCCCCCGCCCGATGGCGCGCCCGCCTGAAGATCCCGAAACCCTAGAACCCGGCTTCCTCTTCGAGTGGTACATCAACCCCGCCTTCCCCTCGCCCTTCTACGTCGCCGGAGGCTCCGGCGTCGCCCCCGCCGCCGCCGCCGCGCGCTCGCCGGCCTGCGATTCCGATTCCGATTCCGATTCGGGATCCGACGGTTCCAGCTCGGCCCGCGGCGCTGAAGACGCCGTCGGGGTCGGACCCGGAGCCGCCGCTGGTGGTGGTGCGGAATCGGGGCCGAGGATCGATTCGGATCGGCGGGAATCGGTCTCCGAATCCGCCCGACGCGCCGCGGCTGACGAGGCGGATCCGCGGCGCGCGGGATTGCGAGTGGTGAGCATCGATTCGGATTCGGATTCGGAGTATCTGGAATCCGAGAACGTGTGCTCGTTCGACTTGGAATCGCAGAGGAATCTGGCCGAGGAGCTCGAGTGGGAGGAGGTGAGCGAGCAGGCGCACGAGCGGGACGAAGAAGAGGTGACGGTCTCGTCGGAGAATTTTACCGAGGATTTAGTAGGAGGAGAAGAAGATGATAATGATTCCATCGCGCGTCATCTGGAGTGGGAGTTTCTCCTCGCCGTGAACAATGTACAAAATATCCCAACTTGGGACTATGGTCCTCGTGTTGCTCCTCCTGATGATTTCTTTTATGCCGCTGAGTTCGACATTTTGTTGGACCAGTTCGTTGAAAACGAAGTTGCGATTAGGGGAAGTCCACCGGCTGCGAAAGCAGCGGTCGAGGATTTGCCTCTGATTATTCTGAGTGAATCGGATGTGCAGTTGAGCGGTGGAGTTTGTGCGGTTTGTAAGGACGAGGTATCGGTTGGGGATGGGGTGAGGAAGTTGCCTTGTTCTCATTACTATCATGGAGACTGTATCTTGCCATGGTTGGCCATTCGAAACTCATGTCCAATTTGTCGATATGAGTTGCCCACAGATGATTTGGAGTATGAAAGAAGTAAAGGCCGGAGCAGCGGAGGAAGGGTCACGTGGGATTCACAGGTCAGCGAGGATTTCGAACTGTTTGCATGAGATTGTCTGTGGTGCAATCTAAATAGTGTTCCTTTGGCTTACAATGTGTAAGATGGTTGAATGGCCGGTGATAATAGATATGTTTGGCCATGTTGTTTTTGTACATACAATGATTTATACAGGAAATGTACATATGCTACATCGGGAGTGTCACCTTGGCATGGTGAAACAATTATTGTAGGGTTTGTTAGTCTTATTTTATAGTTGGTGAAAGATTCGCTCTGTTCAAGAATCAGTTGCTTATCACCTTAAGTTATTGTAATTTTTTGACTTGCTACTCTCTATGAGAAGGATATGATAGAGCTTCAGCTTTAGTTGGTGTAGTTTGCGCTTGATTTTGGGTGATATCAGGAAATTAGGCTTTCCTCCGTGCTTTCTCGGAGATGTCTAGAATAATGGATCAAACAATGTTCTTCATCTCTGTGGGCTCCAGAAAAAGTAGTTTATGTTTGGCACTGCATATAGTCATGAAAAGAGAACTTTAGCAGAATTCGTCAAGCGTTTACCATGAAGGAAGCTAATAATGGTCTGGCTACTAGTTGTTATTTGATTGTTGTAGGAGAAGTTTAGTTTCAGTGTTTCTTTTCATGAATTACTTATTTTATTTGGGAGGATGTCGAGCGAAAGACTGTTAGTCAATAGTCTTTTTTTTTATAGGAGATTATTAATTGTTTGTGCCGGGTTTTTTTGGTAATTGTGTAATTAAAAATGACTTTTAACATGGAAATGATGCAATTTCCTGCTCTATTTCTTCTGCTTGAGTGACGATGAGGATATGAAATGAAATGTGCCTGTCACTGTTAGCATCCTTATTGTAGATTCTCAAATTTCGAAGCCGATCTGCATTCATAAAATATATTGACATGATTCCTGGGAGAACCGTTTGGTTTAGATCCCTGGAGATATGTCACATTGAACATGAGATAGTATCAGAAAGTTTAATTCTTTTCATCCACATTGAGGTAGATTCACAATTTAAATTCCTTGTTATTTTGGAGCAAGTGATTTTTTACTTTTATGGCTACTGGATAAACCCATTTCTTGGGAAGATCAGCTCCATTTACTTTGATTATTAGAAAGTCAAGAGAGTTGGAAGCTGATGAGCATATTGTAATATCTAGTGGTTGGTCATATTTAATTGTTTGAGTGTGTTCTAAATACTGAACAAAATCTGCACACAACTTAAGAAAAATCAGCTCTGTTTTCTTTTTTATCATCATTAGAAATTGAGAGAGTTGGAAACTGATGAGCTTATCCATTGTGAAGTTATGGCAGCCTATCAAAGCTAATTCATTGTTTAGTCACATGAAGTGATCTTTGCGGTTTGAGTGACTTATAGTGTCGTGTGAGGCTCGCATAAATGAAGTGCAGTTCGAATGGTTTTTTAGACAGTCTTTTGGTAACTGATGCTCTTTTCTTTGTTAGGAAGAAACACATGGATAGGTTGCGTGCGCTTACTTCTGCCTGTCTACATTTTTTATTCGATCAAGAAAGTCTGGGGGCAAATATAGTAAAACTCGGATAAACTGCACATGTTCTCTTGAATGCTAGAGATATAATGCAACTCTTATGGCGCTATCATCTTGGTGGGCATCGATATGGTATGCTTTAACTTATGCTTCTGCATGTATATGGTGGGTAAAGTGCTGTCGAGCGTTCATGGTGGCTAATCCTCACTTGTACCTACCTGTTCTGAACATGCATTAGCACTCTCCAGGATGTTTCTTCGGAGACATTAACAAGAGATTCGTGCTGGGTTCAGGCACGTAGGAGCTGATTTCTAGTACTTTCAGTTGGATAGACTTTTTCTCTCCCACTTGCTCAATGACTGCCCAGGATCAAATACATCAAATCAAACTGAGAAGTGAACGGTGACTCAGAGAGAGATTTCCCGAAGGAATTTGGGGAATCTTTTGGCCATGGGATGTTGCCAATGCTTCGAATTCAGTTTAGAGTTCACTAGAATAGTAAACCTGTTAAAATGAGTTATAGACTTATCTCTTAACTCATATTTGATGGACTGAATCCATATTAAGTAAATAGGTTATAAATGAATATAATATTTTCACCTATTATAAATACTGATTGAGTATTCATGACAAGCCACTGATAACCAACTCATGAAGGGACACCCAAGCTCGATGTCCCATACACTTGCCACTTTATCGTTGATAGCTAAAATGTTTTAGAGCGATGAGGATAGAGCGGGAGACCTTGGGTTCATGCATTTAATGGTATCTCAATAAACTTCAATCACTTATATATTACGTGAGACCTTGGGTTCATGCATTTGAGAAATTGTCTACTTTAGCCTGATCTCATAATTTTGTCTTTTAACATGGAAGTACTTTTCTAGAAGGTCGCTCGTACTAATAGTGCTCTCGATTTGGCATGATCAATATTGGAGATGTTGAATGACATCATTACTTCCAAAGGTGCATCTTGGTCTCATATATATTTCAGGATCGTTCTATCCCTATTATTCTTATATTGTTCGGTTTATTATTGTCCACTTCATCATCTTAAAAGTCTACCAAGAGTTGCACCTTGCTTGGCCCAATGGTCACTCTACGCTCTCGTCAGATTGGGTTGTGACAAGCTCATTAGCTTTCACCTGATTTTTTTTTTTTTTTTTTTGATGCTGGAGGAACCGCTTTGGCCAACAGCCGTCACGTAAACCCTCAGGTGTCGCTAGTGGGGAAATCACCACCCCGACGCTACGCTTAAGTCACCACACAGAGCTTTCACCTGATTCATCCTCAAATCACTCACTTATTGGAAGGGGTCATATTCTGGTACCGTATTGTGACATTTTTGAATGGTCATCTACATTGGCACTGTTCTCTCTTGAGCAAACTTAATAACGGAGATCTAATGCTAAACAACATTTTTACATCAAAAGATGTCTATTGTAAGTTATCTCAATTTTACATATATAATCCACAAATGCTTTCCCCCCTAGGTGTGTTACTCAATTTAATTTTACCCATTTCTCCATCCTAGGAACCTGCTTGAATTGATACCTTATCCAAACACTCCTACTTCGATGATCACTCTCGCTTTTGTTGGACTAGATTATCCAAGGTTAGATATTATATATGCGAAACAAAATTGAAATGGCTTCCAAGGCATTGATTGTACATAAAAAAAAAAGCTATAAAACTTTCCTTACGAATAGGAAAACTATCAAGTTTCAATCAATGCATTGAAAACTATAAAGTTTTCCAATAAGTTGCTTTTAAAAGAAACTAGATGGAGATTACCGCGTTGCGTGAAATTATAATGCTTGACGAATCATCAAAGCACCGTTTGAGAAAATTTCGACAAATTATATAAATTAAGTACGAAAAATTCAGCAACTTTTATATTATTTTGCCAAATTATAGCCTATTAAATAGAATGTTATATTGACAAATGCTATATATCGAGGTGGAATGGATGTCTCAATAGCAACTTTCTTACTAATTGTCTTCATTGGACCTCCGAGATGTTGAAGAAAAAATTTGAAAAGGAAAATCAACGAATAAGAAAGAAAAATAGCAACCAAAGATGTTAATATGGATTTTTAGGGAAAATTTCAAGTAACAATAGTTAAATAGGAGCTTGAAGTGGACTTATGTCAAATAAAGGCCTAAAATAGTTATGTTTATTTCAAATGAAGGCTTACAATAATTATGGTTGTTTGAAATAAGGGTCTGTAATGGCTATAATTATTTCAAATAAGAATCTAACCCATTTGGTCGCTAGTCGAAAATATTAGATTCTTATTTTGTCCCCTCCACCCTTATTAGTTGTTGCAAAGGGTTAGCTAAGGCTTGCAAGCCCGCGTTAACTACGGGTGTTGGTGATGCCATCCCTTACCTAAATATGATGAGGGCCTACCTCATCGATGGTAGTGATTGGACGAGGGTGACCCTCGCCCAATCCTCTTTAGCCGGCTACTAGCCAAAAAGAAAGAAAAACCAAAAGAAGGAAAAAAAAAAAAAAATATAAAAAAATAAAAATGGCTAAAATACTCTTGACCTATCGAAAAGTCAATGCCTTATTTGAAACGGAGATAGTTACTTATTTAACAAAATGATAATATTTAAAAAAATGAAGACATTTCATGTTATGATTTGGAATTTTCTCAAATTTTTTATCAATTGAGGAAATAAAAAACCCTTTCTTTTCTTTTCCCTCCCTCTTTTAATTCCAAAGTGGGGGACGGGACGTCCGGCAAAGAGAGAGGGCAGACACGGCGGCGGCGGAACTCTCTTTCAGTCTTTGGTCCCGAAGACGGAGACGCCCTCATCTCACGAGTCTCCCTCTCCCTCCACCGCCGGTCGCCGCCGCTTCCCAGCCGCCGGGCCCATTGCCACGACAGCCCCCACAGAAAACCGGGAGGCCCTGTTTTTTGGGCGGTCGTCTTCGTTCTCCTTCGTCCCGGAGCTCGCCGTTCTCGTTCGGACCCCTCGCTACACCCAATTCCGAAGTTCCGGAAGCCCGTCCCGTGCCTCGACGGCGGCCGCAGAAGCCCCCGGTTTCGGCCTCAAACCCGCCCTCGCCGAGCAGATCCAAGAGTCCCCTGTTTTGGCCTCTTCTTTTTTCTCGCCAAGGCGGCTTTTTTCGTGCCCGGAAATCTCAAGACGTTTGCTTGAAGCTTGTTCGGCGTTTGCGGCTTCAATCCCTCGAAGATTACGGAAGTCTCGCTCGCTGATTCAGTCGTCCACCGCGACTTCGCCTCAGCCTTAGCTTGTTGACCAGGTAACGCTTCCCCCATACTCTGCCCTGCTCTGGGAGTGCTAACGCTACTTGGGATAAATTAATTGGTATCTGAGTCTTTCCCGAATGGTTTGTAATGATATTGTCGTTCTAGCGATGTTCTGGGTAAAGAAAATTTTCGTCGGTTCCCTAGCTAGGTCCGACATTCGTGGTGCCCGTGAACCGTTCGATGATATGCCTCTGAGAGGAAGTTATAAAATAGTACCTAGAATTGGTAAATCTGAAACGCGCTTTTGATGCGATTTGCGTCATATGGTTTGTTTCGTCATCCATTAGAAGCAGTTTTGATGCATAATGAGGTCATCATCAATTCCCTGAATCCGTGTTTTCTCTGTGTTCCCATGTTGTCAATGGCGTCATCATAAATTCTCTGTTTTTGATAGTCTTGTTTTCTGACCACTCAATCCATTGTAGATTTATCGGACAGTTTGTAATTTGATTTTGGATTTGAAGGAAGCCTGCCAAATGGCGGGTCTATTCTAGAGTTCGATGACCATATTTGGTTAATCTCAAAAGTGGGTTTTGACTACTGCAGGATAATGGAGTTCGAGGATGGGTATCCGGCGCAGAAGCTGTTCCATCAGGGTTACTCCTACACATATGATGATGTCATCTTCCTCCCGGGCTATATAGGATTCCCAGTGGAGCAGGTTGACCTCTCCACCAAGCTCACCCGCAACATCTCCCTCAACATCCCATGTGTCTCCTCACCGATGGACACTGTCACAGAATCCTCCATGGCCCGAGCCATGGCAGCTCTTGGCGGCATTGGCATCATTCACGCCAATGTCCCTCCCTCTGACCAAGCCTCCTTGGTCAAAGCAGCCAAATCCTCCCGCTTCCCAGTCCTCTCCAATCCTGTCTTTCTATCTCCCACAGATTCTATCATCTCCCTTGATGATTTTGCTGACACTCCTTGCATCCTCGTCACAGACTCTGGTGATTGCCGTGGAAAGTTGGTGGGCTATGTGACCAAGTCTGATTGGATGAACCTTACAGACAAGGAAACGCAGCTGGTTGATTACATGATCAAGTCCTCTGATTCTGCCCCTTGGGATTGTGATCTGGCAAAGATGATAAGCTACTTTGAGGAGAAGGCAGGGAAGGAATTTGCGCCAATGGTGAAGGGAGGAGAGATAGTAGATGTTGCAGGGAGAGAGGATGTGGAGAGGTTGAGAGGATTCCCCAAATTGGTGGGAGGGGCTTCAATGGGTCCCAATGGAGAGTGGATGGTGGGAGCAGCGATTGGGACGAGAGAGGCCGATAAGGAGAGGCTGGAGCACCTCGTCAAGGCTGGTGTCAATGTGGTGGTGCTCGACAGTTCTCAGGGAAATTCCCTTTATCAGATTGACATGATCAAGTATGTGAAGAAAACATACCCTGAGTTGGATGTCATTGGTGGCAACGTGGTCACAATGTACCAGGCAGATAATTTGATCAAGGCTGGGGTTGATGGTTTGAGGGTTGGCATGGGGTCGGGTTCTATTTGTACGACCCAGGAGGTCTGCGCCGTTGGACGTGGGCAGGTAAAGTCACTTGGCATATCTTTTTTTTTTTTTTTTAATAACACATCAGTATAATAGGTCGGATTGCATAATGTCTTTCTTTCTTGTGAGTTATGAATCTCCGCAGTGAATGGACGAAATACTCTAAGAATGATAACTTATAGAATAATTCTTTGTTGTCCAATTACTATGTGCTGAGATGATGGGGCAAGTATTTATCCTTGAAGTAATTTTATAATCTTCCTTCAAATTACTTCTCTTAAGCACTCATTCTGATTGAGATTTCTTTGATTACCTTATTCTTCTAAACTTTTCAGGCTACTGCTGTCTACAAGGTTTCATCCCTTGCTTCTCAATATGGTGTGCCAGTCATTGCGGATGGTGGCATTTCAAACTCTGGGCACATTGTCAAAGCTTTGTCCCTCGGGGCATCCACTGTGATGATGGGAAGCTTCCTTGCTGGAAGTACTGAGGCTCCTGGTGCATATGTGGTTCAGGTAATTTGTACTTACTACTGTTTACGCATAATTTTTCTACTCTCAATAAGGTGCCACATGTTTCTCATTGGTAAAATATGATTTCTCTCCTTTATATCTCTGTTGACATGTGGTGTGGTTGGATGAAGAACTCTGAATGTCTTGCCCAAGTGTTTTTGAGTCTTATGTCTGTTTTCTTCACCATGCTACATCTTAGGATTGAGAATGAAACCTTAACTCTTGTTTGCAATTGGTTCTGAATTACTTTTGGTCAATTGATTTCCAAGTGCTCTCTAGATAACATTTTTTTTTTATCCCTTTCCTATATATAGATATTCTGTTTGTTGGAGTTTCAAAATGAAGCTTTCACTTGTTCTGACTTTTATATCCTCTAACATTTGAAGACATAAATGCAAGAACTGAGATTGTAAAGTTTTATTAAACTAGACTTTCGGCTAAGGGAACTCTACATTCTTTAGCAGTAATTTTATTGAAATCTCCCAGAAGCACTTTTAAGGCAAGCTGAGAATTCTACTAGTTATCGTCCAAGAATGTTTCCAAACTAATATTCAATTTGTAAGGATTAATATGGCGGGGTGTGCTTCATACTTCTTAAGTTCTGTTTACACAGACTTACAGCTAACTCTTGCCTTCCCTGAGCCAGGAACAAAAAAGTACTACTTATATGACTATCCTTTTGTGGAAAATGTCGGGGTGTCCTATGATGTGACACAATGGTTGTGGAATAAAATCTTACTTTTATCTGGCTTCTATTAACTACCAAGTGCATCACGTAATGGATACAAATGCATAAAATTGATTTAGTCTAAATGTTGATTTGGCTGTCATTGCAACCATGTCATATGAAAAGTTGGTTATGGGCTTAGTTATTTTTAAGGGCTGTTTTAGCAGAAACATTTTCAAAATTATACTGATGAGTTTGCATTTATCGTCTTTGCATGGACTCATTGGGTTCCTAGGGATAATATGTTCTGTCCTATATTAGTGAAGTGCCTTTTGGCTTATTCAGGATGGCCATCGATTGAAAAAGTACCGAGGCATGGGTTCACTTGAGGCGATGACTAAAGGGAGTGATGCAAGATACTTGGGTGACACGTCAAAACTCAAGATTGCACAGGGTGTTGTTGGCGCAGTGGCAGATAAAGGGTCAGTCTTGAAGTTTGTCCCTTATACCATGCAAGCTGTTAAGCAAGGTTTTCAAGATCTTGGAGCTCAGTCTTTAAGAGATGCTCATGACATGATAAAAACAACGCTGAGGCTAGAGGTATGGCCATTCTATAGTGTTATGATTTCAGAAAAGTTTTGTTTTGGTTTTTACTTTTCTCAATAGTCTTAACAGGTTGTCTGAATTTTAACTAGTGCATTAGGTTTTATTGTCCGGAAAGATCATAGGAAAGTTTCCCTTTATTTATTAGACTCTGTTGAATGGTGCCGTTAGGGCACTTGTCAAGCAATTAGTTAAGGGAATATTACAGTTTATGATGCTTTATGATATTGTATATTATGCTTAAGTTGTGCCCAACAGGATCATTTAACCAATATTCTAGAGCATTCCCTTTCTCTTTGCAACATTGTCTGTTGAAGGGGAACTGAGATATATATATATTTTTTTTTGTTCGTGAATAACATTGCTTGGAATCTTTTGATGAAACTGAGGAAAACGGCACTATCATACGGTTATTTTACATTGACCATAACAGTACCTGTTCATCGCTTATTTTGTAAGCAAACACTTGTTATATAAATGTTTCCATTGCAAAGAGAAATGTGATTGGTAAATTAAAACTGACGAATTCTTAATCGGTAATAATTATTAAAATAATTTCAACATTATTGTTGGAATGATGTCGCACTAAAAGACGGTTCCCAACATAAGCGAACCCTGAGAGAAATTAGATCATAACATCCCATTTTTTAGTGGAAGCTTTAGTGAACGAGTAATCGTTTGGTCTGTTTGTAGCCTCTCACAGGTGCTTATGAGGCGTATGATTGCGCAATTTCCTCATGCTCTTCTTTTGTTGCAGGTAAGAACGGGAGCTGCCCAAATTGAAGGTGGAGTCCACGGGCTGGTCTCCTTCGAAAAGAAACCGTTCTGAGATTCCTCCTCCTGTGGGAAGCTGATCTTGCCAGGTTAGGCAACATCAAATTCAAGAAGCTGGCAATTGAATAAGCCATCAATTGTGTTATTGGCATTGAATGAGGAAGTAATTGCTATAGGGAGTAGTTAGGTCATGGTCGCCAGAGCTCTCTTCGCATTTGTTGGAACTTGTATTTTTTTTTTATCTTAATCAAAAGAATTACAATAATACATATAATATACATACATATATTATTATTATTATTATTTCCCAACACTCTCTCAAGTTGAGATGTAGATATCAAACAATCTCAACTTGTTACATAAAAAATTCACTCTATTCCCCTGTAAAGACTTAGTAAAACTATTTGCAAGTTGATTCCCTGTCCTTGCAAGTTGACCCTCCGTGCCCTCTCTGAACCTTCTTGTATAAAGTGACAATAACCTCAATGTGCTTGTTATACTTAGGAAAGACAAGATTGTTTGCAATATGAATAGCTAATTGATTATCACAGTATAATATCAATGGTTCCGATGTTGATATCCCAATTTATGACAATAACATCCTCAACCAAAGCAATTCACTTGTCACATGTGCCATTGCTCTATATTCTGCTTCAGCATTTAATCGAGAAACCCAAATGTTGTTTCTTGCTCTTCGAGGAAATTAAATTACGTCCAGGAAATACGCAATAACCCGACATAGATCTCCTACTAGTAGGACATGCATAAGAGAAACCTATGATATTTAGATGGCCATAATTTTTTAAAATTATTTCTTTACACAGCATTCCTTCTAAGTATTTGATAATTCGAAATACAACATCCCTATGAGCAATCTGAGGAGCACTCATGAATTGACTTACAACATTGTCAAAAAAATATTAATCAAGTCTCGTGACGGTAAGATAATTCAGCTTACCAACTAATCTCCAATATTTCACTAGATTATGTAATAATTGTCCATGATTTGTATTAAGTTTCACTTTAAGTTCCATATTGCTCTAATAAGCCCATTCTCATCAAGAATGTCAAGTACATACTTTCGCTAGGCTAAATTGATACTTGTATGCGGGTAGGCAACCTCGATACCTAGGAAATACTGCGGCCCCATATTCTTAATACTGAACTATGTATGCAGCGATTGTTTGAAGTCATTGAATACCATCTGAATCACTAGTAATGATAATATCATCCATATATACCACTAGAAGAATACAACTAGCTAAGGAGATAGAATTAAATACTGAATAATCTACTTGACATTGCTCTAATCCAAACTTAATAGTGTCACTGAACCTACCAAACCAAGTACAAGGAGATTGCTTGAGTCCATAAAAAGTCTAAATGACATACTAGATTCTTTCCCTGAGCAATAAATTCTAGTGCTTCATATATACCTCTTTAGCCAAATCACCATGCAAGAACGCAATTTTGATGTCTAATTGATGAATAAACCATCTAAATCACGTCTCTAGGGAAATAAAGACAAGAACGGATGAAATTTTGGCTATAGGTGAGAAGGTGTCATCATAATCAACAATATAGGTTTGAGTATTTCCCTTGGCAACCAACTGCGCCTTCAATCGATCAAGGGTGCCATTGGGGTGAACCTTAATAGTGAAAATCCAATGGCAACCAACAGATTGCTTTCCCGTAAGTAAAGTAGTGAGCTGCCAAGTGCAGTTCTCAATAAGTGCCTTCATTTTATCCTCAATGACTTGTTGCTAGCCAGTATGAGCAGGAGCTTTAGTGACACTACTAGGCATAGGAACTGAGGACAAGGATGAGACAAAGAAAGTTGGAAATAGTGTGACAAGTGTGAAGACAATCGGACAAACTAGAGTAAGGTGTGTAATGATTCACAAAACGATCAACGCCAAGGACATGTGCCTTATCCAATGCAAGGACGTGTACCTTTTTGAGTAGCAACTGATAGGGAACAAATGAATCGAGTGATGGTCGTAGTGGGAGCTCCTCCATGTCTATGGTAGGTGCAGTTAGCAAACTGAAATCCTGTGGATGATACTGGAGGAAATGAGATTGGTGGAATTGTTGGTAAGGCAATCGTCATCATAGGAGGCATTTTAAGAACCTTCTAAGTATTATAATGTGGCTGGTCCTAAAAAAATGTCAAATCTTTTGACATAAACACATGACAACAAGTAGGACTGTAATATTTGTAGCTCTTCTGAGTTTGAGAGTATCTAACAAAGACACATTTTTCAGCACAAGGGTTGAACTTATCAGGGCTTGGAGAATGAACAAAACAAACACAATTGAAGACACGTAAAGGTAATGGAAAGGGATGACGATTTTGATGTTAAATGGAGAAAGGTGTCCTCCTTTGAAGAACAGAAGTTGGAAGCCGATTAATTAAGAACCGAGCTGTAAAAACAGCATAGCCCCAAAAAGTTTTCGGTATATGCACGTGAAACATTAGACATGAGCAACATCAAGAAGATGACGATTTTTGCGTTTAGTTACACCATTTTGCTATGGTGTATATGAACAGGAAATCTAATGAATATTGCCATGAGAATTAAGAAAATGTTGAAAACCCGAAGTAGCAGTAAGATACGCTTTGGCATTGTTTGATCGTAGAGTTTTTACAAAAGTATTATATTTATTCAATACCTTAAAATAGAATAGATGAAAGTAATGAAAAATCCTAGTACGGTTTTTTTATTAAGAATAACTAAGTCATCTGGGAAAAATCATCCACAGATATAACAAAAATGTCTAAAATTAGATGTATTAGAAACATGACGCAAACCCACAATGTTTCGAACCAAGCAAGCAAGTCTCAAGAGTCCTTTTACTTTGTTTGCTTACATCTAAGTGAACCAGTTGGAAAGGACTAGACAGCTGACTCTAAAAATGAGAAGGAAAAGAAGCTCTATGATGTTTACCAAACTAACAAGTTTCACATTCAAAAGTATTCACAAACTCTAACTCAGGAAACAAATGTCAAAGAATGTTCGATGGTGGATGACTAGTACGATAATGCATCCGATACATATAAGGAGATGTGCGTTTCACGACTACCGCAGCTATCACCTTCTTGTCAAGATAGTATAGGTCATTTGATTCATGTCCCCCGCAAATTATTTGTCCAATCCTCAAATCCTTAAAAGACACAACAACAGGAAGAAAATGTTATTGGACAATTCAGTTCTTTAATTAATGAACTAATAGAAATCGAATTGTATGGAGCTTTGAGATGAAGGACGAATGATAAACAAAGAGGGGAACTTAAATGAACATCTCTAGTACCGATAACTTGGAAATTGAACCATCAGCTGATGTAATAGAGTTGGACACCTCAAGAGGTGTGGAATGTAATAAAAACAATAATTTAGAGTTACTAATTATATGGAGTACCGGACATCTGGAGTGCCAAAACTTGGGATGAAGGGACACTTAAGTGTCAAAAACTTAGCTGTTCTGTGGGGACCTCTATTTGTCCCAAGGGTATATTTCTAGTAAAACTCGTCTGATTTGTGCATCCATTCCCTCTTTTTTTTAATAAAGTCTATGAGAGTGTAGGGATCTTCATATACAATTATTTGTTATCCTTTGTGGATGTGGTCCCAAAAGTTAATTGTATTTTTTTTTCCTTGGTTGTAGAAATGGCTTATGATAATTGTTTGTTACGATGGGGATTTTGTGATTGGGAAGGATGAGTGGGAGTATGAGAGGAGAAATAATGGCACTATCTTTGTAGATATAAAGAATGAATCTTATATTAAATTTGTTAGGGATATAGTGACGTATTTGTCTTGTAAAGTACAAAAGTTGCTATATTGTGTTACTGGGAAAATCTTGAGAGATGGTTTGAGAAATTTAGAAGATAATAATGGTTTTAGGGATATCTTATATCATTATCTTTATGGCGAAGAGGTGAAAGTATACGTTGAATATAATAGTGATAGTGAGGACGAATATGATGATGGAGATAACACCCACGTAGGATAAGGAGGAGATAATATTCAAGCTAGTACTAAGGTTAGGGATGAAGGAGGGCATGATAGACATGACGGGGAGGAGAGGGACGCACATGCTGTTCACCAGAGTGATGGTGACATAGGTGATGTTACAATTACTGAATTAGATTGGGAAGTAGCTGAATTTAGTGATGATGATGATGATGAAGGGTTGCCTACTGAAAATTTCTTAAATGATGACGACGAGGAGCTTACATAGTCAAGGAAAAAACAAAAAAAACTTATTGTCAGATAGATTTGCAGCTTTCCAAGTAGCTGATGAAGGGTGCATTTGGATGGGCATTTAGAAAGCCTCTTCAAGCCCCAATGCCCTTTCACCCCAAATTGAGGTGTTTGGCAACCATTCTTCAAGGGGCTTCCAAGTAAAAGTCGACTCTTGGGAATGCTGAAAGCTCAAGGTTGGGAATGTTGACTAGCCTTAAGCTTTCAGCATTTTCGGAATGCTAAAGGGCTCATTTAATGAAAATAGTAAGTTGCTTATTTTGCCATCAAAACTTTATTGAAAAACCACTTTCGCTCATTTTGAAAAAAAAAAAAAAACTCTAGATCTCATTCTCTTCCCACCCTTCCATCGCTCTCTCCCTCGTGACGACCGCTTCTCATTCGACTACACTCTTCACTCGACTACGCTCTTCGCTCGACTACGCTTTTCCTTTGCTCATCCTTTGCAGGTTTGTCTCTCCTCTCTCCCCCTCGCTCCCGAAGCTCGATGTTCCCGGTGAGGAAGGGGGGAGTCTGTGGTCTTGGACTGCGGCTGGCGGAGGAGCTCTTGCGGGTACTGCAAATCGCCAAGTGGGTCTAGCGTTTCTCACAATCTGTATGGTTTCTATTTTTTTTCTCGTGGTTTCCCTCCCCTCCTCTGTCGTTGAGTGCGGTTTTTTGCCCGGGCTCTGGTGGCTCGGGATTGGAGATGCCATGCTTCGGGTTTGCCTTTTTCCAGCTTTTGCCGTCTGTTGTGACGTTCACGATCGCTGGAATTGCTGATTTGCATTTAGTCTCTAGTTCCAATCTGATGCTTCGTTGCGTGCGTCGGCTTGCACGGACGATTTTTTCCCATTTCGGGTTGTTTGTTTTTTAATGTCTTTTTCGACTTGGATCGCAAGCTTAATTGCGCAGAGCCTAACCGTGGATGATTATCAAGGTTTGTGCGCAATCTCCTATTTTGAGAGTCTGGGCACCTCTGGACTGTCGATGCGCTGTTACTAATCCCAACTCGTTGCTCACCGTGTCTTTGTTGAAATGGCTGAACCAAGTTAGCGTATAGTTTCATTTAGTTTCTGGGTTCATTGTTTGCTTGGAGTCTTATGTTTTAATGCCATGTGAGAGCTATTATGCTGGAGCGGAGATCACGTTTGCTGATCACTCGTGAAATGTACGAGTCTATTTCCACATGTTTCTCTTTTCTTCATGTCCCCCTTTCTCTGATGGAAGAATTAAGATCTGATTGTAATGACTATCAGGGGATTTTGGGTCTCCAGAAAAAAGACGTTCTTTTTTCAACTTGCTGTTCATGAATGATAAATGCAGGGGATGCTAATGAGCTTTCCCTTTTTTCTTTTCCTGTCATCTTGTTGTGTTATCTTGCATTAATGGTTTGAAGATGTTCTGGGGGACTAAAGTGAAACCATGATAACGTTCTTGATGTTGTGATTGGATTTTGTGATGCGAATAGTTCAGTATGCACATTGTTTATTCAAAAGAAAACCGTCTTCTGGGTTATTTTGCTTTTGGCATGTTTGGCTCGAGTTGGCTCATCATCCTCTGGTTTTGGAATATTATTGATTGCTGGCCCGGATACTTGTAATTTGAACTCAATTGATGCCCTAAATGATGCATATTTTACTATAGTAGATTTGGATCCCAATTTATATACAACGGATTCTGATGATGTAAATGGGGAGTATAATGTTTCAAATGATGATATAGCATCTGATATGGCACGCTTACGTGATCAAATAACTATGAATTTAAAAAATAATTAAGGATATTTGTAATTTTTAAGGATAATGAGCTTTTTTCCTCAAAGCGTTGTAATGAAAGTATTCTTATTGTAATTGAGAAAGAGAACACGTAAAGTTTTTCCATTTGATGTTTTTTTAGCAAAAAAAAAAAAAAAAAAAGGAATTTTAATTTTAATAAACTTGTTTACACAACATCTTTAATATTATTGTCAAATATAAATTAAAAAAATCACAAATATATTTTTTTTTAAATTTTAAACAAATAAAAATTAAAATATTTAGATTAATCACCAAAGGAGTTTTGCAAATGTATTTTCTACCAAACGACATTTCTCTCAAAATTGCTTTTCAAAGCAGAATTTATCAAACAATCTTTGTATTTCCTCCAAAGCCCTTTAGGTTAAATTGCTTTGCATTTTCTCAACGAACTTTCCAAATGTCGAACCAAACGCACCCGAGGTTCCAAACATAGATGAAGGCCCTGCAGATGCTGGTGTTGCTGGCCAAGAGACGGATTATGAAGAAAGCGTTGAGAATGCTACTTCCCAAGACAAGCTTGAAGAAGATCAATGATCTATGCAAAGAAGGAAAATTAAGTTTCATTTCTATAATCCATCCGTTACCTCTCCTACTTTGTTAGTAGGTATGGAATTTCAAGATACAAAATAATTTGGGGAAGCTATACTGAAGAACTCTATTGCTACACAAAAAAATATTAACTTCATTAGAAACATTAAGAACTTTGTAAGAGTTAGGTGTTCGCAACAAAATTATCCATGGAAGATTTACGGTGCATTTGTTAATAGGAGTGGGTTTTTCTAGATTAGAGCCTACCAAGAGGAACATACTTGTTCCATTAATTTTCAAAACAAAAGGGTAACAAGTGTATGGTTGTCCAAGCACTTCTTCAATCTGATCAAGCTAATGCCCAAGATGAAAAGTACTGACTTTGGGATGCTAGTGAAGGAGTGTGTAGGCATCAATGTATCTAGGAATCGGTGCCAAAGATCGAAGTAAAAAGTGATGATGATACTTATTAGTCAGTATGGCAAGGAATATGGGCAGATGTAGGATTATACTTAGGAGTGTAGGCTGCAAAACCCTTCAAGTAGAGTATATGTAGAGGTGGTGGAGATGCCACTCCTTGATAGTGGGACCAAGTTCGATAAGTTTTATGTGTGTTTCGATGCATGCAAATAGAGATTTTCAGCTGGTTGTAGACGGATTACAGGATTGGACGACTGTTTCTTGAAGGGCTTGTGCTATGGGGAATTGTTGGCCGTGATTAGAAGATATGCGAATAACTAAATGTTCCCACCTTGTTGTAAGGATTGACAACAATGACAATTAGTCTTTGTTCTTGAAAAATCTAATGGTTGAGTTAGAGATAACAAACGGGGAAAGGTGGACGTTCATAAGCGACTAACAAAAGGTAATGCTTATTTTTTGAAAAATCCAGTCAATTGTTTGCTTAACGATGTAAATATGTTATTTGCTTACATTTCTTCTTTTGAATTATTGCAGAGATTGGCTCCGGCAGTAGTCGAGTTGTTGCTCCATGATTTGGTGGCTAGGCTCCAATGGCAATAGTGGTGGCTGGGTTTTGATGGCAACAGTGGTGGTTGGATGGCGATGACAACGATTGTGGCTGGGTGGCGATGATAGTGACTAGGTGGCAATGGTGGTGGTTGGGTAGAGGTGATGACTCCAGTGGCGATGAGGGTGGTTGTGGTGGGGTTGAAAATTACGGTTTTTTTACTAGCTCTGATATCATGTGGAATGAGATAAAACGTCATATTGTATTATTTTAATTAAAAGGATTACAAGAATAAATATAATATATATGGGTAACTCGCTTAATATAAAATAATTATTGACCATTCTATCTTTATTATTATTTCCTAATAGAACTTATCTTGTGTTTGTTTTCATCCTCACTTATCTTAAATTAACACGGTGGATTATATCAAAGTTATATGTAGGCGATTCTAAGATAAGATTGGGAGGGGATCGAAGCGGGGAAGCATTAGGGTTGGTTTTTGCTATTTAAAGGTTTCACTCTTACCTTGACGAAGAGTTGTACCATTCATGATGTATTTTATCCCTACACGTCAAGGGGTTAGGTTTGCAAAAGTTTTTCAATTTTCATTTGCCTTGCATTATTTCCCCCCAATTATCGACTCCTAACACCCTCTTCCTATACTATATTATTCCTCGCAGGTTCCACTCTTAATTTAAGATTATTTCCTCCATTATTTTCTTCTTTTTCTTTTATTTCAATTTTACTAGAGACGAAACAACCCATGCTCTAGCCCATTCTTGAATTAAGATTATTTCTTGCCTTCTTTTCTTTTGTTGATTTTTTTTTTCCCTTTCTTCCTCCATTTGGAACAAAATTGGTGTTCCTCTTTTTCAAAAAAAAAAAAAAACTTTTATTTGGTAGATAGCTAACGAATTATTGTGTTAATGAGTTAATATTTCTCTTTTTTTTTTCATATTAGGAAACTATTATTCAAAAGATAACTTAAGAATAACTAAAAGTGCAAAGAACCATTTACCAATTTTTTGTATGCATTTCGTTTAATTTTAACTTTAATATGTGTCATTACATTGTAGTACACATTTTGTATAATCATAACTTTAATATGTGTCATTATGTCGGAATCTAAGGGCGCGTTTGGTAATGATTACATTAACCGATTTCGACAAGAAATGATTATTTTTGATTACATTAGGGAATTGATTCGAGTAAAAACACGTGTTTGGTAACCGTCTAAAATTTCGATTCGGAATAGAATTGCGTTTGATAACGTGTTTATTGATTCTGTTCCAAATTTTTTTTTTAATTTTTAAATAATTTTTTCTACTTTTTACTTTCTTTTCTTTTCTTTCCTTTTTTCCTTTTTTTTTTTTTTTTCATTTTTTTTTTCATTTTTTCTTTTCATTTTTTCCTTTTTCTCCTATTTTTCTTCTTCTTCTTATGGCCGGTCGCCGGACCGGCGATCGGCCGAACGAGGGCCGGCGACCTCACCGAGCGTCGCCGGCCCTCGGCGAGGCCGGCCCTCGTCGGCCAAGCCTTGCGGCGGCACCGGGCAAGGCTCGGCCTCGCCGGTGGACAGGCGGGCCTCGCCGAGGCTCGGCGAGGCTTGCCCGGCCACCGCCGGGCTAGGCGAGCTCGGCCGGTGGCCGAGGCGGGCCTCGCCCGGCCCGGCGAGACTCGGCCTCGTCGGTGGACAGGCGGGCCTCGCCGAGGCTGGGCGAGGCCCGCCTAGCCACTGGTCGGGCTAGGCGAGCCGGCCGGTGGCCGGGCGGGCTCGCCCGGCCCTAGCGAGGCTCGCCGGTGGGCGGGCGAGCCTCCGGCGAGCTTGCCGGACCTCGCCTTGGCGGGCAAGCCTCGGCGAGCTCGCCGGACCGGCGGCCCGGCGGGCGGCGGCGGCGGCGGCGGGCGGTGGCGGGCGAGCCTCCGGCGAGTTTGCCGGACCTCGCCTTGGCCAGGCGAGCCTCCGGCGAGCTCGTCGGATCGGCGGCCGGCGGCCGGCGGTGGCGGCGGCGGCGGGCGGTGGCGGGCGACGGTCGTGGGATGGCCGAAGGAAAGAAAATGGGTTTTATTGTGTTGATTCTTTTTCTGATTCTCGGACGTAGAATCAATTTTTTTTTTATTCTCAAATCTCCTCCAAAAGCGATTCTCGGGAACAAAATTGTTCCGGGAACAAAAATTTTACCAAACGCGGTTCTCGTCCCGGCGATTTCGGGAACAAAAATCGGGAATCGCCACTGTTGGGCAAGTTGCCAAAAACGGGGCCTAAGTGTTTTTTCTACTTTATGTTTCATTTTATTCAGTCAATCTAGGCTTTGCATGGGAACATTTTTATTCTCCTATTTTTTTGTTCTTTTGTTCTCTGGAACAAAAAAAGAACAGAAATTCATTTGATAATGTCAATTAATTTTTCTATTTTTCAGAATAGAAAAGTGGCCGGGGAATAGATTTGGAATAAAAACAAGAAGTAGAAAAAAGTAACTTCTTGTTCCCGAGAACAATTTATAGAAATAAATCATTTCTTTTCTTTTTTTCTCCTTCCTTGCTGCGGCCGTCAGCCTTGGATCTACGGCTACTCGCGGCCATCGCCTACTGTCGACGACCCCTCACCAGCGCTGGTTGCTCAATTATTGCTAGTTGCCGCCTGTTAAATGACGTCAGCGGCCAGTCGACCACCTACATCTGACCGTTGACGGCCGGCTACTCGACCATTGCCGGATGCTGTATGTCGCCCACTGGCCATTGCCTGTTGGCCGACCACCTCCGCCTTACCATCGATGGCCACCACCTGCTAACTGCCGGTTGTTACAAGCCGCTCGCCAATCGGTGCCGATGCTCGCTTGCTATCAGCCACCATGGGCCACCGGCCAACGGCTGGCGTTCATCAATCGGTGAGCAAGAAAAGAAAACGAAAAAAAACAAAAAACAAAAATTTATGAATCGTACCAAACACATTCCTATTCTTTTTCTATTCCGAGAATAGAAATTTTGTATAGTTACCAAACATGTTATTTTACTAAAAAATTATTCTAAGAGTAGAAACAGAAAATAACTATTTCTCAAACGAAATTGTTACCCGGAACAGAAATGTTACCATACGCATCCCTAGTAGTCCAATTTCCATTTATTTTTCATGCCATCATTGCACGTTGTTTTAAAAGATAGTTTTAAAAAAATTAAATATATGATAAAGTTAAGCACTTAAAAAATTCTAAACATCCATCATTATCTAGTAAATATAAAGGAAATGCTCCCTAAACATTATTACATAGAATACAATCTTTACTTAATTGCAGGTATACTTAGTCGTTGACAAGAAATTATGGCAATCGTAACAGTATTATAAGATAACCCATTCAAACTTGTTGCAAATACATATATTTTGTCAATTCTAAATGCATCAAAATTTTCATAGAACCATCAATGAACGGAAAATTATCCTTAACGTACAAATGTGTTGCAATAATAACAAGTTATATATACAACTTAATAGAAGAAATCGTCTATTTTCCTGGTTTGCTCCCCTCGAAAAGGCTACTCTCTTGAATTTTTTTTTTTTTACTTGAATTAGACAATAAAAGTTTTCAATTACATTTATAAGAGAGTAATTATTTATTTAAAACAAATATATATCAAGGAATAATTTTTAATGTCATAGTGTAAGAAACTCTACCCTTAAAATACGTCTTTCCAGTTGAATTGTTGCATGCTTGAGTTCTCTGTGCCAACTATATTTCACCATAATGAATTACAATAGTCTTTGAATGTGAGTTTGATCCGAGATCTTTGCCTTTCGACCTTATAAGTACCACACCTCTTCCCCTTTTCAACAATATCAGAAGCATAATGATCAATTCATTTTGAAGTTGCTTTCACTTTAGTTTTCGAATTGGAAGAATGACCTTTATGAGATGTAGCTAGAGGCTCACATAAGAAAGGATCACTTGCTCATACAAATTACTGAATTTGCTTTCAAAAAACTTCCTTTTTGAAAAGGGTCATTCCTGATACCTCATTTCCAACTCAAGAAGTAGTTGCAAATATGAATCTTCTCAATTATTTTGCATAATATCGCAATCCAGAAAGGACCTTACCATTGGTAAATTATATCTTGAGGTTAAACATTCGAAAACCTAAATTTTATCATTGGTACAAGCAAGTAGCTCAATTTTGCTAATATCAATCTCATATTGCTTCTAGAGATTATCTACAGCAAATATTGACACCCAAGTAATCAAGTTCTTGAAAAGAGGAATATGAAGATGATGGGAAACTTTTACCTTTCCACTCGACAATTTGGTTTTGATTTCTCGAGTCCAATTCTCAACTGCAAGCCAATTTTTCTTTTGAACCTCAACTAAATTCCACGTTCAAACTTTGTAGATATGCTTTCAGAGTAGAATGTGCCTCTTCAACTCTTGAAGTAATGCAGCTCTCAAAATACAAGTGCAGGTTTGTCCAATCAGGCACAAAAAGCTCGTAGAAAGGAAGTTCTTCCAACTGAAATTTACATTTTACCTCAATATTATTCTCAATGTGCCACATACACAAGAAGTTCACATTTCTAGGAAAAACGAATCGAATTGCATTCCTTAATGTCAATTCTTTATTAGTGACGATAGCTGAAGGTTGACAATCAACTCTCAATATGTTGCTAAACATAGTGAAAACCCAAACATAATCATCCTCTTCTTCCTTTCTCAAAAATGCAAAGCATGAGTACAAAGGTCATGTGAAATTCGCAGCTAAATGAGGATTTCGAACTGTTTGCATGAGATCGTCTATGGTGCAATGTAGGTAGTGTTCCTTTGGCTTACAATGTGTAAGATGGTTTGAATTACCTGCGATGATGGACACGTTTGGCCATGTTGTTTTTGTACATACAATGATTTATACAGGAAATGTACATATGCCACATTGGGTCTGTCACCTTGTCATGGTGAAACAGTTAATATAAGGTTAGTTAGTCTTATTGTATAGTTGGCGAAAAATTCGCGCTCTTCAAGAATCGGTCGCTTATCAACATTATTGTAATTTTTGACTTGCTACTCTGTACGTGAAAGATATGATAATGCTTTAGTTATATTAGTGAAGTTTGCGCTTGATTTTGTGTGATATCAGGAATATTTATGCTTTCCTCCATGCTTTCTTGGAGATGTCGAGAATAATGGATCAGACAATGCTCTTCATGTCTGTGGGCTCAAGAAAAAGTAGTTTATGTTTGGCACTAGTGTTGAGTATGTCTTGAATTTTTTTATGGGCTTAGACAAACATTAGGGCTTGGAGGCAATATAAATATTATTTTTCTCAAGTTATTAGGTTAAGAAGTCGATATAGAAAAAGTCTTAATTTCTTGAGAGCCATCTTTTATAATCATTGAAATTCTATAGTGGATTTTGCTTCTACTCTCTTCGTGGTTTTTCCCTCGAGGGTTTTCCACATAAATCCAGTATTCTTTTATTCTTCTTAATTTCAATTTCGTTTTAGTTTCTGCATCTGCCATAACAACTACGTATAGTCATGAGCAGAACTTTAGCACAATTAATCAAGCATTTACCACCAAGGAAGCTAACCATGGTCTGGCCATTAGTTCCTATTTGACCGTTGCAGGAGAAGTTTACTTTGGGTGTATCACTTCGTGAATTTCTTGTTCCAATTGGGAGCATGTCGAGGGAAAGACTGCTAGTGAATAGTCTGCTTCATTGTTTATAGGAGAGTATGAACTGTTGGCAGCAGATCTTTTGGTGAGTGTTTGATTAAATACGACTTTAGAACATGGAAAAGATGTGACGTCTCCCCCGTCCATTTTTTCCTACTTGGGTGATGATGAGGATGAAATGAAACGTGCCTGGCATACTTATTTTTTATTCTCTAATTTTGAAGCCAATCTGCAATATATCGACATGATTCCCAGGAGAACCATTCGGCTTAGATCCTTGGAGGAGATACATCATAATGATTATGAGATAGTATCTAAAAGTTTAATTCTTGTCATCCACATTGAGGTGGAAACTTTGGAAATTTTAAGTGTTTTTAACCTTCGAATCATCCTTTTGTATAGTTTTATATTCCTTGTTATTTTGGGGCGAGTGATTGTAAACTTCTACGGCTACTGAATGAACCCATTTCTTGGGAAGATCAACTCCGGTTTTCTTTGATTATTAGAAAATGAGAGAGTTGGAAACTGATGAGCTCATTGTAGTAGCTTGATGGTACATTCAATTCATCCAGTGATTGGTCATGTATAAGTGTTGAGTGTGTTCTAAATGCTAAACAAAATCTGCAAAAGTTTTGAAAGATCACATCTGTTTTTTCTTTTTAATCACTGTCAAAAATTGAGAGAGTTGGAAACTGATGAGCTTATGGAAAGTGATGTTTATGGCGGCCTATTAAGCTAATCCAGTGTTTAGTCTCATGAAATGATCTTTGTAATTTATGTGACTTCCAGCGTCGTTCGCATAAATAAACTGCCACACGAATGTCGTTTTAGACGGTCTTTTTGGTAAATGATGTTCCTTTTCTTTGTTAGGAAAAAAGGCTTGGATATGTTGCATGCACCTGCTTCTACCCTTCTGCATTGTTTGTTAAATTAAGAAACTCTGGAGGCAAATAAAGTAAAACTCGGATATGCTCCACGTGTTCTCTCGAATGCCAGAGATTACCACCAACTGATTTTGGCGATATCATCGAGGTGGGCATCGATACGGTATGCTTAAGCACTCTCCAGGATGTTTCTCCAGAGACATTGGCAAAAGATGCATATTGGGGTTCAGGCAGGCACATGGGAGCTGATTTCTAGTACGACTGAAGTTAAGTTGCTTTCAGTTGGTACATTTGTTCCTTTCCCACGTGATCCATAATGGCGATTTGGAGAGAGATTTCCCAGTTCGGCCGTGGGCTCGTGTTGGTGCTTTTGAATTCAGTTTAGGTTTCACCTGAACAGTGACTGATTTAAGTGCTGTTCGTCCTGTTGCTTTTGCATCTGGGACCTGGAATTTCCCGCTTTAAAGTTTTAAGTGGCTCTGCTGAGTGATTCCATTTCTTTTGCCATGTGATGGCACCTTTGGTTGTTCTTGTATGCCATTGTGACGACGTAGCTGAACCAGAGGGCGCTATGCTTTTGGAAGAAATTGTCTTAGCCTGGTTGATCACGTAGAATTTCATTGCCATATCAACTAATAATCTTCCTGGTTTTTAGTTCATTGCATCAGCCTCTCCCACTTCCCCATCAGTGTCACCTAGTTTACACATCGGCGTGCTGCAAGACCGATGTTTTTTACTGCCATGAGAGAGCAAAGAGAGATGCCCGTTTCTTCTCCGGTCGAAATGATCTTCACCTGGCCGGAGAGTCCGTGTTGCGGCTCCTCAAAAAAAGATTCGCCGAAGATAGGAAATCTGTATGACTTTTGAGACCAATGGCATCGTTCGGGGAGAGACGAAATGACTGTATTGTCGAGCGATGTCCCTTTCATCCATGTTACTTCTCGAACGTAGTAGAAGATGACAAATCAGATACGTCCAGGGAGAACCTCTTCATGTGCATCTTTTGTTTTCAAAAGTGATCAGTAGTCTAATGTTTCGTGTGAGCTAAATTGCAGCACGTCACTCCTCATGTCCTACTTGTATCCTTCTGCCCTATTGGTAATAGTTGTGGATCTGCTGTCACTCTCTTTTTCTCTGATGTTCGTCTATATATACGCGCATTTACAATTCGATCTTCTAATATTATTGTTCGAAGTCAAATAATAAAAAGGACCACATCCCATCTCACCGATGTTATCACAATAATAAGCCCAAAAACCCTAATTGTAAAATCCATTCATACATTCTCGAAAGTGAAAGATGGGTTTTTGCCAGAAAACAGTTTTTATAAATAATTCTACTCTTATTCAATGTAAATATCGATTTAACCATATCTATTTTTCCAGAAAACTTTTCGAAATTTACATAATATTTTTTTTTTCTTAAAATGTGATGCAGAAGGAACCAAAATAAGGCAGGCCAGCAAGAAGGCCAGAGCAACAACCTCCAATAAGAATAAATAAGGGAAGGAAGAAAACAAACGAAGGGGTCGTTTTCGCACTTCCGTGGCCCTGAATTCCCCTCAGTAGCGTTCCCAGGGAAGCAATCAATCAAAGAGCACTCAAAAGGGGGCAGACTGTCTAGAGTAACTTTGCAATTGGATTGGCTTTTGAAAAAAAAAAAAAAGAAAAAAGGAAAAAAAAAACCCAAAAAAAATAAATAAACAAATAAATAAAATTCACGTGAAAAGGAGGTTGTCAAGATACGGGAAGATATTTATTGAAGCCTGTGTGGGGGCTGACATAATGGATTTGGCCTTTGCCCCTTGTGCTGGGTGTGTGTCTCTTGCTCTGCCCTTAGCCAATGTTCCCCAGTTTCTTTCCATTGTTGTCATTTCTGTTCATCAATCCAAAGCCCCACCAGCCATGGCAGGCAAGGCATGAACCTCCCAGAAGCTTGCTCCCACTTACCCCCTTTTCTGAGCACAAAATTAGGATGCAAGACAAGAAATCACAAGAAATCACTGCCATTTCTTTTCTGATGTTATTTCACAACGATTATATATTATATACACACACATGTTGAGCGGATAATTATATATATGCACGCACACATTATTTGGATGACTTTGGAATTGACTATGTTGATTGGGGATTAGGATTGATGTTCTTGACCTTCTATTCCTTTCTTCTTCTTTTTTGTTGAAAGTAACATTTCATTCATTTACATAAGGAAAAAAGAAAATAGAGAGAGAGACAAACAACGCAATCCTACTACAAACCAAGACAAATTCCAAATAATTTCAAAGCAAAACAAGCTCTAAATGATAAGATAGATTATCAAAACAAAGCTAGGGGTCATGTGCTCAAAGAGCAGACCAAAATTGGTAGCAGATCATCAAATCCTTCTTTAATAATGAGCACATATTTAGAACTCTATCTGTTGCTATGGCTTTGCCTTCGATAGTGTGTACCTGGATTCGATGTTTCCAACACTATCGCTATTCGGAGTAAAAAAGTCAACTGAACACAAATCTATTTGAGAGAGTGAAACTTTCATGAAACTCTAATCTCCTGCAAACTTAAACTTGCATATTAACGAAATCAGAGAAAAGCGAAACCCCAAAATTATGCATGCAAAAATTTCCAAATCTAGACTAGATCGGGTAGAATTCCTGCCGAAATGGGAGAGGGAAGCTTCTAGATCTATATTAAATCGGAAGAGAAAAGCTCCCAAATGTGAGGAAAGTATGGGAAAAAAACAGAGAGAACTAAATCGGTCAAAAGAGAAAGGGAGGGAATGAGAGATCTAGTTCAAACTCTCCTCTGCGTGAAAGTTGAAGAAGAAATTTGTGTGGAGACGAGAGGGAGAGGATAAGAAAAGGTTGGCGGCCAGGGTTGGGTGGAAAAAAAATATTTGGTTACAAATATTCGAGAATACCCTAGTAACGAATAAAGTGCAGCGTGCTTTACATTTTCTTATGTAAGGTACATGATCATTATCCGAGGACTCGACGATCGACTAGGCCAAGGCAAGGCGAGGCGAGAGCGATTGGGCGGTGCGAACAAGCCGTTCGCCTTCGATAGCCAGGGGGAGTCGAACGCGTGCCGTGCCATATAGTTCACACAAGGCGCCTGAGTCTTTTTCTAACAGTTGCTCTCTAGTGCTTGACATAGAAATCGCCCCCAAGCGAACTCTTACAACAGTGCCTAGAACCATGCTCTTTCCAAGAAGGCTTTCATTACCATGTTGACCGAGCACGCTCGTCGACGAAAAATAGCCTAGAGAAATGATCGCGGCTCGTGCATATCCGAACCAGAAAAGGGCAAGAACTGAGGTTGGGGGAAGAGAAACGCCAAAGGGGGACAGGAACATCGGCAGAAAACAAGGCGCGATCTCTATCATGATGAGGCATGAAGCATGCACAGTAGAGAGGCCTCTTCAAGTCTCTACTACTAGAGCACACGCTGTCTTCCAAAACGCACGCACACCGCAGCATCTTTTGCATCACCTCGAGCAAGGCATGACCCATGAATAAATTTTTCGCTGTCACCACGGATTTCCGAAATCATAACGTGACGCCTTGCCCCGGATTTTCCGCTAGGAATTTTGTGAATCTTGTTTGCCATTGAGAGTAGGGTATCCAACACCTAGGGCCTGCCTATCTAAGGGACATTCTTCAATACCACACCTGAAGCCCCTTTTTTTCTCATGATATCACCATGACTCGAGTTTTCGAGAGAAAATGATCGTCTCGCCTAATTGTACATGAACGATAAGAGGGAATATTTAAAAGGGTAGTTATCACAACAAATCTCAAACTATGCCTATCGTAACATAAATATCTTCGCTCTTTTTTTTTTTTTTGTAACCAAAAAAATTCTATAAAATACTGATTTTTTTGTATCACAAAAAATCCAAATTTATACATGTATAAACATATTCTATCTAAGATATATTTGTCATACTAGTGTGAGTTCAGGATTTTGTATGACCCAAATAAAAGTTTAGGCTATTTGTGTCACCATAAGCAAGTTTAGGATTTTTTTAGCGATACAAAAAATGTTTGGGATTTTAGTATCACAGTAGTTATAGTTTAGGGTTTTTTGTGGTATTTTAAAATCAGTTGGAAAGACTAAATTGACAAATCATCAAATGGTTTAGAATAAAATTGGCACAATCAAAAAGCTTAAAACTGAATTCGTCGCCATACAATAAATTTAGGATTTTTTGGACAATTTTCCCAAATGAAGATAGTACTATTAAGAATCAAGTCGATGATGGTTTCACTGAGGAATCCAGGTGTGGTTTGCTCAGGCATCCGATGCCTGCTCAAATGACCAAGAAGAGATAGTTTAGATCGGTTGGAATTAGAACCCCTCTGATATTTCAAATGTCCAAAACTAAACTTCGAATGGCCATGTCTAACTTGAACCATACCGTAATAAACCCGTTGCATTTCATCAAAACACAAAATGGAAAATATAGTAGTGGCCTCAATTTAGTCCCCAAGAAAAACTAAATCACACTATTAAACAGTCTCTCTCTTTCTGGTTCTTGGATAATCCAAGATGATCCGATACCAACTGCATTAGCAACAACGATAACGACAAGACACCATCAATCACCGAACTACTGTGGTCTCTTAATCACCCAAAGCACAAAAACAATTAATTAAACCTTAAAAAAAACACAATTAGCCCACTCATCTCAATGGATTGCGACCTCCTCATAAGCTCCAAGTAACGTAAGCATCTCTAACTCAGCGTGCAAATTAAAATATGACCCTCGATTAAAATGAAGTACCCTACTTTTTGTAGACCAAAAGACCATATAAATACATTGCACCTTGGATTTAGAAAAAAAAAAAACGTTTAACGAATTTTATAATATAAGGTATTATTAAACAATGACTATGCGATGAAGGTCTTGGAGACCACAAGATTTGTGATGGGCTTATCCACTATTAGCCAATTGTCTTCGTGCCTTTGCTGATGTTAATGGGAAAGTTAGACATAAAGGGGAGTGCAAATGGCTTTTAGGTAAGAGGGAAGCTTGGACAATTTTGACACAAGCGATCCAATCAAATTGCTCCCTCCACATCCCATCACTTCGTGCATTAAGGTGATGATACATGCTTTAATTTTTATCTTTGTTGCATCGCCACTGCTGGGGGTAAAGTGGGATTCAGCTTAAACACCGATGCTAAGCAAATGGGGATGTTGGTCAATAAAGAAAAAAAGGGAAAAGAGGGAAAGTAGGGGGAGAAAGAGAGATTATTGTCATCATTTTCGGAGAGACAATCGGGTGGTGTTCGGATCGATTTTTGCAAGTCTCTATTACTCTGGCCCTATTTTCATTGTGATAATGTTTTTGGTTAATCGAATAGGCGATTATCAATATCATGCACCAAGGAAGTTGTAATTGAACAATAATTAAGGATGATCAAGGACGGTAATGCGTATGCTTAATGAAATTCATATGATTGTGTGAAATCGCAACATCCAAGCATCCGCCTCTTTCTTTTGGTACTCTATGTGTCAACACTTAGACGCAAACTTCCACACCCATTTAAACAATTGAAACAATTGTCTCATCCGTGCAAACTTCCTTGTCCCACAATCTCAAGTGGCCTCTTGGGATTGCTAACAATACCGACTACCATAACCTATTTAGTTATTATTATTATTATTATTAGCTTTTGGCATTAAGTCAAGATCAATAATATCCACGCCATCCATGTTAATTAAACCTCGTGAGCTAATATAATTAGAAACTGATTTATGCCCTAATTGGTCATAATTGAAGATACATGGATGAAAAATTTCTTTTGCAATGGGTCACCTTAGTGGGGTGCACGATTGGTGCAAGTGACATTGCCCCAAATTTTGCAAACTTCTTCCTGGTTGTGGTAAACTTTGAAAAATAAGAGAGAGAGAGAGAGAGAGAGAGAGAGAGAGAGAGAGAGATTTTGCTTTTGGAGATAGAGGTGACAGGTTGAGCAATGAGGAAGAGGAATGGTGCATCAGACGCCCACGCGCGCTTGTTAGCAGGGGACCCACATGTGACATCTATCATGCGCCCGCGTTTTTCTCTTCTCTGACCTACTTTTCTTTTCTCATGATTGTTGCGTATTTTTTTTTTTGACAGTAAATCTTTCTAGGACCTCCATAGTAGGTAGTGCAAGCCTACCTCATACAATGTTGATATCACATTAAATATATAAATATATACTTAATTATTATAACAATAAATTTTGACCCAGAGTCGAGACCCATCTGGATTCTTCTTTTTATTTGTTAAATTTTAAAATCTCATTAATATGAAGTTTTATTTTCTAAACATAGAACATTTCCTATGGTTCGAATTTAAATAAGGGGAAAATCGATCGAAAGAACTTACTCAAACTTAATTAGCTTCGAGATCAGTGACTTTGACTTTATAACGAGGAATCGAATCGAACCCAGTTGATTTTGTTTCCCGAAGCATAACTTGGAACCAAACTAAGAATTGACCTCAAGCCGACTCTAATCCCTAGAGTAGAACTTGGAAATAAAGTAGGTTTCCCTCAAATTTGCTCGGAACAAAATCGACCAAGTAGCATGATGCGACATCTTCGAAAGATCCAAATCTGCCTAGACAATTTCCCTTGGATATTATCAAAGAAACTAGTCAGCATATGCATGGTGACTTTTGATTTTGACTTTCGCTTTAATTTTTATCCTAACGAAGATATCTAAGTTTTTTTAAAGGTTTTCACGACAACGTGAAGCGGGTTTTTCTCGAGGTCGAATTCTAACTAGGTGCATTTTGAATTTTGGGAGATACATTATTATTACGAGTCTAGGATCGCAATAATAGGGGAGAGGCGTAGGATCGGATCCCCTGTTTTTGGGGAGGGGTGGTGATTTCGTGGGAGAGATTCGAATGCGGTCTTTTTAGGGTTAAAGAGAATCTTGGGTCGGTACTGAAAAGGGCGTTGCCGTTAAATCAAAGTCTTTCCCTCCATGGCCACTTGCGGATTTCTTGGGCAGTGTCTCATGCTGAAAGTTGAATCATTCCATTCAATTATTTCGCATGATGGTGAATAATTTGGAAGAAGAAAGGGCATGATCGAAAAGGGCAAAAAGGACACCCTCCGTCATGTGTAATATATGAAGATTTCGGCCATCCTGTAACTTTGCATATTCCTCTTTACAGTTACCCATCAATGTGAAGGGCTTTGAAGATTACCATGCACACTTCAATGGTAGTTTGTGATAATGTTTGAGAAAATGTCCATCACAACTTTTGAAGTAATGATAATTGAAATAGAAAAGTTTAAATTTCCCCTAATTGATCTTGCCGCATTCTTGTTTTCTCCCCCTCTTTGTTGCAATCGTTATTCTGATTGCTGACTCTAACTAACTCTTTAGCGTATATTGTAGCTCTCAAAAGATATTTAATATCTTCGCCTATTATATGTACCGATTAAGTATTCATAACAAATCGGTAGTAACTCACTCATGGAGAGATATCTAATCTTGATATCTCACACGCTTCCCACTTAGTTGTGCTGAAATTTTATTTTGTTGTGAGCATAGAGCAACCTGTGGACCCTCTACCCTAGTTGGTGCCTCCATTGATGTCTTAATAAAGTTCGACCGTGATAATCATGTGAGACTCATGGATTTACTAATTTCATTTGGACCGTTTCATATTGAGTTTCATGGTTTTATCAATTGGCAATAAGTAAGCACATTCCTAGATGATTATCCATACTTGTAATGCTCTCATCCTAGTATGCTTAATATCGGATTTTCAATGTTCAATGATATCGTTAGTTCGAAAGGTGCCTCTAGGTTTCACATATATAACTCGGTAAGTTTTACCCCTATTCTTATATATTGTGTTTTCTACCCCTTTTACTGTTCTAAAGGTATGCTAAGAGTCGCGTTTTATTTGAGCGCTCTTCACCCAATGATCATTATACACCCTTGTCGGATTGGGTTGTGATAGGCCCACCAGCTTTGCGAGTTTCGTCTTGAACTAGCCACCTAATGGAGGGGGTCATGCATTGATATTATATAGTGACAACTGTGGATTAACTCACTGTCATTATTTTGTCCTTTAATGTAGAGGTAAGGTGCTTTCTCATAAGATTATTCCTTCTTGTTAGGCGAGTACAAAACAAACTGCCCAAATCGGAAACCGTTTGGACTAGATCGAATTGGCTTGTTTGGTCTAGTTCCACGAAGTGTCGGTCTAAATCCTGATTCCTAAAAGTGGAACCGGTGTCCGAGTGGTCTGGTTTCCGATCCAAGAGGGAACCAGATTAGACCGACTAAATATACATTTTTTATTTTATTATTTCGTCAAAAAAAATTAGTAGAATGTGAACTAAACACTATCTCGGTCCGGTTCCAAATGGTGAGAAAAATGTAATGGGAAAAGAGTAGTGAGAAAAAAATAAGTGATCAGTTTAATTAAACTGGACTTGATCGATGGTTTAGTTTGGTTCCCAATTCTAGGACCAACCGATCTGGTCCCTAGTTCCCATTTTTGGAAACTGGGAATCGATCACCCCTAATATTGTGGTGTTTTCACTTGAGCATGCCTAGCAATGGTGTTTTAATACTAAACGATCCCAGTTCTAGGACTAACCGATCCGGTCCCTAGTTCCCTTTTGGTGTGTTACTCGACTTTTTTCTCCCATTCTCCATTTTAGAGACTTGCTAGGAGCCATACCTTATCCAAAAATACTCTTGCCTCGGTGATCATTTGCTTCCTCGTTGGAATGGATCATTACGCATTAGACATAAATTTCATGTCCGCCCATAGAGAGATCAGTAATTTGAATGGAAAGACACTAATTGGGGGAAAAAAGTCTCATCCCATAGAGCAAACTTTACTACTTTTTCTTCATTTGTATGATGATGATTTCTCATTGGTAAATAAATTTAAGACGCAGCAAACACCCATTAGCCCTATAGACCAGCAAACTGTAGTTTCATCCAACCTCTTGAGCAATTTATCAGTATCCAGATTTGAAGGCAAGAGGGCAAAAGTCCAAGAAGAAACATCACTCTTAAAACGCACTCACCTGATGCGGTTGGAACTACAAACACTGAAAACATATCTGATGATGTGATACCACAGAGGGCCAAATTGGAGCTGTGGCATAGTTACAAGGCATGAACCGATGGAATGGCTGATATCAGTTCCAACACAACTTAAAAATAAAAACCAATTTGTATAGACCGGGATTTGACCATATGGACTTTGATCTAATCCAATCCAAGCAGTTTATATAGTTTACGCTTTGCTAAGCATAAATGTCCTTTTGACAAAGGCGAGTATGAGTCATCCCACATCCCACATCCCCTTCACAAAAAGACAGATAAAGCAAAGCGAATTCAAAGGTGAAAGAAAGAAGAAAGCGAACGGAGACGAGAAGGAAAAGAATAGCTCCCAGTCAAGAGAAAAAAGGGGGGAAAAAAGAAGGGAGGAGCAAAGGGAGAGAGAGCAATCGGTAGACAAGAAATGAAAGCCTGGTCTTCATCTGTCTCATAATTTTGTTGACTATATTCCTTCCACAAAGGGAGAAAGAGGGAGAGAGAGAGAGAGAGAGAGAGAGAGTATTTTAAAGCATTGTTTTCCAGAGAGAGATTAGGTGTACTAAGACTACGGTACAAATCTCTAATAAGTGACGTAGCTGGTTCTTTCTAAATCCGCTTACTTGAATATCCACATGTCTCAATCATATCAATTGATATAATAATTTTTAAACAAATCTTCCTGTACATGCGTTGTTTATTTGACACATCTTATAGCTTTACATACAGTGGAAGGATTGCATTTCGTAGTACATTTACACGGCATTTTTCTTTATCTAATCCATGTCTCGTTTATTGTATTTAAGATTGATTCACACAATTAATTGGCTCATTGGGATGCTGTACATGACCTATTTATCTTAATACTGACTCACGGTCTATCATACTATTCGGTATATTAACTTTTTAAATCAGTCTCGACAAATTCAACACGAGTGGTTCTACTCACTTCACATGTGATGGAAAGATTGCATTTCAAAGTACATTGACACCACCATTTTCCACCCCAATCCATCACCCCATTTCACTAGATTTCTCATTCACTGTGACTGTGACCAGTTGAGTGCATCAAGTGCCAAAATAGTCAAAATCCAAAATGAATAGACCGGGAGATCAATCTTCTCCATGTTCGAGGCAATAATTAGACCAGAGGTAAGTGATCATGCTACACTCAGACATCAGACCCAAATTCACAGCACATATTCTCACACCACGGGAAATGGGGTTGGTTAGAAATATTTGGCACCTCATATTTAGTTCTAGGGCCCCCATGCTATTTTTCCTTTTCAGAAATTCATCTGGAGGATCAATATCTCGGTGCATCAACAGTGCATGTGGCTGTTTTAGTTCCTATTGTGCATATGACCGGGCTAAGCCCCATGTGGAAAACAATTTGACATCCCATCTCACGTGCACATTGGACAAAAAATGTCACAATAGAATTTGCGAACGGAGAATAAGACAAACAAGAACTACGTGCCAGATAAATTTCTAACATAATAAAGAAGATGCATTATCGGACTCCAGTGCCGTGTAAGATTCGCAAGCTAAAAGCTTTTAAGTTAATGAGCATCCATATGGATCTCAGCCAAACTGGTTACCTATCTTCCATTAAGTGTAGCTTCTTTTTGGGTAATTTGGTTGAAGCATTATATTAAGCTTAGCACATCTTCATCCTTTTCCTGCCAAATTCAATTGCACTGCTTGTACTTCGGTTTGTCCTGTTGAGGTCAGCCGATTCATGGCATCATTCTGGGTTTAAACAAATGCAGTAACCTTTTTATGCTAAGCAATGAGTGGCCAAGAGAAACCATTGTCCTTACAAGTAAAATTAAAATCAAAATGCAGCAACTTGGACACTCCATCTTAGCCCCCACTAGTTGATTGCCAGCTTTTCTCCCTCCTTTTATCTGCTTTTGAGTTCTCATATCTGATCTGGTTTTATAGGATTAGTTTATATTTGGATACTCTCTCTCTCTCTCTCTCTCTCTCTCTCTCTCTCTCTACACATCATCCATGGATATATGTATCTTGAAAGAGTGGTTGCTTCGGTCATCGATATCAATTATATGTCTAGGGTTTCTGCAAGATTGATAAGCAACTCCTATCCATCGCAGGAAAAAGCTACTTGATATTGATGAAGCGGGGTGGTGCATTTGCCAGTACGTTCTAGAAATGGAAAGCCTAGAAAGATTACAGATATGCCCATTTTCACAACTCTGCTAGTGTAATTATACTGGTTAGAAATGGCTGATTTTTGTGTCGGCAATATGGACATGCCAAATGGACGGAGTAGCACGAAATCAGGTGGTCCTGCAAAACCTTACCCATGTTCATGGGCAGGGAGGAATTGACTAGAATGAGGAAATAATGATACAGAGTGAACCCAGAGTCCCAAGAAAACCAAACCCTGCTGAACTCAAAGAGTAACTAGATAGTCTATGCTTCTGATGACATATTCAGTAACTGCAGATTAAGAACTTTTAGTTTCTTGGTAACATGTTATGATTCAGTGGTCTGTAATCTAAGCATATCGCATCTAGTGCACTTCTGAGTCATCTAATTTGGCTATTTCTGCAGAAAACTTGATCAGAGAAAGCACCCATAATTCTGAAATCCAATGATTTCTCCAGGCCATCTGAAATTTTGGTCCGTGATTAATGTTTCAATAGTACACCACAACTCTGCTGCGCTCAGCCTTTTGCTTCTTGAGTTCTTGTTAGTTACAGTCGCCGCTGTCATTCCTGACCAGTTAAACTCGTGTCAACTTTCATCTGAGAGGAAAATTTCAGGACGTGTGTTTGCCGTGATTTGGACGAACAACACCTGCACTTGCTTATATTTACTCTACTCATGATGTGTTATCAACTGAAGTGGTTTATTGAGTCATTAGAACACATAATCTTTCGTCAGATATAGTAAAATCGGTCACCTTTTCAACCTCTTTACACATCCTATTCCATACGTCACAGTGCTTTATTGGCTTAACAACGGTTAAGTAAAACCATCCACTTCTTTCTGAGATTGACTTCTCCAAAAATCCATTCCTCTCCTCTTTTTATTATCATCATTATTATGGCTGTCACTATTTATTCCCCTCTTTTTGGCCATATCATATTTCTCCATTCAGATAATAACACCACGCACAACATGATTAATTTCCGCAGAAAGCCATTCTCTCTCTCTCTCTCTCTCTCTCTGATGTAAGCACATTTTGTCCGAAAAAAATAATTATTCACAAACGCACAATGGCCTTGTCCCCATCTCATAATTATTGTGATCTGTATGCAAGGGCATGACCTCGAGAAGAAGCATATCTTGTTCTATACATGGACTCCCTGATGTATGCACACTAGACTGTTATTTGAAGTGATACGAATCCTGTGCGAGACGAACTCGATGCCGTTCGTGCTGATCACAGATCAAAAGGGTCCTTGTTAAGAACTAAACCCGAACTAAAATAAGGTACTCGAATGGACACAACCTGAAACCCCTTAGGAAAAATTCATGTGCCAAACACAAAATTGGTAGACCAATGTAAACTTCTTCATAATCAAATGGCCTAGGGTTCATGAAACCTCTGCAACAATCAAACTTGATTTTGTTTCTTTCACAAGCAGTGGGGTCTGTTGAAGCCCTTTCTCAGGCTATAAAAACCCCCCCCCTTCCTCCTCCACATACCCTCCTCCTCACTCACTCTCCCCGTCTCTCTCCCTCCCTCCCTCCCTCCCTCCCTCCCTCCCTCCTCTCTCTCTCTCTCTCTCTCTCTCTCAGAGAAACTCACAGACTAAACTATTCCACCTCCTCTCAAAAATTTGCAAGCAATCAAATTCACCGGTGCAAAAAAAAATGGAGCCTAGTGAGGTTTCAGGACTCCATTACATCATATCCTCAAACGCATCCCAATTCCCAGTTCATTTGAGCATGATCCATGATCAACCCAACACGTACAATCACTACAACACCCCATCTCCTACATTCTACAATGGCCAATTCCCATCTCAGATCCAGGAGCTTGGAGCGCCCTCGCCTTCCTTCAGCAGCAACCCCTCAACGTCCGATGAGGCGGATGAGCAGCAGCTGATGCTGATCAATGAGCGGAAGCAGAGGAGGATGATATCCAATCGGGAGTCGGCCCGCCGGTCCCGGATGAGGAAGCAGCGGCACCTGGACGAGCTCTGGTCACAGGTTGTCTGGCTGCGCAACGAGAACCACCAGCTCATGGACAAGCTGAACCATGTCTCAGAGATCAACGACAAGGTCCTTCAGGAGAATGCCCAGCTCAAGGAGGAGACCTGCGGGCTTCGCCAAACGATTACTGAAATGCAACTGAATAACACTTATTCGACTCTGAGGGACCTGGAAGATGTTCCTTGCAATCTTGGAACTCCATCCTCCGACTAGACTGTCACCAGTTCTGTGGATTCCTTAGGCTAGTTTTAAAGCCGGAAATGGCCTCGTTTCATTTTTTTTCTTCTACCCACCAAGTGGATTTTCCCTGGTGTTTTTCGGAAGTGGGCCAGTCCTTTTACCCCCCATCTTTGAGTGCATGTATGAGACTAAATTAATTGTCAATAACATGTTCCGAGAATTTCGTCGACCTTTTTTATCAATCCCGCAGTAGCATTATTAGATCCTAGGTGGGTTGTCTGAACTAAACCAGATTCCTAAATGTCATTCAGAGCCATAACATAGTCACTGCAAGAATTCCTGGAAGGAACCCTGCAAGAGGCTTCGAGATTGAGCCCTTCTTCCAGAAACAGTCCTAGCGCATCATACCGTACTCAGAGAGTCACCCGGAACCTAGATCGGGAAGCTTGATAAAAGGAGGAATGAACGAACGATGTTCACATCGTCTGATGCATACAAGACAAGATGCATTATTGAAAGAGAAAAGAGAGGGACCAAGTAATTGGTGTCGGGTGCGTACAGGAAACAGAGGGAGGAAAAAAAAAATTTAGTGGGCTACTTAGGACATGACATAGAGAGGTCTCAAAGAGGTGGTGGGGGTGGGTATTGTCATTCTTTGTTTGATACACACGCACACACACAACACAGAAAACAAACAGCGACCATATAAAGAAAAACATATGAAAGTGCTCTCCACTAATTTATCTATCTCCCTCTCCCCAAAAGAGAGAACTATTCCTTAACTTTATTCAGGTGCCGTGCTGATTTCATCCCTTCTTTTCCATCAAAATGTGGTCCAGAATCGCCTCCGCCCGTCATGGGGGGCTTCTGTGTGGCCCCTCGAGAGACTGACTCCACCTTCATAACGGGTTTTCGCCTAAGTGCGTTTTTTGTTGTGGTTCCTGCACAAAGTGCCGTAACACGCAAACTGTCGAGGCTATTGGCAACTGCTCCTGAACCACCGGCATCCTGATATTTTCTTTTCCAGGAATCCATACTACATCTGCAATACCTTGGGGATTTACCTCAGCAGATAGTGTATATACGTATCCTTCCATATCATGGCTGTATTCCGTCTTATCTCTTATCATAGTCCACGAGCACCTGCAGTTTCTTGTAATTATAAAGCATCCTAAAGCAAATTAAGCTATATCCTCGTGTCTCCATGACCCAATCAACCATCATGTTGTCGTGTTCAAATCAGCATAAATAAGCTTTGGTTGTTATAATTCGTGGTACAGCATTAAAATCTGAGCCAGCTAATCGTTAAAATTGCTCAACAGTCGGGCTCAAGCAAGGATTTCTCTTATCAAATTGCATATATCTTCTACTGTTGTATTCTCTAGGAGTTCGTCCTCCTTAAGACAGAGAGGACCAGAGATGCAATTGTTCCACTTTTTACCAGGAAAATGTGACTGCAGGAGCTAACCATGAATCATTTCCAGTCATGAATCTATGTCAAAACGCTCCAATCATATACTCTGTGGCGAACATCACCTCCATCTTAAAGCCTTTGAACTTTGTTCTAGGCACTTCTCTAAATTTGCACACTGGTTTGACTGTCCTCGCTGGATTCTCTTAGAAAAGCTGCTGGTGCTGGCCACTTTATATCCTGTTACCTCACTGGACTACAACGAATTTTGATTGTAAACTCTCAAAATCTGGCGAGCAAAATAGCTCCCTTCATATGAGTATCTTCGGATTCGATTGGGGTAGATATAAGGAGCCGGAAAACAAAGGTATAAGTTGTAGCTTGCTCACACTGCCACAAATATACTTGACATAAATGATACCGGAAGAAAAATTACAGAGAGATGATCAAGAGGCAGATGCGGAGTACTAAAATGAGAGATGGACACAAAACCTTTCGTGGCTAGGGCAAAACTGCACTTCATTTTTTCAACTCTTCGATCACCTGACAGATCAAAGCCTCGGACCAGTAGATCCACGCTACAACCTGAGGTTCAATGACCTTTTCGTGCTTTAAAACAATACTTTAACTCATTCCCTGCATGACCAAATTCCAACGTGATATATGGATCACCGACCGTCTTAGACTGACTGCTCAAGAAAATCCTGGAGTTGAATGTCAGCTTAACATATATGGGCCGCCTGTGATTGCCTGCTGTTTCTTATAAGCGAAAGGGTTCGCTTCTTTGGCATAACCCTGCGTAACCACGTTCCTGTGACATGATCTGAATAACTCACAGAAAAATCACTGGCTTCAGACATTCATATCCCTCTGCTTCATAGTCGTCTCTGTTGCTGTGATAGTTGGGTGCCGGCAGAAGAAGATAAGTTGGTTTTCTTCCAGATGACGCAGATGCAGAAGCCATACCCCATCTATGTTCGTCAACACGACATGCCCGGGCAATGTACATAGGGGGGAGCAAAACTGTCTGGGATGCGAAATAGATGAAGCTAGTGGTTGTGGAATAGAAGATGCAAGGGGGATTCAATGTGTTGGATCCAATGACAAATCAAGTCACTTACGATGTAACATAGCAAGCAACCCTTGAGATTATTTCATTTATTTGATCTGGTTCGCCACTGAGAGCAATAGCCACAGGGGGGTGGGTTGGCGGGAGAGAGAGAGAGTTGTGGTAATGATTCTTGAAGCACAAGCAAACATGAATATCGACCCTTCTTTCTTTTTTTGGCAGTGTAAAGGATGTCTTATCTATCTACCCTTGTTAGTGCCTGGATTTTGCCCCTAAAAATCCTGCTTCCGCTTTTATGTTGGCGCATGTGGGAAGCAAATATGACTTATTCAGCCGAACTTAGTCGACTGCATCGTTCAAGCATTTAAGCCCTGGGAGATTTCTTTATTTGCAAAATCCCAAGGACAATCAATTTGAATGGAAAGTGCAAGTTCAGAGAAGAATGCAGGAAGGAACAGGGCAAAGGAGAAAGAGCATGATCATTGCTTTCCATCGGGCACTATTGTCTAAATTAGTTCTATTAGGAAAAATCAAATTGCTCAAAAGATAGATGGGTCATGCTTAGACCTCGCTAAAAATATAACTCTCATATCTCATGAAAGATTCATCTACAGTTAACTGCGCTTATCTAGTGGCTTGTGGTATAGGCCATGCAGACACTTACAGAGCAAAATGAGAGGCATCTCTCCCTTCGAGATTTCGACTTGTCATGCGGGTCACTGAGACGCTTCCCAGCAATTCTAGCAGAGAACAAGCGCTACTGCTTCTCCTTGCTGCTTATTGCTTCTTCAACGAGTTTGACCTTCTTCGAGTTGTTGCTTTGACAAGGGAAAGTTTCTTGAGGGAGGATTTCAGTCCAAAGATCTGGTCGTCTTGAATGAGAGACTTCTTCCTCGATGTATGCTCTTTCAGTATTTGTCGAGTGTACCTTCGTAGCCGGGCAGATATAGAATGTAAAGATGAATACAAAGCGTCCAACTCACTCCCGCAAAATGATATGCATAACCGCAAAAAATATGAATCAACTCAATAGGTACAATTGCAGACAACCAACTAGCGACCGTGACATATTGGTAGCAGTCCGAGATTTGAGCAATTTATCTCTTTGATCTCAGCCAACAATACAATTGATGACTCGGAATTAAACTAACTAGATGCACGCTAGTCTACTGCTATTGCATCCAAGGTTAATAGTTCAAGCTGTCATTCAGTCTTCGAGCAATGCCCGTCCCGTGTTTTCTTCTCCAACTTTAGATTTAATGAAGAAAAGGAAGTAAACAGGTCACGAGTTTTATTGCTATTTATTCTTGTTCTTGCTTCTGCATAGTGCATACATATGACGGCAAGCACAAATTGGCTTTGCCGTGTTCTTCGTGAAAAACAAATGCCCTCTCCAATAGAATGCCCTACACAAATTACTTATCACATGGCTAGGCTCCATTTTCTGTAGAGAGTTCCAGTTGCCTTGACGTAAAATTCCATTCGATTAATTCTACATGTTACAAAATGTACCAATCATCATCTATAATATTAAGCGATGCTTAGCTACTTCTGTCACACTCCTAAATGCATGTCACCTCTAGCCTCATCAAGAATTCTGAATATGGATGTGTGAGTTGGTTTATGTGCAAAATTACCTTATTCTTCACATGTTTCTTTTTCTTATGAGACATAGACACCATTGAGATCAACCCATCCAACCATTATTTGCCCTTGAATACAAGAAAAGAAGATTAAGCATGACTTGAATGTGAATTTGACCTACTTAATTAGAATGTGAGTCCAAAACATTGCCGAATTCTAGACGGACTGAAATGTAAATGCGTACTTAATGAAAGCGCCCGGTCCTATGATTCCTTGCTGAAGAATAGAAGTACATTAGTAAAGAACTCTCTAGTTGCAAGCCAAAAAACCTTTGCTTAGAGCATTGAGAAATATTCTATTTAAGCAGCGAAATTGTCGCTCTCAATTACCCACAGCAAGCACCTTGTGAATCTCTATTGTTTGCTGCCCTTTGATAATCATGGTGAGCCATTACTTCACGATCATCTTCACATCTAGCGCCTTGTACTCCATCGGTGGTACAGGTATCAAGTCACTTCATTTTGTTGGCTCTCTTTCTTGATTCGTTACTGCCGTGCCATCTCTTACATTGCGACTGAAGTTTTCCTTCCTCTTAGACGTGGGAAGTTTCTGTCCATTCCCTCCGCGTTGTCATCGTCAGCGTCCATTTTGCATATCGCCTAACCCATCCAAAGCTCTCAATACCGGTGAAGTAAAGCCTTCTAGTGTCCAACCTTCTCTCAACCCCAAGTGGACTATAAGTCGTGCTGTCGAGGTATGTTGGATTCTCCACCCCAAGAAGCCTAGCGGTCCAGCAGAGGAGCCTGCACCTCCTAATTCAGACCTCGTTACACCCCTTAAAGAAGCCCGGGTTGCAATATTGGGAACTTGGTACACCCCCCAAGCAAACTCCCCAGGTTGCAGAGGAGCCTGCAGTTCCCAATTCACCGCGTTATGCCTCCTAAGAAGCCTGGGTTGCCAGATTGGGATTCTGAGTGTTGAAGGCGTTTGAGTTCCTTATGTGGATGTTAGTTACTAGTGGGAATCATTTCCAATAAGATGCTGTTGAGAAATCAGCTGTTGAAGCGTGTTCTGAGTTTGCATGTATGAGGTTTTTACTCTTTTTCTTAGTAACTCACGCGCGAGACATTTAGTTTCGTGTAATCTAATCGTGGGTGTGACTGTCATATTAAATAAAAAAGCATGTTCGACTCTAGAATTAATTTATAATGTGGGCAACTCTACAGAATGCCAAGTGGAGAATTGGAACCTTAGTCCTTGGAATGATGAAGCATTGACTCTATTTGTTTAATCAAGCGATAGTGCTTCACTATCGCCGACCTCGACAGGGATTAAATGGGATTAGTTAAATCCCATTCGACAAAGACCTTCTGATATTTATTGTGCCTGTAAGCTATTGAGAGGCATGGATAGGTCCAAATATAAGCGCTGAGAAAAATGAAGATGCGTATGTCCTCTCGAGTTCTGAGACAACAGATCTTTAATCAAAGCACAATTCAATGAATCATAGATTAACAAGTCTTACGACTCTCCTCCAAGTGGCTAAAGCGCAATATCATAACAATAATTTGAAAATAGCAATCAACCAAGAGAATCCTTTTCCATAATATTTCATATCATTGGGTTCATTCATGTGCATTCTAGAAAAAGGAAAAAGTGAAATATAATTTTTGAATTAACATCTAACAAGTCATGGAGATAAATATCTTACACGAGGGTTTATTTGAAAAAAAAAAACCCTTTGATTCAGCAAATGACGACGACGATTCAAGTCCAAGAATGAAAGCGCTCCTGGCAGCAGGCACTTTCTTTATCTCTCACCTTTAGGAAAGCCCTATTACAAGATATTGCAAGGGGGAAGCCGACTCACAGGTTTAAAATAGTTCGAGCGGAGTTGCCGCAGGTTTAAAGATTATGCTACTCCAAGATCGATGAATCAGCTTTTTTCTTATCTCTGGCCAGAATATAATCATCTTTTCTAGCCTTCTCGATCTTACCACTTCATGATTTTTGGACTTTTGACATTTAGGGGTTGCATGCTATGATTGGTGAACATGGGACTCAGTTGTCTGGTGGGCAGAAGCAAGGAGTAGCCATAGCAAGAACGATTCTTAAAAGATCCTCGTATTTTGCTCCTGGATGAAGCCACAAATGCACTCGACATGGAATCCAGGAGGATAGTGCAAGAGGGCCTAGACAGGATTATGGGCAACCGCACAACTGGCATTGTTGCCCACATGCAGATATGGTCGCCGTTATTCATCGTGGAAAAATGGTGGGGAAAGGTAGGTCGCAGTCCAACTTGAATTAAACAATGGAACCCTGAATCTGGCGAAGCAACTATTATTCCTAGTATGTACAAGTATATTGTGACTATTGATGCCTCTCTAAAACGGTCCAGGTTCACACTCTGAACTGCTCAAAGATCCAAATGGTGCATATTCTCAACTAATACACTTCCAGGAAGTGAATAGGGAATCTGAACAAGCGCCAGATGCCCCAAACAGTTCAGAGATTACTAAATATAACAGACAGTCCAGTCAGAGAATGTCGTACAAAAAATCCATTAGTCGGGTATCACCTATAGGAAATAGCACATGACCAGTCAAAGGATGTTGTCCAAATGATCTATTCTTCAGGAAAATAGCAGCAGCCACTTGCTCTCAGTCTCCTTTGGGACCGTGGCTGGACCACAATCCCCTGCTTCTCCTGGAAGCTCAGAAAAAGCGCCAAAGGTCTCACTGCACCATCTTGCTCGTCTCAACAAACCAAAGTTTCTGTCCTGCTATTTGGAACTGTCCCTGCAATTGCTAATGGCATGACATTTCTGATTTTCAGCATACTTATATCCAGTATTATCAAGACATTCTATGAACCATTGCATGAATTTAGACAGGATTCTAAGTTTTGCGCACTGCTGTTTCTGGTCCTTGGCATCGCATCATTCGTGGCATATTCGGCTCCAACATACTTATTCTCCATGGCTGGTTGTAAGTTAATCAAGAGAATCAGACTAACGTGTTTCAAAAAGTTGGTCCACATGGAGGTCGGCTGCTTTGATGAACCTGATCACTCCAGCGGGGTGCCATTGGGGGAAGGCTCTCAGCAGGTGCTGCATTAGTGCATGCCCCAGTTGGAGATGCATTAGTTCAGATTGTTCAGAACATTGCGTTGCGGTTGCTAATTTGGTCATTGCTTTTGCTGCAAGCTGGCAACTAGCGCTGATCATCCTTGTCTTAATCCTTCTAGTTGGTGTCAGTGGATATGCTAAAGTGAAGTTCATGAGAGATTCAGCGCAGATGCAAAGGTAAGCATACTGCTCACTAAATAAAATAGCTCGAGAGGTCTTTATATATTTCCAATTCATAATTTTGAGTCCTAGGTTCAAAGAATTAAAAACAGAAAGGCCATCTTCGAAATTTCCGATTCACATTCCATGTAATCTTCAATGGCATAAAAAGGTTCCGCGATGGTTTCTGTTATCTTGCAAATAATCTCAATTATCCATGACCGTATTAATCTATATGTTTGCAGATGATACGAGGAAGCAAGCCAAGTAGCTATTGATGCGGTTGGAAGTACAAGGACCGTTGCTTGTTTCTGTGCTGAAGAGAAGATGATGCAGCTTTACAAGAAGAAATGTGAAGGCCCCATGAGGACATATTTCGACAAGGACTGATCAGCAGAATTGGGCTCGGCATGTCCATCTTCTTGCTGTTCTGTCTGTACGCAACAAGTTTCTATGCCGGAGCTCGATTCGTTCAGGATGGCAAAACAACATTTTCGGATGTCCTCAGGGTACAACGGATTTTCTTTGAATGCTACATAGTGCTTTCTTGGGAATTCTCAGAATTATGATTGCTTTTTCCCTATTTGGCCAGACGATTGCTGTTGAAACTGATTTCTGTTAACGGCTCTGAGACATTTTCTTGGCGGGTTTTGTTTGCTCTGACCGTTTCAGCCAGTGCAATTTCACAATCAAGTTCCTTCACTGCCGATTCCACCAAAGCCAAAGGGGTTACTGCTTCCATTTTAGCAAATAATAGACCGCAAATCCAAGATAGAGATGAGTCGGGGACAAAATTAGACAATGTGAAGGGAGTGATTGAGCTTCGCCATGCCAGAACCCTACCTATCGAGATTAAGGAAAACGACTCCACGCATGGCCGCTCTTTGAACAAAACACAATCAAGAAGCCTATGAGAGTTCAGTTAACGATATCCTGAACGGTAAATCGCACCATGCACAATGCTGCAATTCCTTGACCTAGAATATGATCAGGAGTAGGGGCATGCAAAAGAATCGGGAATCACCCAGACAGCCTGGAACCAAATCGGGCCAGAACCGATAGTTTCCATGCAGGCCAATTTGGTTCCTAGTTCTAATTTAGTGGAACCGGTAAGTATCAATCTCGTTCTCGGTTCTAGGTGTGAAACCGCCCGCCAACCCACCTGGACTAGACCGGACCAGACCAGTATATATATATTTAAAAAAGAAATTATATTTCAATTACTTAATTATTTTGTAGTTTTCGACCAGATATATATGTACATATATGTATATTTGTAATCGCTAGACATTATTGACTAATTTTGTATTTTGGGTGTGTCATAGGATTAACTCCTTACTTTTCTTTTTCATTCTAATAATCAACCAAAAAAAAGAAAAAAACATAAAGGAAGGAGATAACTGATTGGAGATGTCCATAAGAGCCAATGGCTCATTTTAAGAGTATAATTAGGTTTTTCCATAGTCATTCCATGATTAAATTAAGTTGACGTTGAAAAAATATGAATCAGGCAATTAATGTTTGAATTTTTGTGAGTTTAGGACTTCTAACATGGAGTCTAATTCTCCACTTATTTCCGATGTCGAGAAACTTTAAGAAAACCACATCATGACTTTCAAATAAATTAAGTTTTTAGCTAACAAGCATTATCTATTCATTTTTTTATTATAGTTTTCAATTTTTAATCAAAATAAATGGCTCACAATTCAACTTGAATATAAAGCTGAACAAACTTTGTAAGGATTGGGGGTTAGTTCTATAGACCCCCCAGAGAATTGAATTCAACCAACAGTCCAATTCCCAGGTGGATCTATAGAACCAACAGGTGGGTCTCAGATCCCCTTGAGGGACTAAGGTAGACAGAGTATATCAACTATTGCTTTGTTTGATTGTGCCAAGCAAAATGCCTTTGAATCAGCCTAAGGAATTGCTGACCTGCTTCAGAGAGAGATTTTCATTAAGAAACTTTTGCAATTCCTCAGCAATATGAGGATCGGGATAATAAGTTCCATCTTTGAGGTGCATCCAAGAAATTTAATTCTTCGGAATCGATTCTTAGTGAGTAGTTTCGGTTCCAAGGTGGGAATCACTCGTCTGGACTATGCTTACCCCTAATCAGGAGTAACATCTTGGCAATGGACTCTCCAATCACGCATCCCCTTATCACCTTATCAATAAAAGTACTCATGACATTTGGTGGAAACACTTCTGTTAATTTCGCAAGCCTCTCGAGTTACTCGGTCAGAGACATGTCGTAGTGAGTAGACGAACGGCTTGTGCATAGATCGATCGCGTGAGGATTAGAGTACATTCCCAGGTCCTAAACCAGCAGAAGCATCCTTCTCCTATCCATCGAACTTGGAGGGGTTCCAGGAGGTGAGCGAATCATTCAGCAAAGGAAGAGCGACCACTTTGTACTCTCTAGCTGTTCTCTTCGCCAATGTAAACTCATGCTACTTCAGGATAAAGCATCATTCCATCACCCAAAAATCGATGATTCGCGACCAGGCAACGCCTTGCGATCATCAATCGCGCCCATTGAGAGACTGGTCTGCTTCTGGCTCTGGTTTGATCCGATCCTGATCCCCCGCGCATCGACTTCGACCTTCTTCAACCTCCCCTGGCTCGTCGTCCCCTCCACCCTAGGGCTTCCCCAGCAGATCGGAACCTTATTCTTGTTCGCCATCATCTTGCGTTGCCATTCCTCTTCTCCATCAGTGCATCCCAACACGTCCAAAACCGCTTCACTCCGTCTTCTTCGAGAATCCTGAGACAGTTCTTGAACTTCACCGACCGCCAAGCCGGGATCCTTGCTTCCGGTGCCGCAACTGGTTCGTCATGTTAAACCAAAAGCCAGTGCCAGCGACAAAACGACAGTCGATGGTTAAAAAAACGACCTCAGCCCTAGCGTGGGAATTTTGCCAAACAAAATCCGGGAGAGCAAGTTCCCTTGAATTCATGATAGATTAGTGGTCCAATCCAGGCAAGGAAATTGAATCAAGAATTGTAGCGTTGAGCCATCCTCAATGAGTTATAAAGTAAATCACTTGGAATTATCATTTTCCTCATTTTCTAACTTATTCAAGAAAATGAAAAAGCACTCCGGTTATATGATTTCAGAGCAAATTCGCAACCGACCATTAAGCGAAAATAAAAATAACCGAATTTTCCGTTATTTTATTATTGTTGTTGTTGTTGTTGTTTTCATTTTTTAAAAATTCAGGATATCGCAGGATTGCATCGTAGCCGAAGATATAACGTCACCGACGCGGTACGGTCTCTCCATACACTCTCTCAGATCCTTCCTTCTTCCTCGATCGACCCAAATCTCAGATCTCTCTCTCTCTCTCTCTCTCTCTCACTTCACTTCTCCGCCAGTAGCTGCGATCGGAGCTCCGCCGGAAGCGGCTGAAGGCCGGCGGCCATTGTCGAGATCCGACCCGGTTGAGGGAGCCCGAATCGAACCGGAGGGAAGCTGACACAGAGAGAGGGGGGGAAGGAGTGCGTGCGGGCGCGCGGTCGTTTGTTCGTGCGGGGGAGGAAGGGAGCTAGCCGAGGGAGCTCGCGGCCATGGCGGTCCCGGTGAGAGGAGGCCGAGGGGGATCGGCGTTCGGGGGTCCCAACGGCCTCCGCAGCAGCTTCTCCTACAGGATCTTCGTCTCCGCCGTGTTCTCGCTCCTCTTCCTCGCCACCGTCTCCGTCCTCTTCTCCTCGCGTCACGATTCCGTAAGTCTCTCTGCCTGTGCTCCTCGCCTCCCAGAAAATGTCTAGGAACAAGGTCAGGATTTGGACGGATTCTGGCGTTCGTCGCCGGAAATGGGGGGGTGCCGGGAGCGAGAGATTGCGTATCGAGAATCGGGACTTAGTAGTTATCGGCAGAATCAGGATTTCGTTTGTTCATTTAGTGATGCATGCGCCACGTGAAGACTTGATTTCTCTATTGATTTGGCTAAATTAGTGCATTGCTCAATTTCTTGAATCCTGTATGCGGAACGCTTCATATGAACATGCTTCGAGAGAGCGGACTTCATCAAGATCCTCTTTTTTGCCTTTTTTTTTTTGGTTCTCTAAATTATTGCGAATCGTCCGATTTTCTCTGCAGACACCTAGCGAGAAAGGATATGTACACCACACAATTTTAGCACTGAACTCTGACCCGCTGAAGACGAGGGTAGATTTGATTTATAAGCAAGCCAACGACCACGTTACGCTCGTGAATGCTTATGCTGCGTATGCTAGAAAGCTCAAGCTCGAGATTTCTAGGCAATTGAGGATGTTTGATGATCTGGCCAAGAACTTCTCTGATCTCCCAATGAAGCCGAATTACCGGGCGTCTCTGTTTGAACCGGAAGGTGTGGTGGATGAGGATGTGTTGAGGCAGTTTGAGAAGGAGGTTAAAGATAGAGTGAAGTTCGCAAGGTTGATGATTGCAGAGGCGAAGGAGAATTACGATAATCAGATGAAGATACAGAAGTTAAAGGATACTATCTTTGCTGTTCATGACTTGCTTATCAAAGCCAAGAAGAATGGGGTTATTGCGAGTTCGATTGCGGCAAAGTCGATACCGAAGAGTTTGCACTGCTTGGCTATGAGGCTGGTGGGGGAGAGGATTGCTCATCCAGAAAAGTACAGAGATGAAGAGCCAGAATCTGAGTTTGAAGATCCAAGCTTGTATCATTATGCAATAGCTTCTGATAATGTGATTGCTGTGTCGGTGGTGGTGAATTCGGTTGTGAAGAATGCAGAGGAGCCATGGAAGCATGTTTTCCATATTGTGACAAATAGGATGCTTGTTGCGGCGATGAAGGTGTGGTTCAGGATGAGGCCTGTCCAAGGGGGTGCGCATGTCGAGGTGAAGGCAGTGGAAGATTTCTCATTCTTGAACTCGTCGTATGTACCGTTGTTGAGGCAATTGGAGTCTGCTAAACTCCAGAAACCCGATCTTCCAAACGAGGCTGAAATTGCTAATAAGGATACCAACAGCGTCAAGTCAAGGAACCCTGGCGAGTTGTCCATGCTGAACCATCTTCGGTTTTATTTGCCAGAGATGTACCCTAAGCTGCACAAGATTTTGTATTTGGATGATGATGTTGTGGTTCAGAAGGACTTGACCGGGCTGTGGAATATTGACATGGCGGGGAAGGTGAATGGAGCTGTCGAGACCTGCTTTGGGTCTTTTCACCGCTATTCGCAGTACTTGAATTTCTCGCACCCACTCATCAAAGAAAGATTTAATCCGAAGGCCTGTGCCTGGGCTTACGGAATGAACTTATTCGATCTTGATGCCTGGAGGCGTGAGAAATGCACAGAAGAGTACCACTATTGGCAGAACTTGGTAAGTGTAAATCGAGTCAGGTTACAATGCATGTGTACTCCCAAATATTTTGGATTAATACTCACTATCGTGATTCAAAATTGGAATGCATGTTTAACCACTGTTTGAGAGTAGATGATAATCATCTCGTGGTGCTAAGACCCATGGTCCTTTCAAAAGGGGGAACCTAATTATTTGCTCACAATCTCTCTCTCTCTCTCTCATTATACTTTTACTAACCAATGCTAGAAGGTGGCATCTAAAGTCATTCATTGACTGTTTTGGTATGACGTTTCTTGACAGAATGGAGATCAGACATTATGGAAATCAGGCACCCTTCCACCTGGCCTGATCACCTTCTACTCGTCAACAAAATCATTGGACAAGTCTTGGCATGTTCTCGGGCTTGGGTATAATCCAAGCATTAGCATGGATGAGATTAACCACGCAGCAGTTATACACTACAGTGGAAATATGAAACCTTGGCTAGATGTTGCTTTGAACCAATATAAAAACCTCTGGACCAAGTATGTCGACAATGACATGGAGTTCGTCCAAATGTGCAATTTTGGCCTTTGAGAAAGAACTACGCCCTATCAGATGAGGTAAAAATACATGTTCATTATGATTTGCCCATTTCAAAAGTTTTGGAGCCAATAGTTGTAACCCTGTGAGCGAAGCTCAGTGATATGATCCATTCTTTAAATCATGGATTCAAATCTTTTTTTTAGATTTGTTTTAAATTCTTTTCCCAGGAATTTCATCAAAGTATAATCAGCTTGATTGCTCAATGTACCTGCTGAACTTGTTTATCTGATTAAGGTGTTCTTACATATTGACTCGGTCTCAGTTTCTCACTTCATCATGGACACCAGTATGTTTGATTTGTCAATTTTTATATTTTATTTTTTATGATGAGGAAGCCTGTCATTAGGATGGTTGGATCCGTGGAAACACGAGAACCGTGCTTTGATGTACCGAGAAATGCTTTGCATTTATAATGTCTGGTGTTACTAATTTGAAACTTGTCAAAAGAAATTTGATGGATAGTCCTGTCAAACATTGGGATCAGCACTAATTTTTTATAGAATGGACCTGAAAAGAGAAGGCTTATGAGCCATTTTATTCTTTGTTTGTAAGTAATGTTTTAAGGGTTATTCCGTACTGTTAGATGTGGATATTTAGTATTTCAGCTTGAAAATAGCCACTCCTAATAACAGAATATCGCAAGGGAGATATATACATTTAGCTCATTTTTTTCTCAAGGAAGTTTATCATTCTTTTACGAAATTACCGCGAGCATTGCTCCAAATTCATGCTTTGCAAAGCTGCAAGTGCAAGGCATCTGGGAGAGTTGAGCGACTCTTGTACATGAAAATTTAAGAGGCCGTCCGTTGGATATGGTAATAAGTGTGCCGACAAGCTTGCATTGCGGGTTTTTTATTTTTCGGTGGGTCCTTCCTGGAATGTGAAATTTTCGGCCGCGGAATGACTGGTGACGATGGAGGACTGATGAGTCGCGGACCGGTCTATGTTTTCAATTATTTGGCATGGGAACCAAGATATGCGTTCGGAAATGGAACTGATTCTCTGTACTTTGCGAGTCTCGTGAACATGGTTATATCGCAGTACATTCTCTTGAAGGCTAAGCTACTTAAAAGCAGAGGCCCGCAATCCAAAAGGGTCTTCCGATTTTAGGCCTTTGTCTTATCACGCAGAAAAGGACATCACGTTGCTCCGGTTTCCATACGGAGACGCGAACGGCATGGTTTCCGTGTGGTCCTCCATGATACTCTTGCCGTCGTGATTCCATCGAAATCACACATACACTTTGTGAAGACTCGTACACAAAGTTCAAGCATGCGGAAACGTAGTAAGGATTTACGGTCGACCCGGTAAGCTTTAGTCGTGCTTTTCGTTCAATGGCTAGCCCCTCCAGAAACTACATGGTGCGGGATGGGAACGGAGGTGTATAGTCCCGTTTAACTAAAAGATAGGTTATGAAAAGCTTGGTGTCATTGTCTTGAAATCTGAAAATAATATCACCATAAATTTCAGGTCGAGCATATTGTGATTAAGAAAAGTTCGCATGTAATGATAATTTGTAGAGACATATGATCTAAATTGCTCACGAGTGTTTGTTAATGAGAAAGAAAAAAGAAACAACAATATGTTTAATTAATTATTATAAAAGTTGATGTCATCGAATTTTTCCCTTGCTAAATAATAATTGAAAACTTTCCTTATTAATTGATTAGTGAAGAAATATTAAAACAAGGTAAGAATGAAAATATTTATTCCCGCAGTATAATATGGAACGTGTTTCGCTAGGAAGTAGGACTGGAGGAGGAGTTTTGTCTATTTTTGCTTTATTTGTTCTCCCTGAAAGTCGGGCCTTGGGCAACTTTTAGATCTGGGCTCGAGTCAACATTTCAAGACGATACAGCCCACTCAGAATTTAGTAATCAAGCCTCACCAAGTTTTGTAGATGGAAAGAGAAGACAAACGTACATGGCTTCCAACACTTATGATCCCAATTGGCCTATTGGCTATTGCTCATCGGAACCATATTATAATTTATCTCAGTACACAATAGGGAATTTGCGGAACATCTTTAACAGTAGCGGGGTCTAGGACTCTAAGCGCCTACATGGTAACGTTTCTATTTTTCTGATTTCTGTTCTTTTGTTCCTCTAACAAAAAAAAAGAACATAAATTTGTTTAAAAACGCCAACTTATTTTTCTATTAAGGAATAGAAAAGTGGCTGGAGAATAGATTTGGAATAGAATTTAGAAATCAAAAAAAAAAAAAAAAAGCTTCTTATTCCTAGGAACAATTTCCAGAAATAAGTTTTTTTTTTCTTTTCTATTTTTCATTTGTTCTTCTTCTTTGTTGCAACCACCATCAGCAGTCGATCACCGCTCGACGATTGCCACCACCTGTAGCGCACCTACGACCGCCACCGTCCACCAGCAGCCTGCTGTTGCCAATTGCCGCACGATCGCCACCTGCCGCTGCATGACCGCCAACTATTGCCGCCGATCGCTGCCGCAAGACCGCCGCCCATAGCTCACCGGCCACCGTCCCCTCCCATGGCCGGTGGGCGACAATCCTATAGCGGTGGTTGACGGTGATGGTTGACGGTTATGCGGCAATCGTGTGGTGGTCGTGCGGCCATCATGTGATGGCATGCGGCGATCGGCGGTCCATGAGTAAGAAGAAAAAACAAATCAATAAAAAAATTTATAAAATTTTACCAAACGCATTCCAAGAATAGAAATTTCGTATAATTACTAAATATCTTATCTTACTCGAAATTGTTCCCATAGTAGAAATAGAAAAAAAAACTCTTTCTGAAAAGAAATAATTCTCCGGAATCGAAACGTTGCCATGTGCACTCTAAGAAACTCAGCAAAATAGCCTCAAGGCCAGGGTGCTACGTCATTCACGTGTCTTTCTATGGTTCCTGGTTGCGAACCTGAGCCTAACAACAAAGATAGATTCCTTTAAGAGGTGGTTTTTTTTTTTTTTTTTTATCAATAAACCATCATCATTTTATTTACTATTTGATATGATGAAACAGAACACTCAGTGCGTCGGTGCTTAATAGATCAAATAAAACAGGGGGGGATTATAAATCCAGTCAGGGGGTAGAGAATTACTTCGGCATGCCTTCGCTATCCAGTCCGCAAGGCGGTTTGAGTTTCTGTTGCAGTGGGCCAACGTCAGGCCCGGAAGTTGAAGCAATTTTGCCTGGGCCCGTCTCACGAGCGGATGCAGTTCCCAACTTAACTCGTTTGAAGTCTTCAAAGCGTGCACAAGAACTAAACAGTCAGAGTGTACTTGAGGAGAGAGAAAGTTCCGGGTGTCGACGAAATTTAGGGTTTCGACAATCGCGATCGTCTCTGCGTGGAGAGCCGAAGCCGCAGCGACTGGCTTCGCAAAACCATCGATGATGAGGCCTCGGTGATCTCTACATACACATGCTATGGCTGCACGGTGTCGGGGAGTGTCTGTCGTCTCCGTGGAAGGTTCTGTCGTGTCGGTGGTGGTTGTGTTTGTTTCCAGATCTGGGTCGAAAGTTGCATCCACGTTAATACGGATCGTTCCTAGAGGGGGTGGGAGCCAAGAGTCAGATAAGTGCTCGGTTTTCATCTTGCTGTTCCTTTCTCCATTCAAAGCTCTATAACTTTCTGTGAATGCTTCTGCTTTGGCTATGATTGAGTTGGGTCTCGGAATCTGCTGATTAAATATACAACGATTTCGTTCCTTCCAAATGCTCCAGAGTACTTGAGCTATTAGGTTGAATTTACCCGAGGTAACTGAGGATTGTTGTATGTCGCAGATCCATTCTTCGAGTCGGGTGAGGCCCACTCTTGGAATCTGTATGTGCAAGGGGGCTGAACGCCAGACCTTGGCCGTCCATGGGCAGAGAAGGAAGGTGTGCTCGAGCGTTTCTGCTTCTTGTTTACAGAGAGGACACAAAGGGGAAGGTACGACTTTACGGTGGTGCAAGTTTACCATTGTAGCTAGGGCATTGTTGCATGCATTCCAGAGAAAAATTCTTGTTCTGGGTGGGATTGCAGACTGCCATATGTTTTTCCATAGTTCGGGACTAGCCTGATAAGATGAAGTTGCTTGTGTGTCCTGTGTGGAAGCAGTGGCTTTCCTAAACGTGGAATAGCCACTCTTTACTGAGTACTCTCCTGTTTTTGTGTTCGTCCATACCAGCTTGTCATTTTCATCGGGTAAGCCAATGGGTGTGGCTAGAATTTCCTGTACTCGCCTTACATCAAACATAGACTGAATTAAGGGTTCATTCCATGTACCTGTATCTGAATTTATGAGTTCTGAGACTGTTTCTGGTTCATGTTGTGATGCTGGGCCTCCTATTATACCACTCTTTAACCATCTGGCTGTTCTAACTGGAGTGTTTTTACCATTGCCGATCCTATGCATGACCTGAGGAGCGACGGAGTCCCTTGCCATGATGATACTCTGCCATCCCCATGAGGGCCTGGAACCTCTGCCTGCAGTCCAGAAGTCTCCCTGTGAGTAATAGAGCCCTTTCCATAATCTGGTTAACAGAGAGTCTGGATTTTGAATTATGCGCCACATTTGCTTTGCTAATAGTGCTTTATTGACAGTTTGTAGATCTTTAAAACCCAATCCCCCTTCGCTTTTCCCTGTTTTCAACAAATCCCACTTTTTCCAGTGGATTGCAGTCTTTTTCTCGTTGCTTTTCCACCAAAAGGATGCAACCTTCTTCTCTATTGCTTTGCAGATTGATATAGGTATTTTAAATATTGACATTGCGTGTTGAGGGATAGCTTGTACCACTGCTTTTATGAGAATTTCCTTTCCAGCTTTTGATAACAGTTTTTCCTTCCAGCTGCTCAACTTGGAGTTTACCTGAGCTAGGATCCATGCGAACATGTCCTTCTTGGAGTGCCCCCAGTCTGAAGGTATGCCCAGATATTTCCCTGTCTTTGTGATTTCTGGGACCCTAAGAGCAGAAGCCATATTCCTCCTTAGAGCTGTAGGACATCCTTTACTAAAGTATATGCCTGATTTGTTGAGATTGATTGCCTGGCCAGAAGCAAAACAATATTGATTGAGTATATTGGCAAGGTTTTGACATTCCACCACTGTTCCATGCAGGAAAAAATTCGAATCATCAGCAAAGAGCAGATGGGACAAGGTAGGGCATTGACGGTTCAGTCTGATTCCTGTGAGTGTGCCCTCCTGCATAGCTTTCTTCATCAGACACGACAACACATTGGCTACGATGATGAAGAGATAAGGTGAGAGTGGGTCTCCTTGTCTCAGGCCACGAGTAGGTTTAAAAAATGGTAGTGATTCTCCATTGAGGTTTATGCTGTAGGATACTGTGCTCACACATTGCATTATCCATGTTACCCACTTGTCACAGAAACCTATTTTTGTTAGGCATGCCTTGAGAAAATCCCACTCGATGCGATCGTAAGCCTTTTGCATATCCATTTTGAGGACTGCTTGAAATTTCTTACTCCTGTTTCTAGTTCGAAGTCTGTGGAGCACTTCCTGTACAATCAGTATGTTGTCCTGCATCTGCCTGCCTCCCACAAACGCGCTCTGTTCCTCTGCTATGATGTGGGGTAGGATAGGTTTGAGCCTGTTTGTGAGTACTTTAGAGATTATTTTATATAGGAAGTTGCAAAGACTGATAGGGCGATATTGCTCCAGTTTTTCTGGCTGTGGGATTTTGGGTATCAGTATGATTTGTGTTCTGTTTAGTGCAGGATCTAGATTGCCTGTTGTGACTAAGAGCTGCAGTGCTTGATGAATGTCTTTGGAGACAACTGGCCAATGATCTCTGTAAAAGATTCCGTGGAACCCGTTAGGCCCAGGTGCCTTAAGAGCTCCAAGCTGCTGCATAGCCGTGCTGACTTCCTTCTCAGTGATTGGAGCCGTTAAGGTACAGTTCATTTGATCATCCACTAAAGTAGGGATGTGTTGTAATATAGGTTGCCAGTTACGGTCACCCACTGATGTATATAAGTTTTTGAAAAACTGTTCTGTCATACCCTGTATCTGCTGTTCCCCTCTTACCCATTCTCCACTCTCATTTTTCAATAATTTTATCTGATTTTGACACCTTCGCTGTATTGTCGTTGCATGAAAAAAGCGAGTATTTTTATCGCCCCACTTAATCCAACTTAATCTCGATCGCATGGCCCAATACATCTCCTCTTGTCTCCATAGTTTGTCGATTTCTTGAGTTATTTCTTTCTCCTGAGCTGTCTCTTCATAGGTTTGTTTGCTGTTCATCAGGCTCTGGAGAACTTCTTTTAGCAGGGTGATTCTCTTCTTTGCATGGCCGAATTTGCTCTTGCTCCACTGCAGTAACTTCTGTTGTACTTGCTGCAATTTCTCCACCAGGTTAAGATCTTGTGCAACAGGGTCATTCCGGTATACGTAACAATGCTTTTACTTTCGCTTCATCGGACCGTAAGCTTCATATACGAAGCGCTTTCGTTTTCTTCTCTTTGGTTGGTCCAGAGTTAGCAGGATAGGACTGTGATCTGAGCCTATTGCTGGGAGTGCAGTGCAGTTTGCCTCAGGGTAAGTAATCCTCCATTGGTGTGAGCATAAAGCCCTATCAAGTCTCTCTTTAACCAGGTTCTCTCCCTCACATCTATTTGACCAGGTGAACGAGCATCCCTTGCAATCCAGGTCCATGAGGGAGCACTGATTCACAAAATCTCTGAAAGCTGATAGTCTGTAAGTTTCTGCCCTATGCTTGCCCTCTTTCTCCCAGTGATTTAGTATTTCGTTGAAGTCACCCAAGCACAGCCATGGTAGCCGGTAATACATGCTGGCTGAGTAGATTCTTTCCCATAACTGAATTCGTTCTCTGAATACATTGGGCGCATGGAGAAAAATGATTTTCATTCTCTGATCTCGATCTGCCAGGTGACATTGGGTAAAGATGGCTGAGGCTGAGGAGGATTCAATGGATAACTGCAGCTGATCATCCCAGAATAGAGCTAAGCCCCCTGCTGTCCCCTCGGGATTGACGATGTAGCTATTCTGGAAGTTGAGTCTTCTTTTTATTCTAAGCACTCTCTGTTCTGAGTTCTTTGTTTCCATAATGAAAACTAGGTTGGGCCGTTCCTGAGTCACTGTGACTCGCAAGGCCTGGATTGTCAGGGGATTGCCCAGCCCCTGACAATTCCAGCTTAAGAGTTTCATGGGTACTTTGGTGGCTTATTAGGGCTAGCCACCAGAGCCCATTGTTCTGACTTTTCTGCCACCGTAATAGGTGTTTCCACAAGCTGAATAGAGTTTTCTGCATGCTGAGCTGATGTTTGTGCTCCGTATGGGCATAACCTTTTTGCTTTTTTTGCATTGGCCACCTTCACACTCTTTCCTTTCAGTTTTGTAGGGGGAGACCTCGTCAGATTTCCTGCAGCTTCCTTCATATGTTCCTCATGGAATGCCTGGATATGTTCCTCATCGATACAGCTGTTTCCCCTTTTCTGGAGATTTTTTGAGTCTAGCACGATTAAGTCCCGAGAGGATGAGGGAGTGTAAGTGTCCTGATCTTTTGATTGGGTGCTGTAAACATGTGTTTGCTGGGATGTTGACGAACTAATCTGCTCTGTGTCAGGTATCGGAGATAGTGGTGTTTCCGGCACTACCTCCACTTCTTCAGGGGGGAGTTCTCTTTGTCCATAAAAGATTTTCCCATAGGGACTGAGTTCCTTCACATCAGCTCGCAGCCAATCTCCATACCTGGTCGGTAAGTGTTGTTCCAGCCCTGACTCCTTATATGGTAACTCAGCACACTCTGTAGTGTAATGACCTATTCTGCCACAGGAATAGCAGTAAAAGGGTAGTCGTTCGTATTTAAATTCAACCCAGAGCTTCTTATTATCAAGATTCACTATCACGCCAGTCTTCAGAGGTTGCTTTAATGACAATGTCACTCTGGCTTTGCCTATTTTGTAGGTGCTATTTCCTTTTTCCTCCAGTTTTACTTCCACAACTACTCCTATTTTGGAAGCAATTTCCTCGATCACATCATAGGTAACTCTCCCATATGGTAGTCCAATGAATCTTACCCAGAAATCACAATGATTGTAATCATAACAGAACTCGGGTGTGTCAGGTTCGCACTGCCTAAGTATTAGGAGATGGCTGGAGAAGGACCAAGGCTCCAACTGGAGTATTCGTTGTGCATCGGCTTCTGATTGGAACGAGAAAGAGAAGAAACCAGGTTCCAATGTAACACAGGTGGAGTTTTCTGTCTTCCACGCTTTTCGCATCAGGTTTAAGAATGCAGTATAGTTCAAAGCTGGGTTTGTGTAGAATTTACCAAATAAGGTTTTACGACATTCAAGCAGTTTCTCAGTAGAGATAGCACCTGGGATATCAACGACCTCCACTGCGTTCCAGAGTTTTCCCATGCTTTTGCAGAGAGCCGCAAGTCTTCGCTCTTCGTTGTACTGATCTGTCATATTTTGTGTGTAGGAGACTAGGGTTTTGGATGAAACGTGGGTGAAACGATTGAAGGGAGCTCTGATGAGTGGGGGTTGATGGGTTTTTTGTTGCGGAAGAAGGTGGTATAAACTAGGGTTTCGGAGATGGGGTTACCTCTATTCAACGATTCGCAAAGAGAGGTTGAAGGGGAAGGATGCTCCAACACAGAGCAAACAGAAGCTTCGAGATTACGGGCAGAGGAAAGGCAAATGGGGAACTACCCAGCTGGTAGAGGGGGACTACCCAAGCGGTAGAGGGGAATCGCCATGATCGCGAGAAAGAGAGAATAAGGATGGTCCTAGGCTAAAGCTTAATTTTAACCGTTTGTAGGAATGACAGTCTTGAAAAGAAAAGGGACTCTTTCAATTCATGGCTTAACCGTTTGTAGGAATGACAGTCTTGAAAAGAAAAGGGACTCTTTCAATTCATTCAAAAGTAGTTATTCAGGACAGTTTCGAGCAAGGCGATAACAAACGTCAATATGTCGATGTTGGAAGAGGTCGATCTTCTTGGAGGAAGCTGCTGTAACTTATGTACGCCGCTGTAGCATAATAAGAGTACTGCACAGTGAGTCAACGTTTAGAGACCGTGTGTCATTTTCCTCGTCAAGCTGGGAAAACCTGAGAATGAGGGTAGTTTGGTCTGTGCAGACAACTTAAAACGGTGCGTTTCATGCTATGTTCGGTGTTGAATTTAGCCCCGCTCCAAAAACTTGTCATGTTCTCTCTCACGCAAGCATTGGCGTCACGCTTACGTGGGCAAATTGCAGTTTCCTTTGGCTTTTGACCTTTGGGAGGACCTACCTCCAATTAACGGGGCAGGGACCCGCCCGCCTCGCAGCCCGATTTGGTACAAGATTTCCGTTCGTTTCTTTTTGAATAAATGCTATTAATTCATTGTGACAATAATAATTTATTTTAAGTCACAAAAAAGTAAATAATTAATTAAAAATTATTTTGAGGTTTTTCGCGGTAATCTTATGTTAGCAAAGTCCTTTTTTTTTTAATAAAATAATTATTTAATTTTCTCGTTTTATTTGGGTTGAGTGCCCCTCTCGATACCTTTAAAAATTCTCATAAATTGGACTTTACAGTAAATGTGCAGAAGAGCTGATCTCAACAGCATCTCATTTATAAAAATCCCATTTGACCTAAAAAAAGAAGAGGGGAAAAAGGTCATGGTGGATGCAGAAAGTCTATATTATCCAGCCAATGGGAAAGTAATGAGAATGAAAGTCTTAAATATTTGGCTGCGTCTCACCTACCCTCCTTTCTCCACCATACAAAGTATCGGCAGGGCAACACCTTAGAGAAAAAATAAATGTCGAGTCAAACGAATACAAATCACCAATGATATCATCATATAGGTGGTCCCATAACCATAATCTTAATCTTAATTGACCAAAAGTAGCATCCTCATCGTATAGGTCACCTCATAATCATACCTTCTAAATTTTTCGTTACGGGTGCGTTTACCAACTTGTCAAATAGTAATTAATTTTATTCTTTAATTTTCGAGGATAGATTTGGAACGGAAATTCGTTTAGTAATTTTTTTTTATTTCTTATGATAGATTTGGAATATAATCAAAAAGTAAAAAAAAAAGCGCTTTTTTGTTCCCGAGAAAAGAACAATTCCAAAATCAAGTCAACCTAAATTTCTTTATTCACTTTTCTCTTCTTCTTCCATTGCTAAGCCTCACCTAGGCCTCCTCCGGCCACCAGTGAGCCTCACTTGGCCACGCAAGGCTTTGTCGACGAGGCGCAAACTTATCGAGGGTCAACAAGGTCGTCAGTCCTCATCTAGCTAATCATTGATCATCCCAAGGTCGTCGACTGACCAAAGCTTGAAGAAAAAAGAAAGAAAAAAAAAAGAAACGAAGAAAAAAAGTAATAAAATTATTAAAAAATTAAAAGAAAATTGTTTGAATTAGAAATTTTAAGGATAGTGTCAAATGCAATTTTATTTCAAAAATAGAAATTATGGATAATCACCAAATGCCTTAAAATGCCTAAAAATTATTTCTGGAATAAAATAAAAATAATCATATTTAATCGGAAATTGTTTCCTAAAATAAAATGGTTCTTAAATACACCCTACTTGTCTAGGCAAGTTCTATGCTTATTTATCTTTTAGACTTGAGTAATTCCAATTTACTGGGTCTCAACACTTGAAATTCCCAATAAACCCCTCAAAGTTGCAAAGCAATTTCAAATTTCAAATTTCAAATTTTGTTTTAAATTTCAAGAGTGAACGATTTCAAATTTCGTACAAGTTTTTACTTCAGATCTTAAACCCATTTGTAAGAATATATTCTTCATGTTTTAAAATTTGAAATTTATGCTATATATCTCGAGAGCTTGAGCGTTCTCACCAATTCGATTCTCGAAATTTACCTTGGAAATAGGTTGACCCCTGTTAACCTTTCTATGCAGGCACGTCGTGTCGCGGTGCAATAATTTCGTGGAAGTACGTAGGAAAATACAAAACGGTTCTCCTACTTTGCCGCGTACGACTGCGCTGGTTTTTTCAGCACGAGAATATCCCATATCCCCAAATCCCACCACCAATTTTTCTCTCTCTTTTCTTTTCTTTTTTTTTTTCTATTCTATTTGCTCTTTTTTTTCTTCTGCGGAGGCGCGCACCAACCGGAAGGTGGTGACCAAATTTGACTTGCCCGCATCCGCGATCTTCTTCTTTTTATGCCCCCCGAAAGCGTCGCCTCTGTGCTCGTGCTCCTGTTCGTGTACCCTGTTCGTGTCGTTGCGTCGGGAGTAGTTGGGAGCTGTTGGCCGCCACCATTTCTTGCCCGCCCGAATTTCAACTCCTACCTTTCTCCCCTCCCTCCTCTTCGAAACCCAGATCTCGGATTGCCCCCTTTTCTTTCCTGGGTCTGCCTCGACTCGGCTCCCCCGATCCGCTCCTCGATTCCCGAGACCAAGAACGAACGGGCATTTCTCAGGTTCGGCCCTCTCTTCCCTTCCCTTCCCTTTCCCCCCTATAATTCGATCTTAGGGAGAGGTAGATCAGTGATCGGGCGAGCTTGGTTCTTCGGGTTTGATGGGTTCAAAGTTTGGGTTTTGTCGCGATCCGTGTGGGTGATTGGCGTTGGTGCTGCGATTTGTTTATCTGGGTCGGTCGATTCTGGCGGTCTTGATGGTAAAACTGGGTTTCTTGATAGCTGGTTTCGACGATGGCCGCTGGACTGAGGAGGTTTGTCGTGGTTTAGGATTTGTGATCTGGGTTTGGCTGTTATGAGGATTTGATCAGCTCTTAGACAGAGTTGATGATGATCCATCGCTTGTGATTTGAGGCGGGTGTCGATTTCCGTACCTCTGATTTCTCTCTGTTCTGCCACGAATATGGGGATTTTCCGATTCTTGTCCTGCAGAAAATTTTCATGATTTGCTATGTCGTCCGTCTCTTTCTTTGCTTCATTCCGCATATTCTTTCTTTGCTTCATTGATTTTGAGGCCTGTCTGATGAGAATGAGTGTTTTCACTTGTGATTGGTAGAGATGTCTAGTCTAGATTCTTTGTAGTCTAAATAAGACGTTGATTTTTTGAAGGCCCTACTGGGACGACAGACGACAGTCGTCTTTCAGCACTGGTAGGGTGGACCTCCATAATTTCCCCCTAATCCTTTGACATCCACACCTGCCATGAAGTAGTTGCATGTTCTCATCGGGCTAGAGCTTCTTGAAATCATCTACTCATCCAATAGATTGGGTCCATGCACACTCACACATACACTCACACACATTCTAATTCTATTTTTTATTGTAGGACTCCTACCTTTGCTTTGCCACATTAATTGTAAAAGATGCTTCTTATTCTATTAGCATAGATTAAAATGCGATTTTCTCTTCACATTTAAAATTTGAACCATTTGAACAATGGTTCTCATGGAGGACTCAAGGACTTATTATTAGTAGAGGCTAGTGATCCCATTTTGTATTCACTTCCACCTGCATGACAGACCAGCGGGTCGGTTACCTTGGTGATACGGGAAGCATAAAACAACCCTTGCGTGGCCATTCTCATCATGGCAACCAATGATTTATTGCATGCATGGCCGATTATACTTTCATCCATTATAATCTGAGCAGGAAGCAGATCTGGTGAAATGAGTTATTATGTCTTAGCTTTTTTAAGAGATTTAACTGTAAATTTTCTTACATTATTTTGCTTTATGCAGGGAAAAATGGCCGCCCCTTCACAACCCACCAGAATTGGCCTTGCTGGCCTCGCTGTTATGGGCCAAAACCTAGCTCTCAATATTGCTGAGAAAGGCTTTCCCATCTCTGTCTACAATCGCACAACCTCAAAGGTTGATGAGACAGTTGAGAGAGCTAAGGTGGAAGGAAACCTCCCCGTATATGGCTTCCATGATCCCGAATCTTTTGTTAACTCAATTCAAAAACCTCGAGTCATCATTATGCTTGTTAAGGCTGGGGCACCTGTAGATCAAACCATTAAGACACTTTCTGCATACATGGAGAAGGATGATTGCATAATTGATGGTGGCAACGAGTGGTATGAGAATACTGAGAGGAGAGAGAAGGCTATGGCAGAGTTGGGTTTGCTCTACCTTGGGATGGGAGTTTCTGGTGGTGAAGAGGGTGCCAGAAATGGACCCTCTCTCATGCCCGGAGGATCTTTTGACGCCTACAAGTACATTGAAGATATTCTCGTCAAGGTGGCAGCTCAAGTAGACAGTGGACCATGTGTGACATATATCGGAAAAGGTGGATCTGGTAATTTCGTCAAGATGGTTCATAATGGTATCGAGTATGGTGATATGCAGCTCATCTCGGAGGCATATGATGTGCTGAGATCTGTCGGGAAGCTATCAAACGAGGAGCTGAAAGATGTCTTCTCAGAATGGAACAAGGGGGAGCTTCTGAGCTTTTTGATCGAAATCACTGCTGATATATTTGGAATTAAGGATGATAAGGGTGAGGGATATTTGGTTGATAAGGTTTTGGACAAGACTGGCATGAAGGGAACAGGTAAATGGACAGTTCAACAAGCTGCTGATTTGTCAGTCGCAGCTCCCACAATTGCGTCTTCATTGGATTCACGGTTCCTCAGTGGGTTAAAGGAGGAAAGGGTCAAAGCTGCTGAAGTATTCAAATCAGGCGGTTTTGGTGATATTCTGGCAGATCAAGAAGTTGATAAGAAGAAACTGATTGACGATGTGAGGCAGGCTCTCTATGCATCGAAGATTTGCAGTTATGCCCAGGGAATGAATTTGATACGCGCCAAGAGTGTCGAGAAGGGTTGGGACCTGACTTTGGGTGAGCTGGCTAGGATTTGGAAGGGGGGATGCATTATTCGAGCCATTTTCCTGGACAGGATTAAGCAAGCCTACGACAGGAACGCAGATCTTGCAAATCTTCTTGTCGATCCAGAGTTCGCTAAGGAGATCATCGATCGGCAAGCTGCTTGGCGCAGAGTGGTCTGCCTCTCTATCAACTCAGGCATCAGCGTCCCGGGCATGTCCTCCAGTCTTGCTTACTTCGATACTTACAGGAGGTCAAGAGTGCCGGCCAATCTCGTCCAGGCTCAACGTGATTATTTCGGTGCTCACACATATGAAAGGGTCGACATGGAGGGATCTTTCCATACAGAATGGTTCAAAATTGCCAAGCAATCAAAGATATAAGCCTCCCTTTCCGTTGCGCCGTGTGTGCGGGCGCTCTTGCTTTTGCCAATAACTGTTCCCGAGGATATGCTATTTTCAGGGCTCGTTTATTTTCCATCGTCTTTTCACTGTAATACTTGAATAAATTGATTGAACTTGCTTTCAACTGTCGAAATTAAGCATAGGATGTTTTGTTTATTATTGTTTTCGGACAGTGCTGCTTCTGTGATTGAGATATTGGACTCTTTTACTGCTACTACATCTTTTTAATAATCTTCCAATTGTGCATATCAAAGATGCGGTGTTTCTTTGAAGAAATTTTATCCTTTACTTGGCAATTCCACTTCTTTTCCTTGGAAGAGATCATTGTCGAGACTGAGGTTCTTGATAAGGTGTGCAATAGAGCTGTCATTTGTGGAGGTTTTGTACCTCAGTATCCTTGGTCCAACAAATTCAGGGAGCTAGTAATGTGTTCATCATTCTGGGATCTAGAATGGAGCTGATGATTATTTGCTTGACTGCCGAGGTCAACCTTAAAACTACGAGACTATGTAGTAAAGCTTATCTCGAGAGTAGAAGGAACTCGAGAACACAGTTGCCGTCCAACCCAAGCATTAAGGGTGTCCATCCTGGTCCAACCTGAGATTCTCAAACTGATAAATTTTGGGTGCTTCTCCAAGGAATCAGTCCGGTTCCCAATTCTATATTAGAAATCGAACCGATCAAAATTTCTTAATTTTTTTATTTTTCTTCTAAAGCAAATCTTAATTAGAAAATCAATTTATTTATTTTCATGATGAAAACTCCCATCAGTAGGGAATAGAAGGAATCCGTGACCTATCCCAGAACCGACCGAACGCACCAGTCCAATTTCAGTACTGGGCTACCCAGTTCTTAGTATCACAAACTGGGAATCGACCTGTCTGGTTAGGTTGCGAGCAATTAATCATCCCTATCATCCATGATCGAACGGGTTCAGTACCCATGTTAGACGAAAAAAACTGGGTTTCTAATCCAATTGGGGACCCCAATAGGGAATTCTCAAATTTTGGGTTAGGGGGACGCCTATCCGGATCTGGATCTTTCTAACGTTAACAGCTTAATAATCTTTATTCTGAATGTGGTCCATATAATGTCAGGGAACCCTAAGCTCGACTCCGAGAGAAAAAAAATTAACCATTCGTTCTTACCTATTTTATGATCTTTCATTGGTGTGATTATAGTGATTTTAGATTTTCTCATACCCAAAATGAGTTGCATTTGGAAATCTATTTTTCGAAATCAAATTGGGTTTCTTTTTATGAATTTCTTTTTTCTTTTCGGTGAACCAAGAAATTCCATGACCTAATAATAAGCAAAATTACAGAACCCAAAAAGGAACAAAAAATAAAAATGGGTTTCGGAACGAGCTCTGGAAGCAACAAAATCTTTTTCTGGAATATTAACCTTTCTTATATTTTTCCAAAATTTATTGCTCTAGTAATCTAACTTTTTATCAAACACAAAGATCATAATGTATAAATAAAATCAAATATAACTTCTTTTTCGTTATTTATCGAAATTTCGAAAATGGAGGCCTCAGAGATCTTGGTGGATATGGAGTCATCAGACGGGTCAAGAAAACCCATTCAAGAGTAGCAAATATCTTCCTTCTCACATCACCAGCCGCTCCATTTTCATCAGACCCAATTCAATCAAACGCGAAAAAAGAGCAAAAAAATCGATTTTTTTTTAACACTCTGCAAATTGATCTGCCAAAAAAACCTACGGACAAGAACAAGAACAAGAACACGAAACATGGAGGAGATCGAAATCGCACGATGTGTCAGAAGTAGCTGGTTGTGATATCATGTTAAACAATAAATCATTGGGAATCCGAATGATTCTTTTCATCATCCATCATCGCGCAGCAAGCGACCGAACCTCCTCGTTGAAAAAAAAAACAAAAAACAGAAAACGTTTTTCGATGGGGAAAAAGAAAACCAAAGCCCAATGCAAAAATCGATGGGAACGGAAGGGAATTTATCTGCCTTGTCACCGAAAAATCCTATCTTGACGGAAGATGATCGGAGCTAAAGGCAGACGATGCGCGTAAGGAATGCGTACACGCATCTCGTGGCGTCACTGTCGCCTAACGATAGATTCGTTGACCCACCAGTGTAACCGAGATCAAGGAATTGCAATATTAGGCTTTCGGGAGAGATGGCGATCGACAATCGAATCGGAAGAAACGAAAAGAAAAGAGAAGAAAAAGAGATAATCTTTACAGGGGAGAGAGACCGGAGAGAGAGAATCGAGAGCGAACAGTGCCAATGGCGGAGGCGGAGACGGAGATGGTGATGGGAGAAAATACGTGGTGGAGGGGTTTTATAATGGAGAAGGGGGCGCACGAAGGAGGAGGTTCCGGCTAGGGTTTCCGCCGCCGGGCCGGACTGGATCCGATCAGGGCCCGATCGGGAACCTTGGTGGGCTCGTGATTGTTCGGCCTTCGTCAGGTGGGCCTTCACGTGAGCAGTTCTGGGTTTTTTTCTTCTTTAGTGTTCTTCTAGTAGGAGTGCTTGTGCCTTTTGGCAATGACTGTTTCTAAAGATGAAAAGAAAAATTGGGGTATGAATTTGTGTCAAATTTATGAATGCTCATTCTATGAACAGGCTGATAGTGTGTGGAGATTCATTGTGTTCTCTCCATAAGAGCAGTTTGAATTAGGCTTGTGCCTGTTGCTAGTGTAATTAGACTGGATTGGACTGAACTTTGCTAGCCATTGCCTCGCGCTGTTGATTATCGTGTTTAGTAGTTTTTTTTTCTTTTTCTCTTTTGGCCCCCAATGGAGAAGAACGTACCTTGGAATAAGACTAGGCAGGAGTGTCGATTTTCGGGCATTGCAATTTAACTAATACATGCATGATCGATGGTCATGATGCCGTTGCTAGCTAGAAAGTGGCGCCGTCTTGTCGAACAAGTAGTTGGTCTTGGTCACTTCTGTTTGAACACTAAAGCCAACTCTTGGCTGGAGTAGGATTGATTCTTCATGGTTTCTATGATGGGCATCGCTGTACAATTGTATGCCCTAGCTACCTGTATTTAATCTTTGCTATGAGTTCCATGACAGTTTGCAAGAATATGTTTATATGCTGGTGATGATAATGTATTGGTTGAATGTGAGTTGAGAAAAGGTACATGCATCTTGTTCTCATCAAATGAGTCCGCCGGCCCATAAGTTTTGAGACTGGATGCATTCCTATTAGAATCCTAAGGCAATTGGTTATTCGACTAATAAGCACCCCAAGGAATTTGCTTCCGATCTGGGGAATCTTTCCTTCCTTGTGAATCATTAACAATGTAAAAACTTTGTGAAGGAGCGTGCATACCCATGATTTGAAAGAGCTCATAGAACTGGTTTCTGATCTAGCGTTGGATTGCTACTGTTTTCAGCTTCGATCATTAGTCATCTTAACCATGAGACCTGACATTCTGGAAAATCAGGATAAAACCTGGTAAGACTGCGCAGGTTTGGACATGAAGATGTATTATGAGGCAGTTCTCTCCTAGTTCTAAGCATAGGCAATGCAGCTATAGCAACTTTTGTCAAAATATATCGAAGGAAATCAATGAATAGAATCTCGCAAACAACCAAAGAACTTCCGGGATATCATCAAAAAGTCTAAGGAGATAATCATCTGGTCAACTGAGGGAAGACTTTTATTTGAAGATGTATGTGAAACAGATAGTAGCTATTTGTAAGCATAGTTAATGCAGCGATGCCACTATTTTATCAAAGTTTTTGAAAGCATCAAATTGATGTTGAGAACAACCAACGAAAGCGACATCTTCAGGAGAAACTACCAGTGTAACAACTTTTCCTTTTATTGTGTGATGATAAAGTTTTGCTGTGCTTAGATCTTAGGCTGAGCAAATCTTATCGTTTGCATCTACATATTCTTCCGTATATTTTATTCTTCTCCTGCAGAGACAGAACTTGTGAATCTTAATCACAGTTCGCTCATGGCCTCTTCTCTGATCAAGCATGGGATGGGAGCTATGGTGCAACGATTACTGAATCAACACGCATTGATATTTTCACCTGTTGAAGGGCATGACTGAAATAAAGAAACTAGTTAAACTTAAAGAATTTTACACCCTCATGGATTGTTAGAGAGGGAGGCTTTTGTAACGTTTTTGTTTCTTTTTCCTCTTTTTGTCAGGCGAGGTAATTGAGGACTGGGATGCAAAACTTCCTAAGTCCTGGTGGCACTAATAAAGCTTCTGAAGCAGTCTCTTCCTTTCTTTGCTTGCAGATGTAATTTCTAGCTTTTCTTGTCCTTGCTATTTTACATAGACAAGAGTGCAGTGTGCTTTTTCTACAAACTTCAAGTACTCTTATATATACTGTTTTTAAGGTGTGGAGATAGTTCCTAAAACAGGGAGAAGGAGAGGCTTTGGATGGAGCTCGACTTATGATGTGACGCGAATTTTGCAATATCGCCTTATCCGTGCTATATTCGAATCCATTTGTGGAAGCAGCCTGTCCCAAGAGCATATTGAGTCAGCATTAAAGGCTGCACCCTCGAACACCAATGGTCTTTACATAGTGACCCGAAGAAAGAATTAGATCATGTTGGATTCACCTTTTTCGGCTGAAGTGGTAAATGTATTAGCAGTTGGCTGATATCTTTACTTTCATGAGGCAGGATAACGATTGCCCAGAAACAGCAGACCATCATGCTTGATAGAACAGTTGGGTACAGAAAAACTTCAATTGGAAGTGTGTATATTAAAGTCTTATAAGTTTCTTCTTAGAGTTGTTTTTTTGGTCAGATTCTTCTTAGGGTTAAGCTCTTGGAAAACTGTTGTGGAGATTGATGCTTTACGAACTCTTAATAATTCTGATAAGTACCTTTGTTATGTTAGAACAGGGTAGTGTGCTTCAATTTTCTTCTTTCCCTGGCAGACGTGGCTTTGTTCAGTCTCTATCTGTACATTAATGCAGGGTAAAGTGGGCCTAGTCAATCCATAATACAGTGGGAGAGCATTTTTTTTCTGTTAAAGCACAAAGATAGATGCACTGTTGCAATAAAAGCAGCAAAGCTCCATAAAGCTATAAACTGCCTATACAAGATGCAAAAGGGTCCATTGGCCCTTTGACAGGTGAGATCATTATCACTTTTATCCTACTGATTTTTAGTCTCTTCAGCTCATTTTCCACTGTTCTACTCTGTTGAAGGAGTTTACAGCAGCAATGCTACAAGACGCACCCTTCTCCACAAGCCAATCTGGTAGTTTGCGAATGCTATATTCATATTATTGCATAGGAATGAAATTGTAATTTATCCATGTTTGAAGCTTCAACTACAGTGCCACCTTTTGGGAATTCATAATGCAAAAGGCGTTTTGATTTATAGGTACCTTCCCTCTTCCATTATGACAGAGCATCTTTTGCTGATGTTTTTACGGTTGTAACCCAAGATGAAGTACCTTTACAGGTGATGCTGAGTATAAAGCATCTTGTAGTCGAGGTCTTGCTTCATATCTAGACAGGTGGACGATTTTGAACAGAAAGTAGGCATTTTGTATGAAAAGTGCACCGAGATGAGGAATTTTGTGGACCATTTTGGCACTCTCCATTAAAGTTGTATGCGCTGTGCTCGCTGCTGAACCTGTAACTTGATATGGAACTTTACTTTCAAGATCTATTGAATGGAGAGAAATGCACCACCTGCAACTGACAAATGGAAACGCAGATATGGATTTTCTAAGGTCTTTTGAGAACCAGATCTTCAAAGGGAAAAAGCGCAGAAATGGATGATACTCAGAGCATACAAAAGGCATCAAGTGTTACAGCCGTGAAGTAGTAGCCTCCGAAAAGTTTTGTACTATTACTTCCTTTTGAATCTGACATTATCTTTTCTTTTGTTCACAATTTTCATCGATGACGAGAAATAGTGCCACTCCTTTTTCAGCTTAAGTCCCTTCGAATCAGAATATACCTTTTTCAGCTTAAGTTTTTTCGAATCAGAATATACTGCTTTTGATGGCGCAGAAAATTCTCTTGTCACAAGTCGAAGAAAAGATTTTGCATGAGCCTCAGGTTACGTAGGTGATTTGAGCGTCCATATGATTTACCAATATCTCCAGTGCCATGAGCGTCTATGATTTTTGATAAGCATCCCACTTAGTAGAAATACTATTCAATAGTCAAATATTCTAGTCTGCATCTTCCAACTTCTAGGATATATCTGATGAAATGATATCTTTGGCCTTTGCTGTATGTAGATTGTAGAACCAATACTAAGATTAACCTTCGAATCTAGTGTGGCAAGCTATACTCTAAGCTGCAGCCTTTGGCCCCTATAAGATATTCCTACTCATTTCAGTCAATCAAGAAACAGGAACATGCAGAAGAATGACTCTAGTAAAAGCACTACTGAAGCAGGATAATTTGAACATTGAATTGAAGTTTCATAACGACAAACCATAATATGCAGAGGTATCCATTTGAGCTAGTGTGCAGGATGCGGTATTAGAATATATAAATATTAAACTTCGTCTTTATTAAACTTTCTAACATAATATCGGAGTCAATACTACTCTTTTAGCAAATGTGCATCCACCCCTCATTAGTCAAATTTCATGTGCCACTCCCAGTGAAATATTTCCATGTTCAATGCTAGGCAAAAATAACTAATATAATAATTAAAGTATTGTTCCACTTGATAATGGGTCCTAAATGCTTTTTATATTCATGTGGTCTCCCTCCACCTATTAGTTTAAGCTTTTGGATTGGACTTTTTAACAAAAACGGACCAGACTAAGCATGAGAGGGAATGACAGAATGTGAGATTTTATGGAATCATTACCAACTATTCTAAAACTCAAGTTGTTAGATGGAGACATAATTTAATGTATAAATATTCTAACATGAAGATTGTACATCTGTACTTCATTAAAAGAGGCTCTCTTCTGGGGGATATTCTACAACCTCTGTCATCCTATTACAGAATTAATGATATATTCACACCATTGCAGCTGGTATGGAAAGCAGAGTGAAGATTCCTCATTCATAAGGTGGAGCTTCTAGAGAAGCTTAATTTGACGATTCTGATCTACTCAAATCAGCAATAAATTTCTGCCGTTAGGTATTAATATCACATGTTAAGAATCTTCCTCCTTTGGGTGGTGGGGTGTTCTGAACACCCTAGAGTCGATGCAGTAAGAGTTGTGTGCTTTTCTCGTTGTCACTCCCTGCTTCAAGTGTTCTTAGAGAAGTCTTGGAAATGGCTTTTACTTAATCAAAGGTCATTCATCCTTGTAGGGCTTAAGATTGTTAAATGGACTAACCTAATTCATACTCATTTCAGTGATATTCTTGTAGGGCTTAAGATCATCTCCTAGAACACGATGAAAATAGTTATTTGCCTTTGCCTGCAGGCTTGACTATCTTTCAGCTCTTGCAGCATCATGTTGTATCTTGGAAGTCCATTCTAGAAGTGTATATTTGACAGCTACTAGTGAGTTCACACTCTAGTGAGAGAATCCTTCTCGTAGGTACAAAAAGGATGCTGCAACAGAGACTCGAATAAAGCAGGAGAATACCATAAAGCTATTGCATAGACAAAAGAGTCTGTGGGGCTCAATACTTCAGTAGGCATGTGAGATATTTATTACATTTATCTCGTATTTATTTCTTCTAGTCATCCTTTATGTAAGATAATTATTTCCATTCCTGTAGTTTTTATCAACTTTAAACATCTTGCTCTTGCGATCTCTGGATGTGAATGTTGTTTGTTGTTGAATTTTTTCGTTAAAAAACCACCATTACACCTAATTGAAGAAAGTTCAATTAGAGATCAAAGAAAGCACTTGGATTTTTAGAACAATATAAGTGTAGAACACATTTACAATATGGAGTTGCATAATATAGACATTAAACCATTACAAGTGAATTAACAGAATCACCCAGCGTTTATATCAATTATACGTAATAGATCAAGAAAGATACAGTATAAGCAAAAGATCTTCACCACTAGCTGTTACAACTCCAATCTGATAGTTTGATACTCATTTCCCACTGAATCTAGAATGATGGGACGATGCCATATGCATTCTCTGTCATTAGCGTTGCTGAGAACATCTGGTCAACTTCGATATCAATGTCTGTTCTCTTGGCAAAACGTCCCTTGATCCGAGGCCTGGTTTCTGCATATGCCTTCCTTGAGGCATACCTAATTGTCTTCTCAAATTTCCTCGTCTTCTTCTTTTCTCTGTACCTCAGGACCCTAGCTTCCCTGTCCATTGGTGAAAGTTGGGATGGCATCTGAATAGGAGGTCCCGAGAAAAGGTCAATTGTTCCTTTTGGAGGCCTTGGATGGGAGATTGAGATGTCAGTTGGAGTTGATTCTGGTACGATGCCCACATCCATGGATGAAATCGAAACCTAGAAGCATTCTCACAGAAATTAACATACAGTAATATGTGGAATGACTTAAGGAGATGATCATGTAAAAATGAACCATGACACTTTGTTAAACTTGAAAAGTTGAATTCTATATGAACAAAAGCATGGAAAAGCATGGCTTAGAATTGTTGCATCACGTCTGCTGCTAAGATTTTTCCTTGTACTTGTGAATTAGTTGAGATATTTCTGAATGATTTTTTCGTCTTATTGAACACATACACGAGCTTCAATAGGTGAAAATGTCTCAAGGAATTCACTACTCATAAGAGGCTATTACGTGCATCGAGGATACTAGTGCCTCTATCGTACTTGTGATTCCTGCGCATGCCTGTCTAATGGGTATGCATACTTTTGTGCGTCTGTAGTAGAAGGTGCAGATTCTGTGGATAGCAGCTTCGATCTTTTCTCTTTACAAAGGCAATAAAACGAGAACTTTAGTGCTCTTTTCTCTTTACAAAGGGAATAAAAAGAACACTTTTTGTGCTCTTTTGCTCTTTTCTCTTTACAAAGGCAATAAAAACAGAACTTTACTGCTCTTTTCTCTTTACAAAGAGAATAAAAAAGAGAACTTTTCGTTGAATACCACTTGAAAGGGTATATCCTCTATCAAATGAGGATACTAGGATTGAATTGCCAAGAATCCAGTAATTAACATAAGGAATAGTGTTAATTAACTGCTGTGTGAAGCTCCTAGGACCCAGTAATGGATGAGATGGTTCATGATGCTTATTTCTGTGTATTTGATATGAATTAGCAGGAAAAGGCTTACAGTGTGGCTAAGCGATCTGGTGTAGCTGTTGGCAGCTTTGGAGGGTTCATAGTCCAAATTCAACTGAAAATTGTGTTGTTGACAGTCACTATGCTGAATGGGCACAACACTATCGCCTCCATAATTCTTCCTAGAAACACCATAATGTTGCTGCTGCTGCTGCTGCTGCTGCTGATGTTGGTTATACTGATCAACGTATTGATTCTCGGCGCCAGAATTGTACTCCACAAGGTCCAGGTAGTCCTCAACCTCACCACCAAACATGAATCCATTTGTATGGCTGTTGTTGCTCTTGACCGGATTTATCAGCAACCATGAAGCTGCTTCATCGTCGTCCTCCTCATCAACGGCTTCTTCGTCCTCCGGGGCTAAAAACCCTTCCTCAGTATCTGCTGCGTGGCCCATCACAGGCCCACCAACGTTGCCGGCAAGGGGGCCATGAAGGCACCCGGAGATTGGCAAGATGGGGACCCGATGATGGCGGCGCGCAAGCGGGTTGGCTGAGTGTATGTCTGCATCGCAGGCGGTGCACAGTGATGCTGCATCAGCCTTGCAGAGGAAGGCAGCCGGGGCGCGCTCGCACGCTTCGCACACCCACACGCGCTCATGGCGCGAGGCCACACGGTTGGCCGCGTGAATACGAGCGTCACAGCTGGAGCATAGGTAAGCCAAGTCGGCACGGCAGTACACGGTGCATGCTGCCGAGCGGCAGGTGTCACACACACGTGCCCAGCTATTACCGCCAATGGCGCTGCCGCCGCCGCTGCTGCCGCCGCTGCCACTCGTGTCTTCCTTCAACATATTGCTCAATGAAACTCTGAAACTGGGGAGTGTTTGAAGTGTTTGAAGTGAATGCAGTGTGCGGGAGGGTGGGGGTTAAGTGAAGGCAAGATGAAGGGAATCCGAGCAGTGCCACTTGTCGAGGAGTTAGTGGCCGCAAAAAGTCTTTACGTTATTTTGTGGCTGGCTGTTGTTCTTGGTGGGTCCAGGTCGAGTCAGAGGTTCTTGCTGCGGGGCCCATTTTTGCTGCTTTGGCTTTTCTCTTGGAGCACTGTTTGGTTTCGCTGTCAAGAGTCACATTACAGTACTATCTTCATGGTGGGGGGAGCTGCTTGACTCAGCATAGTTTTTGCTAGGCTTAGATTCTGCGTGCGCACGTGGTACTCACGCTAACACTTCTGGCATAGTCCTGTAGTAGTAGTAGTAGTACCTGTAGGGTGCCGTGTGAGTCCACGTGGCCATTTGTGAGGATCTTAGAGGCTTTTCCTTTGCCACATTGGCAAACACATCAGTTGTGTGAGGTATGCTCTTCTTTACTTCAAGGCTTCTTTGTTTACCTTTTTCCTTTAGTCTTCCTTGAGATGAACTGTACTGCAACTTTGGCCACGTGTCGAAGTCATTAGCTGTAAAATTTCTTAGTTAGACTTTTTTCCACCCTCTAGTGATTGGGCAACAGAATATATTAGTTTTCTTTGAACACTCTCATTTCTAATCAAGATAGGTTACAAGTCATATTTGAACAATATATTAGTAAATTTAAGAAGTGTCATGGCTCTACTATTTGGTTTGTTTAATCAATTTAGGAGGTCAAAAACCTGTAACTCAAGTTTCATCTTCCAACATGTATAAATATTATTAACTACATAGCTCTTTTCTTTTACTTGTTTTTTTTATATATTTATCTTAGATGTTTGTCTAGACACATTAATTACAATGGAATTCTTGAATTATTGCCCTACCTTTCAACAATACCTTGAGATCTTGTAGCTAATTTTTCTTTCGGCTATGACATACTACTATACTCTCTCTCTCTCTCTCTCTCTCTCTCTCTCTCTCTCTCTCGACAATTTTTGGAGATATAATTGCTAATTGCTTATATAAATATGCATCAATGGAGTCTAGTAAATGAATGATAGGCATCTATATAACCTCAGCTTGTTACTCAAGGTTCTTGCCAATTAGTATTGGCTATCGAGGATCCTGAGTAAAGGAACAGCAAGTGGGTATTATTGGCATGACGTGTATGATAGGTTTTGAATAAGCGTAGTCATCCTAAGAAAAAACTCATATGCTTCCCTTAAGAGGGATATTTCTCCAAATGATTAGCATAAAAGATCTTAGTTAGCCTGTGATTGTTTTCACTAATAACGAATCCCAAATCACTTCTCAAGTAGACCAGAGAAAATGAGAGCATAATACGATAGGAGTGATGCTGACCCCCATCGTTCTCATGGAGCTTCCGTTTCTTAATTTTTATCCTTTCGAGTTTCCATGGAGAACGTAACTTCTACTGTTTCTTGAAATGCGACCCACTTAGCTCAGGAAAAAAGTGAGCCTAAAACAGCAATCTTGATTTTCCGGTGGCATTTCCTTGTCACTCCAGGAGGTGCTTGACGTGGAACCAGTTGTGGCCACCAAGAGAAAAAGAAAAGCTGAGTTGGAAGGGAGATCCCACCCAGTTGGGGGTTGGCAATTCCGTCCCTCCAATAGGAAAGCGCCTAGACAGAAGGAGGAAAGAGATGAGGATGAACCACCACCACAAGTTCGACGACACTGAGGAGCAAGAGGACCTGATCTCTCCCTTCCTGCTGGGTGGCCTCCGGGTCTTGTGAAAGGGCCATGTCGATGATGTGCCGTGGTGTTTTAGCCCTAACCAAGAGAGCACTCTCCCTCCTCTCAACTTGCAATAATCACAGTGGCTTTTGTCGGAGCTGATGATTCCCCACCCACGAGTCATTATTGGATGCAACGCTGCATGGGGTCCAAGAAAAAAATAGGGTTTCTTTTCAACCCTTGTCATTTTCTTGCCCTCTCTCTTTGCCCACTAAAATCACATTGATTGCTGCTGCGAGATGCCACCATGGTTAATGCCGAAGTTAAGACAAGCATTTTCTTTTTCGGTCCATTTCTCTTGTAGCCAATGAGAAGCCATTTTTGGGGATAAGCATGTAGTGGCTACCGTTTCACAGAGAAAATCAGCAGGCTCTCGCTGAGGATTTATCTGCTTTTGTTTCGAGTCAGTCATACGTTGCTCTCCAAATATATGAGTTAGAGAAAGAGAATTATGCCCTTCCGATGCTAAAGTTAAGAGAGAATAAACATAGATTCTCACTACGGCCCTCTGCCAAAGATTATAAAGAACCACACTTTTTTAAACATAAAATATAGAACTCCATCACCATAGTCTCTTGTGTCTTCGATAATTTACTCTATGATAAAAGGTAATCCCGATAATTAGTGCTTCGGATATCAAGAATGCGGCCAAAGGCAAGATCGACCCTCGATTGTCCTCGAATTCTCTCGTGCAATCTTATCAATTCTCAGTTTTACTTGGTCAAGTTTTCGTCACTGACGTGTAAGTTGATGAGTTTAGGCTCCAATGGCGATTTGCCAGAATGTAAGACAGGCATGGGACCAGCTGACTACTTTGTCTCCACTGCTATGGCAAACTCTTGAGTAAAACAGACAAATCTCAAAGTCTAGAAGAATGTCAATTACATCAATCAGAGACAACTTCAAGATCCTCAACTATATTTTCGGCTCATAGACAACCTTGAAAGAAAATCAAGACGCTAGGTAGCGGAAGAAAAATTTTCCACAAGCGGCTTTAATCTCCTTTTAATGGTGCAGAGGCCAATCTTCTCAAATTATAAGTTTTTCTATAATAGAAGAACACATTGGTTGTCATCATGGCTGTAGAGGCAATTGTGGTTGAAATGATTCTATGGGTCTGCTAGCTCAAAATGGACAAAGTAAGACTGAAACCACTCGCATGTTTATCTCCAGAAGATGGGCATATACTCTGATAAAACCTTCATTGATTTAGAATATCATGAGGTGGAATCCCCATGAACAGAGTCTTTCCCCATATCAAAGAAGACAAAAAACGAAAAACACAAAGCCCTCCCTAATTAAGCCCCTAAACAAAGGACGAAGGAGCATGTAAAGATAATGCTCTTGAAAGGACAAGACCGAAATTCCTGGGAAAAATGCCAAATTCTTATTCTAGATGCAAAATTGGGGGGAAAAAAGAAACAGGAAAAACAAAATCCATTTTCCTTTTTAGCTTCATTTGTTCATGCCTGTTGCATTCTTGACTGCATCTGCAGCACCCTGTGCCTTGGCCATCACCGTCTGACCAGCCTGCAGATGTTAAAGAGAGTCCAAGAAATTATCCTTCAAATAGGGACTAAATCAGCTATGTGCTATATGTGTGCAGAGTAACTACATCGTCAGGGACCGAGATTAAGGCTTGCTCTCTTATTCGGTGAGAAATCGGTGGAAAAATAATTACCTGTTGCACCGAGTCCTTAGCAGATTGAGCAGCATTAGAGACTGAGTCCATCATTTGGCCTCCCTTTTCCTGATTTACAGATAGATGTAAGCTCAACGTCGGGGTATGACTAATCAAAGAAGACAATCAATTTGCCAGCCAACTCTTCAATGGTCGTAGAAGTAATGTCCCTCAGCATGTGCATCATGCGTGTCGGGAGATTTCATCAAGCATCAGTGCTGTTTATTCAATGTAGCACAGTTGACGCGCAAAATCAAAATTTGTTTTCAAGGAGCGATCTATCTAGCTTGAATGATAACTCTCGATCTGTCTCAAAGAGAACTTATGTTGATGAATAGACACTCCAATTTTCTAAACTTTATGCTTAATTCCCTAACCACATGAATAATTACCATGCTTAAACAAAGAATCGGTATGTCCGAGGTGATCAAAACTATAGAGGAATGACTGATTAAGCAAAAAAGGCCAGACCTGAGTTTGTCCCTTGGCCGCACCAGCTTGGAAGCTCATGTTGTGAGAATTGTCTGCCATTGTTTCGGATGATTTACCGAGACTGAAACGAGAAATGTTACGATTAGAAAGATACTTTTGTGACTCTTTGCATTTTGCTTGAGCATTATATAGCTCTTGGATCTAGTCTCCAATCTCGACACGTGTAAATGGCAGTACCAGGTCAAAGAGCCAAGAGCTCGCACCTAGGAGCGCCACATGTCGCCTCGTGCTTGTGATGAGGAAACATGTTTGCCTTTTGACTCGGGCCTGTTGAGGAACCAGAAACTCATGCTTTGGAAGGAGAAAATTCAGTTGAATCTGTGCATTTGTTCAGCTCCTGTCAATACAAATCACTCTGCCTGTAGCCATAATTCGCATTTCGCTATCAATGAAATCTCTTCATTCCAAAATCTCTACCGCATGGAAAACACAAGCCATGAAAATATCAACATCAAACTTTTGCCCCAAAAATACCTTGAAACGTGTTTATATTATGTTAAGATCTGTCGACGTCATAGATAGATATAACAAAATGGACAAACCCTCAATCTAATTAGTGAAGATAATAGACATGCAACTGTCCCTGTGGAGTGACTGCATATTCTATGAAGGTACAATGTTTCGTGAGTTAAAGAGCATCCACGGTATAAGAGGATTACTAGGTTCTCTGATTTGGTTTCATGAATAACGAACATAGTCCAAACCTCAGGAGCCGGGTTTAAAATGGCACTAGTGAACGAAATCATCATATGCCTTCTTGTCAGCAACACGAGGTTATCACCATGTTTTACTGGTTTTTGCTGGTTCAGCGAGGATGTTGTCCATTTCTGCTGTGGACTTGAATATGATTGTGCATTCATTCTTGTATGTGTGGGTTTGGGGTTTTTCCTGAGCTGAGTGAAGAATTATCATCACTCTCTATCCACCTAAGCTTGAGCTTTTCAGCTATCTCTTTCAGTTTGTCGGCAGATTTTGGTTAGCACCGCTCATATTATTCTTGCTCCACAGGAAGGAAAGAAAGAGAAGTGCGGGGAAGATGTGTTGGAATTTATACCGAGTTTAGAGAAGAGAAGCGCAAAGGAACGGGATGATAAATTTCTCTCGTAGCTTAGTTCCATTCTTGGGTAAGAGCAGAACTTGTCTTTGGTATGAGGAACTTTGTAATTTGTACATTGTTTCAGCTTTATCCTCCTCCCTCATTTGCTTCTGTTTGTTGCGTTTCAATGTGTGTCCAAGCTTACTTATGAATCTCAAATGGCACATGCTAGAGAAGTCCTTGAGGCTGATCAAAATGCATACAGAAAATCAGAAGGAACTTCTGCAGCTGAAGTGGAATGTGACTATCATACTTTATCTTTCAGTTGCATGTACCATACACTTACATAAGCATTAGGATACGAAAGCGACCTCGTTAATTCTATGCGAGCTACTGAAACGAGAAACATTGGAAAGATGGCACAGTCATGCACTGCGTCCTCAGCACCTTTCAAGAGTTCAAGGCGCAATTAGAGATCGTTCGGTCCTCTGCAGAGTTCATTAGCGAAGCTCACATCTGCCATTTGTCGAACCTGACGAAAGAAAAGGCGGGGGAGGCGGAGTGGCTGGCATGCCTCTGGACATGGCGGATAAGCTCGGGATTGGCTATTGACCTTGCAAGCACCTAACAAAGCAAGAATGGCTCAAGCCATGAATCATCTGTCCCACTCCAATACCATAAAAAGAGATCAAAGATACCATTGCGACTTACAAGTCTGCACTAAAGAGAGCAAAAATCAACATGTATATATAAGAATCTATCTGTTCTGTACTGACATAATTGGAAAAGCAAGAAAAAACATCGAGTCTCAGACATGTAGAAATCTTTTTCATCATACCTACTGACGCCACACCATGGACTGCGTCATGAAAACATCCCCTCATCAACTCTCCGAATCATCTCCACCTCTTATTGTCTTTTTCTTATCACTTAGAAAGAAAAGCTTGAAAACCACCCCGTGGTGGATGTGCTGGTTCGCGCCCTGCCCCCTCATCCGGGAGGGGACGGGGAGGGGCTCAAAACTCCGTGCCCCCATTGCGTGACTAAAGTGGAGTGTCGTGGGAGGTGGGCCCCGCGCTAGTATTCCCTCTGGTTTACGCCACTGCCTCGCCACCAGCCAAGGCTGTACGGTGGTTACAGGGTAAAAAAAAAAAAGCTTGAAAAATATAATTGCATAGATAATTGGGTTTTTTTTTTTTTTACTAAAATATAACTTAACGTTAAACTGAGGTTAAGATACTCAAATTAAAGAATGATAGAAAAAAATTTCACATAAAATAACCTAGGTAATAGCTGGGCACAAGCATAGTGTGCATGCAAAGTCTAGTTTCGAAAATATATCAAACTAAGTTGCTAGACATTCGGGTTGTCATTGGTATTCAACATTGGTGTTATCATGAATTTACATAACTTGTATAGTAGGTTAATTGAGAATATAGCTTGGTTAAGAAACTAGGACTATTTTTTTCCTTTTGGCCAATAAACCGGGACCATTTAAAGGGCAAGACTTTTTACACATATCATCCTGATAATTTACTTTTTATTAGAAATCAAAAGAATGTTATATTTGTTTGTGAATACAATGTGATATACTCACGTGTCATGTGATGCATTGACTTATAAAAACATAGAGAAGTTGTTTAAAAAAGTATTAAACTTAATGTACAACGGTCATTTTAATCATAAATTTTTCAGTTGTACGAATTTAGTCATAAACTTTTAGATGATTTATTAATTTAGTCATTCTAACCAATTTTGATTAAAAATCACTAACACGGATGCCGAGCGTCTTACATGACATGGCCGATGCCAAGCAAACAATTTTTGTAAATTTTTTGATAAACATTTTTATGGATTTTTTATTCTTTTTCTTTACTTTTCTTTATTTTCTCATGCCGGCCTTGCAGGGGAAAAAAAGTCCATAGAAAATTTCCAAAAATTGTCGAGACGAAAATTTTACTGAAAATCACGGGATTTCGAGTATAGACGGGATAGATACGTAGACATTGTATTCTCATTTTGGGATAAAGTGACGAGAACAATCTCTCCCGATTTCACTTTTTCTCTTTTATCTTTTTATTGTCGGGACAATTACACAGGACTAGGGAAAGAAAACGGGTTCCTAAAGGTCGTTCCTTTTCGCTCGGCCCGCCCCGCTCTCTCTCTGCAACCGCCGCCGCCGCCGCCGCCGCCGCCGCCGGCGTCGCGCCTCGACGTTCGCTCAAAACCGTCGCCGCCGCCTCCTCCTCCTCCACCGCATCTTCCACACCCCTCCTCTCGGAAACCGCCGCCCGCGTCGCCGCTCGCTCGCCACCGCCCTTCCTCAGCTGCTACGGCCCTTCGCAGCCGCTCGCGCCTTACAGGTTCGTCGCGCTCTCTCTCTCTCTCGGCTGTAAATTTCGTGGCTTGCAAGTATTGAATGATGATGAGGACTTGTACGTGATCGTGGGCTGTGACTATTCTTGGAAGAGCACCTTTCTTTGCTGAGCATGAGAATCGAACTTAAACTAAGCTCGAGAAGCGGTTCGCTTTTATCGGTGGTTCCTTCGCTTAACGTTCATTGCAGAGTGGTCCCGGTTTAGTTGACATTATAGTGATAATTATGCAGCGAACTTTCCTCTTGGTCGAAGGAATGTTCTTGCTGAGACTGTGTCGCCAATTTTTGATGTGGGCGAATTACGTTAAATTCGTTCTTCGTCAGATTATTTGAACGAAGAAACAAGGTCATACCGAATTGATGTGCGCTAGTTTTGCTTGAAGTGTGTATTTTGTGTATGAGGATTCTCCTCTGGCAATGCTTTTGAGGTCATTGGTGATTTGCCTGGAAGCAGCTGGTTCTCTTGTCGCCTTTCTGAGTAGTACTCCTGCCTCATCAAACCAAGCTTCGTCATAGTTTGGTCACATATTCTCTGTCCTTTGTCCCCTATTCAGCCATGCTGCTTGGTACACCTGGTCAAAATGCCTTGGTTTTTAAGCATGTGCACGTCATCTCCCAACGTGCTAATGTCCCCGAAATGTGAAACTATCGCTACAAGTGGTATATTACACATATGATTGAGTATTGATAGCATTGTCTAATGGACTCAATGTTTTTGGTTTTTGATGTTCATAGAGCAATGTCAGATCAAGTGAAAGTGGGAAGCATATTGAAAAAGCAAGGAGAGAAGAAAGGTAAAGATTTTCATTCTTGGCAGGTCAAATGGTTTAGTAGTTAGCATGATTATCTTGTCTTTCTTCTCCTTGCCTTTGCTGTCCCAGATACTAGGTCGGTTAAGTTGGTAAAAGAATGGAAAGAATGGGATTGTTTGGGAAGAAGGGAAAAGATAGAGAAAAATGATCTACTGGGCAAAAAATTCAATGGGATTGATGGGAGGCTGAGCATGGTATTTGGTGAAACAAGCGTTGCTTCAATAGTTTGCATTTGGATTCATCAGACTTCAGTTTAATGTCCTTCTTCATTAGCCTCGAATTTCTTTTCGCTAAGCAAATGGTGTTTTTTTTTGGCTCTTGTTCTGTTCCTGCAATGGAAAGTCCAGGGGGTTAGAATTAGAGAGCTCTAATGAAGGGTACACCTGCCATGATGCTTTAAGCAATTATTTCCCTTGCACTTGGGTACCTGGCATTTACTTTTCTCTTGAGTTTGACCTTGCCTCTTTGTGTGAGTATCTTATTGTGCTAAATGATCATTATGATTATGCTCAGTTGTAACTAGAGTGGCTATTGAGATCCTTTTACGAAAAATTGAGTAGCATATTGAAATGCACAATGCTATAGAATTGCAAGTACCTGCTTTCTGTGGAGGTGAACATTGGCTATTCACCTTATTTGCTACAAGTTTTCATTATTTGTTGCATCTCCGACAATGTAGGTAAATCAAAGGGATCTATCAGGAAAAAAAGGAAGGATGGCAATTCAAGGGATACAGGAAACCAAATACTGGAAACAAATGGTGGACCTGACAGAAATGAGCTTCGTCATACTTCTATTGTGGATGACCATTCTGAAGGAAGTATGTACCTTAAAATAGCTAATACTTTAATTTTTCATGTTTCATCAAGATGTTTCCAAGATGGGATTCTGGTGTTATATAGTTTGTTATTGGCAATAAATGTCTGATATTGTTTGCTTGTTGATGATTGCAATGGAAATTGACTGCTAACAGAAGTTGTAGAGGCTGGAATTTTTAGTTAAATTGCAGTGTCTCTGAGGATTAAATGGTGGATCACATCATAGATCTATGATCATGCTAAATGCTAAATTAAGCTAGAAAAACTGGGATTGTGGCATAATTTTTATTAGGATAAAAAATCATTTTCTGGATCTGCAATATGGTTACCCTCACTTGTGCATGCTTTTTGACTCACGTACTTTTGACTGAATAAATGACCAGCGGGTTGGAAAAAGAAAATAAACACGACTGTATTTTGCTTGTGATTAATACACATGATCATGAAGCATAAATCTATATCCTGAAAGCCACCTAAATGCAACAAACCAAATGAAGCATTGCTGAACACCTGAAATTGAGGCTAGCATAGAACATACATGAAAGTTGAAGAACCAGAGTAGTGGAGGCACCCAGTGCATGCTTACCTGGAAATATTGCCCAATATTATGCAAAATGAGATGTTGAGAGTACATTAAGTTATTGGAGCTGTTTGTTGGGTCAAAGCTGTGGTTATTCTTGAGGAGGATAATGGTGCAAATTCCGATAGCTGAGTTGTGTAATAGTTCTTCTTCACATAATGGCTTTGTGTGTGGATGGTGGTCTCTATGATGGATTTCTTATCAATCTTGCCCCATAATTACTTTAAGGGTAGGGGTTAATACAGAGATTTTGATGCTAGGAAAATGTCATTTAGAGTTATCATAAATTTTGATTGAGAAAGTGATACTCCTGGGCTTGCCAAATGGGAATATATACTTAATTTGGAAGTGGACAAGAGACTCATCCAAAGTCTAATGACCTGACTGGTCCCACAATTTGCATGTGCTCTTCCAGAAAGAATCCATTCATGTATTTCCCCATATAAGTAAAAAATAGACATTGAGAGCACAGTGAGGTAGTCTAGGATTTAGTTTGATCAGTACTGTGGTTATTCTTTCTGATTCAACGAACTCTGATTGTTGAGCTGTGTTTGAGGGTCTTCCGAGCAGCTAGATCTATCTTTAGATTATAGTAATTTTTTTTTTTTTAATGCAAAAAGAATTTTCCTTTAGAGTTCATTGTTTTCTCTAAATAATTTGATCCAGAAAGTGATTTACCCATTGGGATGAGCTTGAGGCTATGAATATATTTATGTGGAAAGGGGTAAAAGACTCATTGGAAGTCTAATGATTTGATTGGTTCCACAATTTGTGTCCTATTTTTATCAGGGCCATGCAGTTGGTATGGACCCTAAGATTCTATTATCTCACTGCTGTTGATTGAAGTTTGATGACTATGAATAATCATGTTCTGAGGGCACTTCGCCATGCAGGTTGCGAAGTTTCACATTTACTTCTTTTAAAAAGCATTTGTTCTCATTGTTATTCGGCTTACCCATGATGCAGGTAATTTGGAGAAGGTCAAGAGGAAGAAGAAGAAGAAGAATCACAACTTGTCAGAAGATGACCACCTATCGACAAAATATGATGAACCTGATCAAGGAGAGGTTCATCATATGTCATTGGGGATTGAGGATGCTTCTGAAGGAATGACAAGTAAAAACTTTGATGCTTGCTTATGCTTATTAGCGCTACATACAGTTCATTTCAACATGTCCTGCGAAACAAAATATCATCGTGGCTTTGAGACTATCTGGTAATAGGAAAAATGATAGTATGTAATAAAGGAGTTACCTGATGATTCTACTTGGAAGCAGACACACTTATTGTGAATTAACATAGATATGGCATGCAGATAAATGTTAATTGTGGATCAAATTATATCGTTTACTGGTATTTCTTGTTTCACTTTTGTACCAGATAAGGCTCAGAAGGTTAGGAGAAAGAAGAGGAAGGATCACGACTTTCCAGAAGAACATGGCCTATTAAGAAAAAAGAACGACAATCCTGATACTGGGGAGGTTTATCCTGGCTCCTCCTCAGGGAATGGAGATACTTCTGAAGTAAGAAAAAGTAAGGAATTAGACATTTGCCTATGGTTATGAGGGGTATGTAAGAGTCATTGTCAAGATGCTCTTGAAAAAGATATTGTGATGGCTCTGAGGTTATCTGGTAGTAGCTGAATCCTATTCTTTACCTTGGGAATCTAACTCAAGGCTAAGAGTCATTGTCAAGATGCTCTTGAAAAAGATATTGTGATGGCTCTGAGGTTATCTGGTAGTAGCTGAATCCTATTCTTTACCTTGGGAATCTAACTCAAGGCTAAGAGTCATTGTCAAGATGCTCTTGAAAAGGATATTGTGATGGCTCTGAGGTTTTCTGGTAGTAGCTGAATCCTATTCTTTACCTTGGGAATATAACTAGAGGCTTGCAAAGTAGTTGTTTTGCCCGACAGATGCAATAGTGGTTGGTGACGACAACTCTTTTTTCTGTGAGCAGTGATTTATTGTTCTTCCCACGCTGTAGGTAAGTCTAAGAAAGCTAGGAGAAAGAAAGGGAAGCCCCTACAGTCCCCAAGAGATATTGACCAAGTAGTGGATAAGAACTCTGAACCTGATCTGGATGATGTTCATCAAATTTCTTCTGGGGATGAGGATGAATCCAAAGGAATGAAGAGTATGAAATTTAACTTTTTCTTTGCTAGCCATTTTCTTTCATCGCCAAGATGCACTTGGAGAGTCTTGCTATATACGTTGAGAAATTGTTTTATTCTTGTCAATGTCGGCTTCTTGGAGCAATCATAGTGAAACTTTACCGATTGCATTGAGCCACGTTGTTTGGCCTTCCTCATTGAAATTTGACGTGCAGAGTGGTTGGCGGAATACTATCAGAAAAGACCGGGAATAGAGATATTGCAGCAAAGAATTGATGATTTTATAACCACTCACGAGATGAAACTGGAACAGGTATTACAGATCTATTGATTCTTTACTTATTATATGGTTTTTTGAGTGTCCTTAAGTATTGTCTGATGTTGATAAAGGTCATGCACCTATTCTGTAAAGTGACAGCATATCCTATTATGGTGCGATGTTTCATGAATTAAATTGTGTTCTCAATTTAAGTTCCTCCCTGTCATCTCAAAGATATGCTTGCCCAGCAGGATAACTAGGTTCACTGATTTTGTAATCTCAATATAGTTTAAACCTAAAGGGCCGGTTTTGACATGGCATGGGTGAACAAAATGATCAAGTGCCTTCTTGTATTCACAGTTATCGTTCTTGCTCCACAGGAAAGAAAAGAAAGAGAAGCCCGTGTTGCAGAGGGAGGATGGACTGTGGTAACCCATCACAAAGGAAGGAAGAAGACCACAGATAGTGAAAGCGGAATTGTTGTTGGTTCTGTTTCCCAGGCTGCTTTGGAGGACAAGCTGGCTAAGAAGAAGCGCAAGGAAGTTGGGCCGGATTTTTACCGATTTCAGAGAAGAGAAGCGCAGAGGAATGGTATGATAAATTTCTCTTGTAGCTTTATTTCATTCTTTTTAGAGACTACTGCTTGGGTAAGAGTCAAACTTGTTGCTAAGACAATAGTACAAGCTTCTCCACACTTCTATCATGCTGAACACAGTGTACACCAAGGATACCTTTCATGATGCAATAACTTGCTGAGATGGTATTATCTGCTAAATTCTGAAGTGGGATGATCGAGAGTGTGACATTTCAATATTTTGCCCAGATCTGACCCATCAAATAGAAATTTACTCACTTTTTGGTTGTTTTATCGAAGATTTGAAATATCTGCCTGGCTGTATGGAGCTGCATACCATGGGCCATAAATGGATGTGTGCCTATGCATGTCTATTTGCATATCTTGTCTGTCTGTAGCTATATTCAGGCGCATCATGCATGACATGCATTTGAGCTTGTATAGCCTGTCTGTTCTCCTGTTTGCTCGAGTGCGTGCGCTTCTCTTATCCTGGTTTTAAGCCTTCATGATGTTTATGACTGTATAACCTTCATTGACTGCCATAGTCTACTTTGGTGGCGTTCATAAAGTTTCCATGTTCTTCTAGCATGTTCCTTTCTTTATTTCATTGTTCAGTAGATGGTTTCTTTTGGGAGGAGGGAGAACAGCAAATAGGTTAGCACATGCAAAAAGAGAGATTTCTTTCTGATGTTGCTGAAAACACGCTGATGATCCGATTGGGTTGATGTTGATTTGGGACACAAATGTCGATGCAGTCTATTTTTATTTGGCACTCGGCTACTGGTTTTAGTTTGCATGGACGAAGCATCATCACCTGTCAAGAATCACTGGGGACCATTTGTGACCTACAGTTTCCTGCTGAATGAGCAATCTGTGCATTGAATACGTTAGGATTTTCCTGGTGATGAGGTTATTGTTAACTATTTCTTGTAATTTTCTTTTGGTGCAGAGATAATGATGTTGCGGAGTAAATTTGAGCAAGATAGAAAGCGGATACAACAGTTGAGAGCTGCTAGGAAGTTCCGACCTTACTGAAACCGCCGGAGGACTCCTGTCCTAGCAAACCCCGACTGCTCTCTTTAAAAACCCTGGCAACTTTCAATTGGCTAATTTAAGTCGCCACCACAATTTTTGTTCTCTTCTTGAAGAGAAAATAGAAAAGGCCCATCGCGGTCGAAGCCCCAATCTCACTGTTCCAGTCTATTTATTTGTTTTTAGGACCATTCCACCGTTCTCATACGTAATTACATGGATAGATCTTGGAGTTCTTCATCGAAGGGTTTCCAAGGCTGGAAATCTCCCGTTGAAATGAAATGTATTCAGTATATTTTCTTTCGGTAGCGGGTATCATTCATCTATATAAAGCATTTGAAAAACAAAACAGCATTATTACTATGTGAACGAGAAGTCGGTTCTCTGAAAAGACGACGATGCCGGTTCAATAAACAATGCAACATGGGTCCTGCAACTCATTATAGTAAACTGTAGGCGACGATCCGCCGGATCCGCCGTTTCGGCTCGAAAAAGATGGCATGCTCCGTGATGTCGAGTGTTGGACTACCGTGTCGACCTAGTCCTCAGTCTTATGGAGCGACCTGATGGGGCTTTGTCATACTTATCGGCAGTTGAAGGCACGGTTAGATCCATCATTCAGTCCTCTGCTAAGCTCTTGGTATGTCGGCGAAACTCAAATCGGCCATTGTTCGGCTCGGAAAGAATCAAAAGTTCTGCCAGCATGCCTCTGAACCGTCTTCCGGGGCCGCGTGATAAAGCCTTGAAGTGGCCTTGCGAGAAGTTAACCGAGAAAAGAATGGCTCAGGACGCGCGATTCATGCGGCCAGAAACTCCGACGCCGTCGAGGGAAACCTGATTATCTTAGCAGCTCCAAATAGGGGTGGCAATGGGCCACGGCACGGTTCCTCCGGCTCGCTAAGAGCTGTGCCGGCACGACCCGTCTGTAGCGGACCGTGCCAGCAACCCCATCAGCTTAGACAGGCCAGCAGGGCACACGGCCGGTGCCGGGTCGAACAGGCAGTACTTTGGACGGCCCACTATTTTGGCGGGCCTGCCATGCTCGGCCCGTGCTGGCCCATTAGCACACCTCAGTTCCAAACGGACTCAACTAGTTCTCAAAATGAAAACTCAATTATACCCAGAGCAAGCGAAACTCTTGGACGCTTAGAAAAATAGATTTTTCAGAGTCGGATGATGGAGATTCGAAAATAGAATTTCGAAAGCAATCTGGATCCGAACCTGAATTTTGTCCTTCCATTTTCCATCGTCATGAGACTGGAGAAAAGCTCAAAAGTGGCAATAAGGGCCCTATGGGTTGATGAATAGGTTTATAATTTTCGTTTCGTAGGGAAAATGTTGTAATTTCTAGAAAACACATTTAATATATTAAAATAAATAATTAAAAGAAGTGCTCGATATTTTTCAGTCCAAAGCTCAAAAGAAGTGCTCCAAATTCTCTTTTTTTTTGGGGGGGCACTATACAAGCGTTTTTCAGGAAGGTAAAAGTAAAATAGAGTTTAATATAAAAGAACAACTTTGGTCGAACAAATAGAGAGACTAGGGAAAGAAAAGGTTGTTTGTTCGCTCACCCCGCCTCTCGTCTCTTCCTCTCCCTTCCGCCACCCGGCTCGCCGCCGCCGCCGCCGCCGCCGCCGCCGCCGCCGTCGCCGTTGCCGGCGGCCTCGCGCCTTCAAGCCTCGAGGTTCGACCACCGCACCCGCACGCCTCTCCTCTCCGCAACAACCGCCGCGCGGCGCTCGGTCTCCGCCGCGCGCTCGACGCCCTCGGCGGCTAAGCTCGTTGGCAACCACTCGCGCCTCTGGTTCGACTCTCTCTCTCTCTCTCTGGGGTTAGTAATCTTAGTTGCTACCAATAGATGAATGCTGAGGACTCTGTGATTATCAGGCCATCCTTCATTACTTCTGTCTTCTTTCGCGAGCACTTCCTGCTGTCCCATTTGCTAAAAAATTTTGTTTTTTAATGGAAAAGAGAAAGCGATGCAAATGCCTGAGCATGAGAATCCAACTTTAGATTAGCTCAAATGCATAAGCGATCCTGGTTCGCTCAATATGATGAACTGCAAGCAGGGGGATTTGCTCTGTAGGGGGCCTGCTCCTTTTTACCTTCTGGACCCATGTTGCCGATTGTTCAATATACGCAAGTAGCATTTTGAATTCATTATGCTTCGGATTAGTTAGTGAGTATGCGTCGTATCAGAAAAGATTTGCACGTGCCGATTTTGGTTGGGAGTATGTATTTTGTGTATGAGAAGGTTCCTTTGGCAATGCTTTTGAGGTCCTCATTTTGTTATTTGATTAGTAATTTTGCCCTGAAACTGTGGGTTCTCGTTTCCTGTATTTGATTTAAGTGACCGATCTTGTTAACCCAAGCTTTGTTGTAGTTCAGTGCCATATCCTTTGTCCTTTTCCCAATTAGCAGCCATGCTTGGTAAGTCTGGTCAATAGGCTTGGTTTTTGAGCATGTGTATGCCATCCCCCTACATGTTAATGTCAATGAAATGTGAAACTGTTGCTACAAGTGATATATCATGCATAGAATTGTTTGTGGCATTTGTCTGATGGACTCAATTTTTTTCGGTTTTTTATGCTTATAGAACAATGTCAGATCAAGTGGAAGTTGGAAGCATAATGGAAGAGCATGGAGAGAAGAAAGGTAAATTTTTTCAATCATGGCAGGTCAGATGGCTTAGGAGTAGCATGATTGTTTTGTCTATTTCCTCCTTTCTCTTGCTTTCCCTGATAGTAGGTTGGTTAGGGCAGTGAATGAATGGAAAAAATCAGATCATCTGGTAAGAAGGGAAAAATAGAGAAAAGGATGTAGTGGGCAAAAACTATAGTGGGTTCAATGGGAGGCTGAGCATGGTATTAGTGAACCATTTGTTGCGTCAATAGCCTGGATTTGGAATAAATCTATCTGACTTCAGGTCGATTTCCTTCTTCATTAGGCTAGAATTCTTTTTGCTCAAGTATATGGTATTCTTACCTCCTGTTTCGTTACTGCCACGGGAATTCTAGAGGGTCAGAATGGGAAAGCACTAATCAAGGTTACACCATGCTTTCGGCAATTATCTGCCTTGCACTTGGCTACCTAGTATTTAATTTTCTTTTGAATTTGGCTTTGCCTCTCCGTGTGAGTAATTTACTGTTCTTACCAAACGTCATGATTATACTCAGTTGTAGATAGAATACACATTAGCAAATTCAAAAGCCTATTGGTACTGGACTCACAAGCATGCGCTCTCTGTAGAAGTGAACTTTGGCTATTGACTTTACTTGTTACCAAGTTCTCATTGTTTGTAGCATTTCCCACAATGTAGGGAAGTCAAAGAGACGTGACAAGAAAAACCGGAAGGATCACCAATCAAGGGATGAAGGAAACCAATTACTGGAAACGAGCAGTGCACCTGACAGAAGTGAGGTTGATCATACTTCTACCGTGGATGACCATTCTCAAGGAATCAGTAGTATGTAGTTGTACCTTATGTTAGCTAATACTAGCTTGTGTATGTGTGTGTGTGTGTGTGTGTGTGTGTGTGTGTGTGTTGGTGTTATATATCTTATAACTGTAAGATTCTGATACTGTTTGTCAGTGCCTGCAATGGAAGTTGACTTGTAACAGAAGTTGTAAAAGCTGGAGTTTTAATTAGAATTGCAGTGTCTTTGAGGATTATATGGTGGATCACATCATAGATTTATGATCTTGGTTTCCTGCTAAGTGCTAAATTAAGCTAGAAAAGCTGGCATTGTTTTCCAATTATGATGTTAAACTCGTCACTTTGGTTCTGCAATATGGCAAAACTCTCTTGTGCGTATTTTTTGACACCTCTGTGAAAGACTTTTGACTGAATATACCATCATGGGTTGAAGACCAAAGTAAAATTGATTGCATTTTGCTTGCAATTAATACACATAATCATCACGAACCTTGAATCTATACTGAAAGCCTTTTCTATGCAAAAAGAACCAATTGAAGCAATTCTGAACAACTGACTTGAGACTAAATAAGATGCATGTGGTGGGGACAGTATGTGCATGTTTTTCCAGGAAATTGCTGGCACAATGTTATGAAAATTGAGATCTTTAGAGTAAGGTTTTGCTGGGATTTGTTGAGTCGATGCTATGGTTGTTGTTGGTGATGGCAATGGTGCAAATTCTGATGGTTGAGTTGTGTTCGATGTCCTTCACATTATGGCTTCATGCATGGATTGTGGTCTCTATGATGATTGCTTATCATTCTTGCTCATGTTTACTTCAACAGTGGTAGGGGTGAACACTGGGCTTTTGATGCTAGGAAAATACCTTTTTAGTTTAAAAATAAATTTGAGCGTAAAAAAGATACTTCATGGGCTTGCTATATGGGGAAATACACTTAATTTGGTAGAGGACATGAGACTTATGTGAAGTCTACTGGTCTGACTGGTCCTACAATTTTTCAGCTTCTCCTTATAGCAGGATCATATAATACGAGCTGGTTTGGATACTGGTAACATATGATCTCACTAGTGGGATTTATATTTTATAACTATGAATTATTTTGTACTGCACGATGAGGGTTGTGAGATAATGGTTTTACTTCATTTAGAGCATTGGATATCACCCCTTTGATACTTGCCTTAACATGTCGCAGGCACACCTAAGAAGGCTAACAAGAAGAAGAGGAAGAAAGGGAACCAAAACTTGTCAGAAGAGGGCGATCAGCAATTGAGAAAGAATGATGAAACTGATCAGGAGGCAATGAAGAGTAAGAAATGGAATCATAACTTATGCTAATTAAGTGCTGCATACTATTCAGTTTCAATGCATGTTTTCTGTCCCTGTGTGTGTGTGTGTTTTTTTTTTCTTTTCTTTTTTTTTTTTGGGGGGGGAGGGGGTTGGAAGAAGGAAGGGGGTGTTGGAGGGTGTGTTCGTATGGATGTTTGTGTGTGCATTTGTTTTGTGCGTGGTGGGTGGGTGGGTGGTTGCATGCAGGCATGCATGTGTATTTGTGTCATGCACGCGTGGCCTAGTTGAAAGGATCAAATTTATGCGATATATTAGTGAACTGCTACTAAGGAATCTTTGTAAGGAGTAAACTGAAACTACTATTATGAGGAAGGCATAGGGCTTGTCATTTGTTATGATTGAAACATCTCGACCAAAGTAAGGCAAAATGGGATTTTATAAACTTCTCTAATAGAAAGGAGAAATCACAATAATCTAACATTCAAGAGTTCAAGGAAGAACATCACCAAGAAAATACAATAAATAATATGTGTTACTGCAAAAGCATAATAGTTCCTTAAGTTTGATCCCAAATTTTGTTTGAAGAGCTTTGGGTCATAGATCTACCTTCTCTTCAATAAGGGAAATGATTAATTTTGCATGCTCTTCCCAATAAACCAAGCATGAAGTATTGTTATGTCCATCTATGACTTGGGATGACTGAAAACATGAGATGTTTTTCTGAATTTTCTATTCAGGTACTTCAAAAGGCGAAGAACTCTCCCTTCTTTGTATTCACACAGTAAAGAGTCTAGAAACTTGAAAAAAGCAGTCTTTTTCGTGACACCTAAGAATGGTTATGGATGAAGGATCAACTGAATTTTGAGTTATGAGAATGCTTGTTGAGATGTTTTATGTTTGCAGTGGTCATGGAAGGACCGCTCTTGACACGATTTAACATTAATTTCAGCTGCATTAGCTTTTGCGACAAACCTTGTCTCAAGAGAAAAAGACTATAATTGTCTGGATGAAAGTTGAATACAAGATTGATTGCAACAGTGAAGATATGTTGGTTGCCTTAGCAATTTCAAAGTTAGGTATAAGGAAAAGGTTGGAATCTAGTGTTCAAGATTCATGACCAGGTTTGTTCAAAGAAGGATGGTAAACCTATTATCATTGCAAGATTAGAACATCTAGAATGGTAATGATTATAAAATTTTATGGTTTAGTTAATTCTTCATTGTGTTATGTCCTGTAAAAGTTAGCATTTCTCATAGAGGATGAAATCAAGCCGTAAGGCCACCACAAGGAAAGGTGGTTACAATTTACATTCCACCTGCCTTTGTACTGTATTATGTTTCTGCTTTCAGTTGCATCATATTTTCTTGTTGCTGTTATTTTGTATCTGCATCATGCAAATCACATATTTATGCTTGAGAGTAATTTAACAACAAAATGGAGATGCATGCATGTAGCAATTTTCATGTTCCTATTAGGTGCACTAGTCAAATTGCCAAAAAGGAGAGATGCAGGACGCTGTCAATTTGTTCATGTGTGGATGGCATTCTTCTTCTCATTCTCCTCCTTCTACTTCCAGTAAACTGAAGTATATATAGCATTGCTTAAGGGTCACTTTTTTTTCATGTGCATAGATTGTATGTCTATATTGTTTCTGGTTTGTGTTGTCTATGGTTTCTTTGTACTGCAGCAGTGTGTCTATATCACTTTGCCCCAGCGTTGTACCTTTTTAGGCCATGTTTTTCAAGGTTGTTGTCAGAGTATATGCTGTTCTTTCCAGTGCATGGAGAAGAATGCATGTACAATGTGTAGAACAGCACCGTCACATCATTATGAAAACATACTTTGGCTTTCCTGGCAGGTAATGGTGAGACTGGTGATGGGGTTGTGGAGGATGATTTGAATGAGCCAACCATGGGGGAAAAGCTTGAAAAATTAAATTTGGTAGATGGTGGAATAAACATGAGCCATGAAAAGCAAGAGCCCTCCACTCTTGCCCAGCCTCGCGCAGACTCTGTTAATGTTTTGCTCAAGCAAGCATTGCATGCTGATGATCGTGCCCTCCTCTTAGATTGCTTATATACACAAGACGAGAAGGTTTTCTTCTAACCTTTCTTCATGCTTCTGGATAATTTTAATTAATACTTTTGTGGAGAAGTAATAATAGATCATTTTTGCATATGGTAATCATGTCAAACTCATTTGTACTGGCAGGTTATAGCTAATTCGATGTCTCTTTTGAACCCATCTGATGTTCTTAAGCTTCTGCAATTCCTCATATCCATAGTTGAGTCCAGGTGACTCTCTCTCTCTCTCTCTCTCTCTCTCTCTCTCTCTCTCTCTCTCTCTCTAACTTGAGGAAAACAGTCATTGACCAAGGGAGCTCAAATACTTGCTGACATTGGAGTTAAGAACTGTCCTGTTCGCAAATCTATACATGTTACAGTTGTTACCTTATACAGCCGAAAGCTACCTTATTCCTCTTTCTTAATGTCAATTGCTTTTTTTGTCAGTAAAATATAATATAATATATATTTTGTAATGAGGATATTCAACTTATATAGTTGGATATCTTTTGTCCTCCATTGTCATAGTGTGTAGGATTGGCCCATAAATGTCTAGATACTCTTGCAGAGTTTCACGTGATTTCAATGCATGATCTCTTTGAGCTCGAGCTAAATGCTGGGCAGCCTTTGTATGTGATCCCACTTTAAATTTTTGCTTCAGATTATGCGTTCACTAATTTGAATGATTTTAGAGCACTATACTGTTCTATGGGTGCCTTTCTCCTGGCTGTAAAATAGAATCTGTTGAAAATACTGCTCCATGGATATTGTTTTGCTTTGTTGCAGCAGGGGTGCTGTGCTTGCATGTGCTCTTCCGTGGCTGAGAAGACTACTACTTCAGCACGCTAGTGGAATAATGTCACAGGAAGCTTCACTGGTTGCCTTGAATTCTCTGTATCAGGTCTGAAATGGTGACTGGTTACCATGTTAAGAAACTTATACGTGCAAATGTATATGAGCTTCAGCAGAACGTTTTACCCTCCAATATCTCTTTTACTAGTACCGTTATGCATAAATTTTACCAAATCTGAAGGTTTTGTTGGAAGATTTGTCCAATTTTGTGACATGACTTTCCTTTATTTGGATTTTTTATTTGCTTGTGGTCATTTGCAGCTCATTGAATCGAGAGTGACGACCTTCAGACCAGCTCTTCAACTATCTGTCTCTCTGGATGTCCTTTACGCAGGAGTAAGTATAACTAAATGCAGAGGTAGGATTTGTCCTAAAGTTTGGATTGTCAACTGACCCCCTGTCTATGCTTCTTTTGGCAGGTAATCGATGAGAAAGAGGAGGAAGATGCTCCAGTGAAGCCAGTGATTTATGAGGACCATGACAGTGAAGAAGAGGAATCAGAAGATGCAATAATGGACATCAACCATGATAGCCCTGAGGAGGAGACATCTGACATAGTATTCGAAGAAGATAGTGATGCCGATGAAATGAGCGACTAAGTTGGCTGACAAGCCCTAAGAATGAGGTTCATAGGGATGTGGTAGAAGAAGTGTATATGTCATCTATGGAATTTGATACTGGTCAAGTCAGAGTGCAATTGCCACAAGGATGAATTTCTTCTTCAGACGCAGGTGGTTATGTCAAAGGAGATGTGATACTAACATGGATCTAGACATGGCAAAAATGCTGGAGAACTCAGGCTATGACTAGAATACTGCAGAGATTAGCGCAGCATGTCAAGTGACTTATTCCTTCAAGTTTTGATCTGATCATTTTTGTTGTCTTTTTGCTATGTGCACTCTATACCAAGAAATGCTCAGAGATAGCTGTTTTTTCCTTCCTTTTCCAGTTGATGTCTTCATTTTCTCTTGATAACAGAGGCTTCGAGTGTTGTTTGAGATGAATTCACTCTTTCCACTCGTGTATGATCCATCCTCCAGCTCTTTCTTTTCTCTAGTTTGCTGCAACATGGGGAATTAGGGTGGAAAAGAGAGGGAGGAATCGTATTTCTTTTGAAATCAATTAAGGCATACATGTAGAATGTCGCCTCTGGCAAGTACCAGAGATCATTTTAAACTTCCATGTTAGGACCTAAAAACACCTCATTCAAAGTAAAATACGACAGACTTGGCAGCAACCGTATACAGCCCTTAGTATTTATATGCAGATCATTTGCTATAACATTCTCACATCATCCTAGTTGGCATTGGCAGCAATGCCAAGCGTGCTTCATAGTTTCCTGAGCACCACGAGCCGTTCTCTTCATGCGCTTTGCTGCCTGCAAGGCCCTACTGCGCAGCAGAACTGACCATTGCCAAGAGATAGCTGCCGGACTGATCCTTGTCTTATTGGTCTTATCTTTGGTTGCTTGTGAAATAGAGGACCTGAAGACACCAGCATCGCGGCTTTAGAAAACTCCCGAGGAACCTTAGCGTGGCAGTGATCTGTGCCTAGGGGGTCAAGATGATGCCCCAAGCTATGTCCAACTCATTGGTGCTGCTCGTATATTACGAGTAACTGTAACAATGTATAGCTTTAAATCAACTCAATTGATAGTTCACGGTTGACAGAAACACTAAGTAATGAAATAGTATTGCTAACTGCAGTCTTCGCTATAAGCAAAGAAAAACAGAAGCCAGTGCGCCAGAAAAGCATCAAGTAGAAATACTACACCTTGAGGAGACAGCAATGCGCACTTGACTGGGCTGTGGCATTCACGCAACCTCAGCCAAAATGACAGCTCACAGAAAACCTGCACTGGACCTTTTCTTTTCTATAGAGGTTTGGAGCTGCATTAAACAACTCACTAATGGGTTGAGTAACTCATTGCAGAGCTAAAAATAATGAGCTTACCAAGAATCAATGCTCTTACTTCATGAATGCCAATCAGGATGTTGAATATCCTTCAAACTGCCTTTTGACATTAGGCCTCTGTTGACCACCTTCATGAATGCCAATCAGGATGTTGAATATCCTTCACACTGCTTTTTGACATTAGGCCTCTGTTGACCACCTCGTTCCAAAAGAGCCTTAAGATGTTTTCATCACCGACAGAGGAAGCATTTAAGCTTCTATAGATTTTTAAAGTTATCATTAACCTCCTCTGATACATGTCATCCAACATGGCCGATGAGGCCGCGGTGTTCCCTGCTTTCATGTAGGCATAGGCTAGACTACTATATATGACACTATCTCCCAACATACCCTTCTCTTTCATTATTGAAAAGACTCTTTCAGCATAATCAATCCTCTCTCTTTTACAGAACCTCCTTATTAGCGCCCTGTACAGAGAAACATCGATACAAAGACCTTTCTTAGCAAGTTCATCCGGGAGTCCTAGTATTACCTCTTCCTCATTTAAGTCGCAGTAGCCATCTATGAGCCAGGAATAAGTGCAGTAGCTGGGAGAAAATCCAGCATTAAGCATGCTGATGAGGAAATCTTTTGCGTTGTGCATGTCTTGAACCTTGCAGAAACCATGAATCAGTGCCTTGTACGTGAATTGGTCCAACTTCAGTCCAGCCTCGAGCATCCTATTCCTCACTTTCAATGCAGACCTCATATCCCTTATCTTGCAGTATGCATTAATCAAAGTGTTGCAGGTAATATTATCAGGTTCTACTTTCTGCTCGCTCATCTCATTCAATAGCTTGTTGGCATCCCTCATCCTACCTTCTTCACATAACTTACGCAGGATCGAATTGTACGTTGCAACGCCGTGATACAGACCTTTGGCCACCATCACCTCTTGCAGCCTTAAAGCCTCTTCAAGGTCATTTATTCTGCAATACCCATCAATTAACGTGGTATATGTCACATGATTAGGCGTAACACCTTTGATCTCCCTAAAAAGCCTCACAGCCTCTCTCATCCTGCCTTCCCTACAAAGTCCATATATAAGAGAGTTATAAGTCACAATATCAGGACTAACTCCTCCTCTTTCCATTCTATCTTGAACGCACAGAGCTTCATAATGCATGCCCTTCTTGCAGTACAACGCTATCAACGTATTGAACGTGAAAAGGTCAGGATGGACACATTTAGACTCCATCTCAATCAATATCTTTTCTGCCTTCTCCGCGTCCGCAGACTTGCAACAAGCATGAATCAGCACGTTATATATATGAATATTCGGAACGACCCCGAGCCTAACCATTTTCTTGTATAATTTCCACACCATATCACTCAACCTTTCCTTCGCCAAAGAACTCAGCAACACGGTGCAGGCAGGCAAATGCGGCTTAAACCCGCACACCCTCATGTGCTCGAACACCTGGACCGCATCCTGGGTCATCCTGGAATTCCCGTAAAATATCACCAGCCAGCTGAAAACCTGCGAATTCGCATCCGGGTCATCGTGGGCCCTCGCCAGAGCGCCCAAAACCGACGGGGAAGACAAGAAGTCTCTCAGAGCGATTTTCTCGAGCAGGTCCTGGGCGCTCTTGAAGTGCCCGTGCCTGGTGAGGATGTGGATCATGGTCCACGAGGACTGCAGGGAGTGCTTGTACCTGGGCACCGACTCCACGTTCTTGAAGAACGCCAGGAGATGAGAAGGATTGGGACCGCGGAGGGAGAAGTTAAGGAGGACCTGATGGATGACAGAGGAGGTGAGGACGGAAGGGAGCTTGGAGTGGAAGGGATAGTTCCATTGACCTTTGACTATGAGCCCGCAAATGCTTTGGGCGAGATGATGGGTTTCCGAGTTGAAAGAAACCGAGCCCGCCATTTCTGCAGGAAGATGAATGAGAGAGAGAGAGAGAGAGTGGCCGCTGGCCGCTGCAACGAAAAGCTAGCAGCAGCAGCAGCAGCGATCATGCGATTATCCTAAATAAATCATTTCCTAAAATTTTAATCTATTTCAGTATAGATTTGAGAGTTTTGATAAATGTTCGATTTAGTCGCTAAATTATACAAAAATATTCAATGTTATCCCTAATATTGAATTAACGGAAAATCGACATTGAACAGTTTCACTTAATTCAAGGATTACATTGAAAATATACCAAAAATTCATGAATTATATTGAACAAAAAAGCTTTTTAAAGAGAAAATTATGTAATCGATTCTGGTATTCCTTCGTCGATCCTAAGGTATTGCTAATCTGCAATTCACGGATCTTGATTCAGGCAAGATGTGGGGTAGAACATAATCTGCAATTTCACTTTGTACATTCTGTCTAAAATCAAAGAGATGCAATTTCCCTTTTATTTTTGTGAAGAGGACAGGTTGCGATTACCTATTAAGAGTATGGACGTAATTTCACCTAGATGTCGAACCGAACTGAACTAATTAACTTCTGTTTTGGAACCTTACAACCAAATCGAATTGTCAAATAGCCCGGAAATTGAATCGAATCAACCGAATTGCGTTTCCTGCTTCGTCTGCTTTTCTTTTCTTTTTTTTTTTTTTTAGTTAAACGTTAAACACCTTTCTCATACTTCCAGTCTTAAATACGTTTTCATGAGCCACGTCATATGATGAACAAATTACCAGATAATTTTATCGGATGCTTGCATCCATGAGCAAGTAGTGCTGAAAAATATATACACATTTCAAAGATGTCAAAAAGACCAGTGGTCAATACACCCCTCTTATCTTTGCTAGCACCATTGTGTACAGAGTAGCAATCCCAGAAGAAATACAGTTACGACAAGCTACAGAAGCAAGAAAATACACACAGAGACGAGTCAAGCCCTCCGATGATATTGGCGAACAACAGACCATCTAGCCACACCGAGCAGTGAGCACACAGGAGCAACCGTGGTACCCGTTGCAGATCACACTGAAGCTGAAGCTGAGGGGCGAAAAAGAAACGTTGGCCACAAGATTGACAAAATTTTGTAGCTCTTGGGTTACAATGCCTCAAACAGAGCACGAGCTCTAGGAGACGTGAGATGGGCATGAAGTGATGTGAATCACTGTGAGAGCTTCTTGTGTAAGGTTGGGAGAACATCAGCAAACATCTGAACCGCATGACATCCATCTTGTTCCCGCTCCAAGAAAGCTTCTTTGCAATGAGCCTTTATTGAGGGAATGTGATACAATTTTCAATGCCAAACTTCACCTTGATCCAAGAATGAAACTATGTACATCAAGCAGCAGGGTTGGGTCCTATTTGGAATTCCTGTGACATCATTGCCCCGGAAAAGTAGAACAAAGAGAATCTCTTCCATGTGAATGAGCAAGTTCTGCCTTGTCTATCTATGAGGAGACACCTTCGCTGTGGTTCTGTTTAGCAGTACTGTCAACAGATTTAAGTGCTTTTCCATTCCTCTTCTCATACTCCTCCTTCAGTTCTTCCAAGCGTTTTCCTACCTGATCATCCACAAAGATCTATAAAAAAGAGGCGGAACAAGAGTAATCACAAACATCTACGTAGCACTTGAGGTCCCAGCCAACAAAACCATACAACTCTTGAAGCATTTATTGGGAAAGAGTCTTGAATTTGATCATGTCAACATAAAAGCAAACAATATCAATAATCTCCATTTCATGTCATATTGAAGATTAAGATTTTCATTAAGAACGAAACTGAAGAACCATTTATTTAAAAGAATTTGATATCTTGCCCCTCAGATTTAACTCTCTTAATAAGTGAGGCACAGACCAAATGGTAAGGCAATGATGATTACTGAAGCAAAAGGATCCTGCAGTGTTGCTTAGTAAGAAGCATCTTTTTCTTTTTTTTAATGAAATCTGCAACCACAAAAGTTGACATGACCAGAAAAAACAACGAGCTTTGGCAAGTGAAAACCTTGATTGAATAAGCAATCGGTAATAATGTATCTGGATCCATCGCATGCTCAGGGAAATTACGCAAAGCGTGAATGAGTTTCTCGAATGGTAATTTGACCTGACAAACAAGAAATTTTCCTCATCAGTATGCAGAAACTAACAGCAGTGAGGGAGGTATGTGCTTAGATACTGACCAATTCGTCATGACAATACTTTAACAAAGCCAAACCGACTTTGAAGACAATTTTGACACCCTGTTAAAAAAAAACACAATTGTCTAAGAATTCAAACAACATAATGGTGCTTTCAAAGAGGAAATAATGTTAATCCTGGCAACTACCAACCTCAAAGAGAAATACATCCCAAATTCGAAGAGCCAGGTGAAATGGGAAAGAGTATGCGAATACTGTGATGAACCATTGACTTGCATACATACTGGGATTTATCATTTCGTCACTAAAATGCTCTCCCAGCTTTGGCAAGTGTTCTTTCACCAATTGATCAAACTGAAACAGATACTGTTGAACCAATGGCAGTCCCACCTAGCAATGGTATCAAAAGAGTAGTTCTCAGAGACTGAGAGTACTGAAATTTTCTTCATCCTAGTCAGGATTTTAATCAAAGCCTGGACCAACAATGGAAAATAGGCAATTCTTCTTTTTCTGGGGGCCACAAGAGAATAGGCAATGTAACTAGTCATTAAACATTCTCCTTGTGATGTTCTATCAAAACTAGAAAGAAGCAGCAAACTAAAGATATGAATGAGGAATGCATTACATCTAAACCATGCAGAAGTAATATATTACCTTCTTTACATTAGAACAATGAAATAAGCCAGAGAAAAAACTCATAATAATTTGTTCTTAGAATCTCAATTGACAACCTCATGTTCCCTAAGAGACGGCTGCTTACGGCTGCTTCTGACAGTCAGCAGTACAGCCTATCTAAGAAAACTAGTTTGATGAGAATAAAGACAAGAAAGCAAGTATATGCTAAGAAAAACCAACAATCCACACAAAGAATAGAGAGGAATATATTGCTGACCAAAGGATGAGGTGTTCAATTTCCTACAACATAGAGCATAATGCCACAAAAATACTATGTAGCCACCTCCACATCCATGTTGAAGGATTGGACTTAACCATTTTTGTTTATTTTGTACTTAAAAAAATAGATGTTCCCCTTATTTTAGGAGTTGCCTTCCATATAGCATTCCAGCCTTGCAGGGCCTAGTTGAAGTTATGGGTAATTTTATGGGCTTCAAAACTGCTACTTAAATTTGCAAGTAGCTAAGTAGCACTGACACTAACACACGACACACAACATGACATGCCGACACATCATTCTAAAAAAAATAGAAAATTCCAACACGTTGGGACATGTTGTATCTTAAATGTATATTTTTATATTAGCGGTGAGTTTCTTCTTCACGGTTAGGTTTTTTAGGGGCTGGATGGGTATATTAAGTTTGAGGGGGCTGGGTATATGACTTACGTATATATATATTTTCGATAGATTTACATTTTGACCCATAATTTATTGAAAATATTTAAAATTGACCCCAAGCATGTCGAAATGGCATATAGGGATGCTGGACTCGCATGTCGCTGGCATCACCAGAGCACTGACCACCCGTCAAACGTCTGAGATCTATTGACCATGTGTCAGTTGCATGTCAAACACACGTCCGACATCGACTAGGAGGCCCCTAGAGAGTGTCCTTGCTTCCTAGGCAGGTAGGACCCAAAGTTTATAATATGAGATATGGGAATACTAAAGTCACCGAATTGTCCAACTTTCCTTTTGTGCTTAAGGGGCAAACTTGTGTATCGCTTTGCCAAGTGCATGCTTATTGTATGTTTGAGCTAAGTGCATGCCTATTGTTTGCGCAATGCCAACATACCAGCTCACAGGCTTGTGCAGGAGAACAGGAGAGACTGTGATTTGAAACATTACAAGCACAGGAAAGGAAAATCGTTTTGCAAAAGTAGGAGCGGAGGGAGGGGGTTGCTTTTGGATTGTGACCATTAATCATTAAGTAGATCCTCAGTTCACTTGTCCAGAGAGAGGAAATGGTCACACAGCTAGACAAAGCTACACAGAGCGGTTATCTTCAACCATATAGCTGTGGTTCATTGTCTAAGATAGGCAACAGCTGCTTTCAGATTCTGCTTAGTTTTAAATAGGATAAAAAGTAGCAATAAGATATAAATAAAAGCTGGCACATTCTATGATAAACATGCTAAAGTGGGCATCTCAAGCAACAAAGAAGTACCATATACAAGCCTTCCATTGGAGAATGAACGGCTCCTTTCAGTAATGCCACCAATAACCAAAATACATCTTCTTCACTCATATAGAGAAGCAATAGCCCAGCTACAAAGCCCATGCCCTGCATTTCAACTAATAATGTTGACCACTTGAAAGCAAAACAAAATGAGCAATATACTCATACAACAAAAATTCATACCTGAACATATCCAACGTCTCTATCATAGACAGAATATGCCTTCAGAACATTATACAGGGACCTCTGACCTGGTCCGTGTCTCTGTTTAAAGAAAACATGGGAAGGAAAGGTTCTAGAAATATCGCGAATTATGTCCAGCTCTGAAGCTGATGTCTCATATATCACCAATTGCTGCAAAATATACGGTTGCATCAGCATGACAGTAGCCTTGCTTGATGTAGGGTGGAGATTGTATTAATTTGTCATGAATATAAGAAATTCACAAGTTAAAAAAAAAAAAAAAATGAACTTCTGGAAAAGGACTATATTTGCCATTTTTCAGGAACTTGATATTTTTAAACTGCAGGCTTGCTGTATGTCATTAAAATTCCATTAAGCCTCCCTCCCTCCTTATGTTTCCCAATGTATGCATTAAAATTTTGGAATGATGCATTGCTTAGTAATCCATGACATGCTTAAGAATTCAGCAGAAATTTAGCAGATTCATGGTTTATTTAGCATGAAAATGCTTAGAGTTCCATAAAAGGAATACATATACCCTTGGATATTATTATAGTAGAAACAAGTACAGAAGAATGATCACCTCATAAACCCCAGGGTTCATCAGCAAAAGATCACGACTTCCGGATATCAGCTGCCAGACCAGACCCCTCAAACAGTCTGGAATTCCTTTCCTTATACGTCTTTTAACCACATGAGGCTTCCTCCTAACATAATGTTTCCAATCACTACCTCCAACCCCAATCATCTTCCTCCATTTCCTAACCTTTCTTTCCTCCCTGAGAAAAGAGAAATTCATTTGGCAAATTCTCGTGATCACACTGCTTTTTATTAAATGATCTGTCAAACCAGTTGCATGGAATGAAAACCATACCTTTCTAACTCATCCCTTGACTTCCCCCTGTTTACGCCTTCAGGAGAGCTATTCACATCCTGCTTGACAAAACCAAATCTGTCCAACGGTCTCGGTGAAGGTAGTGGCCCCACTTCGTAATCATCTATGCGTTTCTTTTCCATCTCAAATGTTAAAAGCGAAGCTCCAGCGTGTCAAATGACATGCCCTGGACTAATCTGCTTCTCCGACATGGTCATCTCTCATGACCTGCGAACCAAAATCGCAAAATCTTATGGGTAAAGCAAGACAAAAGATTGACCAACATATCATCACAAAGATAGAAAAAGGGCCTCCCAGCCCTGCAAGTCTACAAACTGGACGAGAAAAGTGGAGCCCAATTTCAGACTCATCAAACCAAGATACCATCATCAAAGTATCAAACTAATTACAGCATCAGAACCCCATCTAATGCAATGTGAAAAATGGAGGACTAGGTGCAGATCACCAGTAGCTGCAAAAGCTCAAAAACGCCACTAACACCGAACACAACTTACAGAAGCCGGAGTCAAGACACCCAGCTGAACACCAGCAAGTCCTCAGAGTCCAGGCCGACAAGACAAACCCAGAGTCAACAGCAATATTCAGAGCGAAAGTCCCATCAGTTCACGTTATAACAGAGACAGAAGCGCGTATCAATGCCAGCACAAACGACCCGCCAATCGTCACCCCAAATACAAACCCGCCATAGACAAAACAACCACAACCCAGAAGAAAAAAAACAAAACCCAAGTAAAAAAAAAACGATCTCTTTCATCGTATCAGACTCAAAACAAGACCTCAAAAACATCGCCCGCAAAAAATCAAAGGCGAATCAGCGAATCAAACACGAAAAAGCTCGACGATTTTTGAGGAAAAACAAACCCGGGTGCCGGAGATCCTCCGCCCCTCGAGAGGCGCCGCGAGTTGTGGTCGGCGAATCGGATCGTCGAACTCAGTGCCGGGTCGGATCGACCGAGGAAGGGCGAGACGAGGATGAACAGTTAAGGAAGCGTCGAACAGTGTCACGCGAAGACAGCTTCTTCCGAAATGGTAAGCTTCCTCCGCTTTCGCTTTCGTTTCTGTTTGCAGATGCAACAAACGGCGATCGGCTCGTTATAATAAATTCGGCCCGGAAATGGGGTCTTTTTTTTTATATATTTCTCCCGCGCGCTAATTGCGGCGAATTCCGTTTTGGGCTCTTTATTTTCATGTGATCTTGCAATTTAGTCCTTTAAGCAAATTGATGAAGGACTAATTCTTCTCAAGCAATGTAATGAGTAGACATGTCTTACTATGCCTAGCATCGTCCTTTCTATATAATTAGCCTTACTATTCCGCAACTTGTCTTAAATTGGTAATTTGGCATTTCGAATTGGTGACATCATTCACGGAAAATGTGTTCTACCTTTCTCCTTAAGCGATGCAATGAGTACACAAGTTTTACTTTTTGACCATCTTTTGTTTCTTTTGAACATAATGTCAATGAGATGAGTTACTTGTTCTACTAAAGAAATGATGATGTTTCATAAAATTGAAATTCATACACTAAATGACTTGATAAGTTATTGTGAAATATTTAAATGAGTTTTGACAACTCAAATAATTACTTTTCTAATTTAACATTGAACGATAGGCATACGACCCTACTAGTAGAGCAATTGGGGATTGAGCTAGAGAGTATCATAATGGGGATTTGTAAGCACTGCACACGTATATACATAGAATATTATTATTTGTGACATTTGCTTATTGTATATTATAAGCCTTAACATGAGATCATCTCTCCTCATCCTAATTTTATAAAGAAAAAAAGTGTGTCCAAATAAATCGGCCGACTAGTTAAAAATTAAATATGTGTGCTTAGATTAAGCTCATGACATGTTTGATCCAGCAGGCTATGGATTGCAAATAATTTCGCATTTGAATTATTCGCACAAAACTTAGCATATGATGGTACCCATGAGTTTGGCTTTTAATGTGGGGTCTCCTCCCGTTGTTAATGGATTTGCCGGGACATTAGTAGCAATCATTGTGACTTGTAAAACCCAAATGCATGCACCTTAAATGTATCTAAGCTATTTAATCTATGTTTCAAAGAAAAACGCACGAATTTATTTTTGAAAAAAAAAAAAACAAAAAAGGAAAAACGCACCGATTCATTAAAGTTACGTCCCTGATTTACCACCCCGCCACACGCCCAATGCATCCGCAAAACGCTCCGCCGTTTCTTATCCTCTTGCTACCCCCGGGCGTGTACAGCACGAGAGGAAGTCCCGCGCCTCCTTGCTCGTTCTTGATTTTCCCTTCCCTCGAACCGACGAGAACGAGGTGATTTCGGGATTCGATCCTCTCGGCAAGCCCCCAAAGCACCCGCCATTATCAGTCACCTTCAAGGACCCATCTTGCTCCTCCGTAGATATTATTGACATCCAACTTTTTAGCCACAGTTCTCGTTCTTCCGCTTTGGTAAATTTGCAGTATTGGAAGCGATGCGTAGGTAGACGCTCTTGGCGTGCGCTCGGACATGGCTTGTCTTTCTGTCATTTGCAATAATGGGTTCTTCAAGTCTCGAGAGCTCCTGGGCGTTCGGGTCGGAAAGGCCGGTTCTTGTGGGCATCGGAGTCTTGGCGGCGGCTTTGCTCTGTTTCCTCTGGCGAAGTTCCAAACTTTGCGCAAATTCGAACGTGGCTCGTCGTGTAATGTTAACTCGACGCAAAAGCTCTCTAGACATGATTGGATTCGGCCTTTAAGGTTTCGTGGCGGTTCTAAGTGGCCCCCTGGATTGTCTTGTAGATGTAGAATTGAGCCCGGGAGCGATGGATCTAGTGATATTCAGCGGGGTTATGTGAGGAAAGGAAGAAGAGGTATTAGGAGGAAATTCTCGCTGAGATTGCGCCCGAGATTTTGGTTGTTGGCCTCAAGATTTAAGAGGGTCTCGGCTATGTCCATGTTGAATGATTTGGGGGTGTTCTTGAGAAAGAATTTGAAGAGAGTGACTCTTTCAGCTTCAGTTTCTGTAGCATTGGGTCTTTGTTATATTTTTCTGAAAGTGACAGCTTTGCCATCTCCAAAACTCGTTCCTTACTCAGACTTGATTATGAGCCTTCAAGATGGCAATGTTACTAAGGTTTTGCTAGAAGAAGGGTCTCGTCGGATATATTACAACGCGAGCTCGGGAAGTCAGGTAAATGATAAAATTCCAGAGGAAAAGTTGATGGAGAGTAATTCTCCAATTGGAACTGCGGTTGATATAACTGAAAAGAATGATGTTGTTCCAGCTAGAAAGATGATCAGTGCAAGCATGCCTAAGAAATTTTTGAGAGCACGTGCTGCTATGCCACAGTGGCAATATGCCACTCGGAAGATTGATCATGATGAAAAGTTTCTTCTAAATTTGATGAGAGAAAAAGGAACAATTTATAGCTCAGCCCCTCAGTCAGTGTTGATGTCTGTCAGGAGTACCTTGATAACTATAATATCATTGTGGATTCCTTTGACTCCATTGATGTGGCTTCTCTATCGACAACTTTCTGCTGCTAATAGCCCTGCAAAAAAGAGGCAGCCTAATAGTCAGACAGTCAACTTTGATGATGTTGAGGGTGTTGATGCTGCTAAGGTTGAGCTTATGGAGGTAAGCTGTGCTCTCTAGGACATGTAGTATTATTGATTTTTGATTTCACTTAGAATTGGATATTTGTCCAACTTACTTATGGTGTCATGTCATTGTTTTCACCTGCTCATAAACCAATCACAGAATAGAATTCCCTTGATGGCTGTGAGAAACCCTTCATTTCACAATTTGCACAGGAAAACACAATCACAAGGTTTCATTTGTTCTACAACTGTACAATGTACGCTTCAGAAATGTTCAGTTAATTTAATTATGTTCCTAAACAAAAGATTTAGTGGCTTATCCCAAATGGATAGCATTGGTGGAGAGCCATTGACGTGATGGCTCTCTTCTAAAGGACTTCACGACAGTTTGTTCCTGAGAAAAGTAGCTAATGTTAAGTTAATGAGTGGCAATTAAAATATGGCAGTTTGATTGACCAGTCCATTTTCAGCTATACGTTGTTGATGTCTGGGATCGGAAAGTTAGCATAGACTTGCTTAATTACACAACTTGGGTATCTAGCTTATGTTAATCTTGATATATCCAGAGGGTTCTTTATTACTGTGATCCAGAATGCGGGAGGTCAATTTCATTGAGGGGAACTTATGCCATACTTATGTCCATAATTATGGACATTACTCCAAGTTTGTATTCTCATAGGCTTGTAACTTGGGGTCTATCTCAAACCGGTGAAAGATGTAATGACTTTCTTATGGTTCCTTTCTCTTTGAAGCTTGATAATCATTCATACTGACCATCATTTGGAACTCAAAGCCATGTCTTTGGGTAATGAGCACTCTAAAGTTATGATGAAATGGAACCTATAGATCTCATTTTGGCTCCTTGGATTTTCTCAACGGAGTTGGGCTTGGAGCTCATAGAAGTTTGGTTGCCTTAATGTTGTGTGTGGTTTGTTGTCTTATAAAGGGATGGAATTGAAGGCTAGTCCTTTTCCATGTCTTTTCTGGTAATCCATGTTGGTTTGACTACTACACCTTCTGGGAAAGCTTGTCATTTTGCCCGAAGTGGTATAGTAGCTCATTTACTTGAAGCTTTTATATATGAAATGCTGGTCAGACCTTAAACTTTCCAGACATATCAGTCTCACTGCTTTTCGCATGTGCTACTTAAATGTGGCTGTCTTTCGCTACATGTGGAATCTTGTTTGTATCAAACTTATGTTGTGTCTCATCTGTCCAATATGTAGATAGTCTCCTGCCTTCAAGGAGCAATTAACTATAAAAAGCTAGGGGCTAAGTTGCCTGGAGGGGTACTGCTGGTGGGTCCTCCTGGAACTGGGAAGACATTGCTGGCCCGTGCGGTTGCGGGAGAAGCCGGAGTACCCTTTTTCACTGTTTCTGCAAGTGAGTTTGTGGAGTTGTTTGTTGGAAGAGGAGCAGCTCGCATCAGAGACTTGTTTACTGCTGCGAGAAAATGTTCCCCATCAATAATATTTATCGATGAACTGGATGCTGTTGGTGGAAAGCGTGGTAGAAGCTTCAATGATGAACGCGACCAAACATTAAACCAGGTAACTTAGCTATAGAACTTTTCAGATTATCTTCAGTTATCTAAATTTGCAATTAACACCGGAGAAGTTAAGGGTAGTAATAATGCTGTCTGGTCAGTTATATGAGGCTGACTTCTAAAGTCAAGCTTACACTGGTGGAGGTGATTAGTCATGCAATACTTTGGAAAATGACGAGAGACCCTGTAGTGCTGAACTTTTGCTACTCTTGTTTAATATTATCAGTCTTCCATTGGCCTATTGAATGGCAGAATTTTCATCGTGCAAATATTCGATACATAGAAGTATATTTAGTTTTACTGCTTCCTTAGTTTTAACTGGATTCTAAAGATCTTTTATATCTGTAGCTGCTGACAGAAATGGATGGATTTGAGTCGGACACAAAAGTGATTGTTCTTGCAGCAACCAACAGACCTGAAGCATTAGACCCTGCTCTCTGCCGTCCTGGTCGCTTCTCGAGAAAAGTTCTTGTGGGAGAGCCGGATGAGGAAGGAAGGAGAAGAATTTTGGGTGTACATCTGAGAGGAGTACCTCTTGATGAAGACATTGAGATTATATGTGATCTAGTAGCTTCTCTCACCCCAGGATTTGTGGGCGCTGATCTTGCAAATATTGTGAATGAAGCAGCTCTGCTAGCTGCTCGTAGAGGTGCGTTGAAAAAAATTGCTATGCCTTGCTATTGCTTAACCAGATGAAGAATCATTTTGAAAACATTTTGGCAAACAAAAACTGAAGAAAGGACATTGAAAGTTGAGTAACTTGGCTCAGCATATTGATTATGTGATTTCATTAATGAAAACTGCTTTTACCTATTTGAAATCCCTTTTTTTCTCTTCATCTATTGCGGTTTCTCTCATCTCATGAAGTAGGAACACTGAGCTGATGAATAGGGATATATGGTTCTTTCTGGAAATTTGCAGGTGGTGAAACGGTGTTAAGGGAGGATATTATGGAAGCGGTTGAAAGAGCTAAATATGGTATCAATGATCAGCAACTAAGGCCAAATACAATCAGCAAGGAGCTAGGAAAATTGTTTCCTTGGATTCCATCCATAATGGGAAGGAATGACACAAGGGAAGATGGACTTCAAGGCCCCATGGGTTATCAAACTCTAAGCGGATAAAAATGGGTAGCCTTGGTCCATTTAGGTACTTTCTTTTTCTTTTTTTTTCTATGTAATTTAGTATGTAGCATAAATGGGATTCTCTCCTTAATTCAGCATACATAATCTCTTACAACTTTTGTCCAGAACCTTGTACATAAATATCAGAAAAACACTATTGTCCACAATTTCTTTTACCTGGATCACACCTGCAAATATGGAACGTCTTTTTTGTCTTGCGACTACCGTTTCATTGTGCAGAAATCTGTTGTGATCCTCTTTTATTGCATCAATCGTGAACAGACACGGAAGCCATTGCACCGAGTTCCTTGGACCCTAGTATCATGTATTGGAGGAAGAGATTGCAAGAAAGATGACCCCTTTCCTCCTCTAAGCAGGCTGTTCCATGGGGGAAAATGCGCCCCTCCAAGAGGGACTGATGAAGATGATCTGAGGATGCAAACTTAAGCGCTGGCAGTTGGGAATTCATCTTACAATTGTGCACCAACTGCTGTTCGAATGATCTTATGTGCGTTAAATCTCCTGTTAGTCTTACACCACAATTGTGAGAAAATGGTCTATGATTTTGATCATGAAAGCTTTGTGCAACAAATTACGTGCTCGAGATCCATCTGCTGTCGAGCTTTACTTACTTACTTACGTGATGTCAAACTTTCCTTTCAATATCTGAGGATAGCATCGGACGGACTCCGTGAGGAATGGTCCTTAGTGGTCAGGGTGTTTCTCAAATTTGTTAGTAGTTTTGGAGTTTGGTTGAGCACTTGACATGCTCGTGATATGGCACCTCTTATCAGTTTGGATAGAGTTGGGACTTCGCTCCCATTGTGACACAATTTTCATTAAAAAAAATCATAAAACCATCTGACAACCTTTTCTCTTTGTTGTAGCTTTGTAACCTGTAGCTTCGAAACACCCGTTGATTTCATGATATTATGCTTTGCTTTGTAACTGGAGGTTTCGGACGTGTTCCATCCCGTGAGTTTCTTTTTTATATCATGCAGAAATCTTTTGAAGGTATTTCCAGGAAAATTTGAAGCATGATACATGTGTTCATATCATCTTATATCAAGCGTTGCAAATTCTGAAGTACTATATTGTGCTTAGTTGAATAGAATAACAGAATGTCGGATCCCAAGAGCACTTTAAAATTTTCAATAACCTCATTGATCGGGAAAGTCTTTTAGAGTTCGCTTTCCAACTTGAAAATGAATGAATTATAATGGTTAGTTTATTAGAAGGAAAACTATTTTTAGGAAATTATGTTTAAACTTTCCAGATAAAGGAAAACATTTTTCATAGGTTGAAAACAATAAATTAGGTCGGGGAAAAATGACTTTCCCTTTTTAGCCGGGAGGAAAATTAAATATTTTCATTAGACATGATTTTTATGAGAAACATTTTCCCTTATTATGAAATTTTCAGTGAAATAAATGCACCTCAAAACATACTTGCTCCTCCTACCGTCAACTAAAGGGGACCTTACTTGGCCAAAAGCAAGATTAGTATTTTACAGAAAAAATATAATTTATTTGTCAATAGATAAATGGAGCGATTTTTGGAACCGATGCACAAATTATATCGGCGTTAGTAGTCGAAAAGCAAAAGGCATTTAGTTCATTTATTTCTACAAATTCCACGTTCACATCATTGGATCTCTCGTATAGAGTTGGGTTTTGGGTTAGCTCAAGCTAAAATTGAATGGAGTACTATTGGATACATGTGAATGCAGGAATTTATGTGCATTTTGGAGATTAATTAAGTTGAAAGTTTTGAATACCGTATAAATTTGTGCATAAAATCAATATCTATAACTAGTGTTAAGGATTTCATTGTGTAATGATTTTAGAGTTATATATAAGGGAAAAAACAAGTATGTTCCATGACATGTAAATTATATTGTATTTGTGCTCATTTTATTTCGTGAAAATTTCTATATTTCTTGAAATTATTTTTTCGGAAAATGACAATATTTTCTACTATTTAGTTGAAATCTGTATATGGATTAGAAATAATTTTGCATCATTTGCAAAGGAAAACTTGCATTTATTTTTCTCAAGAGACATGCACCATCCATATGATATGAGAGCTACACATGTTTGCATATTAAATTATTTGTGTATTTATCCTGATAGCCCTTAGAAGTTTTAATTTGTTTAATCAAGTCCTTAAACTTGCATAAATTTTATAATCAAATTTGTTCGCTTCCAAATCCAGGTAAGGGAGCTTATTGGTTAGAACTAATAGGGAGTTTGAATACAAGAAAATTATTTGTAGTATTTGTGTTGAGAAATCTCATTACTCAAGAGTTGGTTTATGGTTTTAAGTTCAATGCATTGCAATAACTCACAGCACTAAAATAAAATTTTCCACTCAAAAATTGGTCTATCAATACTTGGGCCCAATTGCTAAAGACTCAAGCACGGGTGTCAAGGTCTTGAGCGTGGTCCTAAGGGACCTGGGCTCCACTACTAGGGTGTTGAGCGTGAGGTTTCTCAAGCCCAATTGATGGGAATTTACGCATAGGTACTAAGAACTTAAGGTTGATTCGGTTTAGCATTTTCAATGAGTTTTGAAGAAATGTAAAATGGTTTAACCTATTTGGTAAACTTTGCTTCAAGAAGAAAAAAAAGATGTTTGGCAAAAATACATTTGGAAAAGTTCATTTGAGTGTTAATATGAGTAAATTTTTAATTGGTTTAAAATTGAAAAAGAAATGTCAATGACCTTTTTAATATAAATATCGACAACAATGTTAAAGATAAATAAAGAAAATTTATTTTTAAGCTAAAAGAATCGAATGGAAAAAAATTGACACCAATTATTTTGAAAGCCTCGAGGAAAATTTGAAATGTTTGGCAAGCATTCTCTAGGGCTTTGAGGTGAAATCTAGTTTCAAGAAGATTAAACCTCAATTCTGATAGAGATTAGTATTGATATTTCAGCATTTTTTTAAATGTTGAATGCCTTTATAAATAAAATGTTGTTTGGTCCCTTACTTGCCCTAAAAAAAAAAAATTTAAAAATCCAAGTTTATTTAGGCATAATTAATGAGTATTTGAGCCCAGCTTTTGTGGACCTGAGCTTAGCCGCCGAGGACCCCGGGTCCCGAACATAAGGTGTTAAGATCCTTGTGCCCTAGCTCTAGAGTCTTGGCTCAATGTGCCGAGGGTCTAGCCATATTTTTTTGGAGAACAAGGAAAATGTTTTTCACCTCGGCCAAACAAACATACACAAATTATGTAAAATTAGTCTTTTTAATGTATCTATAATTTCGAGAAAAAGAAGAAGGAGGAGAAAGACCGGACTTTGAAATGGGGCATCCGCGAGTAGGAATAAAAACCGCATTTTTAACGAAGCGAAGAGAGAGGAGAGAGAAGACAGTTCTTCCTCTTCAATTTTCGTTTTTTCTTGAGCATCAGTAGTTCCCTCCTTCTCAGTCCAAGAGACTTTCCCTTCGGATCCTGTCGAGGTATCTCTTTCGTTCTGGTAAGGCCTAGTTAACGAGGTCGAGATGCCAAGTTCGTTTCTTTATCGTGTTTCGCTCGTGAAATTCGGACATGGTCTTGATGTGAGTCGTGGGTCGTCGGTTTCTGTGGGTTCTTTCGTGTGATTGACTTGATTTATTCATCGCTTCTTTGATTAGAATGCACAGACGAGGAATGGGCAAATTCCCTTTTACCCCTTTTAATTGCTCGATTCTGTTGTACTGGGTAATCACGCTGGCTGCGCAAAGTGATGATCTTGGCGAGTTTCTGGAGATTATGAGTAAGCTGTGGTGTGGCGGGCGGTGCGGGTAATTGGAATACAACTTTAGCATTTGCTGAATTGTGTTCTTACTGGGATTTGATTCATGGGAATTTGGCGTTGAGGTGTTATATTTGGTGTCCTGTAGGTGTTTGGTCGTTGTAAGCTTGCTTTCGATGAGTTGAGGACTCAGGGTAATTTCTGTTTGTAATTAGAACTGCTTGAGGAATGGAAACTGGGAGAGAAGTCTGGAAAATATGTGGGCTTGACTTAGGATGGGAAGTGTTCAAGCAAATGGATAAATCTGGATCTATATGCATTTCTGAGCGTTGACATCTCTAGTATGATTTGGATTCAAGACTTCCTTTTAATGAATAATGTCCACAATTATAACATTGGTTTTAGCCTTCCAAGAGTTAAGAATCTATGGTGAGATTGTTTCTCTGTCATTGTTTAGTTGATACTTTAAGTTGCTCTATTTGTCGTAACCCTTGTTTGACAATCTATATTATATATTTAGTTATCTCCAAACCAAGGAGTTTTATGCATATATTATCAGATTTTTCATGTAAGAGCGATAGATAGTTTTTCTATGAACAACCAGCAAACAGATATATCTGCAACAACTGCAAATTACTCCTGTGTTGATTGCTTTATGAATGTACCTATGCTCGAACTGCCAACCTATGAGTGCATTTTTGGCCCATTAAAAGGAAAATTTTTATCTGATACTTGCTGTGCCTGTTTCATTCCTGTGGTTTCTGTGGATGCTTAAGTTTCCTTTCTTCTTATTCGTCCATCTTTTGAATGCTTCACTTGGCTCAGATTGTGTTGTGCGGGTCCTCAAGTGAGAAGGTATTCTTTGGTCTTTTTTTCATATATTGCTTAAGTTGTCCAATTTATAAGAGCTGGAGGGGATTATTGGTCTCTCATTAGCGTAGCTGCCTTTTTACATGACGTGCCCCTGTTATATCTTCTCGTTGCTATACTTTTCTTTACAGGAAATCATAACAATCTGATCAAGAAATGGAAAGCAAAAGCCGCATTCCACTTCCTCATTTAAGACGTCCTATGCCAGGCCCTGGCTTGTTGCACACTGAGTCATTTGTGCCAGGATTACGTCGTCCACCAGGTTCCTTTTCTGCTGCAGATATGTTGCCTCCCCCCCCAGAAGTTTTGGAGCAAAAGCTTGCTGCACAGCACGGGGAGATGCAGAGACTTGCTACAGAGAACCAGAGGCTTGCTAATACACATGGGGCATTGAGACAGGAACTTGCTGCTGCGCAACATGAGTTGCAGATTTTACATGCTCAAGTTGGAGCTGTGAAGTCTGAGAGAGAACAGCAGATGAAGAGCCTTATGGATAAGATTGCTAAGATGGAGGCTGATATCCAAGCAGCAGAACCTCTTAAGTTGGAATTGCAGAAGGCTCGAGCTGATGCTCAGAAGTTGATTGTCGCAAGGCAGGAACTTTTTGCTAAAGTACAACAGTTGACTCAAGATCTTCAAAGGGCCCATGCTGATGTGCAACAGCTTCCTTCTCTTATGTCTGAACTTGAGGGCCTCAGGAAGGACTACCATCATTGCAGGTACTTACTAAAGGTGTTTTTTAGGTTCATACATGTGCAATTCTAGATAAAGTTTAGTTTATAGACTGACAAATTTGATATGTTTACAAGTTTTATTTCTTGGAGAGTCTGCTTTTTTTTAGTGTTCCACCCTTAAGCTGAATCATAGAAGGTGGCTGGGTGAGGTATTGTTAATTTGACGGGTTCTGCAATACAAAAAGCCATTCTTTTCTTAAGTGAACCCAGATTTTAGGTTGGAAAACTCAGTATAGCCTGTTATGAATTCTATTTTCCCCTATTTTCACGATTTCTCCATGTAAGTTCTGATTGGGATAAGGTTTTCTTCAATAAATCATTCTGGGAAAGGTGAAATTGACCATTCTTTCTTGATTTGGCTTGATCTTCTAATTTTTCTGTCTCATCAACTTCATCTATGATGGTCCTTTCGTCATCCCTTTTTGTCTTGATTTTTCAGGGTCACTTATGATTATGAGAAGAGATTATTTGATGATCACCTTCAGCAACTTCAGGTGATGGAGAAGAATTATGTTACCATGGCTGCTGAAGTTGAAAAACTACGAGCTGAGCTTTCGAATGCTGCTAATGTTGAAGGAAGAGCTGGTATTACCTTTGGCAACCTTGATTACTTTTTTTACCATTGTTTTGTAAAATATTTACGTGTGATCATGATTTAGTAGGACCACAGGGTGGCCCCACTGTAAATGCTGGAAGTGAGGTGACTGGAAACTCTTCTGGGCAAACTGCACATGGAGATGGTCATGGTGTTCCTCAGGTAAAATACATCAATTTGCTCCACCGAAATCTCCCTTGATTGCAACATTCTTGTTATGTTGAATTGACTGCATTGGTTCGCTTCCCTTTTTGCTTTTGTACACAGGCCGGTGGACCTCCTCCTCCAAATGCGGGTGGTAATGCTGGGGTTAATCCTCCTACCACTTCCATTCCGCCTGCTGGAGCTCCCGCATATCCTGGAGCTCCACCTAGGCCCGCTCCTCCAAGGCTTAACTATGATGCAACTGCCGCTGGTTATGGCGCTGAGAGGGTACCCAGTTACAATCCATATCGAGGCCCCATTTATGATCCACAGAAAGGTGGCCTCGGTTATGATGCACAGAGAGGAGCTGGTTTCGATATGCAGAGAGGAAATTACAATAATTTGTACAAGGCACCCGGCCATGAGATGCAGAGCGGACCTTCTTATGATGCATCCAACGGTCTGCCGCCCTATGATGTCCAATCCAGAGGCACTGCTGGACAGCAGCACGGGCAAGTCCCTCTGGCAAGCACCGTGCCCCACTATGCATCCTCAACCCCACCATCTCGCCCTGGCGGCGGTACTTATGATGCACTGCCTCGAGGTGGAAACCTGGCTTGGAAATAGGCTCGAAACATTGCGACCTGGTGGTGGCCTATATGACCTTCTTGGCGACAGGATCAAAATTTGTGTAGGGCTCTTGTCTGGAATATGAATCTCCTTCCTAGAGCATATCAGTGAAATGAAGTGGGCACTACTTTTAGTTAGCCTGCGAAAGACCCTAGGCTAGAGAGATTCGATTTGGTTCCCATCAGGATGGGAGGATGTATTCCTGGTTATGGAACGAGAGGTTCTTTTATGAAAACCGACGTCCCCGGTCCGACTTGCATCCAAAGGGAAAAATGAAGATGCCGGTTTTGTTTCGCTCGTGTTCTTTTGGAGCTCGTTCCATAGATGTTCATATGAGCGAAAAGGATAGCTTCTCTCGTTAATTCGCGCTGTTGATCAAACCGAGCCCTTCAATGCGCAAGGGTTGGGAGTATACTCGTCCTTCATCACATGCCAGTGACGAGATCATTAGGCATTTCGAGACCATTGCATCCAATGTACGCTGTGTTTCAAAACGGGTTGCTGTTCATGCGATCGTCACTATAGTGACGAGATCAATCTGGTGAGCAGGTCTTGAGTTCTAAGTCTTTCCTGGGGAGAACAACTTGGACCGTGCTTCATTAGCAATCGGAAGAGTCGGGTCCTAAGGCTAAGAGTCCTAGTGATCATACGACCTTGTAATTGTGAATCGCTCAAATATCAATAGAAATGAAATCAACAGGCTGTTATTATAAGCCAACCAAATATGCCGTAACTATATTTTCTAACCCAAACACAAATTACGGTTAATATTTCATAAACCTTAAAGAAGTACATCCGCGGTAAATTTATTTTAAATTAATTTTTGGCTATCAAAAACTCCAAATCGGTTTACATGCGTCACCAAAAATTTCAAACTAATATGTTTATGACAATTTTAGCCTATGTTAATTTTTGTTAAATAAAATTAATATCACGAAAAACTACAAATTAAGACACTTATGACAAATGAATAATAAAACCTTAAAACCATTGCCCGCTGTGGCGTAGCTGGCTTCGGGCTCGCTCCCCCTCACGAAGGGGAGGAGTTTGAATCCCAGAGGCTTTGCATTCATGCTACTCACCTGCGACTGGGTCTGTGGTGGTGGCTTAATCGCCCTAGGGTGGTTCTTAGGCTTTATGGTGGTTCCGAGTCACCAAAAAAAAAAAAAAAAAAATAAAAAATAATAATAATAATAAATTTGTATCTTATCACGTGATATTCAATTTAGTAATTTGATAGTAAAATTTAATGGAATATAATGAAGGTAAGGTGGGGTCCAAGCAAGCGGGCTCCCGGAGCAAAAGCCCACGGGCTCGCTCTAGTTGTTCGGCCCGGTTTGAGATCCGAACCGCGACGTCGTTTTTACCCGATATTTTTCTAATAATAAAGTCCAGGCCGAGCCCGGAAGTCCGGCCGTCAGTCATCGCCTTCCTCCCGATTCAAACTTTCGATTTCCGCGGCAAAAACCGTCATCGTCTCCCATGGCGCACGAAGGTTCTCCAGATTTATTCCTAACGCGTGCCTCCCGTCGATCGCTTCGCTTCTAGGGTTTTGCGCTCGTTCTTTCTCGTTCTCGAGAACTGCTTTCTTCTAGATCGTCTGCGTCTTGGATTCGATTTCGCGGCGTTCGGGAGCGCGTGTGGGGAGTAGAATCGAGTGTGAATGGAGTCGTTCCTCGGTAGATGCTAATGATAGGGATTCGAGGGGAGTTGCGATGCTCCTGAATCGTCTTGTCTGTTTTGTAGCTTTTCCATTGATGTTGTTTTTCCTCGCTTTGTTTTGTCTCAGTTGCCGGTCCTGTCCGAGGCATGGAGTCCGTCGTGGCTTCGGTGAGTGGATACCATGGTGCGGAGCGCTTCGATCTTATTAAGCTGATGTCTTCGATGGGAGCTAGCTACGTCGGAGCCATGTCGAGCTCGACCACGCATTTGGTGACTTTTGCTAGCTGGATGCGGTGGAATTCCGGTTGCGAGAGCGTGGCGTGAAGTCATAGACTGACTTATAATTTGGTCTCGTGGTTTCTTCTGGATCTGGATGAACAGTTTTGCCGAAGATTTGAAGGGCAAAAATATGATCTTGCCAGGAAATTTAAGACGCATATGGTCAATCACCAGTGGGTGGAAGAGTGCGTAAAGCAAGGAAAGCCTGTTCCGGAACATCCCTACACATTGGAAAGGTGTGTATCGGTAGTCAATTTAGCTGATGTATACATGAGAATTTGGGATGCGGTCTAGAATTTTCCTTTCATTTCGAATTGTTATTAGATTGGTCTGAATGTTACCTTAAAACCTTCCTGTCACAGTCAATTAGGCTCAAAGATTCCTCATTGCATGCTGTTGTGGTCATTAAACGTGTCTTTTTCTGAACATTACAAAAAAGGAGATTTCCTTAATTGAAAAGTTCGTGCTTCTCCTTAAGAAAGCTTTAGGTGCTGGCTAGCATGCCCTCTGGTTGAAGGAAAATCAATGCCCTAGATGGAACTATGCCCTTTTCAAACGAGGACTTTATTTTCCAACAACATTCAGGGAGTTTTTGGTTAGTTTGGCAGTTTCTTTTTCTTGACGAGTTTTCCATCAGGTAGTTAATATAGGACATTCTTCATGTACTTGATTCAGGAAAAGTCTGCGTTTTAGAACCAAGTCTGCTATAGATAATGTGGCATGACAATGTTGGGTCCAGGTATCCCAGTGGAATCTGGACCGGACAGAGGGAGTGGATTAAATACATGAAACGCACTTCCGTACATAACAGTTTCAGTTAGGCGTTGGTGTTGCAACTTGTCTGTGAAACTCACAAGCATAGTTATGAGATGACAGACCAACAGCAAAATTACTATCTTGTATCGATTATTTTGCATGATATAGAAACTTGAACATGATAGAAGCTATTTGATTTAACTTGAGACTACTTGATACTGATTTCTCTGTGTATAATGTTTATGAGGTGGTAAAAGAATTATTGGCTTGAGTTTGCCCCACGTTTACAAAAAGAGGAAATTCTGCAAGTTTGCTCAAATAGTCATAGTGGCTCCGCCATCCATCTATTCTGTTTCTTTCTTTCGTTTTTTTTTCCCATGTTAGTTAGTAGTGATGAAAATAATTTTGGCTGGTTTAGGTTATTTTTCGGCTCAAAATGAATTCCTTGGCACCTTTGTTTTATCATCTGTAGAAGTCATTGTTTTCTCCAAATTGTTTCAGAAAAATCATTATCTTTTTTTTTTTTTTGGTAAGGTAAGTATTATAATGATTTTAACTAACAAATGTACAAAAAGGACAAGGCACCAAAAGCTTACACTCATAGAGACCGACATGTCAGTATGAGTGGAAGGGTGTCCAAAAGAGGAGAAAAAACCTCCTCGAAGCTTACAGCAAAGAAAGCGGCAGCACGGCAAACCGCAGAGACAAGGAAAGAGACAACAGCCCCGAGGGCCAGCAACAAGCCACTACAAGTGACAAGCAAAAACGACAACAAAAGACCAAGGTCTAAAGACCGCAGCAACCGAAGAAACCTCCCAGGAATGAGCAGAAAATAACCTCCTACTCTCAGAGAATAAAGAAACAGCAAAGTCACTCAAAGATTGAAGGGTGTAATCCCCAGCTTTGTTGTAACCTTCTGTTTCTAGGAGTGTCTGGCACATGATGGAAGGTTAGCGCTTTATCCTTAATGGCTTTATGAAGATGATTCTTCAATGCTGGAAGATAAAGAGATTGGTTACGGAAGATAATGTTATTCCTTTCTTTCCAGATGATATAACAAATGGCCCCAAAAGGAAAAACGAGCCAAGGATTGGTAAAAGCCATCATTAGCCAAATGATTCTTGGCCCACTCAAGGTTTTCCAACCACGGTTTGTTTTGCCAAGCAAGGTTGCATTTAGCCGCCCAATAACGAGCAAGGCTTCCAGTAATTTGGCAAGCAAAAAGCAAGTGTTCAATGGAATCCGGTCGAAGAGAGCAAAAGGCACATACCGCATGCTGGATTCTGCCATATGCTAGTAAAGAGACTTGGGTAGGCAGGCGGTTCCGAGTAATAAGCCACATAAGAGTTTGATAACGAGGGGGCAAGGATGAGCTCCAAATGAAAGAAGACCAAGGCACCACCCGACCCTTTGGACGGATCAAATTCCAAGCCGACGCAGTAGAGAACTTGCTCGAGGGATGGCCCAACCACTGGAGGCGATCAGAATCAAATGAGAGTACAGGGGGGTTCACCCCAATTTGCCAAGGAAATAGCAACAGAAGAAATAGGGCTAAGTAGAGTGAGACCAACTGCGATCGACACTTAACGAGGTAGACCAGAACCATATATTTCAGCATCGGAAAAGAAATCGCTGAGCGGCCCCTTCGAGTGCCAAGGGTCAAACCAATAGGAAATCGAGAGTCCATTCCCAATCTTCCAACGAAAATGTTGCTGAAATTTATCTCTGAGGAGAAGCAATTTCTTCCAAGCCCATGAGCAAAGGGTGGAATAGGGAACAATCCAGAAACTTTTATGCTTTAAAAAATTCGAATGGATCCACTTACACTACAATAGCTCTTTATCCGTAAAGAGGTTCCGTAAATGTTTGAGCATGGAAGCCATATTGCTTTCACGTAAGGTTTGAATCCCAATCCCATCTTCATTCTTGGGCAAACACAGATCCGCTCAAGTAACCTTAGCCCCACCCGACCCTAGAGTCGGTCCTTTCCACAAAAATTGTCTGAGAAGCTGTTCAATACGGTTTATAACCGAACAAGGCAAGATAAAAACATTTTCCCAAAAGACTTGGATGGAATGTATGACCGACCTGATGAGTTGCAGATGGCTTGCAAACGAGAGGAACTGCTGGGTCCAGGATTGAATTCTAGAGGTAATAGAATTAACCAATGAAATACAATCCGCCTTACCCAACCTAGATGCAATAACTGGTATGCAAAGATATCGAAAAGGCAAAAAGCCCATATGAAAACCCATGGCAGCCTGGATGCTATCTCGCTGAGAAGAAGATCCTCCAGAAATGAAATTTTCACTCTTTGCACTGTTAGGGACAAGGCTGCTCCAGGAAGAGAACCGATCAAGACCTATGTTGAGTAAATTGATGGAATCCATATTTGCTTCAGAAAATAGGAGTACATCATTAGCAAAGAATAGGTGGGAGAGCCTTGTGGGTTTGCACCTCCAAAAGAAGCTGAAACCGGGCTGCCGAGATTGGAGATTTAAAATACCAGTGAACACCTCCATGATAAGAGTGAATAAGCAAGGGGGCATGGGATCACCTTGGCTAATCCCTTGGCCACTCGGAAAAAAACCATGTAACTCACCATTCACGAAAATAGAAAATTTAGGTGAACGGATGCATTCTATCACTTGAGCAATAAATACCTCCAGAAAGCCAAAGCTTGCAAGGAAAGTTCAATAAAGTGCCAATCGACGATGTCATAAGCTTTTCGAAAGTCCACCTTAATGACACATTTGGGTCGATACAGCTCATGATGAAAATCACAAAAAAGCTTTTGGGCAAGCAAAATATCATCGCTAATCCGCCTACCCTTAACAAAAGCTTGCTGTGGCTTACTAATTACAGATGGAAGCACACAAGATAACCTATTCGCAAGTATCTTGGTGATACATTTATAAATAGTATTGCAGCATGCAATAGGGTGGAAATCATTCACATTTGAAGCATTGGGGGACTTGGGAATCAAAGCTAAGATGGTAGAGTTGAGCTCCTTTAAAAGCTTACCCATAACAAAGAAGTCTTTGAGGGCCAAGATTACTGAGGGCCCAACAATATCCCAAGAATATTTAAAGAAATCCACGTTGAAGCCATCCGGGCCAGGGGCCTTCCCACTGGCTAGCGATAATAAAGACTCACGGATTTCCGAGTCAGTGATAGGCCAGGCCAAAGAGACCACCTGTTCAGCATCCAGAGAACGGTCTAGTACATCATTGATTTCTTGTGATGTTGGTAAACCAGCAGAGGCGGAGGCCGCAAGAAGATTTTGAAAGTGCACAAGAAAGCGGTTCCTCACGTCAACCGGATCAGAGATAAAGGAGTCCCCTTCGGTTAATGAAATGATTCTGTTCCGCAGGTGCCTACTATTAACTGAATGATGGAAATACTTGGTGTTAAGGTCACCTTCTTCAAGCTAGCGCACCCTTGATTTCTGCTTGAAGAAGGATTCTTCTTGAAGGCGCAAGTCCGAGTAATTTCGAAGGTAGAGCTTTTCTTCATCAGCAAGAGACTGGTTGAAGGGGTCTATAAGCAGGGCATCCTGGTGGCCATCAGAGCCATTCTTGCTTCCTCCGTTCTTGAGGACAACTCAGAAAAAGAATCCTTGTTGAGCTGCTTTAGTCTGCTCTTAAGAAGACGGAGTTTGCAACAGAGAATATACATAGGGGTTTCACTAAAGGTGGTATCCCAGGTCTCAGTAACCAACCCAAGGAAGCTCGGGTGAGTCATCCAAAAGTTAAAAAACTTAAAAGGTTTCCGAGAAGAAGGGGCGGGGAAAATTCTGACCACCATAGGCGAATGATCCGCAATATCAGGAGCCAAGAAAGAGGCGTCAGAATATGAGAATTCAGCATTCCAACCAGGATTGACTAAAACTCGATCGATTTTCCGCTGTTTCCGATTGGTACCTGTGAGATTTTGTGGGACCACTGCCAACTGTTCTAAAAGCTTAAGCTGATAGATGAAAGGATGGTTTATTATTTAAATATTCTAACACTTTCCCTCACGCTTAGTCTGGTCTTTTTGTCTAGTACTAAGCCTGAAAATTTAATTGGGGAGACAAATAGGGGCCTGGAAGATTCGAACTCGGGACCTCCTAGCTCTGATACCATGTGAGATTTTGTGGGACCACTGCCAACTGTTCTAAAAGCTTAAGCTGATAGATGAAGGCATGGTTTATTATTTAAATATTCTAACAGTACCCGACGAGGACGACCAAGTAAATCGGTAACCAACATACCTGTCGTTATCTTTGCTATTTGCTAATCATGTTTTTGTTGTTAAATTACAATGTGATGATGCTGATGAATTTTATGCAGTGGGGAGGAAGTGGGATCATTGTTGTTGCCAGTCCCAGTAAATTCTAAGCCATACATCACAAGGAAGAAGCATAAAGTACTTTCTGATCGGTCAAACTTTACTAGTGCATCAACGAGACAAATAGCTGAATCAGCTTTTGAAGATAATAGAAGTGATATTTGGACTGACTCTCATTTGTTGAAGGAGGTATGGCCCAGGCTGCATTTTGAATCTCATCTTTTGCTTCTCCAGTTCATCATGTCCTGTTCATATACTTTTCCATGTTTCTGTTGTGAATGACTTGGCTTTGCCCTTGGTTTCTTCATTTTGTGTGCTTTACCACCTAGTTTACCAAATCGACTCGTATTGTTCATTGACTGTCATAAAGGGGCTGATGATTTCATCTCTTTTGCTCCTGTTTAGCATTATGCTTTAGCTTTCAGTCTCTTAGACAATGATCTGTATAATATATGTGTGATGTATTCTGTGTACTGTATAAAAGGCTCTTGCAGTGACCATTTTAATAGCCAGTACACAGAATCCTGATCTGTCCGTGTTATGCTGGTGTCATAACTCATGCTCATATAAGACTTGGCTACTCAGACAGACATGCTGATGCTCACGAATTTTGCACTTGGTTGAGAAAAGGATGTTCTGCGACATATTAATTGTTATTCTGTAGTAGCTAAGATACTTTAAAAGTAATGATTTTAAATCAAACTCATCTGTTTGCAGCCATTCTTGTTTTCATGACTCGCTAGATTTGTATACTTTTGTTCTATCCCTTGTATTGCCAGCCATTCTTGTTTTCATGACTCGCTAGATTTGTATACTTTTGTTCTATCCCTTGTATTGCATTCTGAATACTTCGATTGACGCACACATGAAATGTACAATTAGAAACAACCAAGCAGTAAAATTTCATGTTGTCAGAATTATGGAGATTAAGTTTCACTATATTGACACACACATGAAATGATTATGGTCTTTGCTCTTTCCATTAGCTCTACCATCTCAGAGGCTTTCATTATAATAGACAACTCATCTTCACCATTCAGTGCCTTGGCCAAATCTTGGTTGTCAATAATGCCCGCATTTTGATGCTCCATAAGACAAAGTTGTTGCTCCCGTTAAACTTCTCAATTTCATATTTTCTCTCAGACATAATTGCAATAATAGAATTTCCAGATAATAATCAGATAAACAAAAGCTCCAAATCACAATCAAGAAATCTGATCCCAATCAAGCTCTAATACTAATTGTTGGAATATAATACGCGGAAATAACAAGATCTTGTAATTTACGTAAATGCGAAATCGCTAGAAAAATAAACGAGAAAAATAAGGACATCAGAAATTTACGTGATTCGGTTTGAGTATTGTTACTACATCCACGGGAAGAGCAGTAGCAAATAGTCTACTATAATAAGAGAATCAGAGTTTACAATTACACGCTCCAATGTTTCTCACACTTAGATTTAACTCCAAATTCAAAGTGTTTATAAATAAATAACTCACTTGAATATAGACTCATGGTACAAAATTATCGCGCATTTAAGCTCAAAACAAAAACGCGCGGCTCTCTTCAGCTTGATGTTGTGCGGCTCCTATTTTCTCGTAGGGTTTCTGCCGCTCGCATGAGAAAGAGCACGTGTTCTAATATATATGTGTGCTCGAAGGTCAAAACTTTGACCTGAGCCCACCAACGTTGGCTTTATATGCAGAGAACTACACTTGCTTTAATGACCTTGACTTTTGGGCGCCACCAGGATAACAACCTTCGGCAAGCTTCCGAAGAAGAAATTCGTATCTTCTTATATGTGTGCCCACTCGGCCCCATGATCAGCTTCATTTTTCAAAGATGAACACTGCAGGTAATAGAAGCTTTACTTTTTTTTTCTTTATTATATTATTTTCTCTTTTGTAATCTTTTGTGTAGTCCCACGATAAAATAATAAAAATTTTATCTAAGCGAATTGCGTTTTACAAACGCTCAAACTCGAGATATTATTTAACAAAAACGAATAAAGTCAATGAAGTTGTAATTAGGCTGCCCATCCCAGCTGTACTGATCTAAGTTATACTTACTTAATATCCCTATAAAGCTCAATTTATTTAGCGAAAAATAAATAAAACTTACCCACAAAAATATTTATATATAAATTATTATTGATTATGAAAATATTTTTTTATTAATTGATTATTTTAAGCAATATAAGACATTATCTGTTGAAAAAACGTTTTTCAAGTCGTTCACTTTTTGCAAAATAAGAAAAAAAAATCTAAGAGAATAAGTACCTTTTGAACTCTCATTGATCATCCGGTAATCTACTTTCTTGCTCTTACCCATTTACCGTCTAATAGATAATCTCACATCATTGGCGAATTTAAATTTAAAGGAGTAGATTCAAGGATGGATGGTGGAGCCACGAATATGTAATAGGATTCTTGAGAGATGGAAGATCTATACGTCATTAATCAAGTGATAAACTATAGATTATATACGTGTACATAGCTGCCATTAGCAAAGCTAGAAGCGCGTGTATGATTATTCTAGAAATCTCATCATTTCCATTTTAGCTATATTTTAATCTGTTCAGCCTGTCGACCAAAAGACCCCAATAAAAATCACCACCATCTCGTTTATCTAACTAACTCGAATGCGGTCATAATCATTCATCCCCATGCTCATATAGTCCCCCATCTCTAGGCTCTCTCTCTCTCTCTCTCTCTCTCTCTCTCCATCGCAGAAATGAAAGGAGAGATACAGTCGCACCACCACAGAACCACACCGAAGATAGTCCTCCTCGTCACCATCCTCTTCGCCCTCCTCCTCATCATCTCCCTCTACAACCTTTTCCTCTCTCAGCCCCTCCTAATCTTCTCAAGAACAACCTCCTCCTTCTTCTCCTCCTCCTCCTCCTCCTCCTCCTCCTTGGATGAGGCTGTCGTCGCCGTTGAAGAGGATGACCCTGCCATCGGCTCAAGCACGGCGGAGATCTGCGACATATTCAAGGGGGAGTGGATGCTGAACCCACGGGCGCCGTACTACACGAACAAGACCTGCTGGGCGATCCACGAGCACCAGAACTGCATGAAGTATGGCCGGCCCGACACTGACTTCATGAAGTGGCGGTGGAAGCCGGACGGCTGCGAGCTTCCCGTCTTCAACCCGGCGCGTTTCCTGGAGCTGGTGAGGGGCAAGTCCATGGCATTCGTGGGGGACTCCGTGGCCAGGAACCAAATGCAGTCCATGATCTGCCTCCTTTCTAGGGTACATACACAGTCCAGTCACTATGCCTTTGCCTTTTCTTGGTTTCTTCTTCACCTTCATTGAAGCGCATCTCGGTACTTGCTACTTTCGTTTTCAGGAGTTGCATTAGGTCTATTACCTTCTTTTATTTTAATTAGCACAACGATATAGGGGGGTTTTCACTGATTTACACGGGTGGATATTAATATGAAAATCCAAATATTCCTTACTATAGAAGTTACATCATGACCAACAACGATTAAAATGAAAATTCAATAAATTTTTTATCATATCATTCAATCTTTTGACGTAATAAATCTGATCGCATCTGTATTGATGTTTTGGTTAGGCATCCTAGAAAGGCGCAATGCGGCTGTGGCCCCGTTTGGTTCGGCTTTGAGACTCTAAAGTCCCTTGGCTAAATGCAAATGCATTTGGTTCGATTTTTTGAACGACTTTGGCGAGATGTAATTATATCTCCAAAGAACTCTAAGGGCCCTTAGTCTGAAGTAGGTCTGGAGATCCTTTGAGAACTTGCATTTTCGGAATGCAAGTTCGTTTGGGTTACTGTTCATCTTTGGAGAAACCACTGCACGAAGAAACCAATTGAAGGCGACAGTTGCCTGGGGTCGCCTGACCTCGGCGACCGTCTAAGGGCCAGATTCGGCGGTCCGGCCGCCAGATCCGGCGGTCCGGTGGCCGGACTTAAAAAAAAATACAAATATTTATTTTGTTTTTATTAATTTAATAAAAGTCTTTTACAAATATAAATTTTACCAAACGGTAGTTTGACCAAAGTTATTTCTCAATACACTTTAGAATTACAATTCATCAAATAATATTTATATTTTGGAAAACCCCATTCACCCAAAGGTATTTGCATTTTTACAAATGCATTCCCCAAAAATGAGAGACTCGTTCAGGATTTTTGCAAATGGATTCACCCAAAGGTAGATGTAGCAGGTGAAGATAACATGGAGTGGAATACCTCGAACACATTAATCGATGGCTTCTTCTTTAAAAAGATTTAAATACTAATTAAGAAAACCATTTTTCCAAAAAATGAATTTGAAATTGGGGGTGATATGTCACAAACAATGAGAGACTCGTTCGGGATTTGTCTTTTTTCTTTTTCTTGCTTTCTAAGTCTTGGTCTGTCAATAGTAGCCATCAATTATTATAGTAGCAAAGGGAAATTGCCCTTATTCCATGAATTGGGCTGCACATGCTTGCTGCTGAAGCCTTCTTAAGGCGCAAGTAAACGTGTTACATCACTAACCATACATGGTGGAACACTCGTGAGTTATTATATTGGTTAATTAAACTCAGTAAAGGGTCATAAATGAGTTTAGAATGATGAAGTCCAAAATAATATGGGTGTTAAATGAGTTCATGACTTATTTAGACTTAGCCCACTTCTATGACTCTTTTTATACTCTCTCGTCTTCATTCGATCTTGTGCTCGCTCATTTTACAATCTTACTAAAGTTAATGTACGAGTTTTCATAAATTAGGATGAGTATGGAAGTATTTTATCAATATGGATTGAATTGGGCGTGAGTAACTGAATTTGTATCATATAAAAGTGAGTCAAAAATTGATTAAATAGGTCAATTTGAGTCAGACTATTTTCGACTGGACCAAACTCGATCCGATGGCAGGCAGAATAGTTATGTACCTGACTAACCTTTTCGTGATGATGGTAGGTGGAATATCCTATTTATGTCTCGCACACGCCGGATGAGCAAGGCCTGCGCTGGAGGTACGTGACCTACAACTTCACGCTCGCCAACTTCTGGACGCCCTACCTGGTCAAGTCCGTGGAGACCGACCCGAACGGGCCGACCAAGACGGGCCTCTTCAGCCTCCACCTCGACGAGGCCGACGACAGGTGGTTGTTCGAGGCCGAGGAGTTCGACTACCTGATCGTCTCTGCAGGGCACTGGTTCTACCGCCCGCTCGTCTTCCACGAGGGCGGCAAGATTGTGGGGTGCCAATTTTGCTTGCTAGAGAACGTCCCGTACCTGACCAAGTTCTACGGCTATCGGAAGGCATTCAGGACGGCGTTCAAGGCCATCAACGGGCTCAAGAACTACAAGGGCATCACCTACCTGAGGACCTTCGCGCCTTCTCACTTCGAAGGCGGGATTTGGAACCAGGGCGGCAACTGCGTGCGGACGAGGCCGTTCCGGAGCAACGAGACCGCTCTCGCTGACGAGAACCTGGAGCTGTACAAGATACAGGTGGAGGAGTTCCGGAAGGCCGAGCAGGAAGCGAGGGAGAGGGGCCTCAAATACCGGCTGCTCGACACAACGCAGGCGACGCTAATGCGGCCCGATGGCCACCCGAGCCAGTACGGGCACTGGCCGCACGAGAACGTGACCCTGTACAACGACTGCGTGCACTGGTGCCTGCCGGGGCCGATCGACACGTGGAGCGACTTCCTGCTCGAGATGCTGAAGACCGAGGGCCGGAGGTCGAGGGAAGAGAAGCTCCGGTTCAGCGACCGGAAGTTGAAGGCCTAAGCGCGATCGATGGTCTTTAGTACATAAGGTTAACGTGGTCGATTGGCACTGTCATTTTCTATTTGGGCATGGGAAATTGGAAAAATTGGTTGTCCTATATTTTTTGGTTCCGTGGTTCCATTAGAACGAGTTTATTCAAGAAATAAATAAATTGTTTCTTGTGTTGGCCGTGACTATGGGTCCTCGACACTAGATGAAGCAAAGTCAAGTGGTACTTATTATCTTTTCTACTTCAATTTGTGTCATTATAAATCAATGCAAACTTCGAAGCTAGCAAATGGGATTGAACACCGGAGAGATGTTGACTTTTTCTGATTTGGGATGCCAGCACCACAACTTAATTTTAGATATGGAGTAATAGCATATTCTGCTTGGAATATGTTATTATATTAAATAAATAAAATCAAACGATGATATTTTTATTATGGGTACTGTCTAAGGCACTTCTTAAGTTGACTATAGTTGGAAGTAAAATTTTTCAAGTCACTTCGAAAAAGAAAACAAAAAAAGAAAAGCTACACATTTTAATAAAACCATTTACCTCAAATAGTAAATATTAAGTTTATAAAGCATATTTAATAAGATTAAATTTTAAGTTAACACCTTCCTTATATAATTATCATTTTTGTCGTATTAGTAAAATTGCCAGTTAAGGAAGCAAGCACGCATTGACAAATGAGAGGTTGTAATCATTATTATTTTTTCCCCTTATTTTTTCCCCACATGCTCGAAAAGTCTACCTTCCAATTCAAGAAAGGATAGTGGTTAGTGTGAACAGCATTTCTTTCATCCATACACATTAATCTAAACTTGGATCCACTAATCGCTGCACTTCTTTAGCGAGAGAACTTTGAAAAAAACGTTAACGTTTAGGAGAAGTAAAATGCCAAGTCAACTTTATTTTTGATCATACATATATAGCGGTTGACGCGGGAAATCAATTAGGAAAAGGGCTCACTCCTTTGAAAAACGCTCAACTTCAGGTTTTTATCTTGAATTTTTTTTGTCCCATAAAAAATTCCTAATTTTCACTCTAATCTTAAATCTGATCAAGTATCCAAATATTGCCACTGATTTCTTCGATATCATCAACATTAGGAGGTTGCTGTTGTTCCTTTCAAGGTGAGGTTGTTGGTGAAAACACCGGTTCCGATAATGAACCTCTAACTAATTCTAGTATCGATAATTTTGAGTAAATTAGTGGCAGTTTTTAGATGAGTGAAAGTTGAGGATTTTTTATGAGACAAAAAAAGTTCATGATAGAATTGGGGTTAGATCTAAAGTTTTGGGTGTTTTGGGGAATTAGACCATTAGAAAAAATATAAAACAAAACATGATGACATCATTTTCTAGGGAAAAGTACCAAAAAAGTCCTAAACCTTTTGCATTAGTACTAATTCAGTCCTAAACTTTTCAATTGGACCAATTTAGTCCTAAACTTTTTAATATTGGTGCCAATTCAGTCCATTCGGCCAATTTTGGCCGACCGGTGCTGACGTGAATGTTGGCTGGTGACCGGACGCCGACGTGGCAATTTTTATGATTTTTTATGATTTTTTTGAATTTTTAATTAATTTTTTTCATTTTTTTCTTTTTCATTTTCTTTTTCGGTGTTGGCCGGTGAGGGTCGCGGTCCTCGCCTGGCCTCTCCCAGGCAGTCGGCGAGGCAGCTTCGCCCAGGCCTTGCCGTGGGTGAAGGTGGCCTCGCCCGCGGCTGGCAAGGCCATGGCGGCCATCGCCAGGGCGGAGGCAAGGGCTGCGAAGCCCTCGCCAGTTGCCGGCGAGGGTCGCGGCCCTCAGCCCTCGCCTCCACCCTGGCGAAGTGAACTTGCAAAACCCATTCCTCTCTCTCTCTTGAGTGCCTCTGCTGAACCCACCATCTCCTGCAGAAGCTTCGAGAAACGGCGGAAAGCCCTGATCGAATCGAGAAAACTTCCCCCTTCTTCTCGCCGTGGATTAGAGGAGAGCGGGTGGTGGTTGCTTGATCGGGGGGATCGATGGGGGACGTGAACGCCGTGGCCGGCAACCTAGGCTGCGTCATTGCCATCGCTTTGGACTGGAGCTTCGCTCCCGACGCTCGCCGGGCCACTGTCTCTTTCCTCAAATCTGTACGCCCTCTCTCCCCCTCGCCAGCCGCGGGCTAGGCCGCCTTCGCCTGCGGCCAGGCCTAGGTGAGGCCGGCCTCGCCCAGATCCGGGTGAAGCCGCCTCGTCGGCGGCCTGGGAGAGGCCAGGCGAGGGCCGCGACCCTCACCGGCGGCAAGCGAGGGCTTCGCGGCCCTTGCCCAGTGGCCGGCGAGCCTCACCGGACGCTTGCCGGCCACCGCCGAAAAAGAAAATGAAAAAGAAGAAAAAAGGAAAAATTAATAAAAAATTCGAAAAAATCATAAAAATTGCCACGTCAGCGTCCAGTTATCGGTCAACGTCCACGTCAGCATCGGCCGGCCAAAATTGGTCGGATGGATTGAATTGGTACCAATATTAAAAAGTTTAGGACTAAATTGGTCCAATTGAAAAGTTTAGGACTAAATTGGTACCAATACAATAGGTTTATGACTTTTTTGGTACTTTTCCCTCATTTTCTATATATAAAGCTAAACACATTGAGATCATATAAAAGAAAAATGGGATCGATCAACGCCACTTACATTTATGAACGTAGATTTCGAACCCATAAAAGAATGCAATAAAGACGATGATGTACCGTTCTAACCTAATTTTATATTCCCCACGCGAACAACGACGAGCTACTAATCTCTTTCTCTAGCAATAAACGGTAAGCCCCGTGGACGTTGCCATTCTTGCTATTCAATTTGTCTTAGCCTCCTCTCATTCTCCTATTTAATTCGTGCACAACTCTGGAGTTTATATCTATACGCATCGAGCTGTTACATCACATTTTATGGCTAAAGTCCAATTTTCATGATATATAAAAAGGAAATCACTTATTCTAATCAATCCACGTGAAACTTTGGTGAGTGATTAGAGATATGCTAACGTATGGTTTTCTAATATGTTCATACGCATATCTTTCGTGATATAGATCTTATATCTTTGAAAAATGACACAAGTAATCCTTAAACTTTAGCTCAATGTATAATGTTGTCAATGAATTTAACTTAATGGACAATGTGATCCATAAATTTTGAATTTGTTTAATATAATTTCCGAACTTTTGATGCATGTTCAATTTATTCCTTAGTTTAATGAAAATGTTCAATTTTGTTCTTAATCTTGAATTGATAAAAGGGTTATATTGAACATTTTTACATTGTTCAAACACTACATTGAACATGTAATAAAAATTTAGGGAATATATTGAACAAATAAAAAGTTCTAAACTAAAGTTTAGATATCACATTACATATTTGATCAAAGTTTAAGAACTATCTGTGTCATTATCTCTATATCTTTTGTAATATAATCCTTGTGAGCTTCGCTTCTTGAGACGTATATCATGCGCTCGCCATTGCCGTCGGTGCTTTAACCTGACGGGGGCTTAAAGAAAGACACGGAAAAAAGAACACGACACAAGCGACGAAAGAAGCAGTGGTTTCGAAACGACTAAAAATCCTTTTAAAAGCTTTGATTCCAAATATGAAGTCCTAAATGCCGTCCTCATATTTTTCGACGTAACTTTCATGCACGCCTAGAAGACTCTCTCCCTCTCTCTCTCTCTCTTTCTCGCTTGCACGAACACCGTACACACATCCCTTATCCGCCATGAAGGTCTCGCTCTCGGCGCATCACGGCGATAGGAATGCACCGCAGCACAGCGCAGGTATCAACTTCAGGAGCGCGGCGATGATCGTTCCGGCCGTGATTCTTCTTGCCGTGATCTCTCTGTGGCTCCTCGTCGTGAGCTCGCCCATCCAGCCTCAAGATTATCCTCCGGCATGGTTGATGGAGGACAAGAACGGCGGCCCCAACAACACGGGAGTGGGGGTGGCAGTGGCAGCGGTGGCGGTGGCAGTAGTGAGGGAGAAGAAATGCGACGTGTTCATGGGGAAATGGGTGTACCGCCCGGACGTGCCGACATACTACACCAACGAGACTTGCTATGCGATAAGCGACCAGCAGAACTGCATGAAGTTCGGGAGGCCCGACATGGAGTTCCTGAAGTGGCGGTGGGAGCTAGACGGGTGCGAGCTCTCGCCGTTCGACGCTGCCGAGTTCGCTGAGATGGCACGGGGGAAGTCAATCGCCTTCGTCGGCGACTCTCTTGGGAGGAACCACATGCAGTCCCTCTTGTGCCTCTTGTCCAGCGTAAGTGCTCGATCCAGTTACGGTTGACTAGATTATTCTAATCGCCAAAAGCTAATCACTTCCTCTATTCAAAACATGAGAAACTATGATGTGGACATCGAGCCATATCGAGAAGGTGGTACTAGGGACCTATTGTCTATTTCTACTAGTCCGATTACTCGAGCGCGGGCTAAGCAATTTAGGCAAGCTGTTGGCGTGATGATTCGTGATCTTCGACGTAGAGATGACCTTAGATCAAATCTTCAAGAATTTTGGAAATTTTGGCGCAATTTGATTATTTGGTCACTAAATATTTGACCAAGTCAATATATATATATATATATATATATATATATATATATATATATATATATATATATATATATATTCTTGTTTAGATATATTCTAGAATATGACACATTAGATATCTAGGGTTGGTTTTAGGATTTGTGTGGTGGCTAGAAGGCCTATATTAAAGACTAACTAAATTTCTTTAGGGGACATTTTTTTTAAGAAAAAAGTTGAGAGATTTGCTTTCTGTTTTTTTTGAGAACTTGACCTTATTAACCTTGTGACGGTCGATTCGACTTATCGAGCGAGATAACAAATTCTTTCACTCGTGATGTCTATAACGTTGTTTGGTTGACACGCGTTTCGTCAACATGTCACGTTCATATCGGGGTTGCTAATCATAGGTTTGATTGGAGGTCGGGGTTAGCAATTCGCACCATCTGAGCCTTCGTAGAACGATCTTTTCGCAACGATTCATATCAAACTACTTACGATTGACCTTGTTTATCATGTGATTATACTCAAGACGAGCCCTAGACAATGAATTTTCTCGTCTGCATAATTCAGTTTTACGTCGATTTGACCGATTGCTTGCGGTGTTTGAATTGCCTTCTCTTCCCCAAAGAGGTTAAAGAGGCAGATAAATGCGCTCAGAGAAATGCGCTAAATCAATATGAGCTGTTCTTAGAATGACATTTTCTTATTTTTAATGGAAATTCAAGAGCAGAAAATCATAGATGTTCATACGAGCGAAAAGGATAGCTTCTCTCGTTAATTCGCGGTGTTGATTGAGCCGAGCCCTTAAATGCGCAAGGGTTGGGAGTATACTCATCCTTCCTCACATGCCGATGACGAGATCATTAGGCATTTCGAGACCATTGCATCCAACGTACGCTGTGTTTCAAAACGGGTTGCTGTTCATGTGATCATTACTATCGTGGCGTGATCAATCTGGTGAGCACTGAGCAGGTCTTGAGTCCTAATGCTTTCTTGGGAAGAACAACTTGGACGGTGCTTCATTAGCAATCGGAAGAGTCGGGTCCTAAGGCTAAGAGTCCTAGTGATTATACGACCTTGTAATCGTGCATTGCTCGAATATCAGTAGAAACAAAATTAACAAGGTGTCATTATAAGCCAACCAAATAAGGCGTAACTATATTTTCTAACCTAAGCACAAATTACGGTTAATATTCCATAAACCCTAAAGTGATACATCCGTGTCAAATTTATTTTAAACTAATTTTTGACAATCAAAAACTCTAAATTAGTTTATATACGACATCAAAAACCTCAAATTAATATATTTATGATAATTTTACATGCCATTAATTTTTGTTGAATAAAATTAATATCACGAAAAATTACAAATTAGTACATCTGTAATAAACGAATGATACAATCTTAAATTGGTATACCCGTTTACTGTCATATGTTATTCAATTCAGTAATTTGATAATAAAATTTAATGAAATTTAATGGAGATAAATCTATCATAGATGTATCAGAATATGATTTTTTATTGTATACCCTAAAAATTATTTGTAAAGAATTTGGGTGTAAAGTCAACAGTCCATCAAATTGCCTGTGGAAAGGTGGGTGGGTGGGTGGGGGAGGGGGTCCCAAGCAAGCGGGCTCCCGGAGCAAAAGCCCATGGGCTCGCTCCCGTTGTCCGGCCCGGTTTAAGATCCGAACCGCGGCGTCGTTTTTACCCGATATTTTTCTAATAAAGTCTAGGCCGAGCCCGGAAGTCCGGCCGTCAGTCATCGCCTTCTTCCCGATTCAAACTTTCGATTTCCGCGGCAAAAACCGTCTTCGTCTCCCATGGCGCACGAAGGTTCTCCAGATTCGTTCCTAACGCGTGCCTCCCGTCGATCGCTTCGCTTTTAGGGTTTTGCGCTCGTGCTTTCTCGTTCTCGAGAACTGCCTCCTTCTAGATCGTCTGCGTCTTGGATTCGATTTCGCGGCGTTCGGTAGCGCGCGTGTGGAGTAGAATCGAGTGTGAATGGAGTCGTTCATCGGTAGATGCTATTGATAGGGATTCGAGGGGAGTTGCGATGCTCCTGAATCGTCTTGTCTGTTTTGTAGCAATTTCCACTGATGTTGTTTTTCCCTCACTTTGTTTTGTCTCAGTTGCCGGTCCGGTCCGAGGCATGGAGTCCGTCGTGGCTTCGGTGAGTGGGTACCATGGTGCGGAGCGCTTCGATCTTATTAAGCTGATTTCTTCGATGGGAGCTAGCTACGTCGGAGCCATGTCGAGCTCGACCACGCATTTGGTGAGTTTTGCTAGCTGGATGCGGTGGAATTCCGGTCGCGAGAGCGTGGCGTGAAGTCATGGACTGACTTATAATTTGGTGTTGTGGTTTCTTCTGGATCTGGATGAACAGGTTTGCAGAAGATTTGAAGGGCAAAAATATGATCTTGCCAGGAAGTTTAAGACGCATGTGGTTAATCACCGGTGGGTGGAAGAGTGCGTAAAGCAAGGAAAGCGTGTTCCGGAACATCCCTACACACCGGAAAGGTGTGTATCAGTAGTCAATTTAGCTGATGTATACATGAGAATTTGCGATGCGGTCTAGAATTTTCCTTTCATTTCGAATTGTTATTAGATTGGTCTGAATGTTACCTTAAAACCGTCCTGTCACAGTCAATTAGGCTCAAAGATTCCTCGTTGCACGCTATCGTGGTCATTAAATGTGTCCTCTCTGAACATTACAAAAAAGGAGATTTCCTTAATTGAAAAATCCGTGCTTCTCCTTAAGAAAGCTTTAGCTGCTGGCTAGCATGGCCTCTGCTTGAAGGAAAATGCATGCCCTAGATGGAATTATGCCCTTTTCAAATGAGGACTTTATTTTCCCAAAACATTCAGGGAGTTTTTGGTTAGTTTGGCAGTTTCTTTTTCTTGACTAGTTTTCCATCAGGTAGTTAATATAGGACATGCTTCATGTACTTGATTCAGTAAAAGTCTGCTTTTTAGAATCAAGTCTGCTATAGATAATGTGGCATAACAATGTTGGGTCCAGGTATCCCAGTGGAATCTGGACTGGACAGAGGGAGTGGATTAAATACATGAAACGCACTTACATACACAACAGTTTCAGCTAGGCATTGGTGTTTGTTGCAACTTGTCTGTGAAACTCACAAGCATAGTTATGAGATGACGGTCCGACAGCAAAATTAATATCTTGTATCAATTATTTTGCATGATATTGAAACTTGAACACGATAGAAGCTATATGATTTCACTTGAGACTATTTGATACTGATTTCTCTGTGTATAATGCTTATGAGGTGGTAAAAGAATTATTGGCTTGAGTTTGCCCCACGTTTACAAAAAGAGGAAATTCTGCAAGTTTGCTCAAATGGTCATAGTGGCTCCGCCATCCATCTATTCTGTTTCTTTCTTTTTTTTCCCGTGTTAGTTAGTAGTGATGGAAATAATGTTGGCTGGTTTAGGTTATTTTTGGCTCAAAATAATTCCTTGGCACCTTTGTTTTATCGTCTGTAGAAGTCATTGTTTTCTCCAAATTGTTTCAGAAAAATCGTTATCTCTGCTATTTGCTAATCATGTTATTGTTGTTAAATTGCAATGTGATGATGCTGATGAATTTTATGCAGTGGGGAGGAAGTGGGATCATTGTTGTTGCCAGTCCCAGTAAATTCTAAGCCATACATCACAAGGAAGAAGCATAAAGTACTTTCTGATCGGTCGAACTTTGCTAGTGCATCAACGAGACAAATAGATGATTCAGCTTTTGAAGATAGTAGAAGTGATATTTGGACTGACTCTCATTTGTTGAAGGAGGTATGGCTCAGACTGCATTTTGAATCTCATCTTTTGCTTCTCCAGTTCATCATGTCCTGCAGTTTTCATATACTTTTCCACGGTTCTGTTGTGAATGACTTGGCTTTGCCCTTGGTTTCTACATTTTGTGTGCTTTACCACCTAGTTCATCAGATTGACTCGTATCATTCATTGGCTGTAATAATGGGGCTGAGGATTTCATCTCTTTTGCTCCTGTTTGCGTTATGCTTTATCTTTCAGTCTCTTAGACAATGACCTGTATAATATATGTGCGATGTATTCTATGTGTAGTGTATAAAAGGCTCTTGCAGTGACCATTTTAATAGCCAGTACACAGAATCCTGATCTGTCTGTGTTAAGCTGGTGTCATAACTTATGCTCATATGAGACTTGGCTGCTCAGACAGACATGCTGATGCTCATGAATTTTGCACTTGGTTGAGAAGAGGATGTTCTGCGACAAATTAATTGTTATCTGTAGTAGCTAAGATACTTTTAAAGTAATGATTTTAAATAAAACTCCTCTGTTTGCGGCAATTCTAGTTTTCATGACTCGATAGATTTGTAATACTTTTGTTCTATCCCTTGTATTGCATTCTGAATACTTCCATTGACGCACACATGAAATGTACAATTAGAAAAAACCAAGCAGCAAAACTTCAAGTTGTCAGAATTATGGAGATTAAGTTTCACTGTACTGACGGAGACGCTTTATATCTCGTACAAAGAAGCCAAAAGTCTCTCCCTCAAGACACAGGTAGATCTAGGAGACAGCATAGCATAGTGGAACTCATCCTTGATAACATTTCCTTTTGGATTTTCAAAACACGAATACCTAATTGTTTTCACTTTGAATTGCAAAATTCTCACTACCAAGGTTTACCTACATAAGTGCTTTGTTTTTGTATAAAAAACTTATGTTAAGTATTTGGGCATAATTTCTTTTTAGCTTGTCCTCTTTTTCAGTTTGTTTTGTTTTCCAATCATCAGAATCGAACTAAGCGTCCAGCACATCTAGTAAAATGATTTTTCTTGTATACTACTACATACTCCAAAGGTGCAGTATTTCAGCAGCCTGAGATGAATTTTGTCTAAGTCTTCTGAAATCAGGGGCCAGGTTCTAAAGTTAGTTTTACTGCTTTTTCTCCATAGATTTTTCTCACTTTTCTCTTTGATAGTATGATAGATGCTTATTCTGCTGAAGTCAGATTGCCGCTAATGAGCTTGTACCTCCTCTATGTTGTGAAGTGTCCAGAGCTGAATCGGTCATCTAGAAGGTCGTTGAGAGGAAAAAGAATCATTACCCTGCATGAAGAGTCACATCTTAGTCCATCTATGTGTTTTGGGAGAAGAGAAATGAAGTCATTCAGTGGCAATGGGGATTCTTCTTATGCTGAATCTTCTAAAAGGGGCAAAAATTTGGTAAAAAGGAATGCTAAAAGAGAGACTTTGAAGTTAACTGCCTCAGATTCTGACCAGGAATGCTATGTGGTTGGTGGTGATGACAAATATGGGGACATAACATCTCAATCTGAACAGTTGAATGGTGAGTTTGTCAGTACCAGAAAGGAAGGGACACAAAATGGACCCTATGGGCATAAAGGAGCAATAAATGGCATTATTGAAGATGTTGATGAGATTGAAGATCAGAATTACGATCACCAGCCTTCTCCTGAGGATTTAATTCGGAAGGATTTACCAGACTCCCTAGAAAGAGTTTCAAAAGATGAACCTAATGCAGAGAAGTTAAGTCTTGAGATTGATGATGTGGGGCAGACTGATTATGTTAAGTGTTTACCATCATCAGTGGAGTTATCATGTGTTATATGTTGGACAGAGTACAGCTCAACCAGAGGGATACTACCATGTGGACATAGATTTTGTTATTCGTGCATTCGGAATTGGTCTGACCATATGGTACGTGTTCTTTTGGTTTCATTTTTGTGCATTTCCCAAAATAGTGATTGCCCTAAAAATTGTATTGGCTCTTGAACATCTGCTAGTGGGGCAAAGTTCTTACTGATTGTACATGGGCATGTTGCTGGCCTGAGGTAGAGCACTTAATGGGCTGGGGTGGCCCAATTTTGCCTTACCAACCCCAGGGAAACTCTAAATACAGGCCTAGATCATTTATATAGATATCTTTTTATATAATTAGCATTCACATGACAAGTGTGAAACTTTTCACTGTCTTTTCCTTCTGGAGTTAATTAGTGAAGAAAGAGCTTGAATATCTGTCTTTGCACTTAGTGTTATATATGTCAGGTCCTTCTAGTTTGCACCCTGTAAGCTTTGGTGGAAAACAGTTGTTTCGATACCTCTACAGTTTACATTACCAGGTACTGTCATTGGATAAGCATGCATTGGCTGGATATAATTCTATGTCGACTGTGAAGCTCGGTAGAATACATTTGCAATCAGTTGGCACTAGGATGCTGCATTACACCTGGCCTTCTATCTTTCAATATTTGAAGTACAACTGATCATATTTTCCATCTCTCCTAAACTACTTGTTTGTTACTCCATGGCATTAACTAGTCAAATGTCACTTGCAAATCTAAATTTTGTATATTGAAGTGACAGAAAAAGAAGCTGAACCTTTCTATAGAAGTTTCTCAAACGAGCTATGTGTTGCTTATTTGGGGAAGAAGCCAAATTGCCCTTTTTTCTGATGGAAGTTTTGAACTAGCTTAAGCTGCTTAGGTTGCATCTTGAAAGTGTCATATTCTACTTTTGGGACTCTTATTTTGCTAACACTGTACTCCTTGGTTTGAGTTGAAAGTGATCACAATTTAGCGAAACTGTGTTTGCAGTCTTCAAGGAAAAAGACTTCAACTTGTCCCCTGTGTAAGACGAGTTTTGTTAGCATCACAAAGGTGGAAGATTCTTCTGGTTCAGAGCAAAAAATATACTCCCAGACCATTCCACATGACCAATCAACTAGCGAAGTCTATGTTGTGACTGATCAAGGGAGAACGAGTTCCAGAGCCGAGGTACTTTCTAACTGTGTTACTTTGTCCTGTTTCTGCATATTCATTTGACAGTTATTGACGCTCCTCCATAGGTACATGTTTCACATTTTTTGGTCTGTAATGAGAGTACTATCGGTTCCTTGGGGTCATTTCACAGAACATATTTTTGCTGCTCCGAAAGGAAAAGAAAAAGGAAGGAAATGAAGGATGCGTGCTAGTATTTCGAGGCTTATCTATTAGTAATAATGAATATGAGGTTAGAGAATGAGTTTTTTCATAGATGTTTAATGCAGGAGAATAAATCAGGTCACACGACTGTTGCATGCATGGAAGGTTAGAACACAATGCAGTTGAATTTTGGAAATGTTGTTTAATACCATTTGCTGATAGTAAGTTGAGGTGCTTAAGTTCCGAAATGGCAGAGCACCTTTCAGCACCTTAGTATACGTCTATCTTTGTCCAAGGGCATGCTGGAAGAAGGGCAAAGAAATAAAGATGCATCTGTTTCCTTTTCTTTTCCTTTCTGACAGAGTACAACGGAAATAAATATAATCACAATTCAGATAACATGAGCCAGATCATGATAATGCAACAAAACAACAATCCATGGGAGATAAAAGATAAAAGAAAAGGAAATAAAATGCATTGAGATTTTATGGACAAGTTCTGGATTAGGAGTCATTAAGATCAATTACCACTTGAGCATCAATTACCACTTGAGCACTTTTCAGCCTAGCATTTGTGAGACAATGGCTTAAATTTAGTACTAAGATCTGCATGTCTGAAATCACCCAGTGAAAGCTGGTAGTTCCTTTCCTCTCATCATTTGAAATGCATTTCAGTTTTCTGTTTGGGGTGTTAAAATAATCTCTCCTCAAACTAGAACTTTTATAGATGCTGATTGCATGTCCAACTTTTCTTGTCTGTGCTATGCAGTCATTTGGAGCGCAAGTCTGTAGTGAATGTCGCTCTCGTGAGCCAGTGGATCTCCTCATCAGCTGCCACCTGTGCCATACCCGCTGCATTCATTCCTACTGCTTGGATCCCCCGTTGCTACCGTGGACATGCGTTCACTGCAAGGATCTCCAGATGCTTTTCCATCTTCCCCACTAGCCAATACACAGTAGCGTGCAATTCATTTTCATGTATGGTCAAACTCAAGTGTTGAATGACTATTCTTGATAGTTATCTGATACCCACAAGCCAATTCGCTTGTGCCAACTTTCAATCGAAGTACCTTTCTGGGGATGGCTAGTTTGTAATTTGTACTAGTTCTGATGTGAGAGCAGCTCTTACTGATCATCTCGATACCATGAATAAAGTTTTGTGCAATTTGATAGTTGGCTATTGCGTCATCGATAGGAATTGTGCTGATACATTGGCATGTGATCGTTTTCCAAGGTCCCACTCTAGTGGCAGGGTAGAAACTAGTGGCTTTATGCATCATTGATTTCAAAGAATTGATAATTATAATCCTCGAATCAAAGGTGGATAACGCAGCTTGTGTGTAATTTCCTCTACTTTAACAGTGCACGGTCTATTTTCCAATTAATTAATCTGTGCAAACATGTCACTTTGTTAGACTCGTGATTTCAAGTTTTCATCTCTTTTCTACTTTACCGACTCTAGTGATGGTGATAGGTCACTTGCCAAATCCATGATAGATTCTTCTTATAATAACAGGAGAAGTTCCTTCCCTCAGCAAATTATGTCCCATTGTCCAAAAGCCTGAACTAGGAAAACTCCACAAAGGTAAGGTTCAAAACAAACTTCCTCTTTCGTGATGATTACAAACTCCTCAATGATCAAGCCCGCCGGAAAAAAAAAAAAAAAAAAAAAACTACCCGATTCGTCCTTTCTTGCTTGTGTGATTCAAAAAGGATTGCACAGACACATTTCACGAATGCCATGGTCGACAAAATCCATCACAACACAGGAAAAACTTGCAGAGCCCACGTAAACAAGATCGAGCTTGAAATCCCATCTAACTTCTTACGCAATCTATTGAAACTAGAAGTATCAAGATCAGACAACGTTTATGGCGTGAGAACCTTGTCAAGTTGTCCTTCCTTGTCACGTTGTCCTTGGAAGGACCCCTGACTGTAGAATTATTGAGTATATTCTCCGGAAAAAGGCAGTATGGTTCGTGCGTCGCATGCTTTTGTACGGTTGCTGTCGTCCCTGTTCAACAGTAGAGGCAAATGGGGGAAAAAATCAATTTGGACTCCGCTTTATGTGGAAATTCTAACAAAAGAGCCTCCTCCCATGATGTCCAACCGAGCCAATCGAGTCCCATGATGTCCACCCATCCTCTAAGTGACCGTGCTTTATTACGTGCATGCAATTTGCCACGTCACTATCTGCTCCCACTTGCGCTCCTTTTGTCCTCTCTATCTTCTCGAGCTCGTGTCCTCCTCGCCTGAGAGCCGAAAGTTGCAAAGTGCACGTCGACGACACATGCCCCCACGAGAAAAGGGAGATGAAGGTTGAATATTTTTCTGTTTCCATGGTCGCCCGACCGATATGACGTAGCAAATCGAAATCTATTCTAACGAATCGTACGTGGATTTTGCAAGTTGCTTTTCTGATATATTGGCTTCTTTGCATGTCTTTATCACATGTAGACCCGTCAAAATGAATCATAAATCTATTTCCTACCATGAATGTCAAATGTGTTAATTATATTGAGTAAATTGATCATAAATTGATTTAAACACTGTATGAATATTAAATGGATTATAAATGGGCCATAAATGAGTATAAAGATTTACTTAAACTCTATCCATTTTTATGATTCACCCTTTAGACTCTCGCGCTTTCACTTAATTGATTATATATGAAAATATTTAAGTTATATGAATTTTGGATTGAATATGAAATGCATATGGATTGAGTCGAGTATGAATTATTAGATTTGCAGTGTATAAAAATAGGTAAAATGAATTACATTGATATATTTTGATTGGATTATTTATGAGCCGGCCCAATTGCAATCATACCCATTTGATAGGTCTAAGCACAGGTTATGAATATGCAAAGTGTCTTTTAAGGGCATGGCGATAGAAAGCAATCGCTATAAAGGATGTCCAGCAAAAGCAGTTTTGGCTCATCCCGAGTCAATTGCAGCTTTTTGTTATGTGGATGAGGATGAGAGAAGACGCACGGACGATTCACCGGGCTTAAGCTCGTCGTGCGTGGAAGCAAGAAACGTCCCGGAGCACGGACCACAGAGAAATGTGTGCAGCCTAGGTCGCGCACGTGTCTTTCCACAGACGACAGCGTCGGTCGGCAAAAATTTTTCCACGGCTCCGGACGATCCTGAACGGGCCCCTTCGGTCGACGCGTGCGTACCTCATTGGTCGTGACGCAAAACATCGAACGAACCTTTCGGTTTTTCGGCGGAATTTAAGCGCAGAGTTTTGCAGAAGACGCCAGCATCTTGTCGAGCAGAAAACGACCCGACTTCGCACACTTACTGAATCACCTAATCATTCATTAGCGCCTAATCACGATTCTGCAAACTGTACTTGACGTGCTGGCTATGCACCGGAGGTTTTCATAGGTTCGTCGTCTCTCTCCACGACCGCATTTAAACCGCGGTGAACGCATGCGCACCATATCTTTCCGCGCGAAACAATTACTACCGCCAACGCCTCCGCCTATCATCGTACCCCTCTCCTCGTACCATCGGCGCGCGGCACGACGAGAAAGGAATAGAATTCGAGAGAAAATTCACTCCTACGCAATCACGCCTTTCGAAAATCTTAATACCTACAGATAAGAAAGCACCACCGACATCGTTCGCCCGAGAGAAAACACGAAAAAGTTAATCATTGGATGGAGGGGGGGGACGGGAATTCAAAAGGCTACGCTCCTGCTCTTGGGGGAGTCGGCGACCTTGAGGGTCTCCTCGATGAGCTTGCGGGCCTTCCTGCTTCTTATCTCGACCCGCATGCTGTCGCTCTTCTCGATCTTGTCGTAGAGCGGCTTCTTCAGCTTCAGCGACCTCAGCTTCGACTTCAGGCTCCCCACCAGCCTCTCGATGCCCATCATCGCCATCTCCCGAGTCCTCCCTCCGATCGACCTGCTGCACAGAACAAGAAGAGGACTGAGGACGCCAGTCCCATGACGAACGGAGCGGGGAGAAAGGAGAGATTTTTAACATGAGGAGGCAGAGACAGTTCTTGGGTACTTACCAACAGAGAGCGAGAGAGTGGGGATGAATTGGGTTGGAGTTTTCGAGCGTTGCAAGAGAAGCAATGAGAAGAGAGAGAGAGAGAGAGAGAAAGAAGACAAGGAAGAGGAGATGAGAAAGAGCCAGGCTTTCTTGAATTGCCTTTTTGTGCTGTGGTGGCCTTATTATCTTTTTCCGTTTATCTAATTTTTCTTTTCTTTTGGACCCAGCTATATGCATGCACATTTCACGTGCTGGCCATGGGCTATTTTTTCCGAACATAATGGAGGGATTTCGCTATCGCTTATTTACTGTTTGGTGAGTAGCAGTTATAAAATTGAAGGTTTTCATATTCTATCCTATCTCGTTAATTGTTTGGTAAGAACCGACACATCCGTACAAGTGCACAAACGGAAATGGCAAAAAATCCCTCGCAATTCCTAATGAAAAAGAGGGGGAAAATTATTAAGAATGTTTTTAACTTATTGCACTTCCAATTCAATTTTGAACAATTCAATTGCGTCGATTGAGTCTCAAACATTTTCGCGATTTGTCAATTGAGTCTATTTGGCCAATTTTGGCTAGAAACTGGAGACGTAGACACTAGTCATTTTATGTTACATGTGGACATTTTAAAACAATATTTTAATGATTTTTGAATTTTTTAAAATATTTTTTAGGTTTTTGCTTTTTTTTCACCTTTACTTTCTTTACTTTTTGTCTTTTTAGAGGGAGTGTTTGTGCTCACCAACATTTGGCGAAGGAATTGGAGCCCTTGCCTAGATATGATGACGATCGTGAGTCGTGACACCCTTGTTGCGCCCATTAATAACTAGGACACCCTATGGGCCAAAGCGAAAGCATGTGAACCATCGTTGGGTCCAGACGAGCGCTTACATGCTCTTGCCTAGTGCTCGCCTAGTGCCAACAAGGGTCACTGGCCCTCCCTTATTTAAAAATGACTATGTTAGCATAGGTTGTGCTACGTAAGACAGTTGTCATCTATGTCAGTGATTTCTAGCTAAAATTGGTCGGATGGACTCAGTTGTGAAAATGTAAAAAGATTGAGAACTCGATTGGCACAATTGAAATGTTTAGGATTGAATTAGCATATATGCAATAGATTAAATTTTTTTTTTTTGATAGTTTTCCCTAAAAAAAAATTCCCTAAAAAAAATTGGAAACACAAATGGAGACAACCTCCAATAATCAATTCATGATTATTGTACAATCAAAACCTTAAACAACAAAGGAGGTCATTGCAACATTCAAAAGCCTACTGAGTTGACTACAACGATAAATTAATGGGTTAAAATGGTATTAACGAGATATATTAGTCAAAGAATGCCAAGTCTTGTATAAGAGAGAATGTATAATTAATTATTCACCTTCGTGATTCTGAAAAGTAGACTCTCTTGTGATACTTCAACATGATTCCGAGAGTTATGGAGGAGAATGAGATTTGACTCTCTTGCTCCTGATGTGAAACTTCGGTGTTAACCAGAGAGTTACAGAGGAGTTGTGAAGTTTCAACGCAAATAAGAGCTATGAAGGAGAAGGAGATCAAGAGGTAGAGTTTTCCAAAAAAGGACATAAACATCTCTATTTAGATTGGTTCTACCTCATGGGATATCTTTATCCATATATATCTTTTTTAAATTTGGTAAGGGGAAATTGTTCAATCAACTTTAAACCTCTTGTACGGACCGTATTGACAATTTCCCGAAAAGGTCTATGAACTTTCAATGCGAATTAGAGTTATGGAGAAGAAGCAGATCAAGAAGGACATAAGAAATCTCTATCACCTTTATTCTATCCCCATGGGATATTTTTTTCATACTATATCTTTCTTAAATTCGGCTAGGGGAAATTGTTCAATCAATCTTAAACCTCTTCTACATTGAAAATTTCCTGAAAAGGTTTATGAAGTTTCAACGCAAATCAAAGCTATGGAGGAGAAGGAGATCAAGAAGGTAGATCTTTTCCGAAAGGGACATAAAAATCTCTATTTACCTTTATTCTACCTCCATGGGATATTTTTATCCATACTAAATCTTTCTTAAATTCGGCTAGGGGAAAGTGAATCTTAAATTTCATGTACGGACTACATTGAAAATTTCCTGAAAAGTTCTATTAAAAAATTTGACAAAAAATCGAAAAGTTTAGAATTAAATTAATATGCATACAATCGATTTAAGACCGATTGGGTAATATTTTATATCGACCTTATCCCGTCTTGGACAGCAACCAAATATAGGATAGGATGAGAATGATTACATTCCAATTTTAATCCTAATTATCAAATGTAGCCTTAATCTTTGGGACATCAGATGCATTTTGTCATCTGTGGACCTATGGCCACATGCCGATGATTAATGACAATCATCAATGGCTCCCACGGCCTCCGGATTCGAATGCTAGGCCTGACAACTTTCGGTACCAATTTGGCCCATCAAGTTTTCCTTTTGGGCCAGTAAGAGGCCCCCCCCCCGTCAAGTCTAGCCATTTAAATTCGTAGAACAAAGACTGAATTTAATGATAGGAGCTCTTCTGAAAATGAATATAATCTCCGTTTTCCACGCTTGATTTAAGCGCGCGTCTAAGAACGTTACCACATCTAACCGTGAAGTCCTTATTAAGTATTCTCGCGAACATTTACACGCACGGTCCCTTCTTCCCTCCTAGAGCCGTGTATCATAGGTTATCTGAAAAGAGGTCTCTTATCTATCGCATCATGATTTGATAATGATAAGTCCGATGGAGCTTATTTAGTGGCTCGAAATGATTTAAAATTCATACACAACCTTAATGGCGAGGAATGCTAAGGCTTACCAACCCGCGACGTAGGAGGGGGGACCATGGTGCACAGGGAAATTGTAGATTTTATGGCGACGGTCCTACCAATCATTAGCCAACCTTTCAGCGAAGACATCAAAATAAAAAATAAAAAAGGACTACAAATTTACTTTGTCCCCTCCGCTTCATGTATTGGTGACACTGGTTTCAAACGACGTGCCCGGGACTCTAATCGATTTGCGATAACTACAAGAAATGAGATAGTGGTTGGCACGCCGGTGCTTCGTAAGGTATATATGCATACACATGCGCCATGAAAATCAATCAATTGGTCTAAAATTTATTGTGCTAATGCTGATTCGATTTTGAACTTTTCAATTTTGGCAATTTAGTCCCTAACCTTTGTGTGAAATTCTAATGTGGTTATTTTGGTAAATTTTCACTAGAAATTGCCGACGTTGTGGTATACTACATAGGATGACTAGTACCACGAAAATTGACCAAAAGAACTACATTGAAATTTGACACAAAAATTATGGGCTAAATTGTCAAAGCAGAAAAGTTTAGGACTAAGGGTGCTTGGTTCTCAATCTATTCCGATCCCACTCAGAAACTGTGAATTGGACCAATTCCCAATTTCTTGAACCATCGGTCACTTAGCAATGATCGGATGACCAAGCAATGAGACCGGTGTTGGTGCTCCTCTTCCTCAAGGGTGCAAAAAGAATAAGGAATGCCTGCAACGAGAAGCTCTAGTAAGGAAGGGACATGTGAATAAGAGATCCGACACATACTATTCATATGTACAAACAAACATATGGTCGCCGCACTTACAGCTAAACCACTAAACTTTTGGCAACATTTGACAAGGGGTGATTTAGAGCATTACCGAAGAGTGAAGAGCGAGACCGCTAGAGTGGAATAAGCTACCGGACAAGCGAGAGTCGAGAGACCGAAGAGTGAAGAGCAAGGCATAAGGGAAAAGACTAGAGTGAAGAGCAAGGCGTTACGAGAGGGAAAGACTGGAGGCCGATTAGAGTTTGTTTGTTTTCTTTAAGAATTAAAGAAAAAATAAAAAAAAGTATAGTCAGTTTGGTTCGGTTGGTGCAATTCCCAACTTGGAAATTGGAACTGACCATTATCTCTAGAATAACAACAAATTGATTGGTTTAGTTTGGTCCGAGTAGTTCTCAGTTTGGACGATCCGTCTTGCTCACCTCTATTTAGGATTGAACTAACATTCATGTAATGAGTTTCAGACTAATTGGACATTTTTTCCTACTCATGTAAGCACACACCCAGACTTTTTTTTTTTTTGAACTTTCGTTCTCACAAAAAGATACAATCACATTAATTGGGATAGTCGTGAATGATTTCAGGATTTTTCGTACTTTATGACCTTGTACCGGAGGGCGAAAATGTAGGCTTATAGTACACAACCTATCCTCCTATTCTATTGTATTAATTATCCTAAACCTAACTTAAATTTATTTCGATGTGAATGGTGCCACCCTCTTAGTTGGTGAGAGGCCCCTCTCGAAACCCAGGAAATTATGTGGCTCCTGGGCTTTTCAGCTACTCATGCACGTTATCTTCCAATCGAGACATTAGTCTTGCGCAAGAAGACGAATAAAGACAATGAAGTCGTAATCAAGCTCCCCTTCCCAGCTGTACTGGTCTAAGTTATATTTACTTACTATGCCCGTAAAGTTCCATTTATTTAGCAAAAAATAAATAAAACTTACTTACGAAATTATTTACATATAAATTATTATCAATTATGAAAATATTTTTTATTAATCGATTATTTTAAGCAATACAAGACATTATCCATTGAAAAAACATTTTTCAACTCATTCACTTTTTGCTATATATATAAATCTAAGAGAACAAGTACCTTTCGAACTCTCGTCGATCATCCGGTAATCTACTTTCCTGCTCTTACTCATTTACTGTCTAATAGAAAATCTCACATCATTGGCGAATTTACATTTAAAGGAGTAGATTCAAGGATGGATGGTGTGAGTATCCACGAATATATAATAGGATTCTTGAGAGAAGGAAGATCTATACATCATTAATCAAGTGATAAACTACACATTATATACGTGTACGCTAGAAGTGTGTGTATGATTATTCTAGAAATCTCATCATTTCCTTTTTAGCTATATTTTTAATCTGTTCAGCCTGTCGACCAAGTCCCCAATAAAAATCACCACCATCTCGTTTATCCAACTCACTCGAATGCGGTCATAATCATTCATCCCCATGCTCATATAGTCCCCCATCTCTGGGCCTCTCTCTCTCTCTCTCTCTCTCCATCGCAGAAATGAAAGGAGAGATACAGTCGCACCACCACAGAACCACACCGAAGATAGTCCTCCTCGTCACCATCCTCTTCGCCCTCCTCCTCATCATCTCCCTCTACAACCCTTTCCTCTCTCAGCCCCTCCTCATCTTCTCAAGAACAACCTCCTCCTCCTCCTCCTCCTCCTCCTCCTCCTCCTCGGATGAGGCTGTCGTTGCCGTTGAAGAGGATGACCCTGCCATCGGCTCAAGCACGGCGGAGATCTGCGACATATTCACGGGGGAGTGGGTGCCGAACCCACGGGCGCCGTACTACACGAACAAGACCTGCTGGGCCATCCACGAGCACCAGAACTGCATGAAGTATGGCCGGCCCGACACTGACTTCATGAAGTGGCGGTGGAAGCCGGACGGCTGCGAGCTCCCCCTCTTCAACCCGGCGCAGTTCCTGGAGCTGGTGAGGGGCAAGTCCATGGCATTCGTGGGGGACTCCGTGGCCAGGAACCAAATGCAGTCCATGATCTGCCTCCTTTCTAGGGTACGTACGCAGTCCACTCACTAAGCCTTTGCCTTTTCTTGGTTTCTTCTTCACCTCCATTGAAGCGCATCTCGGTACTTGCTACTTTCGTTTTCAGGAGTTGCATTAGGTCTATTACTTTCTTTTATTTCAATTAGCACAACGATAGAGGGGGGTTTTTTCACTGATTTATGCGGCTGGATATTAATATGAAAATCCAAATATTCCTTACTATAGAAGTTACATCATGACCAACAACAATTAAAATGAAAATTCAATAAATTCTTTATTATATCATTCAATCTTTTGACGTAATAAATCTGACCGCATCTGTACTGATGTTTTGGTTAGGCATCCTAAAAAGGCGCAAGGCGACTGTGTGTTTAGAAGTTTGAGCACCGCTTTGTACAAATTTAATAAAATCACATGGCCCAATCGAAAGTAATCTTTTTACTATTAACATGTGGCTTGAGGGACGAATGCAAAACAGAATTTCTTTTTTATTTTCTAAGGTCCCCCATCTGTGCAAGATGAATAAAATATTAGTAATGTCAGTTTTCACGAGTAATGACGTGTGAGATTCCGGAAAATGTGGCTAGCTCTTCACTTCTTATCACATAGCTACGTGGACTTCAATATCTTACTAATTTCTTAGATTATTGTTTATTTCACTCGACTAACTAGAGTCAAGATGAAAGTCAGCACGCTGATATTCACAGCCGTAGCTACGGCGAGTTTGCTCGAGTAGAAAGGTCTCTCCTTTTTTAGGAACAGGCACGACCATGTGAATTAGACTTTGGAGATAGATGTTTGACTTTGGGCGTTGAGTCGAGGTTCTGCGTCGATTGGACATTTTCCTTGGACGTAGTTACGCTCACGTCTTTATGAGAGTTTGAACTAATTCGCCCCACAATAAAGAAAACGGGTTAGTTGACCAAAACCCATCGAGAGATGTGAATCTTTTTCTAAGGTTTAGGTAGATGTAGCAGGTGAAGATAACGTGGAGTGGAATACCTCGAACACATTAATCGATGGCTTCTTCTTTAAAAAGATTTAAATACTAATTAAGAAAACCATTTTTCCAAAAAATGAATTTGAAATTGGGGGTGATGTGTCACAAACAATGAGAGACTCGGTCGGGATTTGTCTTTTTTCTTTTTCTTGCTTTCTAAATCTTGGTCTGCCATCATGAGCCATCAATTGATATAGTAGCAAAGGGAAATTGCCCTAATTCCATAAATAGGGCTGGACATGCTTGCTGCTGAAGCCTTCTTAAGGCGCAAGTAAACATGTCACTTCAGTAGCCATACATGGTGGAACACTCGCGAAAGAATCATTATATCTGGCAATAGATTATACGACCACCCTCATCATAGATGCCCAAGTCAATCAATTGTCCCACAACTGGAAGCTTGTACGAATGACTTTTGATTAGCAGAGTAACTTTTGTCTTTGATTCGGATTAGGGTCCAATCGGTTCTATCAAATTTAGTGTCAGATCCATCAAATTTATTATTTTGGCTTGGCACAATTTGTACATCTATTCACTTGATGTTTCAAGATTTTCTTTTTTTAAACAGTTGCAACTTACACCGCCCTTTTCTAGATGCACAACTGTAGCACATATTTTTCCTTATTTGTTGAAGGGTCAAATCTGATTTAATGGGTACACACACATTTATATATATATATATATATAATTGTCTGGTTGAAGGGTCACATTGAGATGTCTCTTTCTTAAAGAACAGTAAGACAGATTAGAAGATAGGAGAAAGAGGGCATGTAGCCAGCTAATAAGGCTGGCCATGGTCAAGATTTGTGACATCGGCCTATTAATTAAGGCCATTTGCTGGTGAACACAATTATTATATTCCGGACCGAACAATTCTTAAAGGCATCAACCTTTGTTCGATTCGTATGATCCAACTTGAAGAGTGAGGACGGCATATCAATCATAAGTATATATTTATCTATTTATTTTAGATTTTCGGATGCCCTCGCTTTGTAGATTAAATTTTTTTCAGAGACTTTCATATTTAAAGTAAGGAATTCCTTTCTTGAATTCGGGTCCCTTAAATCAGATGAATCACGGCAATTGATTTTTATGGTTCTAGCCTGAGCCCATGATATCAACGGTAGTGATCCACTCGATCAATTAGATCCGGATCGGGGCTAGTATCTAGCCCGGTTTCAAAGCAACCTCTTTTGCTTGTACAATAACAATATCATCATAAAAACAGCAAGAAAAAGGAAAATAGAATAGGATAATCGATTTAAAATTTTATATTTTTTACAAAGGAAAAAGAGTTAAGTAATAATTAATAGTACATGATCGTGGGGCTACAGGGTTTTAGATCTCATTGCATGTTCGGATTGGACCACGGTCCATGGCTTAAATATTACTTTACTATTAAGAGGGGCATGCAGACAGGCACTGATTAAATAATACAAGCAGAAGAAGCCGAGAAGCACGCGCAGGCTCACATGCACACACATGTTCCTTTGTAGCCATCTGCGCTTTGATACCATTTAGGAGCCAATGGGATTCGATTTAGAAAACGTCCATTGGCAAAAGGAATCTCATATCTCGTGATTTCACCAATTTTTATTGTCTCTATCCCTCCAGAATAATTCCCGATCGAATCCATTTGCTTTTAATTTTTGGACCATGACAATGAAAGTCCTAAATAATAGGTCGATTAGTCACTTTGATTCTGAAACTTTTTACTAGACCATTTATGTCCTAAAATTTGTTTCTATTCGTCACAAGAGTCCTTGAGTTGTTGAAAGTTAGTTTTGAACAGAGCAAAGTTCATGTCGAATTTTTTTATTATGAACTTTTCCTTTATTTAGACCCGTGAAGATGATGATGTGATACTAGTAAATGTCATGAAAAAAACTCGATATATAATAGAAGAAATAAAGAGAAAGAAGACAGAGGGAGCTAGATAAGGGGTTGCTTGCACTCGTTAGCATGGTGGTGGCAAATGGTGTTGCCACCATCGCGAGATTGAGGGTGCTCGTCCAGTCCCCAAAACCCTCTCTCCCTTGCTCGTGGTGAGAGCCACATTTGGGCTATGGTGGCTAGCGAGGATGGTGGGGGGTGAGAGCAGTCATCCTTTGCCAGATTATTAAGGAGAGTCACAGTCGTCATGTTTTATAAACCCACCTAAATGGGTCTAAATCCATTTTTTAACTTGATATTTGATAAGTTTAGTTACTATATGGGTTAATTAAACTCAGTAAAGGGTCATAAATGAATTTAGAATGGTGAAGTCCAAAATAATATGGGTGTGAAATGAGTTTGCAACTTATTTAGACTTCGTCCACTTCTATGACTCTTTTTACACTCTTTCGTCTTTACTCGATCTTGTGCTCACTCACTTTGCAGTGTTACTAAAGTCAATGTATGAACTTTCATAAATTAGGATGAGTATGGAAGTGTTTTATCAATATGGATTAGATTGGGAGTGAGCTGCTAGATTTGTATTACATGAAAGTGAGTTAAAATTGATTAAATAGGTCAATTTGAGTCGGATTATTTTTGACTTGACCCAAACTTCATCTGATGGTTAGTGGAATAGTTATGTACCTGAAGAACATTTTCGTGATGATGGCAGGTGGAATATCCGATTGATGTCTCGCACACGTCGAATCAGCAATACATGCGCTGGAGGTACGTGACCTACAACTTCACGCTCGCCAACTTCTGGACGCCCCACCTGGTCAAGTCCGCGGAGACCGACCCAAACGGGCCGACCAAGACGGGCCTCTTCAGCCTCCACCTCGACGAGGCCGACGACAGGTGGTTGTCCGAGGCCGAGGAGTTCGACTACCTGATCGTCTCCGCTGGGCACTGGTTCTACCGCCCGCTCGTCTTCCACGAGGGCGGCAAGATTGTGGGGTGCCATTTTTGCTTGCTAGAGAACGTCCCGGACCTGACCAAGTTCTACGGCTACCGGAAGGCGTTCAGGACAGCGTTCAAGGCCATCAACGGGCTCAAGAACTACAAGGGCATCACCTACCTGAGGACCTTCGCGCCTTCTCACTTCGAAGGCGGGATTTGGAACCAGGGCGGCAACTGCGTGCGGACGAGGCCGTTCCAGAGCAACGAGACCGCGCTCGCCAACGAGAACCTGGAGCTGTACATGATCCAGGTGGAGGAGTTCCGGAAGGCCGAGCAGGAAGCGAGGGAGAGGGGGCTCAAGTACCGGCTGCTCGACACAACGCAGGCGACGCTGATGCGACCGGACGGCCACCCGAGCCGGTATGGGCACTGGCCACACGAGAACGTGACCCTGTACAACGACTGCGTGCACTGGTGCCTGCCGGGGCCGATCGACACGTGGAGCGACTTCCTGCTCGAGATGCTGAAGACCGAGGGCCGGAGGTCGAGGGAAGAGAAGCTCCGGTTCAGCGACCGGAAGTTGAAGGCCTAAGCGCGATCGATGATGGTCTTTAGTACATAAGGTTAATGTGGTCGATTGGCGCTGTCTTTTTCTATTTGGGCATTGGAAATTGGAAAATTGGTTGTCTTATATTTTTGGTTCCGTGGTTCCATTAGAGCGAGTTTATTCAAGAAATAAATAAATTATTTTCATGTGTTGGCCGTAATTATGGTTCCTCGACACTAGATGAAGCAAAGTTAAGTAGTATCTATTATCTTTTCTCCTTCAATTGAGTAGAAAAAAATGATGGAAAAAAAGGAAAAATAATATAAATGGTTCATGAACTTTGATATATTATGTAATGTAGTCCTTAAATTTTTAATTTATTTAATGTGGTTCCCTAGCTGTAACCAAATAGACAGTGTAATCATTAAATTTTCAATTTGTTCAATATATTCCCTAAATTTTCAGTACATAATCATTTTAGCCCATTAACTATATAAAAATATTCAACCTTGACCTTGAACTTGAATTCATTGAAGGACATAATTGAATATTTTCATATAGTTCAAAGATTAAGTTAAACAATACTAAGCTTTGGTCCAGTAACGATACTATCTGCTTTGGGCTGGAGCCCGTACGATTTTGTTCTTCTGCTCTTCGTGTAAATCACCCCTGTTGACTAGCTTCATAACATATGACAAACTACTAGATAAAGACAATTATTCATCGTTATCACTAGGTAGTACACAGAAAATGATTATGTCAAATCCCAATTTTGACTCTACTAATTACAAAATAACTGGGTTCATCTTACCAAGCATGAAGGTCAAGAGTAACTACCTCACTAAATTTAATTAACTTCATCTAGAAAAGGTCTCATTACAAGTTAGGACAAGTGGCGATGTGGGATGGCACTTCACCTCACCACATTTAGGTAATCTGCGATTTGGTTCATTCCTACCCTCACTCCTGCACTCAACGGATCGATTCATTATAGGCTCACTAGCCTCTGTGTGGTTCATCCTTGAACCTCAAACTTCCCCAGCCCATTACAAGCTCACCAGCTTTTGTGTGGTTCGTCCTTGAGCCTCATACTTCCGGTTGGGGTTGGCTCTAATATCATAATGTTAAGCCTAGGTCTCACTTATAACGATATTTTCTGTTTTGGGCTAGTGCCCGCATGTTTTGTTCTTGTGGGCTTTACTAGAAAAGACCTTGTTACAAGTTAGGACAAGTGTTATCATATATATGACACTTCATCTCACCACACTCGCATATATGATACTTCATCTCACCACATTTAAGCGATATGGAATTTGGTTCATTCCTGTCCCCATTGCCATCCTAGAGCCAGAGCTGCACTTTGTCTAAGCCCCAAAGCCTCAACAATCACTCTCGCCCTCAATGGACTGGGTCATTACAAACAAGTACAAAAATTTAGGGACTCACTGAACATATCAAAAGTCTATGGACTGCATTACATATTAAATTAAAGTTTGGGAATTACTTTAAATAAATTAAAAAGTTAAGAATCACATTACATATTAATTCATAGTTCATGGACCATTTGTGTCATTATAAATCAATGCAGACTTCGAAGCTAGCAAATGGGATTGAACACCGGAGAGATGTTAACTTTTTTCTCATTTGGGATGCCTACACCACAACTTAATTTTAGCTACGGAGTAATAGCATATTCTGCTTGGAATATGTTATTATATTAAATAAATAAAATCAAACGATGATATTTTATTATGGGTACTGCCTAAGGCACTTGTTAAGTTGACTATAGTTGGAAGTAAAATTTTTCAAGTCACTTCGAAAAAAAATAAAACAAAAATTACACATTTTAATAAAACCATTTACCTCAAATAGTAAATTTTAAGTTTATAAAGCATATTTAATAAGATTAAATTTTAAGTTAACACCTTATATAATTATCGTTTTTGTCGTATTAGTAAAAATGCCGATTAAGGAAGCAAGCACGCATTGACGAACGAGAGGTTGTAATCATTATTATTTTTTTCCCCTTATTTTTTCCCCACATGCTCGAAAGGTCTACCTTCAATTCAAGAAAGGATAGTGGTTAGGGTGAACAACATTTCTTTAATCCATACACATTAATCTAAACTTGGATCCACCAATCGGTGCACTTCATTAACGAGAGAACTTTGATAAAAACGTTAACGTTTAGGAGCAGTAAAATGCCAAGTCAACTTTATTTTTGGTCGTACATATGTAGCGGTTGACGAGGCAAATCAATTAAGAAAAGGGCTCATTCCTTTGAAAAACGCTCAACTTTAGGTTTTTATCATGAATTTTTTTTGTCCCATAAAAAATCCCTAATTTTCACTCTAGTCTTAAATCTGATTAAGTATCCAAATATCGCCACTGATTTCTTTGATGTCATCAACATTAGGAGGTTGCTATAGTTCCTTTCAAGGTGAGGTTGTTTGGTGAAAACACCGGTTCTGATAATGAACCTCTAATTGATTCTGATATAGATGATTTTGAGCAAATTAGTGGCAGTTTTTAGACGTCTGAAAGTTGAGGATTTTTTATGAGACAAAAAAAGTTCATGATTGAATTGGGGTTAAATATGAAGGTTTGGGTGTTTTGGGGAATTAGACCATTAGAAAAATTATAAAACAAAACATGATGATATCATTTTCCGTATATAAAGCTAAACACATTGAGATCAAATAAAAAAAAAAAAATGGGAACGATCAACGCCACTTACTATTTATAAAAGTAGAATTCGAACCCATAAAAGAATGGAATAAAGACGATGACGTACCGTTCTAACCTAATTTTATATTCTCCATGTGAACAACGACAAGCTACTAATCTCTTTCTCTAGGAAGAAACGATAAGCCCCGTGGATGTTGCCATTCTTGCTATTTAATTGGTGTACAGCGATGTCTCACCAGAAGAGCAAATGGCATATTGGCATTACTCCACTTGCCTTTCATTTATTCATGAATTATTGGCTTTTGTCTTAGCCTCCTCTCATTCTCCTATTTAATTCGCGCACAAGGCTGGAGTTTGTATTTAGACGCATCGAGCTGTTACATCACATTTTATGGCTAAAGTCCAATTTTCATGATACATAAAAAGGAAATCTCTTATTCTAATCAATCCACGTGGAACTTGGCAAGTGATTAGAGCTATGTTAACGTATGGTTTTCTAATATGTTCATATGCATATCTTTTGTGATACAAATCTTTTATCTTTGGAAAATGACACAAATAATCTTTAAACTTTGGCTCAATATGTAATGTTGTCAATGAAATTTTAACTTAATGTGCAATGTGATCCATAAATTTTAAATTTGTTCAATATAATCCCCGAATTTTTGGTGCATGTTCAATTTATTCCTTATAGTATATGAAAATGTTCAATTTTGTCCATAATCTTGTATTGATAAAAGGGTTATATTAAATATTTTTACATAGTTCAAACACTACATTGAATATATAACAAAAATTTAGAGACTGTATTGAACAAATAAAAAGTTCAGAAACTACATTACATATTAAACTAAAATTTAGATATCTCATTACACATTTGATCGAAGTTTAAAAAGTATTTGTGTCATTATCTCTATATCTTTTGTAATATGATCCCTGTGAACTTCGCTTCTGGAGACGTATGTCATGCGCTCGCCATTGCCGTCGGTGCTTCAACCCAACTGGGGCTTAAAGAAAGACACGGAAAAAAGAACACGACACAAACGACAAAAGAAGCAGTGGCTTCGAAACGACTAAAAATATTTTTAAATGCTTTGATTCCAAATATGAAGTCCTAAACGCCGACCTCATATTTTTCGACGTACCTTTCATGCACGCCAAGAAGAGTCTCTCTCTCTCTCTCTCTCTCTCTCGCTCGCTCGCTCGCGCTTGCACGAACGCCGTACACACACCCCTTATCTGCCATGAAGGTCCCGCTCTCGGAGCATCACGGTGATAGGAACGCGCCGCAGCACAACGCAGGCGTCAACTTCCGGAGGGCGGCGATGATCGTTCCGGCCGTGATTCTTCTTGCCGCGATCCCTCTATGGCTCCTCGTTGTGAGCTCGCCCGTCCAGCCTCAAGATTATCCTCCGGCACGGTTGATGGAGGACGAGAACGGCAGCCCCGAGGACACAGTATTGGGGGCGGCAGTGGCGGTGGCGGCAGTGCCGGTGGTGAGGGAGAAGAAATGCGACGTGTTCGTGGGGAAATGGGTGTACCGCCCGGACGCGCCGACATACTACACCAACGAGACTTGCTATGCGATAAGCGACCAGCAGAACTGCATGAAGTTCGGGAGGCCCGACATGGAGTTCCTGAAGTGGCGGTGGGAGCCGGACGGGTGCGAGCTCCCGCCGTTCGACGCTGCCGAGTTCGCTGAGATGGCGCGAGGGAAGTCAATCGCCTTCGTCGGCGACTCTCTGGGGAGGAACCACATGCAGTCCCTGTTGTGCCTCTTGTCCAGCGTAAGTGCTCGATCCAGTTACGGTTGACTAGATTATTCTAATCGCCACGAGCTAATCACTTCCTCTATTCAAAACATGAGAAACTACTTACGATCGACCTTGTCTATCATGTGATTATACTCAAGATGAGCCCTGGCCAATGAATTTTCTCGTCTGCAGAATTTAGTTTTACGTCGATTTGACCGATTGCTTGCGGTGTTTGAGTCGTGGGTAGAGAAATGCGCTGAGTCAATATGAGCTGTTCTTAGAATGACCTTTTAATATTTTTAATGGAAATTTAAGAGCAGAAAATCGTATGCCCACGACTCCCTTTCTCCTAATTATTGCTCTAAAAACGACGCAAGAGCGAACAAAACAAGGACTTATTATATTTTCGGGAATGTCATAATGAATTTTTCCACTATATCCTAGGAAAAATACTTGCCTAGATAGTGATGAGTGTATTCATATCGATCATAACTTATATATACGAAATTCTCTAATAAGGTTGACTTTTAAGTTATGTTGTAATTTTATCTTTGATCTTACAGCGTTTCATATGTGTAAAATCATTAGGTAGACCAACCGGAGGACATATCTCTCCGGTACACCACGGACTACAACTTCAAGCGGTGGTACCTCGCCAAGCACAACCTAACCCTAGGCACCTTCTGGGCCCCTTTCCTGGTCCGCACCACTGACGCCCGCGGTGGCCAGACCCTCGATGGCATCCTCACCCTCCACCTAGACGAGCCCCACCCTTCTTGGTCCGCCGAGATCAGCGCCTTTGACTATGTCATCGTCTCGGCGGGCCAGTGGTTCTTCCGCCCGCTCATCTACTACCGGAACGGGCGGCTCCTGGGCTGTTCAGCATGCGGGCAGGACAATGTGACCGAGGTGTCGAGGTTCCAGGCATATCAAGCGGCGCTACGCACCACGCTGAGAGCCATCACGGGAGGGAAGGGCCGCGAGGGCAGCGGCGGTGGCGGCACCACATTCCTGAGGACGTTCTCGCCAGCACACTTCGAGCACGGGGACTGGACCGACGGGGGGAGCTGCCCAAGGACGCGGCCGTTCGGGAGCGACGAGAAGAAGCTGGAGGGCTACGACCTGGAGTTCTACGTGGCGCAGGTGGAGGAGTTCCTGGAAGCGGAGAGGCAGGCGAGGGCGGATGGGTCGAAGATCCGGCTGCTCGACACGACGCGGGCGATGCTGCTCCGGCCCGACGGGCATCCGAACAGACAGTGCAACTGGCCCAAGAGCAACGTGGGCCGGGCCGATTGTGTGCACTGGTGCTTGCCCGGCCCGATCGATACGTGGAACGAGCTCTTGTTTTATGTGATGAAGTCGGACAGAGGTGGGAAGTTCGCTCAAAGGAAGCTACGGAACTTGCGCAGCTGATGTTTATGTTTATACGATATCGAGTGGAATTGGGAAAAAGGCAAGTGCATTTTTTTATCGTTCGAAAAATGGTTTTGGCAATTTTCTGTTTTCCAGCCGAAAATTTTCGGCAAAGCATGGGGAATCGCGATTCCGTTTGGGCCCGTTTCCGCTCTTGAACGCGACTTTAAATGACCTAGCATAAACCCGTTGTTGCAGGCCACTAAACCTGTCAAAATGAGTGATAAATTCATTTATTAATTCATATGAGTGTTAAATGGGTTAATTATATTGAAAAAATATGTCATAAATGTGTAGAATATTATTCTCATAAACAATTAATCAATTAAGAGCAAACGGATCCATACATGATTGTAAAACACCGAGATTAATAAATACAGCGGAATTAAAGCGCACTGTTTGAGCCATCATCGAGAGGAAGAAAACTAGATCACTCGATAATCGGGGATCTATCGAATACTGAGATCTTCCTCTCTATGACCTATTTCGATATAGCGAACTTTCAATGGGATTAAAGAATCGATAGGTATAACCTACCCTTTTATAGGCTAGAGAGGGACCTCAAGCAAACCCTAATCAATAACGTGTCAATGTGGGCCCTTCCCATTACGGGCCTATCAAACACATTGCTACACTTTTCTTTTCAACTAGGCTCGTTAACAATAGATGCCAATACCCAATTCAATCGATCACTTTAGGGTTCAATACATATTGGAATATCCATTAACCCGATTATTTAAAATAGAAAATCAATTAATTAATGTAAGCCCATATTATAGGAAATTTCCAACATTCTCCCACTTGGGCTACATTAATTAATTTATTTTATTTTGAAAAAGATTTTATATTGAAAACGACACTATCGGGTTAATAACTAAAATTTTGTTTTATGTGGCCACAACTTTTAAAAAATAATATTCCAATAATGGCATCTCAATACCAATCCAATCCTATATAACCTCAATATAGGACTATGGAGATCAATGTGTTAAGAAAATACAACAACACAAGACCTTCCATAATCACATATAATAAGTATTATATTTTCATGGATCATGGGCCTAGTAGTGTAGTAAGAAATAGTGCCAACATGTGATCAAGATATACACTATTTCTTATCGGTCCTCAATGCAATTTCTCAACGACATGAAAGCGCATTAGCGCAATTTCTAAACAACATGAAATTGCCTCGGTGCGATTTCTAAACAACATGAAATTGCACAATTATGTCACAATCCAACATGAGATCTCATAATCAGTGACATCCAGTCATCTTTAAACTAAAATTTGTTTAAAGATACTGTTTTATACTTCCATTTCTCAGTCAACAGGAGAAAAATAACAATGGAGTCAATAACAGCAATCATGAAAATAAATGCTTTAATAGACATCATAAAAGCATTATCGATCCGTATATAACTATAATATCCAGATATACAAACTATATAACTCCCACTAACAAAAGAAATCAAAAGATTCTAAAACACCCATATTATTTACATGTTCTTTAAACAAAATGGGTCGTAAGCCTTTTGTTAGAGGATCAGCCAACATTGACTCGCCCGATATTTTCAATTACAACGTCTCCATTTTTGACCAAGTCCTTAACGGTATAATATTTGATCTCCATGTGTTTGGACGCATTACTAATCTTGTCATGCTTGGAATAAAACACAGCTGCAGTGTTGTCACAGTAGATCACCATAGGTCTAGCAATAGAGTCCACAACACGTAATTCTGAGATCAAATTTCTAAGCCAAACTGCTTGAACCGACGCGCCGTAGCACGCTACAAACTCAGCATACATTGTAGAGTTCGTAATCAAGGTTTGCTTTGTGCTCTTCCAAGAAATAGCACCTCCGGCCATCATAAAAATATATCCGAAGTTGATTTTCTATCATCCGAACAACTAGCAAAATCAGCATCGAATATCCAATCACTTTTAGGTCCTCAACTCTGCTATAAACGAGCATGAAATCCTTTGTTCGTTGTAGATATCTCATCACCTTCTTAGCTGCAACCCAATGTTCTTGACCTGGATTCGACAGATATCTTCCAAGAGTATTCACAGCAAAAGCAATATCAGGTCTGGTACATACTTGTGCATACATAAGACTGCCAACTGCACTAGCATATGGAACATTTTTCATAACTTCCTTTTCAACATCATTCTTGGGGCATTGATCTATGCTCAATTTATCTCCTTTCACAAGGAGCTTCACGACTTACAGTCCGCATATTGAATCTTTTCAAAACACGATCTATATAACTTTTTCGAGATAACCCCGAGAACCTTCTTAGATCTGTCACGATGAATCTCAATGCCTAGAACAAAAGAGGCTTCCCAAGATCTTTCATATCAAACTTTGTAGATAGAAAATTTTTGGTGTCATTCAAAAGATCAACATCATTGCTAGCAAGCAAAATGTCATCTACATAAAGTACTAAGAAAATATATTTACTCCCACTTACTTTCATGTAGATGCATTGATCAAACTTATTTTCTTCAAAGCCAAATGATCTCACAACTTTGTGAAATTTTAAGTACCACCGACGTGATGCTTGTTTGAGACCATATATGGACCTTTGAAGTTTGCACACCATATGCTCCTTTTCGGCTTCTTTAAACCCTTCAAAGTTGCTGCATATATACTTCTTCATCCAAATCTCCATTTAGAAAAGCTGTCTTGACATCCATTTGGTGAAGCTCTAAATCAAAATGAGCCACCAAAACCATGATTATCCGAAAAGAGTCTTTAGTAGATACTGGGGAAAAGACTTCATTATAATCAATACCTTCTCTTTGTGTGTACCCTTTTGCGACTAACCTTGCCTTGAATCTCTCGATGTTGCCTTTATTGTCTTTCTTAGTTTTGAATACCCATTTGCAGCCGATTGGTTTATGCCCATCAGGTAAATCAACTAGTATCCACACTTGATTAGTTGACATGGACATCATCTCGTCATTCATCGCTCCTAACCATTTATCTGCCTGATCACTATTAAGAGCTTCTCTGAACGTCGTCGGATCAACTACTCTTCCAATGTCAAAATCAGCTTCTCCAAGATAGACATGATAATCATTTAAAAGTGTTGGTCTTCTTTGTCGCTGTGATCTTCGCACAGGCATTTCTTGAGCTGCATCATTCATCTGGGAATTTCATTTGTAGTGGGAGGATCTACAATCATATTTTCGGTATTTGCTTCTTGCTGAATTTCCACTCTGCTTTGGGATCTCGCATAGAATCATCATGTATGATGGGCAATGGAATAGAGACCATTTCATTTGGTTCTTCCATTTCAAAAGATTGAGAAGAACTCTTTTCAGCAACATCTAATTCCAGGAATTTGGCAGTTTGAGATTCAACGATTCTAGTGCCGCGAGAAGGACAATAGAACCTATACCCTTTAGAATGATTAGGATATCCAATAAAATAACATCTAGTAGTCCTGGATTCGGTCTTCTTTTGAGAAGGATCATAAATTTTCACCTCTGCAGACAACCCCAAACTCGAAAATGATTCAAGCTAGGTTTCCTCCCAGTCCACAATTCAAAAGGTGTTTTCGGCACCGATTTACTAGGTACACGATTCAATATATAAGTTGCCGTTTTAATCGCATCACCCCATAAGTATTCAGGCAAATTAGAACTGCCCATCATACTTCGTTTCATCTCCATGAGTGTGCGATTTCGTCGTTCAGCTACACCATTTTGCTCAGGACTCTCAGGCATTGTATATTGAGCAACAATACCACAATCTTGTAAATATTTTGCAAACGGTCCCTTTTGCTGTCCAGCCTCAGTATATCGCCCATAATACTCACCACCACGATCAGACCTGACAATCTTGATAATTTTTCCCAATTGTTTCTCAACTTCAGTACGAAACACTTTGAACATTTCAAGTGCATCAGTCTTCTCCTTAATTAAATAAAGATAACAATAACGGGAAAAATCATCAATGAACGTGATGAAGTATTTATTTCCACACAAGGTGGTTGAGTATGGCCCACTAATATCAGTATGAATTATCTCCAATAGACTTTGACTGCGAGTAGCGCCTTTCTTCTTTGTTTTAGTCAATTTTCCCCTCACACAATCAATACAAGTCTTAATATCATCTGAGTCAAGAGGAGGGAGAATATCAGCCACGACAAGTCGCTTTACACGTTCTTTGGAGATATGCCCTAATCGCTTATGCCATAGCATTGAAGATCTATCTTTGATTAAAGATCTCTTAGCAAGAACATTCTCAACATTGAAAGAGCAATATGGTCTATCGGGAGATAAGGATAATCGATATAATCCATCAGACAAAACACAATTCCCAATAATTCTGGAATCATAACTCAAATCAACTCTTTTATTCGCAAAATGAAGACAATATCTAGCTTTGTCAAGCGAAGAAAGAGATACTAAGTTTCTCCTAAAATTAGGAACATAAAAGACATTATTCAAGACAAGCTGAAAACCAGAATCTAAATTCAAAACAACTGTCCCTATGCGCTCCATATCAACTCCAGTATTGTTTCCAACTTTAAGCTTTGACTCCCTCAGACTTGGACTCCTTAGATTTGCGAGACCCTTGGTGACTTTCTTTTCTTGTTTTTAGCCAAGCTTGAAATTTGTAGCAATTGGCTCTCTTGTGACCCCGCTTCTTGCGGTGAAAACATTTAAAATCCTTATCTCCATTCCTCCCATAGTTCTCATTTTTCCTAAAGTCTTGCCATTTCTTTGGGCCATAAGCATTTGACCCCTTAGGCTTCCATTTACCTCTAGACGAACTCAACTTAGCATTGGTAGTTAAGTGGGCAGACTCATACTTTTCCTTCTTTAATTTCCCTTCCTCAGTCACGCACTTAGTAATCAAGGCATTAACACTCCATGTCTCATTCTGAGCATTATAAGCAGTCTTAATCTGACTAAATTCAGCTGGCAAAACATTCAAGGCTTGATGCACAATATAATTTTCAGAAAGAACAATCTCATGGGCCTTAAGTTTAGATTGAATGTGGACCATCTTCGTATAAATTCTCTAACACCCATAGCAGCATCATACCTCATGTTCGTTAACTCACTCAGCAAGTTCCCAGCTTCAGCCTTATCTGAGACTCTATATCTTTCTCCCACTGCTTCAAGGAACTGTCTGGCAGTCGTATCTTCCAGCAAACCACTAATCAGATGCTCAGCAATAGACCTCTTCATAGCAATGAGGCTCAGTCGATTAGATTTTTCCCATCTAGCATAATGGGCCTTTTGATCTGCAGTACTTTGAACATTGGGCCTGGCAGGTTCATCCTCACGTAGAGCCAAGTCCATATCAACGATGCCCAAAGCGAACTCTATATCTTGCTTCCATCTCTTAAAGTTTGATCCAGTTAACATTTCAACCGTGGCATTGTTGTTATTTACAGCAAAGGTAATGTTTAACACACATAATGCAATAAGATCAATAATGGGCAATAAGCAACTCAACAAAAATAATTAGTACATTATAAACTCCCTTTGGGCAAAGTGTATAATGCACCATTATTTTTCTTAGCATGAAATTTATAAAACAACAAGGAGAATTACATATAACTGTCAAAGATCAATCCCTTTGGGCAGACAAATCCTTTAAATCATACATCTCCATAATATCAACATAGAGGGGAATTACATATAATTTTCAAAACATTTATCCCCTTTGGGCAGATAAATATTTTTCAATTATACATCCCCATCTTTTAAATATGGGAATAAACTTCATGCTATTTTCCAAATTAATATACACAATAACTCCCTTTGGGCGAGTAATTATATATACTAATTTTTTATCAATATGGAATTTCAAAAAAATTTATGCCCAAAATTCATCAAATAATATGAAACACTACACAACATGTGTTTCCAATGATCATATTGCATTTTCAAAACAACAATTTTTGCCACAAGTTTTTTTTTTTTTAATATTTATTTTATTTTATTATTTTATTATTATATATATTTTATTTAAATATTACGGACTCCCGCGGGCCCAGGACCCGCGAGCAGCCCTGATCGGACCGCGGGCCTGACGTGCGCGCGGCCCAAGCTTTTCTTTTAATAGTTTTCATTCGGTTTTGGCCACGCCCGTGAACCAACAAGGAAAAGACTAAAAGACAAAAATGGGCTTACGCCCAATAAAAAAACCCAGCCTGGTTTTCTTCTCGCGTGGGCTCACCTGGCTTTCTCCTCGCATGGGCTTATTTGCCTTTTATTTAAAATTAGCCCATGAAATGGGCTACGAAATTAAAAAAAAAATATGGGCAGAAGCCCATATTCAGGCCTAAGCCTGGCTGGAGGTCTTCTTCAACCTCCAGCCGGGTCACGAATTTGCAGAAAAACGGGTCATACAACCCGGTTTCGACCCAAAGCTCCAAAGGCATAAATTAACATGGTTTTTGATAAAATTTCCTCATGGTTTTTGCTTATAACATCAATTTAATTAAATAGATTTAATTAAACTAAGAAAGATCAACTAAATCCACCACATGCAAGCTTCAAAGTTTCGGATCTAAACCTCACATGGCCGAAAATTCGGTTTTCGGCAATTTAAACCCTAATAACTCAATTTAATACAACAAAAGATACTAAAACAAATATATAACAATACCCATGCAACGTTTTACATCAAACATCAATCGATTGCAAGTAATTTGCAAATTCTAGAACTTTTTCACATATAAACCCTAGAATTTCAAATCTAAAATTCTCTCTCAATTCTCCACAAAATTATGCAAATTATATATGGTTGGGAAGATCTTGACGTGTAGAACAAAAGCCCTATGGTTACGGGATTAATCAAGCAAAAAATCTACACAAAAAAATAATGCCTATATTCGGCTCAAAGAGGAGGATTTCGAATTTGTCCATAAAAAAAATTTTGGGTTCTACAATCATATACGATCGGCTCTGATACCACGTGTAGAATATTATTCTCATAAACAATTAATCAATTAAGAGCAAACGGATCCATACATGATTGTAAAACACCGAGATTAATAAATACAGCGGAATTAAAGCGCACTGTTTGAGCCATCGCTTCGAAAAAGAAAACTAGATCACTCGATAATCGGGGATCTATCGGAATACCTGAGATCTTCCTCTCTATGACCTATTTCGATATAGCAGCTTTCAATGGGATTAAAGAACGGCGATAGGTATAACCTACCCTTTTATAGGCTAGAGAGGGGACCAAGAAACCCTAATCAATAACGTGTCAATCGGGCCCTTCCCATTACGCCTACCAAACACAATTGCCTACTGTTTCTTCTTTTCAACTAGCCCGTTAACAATAGATGCCAATACCCAATTCAATCAGATCACTTTAGGGTTCAATACATATTGGAATATCCATTAACCCGATTATTTAAAATAGAAAATCAATTAATTAATGTAAGCCCATATTATAGGAAATTTCCAACAATAAATGGATTTAAATACAATATGAGTGTTAAATATGTCATAAATGGGTTTAGTTAAATAGGTATATCATAGCCCAATCTATTACTATGACCCTCTCTTCACACTCTCCCTCCTTCACTTGTTCTTGCTCTCACTCTTATCTTAGTTTTGCTATGAATTTTCATAAACTGGATTAGATATGGAATTGTTTTAGCAATATGGATTGGGTCACGTATAAATCATGTTAAGTATGAGTCACTAGATTTGTATTGTACGTAAATTGATCAAAATAGGTTAAATGGGTCTGTTTGGGTCAGACAATATATGACCCAATCTAATCCACTCGTTTTATGGTTTACTTATCATTAGGGGTGATTAGTTCTTGGTTTGGTTCGATCGCACCAACAAATCGGTAATCGGACCAAGAGAATCGGTACCCGACTTATGGAATCATGAATCAGACCACCTGATCCATGAACCAGACCTTCGATTAGATCTGGTTCCTAAGCGGTTCAATAGAAGTGGTAGATTTACATATCTTAGTCGAAATTTTTGGATTAATTGAATTGCTAATCCTGTTACAAGTTGAAATTGGGATTTCCTCCAAGATTTAGGGAGAAGATTGAGCGATGATGGCATCGTAATTATAGGGGCATGCTCGAAAGAAGGAGGATGATTCAATGGATTCCTTTCCATCAACGACGGACTCACAACTAAAAGGAAGGTATGAGTAAGCGAGGGAGGTAAAATCGGGAAATCTTTGTAGGAAAGAAATAAAGTAAAATAAAGAAAGAAGCAAGAGACAAAAGGAGCAAATTGGATGAATTCATGCAACAATAAGAAAGAAACAAAGATTTGCTTCATCATTCAGAATAAGTGAGGTATGAGAGCATATTAGGGTTGAGGTTTACACTTTACTTCTTTACGAAATCAAAAAAATATAAATTGGTTGATCGAAATGTTTTGGTTTCGAAGTGGGAACCAGGAACCAGACTGAAAATCATTGGTTCCAATTTGATGGAACCGAGAACCAGACTAACGGCCCATAAGACCACTTAAAATGGGCTGGTATGATCCAGTTCGGTCCAAGTGATTCTATATGCTCATCCCTACCCATCATAGGAGGGTATAGTTGGTAGGAGTGAATGGTTCTAAGATGGGTAGATACTAGACTAGAAACCTGGAATCTAACCCATGATTCTATATGCTCATCCCTACCCATCATTGGTTCCAATGTTTGCATTGGTTCCAATGTTTGCACTAAAACCTATTTTGGAACTTACCCTATTTTTCCGCTCTAGTTTGAGGGTCTATCTTGTTTGTACTGGAACTTATTTTGCAATCATCCAATATCCTATATGGCTTCAAATTTTTCTCTCCTAATTTGTATTGAAACATTAAGCACATATAATAAATAAGTATATGAATTTTTTGACTAAACGAAAAATTAAGGATCAACAAGAATAATTATCATAAATAAACGTCACAAGACAAAGCAAAAATCCTAACATTGCATAAACATTAGCAGTGAACATGGATCTAATGTTAGTCTCATTCTCACAATTACTATTGGAAGCTATTCATTTATCTAAAATGGTTAACAAATCTTTATTACAAGCATAACTTCTCCTCCAAAAGTGAAATAAGGTGAGCCAAATTATGTGGTACAAAATCTATAACAAAGACCTAAAATTTATACATAAAGAAAATCAACAAGACCAAGTGAGTTAAGATTGCGTGAAGAGAGAGACATAGGGAGGGGGAGAGAGAGAGAGAGAGGTGACTGAGTGAGTTAGTTTTCTTTTTTTTTTAACCCAAGTAAAAACCAATTCTAAAATAGGTCTGGTGGGCCTTTCCTTCGAATTGGGAATTGGACCAGTTCCAACTAGTTTCCAAAAAATGGAACCAGTTCGCGGACCGGTTCAAATAGTAACTTGTTCGCAGACCTATTTTCCAGGTGGTCTGATCCGATTTCCGGATAACCTGATCCGGTTTCCAGATAAACTCAATCTGGTTGCACACCCCTAGTTGCCACGGAAAAGAGTATGCGTGCTTTGGAATGTACCGGCGCAAAAGGTTCTGGATGAAGTTTCGATTGCTTGATGTGGGGGCGTAAAGGGCGGACGCACATCGATGGACATTGGCCGCCTCGTGCGGATGACATGAACAGCCAAGATCCGATCGATGGGGTCGGTGTCGGTGCTTTTGCCAGTTGCGCCTGGTCCCATCGGCACTCCGGACCCGACACCCGTGCTTCACATCTCGTGAAGGAATGTACTCTGTTTCATGTCGTCCTCGAAAGTGTCCGCTTGCGGTAACCTCTCTAAATTGCAGAGAGAGAGGAGCTTCCTCTCTCTTTTCGTTTCGGATGGGGTCCGATGATCCCTCGGTTTGGCTCGGATCTCGACACTTGTCCACCCAATCGAACAAAAGAATTCTTGATGGCGAGCGAAAGCCGGATACTCGTAATATTAACCCTTTTTTTATTCCTCGGTCTGATGGGCATATGGTCGTTCCCCTTTTTCTGGCGAAATCTGTGGAATCATTCCTTGGCTCCGAAGCCACTCCACGGACTTTTCACTCACCCATCGACTCAGTAGTTTGCAAAGCCCCTTTTGGAGGCCTTACGCATCCTCACCCAAGCCAGCCTGCTCGATCAGTGGCCTCGAGAAGATGAGGAAGAATGTAGACTCTATCTATCCGGGTTGACTGTATAGAAAAAATCAATGATTTGGAATTTTCTTTTTTCAAGTATTTTTTTAAGTTTTTCGCCATCACTATCGTTAACCAATCCCCCTCTTGCTATTTTTGAGCTGCACTCTTGCACAGCTAAGAACTAAGAATGATCCTGTATCGAGCGAGCTCTGATGTTCCATCGATCCAGTGGATTCTTTGCAAATGAACTGAATCCAATCGATCAAAAAAAGGTGGCTCGCAACCGAAATAAGACAGTTCGATGAGCACATTGTGATGGATGGGCCAGAATGAACTCGACCAGGACGCATGATAGTCATTCAAATTTAGAGAGCGACTTCTTTCAGATTCTTGTGTTGCCCATCATTAGCTGTCGGTTTGTGAAGATATGTGGCTGGATGTCGAAGAAGCCAAGGTCGAATAGGGTCATACTTGATAACGACCCAATCCATCAACATAAATCCTTTTCTTTTTAAGGAATTATTTTACAACATCACATCTTAGCCCGACATCTCTTTTTACCATTGAAAGTTCCATTCTTTGCAATGGCTATTGCCTTTTGGCAATCACAATGTCTAGACATAGGTGTTGTTTCCGATAAGAAATTTCTCAACTACTCAGCCTTAATTTTAATGAGTTTGAGAAATTTTTCTTCTTCCCAAGAACTTGAGTAGTTACTCAGTCAACAATATAAATATTTTCTTCTCCTTCCTTACTAGAGGTTAGGAGGATAAATCATTATGTTTTTAGCATATATGCCTAGTAGCACATGAGTCTAATTCCAATTCTTTTGCATTTGCCAAAATATTGGCTTGGAAAATGACTATTATAATTACATCATTAGATCATCTGCTTCAATCAAGTCAAATTTTGGTTTAGTAGGATTGTCATTTCTTCCATAATTTTGTTTGGCTGATTTCAAAGTTACATCATCTCTACCAAGGGTGAACACATATCTTATAGTGGATTTTGTCTCATATGAATTCGAGATCCAGTTATCCTTTTAATACAACAAAAAATTCACTATGTATGATGACCTAATTTATGGTTCCTCGAATAATATTAAAATCCAATCCAAGAACACCTTCACCAATTTATTTTTTAAGTCAAAATTGACGTGTTCAAGCTTGTGGTGATGTCATAGGTCTGATACGATGGTTTTGAGGTCTTGTTTTGAGCCTGACTGGGGCATCATGCACCTTGTCAACCACAGGATCCTCGATGACCGAATCGAGTGTGTGACCTAATCGAGTGTGTCACGAAGGGTGCAGAGGTGTTCTTCAACCTCCTAATCAAGGAGAACGAGAAGTATGCCAATGACCAAGGCTCTGAGAAGGTGGGACGCGTGGAGAAAAATAGAGCAAGCATCATTTGGTTTTGATGTCCTTCTTCTATGAGAAGGAAAGAGAAAAAGCTTTGAATAAAAACAGAGGAAGCATCGTTTGGGTTAAGCGTTGTTCTTCATTGAGAGAGAAAGAGAAAAAGCCTTGAAAATTGAAGTGAGAAGAAAGAAACTTTCAAGCAGGAGTTTACTATAAACCTTGCCCTTTGTTTTTTGCCACCAAGCTAAGCCAAGCCAAGCCAATCAATCGAGAAACAAAACCTTTATATTTTCCAGCAGGTCACACTCACAGGACACGTGTCAAAATTTGAGTGGCACATGCGCGCCATGTCAGTGGATGATATGATGCGCTCATACCATTAAATATTTTCTTGAAGTTTGGACATTCTCAATGATAATACTTGCAGTAAATGTCATCCAAAAGTCATTCCATTATCTTTGTTTTTGAATCACTTTGCCTTTATCCTAGGAATCAAGTTTAGCATGCCTTTATCCTAAGAACTGAGTTTAGCAGGTCCTTCAATACTCTTTCCTATTTTGTTTGTATGTCCTATCTTTTTCAATCTTCCGCACCATATTCCATGACTTCACATTCACTAGCTCTCTCTCTTCCTTCCTTGCCTTGGAAGAATTCCAAGAGTTCCCTTGCGTTGATTCTTTACTTTCTAAATTCACATTCCCAAATGCAATTTAAATTGCCTTCCCATTCCCTTCCCCAACTTCACTTCCAACCCTATCTCTTTCCAACTCTCTCTTTCCACTCGAAAAGACAAAGATATCGACTCACTAGCTCCATTTCAATCATCCTTGTCCTCAACCTAAGTCTTCATTAAATTTGTCCCCATAAAAATCTTGTTCCCTTTGAGATCCCATCAATAGTAGACCCTTTGAATCGGGATCGAGAAAGAAGCCCACGAACAATAATTTTTTGGTGTTTTGATAGCGACCCAATCATACCTTACAAGAGTTTTTTTTTCCGTCCTCAGGTTTGACTTTCCTAGTTCACGGTAATAATCCATTTCCTTCATTTTCTCCTCTTTCTCTAGCAAGTCATATTCAATCGGAAAAAAAGAAAAGAAAGAAAAGAGAGAAATATTTGCTAAATGCGCGTAACGACCTGCCAACCAGCAAACAAATAGAAAATTCAATTATGGGGATCTCCTCCAATTCCCCGGTGGCAGTGGCGGATGCGGCGGCGGTGGTGGCTGCGGTTGCGGCGGAGGCAAGATCGGTGAAAGCGACGGAGGCGGCGGCGGCGGAGGCGAAGGCGGTGGCGGCGGAGGCGGTGGCGGCGACAAAGCAAAGGTAGCGTCAGAGGAGGCGTCGGTGAAGGCGGCGGCAGTGAAGGCGACGGTGGTGGAGGTGAAGGCGGCGGCAGCGGCGGCGGCAACAGTGGCGGCGGAGGCGGCGTTAGAGGCAGCGGCGGCGAAGGTGGCAGCAGCGTCGGCGGCAGAGGCGGCGTCGGCAAAGGCGGCGAAGGCAGCGTCGGCGAAGGCGGCGAAGGTGGCAGCGGCGAAGGCGGCGAAGGTAGTGGGGGAGAAGGCGGCAGCGGCAAAGGCGGCGTCGGTGAAGGCGGCGGAGGCTGCGGCGGCGAAGGCAGCGGCGGCGAAGGCAAAGGCGGCGGAAGCGGCGGCGGTTGCGGCAAAGGCGGAAGCGGCGTCGGCATTCTATGCAGCCGCCCGATGGCCCATGATTCGTTAGGGTCACCACATCGCTTCCTTGTCCTGGGTGTCCTCCTTTCGTGATCATTGGATTTTAATGAATCTGTGAGTCTAGGGACCTATTACATTTTTTCTTGGTCCCTGCGTAGTTTATATGGTGGAAGTGGATCTAACAACTCCCTTCCTAAACACTGAAATGATGCACACTAGATAAACATAAATAATAACCAGGCACTTTTTATTTACATATACTTGATAGATGTCGTTTGTCGGTACATCAAAAGCCAAGCTTTCCTATACTTGGCTATATCCAAAAACTAGACCAACATTTTCCATCAGCTATTCACATGCATCCATTAGCAAGTGCCAGTGTCCAAAAAAATCTCACTGCTAACCTCACGTCCATGGTCACTCTACTCTGCTCGAGCCCTCGTCATTGTCCTCTGGCGGCAGTGGTAGCAGCCCTAGAGTACGTCCGTTCCTCCAGACATACAAGACAACAAACTCCTAATGTGTGGGACCCAAGGGGAGGCCGGTGTTGATCGTTAGTATCACCCTCACTCGGACGAATGTCAACCCAAGCATATCAGGATCATGATGCTCCGACTATTCCCATCGCAAATCAACAGGGATCCCGTAGAAGGTACTAGAAGACGCAGGCAGCAGTGGCATCTTTTTCACTCTGAAATATTGTAGCCCCACGAGGGGTGAGCACGACTACTCAGCAGTTAAATTTCTACTAAACTATATTACGAAGTCTATCGCTACCCGCTTCTACACAATCCAAATTAGCACATATAACAATGGTAATAAACATGCATCAATTTAGAGGGATTCAATAATGGAATAGCATATCAAAACAATGAGAATTTAGAAATTCATTTTATCTTGATCCACTAACATTTTCTTCCGGAGGACCACTGTTTGCGTCCCTCCAGGCATATTGCACCCAACTTGGCATCACGAAGGCCTCCGGTTCCATATTCAGTCACCAGGCATTTGGAGTGTGTTACATCACACCTCTAGGCATCTCGCACCCCACCTGACATCACGAGGAACCTCCGGGGCTCACCATGTCAATGATGTCCCCAGGCATTTGGAACATGTATCGTCATACTTCCAGGCATCCAGATACTCGAGGAACCTCCAGGGTTCACCAGTCCCTAGACTTCTAGAGGCATCGCCACAACAATCCTCTAGGCAACCCGACGCCCAAGGCATTGTCGTCCCGAGGGTCTGACGGCATAAGTAATGTATCAACCATGGTGTAGTAGCAAAATCAATTCAATGTCAAAGCATTTTATAATACAAGTGTAGAAACTTCTTTGGTTCTCAGAATCATGATATAAACCATAGTGTAACAAATCCTTAAAAATATACCAATTCCCGTTGATGAGAACAATCCATGAAATCAAGGTTTCAATATCGAGTCCATCAAATCAATTTTCCACAGCCTCACTCAAAATTCCTATGTAAGGCTTTAAACAATTTTGATAACATCAAAGCCAGTGAATCCTTGGATCAATATTCTTAAAATATAGCTTAAAAGGGTCCGAAACCGTTTATATAAAAACCAACCTTTGAAAAACGTCAAACTCACGTCATCAAAACAATTTATAAAAATCGAGAATTTTACACTGATTTCGTCAAAATCCAAGCTCACGGTTCAACCCCCAAAATTTCATGATAATTCAACGACATCCGAACTCACTAATTCACATAATCATCATGGATCAAATACTAGTTTATAAATCTTTGACGGAGTACGTTTCACCGAGCTACTCGATCACGTCAACATAATCTAGGTTAGTAGATATTAACTTGCCTTTGATTTGGCGGCAGCGTTAACGACGAGAGGAACCTTGAGCTGCAGGCGGCGGTACGGTCGAGATGAATCGGACGGTGACAAAGAAGGTTGGTGGCATCGGGGCTGGTTGTGGTCGGCTGTGGGCGACCCGACTGCGATGAGGAAGTCTCGGGGCGTGGCGAGGAGGCCGGTGATGCCGCGGTCGACGGCAGCAAGGGGCGCGCTCAAGGGGCAAAGCCGGCGGTGGTGGAGTGAGAGAGCGGTTTCTCTCTTTCTCTCTCTCTCGCTCGCTCGCTGCTTCTGTCGCTGGTTTTGTTGGCAACGCCGGTCAACAATTGAGACCCTCGGTGGCTGTTGAAATGAGTGGCAGCTGGAGAAGTCGTGTCTTCCGCACGCAGGGGTCTTGAATTTTTGCTGGCAGCCGAGCGTGAAGCAACGTGGCCGTTGCTGGCCACACTTCGGTCAACCATCTCCCTTGGGTTGACTGCCGAATGCACGTTGCATGGAGAGGGCAGCGTACGTGATTGCATGGCATGGGGAATTTGGGGTCTTCGGTCTTCATGCATGTGAGGAGATGGGCAGCTCGTGGTGGTCTATCTTCGGTGCTCCTTCATCAGTGTATTCGGGTCAGTGTATTAGTAATCGGGAATGGCTTTGCCGAAGAAAGGAAGGGGCGCAAATGCGTGGCCATTCAGCTAGAGAGGTACGAATTTTAATGGACGTCGGTCTAAGTGGTGGCGTTACGTAAAGAAATTTCCGATGAGACGTTAAGTCTCACGGTGATCGAATCACCACGACACAACAAAGATGTGACTACGAGGGTACATTGTAAGATCATCATGAAACGTGATGTCTAGGTCCGCTAATGGTAATGGTGAAATGGCGACTGAAAGTGGCGCCAACGACGTAGTCTGATGACAAATTCGTCAACCCGTCATGGAGTATTCGAAGTCCGGCAAAAATCCGGATGTCACACGTTCCCCTTCGTTTTCCCGTGCGTCGAGTCCCCATTCCTCCCTAATCCTTCACCCTTCTTCTCATCGAGCCTCCTCTCTGCCCTGCTCCCGACCAACTCCTTCGCTCTCAACAATGGCGATCAAGCCGAGTACATCCACCCCTACCTCGTCAAGCCCTCCCCGTCCTTTGTCTCCGTCTCGTTCCCTTCTCACGTCACCACTTCCACCTCTTTGTACCAAGTCTTCAATGATGACCTCACCATCTCTGCCATCTCAAGCGACGATGTTGCGCACGGCTCGTCTCCGGAGGCTCTGCGGTACGTTATCTCTTCGTAGAGCGACCTCAGCGTCACGCTGGACTTCGTGGCTTCGAACCTGAAGTTCATCCTCGTTAGGGGGAGCCCCTGCTTGACTTGCTTGGTCAACCACGGGACCGAGGTTGCGATCTCCACGATTCACGCGATCCTCTTGCTATCTTCGAACAAAAGTTGCACCAAGCATACTTTGAAGCTCAACAACAATTAGACTTGGCTTGTCTACACTTCCTCGCCGATCAGTTTCAGTCGCAGTCTCAATGCAATTTCTTCCGGAAGGTATTCAGGGGTTATTATTGCTTATTTGCCCAACGGTGGATCATTTAGCGAGGAGGTTTTGGATAAGTTTAGTTCTTTGTATGCTCTGTCTGGTGATGCAGTGTTGACTAGGCTATTTTGTTTGGAGTACAAATGGGAGAAGAGAGGATGGGGGGATCTGCTCATGCTTGTGCACCCGCTGCACGTTGGACTTTTGTCTTGCGAGGATTGCCGGCTCACTGTGTTGGAGGATTTTAAGTATAGGAGTATCGATGGTGATCTTGTTGGCGTGGTTGGAGATTCCTAGGTGTTGAGATCTAATCCTGTCTCTGTTACTTGGCATTCAATCAGAGGCATCAAGGAGGAGTCGCACAATGAAATCATTCAAGCCCTCCGTAGGGATGTGGCGTCCCTTAATCCAGCTGCAATAACGGCAAAATCATCTTATTTTTATGGGAAATTTATTGCCAGAACGGCGAGGTTGGCTTTGATTGCTGAGGAGGTGTGTTATCCTGAAGTTATCCCGACCATCGGGAAATATTTGAAGAGCACCATAGAGCCATGGTTGGATGGGACTTTTAGTGGTAATGGATTCTTGTATGATGTGAAATGGGGTGGGATTATCACCAAGTTATGATCGACCAATCTTGGTGAAGATCTTGGTTTCGGGTTGTACAATGCTCATCACTATCATTTAGGGTACTTCCTTTATGCAATTGCTGTTCTTGCCAAGATTGATCCGGCATGGGGAAGGAAGTATAGGCCTCGAGCTTATTCACCGATGGTGGATTTCATGAACTTGGGGAGAAGATTGAATTCCAATTATCCGTGTTTGAGGTGCTTCGACCTGTACAAATTGCACTCTTGGGTTGGTGGATTGACTGAATTTGTGGATGGGTAGAATCAGGAGAGCACTAGCGAGGCTGTGAATGCTTACTATTCAGCTACTTTAATGGGATTAGCCTATGGAGACACCCATCTTGTCATTGTCGGGTCGACGCTCGTTGCGATGGAAATTCAGGTAGCTCAAACATGGTGGCATGTTAGAGAAGGCGATAATTTATATGAGGAAGACTTCACTAGGGAGAATAGGGTGGTGGGTGTTTTGTGGGCTAACAAAAGGGACAGTGGTCTTTGGTTTGCCGGCGCGGAGCGGAGAGACTGTAGGCTTGGAATTCAGGTTTTGCCTCTGTCGCCTATCACTGAGGTTCTATTCTCAGTTGTCCAGTTTGCGAAACAGCTGGTGGATTGGACATACCTGGCACTGAACAGGGAGGGAATTGAAGGATGGGGAGGATTTGCATGTGCCTTGGAAGGGATTTTTGACCAAGGTAATGCGCTGGAAAAAGTGAGGAGCCTGACTGGTTTTGATGATGGGAACTCTATTTCGAATCTTTTGTGGTGGATTCATAGTAGAGGTGATGATGAAGAGACATGATGCAGGGATGGAGGAAAGTACTGTTGGTTTGGTCATTATTGTCACTGAAATTGTTATTTCGGGGATGGATTCAATTGCTTTAATGAGATATTCTATTTGGAGTATTCATGTACTTATGTGAGGATTGCTTTGTGCCCTGTGTATCTATCTTCAGAATAAAATGATTCACTAGCTCTGCTTCTCTATTTGACCCTTCATTATTGTCCCACATCGCTACAATTACATTATTCACTTTGTCGAACATTTTCGTGCTTTTAAGATGCTCGCTGATATAAAGAAATACAATCTCTTGCATTTTGTTTCAATAAATCAGTGCCAAGTTCGGTGCATTATGCACTTTGATGCCACTTTAGGAGCCCATGGAATTCGATTTAGAATTGGTCCATTGGTAAAAAGAAATAAATCATATCTCATAATTTCACTGAATCTTATTGTCTCAAACCTTGGGAATAATTTCCAATAGAATCCATTTCTTTTCGATTCAATAATGACTATGAAAGTCTTAAATTTTATGTTGACCGGGTCACTTTAATTCTTAAACTTTTTGTTAGATCACTTATGTCTTAAAATTCATTTTAATTTGTCGTTTGAGTACTTTTGTTGTTGAGTTAGTTTTAAATGGAAGGAAACTCTACGTGGAAACTTTTCTTTTCCTGGACTTTTCATTTTTTAGACTCATGGTGATGATGCGGTATTGATGAATGTCAAACGACAAAAACTCGACAAAAAGAAAAGAAGAAGAATAAAAAGTACAAAAAAAGATGGTGGAGGAAGCTGGAAGTGTGCGTAGATCTTTTTTCCTTTTTCGCCGCAAGAAAGGGCAAGGGGCTGCTTGCCCGGTGGTGGCAAATGGCGTCGCCACCATTACGAGAGTGATTTTTGTTGTATTGTAGCGGGATAAGAATAACGCAAATCTCATAATTTTCATACGGTGCTAATTTGAATATAATAATTTTTTTTCGCTCACTTGAGTACCAAAAATTTAAAAGATCAATCATTTGAGTGTCATCGGCGGTTTGTCTTGTTAGAAAGTCCAACATAGAGCCGAACATCCGTCGTGACTTTACCGGCTCTAACGTGGATAATTTTTAAATAATTTTTTCCTTCTTTCTTTGCCTTTTTAAAGGGTCGCCAAGGGTCATTGGTGACCGTTGCCGGTTGTGAAACCCTCGCCGAGCGTTGGCAAGGGCATTCGGGGCTTCACCTGTGGCCATGATGCCCTTGCCTAGGGCCTTTGCGTCTAAGGGCAAGGTTGCGCTCACCTAGAGATGGGCGAGGGTTTCGCAACCGGCAAAGGTTGCCAACCTTGAAAAAATGAAAAATAAAAATAAAAAGAAAAGAAAATTAAAAATTAAAAAAATTTAAAAAAAATTAAAAAATCTACATCAAATGGGAAATTAATAAAAAAATCCACATATAATAATTTGTAAATAATCCGCTGGTCTTCTACTTGATTTTTGGACGATGGCTTTTCTTGTTGGGCAAGGGAAATTGGAAAAATTGGTTGTCGACTATTTTTTTGTTTCGGTGGTTCCACGGTTGGCACTGGCATGGACCTTATATATATATATTCCTACTCTTGCCAATGGCCGGGCACCAACAATTTAACTTCATCCATTTATTCGAACCCTAAATAGAATATAACAAAGGGAATGACTTACCATTCTAAGGCTTTGTTTGTTTCCTTTCAAATAATTAATTTGATAAAAAAATATTTTTAATCTTCTCTTATTCTAATATTTAATTCATGTAAATCTATGGTGTAGTTCATATTTAGATGTATTAAGCTGTTAGATTATATTTCATTTTCATGATTAAAAAAAGCTCTTATTCTAATCAATCAATGTAAATTTTGGTGAGTGATTAAAGATTTATTAATGTATGATTTTAAATAAATTCATACGTATATTTTTTGTAAAATAAATCAAAATCTGCAACCTTCGTTTCTTGTGATGTATGGCGCGTGCCTGCAATGTTGTCGGAGCTTTAACTCTAATGGGGCTTAAAAGAAAAACATGGAAAAAAACACGACGTAAACGACAAAAGAACATTGGCCTCGAAAGACTAAAAATATATCAAATGCTTCGATTCCAAATATGAAGTCCTCCACGACCACCTCATATTTTATGTAATGAAAAGCAAGCGACCAAATAATAAAATAGACGGAATAAAAAATAAATCAAATATCAAATTTATATGGTTTGGGAATGAAGATCCTCTATTCATTTCTATGCAGAATGATCGAGCATCCTATATTCATGTCCCCGGACAAATCCCAAAGGAGAAGTTAGCCAAGCTCCTTTCGGAAACCTGGATTACCAACTATGAAAAGTTGCACCAGAATAACAAGCCTTTCTAGTCCTCAGACTCCGAATTCGTCAAGAAAAAAGATAACACTGTTTACATTGAATTTGGCAAGTAAAATGAAGAAAATCATTCTATCTTCTCAACCCTATGTATGATTAAACCTTGTGTTTCTGAGTCAATTTCCAAGCCAAATCCCAAAAGGCTTGTCCAATATTTTCAGTGTAATGGAAATCCTGTCCATTACTACAAGGACCGATATGGCCACTATTTCTAAGACCCTTTTTGTCAATGCTCTTATTGTACAAATTCTCCCGATGAAGTAGACCCAAATGCAAGACCGCGGAGGAAACACAAGAAGTCAAAAGATACCATGTACCAAAAGTACTTGAACAGGGACTCCTCTGTTGATACTCTCGGTGAGTATGATAAATTCCAATTTATGGTTTTTTATGCTCCAACTTCACCATCAGAGTTCGCTGCTCCACCCTCAATTTCACCAACTCTACCACCATCACTTCCTCCTCATAAAAAAAATGGCTATTTCCCTGTTTTATAAGCCAATCTTAAAGTGGGCCAAAAAGCATTCCTACCCACTCAAGGCTCCGGAAGGGACATCATCCAATTCTTCCATCGCTATGTTCCAAGAAGCCGATTTTCCTCCTCTTGTCCAAGAAAGTTCGAAACTTTCATTCTTTGCCCCAGAAGGCAGATATCGACATGCTCCCAAAATACCTGCCCCAATTGATGTGAATGAACATGAAAGACAAAAAAAGACTTATGTTGCTGAAGCCGTCTGAAATGGCAATCGGAGACTCTTTTAGCACACAACAATGCGTTCACAACGATTGATTCCAAAATTGTTGATGTGCAACGAGATCTTAAAAGATATGATGAAACCGCAAGAAAAATGCTTTCGGATTTCCAAAGAAGGCTTCATACCTTGGATGCAGGACAACATTTGGGATATCATCATCTCGAGAGCCCCAAGGCGGAAATAGAAAAACTCAAAAGGCAAATCCAACTCTTTGAAGAAGGAAGATTCAATTCTTTCAATCCATTTCCAACTACATTGCGGATTGAGCATTTACTTTTTCCATCAACTCAAAATACGTTTATCTTTGCTACTCTCATAGAAGCTCCCACTAGACAAGATAAGACCGATGTGGTAGAAATGCGAAATCGCCTCAAGGAACTGGATCGAATAAGGAAAGAGAAGGGAAAAGAGAAGATGCTTGAAGAATCCTTGATAGCTATAAGAGAAAAACCAAATCAAATGATGCTATCTAATCCGTTAGAATCATTCTTGAGAGATCTAGGCAATCAAGAAGACCACCTTGATCCTGTTACTTTAAAAGACCAAGTTCCATTAGAATCGGTTTTTCTAAACAACTTTTACACAAGATCAGATTCGGTATCCCTCTTATCCTCTTCATCCTTTTCAATCCCCGTCATTGATTATTTCCTTGTTGTACCAATAACTTCATCAATATTCATGGCACACCCTCCGGACCAATATATGGAATCCAACCCTTCTGAACAAGAGGTTGTTCAACCAAACAATCCGTCTTAGAGTGTGACTATCTCCTCCAAACAGTTTTTCACCGTTGATGATATTCCCTATTCAAAATGGTCAGAAAGATTTGAAGAATTTCATATTGGGTTAAATGCCCAAGCTCTTACCAATCGGGATAAATATGATGTCATTTTTTGTTTTGTCACAAGATTTACAAGTAGTCTCAAATATTGGTGGCAATCGATGACAGAACAAGACCAAGTTCAATTTCTGCTTTCACCTGACTTTAGTCATGCCATTACCTCTTGTACCACTTTTTCATTGGAAAGTCTTCTGACCTTCATGAGCTCAAAAATGAGAGAATTTTTTGAAGGAAAATGTTTCTCTCTCCAGAAAATACATCTTGATAGACATTATCGGGAAATGCTCAAGCTTTTCTATATTATTGGAGCCGATCCAAACCTAAAGCAAGTTTTTCTTACTTCCATCCCCAAGGAATTATCTTAGCAGGTTGAGAAATCTTTTCTCAATAGACAAAGGAGAATTGCGGACATTCCTTTGGGAGAAATATAGCAAAAAATCCATATGTGCCTTGACGACTTGTGTTAAAAGCGCCAAATGGTTCAAACTTATCTTACAGACAAGAGAGAACTTGATGGAGCCTATTCTCGCCAGAAGTTGAAGATCAAATGCTCTAAACAAAATTGCAATGGATCTTGCGGAAAATCTTCCGAAAAAAAGAAGCACTTTAAGAAATTCTGGATAAAGAAATCCAAGCATGGATCTACGCACTTCCGAAAAAAGAAGAAGTGGCGATTCTTATGCAAAAGGAAAGATCACTCAGGCCGCAAGAAATCAACTCGATGCTTCATCTGCAACCAAAATGGTCATTTCGCCAAAAAACCGCCCCTAGGCAAGAAAATGTAAGGGCGTGTTTGGTAATAATTCTGTTCTCGAGAGTAGATTCTGATCAGAAATGATTTTTTTGTTTATTATGTTCCCAGAAATTGATTATGAGTAAAAAACGCGTTTGATAACCTGTCTAAAATTTCTGATTCCGGAATAGAATTGCGTTTGATCTTTGTGCTCATTGATTTTGTTCCAAATCAATTTCTTTTAATTTTTAAATAATTTTTATACTTTTTTTCTTTTCTTTTTTTTTTTCTTTTTTTCTTTTTCTCTTCTTCTTCTTTAGGTCGGTGACCTCACCGGAGGGTCACGGCCCTCGTCGGCCAAGCCTCGCCGGTGGCCGGGCCGGCCTCGCCGGGGCTAGGCGAGGCCCACAACAAGGCACGCCTAACCTCGCGGTGGCCGGGCGAGCCTCGCTTTTTGCCGGGCGAGGCCCGCCCGGCCATCGGTGGGGTTGGGCGAGCCTCGCCAAGGCTAGGCGGGCCTCGCCCAGCCTCGCCGGTGGCTGGTGGTGGCGGTGGCGGGCGGCGGCGGTCGATGAAGAAGAGAAAAAATGGGAGAATAAGAGTGTTTTGATTCTTAGATTTGTTCCCAGAATGAGAATCAACTTTTTCTTTTATTCTTGATTCTGTTCCAAATCTACTTTTGAGAAAAAAAAATTAGAAATTTGATTCCGGGAACAAAAATTTTACCAAACGCGATTCTGTTTCCAAACTACTCCCGGGAGCAAAGAATCAGAATCTGACCTTGTTTGGATGCTTACCAAATAGGGCCTAAGAATCATCTAATACATCACATAGAGATTGAAACTGGCATTTCACTCGAAAATGATGATATTGAATCTCTATTCTCTACATATGAAGAACCATTTGAACAAACTCTCAATGTCCTTCTAAACACTTCTTCTTTTTCTTTAGTCTAGTAGGATCCTTTGAGAAATGCAGCTCGGATAGTTAAAAATGTTGCCATCCTTGCACCTTTGAGTGTCTTTAGGCCTTGAACTAAAAGTCTAAATAGTTTTCCGCTAAAAAGCTATTCCTGAAGGGCTTAAACAAGAGGTTCGCCTATTGTGGGAAGACATATTTGTAGGAAACTGACTTCGTCTTCCCTGGTTCTAAGCCTAGGTCCATTCATCGTGAAAGAGTAGCAACGAAAATCTTATTATAGATCAAGCAATACAATGGAGATTATAATTAGACTTGAGTCACTCAAACACTTTCGTTATTTTCAAAATCCTAATTACACTCAATAACTCACCAAATGTCTAGCCCCACAAACGAACACGCACGAAGTTGGGCTTCAACTCTCTTCTATTGCACTCAAAGTGCCCGCGCCCCATTCTCTTACTTCTTCGGACTAGCAAAACTTACTAATTGTCTTATTCACACGGAATATATGTGTGCCCCTATACTTTGTCTTTATCCTGCCATTTTAATAGGAAGAGTCCAACGTGCAGCAATTTGATAAAGAAAAGTCAAGCATGGTCAAACCTTAATATTTATCCAGCCAAATAAAGACAAATCTCCACGTATACATCTATATACCCTCCCAGAGATTCTTTGAATTTCTTTCCTAATAAATTGGGTTGACAAGCCAATCTACATCCTCGGATCAAGTCGGGTTCTGTACAATGACTCAAACTCGAAGCATAATATGAACAAAAATCCCTCTGCAATAGTTGCACACATCGAAACCGGTGTTATGAGAAAATGCAGAACTAGAACAATGTTCCCCAAAGTAAGTTTAACCAATTTTTAATTGGACCTAAGGATGATTGTCACTTGTTATTAGAATAAACCGTTTGGTTCTTGAAAAAGCTAGTGCTCAAAATGGAACAAACCACAGTCTGTTATGTGATACTTGACGAAGAGCCTTGATACATGCATTAGACAGAATCAATTTATAGATAAAGTTGCGTGCTAATTGACTATTTGTTCAACAATTGTTGCCTTGTCAAGGGGAAATTAAACGAGCATGGCAATGAATAATTTGGTTGTGCATGTGGTATATGATCGATGTCTTAACTTAATCATACCCACCAGATACACTTGAAAGATACCAACCAAATTCTACCCTATGCGATGCAAAACATAATCCTAACAACTGATTATAGTAATGCTAGTGTCCCTATGCAGGAATAGTTAATTTCTTGTACTAAACGTTTACCTCGATCAATTGCGAACATGAAGTTCCCAATCTCTGAGCTCTATTCAATGAAAAAGCCCACCACAGAGCACCATCATCAGCAACAAGAAGGCACTGTCGCTCGACTCAACACTGATTCTTCTCACCGCGTTCCCTCTTTATTTGTTTGTCATCAGCTAGCTTCCAGATATCCAACCATCAATGGAGTTCAAAAGAAGAGAGCAAGTGGAGAAGAGATGCGACGCGTTTAGAATGGGTCGATAACCCCAATGGCATGTACTATACCAATGTGAATTGACCTTCGATCATTGATCAGCACAACTATCCGAAATTTGGATTCCCGACACTGAGTTCTTGAAGGGAAGGTGGAATCCTAAAGGGCGTGAGCTGCCTCAGTTCAACGCGGGCCAATTCTTGGAGATGGTTCGAGGGAAATCGATCGTGTTTGTTGGCGATCCGATAGGATGAAACCAAATGCAGCCATTGTTATGTCTCTTGGGTGGTGTAAGTGCTCTCAGCGTCAGCATGACAACATTTCTATTTCTTTAATTTTTTTCTTCAGAAAAGATTTGCAACATAAATCTATTTGATAATGCAATTTCATTTTCTTATTTTTGGAATAGATTTCTATTCTAGAAATAAATTTAAAGTAGAAATCGAAGCTAAATTTTTAGCTTTTCTATTTTTGGAACAAAATTGAGAAATAAAAATTATTCTCATAATTCACTCTTGTCACTAGCCGCTGCCCACTCACTGCCATGGGACGTCGGCTGCTTGCCACCGGATGCTAGCCGCCACCACCGAGAAATAAAAATTTATTCTGTTATCAAACAAATTTCTGTTTCAGAAATAGAAATTTTGAATCGTTATTAAATGCGTTTCTTTGTTTAAAAACTCGTCTAGGGAATAGAAATTGAGAAATTAATTTCTGATCAGAAATTGATTTCTAGAATATAAATGTTATCATGTGTGCTCTTAATTTCTTGGCTTTTGTAGCATTTGCGTTTAAGGGCCTCTTTTGGCTAGTAAACTTATTTGCATAGTGACTAATGCTTCAGCTATTGTCACGAGTTGAAAGTTCTTTGGTTGCGAAATAACCCGTGCAACACCTGGTGAGCCGACAACACCAAGCCATTCTTCCTCCTTTAGTTATTCGTAAGAACAGTACGGCAAATTGCATTTTCGTATCGAATCATACCCCGCTTAGTATAGCTCAGTAATCCAATCCATAGAGCGAGATAGCATATCACTTTGGGCATAATAACTAGTTTCAACTTTCAACCTATTATGACCTCATCAGGAGAGTGGCATCAATTCTCGATTAGTTGTGCACAAGGAGCAAACCTACATTCAGAGCTCCGAAGGATATATTCGTTCTATCCTAGAATTCTTAATATCAACCATCCCGACACAACTCTCATAGACTAGTTGTATTCATGTTCGTTACATCACTCTCTCTTCAATCAGTAACCCCATCGTCCACTCATAAGGGCACACGAGTATGGGAAAAATCATGGACCTTGACATTCTCTCCTATTCATTTCCGCAACACCCTCATCACAGGATGTTCTGTCGGTTCCTTTTGTTTCCCAACCATCAATACCATTCCCCGGGACTTACATAGATGGCAATGCTCATCTAACAAAATAGGTCACCCTGCTCCATTAGCAGCTTCCCTCAATTAACGTCGATCGCAAATCTTCAGTCATTTGTGCTCCTTGACAAGTATGGCATCCCCAACCAACTATGCTCCCTTGGTAACACATTCTTTCCCCTACTTAACTCCTCTTGATCTTCGTAGACCAATGGAGGGTTCTCCCCTTGTTGGAAATGTGATAATAGACCTCTTCTTAAGATTCGTCAATTGATCTGGGAACGTTATCCCTATCTAGTGAGCAATTTAGTCCCTTCCTATACCCTATTGCCATTCTAGAAGGTAGACAAGAGTTGCACATTGTTCGAGCCCTCTTGGCCTCAACAATCACTCTCCGCCCTCGTAGGCTTTCCCTAAATCAACCACCTACTGGAGGGATCTTGCTCTAATGTCATTTGTCATGAGTCGACAGTTTCTTGGCCGTGGAATAACCTGTATGGCGCGTGGTGAGCCAAGAACACCAGCTCAGCCTGTATGGTGCCTGGGGAGCCAAGAACATTAGCTCGGCCTTCCTTCTTTAATTATTCTCAAGAACAGTCTAGTGAATTGCATTTCCATTTTGGATTGTACCATGCCCATATAGCTTGGGCATCCAGCACAACAACTGGTTTCGGTCTACCATGGTCTCATTAAGAGAGCTAGATTAACTCTCAACCAGTTTGTGCATGTGAGGACAATGTTGCATTTGGAGCTTCATTGAGATATATTTGTTCTATCTTAAAACTCCTTGCACCAACTATCCTAATGCCACTCTCACGGACCAATTGTTTTCATCTCCTCTATATCAACTCACTCTTTATCCGATAATCACAAGCTCCACTCACAAAGGCACATGAGTATGGGAGAATCACGGATGCTGACACAAGCATGCAAGGTTGTGTTCGATACTTTTTCAGTGATGATGATTCGAATTGAAGCTAATTATGTAGGTCTTGGTTCGGACGCTAGCACATTTGCTCTTGAAAATGGCATTTCTTTGACTTCTCTAGGAAAGAATGTGGCCGAAATGAAGAAGTCTTTTGTTTCTAATGATGTGGAATTCTAGATATGGAAATGGCGATTGGATTTTTTTTTTTTTTTAAATGCTATAAGAAATAACGAGACTATTTACGGGCGACAGAATAAAGCTCAATGGACGCGATTTCGAGTATTCCGAAATGCTTTCTAGTGTAACTTCAACACTCAGCATATAATATATGTTATGTTTTCGACCAAAAAAAAAGTAGAGGAGTTCAGGGTGGCCGAAAGGGGGGAATCGAGAGGGACTTGACATTTTGACTGCTGGATACCATCGAGGCCTGATCCTTAGACCGATGGATGCCTCAATCGACGCGGGCGTTTGTCGGATTGGAACATGATGGTGGTCGATTGCGAGCACTGGTGCGTGCCTGGTCCTATCGACATGCGGAACGATTTCTTTTTCCATTTTATGAAGTTGGAATGTCGAGTGTCTCTTCAGGTCAAAAGAAGGGTGCGTGATAATGATGATGGGGAAAAATGAACCCTTTCGTCCTCACTTGAATACTCATAACATGCATCATATTTTGAGAGCAACGAAATTTCATATGATAAATCTATCCACATATATCAGTAAAATCTATATAGGTAACTCTATCAATAGAATTTTAGAATCCGTGCTATCTTCAATGGTAACATTGGTTACTTGAGTTTTTCTCTTTAATTGATGCTTTCCTGCCGAGCCAAATTGCGTGACCTGCCCTTTTTCTTTTCCAAAGGGAAGTGAAAGAAGGATTGGAGTTTGAACATCCTCGACCATTATATCTGCAGCACATGTCGTTTGAAAACCATTCCATTACCTTTTTTGTTCTTCTCATCACTTTGCCTTTATCCTAAGAAACAAATTTAGCAGGTCCTTCAAGGCTCTTTCCTCTCTTGCATGTACATCCTATCTTTTTTAATCTTCCACACCATCTTCCATGACTCTACCTTCACTAGCTCTGTCTCCCTTCCTTGCCTTTGAAAAATTCTAGGAGTTCCCGGACGTTGATCCTTTACTTACTTCCGATTCATATTCCCAAATCCATTTTAAATTGCCTTCTCCGTCCCTTCCTCAACTTCACTTCCAATCCAATCCCCTTCCAACTCTCTCTATCCACTCGAAAGGAGAAAAAAACATCGATATCGACCAGCTCCATTTCCATCGTTCCCGTCCTCATCCCAAGTCTTCATTTAATTTCTCCTGGTAAACACCTCCTTCCCTTTTTGATCCCATAAAAAATAGACCCTCGAGACGGAGAAAAAGCCAGCGGGCAATCAATTCCTGGTGATTTGGTTGCCACGAGTTGAAAACATCATACCTTAAAGAGTTCTTTCACTCCTCAGGTTTGATTTTCCTACTTCATTGTAATAATCGATTTCCCTAGTTGAGGAAAAATAAAACGAAAAAAGAAAAAAAAAGAAAAGGAAATATCTGTTAACCGCTGGTAATGGACCCACCAACCACCAAACAGAAAATTAATTTAAATAATGGGGAAGAGATTTTTGCGAAAAGTCGAAATCTTGGTCTGCAAGCCTTTTGGCAAACGCCGTCCTTCTCCTTCTCCTCCATCCCCACCACCTTTGCCGCCGCCGTCACCGCCGCTGCCGCCCCCCACGTCTCCGCCGAAGCCCAAGTTCCCCTTCGTCTTCCCACGTGTTGAGTCCACGGTCCTCCCCGATCCTTCTCCCTTCTTCTCACCGAGCCTCCTCTCTGCCCCGCTCCCGACGAACTCTTTCTTCCAGAACTTTGCTCTCAACAATGGTGACCAGGCTGAGTACATTCACCCCTACCTCGTCAAGCCCTCCCCATCCTCTGTCTCCATCTCGTTCCCTTCTCCCGTTGCCTCCTCCCCCTCTTTGTACCAAGTGTTCAACGCCGACCTCACTGTCTCCGCCGTTTCGGGGGATGATGCCGCACGTGGCGTGGTGCCGAAGGTGCCGCGGCACATGATCTCGTCGTACAACGACCTCGGCATCACGCTGGGCTTTGTGACTTCGAACCTAAGGTTCGTCCTCGTAGGGGGAGCCCCTACTTGACCTGCTTGGTCGACCATGGGACGGAGGTTGCGATCTCAACTATTCATGCGATCCTCTCACTCTCTTCGAATAGTAGCCGCACCAAGCATACTTTGAAGCTCAACAACAATCATACTTGGCTTGTTTACACTTCCTGGCCGATCAGTTTCAGTCACAGTCTCAATGCCATTACTTCCGGAAGGCTTTCGGGAGTTATTAGGATTGCTTGTTTGCCCGACGGTGGATCACTTAGTGAGGAGGTTTTGGATAGGTTCAGTTCTTCGTATGCTCTGCCTGGTGATGCAGTGTTGACTAGACCGTTTTGTGTGGAGTACAAATGGGAGAAGAGAGGATGGGGGGATCTGCTCATGTTCGCGCACCCGCTCCACATTCGACTTTTGTCTCTTGAGGACTGCCATGTCACTGTGTTGGAGGATTTTAAGTACATGAGCATCGATGGTGATCTTGTTGGTGTGGTTGGAGATTCCTGGGTGTTGAGATCTAATCCTGTCTCTGTTACTTGGCATTCAATCAGAGGCATCAAGGAAGAGTCACACGATGAAATCATTCAAGTCCTTCATAGGAATGTGGAGTCCCTTAATCCAGCTACAATAATGACAGCTTCATCTTATTCTTATGGGAAATTGATCACTAGAGCGGGGAGGTTGGCTTTGATTGCTGAGGAGGTGTATTATCCTGAAGTTATCCCGGCGATCAGGAAATATTTGAAGAGCAACATAGAACCATGGTTGGATGGGACCTTTAGTGGTAATGGATTCTTGTACGATGCGAAATGGGGTGGGATTATCACCAAGCTAGGATTGACCAATCCTGGTGAAGATGTTGGCTTCGGGTTGTACAATGCTCATCACTATCATTTAGGGTATTTCCTTTATGGAATTGCTGTTCTCGCCAAGATTGATCCTGTATGGGGAAGGAAGTACAGGCCTCAAGCTTATTCACTGATGTCAGATTTCATGAAATTGGGGAAAAGATTGAATTCCGATTATCTGCGTTTGAGGTGCTTCGACCTGTATAAATTGCACTCCTGGGCTGGTGGATTGACTGAATTTGCGGATGGGCGGAATCAAGAGAGCACGAGCGAGGCTGTGAATGCTTTCTATTCAACTGCTTTAATGGGATTAGCCTATGGAGACACCCATCTTGTTGCTGTCGGGCCCATGCTCACTGCAATGGAAATAGAAGCAGCTCAAACATGGTGGCATGTTAGAGAAGGCGATAATTTATATGAGGAAGACTTCACTAGGGAGAACAGGGTGGTGGGTGTTATGTGGGCTAACAAAAGAGACAGTGGTCTCTGGTTTGCCGATGCGGAGCGGAGAGATTGTAGGCTTGGAATTCAGGTTTTGCCTCTATCGCCTATCACTGAGGTTCTATTTTCAGATGTCCAGTTTGCGAAACAACTGGTGGATTGGACATACCTGGCACTGAACAGGGAGGGAATTGAAGGATGGAGAGGATTTGTGTGTGCCTTGGAAGGGATTTTTGACCAAGGTAGTGCGCTGGAAAAAGTGAGGTGCTTGAGCGGTTTTGATGATGGGAACTCTATTTCGAATCTTCTGTGGTGGATTCATAGTAGAGGTGATGAAGAAGAGACAGGATGCAGGGATGGATGAAAGTACTGTTGGTTTGGTCACTATTGTCACTGAAATTCTTATTTCGGGGACGGATTCAATTGCTTTAATGAGATATTCTATTTGGAGTATTCATGTACTTATTGATAGGGCTAGTAAGAACATCTAGAGATGGGTGAATAGGTATTAAAGAAGTTTTTGCAAAACTTAACAGCTTAATTCGTCTTTTGAGAATAATAGATTGAAGATATAAAAGATTGTAAATTAAAGTAAAGAGTTTAGGGAAAGAGAATTGAAACACATCGTTTATAGTGGTTCGGCTTAGACCAAGCCTACGTTCACTCTCCCGCACTGACAGCCCTCCCGCACTGACAGCCCACCGGCTGGATTTCGCTAAGAACCAAAAGAGATATTGTAGTCTCATGTCCTTGATTCCACAGTGTAGAGACTCTTTTACACTTCCTCAAGGTTTCACAAGTATTTATCTCTCTTTCGAATACAATATAAGCTTAACAAATGAAATAGCAAAGAATTAGGAGCTTCAGACTTTAGAATTCTTCTATCAAACACACTCGAATAACTTGAGGATCTTCCTTATATACTCCTCTATGCCTTCATATCTGTTGGCACCTTCCAAAAGGAGTTCTTTTAATCTACCCGTTGGACAGAATCAATTTAGGGAGATTTTGAGTTATAAAAGGAATGTGATGATAGCCCACCAATCCTACTCGTCCATACAATCAGGATTTAGGCTTTCATAAGTAGAAGATTCCAAGTATATTTTGCCAATCAATAGATCTAATTATCCAAATTGATTTTCAATGAGAATAATTGATCACGATGTGCTATTTCCAGCTGTGAGATCTTCTTCAACCGTATGAATCAAATCCTTAAGAATATTCTTGCATCTGGATAAATTTTCTCTTTGTTGGTCTAGAAACTATCAGTGATGGTAGACTTTGAATCTTGAGTTTGGATGTCTTCAGATTTTGATGGTAGAGTCTATAAGTCTTTAGACTGGACTGATGGAAACGTTTTGTCAACTTCAAAACAACTAAGGAAGTTTTCTCCAACAATCTCCTCATTTTTTATGGTGATAAAAATTTCCTGCAGATTTGAATACTTTTGTTATGCAAAACAACGCTTAAGCAAAACAAGATATCTCATAAAAGATAAGAGGATTAGAATATGAATAGCAACGATTTTGCAACCACAGAGAACATGTTAGTCCTGCAAATTAAGTATTCTTCCATAATCATTAACAAGGCCTAAGTTACTGCATGCATCAAAAGATCAAATCAAGCAGTCCACAACCAAACAAAACAAGGATAAGTCCAAAAAATCCAAAGTCAAAAGGCAAACAAATATCAAATCAAATATCGAATCTGCATCAACCTTCTCCCCCTTTTTGTCAACAGCAAAAAATGGAAAACAAATAAAGAGTTGTTTAAAAATGAAGAGAGTCAAAGTTGTTTGGGTAGGCGAACAAGCTGGAATTCTCCCATTGAATTCACTGTCTTCTCAAGCTTTTCAATAGTCTCCTTCAGCGGCTGTAAATCTTCACCCCTCACATGATCTTGCACTTGAGTCTTCAAGGCGTTTAACTGATCGTGTAAAGACACTGAAGTGGACATGAAAGAATTCTTGAGATCTTGCATTTCATAACTCATAGTTTATTGCTCTTTCCTGACATCCAGTAGAATTTCTAGTAGTCGTGAAAAGTCTGCTGTATGTGCTGTGGCAGAGCTTGGTCCAGTTGGGTCGAGTCTAGGAGTTTTGAAAATGGATGGATCTCCAGCAGAGTGTCCACCATGATTATGAATGGATGCATTTTGTTTATCCGCAGCTCCCCCTGAGTGTGTGGCTTTGGGAGGAGAGGATTCTACTTCCTATTTTGCGTCAGCAAGAGTGTGATGTTTTTCTTGAGCTTGCTCACTAGCAATTCCACTCTTCGTCTTTCCAGAGTTGCTCGACAGGGATATAGCCAATGTAGGCTCAAGAGATTCATCCCGATCCATGTCTTCCTCTCTTCCTTCCTCTTCCTTCTCTTCTTTTTCCTCTACTTCTTCTCTTCCTTCTTCTTCCTCTTCTTCTTCTCTTCTTTCTTCTTCTCTTCTTTCCGCATCTCTTTTCTTAGTCTCTTCTCTAGTCTCGCGAAAGATGACGAAACTCTTCAAGTTCCTTAAGGCTGAAAGAGTCATCTCATCCTCATCTTCTTCATCTTGCAAGATGAGAGTTATCTTCTTCTTTGCTAAAGCACTCATGGGCTCATTGCCTTTCCTTTTGGCCCCTGTAGAAACTGGTTTCACCTTAATTGGAGACTTCTCCTTCATGTGCTCCAACACCTTTTTAAGCTCTTTTAGACACATCTTGGTGATCATTTTGAATCCAATCACCATCGAATTAATGCTAGTTAAACACAGAGGTGCAGGAATATGAATGTGAAAATGCCTAAAAAGGCGCTTGATAAGAGTAGAATAAGGGAGTCGTCCCTTATCTTTCACCACTGTCCTGTACATGTGAAACGAGATGGTGTGAGGCAGAGAGAATTTGTAACCAACATTGATGGCATGCATCAATTTTTCTTCAGACCGAGACACATCAGTCTTGGATGTTGATTTTGGCTGGATGCAGTTGATCACGATCTTTGTGCAGCAAGATGTTGGTGGCATTCATCCTAGAGTAGGATATGTTGCCTTCAACAATCCTGTCTTTCACCAATGACAGAGTAGCGTGAGCAACGGATACACTAATTGGTTGAAAACACGCTCTTTCCACCCTAATTAGGTAAGCCAAAGTGTCCATATTTACTAAGAACTCCTTATCCCTTACAGTGAAAGAGAAACTGTTTGCATCCAAAAATGATAAATTCGAATAGAAGTAGGCTATAAGTTCTGGATAAGCAGTAGTAAATTCAGAACAAAAGTGCTCCAATTGCAAAAAAGCAAACTTTTCTCACAAATTTACTTTCATTGAATCAAGAAAATCAAAATTAATACTCCTAGGGTTCATGACCCCTCTCTTCATTAGGTCCAAATAAACCCTTTTATGATTCTTTGATCTGAATAGACTTGAACTGTCACCAGCAACATTTGTAGCCACACTTGTTCTAGGTTGGAAATGTGTAAACATCCACTCATCATCATCTTGTCCTTCGAGTTGATTAGCCATACCAAAGCGCGGGTCACTAGGAAAGTTGGCAAAGGCTTTTTTAGCCGATCCTTTTTCAGCAATCCCTATCTTTTCCATGTCGCGCAAGAACATAATTTCATTTCTATAGCCTCTTTCTCTTAGAAATTCATCGATTAACGACATAACAGCACCTCCTTTTTTCAAGCAAGAGTTAAGCTTGAGAGCAACCTTAGAAGCTTCAGACTTTAGAATTCTTCTATCATACACACTCAAATAACTTGAGCGTCTTCCTTATATACTCCTCTATGCCTTCATATCTGTTGGCACCTTCTAAAAAGAGTTCTTCCAATCTACCCGTTGGACATAATCAATTTAAGGAGATCTTGAGTTATAAAAGAAATGTGATGATAGCCCACCAATCCTACTCGCCCATACAATCAGGATCTAGGTTTCCATAAGTAGAACATTCCAAGTATATTTCGCCAATCAACAGATCTAATTATCCAAATTGATTTTTAATGAGAACAATTAATCACGAGATGCTATCTCCAGTTGTGAGATCTTTTTCAACCGTACGAATCAAATCCTTAAGAATATTCTTGCATCTGGATAAATTTTCTCTTCGTCGGTCTGGAAACTATCAGTGATGGTAGACTTTGAATCTTGAGTCTGGAGGTCTTTAGACTTTGACGGTAGAGTCTATAAGTCTTCAGACTGGACTGATGGAAACGTTTTGTCAACTTCAAAACAAATAAGGAAGTTTTCTCCAACACTTATGTGAGGATTGCTTTGTGCCCTGTGTATCTATCTTCATAATAAAATGATTCACTAGCTCTGCTTCTCTTTGTGACCATTCATTATTGTCCGACATTGCTACAATTACATTATTCACTTTGTCGAACATTTTTGTGCTTTTAAGATGCTCTCTGATATAAGTTAAATCTCTTGCATTTTGTTTTAATAAATCAGTGACAAGTTTGGTGCATTATGTGCTTTGTTGCCACTTTAGGAGCCCATGGAATTCGATTTAGAATTGGTCCATTGGTAAAAAGAAATAAATCATATCTCATAATTTCACTGAATCTTATTGTCTCAAACCTTGGGAATAATTTGTGATAGAATCCATTTCTTTTCGATTCAATAATGACTATGAAAGTCTTAAATTTTATGTTGACCGGGTCACTTTAATTCTTAAACTTTTTGTTAGATCAGTTATGTCTTAAAATTCATTTCAGTTTGTCGTTTGAGTACTTTTGTTATTGAGTTAGTTTTAAATGGAAGGAAACTCTACGCGGAATTTTTTTTTCCTGAACTTTTCATTTTTTAGACTCATGGTGATGATGCGGCATTGATGAATGTCATACGACAAAAACTCGACAAAAAGAATAGAAGAAGAATAAAAATACAAAAAAAGATGGTGGAGGAAGCTGGAAGTGTGCGTAGATCTTTTTTCCTTTTTCGCTGCAAGAAAGGGCAAGGGGCTTCTTGCCCGGTGTTTGAATTGCCTTCTCTTCCCCAAAGAGGTTGAAGAGGCAGAGAAATGCGCCAAGTCAATATGAGCTGCTCTTAGAATGACCTTTTCTTATTTTTAATGGAAATTTAAGAGCTGAAAATCATATGCCCACGACTCCCTTTCTCCTAATTATTGCTCTAAAAGGACGCAAGAGAGAACAAAACAAGGACTCATCATATTTCCAGGAATGTCATCATCAATCTTTCGATTATACGCTAGGAAAAATACTTACCTAGATAGTGGTGAGCGTATTTATATCGATCATAATGTATATATACGAAATTTTCTAGTAAGATTGACTTTTAAGTTATTATCGTGATTCTTGTGTTGTAATTTCATCTTTGATCTTATCACGTTTCATATGTGTAAAATCATTAGGTAGACCAACCGGAGGACATATCTCTCCGGTACACCACGGACTACAACTTCAAGCGGTGGCACCTCCCCAAGCACAACCTAACCCTAGCCACCTTCTAGGCCCCCTTCTTGGTCTGCACCACTGACGCCCGCGGCAGCCAGACCCTCGATGGCATCCTCACTCTCCACCTGGACGAGCCCCACCCTTCTTGGTCTGCTGAGATCGGCGCCTTCGACTATGTCGTTGTCTTGGCGGGCCAATGGTTCTTCCGCCCGCTGGTCTCCTACCGGAGCGGGTGGCTCTTGGGCTGTTCAGCATGTGGGCAGGACAACGTGACCGAGGTGTCGAGGTTCCAGGCATATCGAGCGGCGCTACGCACCACGCTGAGAGCTATCATGGGAAGGAAGGGCTGCAAGGGCGGCGGGGGCACCACGTTCCTGAGGACGTTCTCGCTGGCACACTTCGAGCACGGGGACTGGACCGACGGGGGGAGTTGCCCAAGGATGCGGCCGTTCGGGAGCAACGAGAAGAAGCTGGAGGGCTACGACCTGGAGTTCTACGTGGTGCAGGTGGAGGAGTTCCTGGAAGCAGAGAGGCAGGCGAGGGCGGATGGGTCGAAGATCCGGCTGCTCGACAAGACGTGGGCGATGCTGCTCCGGCCCGACGGGCATCCGAACCGACAGTGCAACTGGCCCAAGAGCAAGGTAGGCTGGGCCGATTGTGTGCACTAGTGCTTGCCCGGCCCGATCGATACGTGGAACGAGCTCTTGTTTTATGTGATGAAGTCGGACGACGTGGAAAGTTCGCTCAAAGGAAGCTACAGAACTTGCGCGGCTGATGTTTATGTTTATACGATATCGAGTGGAATTGGGAAAAAGGCAAGCGCATTTTTTTATCGTTCGAAAAATGGTTTTGGCAATTTTCTGTTTTTCCAGCCGAAAATTTTCGGCAAAGCATGGGGAATCACGATTCCATTTGGGCCCGTTTCCGCTCTCGAACACGACCCTAAATGACCTAGCATAAACCCGTTGTTTTTTTTTTTTTGATGACCCGGCAACCCCCGTACAACCGGCAGCCGGCAAGGTAAACCTGGGGTGACGCTAGCGAATGACCCACCACTCCAACGTCACACTTAAGATCCCATGCGGCTAGCAGGATTCGAACTCCTCTCCTCCTCGCAAAGGATCATGGGAGCCTTATCCAACTAGGCCACCGCAGGCCACTAAACCCATCAAAATGAGTGATAAATTCATTTATTAATTCATATGAGTGTTAAATGGATTAATTATATCGACAAAATAGGTCATAAATGGGTTTAAATACAATATGAGTGTTAAATAGGTTATAAATAGATTATAAATGTATCATAGCCCAATTTATTACTATGACCCTCTCTTCACACTCTCCCTCCTTCACTTGTTCTTGCGCTCACTCTTATCTCAGTTTTGCTATGAGTTTTCGTGAACTAGGTTAGATATGGAATTGTGTTAGCAATATGGATTGGGTCACGTATAAATCAGGTTAAGTATGAATCATTAGATTCGCATTGCATGGAAATTGATCAAAATGGGTTAAATGGGTCTATTTGGGTCGGATAATATATGATCCAATCTAATCCACTCGTTTGATGGTTTACTTATCCTTAGGGGTGATTGGTTCTTGGTTTGGTTTGATCCCACCAACAAACTGGTAATCGGACCAAAAGAATCGGTACCCCACTTATGGAATCATGAATCAGACCACCTGATCCTTGGACCAGACCTCCAATTAGATGGTTCCTAAGCGGTTCAATAGAACTGGTGGATTTACATATCTTACTCGAAATTTTTGGATTATGAATCACTAATCCATGTTGCAAGTCGAAATTGGGATTTCCTCCAAGATTTATGAAGAAGATTGAGAGATGATGGCATCGTAATTATAGGGACATGCTTGAAAGAAGGAGGATGATTCAATGGATTCGTTTCCATCAACGACGGACTCACAACTACAAGGGAAGTTTGAGTAAGTGAGGGAGGTAAAATCAGGAAATCTTTGTAGGAAAGAAAGAAAGTAAACTAAAGAAAGAAGTAAGAGACAAAAGGAGCAAATTGGATGAATTCATGCAGCAATATGAAAGAGACAAAGATTTGCTTCATTATTCAAAATAAGTGACGCGTGAGAGGAGATTAGGGTTGAGGTTTACACTTTACTTCTTTAAGAAATCCAAATATATATATATATAAATTGGTTTGGTTGAGACGGTCCGGTTCTAAAGTGGGAACCGGGAACCAAGAATTGGATCAAAAATCATTGGTTCCAATTTGATGGAACCGAGAACCGGACTAACGCCCCATAGGACCACTTAAAACGAGATGGTTTGATCTAGTTCAGTCCAAACGATTCTATATGCTCATCCCTACTTGTCATAGGAAGGTATAACTGGTAGGAGTAAACGGTTCTAGGATAGGTAGATTCTAGACTTGAAACCTAGAATCTAACTTATGATAGCAGATTTCCTTTTTTTGGACCCTATACCCTACACTGTTCGCACTGAAACCTATTTTGGAACTTACCCTGTTTTTTTGCTTCGATTTTAGGGTCTAGCTTGTTTGCATTGGAACCTATCTTGCAACCATCTAATATCCTATATAGCTTTGAATTTTACTCTCCTAATTTGTATTGAAACATTAAGCATATGTAATAAATAAGTATATGAACTTTTTAACTACACGAAAAACTAAGGATCGACAAGAATAATTATCATAAATAAACATCACAAGGCAAAGCGAAAATCCTAACATTGCATAAGTATTAGTAGTGAACATGGATCTAATGTTAGTCTCATTCTCACAATTAATACTAGAAAGCTATTTATTTATCTAAAACGGTTAACAAATCTTTATTACAAGCATAACTTCTCTGAAAGTGAAATTAGGCGAGCCAAGTTATGTGTTATAAAATCTTTAACAAAGACCTAAAATTTATACATAAAGAAAAATCAACAAGACCGAGTGAGTTAAGATCGCGTGAAGAGAGAGACTTGGGGGGGGGAGAGGCGACTGAGTGAGTTAGTTTTTATTTTTTATTTTTTTAACCCCAATAAAAACCGGTTCCAAAACTGGTCTAGGAAGGCCTTTCCTTCGAACTGGGAATCAGACCAGTTCCAACTGGTTTCCGAAAAAATGAAATTAGTTCGTGGACCGGTTCAAATAGGAACTTGTTCGTAGACCTGTTTTCCAGGTGGTTCGATCCGGTTTCCGAATAAACCCAGTTCGGTTGCACACCCCTAGTTGCCGTGGAAAAAAGGCTGTGTGCTTTGGAATGTACCGGCGCAAAGGTTCTGGATGAAGTTTCGATTGCTTGATGCGGGGGCGTCAAGCGCGGACGCACATCGATGGACATTGGCCCCCTCGTGCGGATGATGAAGGGGGGGGGAGACTATATGTGAACAGCCGAGATCCGATCGATGGGGTCGGTGTCGGTGCTTTTGCCAGTTGCGCTCGGTCCCATCGGCACTCGGGACCCGACACCTTTGCTTCACCGGGAAGGAATGTACTCTGTTTCATGCCGTCCTCGAAAGTGTCCACTTGCGGTAATCTCTCTAAATTGCAGAGAGAGAGGAGCTTCCTCTCTCTTTTCGTTTCGGATGGGGTCCGATGATCCCTCGGTTTGCCTCGGATCTCGACACTTGTCCACCCGATCGAACAAAAGAATTCTTGATGACGAGCGAAAGCCGGATACTCGTAATATTAACCCTTTTTTTTCCTTCTCGGTCTGATGGGCACATGGTCGTTCCCAATCTGTGGAATCATTCCTTGGCTCCAAAGCCACTCCACGGACTTTTCACTCACTCATCAACTCAATCGTTTGCAAAGCCCCTTTTGGAGGCCTTACGCATCCTCACCCAAGCCAGCCTCCTAGATCAGTGGCCTCGAGCAGATGAGGAAGAATGTAGAGTCTATCTATCCGGGTTGACCGTATAGAAAAAATCAATAATTTGAAAAATATTTTTCTAATTTCTAAATATTTTTTCTTAAGTTTTTCGCCATCACTATCGTTAACCAATCTCCCTCTTGCTATTTTTGAGCTGCACTCGTGCAGAACTAAGGATGGTCCCATATCGAGCGAGCTCTGATGTTCCATCGATCCAGTGGATTCTTTGCAAATGAACTGAATCCAAACGATCAAAAAATGGTGGCTCGCAACCAAAATAAGACAGTTCGATGAGCACATTGTGATGGACGGGCCAGAATGAACTCGACCATGACGCATGATGGCCATTTAAATTTAGAGAGCGACTTCTTTCAGATTCTTGTATTGCCCATCATTAGCTGTCGGTTTGTGAAGTTATGTGGCTGGATGTCGAAGAAGCCAAGGTCGAATCGGGTCATAGTTGATAACGACCCAATCGATCAATTGTTTATGCAGGCACTTACTGTTATTCATTCAAGAAACGAGGACAATGAAGGTACTGACGAAATGTTACAGACCATGTAATGCAAAGGTTGATGTCCTGACTGAACAAAGAGCAATAAGGCCAGTGTCCCCCACATTTATACATATTGATCTAGGTACAGGATGATTTTCTTACACTTTTGCTTCATTCACCCATGAAGTTCCCAATTTCTGAACTTCACTCAGGCAAAAGCCCTCCACAGTGCACCAGCAGCGCCAAGAAGGTGCTGGTGGCGCTGCTGGTGCTCGCCTCGACACCGGTTCTCCTTGCTGCGATCCCCCTTTATTTGTTCGTCACCGGCATGCGTCTCAATGTCCTGTTATCTCAGGAGCTGGAGATCAGCACCCGTGTATCCAAAGCAATAGAGGAAGTGGACAGGAGATGCGATGTATTTAGAGGGAAATGGGTCCATCACCCCAGTGCCGTGTACTACACCAACGTGACTTGCGCTTTGATCATCGATCAGCACAACTGCCTGAAGTTTGGGAGGCCCAACACCGAGTTCTTGAAGTGGCAGTGGTAGCCTGATGAGTGCGAGCTGCCTCAGTTCCACGCAGGCCGGTTCTTGGAGATGGCTCAAGGGAAATCGCTCGCTTTCAGGGGGGATTTGATCGGGAGGAACCAAATGCGGTCGCTGCACTACCTCCTGGCCAATGTAAGTGCTGTCTCTGTGTCCTTACTCAGCTTATGCAGCATTTGCATTTGAGGCCTCCTACGGCAATAGTATTCGTCTGCATAGAGAGAATCCTGCCTCGGCTTATTGGCTGAAGCAAGTTTAAGTACAAATCAATAGTTTATAAAACCGACTTTGGCATTAAACAAGTTGGCTCTCAGCTTCAAAGGATGATCTTTCAGGTGGAATTTCCTGAGGAATTATCTCACAAATACTCAATAGACACAACATACTTCAAAAGGTGGTATTTCTAGGATCACAAGTTCACGCTAGCCACCTCCTGGGCTCCATTCTTGGTAAAGTCCAGAGATGCAGACCCAGATGGTCACTCCTTGAACAGCATCATGAGCCTCTACTTGGATGAGCCCGATACACCTTGGGCTTCCTGTTGGAAAAATATTAGAATACATAAAAATAGTAATAATTGTTGTAAATACATTACAAAAGATTAGAAAATAAAAACAAATATCTGAGACATGCAAGCATTGTCTTTAAAGATAATTTTGTTCCTGTAGCACAAAACTCAGTGCCTAACGCTTTAGCGGCTATCCTCCCAAGATATAACATACTTTCTTCTATATTCCGTACTGAATAATAGAAGAAACAAAACAATGTTATGTGTATAACCTAGCAAAAAGAAAACGAAAAATATGAGAACATAATGCATCTTCAAAAATTGTGGTTTGAAGTTTAATTTATATTTAAACAAGAGAAAGAGAGAGCCATTAGGAGACCGTCATAAATCAATTGGTAATTAAAAGAATGACCATTATCATTATAAAATTATGAAGAGTTTATGAAGTAATGAATCAAAAGTTATAAAGTCATTAGACGATCGTTTTAAAGCTGTTAGAAAGCCGTTATATGGTTGTTGCAAAACCATTACAAAAATGGTGACTTTAATGACGGTCTAAGTTAGGCTATGAACCAACCCTAGAAAAAATGAAATATAATTCACGAAAATCATTGTGAAATTTGAAACTTCTATGAACCAAGACTTTCTTTTTGTGAATTATAATTTTCATCAATCACATTACACTCTCACAAACTTTGTTGTTCAAATGTAGTTTTGTGCTAATATGCCATGTGCATGCTTAGTTTATTCATAAGTACTTTAGAGATTATCGTCAATAATTCTCAAAGGAGCGGCCCCGATTCCATCAAGTGTATTCAGCAGCTTAATACACCACTAACAATGACTATGGAATTTTATTAAGAGCTTAGCTTAACCTCTCTCTCTCTCTCTCTTTTTTTTTTTTTTTTTTTTTTACAGTTTTGCACTATTTTCACCTTATGAGAAACAAAAAAATTTTGAATAGTGCACTAGATTAACAAGTGACTTGTTATTACCCATATTAACCTAATTCATGGGATTGTCAATTACATAGGTTGGGTTACCATCATTGTTGATTTTCTTCAATTGGTTTGATCCCATTCCCCTCTATGTATAGTTAGAGGATTGGCCAAAATCGATTCTGACTTAAAATAATCGATCGATATAAGTCCCCTTTTTTTTTTTTTTTTTTTTTTTTGGTAAGGAATTACTTTACAACATCATGTCTTAGCCAGACATCTCTTTTTACAATTGAAAGTTCCATTCTTTGCAATGGCTATTGCCTTTTGGCAATCATAATGTCTAGACATAGGTGTCGTTTCATTTCCATAGAAAACATACGCTAAGAAATTTCTCAACTACTCAGTCTTAATTTTAATTTAAGTTTGAGAAATCCTCAATTTTAATTTGAGTTTGAGAAATTTTTCTTCTTCCCAAGAACTCGAGTAGTTCTTCAATCACCATAGTAAATATTTTCTTCTCTTTCCTTACTAGAAGTTAGGAGGATAAAGCATTATGTTTTTAACATATACGCCTGGTAGCACCTGAGTCTACCTCCAATTCTTTTGCATTTGCCAAAATATTGGCTTGAAAAATGACTATTATAATTACATCATCAAATCATCTGCGTCAATTAAGTTAAATTTTGGCTTAGTAGGATTGTCATTTCTTCCACAATTTTGTTTGGTTGATTTCAAAGTTACATCATCTCCGCCAAGGGTGAACACATATCTTATAGTGGCTTTTGTCTCATATGAATTCGAGATCCAATTAACATCACTGTATCCTTTTAATACAACGAAAAATTCACTATGTATGATGACCTAATTTATGGTTCCTCGAATAATGTATAAATCCAATCCAAGAACACCTTCACCAATTTATTTCTATGTCAAAATTGGCGTGTTCAAGCTTGTGGTGATTTTATAGGTCAGATACGATGGTTTTGAGGTCTTATTTTGAGCCTAATTGGGGCGTCATGCACCTTGTCAACAACAAGATCCCCAATGACCTAATCGAGTGTGTCGAGAAGGATGGGGAGGTGTTCTTCAACCTCTCGATCAAGGAGAACGAGAAGTATGCCAATGACCAGGGCTCTGAGAAGGTGGGACGCGCAGAGAAAAACAGAGGAAGCATCATCTGGTTTTGATGTCCTTCTTCTCTAAGAAACAAAAAGAAAAAGTTTTGAATAAAAACAGAGGAAGCATTGTGGGTTGGGCGTTGTTCTTCTCAAGAGAGAGAGAAAAAGAGAAAAAATCCTAAAAATTGAAGTGAGGAGAGAGAAACTTTCAAGTAGGAGTTTAGTATTTACTACCTTGTCCCTTTTCTTTTGCCATCAAGCTGAGCCAATCAAGAAACAAAATCTTTATATTTTTCAGTGGGTCCCACTCACAGGACACATGTCAATATGTGGCACATGCGCGCCATGTGAGCAGACGACGTGATGGCTCATACCATTGAATATTTTCTCGAAGTTTGGACATTCTTAATGATCATACTTGCAGTAAATGTCATCCAAAAGTCATTCCATTATTTTTATTTTTTAATCACTTTGCCTTTATCCTTGGAATCAAGTTTAGCATGCCTTTATCTTAGGAACCGAGTTTAGCAGCTCATTCTAGACTTTTTCCTCTTTTGTCTGTATGTCCTATCTTTTTCAATCTTCCACTCCATATTCCATGACTTCACATTCACTAGCTCTCTCTCTCCCTTCCTTGCCTTAGAAGGATTCCAGGAGTGCCCTTGCGTTGATCCTTTACTTTTTAAATTCACATTCCTAAATCCAATTTAAATTGCCTTCTCATTCCCTTCCCCAACATTACTTCCAACTCTATCTCTTTTCAACTCTCTCTTTCCACTCGAAAAGACAAAAAAACATCGATATCGACTCACCAGCTCCATTTCAATGGTCCTTGTCCTCATTCTAAGTCTTCACTAAATTCGTCCCTGTAAAAATCGCATTCCCTTTGAGATCCCATCAACATAAGACCCTTTGAACCGGGATCGAGAAAGAAGCCCGCGAGCAATCAGTTTTCGGTGTTTTGATAGCGACCCGATCATACCTTACAAGAGTTTTTTTTTTTTTTCAATCCTCAGGTTTCACTTTCCTAGTTCACTGTAATAATCCATTTCCTTCTTTTTTCTCCTCTTTCTTTGGCGAGTCATCTTCAATCGGAAAAAAAAAAAATAAGAGAGAAATATTTGCTAAACGCGTGTAACGACCTGCCAACCAGCAAACAAACAGAAAATTCAATTATGGGGAACACCCACACCCACACCCACATTTATCAATCCACTCCTTCTTCTTATTTGGTGTCGTTGGAGGCGTTGGTGGTGGCAGCGTTGGCGGCAGCGAAGGCGGCGGAGGCGGCGGCGAAGGCGGCTGCTGTGGAGGCGGCAGCGGCGGCGGCAGAGGCGAAGGCGGCGGCGGCGCTGGCGAAGGCGGTGGTGGCGCAGGGGAAGGCGACGGCGGCGGCGTCGGCGTTGGAGGCAGCGAAGGCGAAGGCGGCAGCGGCGGAGGCGGCGGTGGCGGCGAAGGCGAAGGCAGCGGCAGCGGAGGCGGCAGCGGCGGCAGCGGAGGCGGCGTTGAGGCGGCGTCGGCGGAGGCGGCGGCAGCGAAGGCAGTAGTGGCAGCATTGGCGAAGGCAGCGGAGGCAGCGTCAGCGAAGGTGGTGGCGTTGGCAAAGGCAGAGGAAGCGACGTCGGCGGAGGTGAAGGTGGCGGAGGCGTCGGGGAAGGCGGCGGAGGCGGCGGAGGCAAAGGCGGCGGTGTCGGCGAAGGCGGCAGAGGCAGTGGTGGCAAAGGCGGAGGCGGCGGCGAAGGAGAAGGAGGCAATAGCCGCGGCGTACGAGAACGAGGCAGCAGCAGCGGCAAAGGCAGAGGTGGCAGCGAAGGAGAAGGAGGTGACGGCGGCGAAGGCGGAGGCGGCGGCGGTGGAGGCAGAGGCGGCGATGGTGGAGGCGGTGGTGGCAGAGGCAGCGTCGAGGCGGCATCGGCGAAGGTGGTGGCGGCAGCGGCGGAGGTGGCGTCGGCAAATGCAGCGGAGGCGGCATCAGTGGAGGCAGCGGAAGCGGCGGCGGTAAAGGCGGCAACAGCGGAGGCGAAGGCAGTGGCGGCGGAGGCGGCGGCAACGGCGGCAAAGGCGGCGTCAGAGGCAGCGGAGGCGAAGGCGGTGGTGGTGGAGGTAGCGGCGGCGGAGGCGGCGGCAGCAGCGGTAGAGGCAGCAATGGCGGCGGCGGAGGCGGTGTTGGAGGCGGCGGCGGTGAAGGCGGTGGCGGCGGCGGCGGCGGAGGCGGCGGCAGCAAAGGCGACGGAGGCAGCATCGGCGGAGGCGAAGGCGGAGGCAGCGAAGGCAAAGGCGGCATTCCCCTTCGTCCTCCCGCGCATTGAGTCCCCATTCCTCCCTAATCCTTCACCCTTCTTCTCAGCGAGCCTCCTCTCTACCCCTCTCCCGACCAACTCCTTCTTCCAAAACTTCGCTCTCAACAATGGCGACCAAGCCGAGTACATCCACCCCTACCTCGTCAAGCCCTCCCCGTCCTCTGTCTCTGTCTCGTTCCCTTCTCGCGTCGCCACTTCCACCTCTTTGTACCAAGTCTTTAATGCTGACCTCACCATCTCTGCCATCTCAAGTGATGATGCCACGCATGGCTCATCTCCGGAGTTTCTACGGTACGTTATCTCCTCGTACAGCGACCTCGGCGTCACGTTGGACTTCGCGGCTTCGAACCTGAAGTTCGTCCTCATTAGGGGGAGCCCCTACTTGACTTGCTTGGTCAACCGCGAGATCGAGGTTGCGATCTCCACGATTCATGTGATCCTCTCGCTATCTTCGAACAGTAGTCGCACCAAGCATACTTTGAAGCTCAACAACAATCAGACTTGGCTTGTTTACACTTCCTCCCCGATCAGTTTCAGTCACAGTCTCAATGCAATTACTTCCGGAAGGTTTTCGGGGGTTATTAGGATTGCTTATTTGCCCGACGGTGGATCATTTAGCGAGGAGGTTTTGGATAAGTTCAGTTCTTCGTTTGCTCTTTCTGGTGATGCAGTGTTGACTAGGCCATTTTGCTTGGAGTACAAATGGGAGAAGAGAGGATGGGGGGATCTGCTCATGCTCGCGCACCCGCTGCACGTTCGACTTTTGTCTCACGAGGATTGCCGTGTCACTGTGTTGGAGGATTTTAAGTATAGGAGTATTGATGGTGATCTTGTTGGCGTGGTTGGAGATTCCTGGGTGTTAAGATCTAATCCTGTCTCTGTTACTTGGCATTCAATCAGAGGTGTCAAGGAAGAGTCACGTGATGAAATCATTCAAGCCCTTCGTAGGGATGTGGAGTCCCTTAATCCAGCTGCAATAACGACAGCTTCATCTTATTCTTATGGGAAATTGATCGCTAGAGCGGCGAGGTTGGCTTTGATTGCTGAGGAGGTGCGTTATCCTGAAGTTATCCCGGCGATCAGGAAATATTTGAAGAGCACCATAAAATCATGGTTGGATGGGAGTTTTAGTGGTAATGGATTCTTGTACGATGCGAAATGGGGTGGGATTATCACCAAGCTAGGATCGACCAATCCTGGTGAAGATGTTGGCTTCGGGTTGTACAATGCTCATCACTATCATTTAGGGTATTTCCTTTATGGAATTGCTGTTCTCGCCAAGATCGATCCTGTATGGGGAAGGAAGTACAAGCCTCAAGCTTATTCACTGATGGCGGATTTCATGAACTTGGGGAAAAGATGGAATTCCTATTATCCGCGTCTGAGGTGCTTCGACCTGTATAAATTGCACTCCTGGGCTGGTGGATTGACTGAATTTGCGGATGGGCGGAATCAAGAGAGCACAAGCGAGGCTGTGAATGCTTACTATTCAGCTGCTTTAATGGGATTAGCCTATGGAGACACCCATCTTGTTGCTGTCGGGTCGACACTTGCTGCAATGGAAATACAAGCAGCTCAAACATGGTGGCATGTTAGAGAAGGCGATAATTTATATGAGGAAGACTTCACTAGGGAGAACAGGGTGGTGGGTGTTCTGTGGGCTAACAAAAGGGACAGTGGTCTTTGGTTTGCCGAGGCGGACCGGAGAGACTGTAGGCTTGGAATTCAGGTTTTGCCTTTGTCGCCCATCACTGAGGTTCTATTCTCAGATGTCCAGTTTTCGAAACAGCTGGTGGATTGGACATACTCGGCACTGAACAGGGAGGGAATTGAAGGATGGAGAGGATTTGTGTGTGCCTTGGAAGGGATTTTTGACCAAGGTAGCGCGCTGGAAAAAGTGAGGAGCTTGAGCGATTTTGATGATGGGAACTCTATTTCGAATCTTCTGTGGTGGATTCATAGTAGAGGTGATGAAGAAGAGACATGATGCAGGGATGGAGGAAAGTATTGTTGGTTTGGTCACTATTGTCACTGAAATTGTTATTTCGAGGACGGATTCAATTGCTCTAATGAGATATTCTATTTGGAGTATTCATATACTTATGTGAGGATTGCTTTGTGCCCTGTGTATCTATCTTCAGAATAAAATGATTCACTAGTTCTGCTTCTCTCTGTGATCCTTCATTATTGTCCCACATCGCTACAATTTCATTATTCACTTTGTCGAACATTTTCCTGCTTTTAAGATGCTCGCTGATATTAGTTAAATCTCTTGCATTTTGTTTCAATAAATCAGTGATAAGTTCGGTGCATTATGCGCTTTGATGCCACTTTAGGAGCTCATGGAATTCGATTTAGAATCGGTCCATTGGTAAAAAGAAATAAATCATATCTCATAATTTCACCGAATCTTATTGTCTCAAATCTTGGGAATAATTTCTGATAGAATCCATTTCTTTTCGATTCAATAATGACTATGAAAGTCTTAAATTTATGTTGACCGGGTCATTTTAATTCTTAAATTTTTTGTTGGATCACTTATGTCTTAAAATTCATTTCAGTTTGTCGTTTGAGTGCTTTTGTTATTGAGTTAGTTTTAAATGGAAGGAAACTTTACGTGGAAACTTTTTTTTTCCTGAACTTTTCATTTTTTAGACTCATGGTGATATTGCGGCATTGATGAATGTCATACGACAAAAACTCGACAAAAAGAATAGAAGAAGAATACAAAATACAAAAAAAGATGGAGGAGGAAGCTGGAAGTGTGCGTAGATCTTTTTTCCTTTTTCGCTGCAAGAAAGGGCAAGGGGCTGCTTGCCCGGTGGTGGCAAATGGCGTCGCCACCATTACGAGAGTGATTTTTGTTGTATTGTAGCGGGATAAGAATAACGCAAATTTCATAATTTTCGTACAGTGTTAAATTGAATATAATAATTTTTTTTTTCGCTCACTTGAGTACCAAAAATTTAAGAGATCAATCATTTGAGTGTCATTGGCGATTTGTCTTGTTAGAAAGTCCAATGTAGAGCCAAACATCTGTCGTGGCTTTACCGGCTCTGACGTGGCTTTTCCTTCTTTTTTTTCCTTTTGTAAGGGTTGGCAAGGGTCATTGGTGAACCTCGCCGGTTGTGAAACCCTCGCCGAGTGCTGGCAAGGGCATTCGGGGCTTCACCTGTGGCCATGATGCCCTTGCCTAGGGCCTTTGCATTTTAGGGCAAGGTAGCCCTCACCTAGATATGGGCGAGGGTTTCGCAACTAGCAAAGGTTGCCAACCTTAAAAATAAATAAATAATAAAATAAGTAATAAATTTTTTTAAAAATTTAAAAATCTACATCAAATGGGAAATTAATAAAAGTATCCACATATAATAATTTATAAATAATCGATTTTACTTTGACTAGTTGTATTCATCCCCTTTGCACCACTATCTCTTTAACCGGTAACCCCATCGTCCACTCATAAGGGCACATGAGTATGGGAAAAATCATGGACTGCGACATTCTCTCCTACTCATTTCCACAACACCCTCATCACGGGATGTTCTGTTACTTCCTTGTGTTTCCCAACCATCAATACCATTCCCTGAGACTTACATAGATGGCAATGCTCGTCTAACAAAACAAGCCACCCCGCTCCACTAGTAGCTTCCCTCAATTAACACCGATCATAAATCTGTCACTTGTGCTCCCTGACAAGTATGGCATCCCTAGCCAACTATGCTCCCTTGGTAACACCTTTTTTCTCCTACTTAACTCCCTTGATCTTTGTAGACCAATGGAAGGTTCTCCCCTTGTTGGAAATGTGATAATAGACCTCTTCTTAAGATTCGTCGATTGATCAAGAAATGTTACCCTATCTAGTGAGCAATTTAGTCCCTTCCCGTACCCCATTGCCATCCTAGAAGGTAGACGAGAGCCGCACGTTGTTCGAGCCCTCTTGGCCTCGACAATCACTCTTCGCCCTCATAGGCTTTCCCTAAATCAACCAACTACTGGAGGGATTTTGTTCTGACATCATTTGTCATGAGTTGACAGTTTCTTGGTTGTGGAATAACCTGTATGGCACTTGGTGAGCCGAGAGCACCAGCTTGGCCTTCCTTCTTTAATTATTCTTAAGAATAGTCTGGTGAATTGCATTTCCAATTTGGATTGTATCATGCCCATATAGCTTGGGTATCCAGCACAACAACTGGTTTCGGTCTACCATGGTCTCATCAAGAGAGCTGGATTAACTCTCAACCAATTTGTGCATGGAAGGACAATGTTGCCTTCAAAGCTTCATAGAGATATATTTGTTCTATCCTTTAACTCCTTGCACCAATTGTCCTAACACCACTCTCACGGATCAATTGTTTTCATCTCCTCTATATCACTCACTCTTTATCCGATAATCACAAGCTCCACTCTCAAAGGCACATGAGCATGGGAGAATCACAGATGGTGACACAAGCATGCAAGGTTGTGTTCAATAGTTTTTCAAGGATGATGATTCAAATTGAAGCTAATGATGTAGGTCTTGGTTCGGACGCTAGCACATTTGCTCTTGAAAATGGCATTTCTTTGACTTATCTAGGAAAGAATGTGGCCGAAATGAAGAAGTCTTTTGGTTCTAATGATGCAGAATTCTAGATTTGGAAATGGCGATTGGATTTTTTTTTTTTTAATGCTCTAAGAAATAATGAGACTATTTACGGGCGACAGAATAAAGCTCAAGGGACACGATTTCGAGTTCCACTTAACTCAAGTAGAGGACTTCAGGTGGCCAAAAGGAAGGCAATCGAGAGGGACTTGACATTTAGACTTCTGGATACCATCGAGGCCTGATCCTTAGACAGATGGATGCCTCAATAAACGCGGGCGTTTGTCGGATTGGAACATGACGGTGGCCGATTGCGAGCACTGGTGCGGGCCTGGTCCTATTGACATGCGGAACGATTTCCTTTTCCATTTTATGAAGTCAGAATGTCAAGTGTCTCTTCGGGTCAAAAGAAGGGTGCGTGACATTGATGATGGGGAAAAATTAACCCTTTCGTCCTCACTTGAATACTTATACCATTCATCATATTTTGAGAGCAACGTAATTTCATATGATAAATCTATCCACATATATCTATATAGGTAACACCATCAATAGAATTCTAGAATTCATGCGATCTTCGAATCTGGTAACATCGGTTACTCGAGTTTTCTCTTTAATTGATGCTTTCTTGCCGAGCCAAATTGCATGACCTACCCTTTTTCTTTTCGAAGGGAAGTGAAAGAAGGATTGGAGTTTGAACATCCTTGATGATTATACTTGTAGTAAATGTCATTCAAAAGCCATTCCATTACCTTTTTTTTTTTAATCACTTTGCCTTTGTCCTAAAAAACAAATTTAGCAGGTCCTTCAAGGCTCTTTCCTCTTTTGCCTGTACATCCTATCTTTTTTAATGTTCCACACCATTTTCCATGACTCTACCTTCACTAGCTCTGTCTCCCTTCCTTGCCTTCGAAAAATTCTAGGAGTTCCCCGATGTTGATCCTTTACTTCCGATTCATATTACCAAATCCATTTTAAATTGCCTTCCCCGTCCCTTCCTCAACTTCACTTCCAGCCAATCCCCTTCCAACTCTCTTTTTCGTCCACTTGAGTATTAAAAATTTTGAAAGTCGATCATTTGAATGCCATCGGATGATTTGTTTTGTTGGAAAATCCAACATGGAGTTGAACGTCCATCATGGAGTTTAAATAATTTTTTCGTTCTTTCTTTGTCCCTTTTAAGGGTCACCAAGGGTCATTGGTGACTCTCCCTGGTTATGAAACCGTCGCCGAGCGTTGGCAAGGGCATTCACGGCTTCACCTGTGGCCATGATTCCCTCGCCTAGGGCTTTTGTGGCTAAGGGCAAGGTAGCCCTCACTTAGATATGGGTCGAAGCATATTTTATGTTGTGAAAAGTAAGTGATCAAATATGTCATTTGCTTCAATCAAGTCAAATTTTGGTTTAGTAGGATTGTCATTTCTTCCATAATTTTGTTTGGCTAATTTCAAAGTTACATCATCTCTACCAAGGGTGAACACATATCTTATAGTGGATTTTGTCTCATATGAATTCGAGATCCAGTTATCCTTTTAATACAACAAAAAAGTCACTATGTATGATGACCTTGATATAGCTAGATTAAGTACCTAGAGGGGGGTGAATAGGTATATGCAAGATTTTTTTCGATAATTCCACAATACTAGACAGTTGAAAGATATGAGACAAACAATAATCAAGGTAAGACTGAGAGAAGAGAGAATTGAACACGCGGTTTATAGTGGTTCGGCTTATTTCAAGCCTACGTCCACTATTCTGCACTGACAGCCTATTGGCTGGATTCCACTATGAACAAAGAGATGTTACAGCGATGTTCTCCCTTGAATTCTCGGTGTAGATGATCTCCCACACTCGCTCAAGGTATTACTAAGTATAGACACTCTCTCGTGTATACAATTTCGCTCGAATGAATCGACTAATAATCAAGGTGCTTCGACTGGAATTTCTCTATCGATCATACACTAAAGCAGCTAGAACGACTTCCTTTTATACTCCTTTATGCCATCATACCCGTTGGCACTTACCAAAGGAATTCCTCCAATCTACCCGTTGGACGGAATCAATCAAGAAGATCATTCGAGCTATTAAAGGAATTTGACGATAGCCCATCAATCTTGTTCGCCCATACAATCAGGATCTTGGTTTCCAAGAATAGAACCTTCCAAGAATACTTCGTCGATCATCGGATCTTCAAACGATCTTGATAACGAATGAATGAATCCGTTACAATTATCCAGCCAAGAGATCTTCTCCAGAGGATAGGAATAAATCTTCAACCAAATACTTCGGCTCTGGATTTCCTTCGTCACTGGATTAGAACAATGTCAATGAGAATAGTCTTGAGTCTTGAGTCTTGAGTGCTGAGTCTGGTGATCTTGAAAGTCTTCGGACTCTAAAAACGAAGGCTTGCAAATATCCGACTAGATCGATAGAAACGTTTTGTCGCCTTCAAAATATTCTCGGATAGATTTCTCCAACAATCTCCCCCTTTTTATGGTGACAAAACTTTCCCGTAGATTTGAAAACTTTGACTCGCAAAATATTACTCAAGCAATATGGCTATCTCATAAAGATTAATAAAATCAACAACCAGACTCTGCATCCACAGCAAATTGGTTAGTCTTTCATGAGTGAACCATATGGCAATACTTGATATAAATGCAAATAGTCAAGCATCAAAATCCACATCTAAATCAGCCAAATTTAAGTTCACACCCAAGTCATACTCAAAAAAAATTCAAACACAAAAACAAATTTAAAGTCAAAGATTGAGTTTAGAGTTGAGTTCAAATTGCAATTCTCCCCCTTTTTGTCATCATTAAAAAGGCGAGAAAAGTCAATTCTCCTTGGGAATGCGCACGATCTGGAAATCTCCCATTGACTGCACGATGCCTTCCAGCCTCTTCAAGTCTTCCCATAGATGAGCTACCTCTTCTCCTTTAGCATTGGCTTGAATTTGAAGAGCTAGGTCTTTCATTTGATCTGCTAGGGAAACAGAAGATGCTTGTCCAGCATTCTTCAGGACTTGAATTTCGCAGTCCAGAGCATATATTTGACCACGCATTTCCAGAAGAACATCAAGGATACGATGAAAATCTGCTGAATTGTCCGTCTGTGTGCTTGCATGTGCTTTCTCAGATGGAGTGCCGACAGACAATGGAGCTTCGGTGACATCGAGCAAATCTGGTGCTGACGTATCATGTCCTTCTTCGGGCATTTGAGAAGCCTGAAAATCTTCTCGGATTTGCTTTGGTGAGCGACTCACACCTTCATTGTGAACCGCTTCGGGTGTAGTCCTTTCTTTCTCTCCATCTCCCCCGTCTCTAAGACCTCGATTGGGGAAGAGTGATGGTCATGCTCTTCGAGCGCCTTCATTCCCTTTCTCTCCCGCTTTTTCTTTCACCGCTTCCTCTTCTTCTCCTTCTTCAATCTCTTTCTCTTTCTCTTGATGCTCCTCTCGCTTCTCTCGTTCTTCTCTTGTCTCTCTTTTTTCTCTCTCGTTCGTTGATTCGGTACGTAACGTCCGGTTCTTTTCAGTGCAGGAATAGAGGGATCTTCTTCTTCATCTTCATCTTCATCCTCCAGGATAAGACTTCTTCTCTTTTTGACTGGAGCACTCATGGGCTCCTTCCCTTTCCTCTTTGAAGCAGAAGATGCTGGAGTCTTCACTTTGAATTGCTCCATTGCCTTGCTAAGCTCTTTCAGACGCATTTTTATCATCATTTTCAAACCTACCACCATTTTGTCGCATGGTCGAACACAAAGAGTGTGTGGAGGCTCAATGTTCAAGTGTCTCGAAGATCTTGGTCACAAGACTCGCGTAAGGCAATTGGCCTTTGTCCTTCACCATTGCTCTGTACATGTGAAAGAGAATGGTGTGAGGGAGAGAGAACTTCATTCCTGAGTTGATCGCGTACATCAATTTTGCTTCAGAGTTAGACACATCAGTCTTTGATGTAGACTCAAGCCTGAGACAGTTGATCACAATTTTGTGAAGCACGATGTTGATGGCACTCATCCTCGAGTAGGTAATTCTCTTCTCTGTATCCCTGTCTTTGACAAGCTCCAGTGTAGTACGAGCAACCGAAACTTTGATTGGTTGATAACGTCCTCTTTCAACTCCAACTATGTCTACCAGCATGTCCACATCTACCACGTAGACTTGGTCTCAAACACTGAATGATATTCTATTCGCATCTAAAAAGCTGAGATTCGAATAGAAATGTGCTGTTAATTGTGCATAACCGTCTGTGGTGTCGGAGCAGAATTTCTCAAGTTGAAGTAAATTGAACTTCTCTCTTAAGTTCACGTTGATGGCATCCAAGAAGTTGAAATCGACGCTCCTAGGGTTTATCACCCCTCTTTTCAACAGTCTGAAATACAGATTCTCCTGCCCCTTTGATTTGAACAAATCCATCCGATTTCCTTTCACCTTTGCTGCCACACCCATTCTAGGTTGGAATTCAAGGAACATTCTGTCATCATCGTTCCCTTCAGCCAGATTTTGTCCCGGTACACGAGGATCACTTGGAATGTTCGCAAGTGCTTCCTCTGCCTTTCCTTTCGGAGCAACTCCCAAATCCTCCATTTTTCGCAGAAAACGATACTCATTCTCATAGTTCTTATCTTTAAGAAATTCATCTACGATATTCAGCGGAGTCCCAATGCTTTTCAACGAACGATAGAGCTTATAGATAAAAGCGGGTTTTTGGACTCTTACAAGATCGGCGTCCTCGATTATTTCTTCCTCCTGATGATGACCCACACCTTGTGGGGTAGATGGTGAAGATTGACGTGGAGGAGAGTGAATCGGACTCTGTCGCTGACTCGGAATATCTTCCTCCTCGGTGAGATCGAAATGGGTCGGCCCCTTACCCATTCTCTGTGGTCCCCTGTTTGCTATTCTCGACGACTTTCTTGAAGAAGACATCCTTCTTTGTCGATGAAAGATTCCTTCACTCACTTTCCCAAGAAAAGTTGACAACTTTCTCGAATATGAACACGAAGTAGAGACAGGTTTGGGAGGAGAATGCCTTTCTAGGGTTTTGGAGTTTAGTCGAGAAAAACTGTATACATATATATAACCAATCGGCACAAGGAAAGTGAACAAACGTATCTTTTGAAACTGCCAATTTTAAGTTAATCTTTTTGAAAAGACACGATTCCATTTATCACGGAAATTATAAATTAACTGAACTAATAAACGTACCTTTTCAAGATTGAATATAACAGCTTACAGTTGATAGCCATGAATGTCTGAGTCTGAGGGGTGGATAGTCTCTAGACTTTAACTTCCTCAAGCTTTAGAATGTTGAGTTTGGAACGGATAAAATCGAATTGATTTTTCTCCAAAGGCTTTGTGAATATATCTGCTAGTTGGCTTTTTGAATCAACAAATTGAATTGAGATTTCTCCATTTTGAACATGATCTCTGATAAAATGATGTCGAATCTCTATATGCTTCGCTCTTGAGTGGAGGATTGGATTTTTAGTGAGATTGATTGCGCTGGTGTTGTCACATCTGATCTCTGTGCTTGAGTCTTCTATTCCAAAGTCTTGTAGCTGTTGTTTTATCCATAGAATTTGCGAACAGCAACTTCCAAGAGCTACATATTCTCGCTTCGTTGTTGAGAGAGCCACGTACTTTGTTTTCTTGAAAACCAAGACACTGTCCTGCTTCCAAGCAACTGGCAAGTTCCCGAAATGCTCTTTCTATCGACTCTGCAACCGGCCAAATCTGCGTCTGAATATCCCAGAAGACTAAAGTCTCCCTTCTTAGGATACTAGAGACCGATGCTTGATGATGAAGTAACGTATTTAATGATACGTTTCGCAGCACTGAGATGAGATTCTCTAGGATCTGATTGAAACCTAGCACAGATGCAAACACTCAACAAAATGTCAGGTCTAGAAGCAGTAAGATAGAGAAGTGAACCAATGATGCTCCTGTACAGCTTTTGATCAACTTTCTTTCCTTCTTCATCTTTGTCTATTTTCAACAAACTTGACATTGGTGTGTCGGTCTTTTTGCACTTTTCCAGTCCAAACCTCTTGACAAGATCATTAGCATATTTTTCTTGATAGATAAAAGTTCCTTCCTTCAATTGTTTTATTTGAAGTCCAAGAAAGAATGTTAACTCTCCCATCATACTCATTTCAAACTCATCCCGCATAGACTTAGAAAATTTCTTGCACGTAATTTCATTAGAGGATCCAAAAATAATATCATCCACATATATTTGAACAAGTAAAAAGCTTTTATTTTCCTTTTTGATAAATAAAGTAGTATCTACTTTACCTTTGACAAAACCATTCTGTATGAAGAACTTACTTAGCCTGTCGTACCACGCTCGAGGTGCTTGCTTTAAACCATACAAGGCCTTTTTCGGTCTAAAGGCGAGTCTGGCTTCTTTGGGTCTTCAAACCCTGGTGATTGTTCCACATAGACTTCCTCATGGATAAATCCATTTAGGAAGGCGCTTTTGACGTCCATTTGGAATAACCTGAAATTTTTGTAACAAGCAAACGCAAGTAATAATCGAATAGCTTCTAACCTTGCTACTGGAGCGTAGGTCTCATCATAGTCTATTCCTTCTTCTTGCGTATATCCCTTGGCTACGAGTCTTGCTTTGTTTCGTACGACTTTTCCTTTCTCATTCATCTTGTTCCTGAACACCCATTTGGCTCCAATAACAATTTTACCTCTTGGTTTAGGTGTCAATTCCCAGACGTCATTAATGTTGAACTGTCTGAGCTCTTCTTGCATAGCTTCAATCCAGCTTTCATCAGATAAAGCTTCTTCTATGCTTTTTGGTTCAATTTCAGAGATGAGAGCCACAACACTAGATTCTTCATGCCTTTTAGATCTGGTGCGAATTCCTTCATTGATGTCGCCAATGATAAGATCCTTAGGATGGCTGGATTTATGCTTCCAGTTGTTGGTTGATTTGTCAGAATGATGATCTCTTTCTTTATTTGAATTTTCACGATCATCTTGATGCTGGTCTTCCAGAGACTGAGATGCTTCTTGAGTTGTAGGCTTTGGAGGATCTGAAGCAGGTTCAGATTCTTCATGATGAGTCTGACTGGAATCGTCTTGCATAGAGTCTTGAAATTTAACATTCATTGACTCCTCCACAGATTGACTTTTCTTGTTGTAGACTCGTAGGCTTTGCTTGAAGAAGAATATCCAAGGAAGATGCCTTCATCTGATCTCTCTTCAAACTTACCAATTTGATCTTTAGCATTTTTCAATATAAAGCATTTGCAGCCGAACACATGAAAGTATGAAACAATAGGCTTCTTACCTTTGAATAACTCATAAGGGGTTTTCTCAAGAGAAGGTCTTAAAAAGACTCTATTGATTATATAGCATGTTGTTGAAACAGCTTCAGCCCAAAATTGTTGTTGACACCTATTTTAAAATTCAATTTATATTTTAGAAAGTAATAATATAGCATTTGGTTGTAGAGGGAAAATAGGTTAGAGAAAAATTTTGAAAAAAATTTGAATTCAAAATAAGTCAACGGCAGTATTTTGGAGCCGTTTCTTTGTTGAGAGGTTGAGCGAGAATCTCCACCGGCGAGAGGTTGAGCTAAAATCTCCACCGGCGAAACAAACTCGAATTTCCGCTTTATAAATAGGGTGTTCCTCTTTACCTTTCGCGGGGGGCTTCTCTTCGTCAAAGCAAGAGAAAGAAGAAAAAAAAGTGAAAAAGAGAAAACTGAAGAGAAAGGGAAAAAGTGAGAGAGAGAAAGGGGGCTTCTTCCGTTTGGGTTCTGTGGAGAAAAGTCAAACGAAAAAGTAAATAGCAGTGAGAGAAGAGATAGAAGAAAAAGTGGGAAGGGCGTCTGGAGACAGAGGAGAGAGAAAACTTAAAAAAAAAAAAAAAAAAAAGAAAGGAAGAAGGAGCTGTTCTTCTTCTCCATCGAAGCCGATCCACTGCATCCGCCTGTACCCACGCCATTTTTGCTTGAAGCCCACGACGACCTAGGCGCCGACCCACGATTCCGGTGACCCGTTGCCGCCCAACGCCTTCCCCGCGCCGACGTAGCCGCGATCTCGTCCGCGAGCCCCGACGTCCGCGCACCCTTTCCTCCCACGAAGCTCCGCCGCGCCTCCGCTTGTCCCCGAAGCCCCGCAACTCGCGCCCAAAGAACACGTTGAGACACCACCGGCCGCCCGCGCACCTCAACCCATGATCTCGCATCTCAACTCGCCGCCGGTGAAACCCCGCGACGCCGGACTCGCACCCGACGCCGTCCGCCGCTCGTGTCCTCCCCCGTCCGCCGATTCACCTCCCGGCCCGCGACGAAGCTTCGTTTTCGCAGTCTACCCCCGACCCGACGCCCGCCGAAGCCACACCCTTGCCTTGTCCGCGTGCTCGTGCCGCTCCGAGCCACCGAGAGACGCTTGTAGTTCTTTGTTCCTTCGACGATTGCTGCTGCCGTGCCCGATCTTGCGCCTCCACCACCCTCCACCCGCCGGTCATCGAGCCATCCTCCGAATTTGCCGGACCTCGCCGAAGCTCCGCACCTCCGCAACCTCCGATCGACGGTGACGCCACCGTTACGGTTGCCGCCCTTCACCGGAGCCGGTGACCAGCCACACGAGCACAAGCCGTGCTTGGAAAGAAAAAGAAGAAAGGGAAAACAAAAGAAAAAAAGAAAAGGAAATTAGGTAGTATATTTTTATTTTTTATTTTTTTACTTATTTCATGTTATGTTAACTTTTTTTCAAGTTGTAGTATCGTATGTCAATATTTGTAGACCTTATAGACATTAGGAGTTTTATCCCAAATTAAGGTAATTATAATTTGACCCGTAAGACGTCGGGTCATTTTTTAATTACTTTAATTTTTAGAATTTTGCTAGTATTTCAATCATTAAATCATTATAGAGTTAAAATAATTGTTAATTTAATCCGTGAGACAATGGATTATTTTTTCGGTTATTTTAATTCTTATCATCATTCTTTTAAAATAATTAATTGTTTGGAAAGATTAAAAAAATAAAAAAAAATCAAAAAGTACATATTGCATTGGAGCATTTAGGTTTAGTAAATTATGACTGTATTTTTAGGGTTAGTAAAATTAGAATTGCATTTATAGGATTATAATTTTTAGATTATACTTTTAGATGGGTGATTTTTGCTATGACTAATTTTAAATAATGTTGGCATGTCTTTATATAGCTTCTAAGATAAGATATAGTTTAAGTTAAATTGATTCCTAAAATAAATTAGAATATCATTCACTTTAATTTGGTCTAATTAGTTAATAGGTTAATCATAATTAATCTCATTTCATATCATCATTATTTAGCATAGGTTGCATATATGCATTAAAAAAATGAATCATCATTAAAATAAAATCATAAAAGAGCATGCATGTAGAAATACCATATCATTCATCCCATATCACGTAGCACATGCATATTTAGAATTATATAAATTAGATTGCATACATATAGTGATAAGTTTAAGTCATACCATATGAATTGCATCTCATATATCATTAAAGCAAAATTCATGCATATTAAGTTAGATTAAGATTGCATATAGTTAACATTTTTTAAAAAAAAAGAAAAAAAGAAAAATTAGGTGTTTTGTCATTTAGAAATTATGTTTAGGGCATGCATTTTTATTAGCATCTTTTTTAATGTTATTGATTGTGTACTGCATGACCACCATTTGCATGTTAGTAACTTAGGTTAAAATTAATCAACATTGCCTGCAAAATATTTTTGAAATTAAAATAAAAGGTACCGAAAGGGTGTTAGACTAATCTAGCGTAACCATGTCCCCGGACCTACTGAATCTCTGGTTCGCAAAGGTAAAGTATTCTCCCATACTTTACTTGGGTTTCTAACCGACCATAATTGGTTAGTGGCGGCTCCAAATTGAATATAATTGCATGTTTAAAAAGATTAATTTCTTAACATCAAGTCGCGATTGGTAGGACTTGGGAGGGTCCGTGCCAAGTCTTCGGACTTAGTAATCCATTAGCCTTCTTTGAATAATTCACCCTAAAAAAATTCGGGAAGGTCGCGACAATTGTGAAGAAATCTTACTTTCAATTAAAAGAGTTCTAGCCATTTCTTGAAGAGATCTGTTCTTCTTTTCCACAACTCCATTTTGCTAAGGAGTGTATGGAGAAGAGAACACATGCTTAAATCCAGATTCATCACAAAATTTTGTAAAATTTTGATTTTCAAATTCACCTTCATGATCTGTCTTTATTCTGGAGATAACACATCCTTTTTCATTTTGAACCTTTTTAGCAAATTTTTCAAAATACGAAAAGGATTCGGACTTACTTGCAAGGAAATATACCCAAGTAAAGCGGGAGTAGTCGTCCACAATTACTAGGCAATATTTCTTACCTCCATACTCTGAGTTCTGGTTGGTCCGAAGAGATCCATATGCAACAACTGCAGTACATGATTAGTAGAGACATGATTTATTGGTTTAAATTAATTTCTTACCTGTTTTCCCAGAATACATGGAGTGCATGGATTAGACTTTTGGTATTGTAATTTGGGAAGACCTCGAACAAGCTGTTTTGATGAAATTTTGGCTAACCGCTTCATGTTGACATGACCAAGCTTTCGTGCCATAAGCTTGCTTCGTCTTGTATTGAGATTAGGCATTGCGATTCATCTGGTTTCACATCTAGAAGATAGATGTTTCCATGTCTTCGACCCATGAAAGACTGAATAGAGTCTTTACTGGTTCCAAAACATGTTCCTTCTTGAAAGAAGATCTTAAAACCAGTGTCACACAATTGGCTAATGCTGAGAAGATTGTAATTGAGTCCTTCCACTAAGGAAACATTACTTATTGTGAGGTTTCCAATTTTCACAGTTCCAAATCCCACAATACTTCCTTTGTCAAGTTTCCTCCAAATGAAACTTTTCCACCATTTACCTCGCACAAGCTTTATGAAGCAATTTGAGTCTCCTGTCATGTGTCTTGAACATCTACTGTCAAGATACCACTTTACCTTTTTCTTAACGGAGACCTGCATTTAAAAGAGAGTCTCAAACTTTCTTTGGTACCCAAACTTTCTTGGGTCCTTTAGTGTTAGTAAAATAAAAGATTCGCCCATACTTTCTTAACAGGTTTCCAAACCATAGGACACTCTTTTTCAAAGTGATTCGGACTTTTGCACTTTGAACATCTAAGGGCATTTCGTCCTACAGACTTTACAAAAACTTTCTTGAAATGATTTTTGTAAGCCTCTCTCGGGGGTCTTTTCTTAATTCTTTCTTTTACCTTAGGAAAATCAATCAAGGGAATAGTTTCTGCTGTCATACCTAGACCCGACTTATTGAAGTAAAGTCTTTGAGCCGAAAGAATTTTTCAAGCTTTTCGGACCCTATAGAAAATTTCTTTGAAATATTCGATAAGTCAGTTTTTAAAAGAGAATTTTCTTTCAAAAGATTTTCTTTCTTTTCTTTAAGAGAAGAGACATTTAAGTCTAAACTTTTGACCTTTTCTTCTAAAACGATTTCCTTTTGTTTTAGAGCTGAGTTTTCCTTTTAAGTTCGGAAATTCTTTTGAGAGAAGTCTTAAGACTAAAACATAATTCATCAATGTATTTAGAGACTTTGACAGGAATTTTAAAATCACTTACCTCAAATTCACTGTCTGAGTCTGATCTAGAGTTTGAGTCTGAGTCTAAATGTGCCATCAGACATAGATTGGCATATTCATTATCACTTTCTTCACACTCGTATCACTCCGGGTTTCGGCTTTGAAAGCTTTTCGAAACTTTTCAGCTTTTCCTCTTTTCTTCTTCGAAGAGGACAATGACTTAGTCTCGATGTGTCCTTTTTCTTACATTCGAAGCAAACTACATCTTTGTTTGGTTCCTCATCATCAAGACTTAGTCTGCTGTCTTTGAAAACTTTGTTTCCTTGAGTTGAACCTTCTTCCTTTTCTATTCGGTTTTCTGAATCTTCTTATCATGAGAGCAAGCTCCTCATCATCCATGTCATCTTGAGAACCAGTATCATCGAATCATCAATTGATTTTAATGCAATGGATTTCTTACCTTTTGGATCTCCGTCTTCATTGATTCGTTCCACTTCATAAGACTGAAGAGTTTCAATCAGCTCGTCGACAGATAGTGGCATAATCCTTTGCGTCTCTCTGATTGAAGTCTTTATATGATTCCAATCCTTGGAGAGTCCACGCAGTAGCTTGTTTACCTTCATGGGATCAGAAATTTTCTGTCCTTGATTCTCAAGACCATTGACAATATCTGTAAAACGGCTAAACATGTCAGTTATTGATTCTCCTAGTTTCATTTTGAAGGCTTCATATTGACCGAGGAGAATGTTAATTCTTGTCTCCTTCACTCGATCTGTTCCTTCATAGGTGATGTGCAATCTATCCCAAACTTCTTTTGCTGTAACACAAGAAGATATTCTGTTATATTCAATAGGTGATAAAGCACAATATAAAGAGTAAATTGCTTTTGCATCGAGTGCTTATCTCTTGATAATCTCTTCCTGAGTCATTCCGCTGGTCTAAACAGTTTCTTTTCCTCTTTCTGAGACTGATGCAGCTGTAGGAGTAATTCCTCTTTCTACAACGTCCCATTCCAGAGGATCCTTTGATCGTAGGAAGGCTTTCATCTTGTTTTTCCAGATGTTGTAATCCTTTCCATCAAAGTAGGGTGGTCTGGTATTGCTCTGACCTTCCACCAGCCCTGGTGCTAGCATACTAGCCATGGATCTTTTACTCTGAAGTAAAACACTTCAAATAAAGTGAGTACACGAGCTCTGATACCAATTGATATAGCTAGATTAAGTACCTAGAGGGGGGTGAATAGGTATATGCAAGATTTTTCTCAATAATTCCACAATACTAGACAGTTGAAAGATATGAGACAAACAATAATCAAGGTAAGACTGAGAGAAGAGAGAATTGAACACGCGGTTTATAGTGGTTCGGTTTATTTCAAGCCTACGTCCACTCTTCGCACCGATGCCTATTGGCTGGATTCCACTATGAACAAAGAGATGTTACGGCGATGTTCTCCCTTGAATTCTCGGTGTAGATAATCTCCCACACTCGCTCAAGGTATCACTAAGTATAGACACTCTCTGTGTATACAATTTCGCTCAGAATGAATCGACTAATAATCAAGGTGCTTCAGACTCTAGAATTTCTCTATCGATCATACACTAAAGCAGCTAGAACGACTTCCTTTTATACTCCTTTATGCCATCATACTCGTTGGCACTTACCAAAGGAATTCCTCCAATCTACCCGTTGGACGGAATCAATCAAGAAGATCATTCGAGCTATTAAAGGAATTTGACGATAGCCCATCAATCCTGTTCGCCCATACAATCAGGATCTTGGTTTCCAAGAATATAACCTTCCAAGAATACTTCGTCGATCATCGGATCTTCAAACGATCTTGATAACGAATGAATGAATCCGTTACAATTATCCAGCCAAGAGATCTTCTCCAGAGGATAGGAATAAATCTTCAACCAAATACTTCGGCTCTGGATTTCCTTCGTCACTAGATTAGAACAATTGTCAATGAGAATAGTCTTGAGTCTTGAGTCTTGAGTGTTGAGTCTGGTGATCTTGAAAGTCTTCAGACTCTAAACAGAAGGCTTGCAAATATCCGACTTGGGATCGATAGAAACGTTTTGTCAGCTTCAAAATATTCTGGATAGATTTCTCCAACAGACCTAATTTATGGTTCCTCGAATAATATTAAAATCCAATCCAAGAGCACCTTCACCAATTTATTTCTAAGTCAAAATTGACGTGTTCAAGCTGGTGGTGATTTCATAGGTCTGATACGATGGTTTTGAGGTTTTGTTTTGAGCCTAACTAGGGCATCATGCACCTTGTCAACCACGGGATCCCCAATGACCAAATTGAGTGTGTGACCTAATCTAGTGTGTCAAGAAGGGTGGGGAGGTGTTCTTCAACCTCTCGATCAAGGAGAACGAGAAGTATGCCAATGACCAAGGCTCCGAGAAGGTGGGACGTGTGGAGAAAAATAGAGGAAGCATCATTTGGTTTTGATGTCCTTCTTGTCTGAGAAAGAAAGAGAAAAAGTTTTGAATAAAAACAGAGGAAGCATCATTTGGGTTAAGCGTTGTTCTTCTTTGAGAGAGAAAGAGAAAAAGCCTTGAAAATTGAAGTGAGAAGAGAGCAGGAGTTTAGTATTTACTACCTTGCCCTTTTTTTTTTTTGCCACCAAGTTGAGCCAAGCCAAGCTAGCCAATCGAGAAACAAAACCTTTATATTTTCCGGTGGGTTCCACTCACAAGACACATGTCAAAATTTGAGTGGCACATGCGCGCCATGTCAGTGGATGACATTATGTGCTCATACCATTAAATATTTTCTGGAAGTTTGGACAATCTCAATGATAATAGTTGCAGTAAATGTCATCCAAAAGTCCTTCCATTATCTTTGTTTTTGAATCACTTTGCCTTTATCCTAGGAATCAAGTTTAGCATGCCTTTATCAAGTTTAGCAGGTCCTTCAAGATTCTTTCCTCTTTTCTTTGTATGTCCTATCTTTTTCAATCTTCCGCACCATTAGTCCATGACTTCACATTCACTAGCTCTCTCTCTCTCCCTTCCTTGCCTTGGAAGAATTCCAGGACTTCCCTTGTGTTGATCCTTTGCTTTCTAAATTCACATTCCCAAATGCAATTTAAATTGCCTTCCCATTCCCTTCCCCAACTTCACTTCCAACTCTCTCTTTCCACTCGAAAAGACAAAAAAAAACATCGATATCGACTCACTAGCTCCATTTCAATCGGCCTTGTCCTTGTCCTAAGTCTTCATTAAATTCGTCCCCAAAAAAATCTCGTTCCCTTTGAGATCCCATCAACAGTAGACCCTTTTAATCGGAATCAAGAAAGAAGCCCACAAACAATCAATTTTTGGTGTTTTGATAGCGACCCAATCATACCTTACAAGAGTTTTTTTTTTTTTTTCAGTCCACCGGTTTGACTTTCCTAGTTCACTGTAATAATCCATTTCCTTCCTTTTCTCCTCTTTCTCTGGCAAGTCGTCTTCAATTGGGAAAAAAAAAAAGAGAGAGAAATATTTGCTAAACGTGCGTAACGACCCGCCAACAAGCAAACAAACAGAAAATACAATAATGGGGAACTTGTTCAATTTTGATTCCCCTCTTTCCACACCTCCGCCACCACCGCTGCCCCCGCCGCCCCCGCCATCGCCGCCGCCGCCGAAGTTCCCCTTCGTCTTCCCGCGCGTCGAGTCCCCGTTCCTCCCTGATCCTTCACCCTTCTTCTCACCGAGCCTCCTCTCTGCCCCACTCCCGACCAACTCCTTCTTCCAAAACTTCGCTCTCAACAATGGCGACCAGGCTGAGTACATCCACCCCTACCTCGTCAAGCCCTCCCCGTCCTTTGTCTCCGTCTCGTTCCCTTCTCGCGTCGCCACCTCTACCTCTTTGTACCAAGACTTCAACGCTGACCTCACCATCTCTGCCGTCTCAGCAACGATGCTACGCACGGCTCACGGCACAGGTTCTCCTCGTACAGTGACCTCGGCATCACGCTGGACTTTGCGGCTTCGAACCTGAAGTCCGTCCTCGTTAGGGGGAGCCCTTCTTGACCTGCTTGGTCAACCGTGGGACCGAGGTTGCAATCTCCATGATTCACGCGATGCTCTCGCTATCTTCGAACAGTAGTCGCACCAAGCATACTTTGAAGCTCAACAACAATCAGACTTGGCTTGTTTACACTTCCTCGCCGATCAGTTTCAGTCACAGTCTCAATGCAATTACTTCCGGAAGGTTTTCGGGGGTTATTAGGATTGCTTATTTGCCCGACGGTGGATCATTTAGCGAGGAGGTTTTGGATAAGTTCAGTTCTTCGATTGCTGAGGAGGTGTGTTATCCTGAAGTTATCCTGACCATCGGGAAATATTTGAAGAGCACCATAGAGCCATGGTTGGATGGGACTTTTAGTGGTAATGGATTCTTGTATGATGCGAAATGGGGCGGGATTATCACCAAGCTAGGGTCGACCAATCCTGGTGAAGATCTTGGTTTCGGGTTGTACAATGCTCATCACTATCATTTAGGGTACTTCCTTTATGCAATTGCTGTTCTTGCCAAGATTGATCGGGCATGGGGAAGGAAATATAGGCCTCAAGCTTATTCACTGATGGTGGATTTCATGAACTTGGGGAGAAGATCGAATTCCAATTATCCGCGTCTGAGGTGCTTCGACTTGTACAAATTGCACTCTTGGGCTGGTGGATTAACTGAATTTGCCGATGGGCGGAATCAGGAGAGCACAAGCGAGGCTGTGAATGCTTACTATTCAGCTACTTTAATGGGATTAGCCTATGGAGACACCCATCTTGTTGCTGTCGGGCCCACGCTCGTTGCAATGGAAATACAAGCAGCTCAAACATGGTGGCATGTTAGAGAAGGCGATAATTTATATGAGGAAGAATTCACTAGGGAGAATAGGGTGGTGGGTGTTCTGTGGGCTAACAAAAGGGACAGTGGTCTTTGGTTTGCCGGCGCGGAGCGAAGAGATTGTAGGCTTGGAATTCAGGTTTTGCCTTTGTCGCCTACCACTGAGGTTCTATTCTCAGATGTCCAGTTTGCGAAACAGCCGGTGGATTGGAAATACCTGACACCGAACAGGGAGGGAATTGAAGGATGGAGAGGATTTGTGTGTGCCTTGGAAGGGATTTTTGACCAAGGTAGGGCTCTAGAAAAAGTGAGGAGCTTGAGTGGTTTTGATGATGGGAACTCTATTTCAAATCTTCTGTGGTGGATTCATAGTAGAGGTGATGAAGAAGAGACAGGATGCAGGGATGGAGGAAAGTACTGTTGGTTTGGTCACTATTGTCACTGAGATCATTATTTCGGGGACGGATTCAATTGCTTTGATGAGATATTCTATTTGAAGTATTCATGTACTTATGTGAGGATTGCTTTGTGGCCTGTGTATCCTATCTTCAAAATAAAATGATTCACTAGCTTTGCTTCTCTCAGACCCTTCATTATTGACGCATATTGCTACAATTACATTATTCACTTTGTTGAACATTTTCGTGCTTTTAAGATGCTCGTCGATATCTATTAAATCCCTTGCACTCTGTTTCAGTAAATCAGTGACGAGTTCGGTGCATTGTGCGCTTTGATGCCACTTTAGGAGCCCCTCGAATTTGATTTGGAATCGATCTATTGATAAAAAGAAATAAGTAGTATCTCATAATTTCACCAAATCTTATTGTCTCAACCCTTGGGAATAATGTTCAATAGAATCCTTTTTTTTTTTTCGATTCAATAATGACTACGAAAGTCTTAAATCTTATGTTAATCAGTCACTTTTATTCTTAAACTTTTTATTTGATCATTTATGTCTTAAAATTTATGCCAGTTTGTGGTTTGAGTACTTTTGTTTTGTTTTGTTTTGTTTTTGTGTTTTTTTTTTTTGTTTTTTTTTTCTGGTCAGTGAGTACTTTTGTTATTGAGTTAGTTTTACATGGAAGGAAACTCTATGTGGAACTTTTTTTTTTTCCTGAACTTTTCATTTTTCAGACTCATGGTGATGATGCGGCATTGATTTTTTTGTTTTTGTGTTTTTTTTTTGTTTTTTGTTTTTTGTTTTTTTTTCTGGTCAGTGAGTACTTTTGTTATTGAGTTAGTTTTACATGGAAGGAAACTCTATGTGGAACTTTTTTTTTCCTGAACTTTTCATTTTTTAGACTCATGGTGATGATGCGGCATTGATGTCATACGACAAAAAACTCGACAAAAAGAATAGAAGAAGAATAAAAAATACAAAAAAAGATGGTGGAGGAAGCTGGAAGTGTGCGTAGATCTTTTTTCTTTTTTCGCTTGGCCATCGGAGAGGGTCATGGTAGCAAGAAAGGGCAAGGGGCTGCTTGCCCGGTGGTGGCAAATGGCGTCGCCACCATTACGAGAGTGACTTTTGTTGTATTGTAGCAGGATAAGAATAACACAAATTTCATAACTTTTGTATGGGCCTAATTTGAATATTATAAATTTATTTTGGCCACTCAAGTACCAAAAATTTAAAAGATCAATCATTTGAGTGTCATTGGCGATTTATCTTGTTAGAAAGTCCACCATAGAGTAGAACATCTGTTGTGGCTTTACCGACTCTAACGTAGCTAATTTTTAAATAATTTTTTCCTTCTTTCTTTGCCTTTTTAAAGGGTCGGCAAGGGTCATTGGTGACTATCGCCGATTGCAAAACCCTCGCCGAGCGCTAGCAAGGGCATTCGGGGCTTCACTTGTGGCCATGATGCCCTCACCTAGGGCCTTTGCATCTGAGAGCAAGGTAGCCCTCCCCTAGATATGAGCGAAGGTTCCGCAACTGGCAAAAGTTGCCAACCTTGAAATTAAGAAAAAAAAGAAAAAGAAAACAAAATTAAAAAATTAATTACATCATATGGGAAATTAATAAAAAAATCAATATATAATGATTTATAAATAATCGATTTTACTTTGATATGACCTCTAAATGGCGAAAAAAAGTTATAGCACTTAAATGAGTATTATATAAAAATTATAACCCCTTCGTCCTTTTTCTCCTTATCGTAACTATTGTTGCTTGGAGAAATTTTGCCACAAGTTGAGCCCTCCCCTAGATATGAGCGAGGGTTTCGCAACTGGCAAAAGTTGCCAACCTTGAAATTAAGAAAAAAAGAAAAAGAAAACAAAATTAAAAATTAACTACATCATATGGGAAATTAATAAAAAAATCAATATATAATGATTTATAAATAATCGATTTTACTTTGATATGACCTCTAAGTGGCGAAAAAAAGTTATAAAGACTTAAATGAGTATTATATAAAAATTATAACCCCTTCGTCCTTTTTCTCCTTATCGTAACTATTGTTGCTTGGAGAAATTTTGCCACAAGTTGATACGTGCGTCGTCCCAAAATATCCGATCGATGTCTGACGAACATTTTCCTGATGATGGCAGGCAAGTGGAATGTCCGATCGATGTCTCGCACGTGCCGGACGAGCACTACAGGCGCCGGAGGTATGCGACCTCCAACTTTCTGGTCGCCAACTTTTGGACATCCCACTGGTCCAGTCCACGCAAAACGGACCCGAACGGGCCGACCAAGACGGGCCTCTTCAGCCTACATCTCGACTGGGCCGACGACAAGCGGACATCTGAGGTCTAGGAGTTTGATCGCCTGATCGTTTCCATCGCCCGCTGGTCTTCTTCTTTGATTTTTGGACGATGGCTTTTCTTGTCCTCTATTTCTTGTTTCGGTGGTTCCATCAAAGCGAGTTTATTCAAGAAATAAAATTACTTTCATGTACTGGCCATAAATATGTGTCCTTGATACGTGGAAAAAAAAATACCAAAATAGTAATATTTCAATTAAATCAATTTATTCTTAAACCTTTTCATATTGATTCCAATTTTGATCGAAAATTGTTAATGTGGATGCTGGTGATCATGTAGCAAGCTGGCATGGGAGTGGACCCTTTTTTTTTTAATATATATTTTTTATTTTTTTCTTCCTTTTTCTTTCCCTACTCCTTTTGCCAATGGCTGGTTTCCGACTATTTAACTTCATCCATTTATTTGAACCCTAAATAGAATACAACAAAGGGAACGACTTACCATTCTAAGGCTTTGTTTGTTTCCTTTCAAATAATTAATTTGATAAAAAAATATTTTTAATCTTCTCTTATTCTAATATTTAATTTTTGTAAATCTATGGTGTAGTTCATATTTAGATGCACTAAACCGTTACATTATTTTTTATTTTCACGATAAAAAGAGCTCTTATTCTAATTAATCAATGTAAATTTTGGTGAGTGATTAAAGATTTATTAAGCTATGATTTTAAATAAATTCATAGGTATATTTTTTATAAAATAAATCAAAATCCACAACCTTCGCTTCTTGAGACATATGGTGTGCGCCTGCAATTGCTGTCAGAGCTTTAACTCTAATGGGGCTTAAAAGAAAAACATGGAAAAAAACACGACATAAACGACAAAAGAACATGGGCCTCCAAAGACTAAAAATATATCAAGTGCTTTGATTTCATATATGAGGTCCTCAACAATCACCTCATATTTTATGTTGTGAAAAGTAAGTGATTAAATAATAAAATAAATCAAAAATTAAATTTATATAATTCAGTTGTAATAACTTATATCCATGAGAAGAATAGTAACGGATTTTACTTTAGATTAAGCGCTACAATGAAGATTATAATTAGATCGAATCACTCAAACATTTTAAGTATTCTCAAAATCTCAATTACACTCAATAAGTCACCAAATGTTTGGCCCCACATCCGAACACGCACGGATTTGGGCTTCAACTCTCTTATATTGCACTCAAAAGTGCCCGCGCCCATTCTCTTACTTCTTCGGACTAGCAAAACTTACAAATTGTCTTATTCACACGGAATATCTGTGTGCCCCTATATTTTGTCTTTATCCTGCCATTTTAATAGGAAGAGTCCAACGTGCAGCAATTTGATAAAGAAAAGTCAAGCATGGTCAAACCTTAATATTTATCGAGCCAAATAAAGACAAATCTCCTGGTATACATCTATATACCCTCCCAGAGCTTCTTTGAATTTCTTTCCTAACAAATTGGGTTAACAAGCTGTTGACACATAATTTTAGCAAATCGAGAGAAATAAAGAAAATAAAAATTACATTTAAATAAATAAAATAAAAAAAAATGGAGGAAATTGATTTGATTGATTATGCATGAAAATTTGAAATTTTAATGAATATTCGGATTTTGTTAAATGCATAAGCAATTTACAAATCAAGTGAATAAATGGCAAGAATTTTTACAAAATGAAAGAAATCCAAATAAAATTGAGCTAATTGTGAAATTATGCTTTGATTTATAACTTTAATTTAATATGATTGGAGATGGAAACTTAGAAAATATCATACAAAGCGGCCGTTTGTAATCATTACGAAAGAGAGGTTCATTTTTCGGGGCTGAGGGGGATTTTCTCGAAAAATTGAGAGCAAAATCCAAAGAGAAAAAAATTTCGTGAGAAAATTCGAGCAAAAAAAAAAAGAGAGAAAGAAGAAAAGTAAAAAAAGAGAGTGTGAAGTGACTGGTCTGTGAAAAGACATGCGCGGGCGCGTAAAAAAAAAATGTGCGTCCAATCGTTTTCCCCGGCGTCCCTCGCCCGTCCGCGTCGGCCACCGCACCGGCTAAAGCGCCGACGCTGCCTCGCGCCTGTTGCCGCATCTCTGCTGCCGCCGGTCTCGCCGCTCTGTCCGCTCCTCTTAGCCACCCTCGCTGCTGTCGAGCCGCGACCCGACGCCAGTGGAAACTCGCGCCCAGCCCGTCGCCGAAGCCGTCGACGCCGGCGACGCCCCTAGCTGCTTCGCCCCTTGCCGACGCGACCCAGCCCCGACGCCACCCCCACTGTCGATCTTGCAGCTCGTGAAGCCCCTCGCCGTTCCTAGACGATCTGCTGTCGCCCCAGATCCAGCCACACAGCCGCAATCCCCCTCAGCCCTCGCCGACTGAGACCCATCCGCGACCAACGCTTGGCGTCCCCTACTTCAGCCGTGCCGATCTCGCTCGACGACCACAGATCTGAGCTCATCTCAGCCCTCACGCCGTCGCCGTTTAGCAGCCCGCGACCCAGCGCCTGCCTTTGCCCGCGCCGGCCCACGACTCGCCCGCCTCTCAAGATCCCGCTGTCGACGCCCGCGCCTACCTGCTGCCGCACCTCAGCCCGTGCCGATCCGCTCGATGCCTGCCGGTTCGCCTTAGCCCGACGCCTGCTGGTCGCCGCGCCGAACCTCAGTAACCCCGTCGCCGCCCAGCTCTCACCGGAGCCGCGACGCCAGCCGCCGGCCGTCCTCCACCCGGCGCCGCCCGTCGCCGCCGTTCCTCTCCTTTTCAAATTTCACCTAGGTAGTTTATTTTTCATTTTTTTATTTTATTGTCATTTATTTATTCATTTTAAATTTTGTTATTATTGTTTAAGTTAGAATATGGTTTGTCAATGATAATATTTGTGCATTTTGTAGGCATTATCCGTTAGGATTTTGTTCCGAATTATTGTAATTATTAATTTAATTCGAGAGGCGTTGGAGTATTTTTTTAATTATATTAATTTTTGGGTTTTTTGTTAGAATTTTAATTGTTAAATCATTATAATTATTAATTTGATCCGTAAGACTTCGGATTAGATTTTTAATTATTTTAATATCTTTGTTTAGGTTTAGGATAATCGTTAATTTGACCTTGTGATACAACAAGTTATTTTTTCGATTATTTTAATCATTTATTTTGTTGATAGTTTAGATTTAATATGTATTTAATAATAAGTTATCTTAAAAAAACTAAAAAATTCAAAAAAATCAAAATCAAAAATCAAAATCTTGCATAAGCATATAAGTTTAGTAAATCAAACATGTAGGTTTCAGTAAATTAGATTTTTTTTTTTTTAAGGATTATATTTTTAGGATTGCATTTTTAGATAATTTTTCAAATAGGTCAGGGTTACCTAAATACTTTTTTTTTTTTTTTTTTTATAAACAAAAATAGGGTCTTAGATAAAGTTGGCATATTTTTGTAATCTCATCCCTTTTTAAAAAAAAATAAATAATAAAGAATAGTTTTCTAAGATAGGATAGGATTTAAGTCAAATTAATCCCTAAAATAAATTAGAAAATTATTATTTTTTATTTAGATAGTTTAATTAGAGTCTTTATTAATTCTGAATTTCAATAAAAAATATTGTTTGCTTTGTGTGATGCAATTTATTTTTATTTATTGAATGTTTAATAATAGTTGAGCACCTGTATGACCCCATTGCATGATAATAATTTAAGTTAAAATAAATCTAAGCTGCCTGCAAAAATATTTTTAGAAAATTAAAAGGAAATGATACCAAAAAGGCATTAGAAAAATTTAGTGTAACCAAATCCCTGTACCCTTAATCTCTAGTTCGTAAAAGTAAAATAATTATCTTATTATTTTACTTAGGTGTCTAATTGATCTATCATAAATCGATTAATGACGACTCATAGTTAATAATCTTTTGCATGTTAAATATTTGAACCAGTCGCGCGAATTAGTTTGAGTTTAGAGAACCCGAGCTAAGTTTAAAAACTTAATAGTCAATTAACCTCGTTTTATGTGGTGTACTCGAAATTTAGATCGCGACACAAGCCAATTTACATCCTCAGATCAAGTCGGGTTCTATACAATGACTCAAACTTGAAGCATAATATGAACAAAAATTCCTCTGCAATTGTTGCACACATCGGAACTAGTATTATGAGAAAATGCAAAACTAGAACAATGTTCCCCAAAGTACGTCTAACCATTTTTAATTGGACCTAAGGATGATTGTCACTTGTTATTAGAATAAACCATTTGGCTCTTGAAAAAGCTATTGCTCGAAATAGAACAAACCACATAGTCTGTTATGTGATACCTGACGAGGAGCCTCGATACATGCATTAGACAGAATCAATCTATAGATAAAGTTACGTGCTAACTGACTATTTGTTCAACAATTGTTGCCTTGCCAAGGGGAAATTAAAGGAGCATGGCAATGGATATTTTGGTTGCACATGTGGTATGTGATCAATGCCTTTAACTTAATCATACCCACCAGAGAGACTTGGAAGATACCAACCAAATTCTATCCTATGCGACCAAAACACAGTCCTAACAACTGATTATAGTAATGCTAGTGTCCCTATGCAGGAATAGTTAATTTCTTGTACTAAACGTTTGCCTCGCTCAATTGCGAACATGAAGTTCCCAATCTCTGAGCTTTATTCAATGAAAAAGCCCACTACGGAGCACCATCATCAGCAACAAGAAGGCACTGTCGCTCGACTCAACACTGATTCTTCTCACCGCATTCCCTCTTTATTTGTTTGTCATCAGCTGGCTTCCAGATATCCAACCATCTATGGAGTTGAAAAGAAGAGAGCAAGTGGAGAAGAGATGCGACGCGTTTAGAATGGGTCGATAACCCCAACGGCATGTCCTACACCGACGTGAATTGACCTTCGATCATTGATCAGCACAACTATCCGAATTTTGGATTCCCAACACTGAGTTCTTGAAGGGAAGGTGGAATCCTAAAGGGTGTGCGCTGCCTCAATTCAACGCGGGCCAATTCTTGGAGATCGTTCGAGGGAAATTGATCGTGTTTGTTGGCGATCCTATAGGATGGAACCAAATGCAGCCATTGTTATGTCCCCTGGGTGGTGTAAGTGCTCTCAGCGTCACTTAGCCCGTGCATGACAAAATTTTTGTTTCTTTAATTTTTTTTTTCTTGGAAAAGATTTGGAATAGAAATCCATTTAATAACGCAATTTCATTTTCTTATTTTTGGAATAAATTTCTATTTTAGAAATAAATTTGGAGTAGAAATCAGAAATTAAATTTTTAGCTTTTCTATTTCTAAAATAAAATTGAGAAATAAAAATTCTTCTCATTATTCACTTTTATCACCTGGCTGCTGCCCACTCGCTACCATGGGACGTTGGCTACCCACCACCAGACGCTAGCTGCCGCCCCCTAGAAATCAAATTTTATTTTGTTATCAAACAAATTTCTATTTTAAAAACAAAAATTTTGAGTTGTTATCAAACGTATTTCTTTGCTTAAAAACTCGTCTAGAGAATAAAAATTGAGAAATCAATTTCTGGTCAGCAATTGATTTCCGGAATAAAATGTTATCATGCATTCTCTTAATTTCTTGGCTTCCGTATCATTTGCATTTAAGGGCCTCCTTTGGCTAGTAAACTTATTTGCATAGTGACTAATGCTTCAGCCATTGTCACGGGTCAACAATTCCTTGGTTGTGAAATAACCTGTGTGGTAGCTGGTGAGCCGACAACACCAAGCCATTCTTCCTTCTTTAGTTATTCGTAAGGAAAGCACGGCAAATTGCATTTTCGTATCAAATCATACAACACCTAGTATAGCTCGGGAATCCAGTCTATAGAGCGAGATATCATATCACTTTGGGCATAATAACTAGTTTCAACCTGTCATGACCTTATCGGAAGAGTGGCATCAACTCTTAACCAGTTTGTGCACGAGGGGTGAACTTGCATTCAGAGCTCCATAGGATAAGTTCGTTCTATCCTAGAATATTTAATACCAACCGTCTTGATGCAACTCTCATGACCTAGTCGTATTCATCCCCTTTGCATCACTATCTCTTTAACCGGTAACCCCATCGTCCACTCATAAGGGCACACGAGTATGGGAAAAATCATGGACTGCGACATTCTCTCCTACTCATTTCCGCAACACCCTCATCATGGGATGTTCTGTTACTTCCTTGTGTTTCCCAACCATCAATACCATTCCCTGAGACTTACATAGATGGCAACGCTCGTCTAACAAAACAGGCCACCTCACTCCACTAGTAGCTTCCCTCCATTAACACCAATCATAAATGTGTCACTTGTGTTCCCTGACAAGTATGGCATCCCCAGCCAACTATGCTCCCTTGGTAACATCTTTTTTCTCCTACTTAACTCCTCTTGATCTCTGTAGACCAACGGAGGGTTCTCCCCTTGTTGGAAATGTGATAATAGATCTCTTATTAAGATTCGTCGATTGATCCAGAAATGTTATCCCTATCTAGTGAGCAATTCATTCCCTTCTTGTACCCTTTTGCCATCCTAGAAGGTAGACGAGAGCCGCACGTTGTTCGAGCCCTCTTGGCCTCAACAATCACTCTCTGCCCTCATAGGCTTTCCCTAAATCAACCACCTGCTAGAGGGATTTTGCTCTGACATCATTTGTCATGAGTCAACAGTTTATTGGTCGTGGAATAACCTGTATGGCACTTGGTGAGCTGAGAACACCAGCTCGGCCTTCCTTCTTTAATTTTTCTTAAGAATAGTCTGGTGAATTGCATTTCCAATTTGGATTGTATCATGCCCATATAGCTTGGGCATCCAGCACAATAACTAGTTTCGGTCTACCATGGTCTCATCAAGAGAGCTGGATTAACTCTCAACCAGTTTGTGCATGGAAGGACAATGTTGCCTTCAAAGCTTCATAGAGATATATTCGTTCTATCCTTTAACTCCTTGCATCAATTGTCCTAACACCACTCTCACGGATCAATTATTTTCATCTCCTCTATATCACTCACTCTTTATTTAATAATCACAAGCTCCACTCTCAAAGGCACATGAGCACGGGAGAATCACGGACGGTGACACAAGCATGCAACGTTGTGTTCAATAGTTTTTCAAGGATGATGATTCAAATTGAAGCTAATGATGTAGGTCTTGGTTCGGACGCTAGCACATTTGCTCTTGAAAATGGCATTTCTTTGACTTCTCTAGGAAAGAATGTGGCCGAAATGAAGAAGTCTTTTGGTTCTAATGATGCAGAATTCTAGATTTGGAAATGGCGATTGGATTTTTTTTTTTTTTAATGCTCTAAGAAATAATGAGACTATTTATGGGCGACAGAACAAAGCTCAAGGGACACGATTTCGAGTTCTACTTAACTCAAGTAGAGGAGTTCAGGTGGCCAAAAGGGAGGGAATCGAGAGGGACTTGACATTTAGACTTCTGGATACCATCGAGGCCTGATCCTTAGACCGATGGATGCCTCAATCAACGCGGGCGTTTGTCGGATTGGAACATGACGGTGGCCGATTGCAAGCACTGGTGCGGGCCTGGTCCTATCGACATGCGGAATGATTTCTTTTTCCATTTTATGAAGTCAGAATGTCAAGTGTCTCTTCGGGTCAAAAGAAGGGTGCGTGACATTGATGATGGGGAAAAATTAACCCTTTCGTCCTCACTTGAATACTTATACCATTCATGAGAGTAGAGGTGTTAAATGGGTTGTGCAACCCATTTATGAACCCATTTATGGTTTAATGGGTCATTAATGGGTCAAGGTTTATCTTATAAAGCACTCATAATAAGTTTTAATGGGTAAACACTAAAATATATGGGTTTTAAATGGGTCAGCTCTTTGACCCATTTATGACCCATTTATCAACCCATTTTTCACTCAAAACTCATTATTCTCTCTCTCTTCTTTTTTTTTTTTTTTTATAAAAACCAAAATTATAATTCTTTTTTCTTTTTTTCTTTTTTTCTTTCCTTTTTTTCTTTCTTCTTTTTTTTTTTTTTTTTTTCTTCCTCCGGTCGCCGGCACGCGATGGCGGGCGACCGGCCGGGCGAGCCTCGAGCTCGCCGACGCCGGCGAGGCTCGAGCTCGCCGGATCGGCGAGGCGGAGGCCTCGCCGACGTCCGCGAGGCCCGAGCCTCGCCGATCGGGCGAGACTCGAACTTGCCGGCGTCGGGCGAGGCTCCAACCTTGCCGGATTCGGCGTCGGGCGAGCTCGAGCTCGCCGATGCCCAAGCAAGCCTCGAGCTCACCGGATTTGGCGAGGGGCGAGCTCGAGCTCGGCCGACGCCGGCGAGGCTCGAGCTCGCCGGATTTGGCGAGGCGGAGGCCTCGCCGACGTCCGCCGAGGCCCGAGCCTCGCCGATCGGGCAAGACTCGAACTCGCCGACGTTGGGCGAGGCTCCAACCTCGCTAGATCCGGCGTCGGGCGAGCTCGAGCTCGCCGGATCCGGCGAGGCGGAGGCCTCGAGCTCGCCGGATCGGCAAGGGGCGAGCTCGAGCTCGCCCGACGCCGGCGAGGCTCGAGCTCGCCGAATCGGCGAGGCGGAGGCCTCGCCGACGTCCGCGAGGCCCGAGCCTCGCCGATCGGGCAAGCTCGAGCTCGCCGGCGTCGGCGAGCCGCACGAGCCCGCTCGCTGTGGCCGGTCGCCGGCCGTCGTCGTGGCGGCGGCCGGCCAAAGAAGAGGAAGATGAAAAAGAAAAAGGAAAAAAAGAAAAGAGAAAAGAGAAAAAGAAAATTGAAAATAATTAAAATTTTAATTTAAAAAAAATAAAAAATAAAAAAATTAGTTTATTAAAAATAAAAAATAATTAAAATTCGATTTTTTAAAATAATTATTTTTAAAATTTGTATTGTATAAAATCATGTTAGCAATACCATTTAATATATATATATATAAAATAAAAAAATAAAAAAAAATTAATTTATTAAAAATAAAAAATAATTAAAATTCGATTTTTTTAAATAATTATTTTTAAAATTTGTATTGTATAAAATCATGTTAGCAATACCATTTAAATATATATAAAAGCTTTTTATGTTTCGTTAAATGGGTCGAGTATGGGTTGGGTATAGGTCGGGTTGGGTATTGGTCAAAAAATTTGCACTACAATAAATGGGTCATAAACGGGTTAAATGGGTCGATTTGGGTCGGACCATTTATGACCCGACCCAAACCCGACCCAACCCACTCGTTTAACAGGTCTACTTGAGAGCAACATAATTTCATATGGTAAATCTATCCACATATATCTATATAGGTAACACCATCAATAGAATTCTAGAATCCATGCGATCTTCGAATTTGGTAACATCGGTTACTCGAGTTTTTCTCTTTAATTGATGCTTTCTTGCCGAGCCAAATTGCGTGACTTGCCCTTTTTCTTTTCGAATGGAAGTGAAAGAAGGATTGGAGTTTAAACATCCTCGACGATTATACTTGCAGTAAATGTCATTCAAAAGCCATTCCATTACCTTTTTTTTAATCACTTTGCCTATGTCCTAAAAAACAAATTTAGCAGGTCCTTCAAGGCTCTTTCCTCTTTTGCTTGTACATCCTATCTTTTTTAATGTTCCACACCATTTTCCATGACCCTACCTTCACTAGCTCTATCTCCCTTCCTTGCCTTCGAAAAATTCTAGGAGTTCCCCAACGTTGATCCTTTACTTCCGATTCATATTACCAAATCCATTTTAAATTGCCTTTCCCGTCCCTTCCTCAACTTCACTTCCAATCCAATCCCCTTCCAACTCTCTCTTTCCACTCGAAAAGAGAAAAAAAACATCGATATCGATTAGCTCCATTTCCATCGTTCCCGTCCCTATCCCAAGTCTTCATTTAATTTCTCCTGGTAAACACCTCCTTCCCTTTTCGATCCCGTCAAAGTAGATCCTCGAGACGGAGAAAAAGCCAGCGAGCAATCAATTCCTGGTGATTCGGCTGCTACCCCGTCGAAAAGATCATACATTAAAGAGTTCTTTCACCCCTCAGGTTTGATTTTCCTACTTCATTGTAATAATTTATTTCCCTTTTTTTCTCAATTTTCTCTAGTGAGTCATCCCTAGTTGAGGAAAAATAAAACGAAAAAAGAAAAAGAAAAAAAAGAAAAATCTGTTAAACGCTGGTAACAAACCCACCAACCACCAAACAGATAATTAATTTAAATAATGGGGAAGAGATTTCTGCGAAAAGTCAAAATCTTTGTTTGCAAGCCTTTTGGCAATTGCCTTCCTCCTCCTCCTCCCCCTCCTCCTCCTCCTCCTCCATCCCCACCACCTTTGCCGCCGCCGCCGCCGCCGCCGCCGCCGCCGCCCCCTACGTCTCTGTCGAAGCCCAAGTTCCCCTTCGTCTTCCCACACGCCGAGTCCACGGTCCTCCCCGATCCTTCTCCCTTCTTCTCACCGAGCCTCCTCTCTGCCCCGCTCCCAACGAACTCTTTCTTCCAGAACTTCACTCTCAACAATGGCGACCAGGCTGAGTACATCCACCCCTACCTCGTCAAGCCCTCCCCATCCTTTGTCTCCATCTCGTTCCCTTCTCGCGTCGCCTCCTCCACCTCTTTGTACCAAGTGTTCAACGCCGACCTCACTGTCTCCACCGTTTCGGGCTACGACGCCGCACGCGGCGTGGTGCCGGAGGCGCCGCGGCACATGATCTCATCATACAGCGACCTTAGCGTCACGGTGGACTTTGTGACATCGAACCTAAGGTTCGTCCTCGTCAGGGGGAGCCCCTACTTGACCTGCTTGGTCGACCACGGGATGGAGGTCGCGATCTCAACTATTCACGCGATCCTCTCGCTCTCTTCGAACAGTAGCCGCACCAAGCATACTTTGAAGCTCAACAACAATCAGACTTGGCTTGTTTACACTTCCTCGCCGATTAGTTTCGATCAGAGTCTCAATGCCATTACTTCCGGAAGGTTTTCGGGGGTTATTAGAATTGCTTGTTTGCCCGACGGTGGATCACTTAGTGAGGAGGTTTTGGATAGGTTCAGTTCTTCGTATGCTCTGTCTGGTGATGTAGTGTTGACTAGACCATTTTGTGTGGAGTACAAATGGGAGAAGAGAGGATGGGGGGATCTGCTCATGCTCGCACACCCACTCCACGTTCGACTTTTGTCTCTTGAGGACTGCCGTGTCACTGTGTTGGAGGATTTTAAGTATAGAAGTATCGATGGTGATCTTGTTGGTGTAGTTGGAGATTCCTGGGTGTTGAGATCGAATCATGTCTCTGTTACTTGGCATTCAATAAGAGGTGTCAAGGAAGAGTCACTTGATGAAATCATTCAATCCCTTCGTAGGGATGTGGAGTCCCTTAATCTGGCTGCAATAACGACAGCTTCATCTTATTCTTATGGGAAATTGATAGCTAGAGCAGCGAGGTTGGCTTTGATTGCTGAGGAGGTGTGTTATCCTGAAGTTATCCCGGCGATCGAGAAATATTTGAAGAGCACCATAGAACCATGGTTGGATGGGACCTTTAGTGGTAATGGATTCTTGTATGATGCGAAATGGGGTGGGATTATCACCAAGCTAGGATCGACCAATCCTAGTGAAGATGTTGGCTTCGGGTTGTACAATGCTCATCACTATCATTTAGGGTATTTCCTTTATGCAATTGCTATTCTTGCAAAGATTGATCCCGCATGGGGAAGGAAGTACAAGCCTCAAGCTTATTCACTGATGGCGGATTTCATGAACTTGGGGAGAAGATCGAATTCCAATTATCCGCGTTTGAGGTGCTTCGACCTGTACAAATTGCACTCTTGGGCCGGTGGATTGACTGAATTTGGGGATGGGCGGAATCAGGAGAGCACTAGCGAGGCTGTGAATGCTTACTATTCAGCTGCTTTAATGGGATTAGCCTATGGAGACACCCATCTTGTCACCATCGGGTCGACGCTCGTTGCAATGGAAATTCAAGCAGCTCAAACATGGTGGCATGTTAGAGAAGGCGATAATTTATATGAGGAAGACTTCACTAGGGAGAACAGGGTGGTTGGTGTTCTGTGGGCTAACAAAAGGGACAGTGGTCTTTGGTTTGCCGGCGCAGAGCGGAGAGATTGTAGGCTTGGAATTCAGGTTTTGCCTCTGTCGCCCATCACTGAAATTCTATTCTCAGATGTCCAGTTTGCGAAACAACTGGTGGATTGGACATACCCAGCACTGAACAGGGAGGGAATTGAAGGATGGAGAGGATTTGTGTGTGCCTTGGAAGGGATTTTTGACCAAGGTAGCGCTCTGGAAAAAGTGAGGAGCTTGAGTGGTTTTGATGATGGGAACTCTATTTCGAATCTTCTGTGGTGGATTCATAGTAGAGGTGATGAAGAAGAGACAGGATGCAGGGATGGAGGAAAGTACTGTTGGTTTGGTCACTATTGTCACTGAAATTCTTATTTCGAGGGCAGATTCAATTACTTTAATGAGATATTCTATTTGGAGTATTCACGTACTTATGTGAGGATTGCTTTGTTCCCTGTGTATCTATCTTCAGAATAAAATGATTCACTAGCTTTGCTTCTCTCTGTGACCTTTCATTATTGTTGCACATCGCTACAATTATATTATTCACTTTGACAAAAACTTTCTTGCTTTTGACATGTTTGTTGATATCAATTAAATCTCTTGCACCCTGTTTTAGAAAATCAGTGATGAGTTATATTGCACGCACATGTTTCTCGATGCGTTGTCCGCTTTGGTGCCACTTTAGGAGCCCATGGAATTCGATTTAGAATCTGTTCATTGGAAAAAGAAGTAAATCATATCTCATAATTTCACCAAATCTTATTGTCTCTAGCCTTGTGAATAATTCCTGATAGAATCCATTTCTTTTTTACTGAATAATGACAAGGAAGGTCTTAGATCTTATGTCAACTAGTCACTTTAATTCTAAAACTTTTTGTTAGATTATTTATGTCCTAAAATTCATTCCAGTTTGTCGTTTGAATCCTTTTATTATCAAGTTAGTTTTAAATGGAAGGAAAGTCTACATGGAATTCTTTCTTATGAACTTTTCATTTTTTTGGACTCATGGTGATGATGCGACACTCGTGAATGTCATATAAAAAAAAGTCGACAAAAGGAATAGAAGGAAAAAAAAAAAGATGGAGGAAGCTAGAAGCGTGTGTAGGATTTCTTTTCCCCCGCTTGGCCATCGGAGAGGGTCATAGCCCTCTCTGCAAGAAAGGGCAAGGGGCTGCTTGCCCGGTGGTGGCAAGTGGTGTCACCACCACTACGAGAGTGATTTCTGTTGTATTGTACTTGGTAAGAATAATATAAGTGTTACTACTTTCACATGGTGTTTACTTAAATGTAATTTTTTTTTTCCTTTACTTGAGTATCACAAATTTAAAAAATTGATTATTGCAGTGCCATCGGTAATTTGTCTTTGGGAAAAATTCAACATGGACGTCTATCGTCTAACATGACGCCGCCAGCGCTGACATGAATAATTTTTAAATAATTTTTAATAATTTTTTATTTTCCTTTTTTTCTTTGCCATTTTTTTATGGCCAGCGAGGATCATTAGTGACCCTTGTTAGCTATGAAACCCTCGCCTAGAGCTGGCAAGGGCTTTGTGGCTTCACCTGCGACTGCAATGCCCTTGCCTAGGGCCTTCGTAGCCGAGGGCAAGGGCTTTGTGGCCAAGGGCGAGGCAGCCCTCGCCCTCAGCCACGAAGACCCTCTGTGACATCTAGGTCATTGTTCAACAAAGCTGTGCACTCTTGGGCACCAAGATCGCCACTGTACCATATCACCCTGTCACCGCACCATCGCACGATGCCACGCAACCTCGTTGCCGTGTCACTGTTGCACGGCCACCTTGCCTCGTCACTCGGCCTAGCCGAGTGCTCTCCAATTGGCCGCCAACTATGGCAAGATGAGGCAGTAAAATTGCGGCCAAGTCTTCAGCCCCAAACTCACGTAATCTCACCCAGCTGGCTTCTCCTTGTGCTGTCGCGAGATGTGGCAATCAATTGTTGACCACGCCCATGAGGCGGTGAAAGAGGTAAATGAAAATTTACCCAGCCTAGCCACTTTCCCCTCTAGCTGTCTTCTCCTTGGGGCTGCCACGAGTTGAAAATATTGACCAAGACCATGCAAAGGCGGCGAGAAGAGAGAAGAACCGAAAATTTAAATCCAGCCAGCCCATGTTCCTTCGTTCATCCCTCAGCAACAGCCAGACACGCTCACGTTCCGCCCCTCCCTTCCCTCATCATTGTGACCTCTCTCTCCGCCCTTCCCGTTCAGTCCCTTGGCCGCGCAACGCCAAGAATCGCCGCCACCTTGGCTGGCGAGGCGTCCTCATCCCGTCAGCCGCTTGTGCCGCCCCGCTGTCCTCAAGCCGCCCCATCAACTCGTCACGGATCGACGAACGACCAGCCACAACCAGGCTTATGAGACCTCGCCACAACTGCATCGACACTTGCTTTGGACTAGAGGCAAGTGAATTACTTAATATGTATGCTACATAGGTTGATTTCCGTATGTCGAGGTCAATTTCCTTGAGTTTTAAGAGGATTGATTGATTTCGAGTCTAATTGTGCTCGTCGACGTTTTCAGTATATATGTGTTGTAAGGGTTGTTGACTTTCTAGTTCATTGAAACTATGATATGGTATCAGAATGTTAGATGTTGAAATGTGTACTGGTTTGAATTTAATTGACACGAATCTTGGACAGATCCGACGTTACGACTGTTTTCGAGTCAATTTACTGTAGGCCAAATTTTGCCAATTTTCTGCAGGTTTTTGTGGTGCAAATTCGATGGGACCTTCTTCATAAAAGTTGCGCATTATGCCTTGTTCTACAATATATTTAATTTCAGAATTTTTGGACTTTGTATGTGCAAAATATATTTAAAAAACTATGTGAGTTCAAAATTATTTTTATAACTCATTTCCAAACCTTTTCTCAGTTAAGGATTTTTTTATAAACAATTTGGATTAGTGTGTGTTTCCGCATCTTAAACTATAAGGTGAAATTTTTCCATCATTTTTGGCGTTCGATTAGGCATCCAAAATGCCATTTCCTGAACCTGCTGTAACCTGGCTTTGTGCCCTATTTTGATCCGAAATATAGAAAATTACTAGGACCCTTGCAAACTAAACTGGACCTTGAGTTCCTCATGAAAACGTTCCTCGGAGTCCCATCAATGTCATATTAAAGTTATGTGATTTTTGAAACTGATTTGCTTAGCGAATACCCTTGATTTCTACAGATGGGCAAGCTACCCTTTTTCTTTCGATTTTGGATAAACTCTTGTTTTGCAATTCGTTTTTTGATATGATACTGTCAACTAAATGTTTGTATCATTTCTTTGATTTTCAAAGGATAGTTGGTGGTGGATACTGAATTGCTCCTGTGCATTTTACTTAGTGAATGGCTGGTTTAAATAAGATTTGAATTAGTGCATCATGGAATGAGTGTGATTTGGGAATACCATCGATCCTTGAGACGACGATGCTCCAGGTATTAGAAGGGATGCCTAGAGGGGTTACTGAAATCCTTCGGATGCCTAGGGGGTGTAACATAGTTCGGCAAATGTCCTCGCAATGTTGAATGGGTGCGAGATACCCGTGGGGTCTTGGGAAGATGGTGGCAGTCAATTCACAACAAAGATGATCAATTGTATTTCTAAATTTCATTTAAACTTTACTAGGTTAGTGTTTTTCAAAGAAAATGTTCTATATTTGCTATACTGATTTTGAGAAAGGTTCTCAAGTAAGTTGATATCATAATAATTTTATGTCTTTTATATTTAAACTTTCTTGTATGTACTGTTATTGATTTATGTGGTATAAATAGGTTAGTCGTTTGCTTACTGAGCTTTGTGCTCACTCATGGTTGATCATTATTTCTCAGTTCAGTAGCATTTTGAGAAGACTAGACTAAGACTTTGGACATGTTGTGGGTGGAGGACAAATGACATAGTACATGCACAGTATCCATATTGGAATGATGCCGTCATTGGAGCTTTCGTGTGTAGTATAGAGTAGTGGTACATTTTTGCTTGTCATCCAGTGTACCTCAGCCCTGTCACTTAACATATATATATATATATATATATATATAAAAGAAATGAAAGTGCTTGGTTTTATATTTCTGTGTGTGTCACCTAAAACTAGGGTGTACTGGATTGTCATTACATATTTCTATATGCTTAAAAATGGAAAGAATTGGATAGTTATGTTAGCCATGACGTGCTGGGGATGTCACACCCTTGCTAGATTTGGGTGAGTGTTTTGCAAGCAACGAGGGTCGTTGGCCTTACAAAAGGCAAAAAGAAAGAATTTTTTTTAGAAAAAAAAAATCCAAGTTAAATGAGAAATAATAATAAAAATCCATGTAAGATGATATGTTAGAAATAACACTCAAGCGATCGATTTTACTCCGATATGACATTCAAGCGAGGATAAAAAAGTTATAGTACTTAAGTGAGTATTGTGTAAAAGTTTTCACTTTGCTCGAAAAAAATTTGCCATAAGTTGATACGTGCATTGTCCCAAAATATCCGATTGATGTCTCGCACACGCCAGACGAGCACTACAAGCGATGTAGGCATGTGACCTCCAACTTTTCGCTTGCCAACTTTTGGACAGCCCACCTGGTCCAGTCCACGGAGACGGACCCGAGCAGGCCAACCAAGACGGGCCTCTTCAACCTGCTCCTCGACTAGGCCGACGACAAGCGGACATTTGAGGTCTATGAGTTTGATCGGCTCCGCGGGACACCAGTTCTACCGCCTGCTAGTCTTCCACCTCAATTTTGGACAATGCATTTTCTTGTTGGGCAAGGGAAATTGGAAAAAATGGCTGTCTTCTATTTTTTATTTCGGTGGTTCCATCAGAGCAAGGTTATTCAAGAAATAAATAAATAAATTATTTTCATGTACTGGCCATAATTATGTGTCCTTGACACAGGGAAAATTATCAAAATAGTAACCTTTTAAATGAGCTAATTTAATTTGAAACATTTTTTCTATATTGGTACCAATTTAGTTCATCTAGTCAATTTTGGCCGAAAATTATTAACGTGGATGCTAGTAGTCATATATGGTATGGTTGATGCTGACATAGAATCTTTTGATTTGGTCATCAACAATTTAACTTCATCCGTTTATTCGAACCCTAAATAGAACACACAATGGGGAATAACTTACCGTTCTAAGGCTCTGTTTATATCCTTTGAAATAAATTAATAGATAAAAAATATATATATTTTTTTTGGTAAAGAAAAGGAGGATAAAAAATATTTTTAATCTTCTCTTGTTCTAATATTTAATTCGTGTACATCTATGGTATATTTTATATTAAGACGCACTGAATTGTTACATTATATTTTATTTTCAAGATAAAAAAAAGCTCTTATTCTAATCAATAAATGTAGAATTTTGGCAAGTAATTAAAGATTTATTAAGATATGATTTTAAATAAATTCATACTGTCACGACCTAACCTCAGGTGCACTACCTAAGGTTTGGCTAATGAATTACTAAGTCTAAGCTTAGCTTGGGCTCTCTCAAGCCCACCAATTCCCGACTTAGGTTTAAGTTTTTAACAAGCAAATGATTTTTTTAATTAAGAGTTGCCATTAATCTATTCTTTGGTGGGTCGATTAGAAACCAAGTAAAGTAATGGGAGATTTATTTTAGATTGTGAGTTCGGGGACTTGATTATGTTAGATTTCTCTAACGTCATTTCGGTACCTTTTATCTTTTATTTTGAAAAAAAAAATGTTTTGTAGGCAACTTGAATTGATTTTAATTTACCTTCCTAACATGTGAGGTGACCATGCGAATGCGCAAACCACCAATTTAACACCCAATAAAACAATAAATTACGGGACTTACTTTGTAACAATAAAAGCATATGCAATGTTAGCTCCGAATTCACATCAACAGCAGTAGATATGATTTTTAATTAACACATAATAACTCAATCATTTTTAGGATTTTCTCTTGTTTAATGAAATTTAGTCTATGTGCAGTGCATTTTAACAAAATGGCCTAATTCTAATGACAGACAATTTTTAATTAAATAGACCTAGTAACAATCACTAAATGATTTGCATTTACGAACCTATCAGGCAATCACTAAATGACACGCGTTTATAGCATGCATTAACTACATGACCTAAACTATATGACATGGTGGATGATATGGATGTGATGCAATGAATCTACATGACTTGCACATGACATTTTTGGATTTTTTTTACTAAATCCGTAATTAAAAATGCAGAAAATTAATTAACTAGAATAAAGATAATACATAATTCAATTTAGGTATCAAACAATGTCAATTCCTAATTTAAATTAGAATCTTATCTTGAATATCATAGAACCTACTTAAACATGCAATATGACTTAATTAACTTAAATGGTATGCAATGCAATCTTTTTGTATTTCTAGAATAAGGAAAGCAATCAAAATATTCCAACCACTCAATCCACAAAGGTATCATCCGATCGATTCAAATATGGAAACAATGTCTAATCATCAACTTGAAATTTCGCAAATAAAATTGATAAATTGATCTTAATCCTTAAAAATCAAAATATCAATTATAAAGATTCCTGCGGGATCAATAATTCCATCTAAAACCTTATAGATTGAATTAAAGATAATGTGTGGTTGCAAATTAGGAAATATATCCTAATTTAAGGATGCAATTAGATTGCGATAAGCATAAATTAAGTAGTCAAATATTCAAAATAAACCAGTACCAAGTAATATTACCTAAACATGTGGATTACCTTCCAAATTGGATCGGACAAGGGATCGAGAACGGCATTGACTGGCGATGCTCACAACTAGCGGTCGTCCACAGGGAGGCTCGCGGTGGGAATTTGATGAGATAAGGCGGGATTTTGTCGGTGTGCCTAAAGTCCTCATGATTGTCCACAAGCCTTTTTCTGTGTAATGCTCTTCACGGCTTTCTCTTGTCCACTAAGACCCTCTAATTTGCAGATATGATTTATAATTCAAATTTGTCAACGGACAATCACCGCTAACGCAGGTGGCCAGCGGTGGTTTGGACAGCAACACGTCATCAGACTCCATAGGTGGCTCAGACGGCAGTGAGCAGCTACCAGTGTTGCGGGTCAAGGCCCAACTAACGGGCAGTAGCTCATAGAGGCAGGCATGGTCCGGGTTGGGCCGGTCCACCCCTTAACCCTAGGACCAGGCCGATCCACCTCCTAACCCTAGGACTAACCTGCACAATACTAGTCCTCAATTTTTGGGACCGAGGACCGACCCTATTGAGCTTGGGACTGAGGACCGGATCGACCCAATGGGTTCAGTTCGGTTCCAGAGTCAACCCAGGACCAATTGATAATTTTTTATTTCATTTTTTGTACTCCTTAAAAAAATGATTGAGGACCGGATTAACTCAATGGGTCCGGTCTGGTTTCAAGGTCAATCCAAGACTAACCAATAATTTTTTATTTCATTTTTTGTACTTCTTAAAAGGGTAATCGAGGACCATATTGACCTAATGGGTTCGATGATGAGTGAGGTTAGCTAAGAAAGGCAATCAGTGAGGTCAAGTGGGGTGAGCGTCGAATGAGTATCGAGTGTCGAGCGAGAAACAACAAGCCGAACGAGCATCAAGCGACGAGCGACACGAGTGACCCAAAACAAGCGAGGCGAGTGTCGAGTGGCGAGTGAAGAAATTGTTTCTTTCGATTTCAACAAATTGAAGACTTTGAAGACTAATATGACAAATAAGATAAAAGAGAACGAATATTAGATGAGGATGCCATAAGGAGTTGTTTATAGCCTTTTGGATGCCGTGATGATTCCTCACAAAAACATTTCCTCCTTCATAAATTATGACTATTGACGCCGTAAAAGACATTAAAAATCTAAGTTATTAAAGAATAATGTAAAATTACTTGAACTCCTCACTAAAGAGCTGTTTAATGTTATTAACGCCGGGTTTTCTCTATATAAAAAAATTATATATATATATATATATATATTTTTTTTTAGCATTGGTTCGGATTGGATTGACTCGGAACTCTTAGGACCGAGGACCAACCCGCATAGTGCTGGCCCAGAAATTCTAGAACCAAGGATTGACCCAACCTTCCTAGAGCCGGACCAGGACCGGTAGGGTTGGGCTAGTCTAGGATCGGTTCAGGGTTGAACCTGGACTGATGCTCACCCCTAGTAGCTCGTGCTCATCGCAAAGGGGTAGCATGGATAGGATGATCGCTAGAACTTATGGGATGCTGCAAATCAAATTGGAAAAAGACTGGAATTTGCAAAGGAATTTGAGCACCAGCGAGAAAAAATCTAAACACAAGGAAGTACTAGTCGATGCGTGGTTAAGCGCTAGCTTTGCACGATGAAGCTGCTGGGATGAGGAACGCCACTAGAGATTCCTGCAAGTCACCTCGGTAGAGATGTCGAGATCAATGCGGTGTAGTATTCTCAGTAAGATGAAGTCTAGGGAGATGAGCAGATGGAATCGTCATTGTGAACCAAGTCGGGACGTGATCATCTTCAAAGTGTGGATTCTCCTCTAGCAGTATATGAGCCCCTTTTTGGCGTATTCTCCAATGAGGTGAACGAGTTTTCTCCTTGTACCTTCAGAACCAGCAAGAAGAATGAAGAATAGAAAACTCTCTTTTTGTGGCCGTATGTATCCATATGCGTGGTCCCCTGCTATCGTGTCTTATCTCTAGCGATTCTTCTTTTATAGGTCAAGAATGGGGTTTTTTTAGAATGTTTCGTTTCCAGATTCAAACTTCCTTTCTCAATATGCATGAAAATTACTTTTGCTCGCCCATAACCTCTCGAATATATTGAGATATATGCTCCTATGTGCAATATTCTCTATCATCTTCAATATTTGTTCTGAAATCTTCCATTCTGTTATGAAATATATCTCTCAATGTGTATATTGCATGAATATATGAAAGATTTACTGAATATATCAATCATCATTCCTCATAAGTCAATTTTCGGTTATCAAATAATAGCAGGCTTGGGCCAATTTTCTCTCACCGTGGGCTTGATCCAACTCATCTAATTAAAGTTTAGAACCATCAAGTCAGAACCATCCATCACTAGTCCAATGCAAATGTAATTAAAAAAAAATGCTCCTAAAATTATATGTTATGCAATTTAATATTTTTGTTTGGGGGTTAAAATTAATCCCTAATTTTTAATGCAATAAGTGAATGATCAGATTATCAAATTTTAGGCGCTAACACATACGTATATCTTTTGTAATATGAATTGAAATCCATGACCTTCACTTCTTGAGACGTATGTCGTGCGCTCGCCATTAGTGCTGAAGCTTTAACCCTAACGGGGCTTTAAAAAAGAACATGGAAAGAAACACTGTATAAATGGCAAAAGAAACATTGGCCTCAAAATGACTAAAAATATGTCAAATGCTTCGATTCCAAATATGAAGTCCTAAACGATGTCTCGTATTTTATGTTGCAGAAAGTAAGCGATCAAATAATAATAAAGATAGAATAAGAAAATAAATTAGATATTAAATTTACGTGGTTTAGTCGTAGTGACTTACGTTCAATGGGAGAGCAACAATGAATTTATTATAAATTAAGCGATACAACACTATCAGGATTTCCAAAGCTTCAATTTCACCTAATAGCCCATTCATTGATTAGCTCCACAAGTTCTTGCGAAATAATTCTCAATCTCACAGAGAAATTAAACAAATTTTAAACTCACAAGATTTAAGCTTTGTTGACGCCAAAGTTTTAATCGACGTTTTAATAAAAGGTAAAAAGTTTTGGGATTAGAATTTTTGTAATAGGACCATTTTTTTGATCGAAAAGTGTTGTTTTTCATTTTTTTTGTCCATTGGCCCATAATTTATGGGTGATTTCTTAACCATATTTATCGAAAATTCAAAAAGTCAAAAGTGGTCAGCCTTTTGACCAAAAAGTTATTCCCGGGTCAAAATTTTATTTTTTGTACAAAAAAGTTCCTAAACAGTCCCAATTTCATTTTGGCCAAAAAAGATTTTTAAAAATCAAAATTTTGACCATAAATCGGCCTCTTAGTGATTAATCACTAAAATGTTGACTTTTAATTAAACTTTTGAGCAAAAAAATTTAAAAAAAAAATTGAAAACTCACAAATCACTTTTTTCAGCTTCAATTTGACTTTGGCCACAAGAATTTCACAAAAATCAATTAAGAGTATATTTCTTCGAATTTTTTGGATTTAGGTTCGGAATCAATAAAAAATAAAATTATTCTCTTTTTAGTCATATTTTGACTTAGCTTCTTTTACGACATTTGATCTAGATGTCATTTTAAATTTGCTCGTGCAACCAATTTTGTGGTTTGGCATATTGAGGCAAAAATTTCAATTTTTAGCCCTAATAAGGGGTTCCAGTTGATTCTTCATGATTGACAAGATTGTACCTCTAATCAACTAGTTTTCTCAAGGTGAATTTAAATCTGAGGTCAATTTTGGTTAATTCACTTGGGAACTTTCCAATTTGATGGATTTAGCTTTCTTGAACTTTGGAAAATCAAGCTAATGAGCTTCAATTGATGCAATTCAAGTTGATCCATTTTAGACTAAGATTTAATTTGATAGATTGAGGTTAAATTTCATCATTGACTCTAAATTTATTTTTGACATAAAGTTCATACCATCATTCTAATGTCAATTTGAATTCATTAAGCCATCATGAGTGTAGTTAATTAAATCAATTGATATTTTGTTGTATCAATTGAAGTTAATTTCAATAAATTTGGTTTTTGAGGATGGAAATTGCACGAATTGCGCTAATTGACAAGGAATTCTGAATTTCGATCAAGTTGAATAAATACCAAAAGTCTACGGATCATATTTAATAAATAAAAAATTTATAAACCACATTGCATATTACGTTAAAGTTGAGAGATCACATTAAACAAATTAAAAATTTAAGAATTGCATTGAACATTATACCATAATTCAGGAACCATTCGTGCCATTATAAGTCAATTCAAACTTTGAAGCTAGCAAATGGGATTGAACACTGGAGAGATGTAGACTTTTTCTGAATTGGGATGCCTGCACCATAACTTAATTTTAGCTACGGAGTAATATAATATTCTGCCATGTGTTTTTTTTTTTTTTGACAGAAAACACACTTATATATTGATTAGAGATGGAAATTACATCCCGCAGTTAAAGCATCCGCATACAATAAATCCAGCAGATCCAGCGGAAGAGAAAGAGTGACGTTTTGGGCCGGATGAGTTAACTGGGCTTTGGCAGCCCAGTCAGCCACTAGGTTAGCCGTGCGGCGGCAGTGTCGCAAAGAGAGAAGAGAAAAGTGGGATAACCAAAATAGGGTTTCGTCGATCACTGGCCTCTGCTCCCATGGCGGCAGACGAAGACCATTCACGATCTCAACTAGTTGAAGACAGTCGGTATGAAGATCGATGGGGGTGTTGTGGAGTCCGCGATGATAGAGATGTTGGAGAGACAGATTCAGTGCCTGGAGCTTCGATTCAAAAGGTGAGGTCGCTGGAAAACATCTTGAGTAAATGTCAGTGATTTTACCTTGATCATCGCGGCAAATACTGGCCATAGATCCTTTTGAATTGCCCTGTTGATAACTCCCGTCGATATTACATTTGAGGACGCCCTTTGCCGGAGGTCGCCAAAGCTGATCGGGTGGAACAAAGTCAAGGCCAGAGCTTAAACTCGATCGATGGATGCCTGCAACAGAAGACTGATATGCTGATAGTTGAGCCAGAGCCGATTCCACTACCATGGAGGGATTCGGACGGTGATTCCAAAAAATAAGATGGTTTCTTTTCTTCCAGATCTGCCAAAAGATGGTGGCAACTACCGCTAGGCTGGGAGAGGGATTAGGTAACATTACATTTTCAATTAGCCACTGTGCAACATTGGAAATGGAAGCTGTAGAGGAGGATAAAGCAAGCTGTGAGTGTGACCAAATAGTGCTCGTCCATGAACACTGAAGAAGCAAATGTTCAATTGTTTCAGGAACAGATTGGCAGCAAATTGGGCAGAAGGGGTCTTGAACAATCCGACGGTTGAAGAGATTAGCTCGAGTTGCGAGAGCATTCTGGCAGACGGACCAGAGGAAGCTACAGATTTTTGGAATGGTCTTCATCGACCATATTTTCCGCCAGAGACTCTGATTATTCCGGTAAGAATTTGAACCCTGTAACTCTGGTAGTTGGCTGTCTGATTGTACCATTGCATAATAGTTGCTCTTAACCGTGTATGTACCGGTCGCTGTAGCTGACCATATAAGTTTATCTTCAGAAAATAGTGGTCTGATAGGTAATGATAGTATTTCTTGAACCACTTGTTCGTCAAAAAATTTGCGAATTAGTGGCATCTTCCAAGATTGGGTATCTAGATCGATAATATCTGCCACTCTAACTGGTTTTGCTTGAGCTATAGGTCCGTAGATGAGTCCCATAGGTAACCAGCGATCACCACGAATACGAATAGAAGCCCCATTCCCAACAGACCAGCGTAGATTTGGTAGAATAGAGTCCCTTCCTTGTAGGATGCTCTGCCACCCCCAGGACGGCCTATTTCCTCGGACAGCCGACAGAAAATTTGAAGAGCGAAAATACAAAGCTTTAAACAAAGTTCCCCATAGCGAGTCAGGATTAGTTAACATTCGCCAATCCTGTTTTCCCAAAAGTGCCTTGTTCAAAGAGAGTAGATCACGAAATCCCATTCCCCCTTGAAGTTTCTGAGTTTCCAAAACATCCCATCGCTTCCAATACACCCCTCCCTTTTGCTGATTAGTTCGCCACCAGAATCTCGCGATACACTTCTCAATAGATGAACAAATAGAAATAGGCAACTGAAAAATCATCATCGCATACTGAGGAATAGCCTGAATAATAGATTTGATTAGGATTTCCTTACCCCCCTTAGAAATGAACTTCTCCTTCCATCCCTCAAGCTTAGCATTAACTTGGGCAATAATCCATGAAAACATTTCTTTCCTTGACCTGCCCCAATCAAATGGTAGGCCTAGATATTTTCCAGCCCTTTGTAAAATGGGAACCCGTAGCTCTTCAGCCATATTTTGATGTAAAGTAATAGGACAGTTCTTGGAAAAGATAAGGCCAGACTTGTTACGATTAATTAACTGACCAGTAGCCACACAATAGAGGTTCAAAAGATTTGCTAAATTGTGACATTTTGAAGTTGTGCCAGCTAAAAAGAAGATGGCGTCGTCAGCAAAAAATAAGTGCGATAATGTAGGACACCATCTGTTCAACCGCAAGCCTTTAAGATGCCCAAAACTGATAGCTTGAGTAATTAACAATGATAAAACGTTCGCCACAAGAATAAATAGATAAGGTGAGATGGGATCACCTTGTCTCAGACCTCGAGTTGGAGAGAAATAGGGTAGGATTTCACCATTGAGTTTCACACCGAGTGAGGAGTTAGTAACACATAACATGATCCAATCTACCCATCTTGGATGGAAACCGAGCTTAAGGAGGTAATCACGTAAGAAATCCCATTCAATTCTGTCGTAGGCTTTTTTCATGTCTGTTTTCAGAATAACATTAAAAGTTTTGGTAGTCTGGTGCGTACGGAAATGATGAAGGACTTCTTGTACAATTAGAATATTGTCTTGGATCTGGCGGCCTTGGACGAAAGCTGATTGTTCTTTAGAAATTAGAACAGGCAATAAAGGTTTAAGGCGATTAGCAAGCACCTTGGATATAACTTTGTATGCAAAGTTGCACAAACTTATGGGGCGGTATTGATCCAGTGTTTTAGGTTGGGAAGTTTTGGGAATGAGGGTGAGGATAGTTTGATTGAGACTTGGAGGCATTTCCTTAGATAGCATAAAATTCTGGACTAATTCAAACAGGCTCTCTTTAACTGTTTCCCAATGCTCTTGATAAAACAGGCCCGTTAAGCCATTCGGTCCCGGAGCTTTGGTGGCTGCCATTTGGAAGGTAGCCTGGCGAACTTCCTCAAGGGTGAGAGCAACTGTCAGCTGGTGATTCATCTCTGGTGTTACAACTGTCTTGCACTGGTCGAGGAGCGGGAGGTAGTTACGATGCCCCTCCTCGAAGTATAGAGCCCGGAAAAATAGGAGAGAGTCATCATCCGAAGGGCCGGTAAGTCGCGTATCCACCGCTGATTTTCATCTTGTAAAATAGTTATACGATTCCGTTGGCGGCGCTGAATAGTTGATGCATGAAAGAAACGAGTATTCTTGTCTCCCCATTTGAGCCATTTAATTCTAGAACGTAAGGCCCAATATTGTTCCTCTCTCTGCCAGACTTGTCTTATTTCGTCTTTCAAAAGTAAGACCTGATTCTTGTCAACCGGAGAAGTCTGATTGATAAGATGTTTTAATTTGTCCTATAGGATGACGAGTTGTTGTTGACCATTGGAGAATTTCCAACGGCTCCATCTTTGAAGGGCTGCTGTCACATTCCTGACATTCCGAGTAAAATCAGCATATTGTGAGTCAGCTAAGTTCCATACTTCTGAAATAAGTTGGCTGCATTCAGGGTCATCGGTCCAGAAGGCCTCAAAGACAAAGGATCTACTCACTTTAGGAAGAATTGGTGATGTATCAAGCACCAGGGGACAATGGTCAGAACCCACTGGTGGCAGAGCAATAACTTCTGCTGCAGGAAACATGAAATGCTAGTTCATCGAGCATACCATCCGATCCAGTTTTGCTTTGACCAGCTCCTCTCCATCTCGATTATTCAACCAGGTAAATTTACAACCTTTGCCTTCTAATTCAGTGAAAGCACAATCATCTAACATAGTACGGAATGATTGCATTCGTTGTAGCAAGGCAGGTCATTTACCAATCTTCTCCCAAGGGTAGAGGACATCGTTAAAGTCCCCCGCACAGAGCCAAGGCAAGGTATTGTGGGAGTGAATGTGCCGAAGATCATCCTATACCACCTGGCGTTGTTGGAAATCAGTTGGAGCATGGAGAAAGGTAAGACGAATTGTCCGTCGTTGGTGGCCTAAATCACAATTCATGTCTAACCAATATTGTGTAGCTGTGAGCACCTTTAAAGAGATGGGATCATTCCAGAATGCGGCTAAGCTGCCCGCCAAACCCATTGGATCAACAAAATAGGAATGAGAAAAGGATAGGATTTGTTGCACTTGCTTCAACTTTGCTGCAGTATTTTTAGTCTCCATAAGAAGTATTACGTCGGGCTTTTCTACGGTCATCATGACCCGTAGGGCTCGAACTGTCAGGGGATTGCCCAAACCCTGACAGTTCCAACAGATGAGCTTCATTTGTGAACAGGTGGCTGTTTAGGGCCAGCCACCAGAGCTCGATCTGCCGTCTCCGTTGCGAGGAAAACAGTGCATCCAAAGAAATTGAGGTCGAAGGTTCCTCAATGATAATACTCTTAGATTCATATGGACTGTATCTTCTCTGTTTTTTAGCTGATCCAAGAAGGGGTTTTGAGCGAGGATTAATTAGCTTCCTGGATGTTTTGCTGTCCATAGGTGAGGATTGAACACCCTTTAGCTTTTGGTCAGCAGCTACAAGGGCTGTACTATGCATTACCAATGGTTGTGGAATTGATGCTAAAGGTACAGTAGACTTATTGCGGTAATCTTCGAACTCCCCATGTGAAGTGTCGTCTACAATCATAGATGGAGGAGGCATTTATTGAGCTGTTGTGACCCTTGTAGGGGGAGTTTCAAGAATAACTTCTTCTGTCTGCTTTGTAGAGATTGGTGAGTCATAAAAGAGTTTCCAGTAAGGACTGTGTAGTTTGACTTCAGCTTGGAGCCATGGTCCATAGTCCATCTTTTCTCTTCCCTCATGTTTATCTTCAGAGTAGGGAATATCTTTACAATACATCGCGTAATGTCCAAGTTTGCCACAGGAAAAACAGAAATGAGATAGCCGTTCGTAACAAAAATCCAGCCAAAAAGGTGTGCCCTGAATTCGTATAAGTTTTCATGTGATTAGAGGTGCATTCACATTGAGTTGAACACGAACTCTACCTGTTTTTGTTTGATAGCCTTCCTTTGAATCCATCTTCACATCTTTAATCTCACCAAGGTGCTGGACAGCTTTTCTTAGCATACGTTCTGAAGACCATTCAAGAGGTAAGCCAATGACTTGTACCCAAAAGTCATAGGTTGAGAAGTCATAACAGTGTAGAGGAGTATTAGGAATCCATTGTTTAAAATTAACCAAGTGGCCAGAAAAGAGCCAATGTCCACCATCAAGAACTTTTTGCATATCTTCATGGGTCTTAAACTTTGTGATATAGAAACTGTCTCACTCGTGATATTTTCGAGAATCTATACGCCATGCTTTCTGGAGTGTAGTTTGAAGTGTTGGAAGATTAATAGATGGATCCAACAGAATTTTTGCAACTAAAGTTAAACGGCATGCCTCGACCGTGTCAGCAGGTGGTGCATCATCCCAATCTTCGATAATTTGTTATGTAGTGAGACGACTAAGACTAGAACAGAGAGCCGCTAGACGTGAAGATGTGGCGGATTCATTGGAGTCCATCTTGCGGATAATCTCATCGAATTAAGCAGAGAACAGCGATAGAGGCCGCGACAAGTGCAGTGGATGGGGAAGAACAACAATTCAATCCCATGCAAGACAATCACCAAGTAAAGAAGACATGCAGAAGCTAACCCGTGACAATCGGCATCAAAATTGGCAGAGGCAACATGATTCTGAGTCCAATGGAGACGAGGGATGAAGCCGATGCAGGAAAAACTAGACGCCCTTCAAGCCATGCAGTCCGGCACAGGTGAGAAGAGAGCATTAACACTAGACTTGGGGAGACTGTGTAAGTTGCCAAGTCGAGAGAAACTAATGTAGTGTATGGGTTGAAAGTACTGTAGGATACTGGTGGGTTTTCTGTAGAGAAATATGGATGAGGGTTTTAAAGAAAACTGCCATTAGAAGTAGAGAGAGCTCGACAAAACGAGAATTCCTTTCTTTGAGTTGAGTATGTAGACTTATATTCTGCCATGTGTTAAGTTGACTATAATTGGAAGTAAGATTTTTCAAGTCACTTCCAAAATAAAAATAAAAAGAAAAAGAAAAAGAAAAAAAAACTACACATTTTAATAAAACCACTTACCTCAAATGGTAAATTTCAAGTTTTCAAAGGTTATTTAATAAGATTAAGTTTTAAGTTAACAACTTCCTTATATAATTATCATTTTTGTCGTATTAGTGAAAATGCCGGCTGAGGAAGCAATGAAGCTACAACGAATGAGACGTTGTATCATTATTATTATTATTTTCCCCCATGCTAGAAAAGTCTACCTTCTAATATATATATTTTTGGGCTAAAATCTACCTTCTAATCTTGGATGCCATTAATTCAAGAAAGAGTAGTAGTTAGAGTGAACAACATTTCTTTAATCTATACACATTAATATAAACTTATATCCACCAATCAATGGACTTCATTAACCGTTGAGAAAGAGTAAAATGCCAAGTCAACTTTGTTTTTGATTGTACATATGTACTTGATTGATGAGACAAATCAATTTAAGGGAAAAGGGCTCATTCCCTTTAAAAATCCTTAATCTTAGGTTTAGTCTTAATTTTGCTTAAATTTTTTTTTTGTCTCCTAAAAAATTCTCTAACTTTACTCTAGTCCAAAATCTGCTCCCATTCCTGAAAATTGTCACTAATTTCTTCAATATTATTAACATTAAAAGGTTGCTATTGTTACTTAAAAGGTGAGGGTTTTGATGAAAGTAGGTTTTGATTATAAACTTCTAATTGATTTTGATGTCGATAATTTTGAGCAAACTAGTTGCGATTTTTTGACATGTGGGCAGATTAGATACTAGAGTGAAAGTTAGGGATTTTTTACAAGAAAAAAGAAAAATTTCTAGGTAAATTTGGGATTGAATCTAAAGTTTTAGGTGTTTTGGGTAATTGGACCATTAGGAAAAAAATTTAAAATAAAATTCCATATGTAAAGCTCAACACACATTGAGTTAATATATATATATATATAAGGGATCGATCAACATAATTACTAATTATGAAAGTAGAAGTCGAACCCACAACAGAGAATTCAATAATATAATAATCTCTAGCAAGAAACGACAAGCCCCGTGGACGTTGCTATGCTTGCCATTCAGTTGGTGGACAGCGATGTCTCGCCAGAAGAGAATATGGCATATTGGCATTCCTTTACTTTCCTTGATTTATTCATATATTGTTAGCTTTTGCCTTAGCCTCCTCTCATTCTCCTATTTAATATCTAGGCGCATCGAGCTGTTGCATCATATTCTATAGCTAAAAATCCAATTTTCACGATATATAAAAAGAAAATCTCTCTTATTCTAATCAGTCCACGTGGAAATTTGGTAAGTGGTTAGAGATATGCCAACGTATGGTTTTTATAATATATTCATACGTACGTCTTTCGTAATATGAAACGTATATTTTTGGGAAAATGACACAAATAGTTTATGAATATTTGGCTTAATATACAATATGGTCCATGAACTTGTATTTGTTCAATGTAGTTCCTAGTTTTTTCATACACGTTCATTTTAGTCCTTGGAGTATATGAAAATATTCAATGTTGTCTATAATCTTGAATTAATAGGAGGATTGCATTAAACATTTTTACATAGTTGAAGGTGTTATGGCTAGATCTATCACCTAGAAGGAAGTGAATAGGTGATATTGCGGAAATTAAAAGAATTTAAAACTAATACTACCAAGGTACAATGTCTGGTGATAGAAAATGTTATGAGCACATCTTATCAATGTGCAATTAACTTTATCACAAATAAAATAACAGAGTAAGGGATAGAAAATTGTACACAAACAATTATAGTGGTTTGGCATTGACAAGCTTACGTCTATTCTCTCATACTAACAACCTATTGGCTGGATTCTACTATAAAAGTCAATTAAAGGTTAGAAAATTTGAGTAATGATTATAACTCCTCGCACACTCTCAACCTCTAAGTGATTAAATAATATTGTGCACAAAGACGAATGTATTTGATCGGAAACACTCTTCAAACTTTAGAATTATAAGCTTTGATTCTCTTATGTTGTGTTTTTCCTTTTAGCTTCAAGACCTCATTTGATGCTCCTCCCTGCTTAAGTTGACCATTAGATATATCTCTAGGAGGATCATCCAACTAATCTACTTGTTGGCCTAGATCTTGCTTAGAAGATTTGATTGCTTCGAGGTTGTCGAGGATAAAGCTTCTAGTCGATTTTGTTGCTCATATAGCAATTTGGGTTTTCACAAGTCAAGTACTTCAATTTGAAAAAAAAAAAAAAATGCTTCACCTTAAGTCCAACGTTCTAAAAAATCCAAATCTTTGAGAGATAATTTGGAAAACTTTCCTTTGAAACTCCTTATATATAAGGTAATGAATCCAATCAATTGCCACTAACCTTTGCATGAGTATATTGACTTATTCTTGACCGTTTGACATAACATATATGGAAGGAAATAATTAAGTCATAACTTTGGTTTTGATTTATAAATCACATTCCATTAGATTTTCTACCTGAAAAGTTTTCATCGTTAGAATTAGAGTCTTTATTTTAAATAAGTTTTGTTAATTTTCAAAATTACTTAGAGCTTATGTCTACACTTTACTTGTTTAAGAAATAAAAAAAAATAAAAAAAAATCAGTTCTCGGTGGTCTAATTTCCACTTGGAAGTGGGAACTAGACTGAAAATCATTGGTTTTAATTTGATGGGACTAATCCCCAGACAAGCGTCCCTAGAACTGCCTATATGCTCGCCCCTACTCATCATGGGAGGGGTGCTGCTGCGGAAAAAGGAGGCTTGCGTGCTTCGGAACGTACCGGCGCAAAAGATTCTGGATGAAGTTTCGATTGCTTGATGTGGTGGCGTCGAGCACGGATGCACACTGGATCTACATTGGCCAACTCGTGTGGACGATAAAGGGGGGACTATACGTGAATAGCAGGGATCCAACCGACGGGGTCGGTGTTGACGCTTTTGCAGGCTGCGCCTGGTCCCATCGGCACTCGGGACCCGACACCTTTGCTTCACATCTCGAGAAGGAACGTACTCTGTTTCATGTCGTCCTCGAAAATGTCCACTTGCGGTAGCCTGTGTAAATTGCAAAGAGAGAGAAGCTTCCTCTCACCTTTTGTTTCGGATGGAGACCAATGGTCCCTCGGTTTGCCTCGGATCTCGACACTTGTCCACTCAATCGAACAAAAGAATTCTTGATAACGAGCGAAAGCCGGATACTTGTGGTGCTATTAACCCCCTTTTTCCCTCTCGTTCCGGCGTCATATGGTTTTTTCCCCTTTTTCTCTTCACGGAATCAGTTGAATCATTCCTTTGCTCGGAAGCCACTCCTCAGACTTTTCACTCGCTCATCAACCCAATCGTTTGCAAAGCCCCTTTTGGAGGCCTTATGCATCCTCACCCCAGCCAGCCTGCTAAATCAGTGGCCTCAAGTAGTTGAGGAAGAATGTAGAGTCTATCTATCCGGGACTGTATAGAAAAAATCAATAATTTGGAAAATGTTTTTCTAATTTTTAAGCATTTTCTAAGGTTTTCATTGTCAGTAACAACAACCGATTCCCCTCTTGCTATTTTTTAGGGAGCTTTGATGTTTCCATCGGTCCGGTGGATTCTTTCCAAATGAACTGAGTCGAAACGACCATTAATGGTGGCTCACGACTGAAATAAGACAGTTGGACGAGCACATTGTGAAGGACTATCAATAATGAGCTCGAGGGCCACGCATGATGGCCAATTAAATTTGGAGAGCGACTTCTTTTAGATTCTCCTATTGCCTATCATAAGCTGTTGGTCCATGAAGAAGTGTGGCTGGACGTTGAAGAAGCGAAGATCAAATTGGGTCATAGTCGACAACCACCGAATCAATCAATCATTTCTGCAGGCACTAACTGTTATTCTGCAGGCACATTTGGATCCTATTTACAGACAATGAGTTCTTATGATGCAAGTGGATACACTCAACCTTCTTGAAAAGGAAGAGTTTCTAGGTGGTAGGGGTGCCGAAATTCTTCTCCTGAGCTTGGAAGAAAATCCTACACTCAAGATCCGAGTTTCGACTCCATTTCCAATGGAGGATTGGTAATGGCCAGTTAGTCTCCCTTTGGTTTGATCATTGGCACCAAAAAGGTCCCTTACATCTTTTTTGCTTAGACCCGATGATTTTGAATTTTGGTTTATCCAGACTTGCAATAGTGGCTGACCTTTTCTCGCTGGCGGGACAAGCATTCAGGACAGTGATTGAATCTTGGGAGCATCCACTCCCTCTCCTCTCCAGTGCATCGGATCGTCTTATTTGGACCGATAGCCTTGCTGGTCTTTTCTTGGTTGCATCCGCTTGGCATATCATTAGAAGAAGGAAGGATTGGGTCAGTTGGGTTTCCTTTATATGGAACAAAGTTATCACCCTGAGATATCAATTCAATCTCTGGCTAATTATAAAGAATCATCTTCCCACCCAAGCCCTGCTTATGGCACATGGCAGAATTGGCTATGAGGTATGTGCTTTTTGCAAGCTAACACCGAATTCCATAGATCATCTCTACTTCAGCCGTTGTATCATTGCTAGCATGGCCTTCTCTTAGGTGGCTAAATGCAATATCCCTTGGCAGAACAAAACATGGGCTAAGAACCTTCAGTGGGCGATGAGATTCCTTTCTGGTAAGGATTTCTACCACTCCATTGGCTGGTTCTCATTTGGTGCTTTTTGCCACCTTATATGAAAATATAGGAATGACATACTCTTCAGAGATCATTCAGTGGCAGTTGCGGCTGTTAAAAATCACCTCATAAAAGTGGTCAAGGATAAGGCCTTAACGTTCAAAAACGTTGAAGATAATCCAAGGAACAAAAGACTCCAGCGCAACTGGAGGATAGATCCTTCTATTTTCTCTCCTCCTCCTGTAGATCCATAGCTTCCTTTGATTGTTTAAGAGACGGCTTGTGGTTGGGTCACAGCATATGATTTCACTCCTCGGACGCGTGCTACATGGTACCCCTCCGCTTTCCTCTTCGGCTTCGACTGTGATACACTTTGACTGGAAGGTTGCAAGCCCTCTTTGGCGGTCTCTCCTTCTTGGTGCTTTCTTGTAGTCTCTCTGTCTCTAATGGGTTTTTCTAGGGAGGTTTGGAGTTGTTTGGCCCTGCGTGGTCTCCTCCTTCCTCGTTTTCTCCTGCCTGTTGTTTAGGCTGTTGTTCGCTTTGACCGCTCTTGCGGAGTTCTTTTGCTTTCAGCTCCCTTCCACTCACTTAGACTTGTTGTTTTGCTAAGTGCAAGTTTTGTGGTGCCAGATTTTGTGTAAATGTTGGCCCAAAACTCTATAAATTTATTATTTCTGACAAAAAAAAAAACTGTTATTCTTTCAAGAAATGAGGACAAAGGTACTGACGAAATGTTACAGACCATGTAATGCAAAAGTTGATGTCCTGACTTAATAAATAGTAATAAAGCCAGTGTCCCCATGTATTTATATACTGATCCAGATGCAGGATGATCTTCTTGTGCTTTACTTTTGCCTCACAAAACCATGAAGTTCACAGTTTCTGAACTTCACTCAGGGAAAATCCCACCACAGAGCAACACCAGCAGCACCAAGAAGGTGCTGGTGCTTGCCTCGACGCCTGTTCTTCTCGCTGCAATCCCCCTTTATTTGTTCATCACCGGCACGCATCTTGTTGCCCCGTCATTTCAGAAGCTGGAGATTGGCACCAGCATTTCGAAAGGAATAGAGCGAGTGGACAGGAGGAGGTGTGATGTATTTAGAGGGCAATGGGTTCGTCACCCGAATGCCGCGTACTACACCAACGTGACTTGCCCTCTGATCATCGATCAGCACAACTGCCTGAAGTTTGGGAGACCCGACACCGAGTTCCTGAAGTGGCGGTGGAAGCCCGACAAGTGCAAGCTGCCTCAGTTCCATGCGGGCCGGTTCTTGGAGATGGCTCGAGGGAAATCGCTCGCGTTCGTGGGGGATTCGGTTGGGATGAATCAAATGCAGTCGCTGCTGTGCCTCCTGGCCAAAGTAAGTGCTGTCCCAGTGTCTTTAATTACTCAGCTTATGCAGCATCTGCATTTGAGGCCTCTTATGGCTGTAGGATTCATCTGCATAGAGAGAATCATGCCTTGAATTATTGGCTGAGGCAAGTTAAGTACAAATCAGTAGCTTATGAAACCGAAATCAGCATCAAAGAAGTAGGTTCTCAACTTCAAAAGATGATCTTTCAGGTGGAAGTTCCTGAGGAAATATCTCACAGATACTCAATAGACACAACATACTTCAAGAGGTGGTACTTCTCAGTTCACAAGTTCACGCTAGCCACCTTCTGGGCTCCATTCCTGGTGAAGTCCAGAGATGCAGACCCTGATAGTCACTCCTTCAACAACATCATGAGCCTCTACTTGGACGAGCCAGATCTATCTTGGGCTTCCGAGATTGCAGACTTCGACTTCGTTGTCATCTCGGCAGGCCAGTGGTTCTTCCGGCCTCTGATGTACTATGAAAAGCGCGAGGTCATTGGTTGCGGCTCTTGCGAGGTGAACAACGTCACCGACCTCACCAGGTTCTACGGTTACCGGATGGCCTTCCGAACTGCCTTTAGAGAACTCCTGAATCGAAAGGCCTATAAGGGCATGACATTTTTGAGGACGTTCTCTCCTGCACACTTTGAGAATGGCAGGTGGAACACCGGAGGGAGCTGCGCAAGGACGAGGCCGTTTGCGAGTGGAGAGGCCAAGCTCGAGGGGGAAGATCTGGAGTTCTACTTGACCCAAGTGGAGGAGTTCAGGGCGGCCCAGAGGAAGGGAATCAAGAGGGGCCTGACGTTTAGGTTGCTGGACACCACCGAGGCAATGATCCAGAGACCCGACGGGCACCCCAACCGTTTTGGGCATTTGGCGCTGAGGAACGAGATGATGGCCGATTGCGTGCACTGGTGCATGCCGGGTCCTATTGACTTGTGGAACGAGTTCTTGTTTCACGTTATGTGGTTGGAGATTCGAGGATCTCTTCATGGGCAGACACAGAAGAGTGCGCGACGAGCAAAAACCGCAGATTGGTTGTTCTAGACGTAGCAGAATTTATCCAAACCTATTGTTCTGTATTCATCTTATTTGAACTAAACAGTTTGGTTCATGGAAAAGCATATGCTTGAAATAGAACAAACCGCACGGTCTGTCGTGTGATACTTGACGAGGAGCCTCGGTACATGCATTTGACTGAATCAATCTGAAGATTAAGTTGCGTGCTAACTGACTTTTTTCAACAAACGCTGCCTCGCCATGGCTAAATTGAATGAGCCTGGTAATGGATGCTGTGGTTGCGCATGTGGTATAGGATCGACGTCTTAATCATAACTGCAAGAGAGACTTTGAAGGTAACGACCGAATTCTACCCTATGCGATGCAAAATCTAGTCCTAACAACTGATTGTAGTAATGGCAGCGTCCCTATGCAGGAGTAGTTAATTTCTAGTACTAAACGTTTGCCTCGCTCAGTGGTGAACGTGAAGTTGCCAATCTCTGAGCTTCATTGGGTGAAGATCCCACCACAGAGCACCAATGTCAGCACCGAGAAGGCGCTGTTGCTCATCTCGACACTGGTTCTCCTTGCCGCCATGTCTCTGTCGTCATAAGCTCGCTTCCTCATATCCAACGATCTCTGGAGTTGAAAAGAAGAGAGCAAGCAGAAAAGAGAACTGATGTGTTTGAAGGAAAATGGCTCGATAACCCCAATGGCACATGCTGCGCTGATGTGACTCGCCCTTTGATCATTGATCAGCCTGACACCGACTTCTTAAAGGGAAGTTGGAATCCCGAAGGGTGCGAGCTGCCTCAGTTTAATGCGGGCCAGTTCTTGGAGATGGTTTGAGGGAAATCGATCAATGTTCGTCCAGGATCCGGTAGGGATGAGTCAAATGCAGTCATTGCTATGCCTTCCTGACTGGTGTAAATGCTTTTTCTGGCTAGCACACTCATTTGCAGAGAGACTAATGCTTATCAGTTTAAAAGAACAAAGCTCAAGGGACACCAATCTGAGTTCTACTTGATCCAAGTAGAGGAGTTCAGGGCGGCCGAGAGGGAGGGAATTGAGAGGGGGTTAGACATTCAGACTGCTGAATACCGCTGACGCCAGGATCCTTAAACCAATGGATGCCCCAGCCGACACTGGCAGCAATTGGATCGGAACATGATGGTGGCCGACCTAGTCCTATCAACACTTGGAAGTTCTTGTCTCGTGTTATGAAGTCGAAAAGTCAGAGTTTCCCTTCGGGTCGAAAGAAGAGTGCCTGGTAAGGATGATGGGGAAAAATCAAACCCTTTTCCCTTTCGCTCGTACACTAGTAAAGCACACAACATTTCACGTGCAACAGAATTTCATGCGATAAATACATTTGTATATATTAGTAAGATGTACATAGATAACTCGCCACCATAATTCTATGACCCATGCGATCCTCAAATTTGGCAACACTAGTTACTCAAGTTTTGCTCCTCAGTCGACTGTTTTCTTGCTGAGCTGAATTGCACAATTCGCCCCTTTTCCTCTTAAAGGGAAGTGAAAGAATATACTGAGGATAGGAGTCTGGACATCCTCAACGATTTTGCCTTTATCCTAGGCATCAAGTTTCAGCAGGTCCTTCAAGGCTCTTTCCTCTCTTGTCCGTATATCCTATCCTACCCTAATTTTTTTTTTATCAATTTTCCTCACCAGCTTCCATGGCATCACGTTCGCTAAGACCTTCCAAAAAACGAACCCCATTCTCTCTCCCTTTCCTTGCCTTTGAAGAATTCTAGGAGTTGTGTCCCCCTCTGCCTGCCTTGATCCTTTGCTTCTCACATCCACATTCCCCCAACCGCACTTTAAATTTTGCCTTCCCCAACTTCACTTCCAATCCAATCCCTTCCCAACCCCACCCCCACTCGAGAAGACAAAAAAAAAAAAAAAAAAAATCGATACCAACTCGCCAACTCCATTCACACTGTCCTCGTCCTCATCCTAAGTCTGTCGATTTTCTCCAGATAAATGCCGCATTCCCTTTTTAATCCGATAAAAAATAGACCCGTCAAAAACTTGAGATAAATCACTTCCTGAAGATTTGATTGTGCACGGTAGATAGCATCAAAACCTTGGAAAGGTTTTTGGTATTTAAAAAATTGAGAAAATTTGGAAAATTAGAAAAAAATAGTTGGACGTGGGAAAACCATTGGGAAGGCTATTTTATGACATAAACAAAATTTAGGAAGAAGAATGGATTCAATCAAACAAGAAATGATCGGTGAAGTTGCAATCGGACCATGGTCGGTCGGCCCCGATCGATCCACATGGTGCAGGGATCGATCCATGCACCGATTGATCCACACAGCCAAGGCCCGCGACCACGATCGATCCCGATCGAGCAGGATCGATCCACGATCGATCAGGATCGATCCACGATCGATCTGCATGGTGCAAGGATCGATCTCGCTTGACTGGGACCGATCCATGCACCAATCGATCTGCACGGTGCATGGATCGATCCACACGGCTGAGGCCCTCGACCGGGATCGATCCGCACGGTGCATTGATCGATCAACACGACCAAGGCCCTCGACCACGATCGATCCCGCTCGATCGGGATCGATCTGCCCGGTGCATGGATCGATCCACACGGCCGAGGCCCTTGACTAGGACCATGCATTGCCGAGGCCCTCGACCAGGATCGATCTATGATCGATCCGCACGGTGCAGGGATCAATCTCGCTCGACCGGGATCGATCTGCACGATGCATGGATCGATCCACAAGGCCGAGGCCCTCGACCATGATCGATCCCGCTCGATCGGGATCGATCTGCATGGTGCATGGATCAATCCATGATTGATTTGGACGGTGCATGGATCGATCCACCTAGTCGAGGCCCTCAACCACGATTGATCTCGCTCGACCGGGCTTGATCCATGATCGATCCGGACGGTGCATGGATCGATCCACATGGCCAAGGCCCTCGACCACGATCGATCCATGATGGATTCGGACGGTGCATAGATCGATCCACATGGCCGAGGCCCTTGACCACGATCGATCCTGCTCGATCGGGATTGATCCATGATCGATCCGCATGGTGCATGGATTGATCCATGATCGATCCGCACGATGCAAGGTTGATCCGCACAGTGCAGGGACTGATCCCGCTCAACCGCAATCGATCCGCATGGTGCAGGGATTGATCTTGCTCGATTGGGATCGATCGGGGATCGATTCACGATCGATGCGCACGGTGCTTGGATCGATCCGGTCGATGCAAGGTCAATCCGCACAGTGCAGGGACCGATCCCTCTCGACCGGGGATCGACCCACGATCGATCCGCACGGTGCAAGGGTGGATCCACAATCGATCCCCACGGCCGAGGCCCCCGACCATGATTGATCCCTGCTCGACTGGGATCGATCCACGATTGATCATGCCCGACCACAGGATAGTTATATGCTTGTCTTAAAGATTAAGCCATCCACACGGCCAAGGCCCTTGACCACGATTGATATGGGTCGACCGAGATCGATCCATGATCGATCCTTGCACGGTGCATGGGTTGACCGGGATCGATCTGGACGATGCATGGATCAATCCGCACGATGCAAGTTCGATCCGCACGGTGCAGGGACCGATCCCGCTTGACTGGGATTGATCCACACAATACATGGATCGATCCACACAGTCGAGGCCCTCGATCCATGATCGATTTGCACGATCCAAGGATCGATCGGCACAATCCAAGGATCGATCCATGATCGATCCCCGCGGCCGAGGCCCTCGACCATGATCAATCCTTGCTCAACCGGGATCAATCCACGATCCGCGTGATGCATGGATCGATGCATGATCAATCAGTACGGTGCATGGGTCGACCGAAATCGATCCGGATGATGCATGGATCAACATCCGCATGGGGCATGGATCGATCCAAACGTCCAAGGCCCTCTACCACGATCGATCACAAGGCTCGACTAGTAGTAAAAAAAAAAACTGCACATTTTAATAAAACCATTTACCTCAAATAGTAAATTTTAAGTTTATAAAGCATATTTAATAAGATTAAATTTTAAGTTAACACCTTCCTTATAAAATTATCTTTTTTGTCGTATTAGTAAAAATGCCAGTTAAGGAAGCAAGCACGCATCGACGAACGAGAGGTTGTAATCATCATCATTTTTTTCCCCTTATTTTTTCCCCACGTGCTCGAAAAGTCTACCTTCCAATTCAAGAAAGGATGGTGGTTAGTGTGAACAACATTTCTTTAATCTATACACATTAATCTAAACTTGGATCCACCAATCGACGCACTTCATTAACGAGAGAACTTTGACAAAAACGTTAACGTTTCGGAGAAGTAAAATCAACTTTATTTTTGGTCGTACATTTGTAGCGGTTGACATGGGAAATCAATTAGGAAAAGGGCTCATTCCTTTGAAAAACGCTCAACTTTAGGTTTTTATCCTGAATTTTTTTTGTCCCATAAAGAATCCCTAATTTTCACTTTAGTCTTAAATCTGATCAAGTATCCAAATATCGCCACTGATTTTTTTGATATCATCAACATTAGGAGGTTGCTGTTGTTCCTTTCAAGGTGAGGTTGTTTGGTGAAAACACCGGCTCCGATAATGAACCTCTAACTGATTTTGATATCAATAATTTTGAGTAAATTTCTGGCAGTTTTTAGACGAGTGAAAGTTGAGTATTTTTTATGAGACAAAAAAAGTTCACAATAGAATTGGAGTTACATCTAAAGTTTTGGGTGTTTTGGGAAATTAGATCATTAGAAAAAAATATAAAACAAAACATGATGACATAATTTTCCATATATAAAGCTAAACACATTGAGATCAAATATACAAAAAAAGAAGAAGAAAAGGATCGATCAACGCAACTTACTATTTATGAAAGTAGATTTGGAACCCATCAAAGAATGCAATAAAGACAATGACGTACCGTTCTAACCTAATTTTATATTCCCCACGCGAACAACGACGAGCTACTAATCTCTTTCTCTAACAAGAAACGATAAGCCCCGTGGACGTTGCCATTCTTGCTATTCAATTGGTGTGCAGCGATGTCTCACCAGAAGAGAAAATGGCATATTGGCATTACTCCACTTGCCTTTAATTTATTCGTGAATTATTGGCTTTTGTCTTAGCCTCCTCTCATTCTCCTATTTAATTCGTGCACAACGCTGGAGTTTATGTTTAGACGCATCGAGCTGTTACATCACATTTTATGGCTAAAGTCCAATTTTCATGATATATAAAAAGGAAATCTCTTATTCTAATCAATCCACGTCGAACTTTGGCGAGTGATTAGATATGCTAACGTATGGTTTTCTAATATGTTCATACTTATATCTTTTGTGATACAAATTTTATATCTTTGGAAAATGACACAAATAATCTTTAAATTTTGGCTTAATGTGTAATGTTGTCTATGAATTTTAGCTTAATGTGCTATGTGATCTCTAACTTTTGAATTTGTTCAATGTAATTCCTGCACTTTTGGTGCATATTCAATTTATTTCTTAGAGTATATGATAATATTCAATTTTGTCCATAATCTTGAATTGATAAAAGGGCTATAATGAATATTTGTACATAGTTCAAACACTACATTGAATATGTAACAAAAATTTAGGAACTATACTGAACAAATAAAAAGTTCAGAAACTATATTACATATTAAACTAAAATTTAGATATTACATTACACATTTAATCAAAGTTTAAGAATTATTTGTGTCATTTTCTCTATATCTTTTGTAATATAATCCCTGTGAACTTCGCTTCTTGAGACGTATGTCATGCGCTCGCCATTGCCGTTGGTGCTTCAACCTAACGGGGGCTTAAAGAAAGACACGGAAAAAAGAACACGACACAAACGACAAAAGAAGCAGTGGCTTCGAAACGACTAAAAATATTTTTAAATGCTTTGATTCCAAATACGAAGTCCTAAACGCCGACCTCATATTTTTCGACGTAACTTTCATGCACGCCTAGAAGAGTCTCTCTCTCTCTCTCTCTCTCTCTCGCTCGCTCGCTCGCACTTGCACGAACACCGTACACACACCCCTTATCCGCCATGAAGGTCCCGCTCTCAGAGCATCACGGCGATAGGAACGCGCCGCAGCACAGCACAGGTGTCAACTTCAGGAGCGCGGCGGTGATCGTTCCAGCCGTGATTCTTCTTGCCGCGATCCCTCTATGGCTCCTCGTTGTCAGCTCGCCCGTCCAGCCTCAAGATTATCCTCCGGCACGGTTGATGGGGGACGAGAACGGCAGCCCCGAGGACACATATTGGGGGCGGCGGTACCGGTGGTGAGGGAGAAGAAATGTGACGTGTTCATGGGGAAATGGGTGTACCGCCCGGACGCGCCGACATACTACACCAACGAGACTTGCTATGCGATAAGCGACCAGCAGAACTGCATGAAGTTCGGGAGGCCTGACATGGAGTTCCTGAAGTGGCGGTGGGAGCCGGATGGGTGCGAGCTCCCGCCGTTCAACGCTGCCGAGTTCGCTGAGATGGCACGGGGGAAGTCGATCGCCTTCGTCGGCGACTCTCTCGGGAGGAACCACATGCAGTCCTTGTTGTGCCTCTTGTCCAGCGTAAGTGCTCGATCCAGTTACGGTTGACTAGATTATTCTAATCGCCACGAGCTAATCACTTCCTCTATTCAAAACATGAGAAACTACTTACAATTGACCTTGTTTATCATGTGATTATACTCAAGATGAGCCCTGGCCAATGAATTTTCTCGTCTGCAGAATTTAGTTTTACGTCGATTTGACCGATTGCTTGCGGTGTTTGAGTCGTGGGTAGAGAAATGCGCTGAGTCAATATGAGCTGTTCTTAGAATGACCTTTTAATATTTTTAATGGAAATTTAAGAGCAGAAAATCGTATGCCCACGACTCGCTTTCTCCTAACTATTGCTCTAAAAACGACGCAAGAGCGAACAAAACAAGGACTTATTATATTTTCGGGAATGCCATAATGAATTTTTCGACTATGTCCTAGGAAAAATACTTGCCTAGATAGTGATGAGTGTATTCATATCGATTATAACTTATATATACGAAATTCTCTAATAAGGTTGACTTTTAAGTTATGCTGTAATTTTATCTTTGATCTTACAGCGTTTCATATGTGTAAAATCATTAGGTAGACCAACCGGAGGACATATCTCTCCGGTACACCACGGACTACAACTTCAAGCGGTGGTACCTCCCCAAGCACAACCTAACCCTAGGCACCTTCTGGGCCCCTTTCCTGGTCCGCACCACTGACGCCCACGGTGGCCAGACCCTCGACGGCATCCTCACCCTCCACCTAGACGAGCCCCACCCTTCTTGGTCCGCCGAGATCAGCGCCTTTGACTATGTCATCGTCTCGGCGGGCCAGTGGTTCTTCCGCTCGCTCATCTACTACCGGAACGGGCGGCTCCTGGGCTGTTCAGCATGCGGGCAGGACAACGCGACCGAGGTGTCGAGGTTCCAGGCATATCAAGCGGCGCTACGCACCACGCTGAGAGCCATCACGGGAAGAAAGGGCCGTGAGGGTGGCGACGGCAGCTGCGGCACCACGTTCCTGAGGACGTTCTCGCCGGCACACTTCGAGTACGGGGACTGGACCGACGGGGGGAGCTGCCCAAGGACGCGGCCGTTCGGGAGCGACGAGAAGAAGCTGGAGGGCTACGACCTGGAGTTCTACGTGGCGCAGGTGGAGGAGTTCCTGGAAGCGGAGAGGCAGGCGAGGGCGGATGGGTCGAAGATCCGGCTGCTCGACACGACGCGGGCGATGCTGCTCCGGCCCGACGGGCATCCTAACCGAGAGTGCAACTGGCCCAAGAGCAACGTGGGCCGGGCCGATTGTGTGCACTGGTGCTTGCCCGGCCCGATCGATACGTGGAACGAGCTCTTGTTTTATGTGATGAAGTCGGACAGAGGTGGGAAGTTCGCTCAAAGAAAGCTACAGAACTTGCGCAGCTGATGTTTATGTTTATACGATATCGAGTGGAATTGGGAAAAAGGCAAGTGCATTTTTTTATCGTTCGAAAAATGGTTTTGGCAATTTTCTGTTTTTCCAGCCGAAAATTTTCGGCAAAGCATGGGGAATCGCGATTCCGTTTGGGCCCGTTTCCGCTCTCAAACACGACTTTAAATGACCTAGCATAAATCCGTTGTTGCAGGCCACTAAACCTATCAAAATGAGTGATAAATTCATTTATTAATTCATATGAGTGTTAAATGGGTTAATTATATTGACAAAATATGTCATAAATGGATTTAAATACAATATGAGTGTTAAAGAGGTCATAAATGGGTTTAGTTAAATAGGTATATCATAGCCCAATCTATTACTATGACCCTCTCTTCACACTCTCCCTTCTTCACTTGTTCTTGCGCTCACTCTTATCTCAGCTTTGCTATGAATTTTCGTAAACTGGATTAGATATGGAATTGTTTTAGCAATATGGATTGGGTCGCGTATAAATCAGGTTAAGTATGAGTCACTAGATTTGCATTGCATGGAAATTGATCAAAATGGGTTAAAGGGGTTTGTTTAGGTCGGACAATATATGACCCAATCTAATCCACTCGTTTGATGGTTTACTTATCATTAGGGGTGATTAGTTCTTGGTTTGGTTCGATCGCACCAACAAATCGGTAATCGGACCAATAGAATCGGTACCCCACTTATGGAATCATGAATCAGACCACCCGATCCATGGACCAGACCTTTGATTAGATCTGGTTCCTAAGCGGTTCAGTAGAAGTGGTAGATTTACATATCTTAGTCGAAATTTTTGGATTAATTGAATCGCTAATCCTGTTGCAAGTTGAAATTGGGATTTCCTCCAAGATTTAGGGAGAAGATTGAGCAATGATGGCATCGTAATTATAGGGGCATGCTCGAAAGAAGGAGGATGATTCAATGGATTCCTTTCCATCAATGACGGACTCACAACTAAAAGGAAGGTATGAGTAAGCGAGGGAGGTAAAATCGGGAAATCTTTGTAGGAAAGATATAAAGTAAAATAAAGAAAGAAGCAAGAGACAAAAGGAGCAAATTAGATGAATTCATGCAACAATAAGAAAGAAACAAAGATTTGCTTCATCATTCAGAATAAGTGAGGTGTGAGAGCATATTAGGGTTGAGGTTTACACTTTACTTCTTTACAAAATCAAAAAAATATAAATTGGTTGATTGAAATGTTTTGGTTTCGAAGTGGGAACCAGAAACCAGACTAAAAATCATTGGTTCCAATTTGATGGAATCGAGAACTTGACTAACGGCCCATAAGACCACTTAAAATGGGCTGGTCTGATCCAGTTCGGTCCAAGTGATTCTGTATGCTCATCCCTACCCATCATAGGAGGGTATAGTTGGTAGGAGTGAATGGTTCTAAGATGGGTAGATACTTGACTAGAAACTTGGAATCTAACCCGTGATAGCCAATTCCTTTTTTTTGGACCCCATACCCTACTTTGTTTGTACTGAAACCTATTTTGGAACTTACCCTATTTTTCCGCTCTAGTTTGAGGGTCTATCTTGTTTGTACTGGAACTTATTTTGCAACCATCCAATATCCTATATGGCTTTGAATTTTACTCTCCTAATTTGTATTGAAACATTAAGCACATGTAATAAATAAGTATATGAACTTTTTGACTAAACGAAAAATTAAGGATCAACAAGAATAATTATCATAAATAAACGTCACAAGACAAAGCAAAAATCCTAACATTGCATAAACATTAGTAGTGAACATGGATCTAATGTTAGTCTCATTCTCACAATTACTATTGGAAGCTATTCATTTATCTAAAATGGTTAACAAATCTTTATTACAAGCATAACTTCTCATCCAAAAGTGAAATAAGGTGAGCCAAATTATGTGGTATAAAATCTATAACAAAGACCTAAAATTTATATATAAAGAAAACCAACAAGACCGAGTGAGTTAAGATTGCGTGAAGAGAGAGACATAGGGAGGGGGAGAGGGGGAGAGAGAGAGAGAGAGAGAGGCGACTGAGTGAGTTAGTTTTTTTTTATTTTTAACCCAAGTAAAAACCGGTTCTAAAATAGGTCTAGTGGGCCTTTCCTTCGAATTGGGAACTAGACCAGTTCCAATTGGTTTCCAAAAAATGGAACCCGTTCGCGGACCGGTTCAAATAGTAACTTGTTCGCAAACCTATTTTTTGGGTGGTCCGATCCGGTTTTCAGATAAATTCGATCCGGTTTCCGGATAAACTCAATCTGGTTGCACACCCCTAGTTGCCACGGAAAAAAGGATGCGTGCTTTGGAATGTACCGGCACAAAAGGTTCTGGATGAAGTTTCGATTGCTTGATGTGGGGGCGTAAAGGGCGGACGCACATCGATGGACATTGGCCGCCTCGTGCGGATGACGTGAACAGCCGAGATCCGATCGATGGGGTCGGTGTCGGTGCTTTTGCCAGTTGCGCCCGGGCCCATCGGCACTCGGGACCCGACACCCGTGCTTCACATCTCGTGAAGGAATGTACTCTGTTTCATGTCGTCCTCGAAAGTGTCCGCTTGCGGTAACCTCTCTAAATTGCAGAGAGAGAGGAGCTTCATCTCTCTTTTCGTTTCGGATAGGGTCCGATGATCCCTCGGTTTGCCTCGGATCTCGACACTTGTCCACCCAATCGAACAAAAGAATTCTTGATGGCGAGCGAAAGCCGGATACTCGTAATATTAACCCTTTTTTTATTCCTGGGTTTGATGGGCATATGGTCGTTCCCCTTTTTCTGGCGAAATCTGTGGAATCATTCCTTGGCTCCGAAGCCACTCCACGGACTTTTCACTCACCCATCGACTCAGTAGTTTGCAAAGCCCCTTTTGGAGGCCTTACGCATCTTCACCCAAGCCAGCCTGCTCGATCAGTGGCCTCGAGAAGATGAGGAAGAATGTAGACTCTATCTATCCGGGTTGATTGTATAGAAAAAATCAATGATTTGGATTTTTTTTTTTTTAATTTTCAAGTATTTTTTTAAGTTTTTCGCCATCACTATCGTTAACCAATCCCCCTCTTGCTATTTTTGAGCTGCACTCTTGCACAGCTAAGAACTAAGAATGATCCTGTATCGAGCGAGCTCTGATGTTCCATCGATCCAGTGGATTCTTTGCAAATGACCTGAATCCAAACGATCGAAAAAAGGTGGCTCGCAACCAAAATAAGACAGTTCGATGAGCACATTGTGATGGACGGGCCAGAATGAACTCGACCATGACGCATGATGGCCATTTAAATTTAGAGAGCGACTTCTTTCAGATTCTTGTATTGCCCATCATTAGCTGTCGGTTTGTGAAGATATGTGGCTGGATGTGGAAGAAGCCAAGGTCGAATAGGGTCATAGTTGATAACGACCCAATCGATCAACTGTTTATGCAGGCATTAACGGTTATTCATTCAAGAAATGAGGACAATGAAGGTATTGACAAAATGTTACAGAGCATGTAATGCAAAGTTTGATGTCTTGACTGAACAAAGAGCAATAAGGCCAGTGTCCCCCCCATTTATACATATTGATCTAGGTGCAGGATGATTTTCTTGTGCTACACTTTTGCCTTATTCACCCATGAAGTTCCCAATGTCTGAACTTCACTCAGGCAAAAGCCCTCCACAGTGCAGCAGCAGCGCCAAGAAGGTGCTGGTGGCGCTGCTGGTGCTCGCCTCGACACCGGTTCTCCTCGCTGCGATCCCCCTTTATTTGTTCCTCACCGGCATGCATCTCAATGTCCCGTGATCTCAGGAGCTGGAGATCAGCACCGGTGACTCCAAAGCAATAGAGGGAGTGGACAGGAGATGCGATGTATTTAGAGGGAAATGGGTCCATCACCCCAATGCCGTGTGCTACGCCAACGTGACTTGCCCTTTGATCATCGATCAGCACAACTGCCTGAAGTTTGGGAGGCTCAACACACCGAGTTCTTGAAGTGGCAGTGGAAGCCCGACGAGTATGAGCTGCCTCAGTTCCATGCCGGCCGGTTCTTGGAGGTGGCTCAAGAAAAATCGCTCGCGTTCATGGGGGATTTGGTCGGGAGGAACCAAATGCAGTCGCTGCACTACCTCCTGGCCAACGTAAGTGCTGTCTCTGTGTCCTTACTCAGCTTATGCAGCATTTGCATTTAAGGCCTCTTATGGCAATAGTATTTGTCTGCATAGAGAGAATCCTGCCTTGGCTTATTGGCTGAAGCAAGTTTAAGTACAAATCAATAGTTTATAAAACCGAATTTGGCATTAAACAAGTTGGCTCTCAGCTTCAAAGGATGATCTTTCAGGTGGAATTTCATGAGGAAATATCTCACAAATACTCAATAGACACGACATACTTCAAAAGGTGGTATTTCTAAGATCACAAGTTCACGCTAGCCACCTTCTAGGCTCCATTCTTGGTAAAGGCCAGAGATGCAGACCCAAATGGTCACTCCTTCAACAGCATCATGAGCCTCCACTTGGACGAGCCCGATACATCTTGGGCTTCCTGTTGGAAAAATATAGGAATACATAAAAATAGTAATAACTATTGTAAATACATTGCAAAAGATTAGAAGACATGCAAGCATTGTCCTTAAGGATAATTTTGTCCCTCGTAGTACAAAACTCGATACAGGTACATAAGACTTCAACAACCATCCTCTTAAGATGTAACATACTTTCTTCTATAGTCCATACTGAATATTAGAAATAACGGAACAATGTTATGTGTATAACCCAGCAAAAAGAAATGGAAAGATATGATGACATAGTGCATCTTCAAATATTGTATTTTGAAAATATTTAAACAAGAGAAAGAGGAAACCATTAGGAGACCGTCATAAATCAATTGTTAATTAAAAGGATGACCATTATAAAATCATGAAGAGTTTATGAAGTAATAAATCAAAAGTTATAAAGTCATTAGACGACCGTTATACGGCTGTTAGAAAGCCATTATATGGCCGTTGTTAAACCATTACAAAATTGGTGACTTTAATGACAATCTAATTTCTTATAAATATTACAGTCATAACTTCTAATAAATATTTCAAAACTATAGAAATATCCAACAATCCTTCACATATTTCAAAAAGTTTTGAAAAGAAAAAATAGAATAATGTTAGGTTATTGGAGAGTAATGCATTGAAACCAGTGCTTGTTAGGCTATGCGACCAGCCATAGGAAAAATGAAATATAATTCACGAAAATCATTGGTGAAGTTTGAAACTTCTATGAACCAAGACTTTTTTTTTTTTTTTTTGTGAATTATAATTTTCATCAATCACATTATACTCCCACAAACTTTATTGTTCAAATGCAGTTTTGTGTTAATATGCCACGTGCATGCTTAGTTTATTCATAAGCACTTTAGAGATTATTGCCAATAGTTCTCATCAGAGCGGCCCGATTCCATCAAGTATATTATGCAGCTTAATACACCACTAACAATGATTATGGAATTTTATTAAGAGCTTAGTTCAACCTCTTTTTCTTTACAGTTTTGCACTATTTTCACCTTGTGAGAAACACAAAATTTTTAATAGTGCACTAGATCAACAAATGACTTGTTATTACCTATGTAGCACCGACACGGACACGCGACACGCGACACGACACGACACGACACGTCGACACGTCATTTCTTAAAAATAGAGAATTTCGACATGTTCCGACACGTTATATATTAAATATATTTTTATATATTAATACATAAATAAATAATAATAAAAATAGCCTGGAATTAATTTACACAAAAATATTAAATAATATCATTTATTATTTTAATTTGTTACAATAATACACAAAACTTAGAGGAAAAAAACATTGTTTAAAGAAAAATGCTGAAATTATATTTTTAAATTTATTTATTTATCATATATAGCATTTTTTATTACTTCTTTCATAGTAAAAGACTTTAAAAAAAATAAAACAATTCTAAAAAAACAAAAATGAAAAAAAAATTGACCTCGCGCGTGTATATTTATAGCAATTTTATTACTTCTTTTGTGTATATTTATATTTTGACCCCTCAAGTATTAGAAATTTTTAAAATTAACCCCGTGCGTGTCGGAATCGCGTGTCGGAATTCTGGACTCGCGTGTCGGAGCGTGTCGGAAAGAGTTGACCACGTGTCGGATTTTTCGACACTCGTTGACCGCGTGTCGGAGCGTGTCGGGACGTGTCGGAGCGTGTCGGACACGTGTCGGAGTGTCGGACACGACACGAAGGCTTCCGGAGAGTGTCCGTGCTACATAGGTTATTACTTATATGAACCAAATTCATGGGATTGCCAATCACATAGATTGGGTTACCATCACCGTTGATTTTCTTCAATTGACTTGATTCCATTCCCCTCAATGTTTTGTCAGAGGATTAGTCAAAATCAATTTGTTAAGTCGATCGATAATTATTTTACAACATCATGTCTTAGCATGACATCTCTTTTTACCATTGAAAGTTCCATTATTTGCAATGACTATTGCCTTTTGGCAATCACAATGTCTAGACATAGGTGTCGTTTCATTTCCATAGGAAACATACGATAAGAAATTTCTCAACTACTCAGCCTTAATTTTAATAAGTTTGAGAAATTTTTCTTCTTCCCAAGAACTTGAGTAGTTACTCAATCACCAATATAAATATTTTATTCTCCTTCCTTACTAGAGATTAAGAGGATAAAGCATTATGCTTTTAGCATATATGCATAGTAGTACTTGAGTCTAATTCCAATTCTTTTGCATTTGCCAAAATGTTGGCTTGGAAAATGACTATTATTATTACATCATCAAATCATCTGCTTCAATCAAGTCAAATTTTGATTTAGTAGGATTGTCATTTCTTCCATAATTTTGTTTGGCTAATTTCAAAGTTACATCATCTCTACCAAGGGTGAACACATATCTTATAGTGGATTTTGTCTCATATGAATTCGAGATCCAGTTAATCCTTTTAATACAACAAAAAATTCACTATGTATGATGACCTAATTTATGGTTCCTCGAATAATATTAAAATCCAATCCAAGAACACCTTTACTGTCGCAACCAAATTTTCGGGTGCACCACCTAGGGTTTGGCTAATGGATTATTAAGCCTAAACTTAGCTTGCGCTCTTCCAAGCCCATACCAATTTGCGATTTAGGTTCAAGTTCTTAACATGCAAATAATTTTTCAATTAGGAGCCGCCACTAATCTATTTTTGGTAGGTCGATTAAAAACCCAAGTAAAGTACCAGGAGATTTACTTTACTCCTACAAACCAAAAATTGTGAGTTCGGGGATTTGGTTACGCTAAATTTTTCTAACGCCATTTTGGTAAATTTTTATTTTATTTTGAAAAAATGTTTGGCAAGCAGCTTGAATTGATTTGAATTTATCTGATCATGCGGGTGTGCAAACCACCAATTTAACTCTAGATAAAGCAAATAAAAAGATGCAGAACTTATCTTATAGCAACGAAAACATCTGCAGTGTTAGATCAGAATTCATATTGACAATTCTAAATATGATTTCTAATTAACACGCAATCACTCAATTTTTTTATTTTTATTTATTTAATAAGAATCATGCCTTATGTACCACCAGTCGTGGTGGCTCTATTGGGTAGGCTCCAGACCTCCAAACGGGAGATCCAGAGTTCGAAGCCCCTTCAACGCAAGTTGAAGGGAGGCCGGCAAGCCATCTGGTGTCTTAAGTGTGATGTCGGGGTGGTAGGTTCTCTGCTAGCGTCACCCCGGGTTTACCTTGCCGGCTGCCGGCTATACGGGGGTTCTCGGGTTATCAAAAAAAAAGAAAAGAATCATGCCTTATGCAATGCATGCTACTAATCTAACATGAAATGATATAAGATTTATGAATGAGTAAAATATATATAGTTTTTGTTTTCTTAATGAACGTGCAATAATTAAATATGCAATCTAAATTAACTAAAATGACATAATCCTAATGATGGACAATTTCTAATTAAATGAATCTAGCAACAATCACTAAATGATGTGCATTCCATGAACCTAATTCTATATGACGGGCATATGATTTTTATTTTCTTAATAAGCATGCAATCTATCCTAATATGTAATGACGTGCAAAGAATGCTATAATTCTAATTTTTTTTCTTTTTCTTTTATGAAATTCGAAATTAAAAATTGCAAAATAATTAAAACGAGCAATTCAAATTTAAAACTAACATCATAAATGAATGCATTTTTTTTAATTTTTTTTAACAAATTCGAAATAAAATCGATATTCTAAATATGCAAGATAACAAAAGATATTCTAAAACCAACCTAATCCTAATTCAAATAATTTTTGGATTTTTCCTTTTACAAAAATAAAATTAATTCAACCAACATGACCGCAAATCGATAAAATATGATCGATATTCATAAATTAGCGAACTATATCTCGCGCATAAAATCGGATTGACCAATTTTTAAATAAATCACGAATCGAATCTCGGACGTGAGATGGAATTGACAATTTTGCAAGAGATTGCGAGTCGAATTTTGGACGCAAAAATCGGACCGTCAATCCCATATTTCAGAGGCAATCTCATGTTGGAATCTCAATTATACATTAGGAATAATTCTATTAAAAAATAAATAACATAAAAAATAGAATAAAGCAAATAAAAAAAGGCTACCTAATTAGATTTTCTTTTTTTTTTTTTCATGCACGGCTTAGCGGCTTCCCGGTGGGTGCACCGTCGGTCGGGTCGCCAAGGGGTTGGTCGCCGGCGTTCCGGTGAGGGGCGGCGGCAGCGCGCGAGCTCCGGCGAAGGCGGGGGCGGCGTTTGGCGGCAAGGGGGCTTGGCGGCAGGCGTCGCGGGTGGATCGCAATGACCGGCGAGAGCCGGGGACGCCGGAGCGAAGCGAGCTGCGGTGGTAGCGAGGAGCTCGGGCCGCCGGGCGTCGTTGGCGCTCGGGCAGAGGTGGCGACAGCAAGCTAAGGCGAGGCCTGGACGGCTGTAGGGCGACAGTCGTGGGTCGGCAGTGGCGGAGACGCGATGCAGGGGGTTGTCGCAGATCGGGACAGCGGCGACTTTGTCGGGCTGGTGGAGCGGATCGGCAGCAGCGGCGACACGCAAACGTGCGGTGACTCAGGGTCGCGTTCCGGCGCGGCAGATCTGGGCAGAGGCGGAACAGGGGCGTCATGGCTGGTGCAGTGGGTCGCTTGGATGAGACTCGAATCGGCACAGCAGCGGCTTCGGGGGGCGGAGCAGAGGCACTGGGCTGGCACAGAGCAGCAGCGAGCAGGCGTCTGGTCCGGCGGACGCCGCGTCACGGCTGGGGGCTCGACAGTAACTAGCGCGGCACGAGCAGAGGACGCGCAAGCCGGTGCAGGAGCTCGCGCGGTGCAAGGATCAACAACCGGCTCAGATTTGCCGATGCTGCTCAAGCGGGTAGATCGGTGCAGCAACAGTGTGAGCAGCGAGCGGTGGTGCGGCGGCCTAGCGTTGGCACGGTGATGAGAGGACAGGGGACGGCGCTCAGGCAAGGTGGTGGCGCGCGACGACTTCGGGCTTGCAGCTCCGGTGCGGCAGATCGAGCGATGGCGTCGTCGGAAGGGGTTCGCGATCTGTGGTGTTGCGGGCTTACAGGAATCTCGGCGGCGCGGCGAGGGTTGCGGATGAGACCGGCGGAGTAGCGGTTGAGCGAAGAGGGCTCGTTGGTCGCCGGCGGAGCAGCGGTGGTCGGCGGCTCGGCCGCCAGTGCGGTCAAAGGCCCCCCTTTTGTGAGGAAGACGACGCAGCCCCTTTTCTTTTCTTTTTCTTCTTTCTTTCTTCTCTCTCTCTCTCTCTCTCTCTCTCTCTCTCTCTCTCTCTCTCTCTCTCTCTCTCTCTCTCTCTCTCTCTCTCTCTCTCTCTCTCTCTCTCACGTCACTCACGTCCCCTCTCTCCCTTTTCTTTCTTTCTTTTTTTTCCTTTGACTTTTCTTCTTTTTTTCGAAAACCGAAAGAGCACCCCAATGTGGCCTTGTAAACCCTATGCATTTAATTTATTTATAGGCCACGGATTATGATTTTAATTTTTCTAAATCCATATCCATGAAAATTCCTTTTTTCGAGTGCAATATTTACTTTTTCAAACGTAATATTTTTTTTTGATACAATTCGGGATTGCAAGAGGATTTTTCTTAGATTTGAAATCTCGCACAAATAAATTCGTAAAATCTCTTCGAGGATACGGGCTTGAGCCCCGATTTACTCTTTTCATAAGTTTAGCTCAACTCATCAAATTAAAGTTCTGAATCATCAATTTGAACCCATTTGTCACCAGCCCACCTTAAATGTAAATTAAAAATAAATGTACCTAAAACTACTTGCTATGCAATTAATTTTTTTTTGTTAAAATCAATCCTTGATTTTTTAATGCAATGAATGACTAAATAAGTCGTCAAAATTTAGGTGTCAATATTCACCAATTTATTTCTAAGTCAAAATTGACGTGTTTGAGCTTGTGGTGATTTCATAAGTCTCATACGATGGTTTTGAGGTCTTGTTTTGAGCCTCACTAGGGCATCATGCACCTTGTCAACCACGGGATCCCCGATGACTTAATCGAGTGTGTGACCTAATCGAGTGTGTCAAGAAGGGTGGGGAGGTGTTCTTCAACCTCCTGATCAAGGAGAATGAGAAGTATGCCAATGACCAAGGCTCCGAGAAGGTGGGAGGCGTGGAGAAAAATAGAGGAAGCATCATTTGGTTTTGATGTCCTTCTTCTCTGAGAAAGAAAGAGAAGAAGCTTTGAATAAAAACAAAGGAAGCATCGTTTCGGTTAAGGGTTGTTCTTCTTTGAGAGAGAAAGAAAAAAAGCCTTGAAAATTGAAGTAAGAAAGAGAAACTTTCAAGCAAGAGTTTACTACCTTGCCCTTTTTTTTGCCACCAAGCTGAGCCAAGCCAAACTAGCCAATCGAGAAACAAAACCTTTATATTTTCCAGCAGGTCTCACTCACAGGACACATGTCAAAATTTGAGTAGCACATGCATGCCATGTTAGTGGATGAAGTGATGCACTCATACCATTAAATATTTTCTCGAAGTTTGGACATTCTCAATGATGATACTTGCAGTAAATGTCATCCAAAAGTCATTCTATTATCTTTGTTTTTGAATCACTTTGCCTTTATCCTAGGAATCAAGTTTAGCATGCCTTTATCCTCACAACTGAGTTTAGCAGGTCCTTCAAGACTCTTTCCTCTTTTGTTTGTATGTCCTATCTTTTTCAATCTTCTGCACCATATTCCATGACTTCACATTCACTAACTCTCTCGCTCCCTTCCTTGCCTTGGAAGAATTCTAGGAGTTCCCTTGCGTTGATCCTTTACTTTCTAAATTCACATTCCCAAATGCAATTTAAATTGCCTTCTCATTCCCTTCCCCAACTTCACTTCCAACTCTCTCTTTCCACTCGAAAAAGACAAAAAAAACATCGATATCGACTCACTAGCTCCATTTCAATCGTCCTTGTCCTCATCCTATGTCTTCATTAAATTCGTCCCCATAAAAATCTCGTTCCCTTTAAGATCCCGTCAATAGTAGACCCTTTGAATCGAGATCGAGAAAGAAGCCTGCAAGCAATCGGTTTTTGGTGTTTTGATAGCGACCCAATCATACCTTAAAAGAGTCTTTTTTTAGTCCTCAGGTTTGACTTTCCTAGTTCATTGTAATAATCCATTTCCTTCTTTTTCTCCTCTTTCTCTGGCGAGTCATCTTCAATATGAAAAAAAGAAAAGAAAAAAAGAGAGAAATATTTGCTAAATGCGTGTAATGACCTGCCAACCAGCAAACAAACAGAAAATTCAATTATGAGGATCTCCATCAGTTCATCAGCGGCAGCGGCGGATGCGGCGGCGGCGGCAGTGGAGGCAGAGGTGGCAGCGGCGGAGGTGGCATCGGTGAAGGCAGCGGAGGCGGCGGCGGCGGAGGCAAAGGCGGCGGCAGCGGAGGCGGCAGTGGCGATGGCGGAGGCGGCATTGGAGGCGGCGTCGCAGAGGCGGCGCAGCGGAGGCAACAGCAGCATCGGCAAAGGCGGCAATGGTAGAGGCGAGGGCAATGATGGTGGAGGTGAAGGCGGCGGCGGCGGAGGCGGCGGCAGCAGCGGTGGAGGCGGCAACGGTGGCTGCGAAGGCGGCGGTAGCGGCGACGGAGGCGGCATCGGAGGCGGCATCGGCGAAGGCGGAGGCGACGGCAGCGAAGGAGGCGGCGTCGACCAAGGCGGCGGAGGCGACGTCGGCGAAGGTGGCGGAGGTGGCAGCGGCGAAGGCAGCGGCGGCGAAGGCGGAGGTGGCGAAGGCGAAGGCGGCAGAGGCAGCAACGGCAAAGGCAGCGATGGCGAAGGCAGAGGCGGTGGCGGCGGAGAAGGCGGAAGCGGCAAAGGCGTTGTATGGCGCCACCCAACGGCCCACGATCCGTTAGGGTCGCCACATCACTTCCTTGTCCTGGATGTCCTCCTCTCGTGATCATTGGATTTTAGTGAATCCGTGAGTCTGGGGGTCTATTATATTTTTTCCTGGTCCCTACGCAGTTTATATGGTGGAAGTGGATCCAATAACTCCCTTCCTAAACACTGAAATGATGCACACTAGATAAACATAGATAATAACCAAGCACTTTTTATTTACATATACTTGATAAATGTCGTTTACCGGTACATCAAAAGCCAAGATTTCCTATACTTGGCTATATCCAAAAACTTGACTGACATTTTCCATCAGTTATTCACATGTCATCCATCGGCAAGTGCCGGTGTTCAAAAAAATATCACTCCTGACCTCACATCCACAGTCACTCTACTCCGCTCGAGCCCCCGTCATTGTTCTCTAGCGGTAGTGACAACGGCCCCAGAGTACGTCCGTTCCTCTGGACATACAAGACAACGAACTCTTGATTCGTGGGACCCGAGGGGAGGTGGGTGTCGATCGTCAGTATCACCCTCACTCGGATGAATGTCAGCCCAAGCAAATTAGGATCATGATGTTCCGACTGTTCCCATCACAAATCGACGGGGATCCCATAGAAGGTACCGGAAGATGCAGGCAGTAGTGGCTTCTTTTTCACTCAAAAATATGTTAGCCCCACGAGGGGTTAGTATGACTACTCAGCAGTTAAATTTCTACTAAACTATATTACGGAGTCTATCTCTACCCGATTCTACGCAATCCAAATCAACACATATAACAATGGTAATAAACATGCATCAATTTAGAAGGATTCAATAATGGAACAACATATCAAAACAATGAGAATTCATAAATTCATTTTATCTTGATCCACTAACACCATCTTCCGAAGGACCAGTGTTTGCGTCCCTCCAGGCATATCGCACCTAACCTAGCATCACGAAGGCCTCTAGTTCCATATTTCAATCACTATGCATCCGGAGTGTGTTACGTCACACCTCCAGGCATCTCACACCACACTTGGCATCACGAGGAACCTCCGGGGCTCACCATATCAATGATGTCCCCAGGCATTCGGAACGTGTATCGTCATACTTCCGGGCATCCCGACACCCAGGAAACCTCTAGGGCTCACCAGTCCCTAGACTTCCAGAGGCATCGCCGCTACGATCCTCTAGACAACCCAACGCTCGGGGCATCGTCGTCCCTAGGGTCCGGCATTATCAGTAATGTATCAACCATGGCGTAGTAGCAAAATCAATTCAATGTCAAAGCATTTTATAACGCCAATGTAGAAACTTCTTTGGTTCTCATAATCATAATATAAACCATAGTGTAACAAATCCTTAAAATATACCAATTCCCGTTGATGAGAACAATCCATGAAATCAAGGTTTCAATATCGAGTCCATCAAATCAATTTTCCACGGTCTCACTCAAAATTCGTATGTAAGGCTTTAAAATATTCTGATAACATCAAAGCCAGTGAATTCCTGGATCAATATTCTTAAAATATAGCTTAAAAGGGTCCGAAACCGTTTATATAAAAACGAACCTTTGAAAAACGTCAAACTCACATCATCAAAACAATTTATAAAAATCGAGAATTTTATACTGAATTCATCAAAATCCAAGCTCACGGTTCAACCCCCAAAATTTCGTGATAATTCAACGACATCCGAACTCACTAATTCACATAATCATCATGGATCAAATACTAATTTATAAATCTTCGACGGAGTATGTTTCACCGAGCTACGATCACCTCAACGTAATCTAGGTTAGTAGATATTAACTTGCCTTCGATTTGGCGGGCATTAATGACGGGAGGAACCTTGAGCTGCAGGCTGCGGTACGGTCGAGATGAATCGGACAGTGACGAAGAAGGTTGGTGGCGTCGGGGCTGCCTGTGGTCGGCTGTGGGTGACCTGACCACGATGAGGAAGTCTCAGGGCGCGGCGAGGAGGCCGGTGATGCAGCGGTCGACAGCAGCAAGGCGCGCGCTCGAGGGGCAAAGCCGGCGGTGGTGGAGTGAGAGAGCGGTTTCTCTCTCTCTCTCGCTCGCTGCTTCTGTCGCTGGTTTTGTTGACAACGCCGGTCAACAATTGAGACCCTCGGTGGCTGTTGAAATGAGTGGCAGCTGGAGAAGTCGTGTCTTCCGCATGCCGGGGTCTGGAAATTTTGCTGGCAGCCGAGCGTGAAGCAACGTGACCGTTGCTGGCCAAACTTCGGTCAACCATCTCCCTTGGGCTGACTGCCGAATGCACGTTGCATGGAGAGAGCAGCGTACGTGATTGCATGGCATGGGGAATTTGGGGTCTTCGGTCTTCATGCATGTGAGGAGATGGGCAGCTCGTGGTGGTCTATCTTCGGTGCTCCTTCATCAGTGTATTCGGGTCAGTGTATTAGTAATCGGTAATGGCTTTGCCGAAGAAAGGAAGGGGCGCAAATGCATGGCCATTCAGCTAGAGAGGTACGAATTTTAATGGACGTCGGTCTAAGTGGTGGCGTTATGTAAATAAATTTCTGATGAGACGTTAAGTCTCATGGTGATTGGATTGTCACGACACAACAAAGACATGACTACGAGGGTACGTTGTATGATCATCATAAAACGTGATGTCTCGGTTTGCTAATGGTAATGGTGAAACGGCGACCAAAAGTGGCACCAACGATGCAGTCCGACGACAAATTCGTCGACCGTCATGGACCGTCATGTATTCGAAGTCCGGCGAAAAACCGGATGTCACACGTTCCCCTTCGTCTTCCTGCACATCAAGTCCCCATTCCTCCCTAATCCTTCACCCTTCTTCTCACCGAGCCTCCTCCCTGCCCCGCTCCCGACCAACTCCTTCTTCCAAAACTTCGCTCTCAACAATGGCGACCAAGCCGAGTACATCCACCCCTACCTCGTCAAGCCCTCCCCGTCCTCTGTCTCAGTCTCATTCCCTTCTCGAGTCGCCACGTCCACCTCTTTGTACCAAGTCTTCAATGCTGACCTCACCATCTTTGCCATCTCAAGCGACGATGCTGCGCACGGCTCGTCTCTGGAGGCTCTGCAGTACGTTATCTCCTCGTATAGCGACCTCGACATCACGTTGGACTTCGCGGCTTCGAACCTGAAGTTCATCCTCGTTAGAGGGAGCCCCTGCTTGACCTGCTTGGTCAACCGCGGGACCGAGGTTGCGATCTCCACGATTCACGCGATCCTCTCGCTATCTTCGAACAGTAGCCGCACCAAGCATACTTTGAAGCTCAACAACAATCAGACTTGGCTTGTTTACACTTCCTCCCCGATCAGTTTCAGTCACAGTCTCAATGCAATTACTTTCGGAAGGTTTTAGGTTTTCGGGGGTTATTAGGATTGCTTATTTGCCCGACAGTGGATCATTTAGTGAGGAGGTTTTGGATAAGTTTAGTTCTTCGTATGCTCTTTCTGGTGATGCAGTGTTGACTAGGCCATTTTGCTTGGAGTACAAATGGGAGAAGAGAGGATGGGGGGATCTGCTCATGCTCGCGCACCCGCTACACGTTCTACTTTTGTCTCGCGAGGATTGCCGTGTCACTGTGTTGGAGGATTTTAAGTATGGGAGTATCGATGGTGATCTTGTTTGCGTGGCTGGAGATTCCTGGGTGTTGAGATCTAATCCTGTCTCTGTTACTTGGCATTCATCAGAGGCATCAAGGAGGAGTCACACAATGAAATCATTCAAGCCCTCCATAGGGATATGGCGTCCCTTAACCCAGCTGCAATAACGGCAAAATCATCTTATTTTTATGGGAAATTTATTGCCAGAGCGGCGAGGTTGGCTTTGATTGCTGAGGAGGTGTGTTATCCTGAAGTTATCCCGACCATCGGGAAATATTTGAAGAGCACCATAGAGCCATGGTTGGATGGGACTTTTAGTGGTAATGGATTCTTGTATGATGCGAAATGGGGTGGGATTATCACCAAGCTAGGATCGACCAATCCTGGTGAAGATCTTGGTTTCGGGTTGTACAATGCTCATCACTATCATTTAGGGTACTTCCTTTATGCAATTGCTGTTCTTGCAAAAATTGATCTCGCATGGGGAAGGAAGTACAGGCCTCAAGCTTATTCACTGATGGCGGATTTCATAAACTTGGGGAGAAGATCGAATTCCAATTATCCGCATTTGAGGTGCTTCAACCTGTACAAATTGCGCTCTTGGGCCGGTGGATTGACTGAATTTGCGGATGGGTGGAATCAGGAGAGCACAAGCGAGGCTGTGAATGCTTACTATTCAGCTGCTTTAATGGGATTGGCCTATGGAGAAACCCATCTTGTTGCTGTCGGGTCCACGCTCGCTGCAATGGAAATACAAGTAGCTCAAACATGGTGGCATGTTAGAGAAGGCGATAATTCATATGAGGAAGACCACTAGGGAGAACAGGGTGGTTGGTGTTCTGTGGGCTAACAAAAGGGACAGTGGTCTTTGGTTTGCCGGTGCGGAGCGGAGAGACTGTAGGCTTGAAATTCAGGTTTTGCCTCTGTCGCGCATCACTGAGGTTCTATTCTCAGATATCCAGTTTTCGAAACAGCTGGTGGATTGGACATACCCGACACTGAACAGGGAGGTGTCGCGACCTCTTTTTTTCGGCGCCCGCAATCGGGTGCGAGCGCCTAAGGAGGCTAATGGCTCGGCTGAATTTAGTTATGCCTGGACTCTCCCAAGTCCACCAATTCACGACTTAATAGTTCAGTTTTTAACCCGTAAATCAATTTTTAAAATGGAGTCGCCACTAATCGATTTGGGGTGGGTTGATTAGAAACCCAAGTGAAGTATCGGGAGAAATACTCACTCCCGCGCAACAGAGAAATTAGGATCGGGACTTGATTACACTAGTTAATCACTAATGCCCTTTCGGTACCTAATCTTGTTTAAACCCCGAGGTTTTTGGATGCTCGAGGATTTTCCATGCATTTTGGGAGGAAAAACATTTTTTTGAGTCATTTTCTATTTTTGGACATGAAAGGGATTTTTGGACCTTTTTTGGTATTTTTAGAAAAATACAAGCCTTTTTGGCTTTTTCATGAAATTTTGACTTTTTTTGGATTTTTGGCATTTTTTGGAAAATATGAAATATTTTTGAATTTTTTTGATTTTTTGGAAAATAAAATATTTTTTAATATTTTTAATATTTTCGAAAAATAAATTATTTTTTATTTTTTTTTTTTGGATTTTTTTTTAAATAAAACATTTTTAAACATTTTTAAGTAATTTTCGATTTTTCTGGAAATTAAAACATTTTTTAATATTTTTGAAAAATAAATTATTTTTTTGATTTTTTGAAATTATTTATTTAAAAATATTATTTAATATTATATTTTTGAAATAATTTATTTTCAAAAATATTATTTAATATAAAAAAAAAAACTAACCCGGGTCGGATCCGCGGGTTGGGTCCGACCCGGCCAAGAACCCGAAGAGGACGGGCCGCGTTGCGGGCCCGACTCGGATTTTTTCGCCCTTTTTCTTTTTTTCTTTTTTTTTTTTTGAAAAAACGGCGCCGTGGCCGGGCGTTTGGGGACGCCCGGCCCGGCCCGACTACCCGGTTCCTTCCGAACCCTACCCGGTCCGACCCGCTCCCGAACCCGCTCCACGACCCGGCTTCCAACAAACCCGACCCGGCCGGATCCGCGCCGCGACCCGACTTCCGCCGCCCCCTCGGATCTCGCGAACCCTACCCGGTTTCGAGATCCGGATCCGACTCTGGGCGACCGGAAAATCGCAAACCCTAGGGTTTGCGAATCCGCGGCGCCGAGGGGAGGGGCCGAGGCGATCCAAAGCGACGACGACGACCATGGCGGCGACGGCAAAGGGGATTAGACCATGGAGAGGGGAATGGCGACGGCAACGGCGACGGGGACAACGTGATACCGCTCGGCAACGGCCCGTCGAGGGCGAAGACGGCGACGGCGAGACCCGCGCAAACCCTTCTCTCTCCGTGCCTCACTCTCTCCCTCTCTCTCTCTACTCCTCCTTCCGACGGGGCTCAACTCGAGGCCGCGAGCCCTCGGCCCCCGAAGTCTCTCGGTGGGGTGTCCAAGGGCCGCGACTCGAGCTTGCTCCCTCTCTCTCCGCGATCTCTCGTGTTCTTCGTCGTCGTCGGGTGGGGGTATTTATAGGCAAGGAAGCGGCCGGTCGGCGAGCCTTCGACCCACCGGTTGGACCGCCGTCCCATCCGCCATCATCGCCTCCTCGGTCGCTCCCCGTCGACGCCGCCGCTCCTCCGCTTCGCACGCGATCGTCTCGGCTCAAGCTTCTCCGGCGTCGCGCTTGCCGCGCGTGCTCCTCGGTGACGCGAGGAAGAAGACGACGCGGGGGGGGCCGGGCTCGAGGCGACAATGGGCCGAAGGCCCACGCGGAAAAGGGGGCTGCCTTTCCGCTTTCACTTTTCTTTTGTTTTTTTCTTGTTTTTATTGTTTTTTCGGTTTTTTGTTATTTGCTTATTATTTCGAAAAAGACAAAATAAATAAATAAAAGCTTAATTAACATAATAAAAATGAGGCGTCAACAACCTGCCCCCTCTTTGAAGGTGAGCTCGCGAGAGGTAGCATTCAAAGACAAACCGATGCCTCAATCTTATCTATGCATGCGTAGTAGATTATATTTCATTTGGAACCTCTTATTGTTCTATGTAAAAAGAGCAATATAACATTATATATACTAAGACAGATAAGAAGATACCGTAGTTACTTACCGGGAGTGAGTGAGATAGGGTGTGAGCCCCAAGCTTGGCAAGTATCAAGGTTTCGTCTTACCGGTGATATGAGAAGATTGCTTTTCTAGGACTCGAACCATTCTTCGGTCGCTTTGTTAAAACAATCAATGATTTGTCTAGGACCCGAACCTTTCTTCGGTCGCCTTGACGGGGATTACTTCTCCAGGACCCGAACCATTCTTCGGTCGCCTGTTAGAGCAATCAATGGTTTGTCTAGGACCCGAACCTTTCTTCGGTCGCCTTGACTGGGGATTACTTCTCCAGGACCCGAACCATTCTTCGGTCGCCTGTTGGAGCAATCAGTGGTTTGTCTCAGACCCGAACCATTCTTCGGTTGCCGTGACAGGAAATTGCTTCTCCAGGACCCGAACCATTCTTCGGTCGCCTTTGTTAAAACAATCAATGATTTGTCTAGGACCCGAACCTTTCTTCGGTCGCCTTGACGGGAAATTGCTTTTCCAGGACCCGAACCATTCTTCGGTCGCCTGCCGGAGCAATCAATGGTTTGTCTCGGACCCGAACCATTCTTCGGTCGCCGTGACTCGGAAATTGCTTCTCCGGGACCCGAACCATTCTTCGGTCGCCCTGTTAAAACAATCGATGATTTGTCTAGGACCCGAACCTTTCTTCGGTCGCCTTGACGGGGAGATGCACCGACCTTTCTCGGGGCATCTCATTTGTGGGTGCCCGATTTGTATCGAGGACACCGGTTGGTACCCGACCTTTCTCGGGAGATGCGCCGACTTTTCTCGAGCATCTGTTTTGTGGGGGTGTCTCGACCTTTGTCAAAGACACCGGTTGGAACCCGACCTTTCTCGGGAGGATGCACCGACCTTTCTCGGGGCATCGATTTGTGGAAGATACGGACATTCACAGCATATCAAGGAGTACATGGATATTCGCAAGTATTAACCTCGAAGGATATTTGGGCCTTTGGGCGTCGAAGGGGTACTTGGATGATCACAAGTATGAATTCTTAGGGGATACCCGGGCATTCACAAGTATCGAAGAGGTATTTGATAATTGGAAATATTGAGAACATACATTGGATATTGGTGAAGGTCTCTCACCTCCTGGTAGTTGGAATATCGAGGGCGTGCTCCGCATATTCGTGAAGGTCTCTCACCTCCTGGTAATTGGGAATATCGAGGACGTGCCCCGAGATATTCGTGAAGGTCTCTCACCTTCTGGTAATTGGGAATATCGAGGACGTACCTGAGATATTCGTGAAGGTCTCTCACCTCCCCGGTAATTGGGAATATCGAGGGCGTACCCGAGATATTCGTGAAGGTCTCTCACCTCCGGTAAATGGGAATATCGAGGGCGTGCCTCGCATATTCGTGAAGGTCTCTCACCTCCTGGTAAATGGAAATATCGAGGGCATGCCCCGCATATTCGTGAAGGTCTCTCACCTCCTGGTAAATGGGAATATCGAGGGCGTGCCCCGCATATTCGTGAAGGTCTCTCACCTCCTGGTAAATGGGAATATCGAGGACGTACCTGAGATATTCGTGAAGGTCTCTCGCCTTCGGTAATTGGGAATATCGAGGACGTACCGAGATATTCGTGAAGGTCTCTCACCTTCGGTAATTGGGAATATCAAGGACGCACCGAGATATTCGTGAAGGTCTCTCACCTCCCGGTAATTGGGAATATCGAGGACGCACTCGAGATATTCGTGAAGGTCTCTCACCTTCTCGGTAAATGGGAATATCGAGGACGTACCGAGATATTCGTGAAGGTCTCTCACCTCCGGTAATTGGGAATATCGAGGACGTACGAGATATTCGTGAAGGTCTCTCACCTCCTGGTATCATAAACTTGAATGTAGCATGAGACTTACCTGGATGGCCGCGGGCACTTAAAAGGGGTAGAACACCTGGATAGCCACAGGCGTACAAAGTACTGGATAACCACAGGCGCACAACACGATGGAATACTTGAATGGCCACTGGTATTCAATGATACAATTTTGAGGACAACTCGGACATGTCGAGTGTCACGGAAATGGAGCACTTAGACAATGAAAGGCACTCAAAGGTAATGGGATACTTGGTCAATTGTAGGCATCCTAGCTATGAAGACAACTCAAACAAGTCGAGTGTCAAGAAAAGGGAGTATTCGAACGGTGGCCGGTACTAAAGGCAATGGCGATACCTAGACAACAAAAGTAGGTATTCAATAATAAAGGGATACTTGGTCAGGCACAAGTATCAATACTCTGGGGATAACTCGAATAGGTCGAGTGTTAGGAAACAGGAGTATCCGAACGGTGGCCGGTACTCAAAGACAATGGGGATACCTAGACAGCGGTAGGTATTCGATGATAAACGGATACTTGGTCAGCCGCAAGTATCAATACTGGGGACAACTCGAACAGTCGAGTGTCAAGAAGAGGGAGTATCCGAACAATGGCTGGTACTCAAAGACAAGAGGGATACCTAGACGGCAGCAGGCATCCAATCTCAAGGGATGACTCGAATAGGTCGAGTGTCAGCAGGGGGAGCACCCGGCAAGTGGTGGGTGCTAGAAAACAAGGAGGTACTTAGGTGGCTGCAAGCACCCAAACTCAAGGGACAACTCGAATAGGTCGAGTGTCAATAAGAGAGTACCTGGACAGTGATAGGTACTTTAAGACGGATGGGGATAGAGATATGCTTACCCGGCAATATCTCTCGATCTCCGAGAGTATGTCTCGCTATTTGCACAATATGCACACATGATTGTATATGCTGCAAATTCATGAATTTACATGTGATTTATGCATGACAATTTTGTCGTTTTGCATCATTTGAATTCCACTAGGGAAGATTTTGAAAGACAAACATTTATTCGGAATATAGATGCTTTGAGCATGCCGGATGAGGGACTTTCAGTCTGAAAGGACTTTTCACTCACTCTCATGGAGAAGGCTATCCTGACCATTAATGCAGGATTTATAAGGACCACACCATCTCACTGTCATCATGTCAGCAGGGGTTTGAGTATTCTCGCAAACAGTACGACTTTACCAATGTGAGAGGTCTTTGTCGAAACTGTGACGAAGATTTGGTCAATGGCTCATCAAATGGGACCGTCAATGTCAAGGTTTATGAAGTGCCGCACGATCATCTCCAGGTTTGCAAGTCAAGAATTCTGCGAAAAGAGATAGAGTAATCTTGCTCGTACTTCTTCGAGCGATGCTTATTGACACATGAAATCCTACGTTAATTGAAGTGCCCCTAGTCTGAAGAGACTTTTACAATGGGAATGTAACGTAGTCTTGGCTCACATGTAAGAGGGTGAGAGTTGGTGATCGTCTTGGCACTTGTCACTAGTCTTTCTTCACGGTCGATGGAGGTTGTATCAATTGAACAGCAATTTTTCTTGGGATTACAAATGGCTGTATTTTTGTTTGGGGCATCGGCCTTGCTTTTACCAGCACACTTTGCTTTTTCATGCCCCTATTTCTCATCTCAATTTTTCATTCATGGGCTTTGACCTTGCTTTTACCAGTACACTTTGCTTTTTTATGCCCTAGTTTTTGTCTTTGTTGCCTCGAGGAACCGATCTTGACAAGTTCAAGCAAATGCCTTTGTTAGACTATGGAGTCTTCCTCTTTTGCTGGCGCTTCTGATTATGCTGCTCAAACGACAATGGCTTCTGCTTTGCCTCCATGTGAGGGTGAATTTACAGACTCAATTGAGTTGTACAATGGATACAAGTGCATAAATAAAGAATTGCTCTTCATGACTCTAGGGCACTTAAATTAACGCGAGTGTTCATATGCAATAAAAACACTCGAAGATTGATGCAAGTGCGAGCAAGAAAATTTCTATCTCTCTTCTCACCTTGTGATGCTGCTTCGCTTTTGACTTGCCCCAGTGTGGGGTGGCTTTTTTTGTCGGGAGTATGACGGAAATTTTCAGTATATGGGGCTCAAAGTGAGTGATGGAATGCCTCTCACTGCTTTGATCATCGTACCATTCGCGAGAGAACTCTTTACCCTGTAGTCATGGAATTTTCTGCACTCATCTCACAAATGTATAGATGGGGGATTGTGTGTAGGGTATGGCTTGCCTGTCATCATTCTGACACGCCTTATCTAACATGCTCAATCGATCTTGTATTCTTCATTTAGTTGTCTTTTCTAATAATTCTCGATGGAATCAATGATTTAGATAGACAAAATCATCATGCAAAAATCCATTTGGAAAATGCATGCAACATTTTAAACATGAGAGAGTTTGTACTCTCAAAACAAATGAATGGTTTTTTACTCAAGAAAAACTTTATTGATAGCTTTAGGGGTTAACAAAATGGTGTTTCCAAATATGTTAATTCTTGGATATCAAAAGGGCTATTCACAAAGGGGTGTCAATGGATTGTCTCTAATGATTAGGGATATGACACATGAATGATCAACCAAGGATTGGGAATCTGATCATTGATTTGACGGGTCTTTCTTCTTTTGCCCCCGTAGAAGAGAAGATGTACAAGTAGATCAATTAGTCCGGCCAAATCAAATGCGAGTTGAGGCCCGAAGATTTTCTCGTCATTTGCTTTGTTGATACTTAAGACACCATTTTGTTTGGAAGAGCTTATCAAAGTCGACATGTCTCTTATTGATTTGTTATCTCGTATTTTTGGCGGTCGGGTGATCCCGCAACAAATAAGAGGGAGTGCGTTAGTCATGAACTCTTTCAAGAGTCGAATAATTGGAAGCGATACAACTTTACCCTCCCTTGGTTTGCGGACGATTGGGTGAACCCGAAGTGAGAGGGGGACACGAAGTCTTACATCCCTTGCTTCGTTAGGTCAATTATTGACTCCTGGATGACACGTCATCTCACACGAAAATCGGGTGAATTCGATGCAGGTCATTTCTGTATACTAGTTTGGCCAGTATTTGTTTTGTCAAATTTAACCATTGAGTTTGGTTCTTGAGTTGTGATGCTCCCTGTCAAATAGGGAAAATATGTCAAAAGCGGGTTCAGATAGCGAGAGTATTGGAAACGATACCAAATTACCCTTCTCCAGAGCTTGTATTTGTTGATTCCTAAGGATATTTGCATGTTAATGATGGCCCTTTCATCTTGGCATAGTTCAATGCTTCCTTCGATTAGCCCTTCTCATTTGTGGCCCCGTATGCATGATTGATGGTCGTTGATTCATCTTCAACGCCTTCCTTCTGTGGAATTTTCTTCTATCTTTGACTATATGACCATTGGTAGCATTGAGCAAAGTCATGTGCCTCAAGCTTCTATGGAATCTGAGATCAAAATTTCAAGTCTTGTGATGGCAACTACTCCTTGGAAGAACATGCTTCTGGAGTACGAAGTGAGATTTCTAGGTCCTAAGTCACAATTTGAGATAAGGGGTTAGAGACTGCCTCAACTGACTAGATTTTCTCCCTGTTGACAGTAGCCAATTCGAAAGGAGAAATTCATTTTACGTGCTTCTTGGCTTGTCAAAGCCGGAACCGTAACATCTAGCCGTTTGGGTGTGTCGTGCAACAAGATAATCCTTTGGCTCGGGATGGAGTAGGGCGGGAGTGAGGCATATCATGGATGCTTTGATCTCAACTCTATGCCTGTACCTATTACGTTTCATCTTTTGTGTCCTGTAAATAGAAGAGAGAGGACATTATTTCCAAATTATATTCAGAGAATAAGACTTACCCTCTTTTTGTGTAGGATGATTCTTTCTATTTGCCCCTGTTTTCTTGGCAGGGTGTCTCCGAATTTGGTGAGTTCACCTGATGCGCTTGCTTCAAATGTCCCCTGTCATGCTAAGTCAAAAGGAATGGGAATGATCTTCTGAGACATGAAGTGAATGAGTCAGAAAGACAAACATGATTAAATTTATCAAAAGCTTTTGGGTTATGAAATATTTTTTATTTTTCAAAATACGTCTTTGGGGAGAAAAAGCATGAGGAAGCCCCGGCCCTCGTATTCTCCTTGGATGATATTTTCTTTTCATGGTTGGATAACATCACTGGGCAGGTTTGGAGTACCGCCTCATGCTCTTAAAACAAAATATTGTAACTGTACAATAGAGTACTTGGAATGGAAAATACAACAGTAGAACACTAGACAAGATAAGAAACATAAAAACAAGTAAAACCCATGAAAACTCCTATGTAAAGGAGTGGCTTTGATAGCGCTGGTCTTGAAGCTAAGCGTGCTTGCACTCCTCGCCTTCAGTAGACTCGAAGTATTCGCATGCGATGACTACTTCATTGAAGCTATGGAAGTACAACCCATGTAACCAACAACGATGCTCGTGAGGTAAAGTCCCTATGAACAGCTTTATCATTTCTTCTTCGGCTAGCTGAGGGCGAGTTTGCATCATGAAAGCTCTCCACCTCCCTGCGTATGCTTGGGAATCCTCCATTGGTCTTCTTGTGAAGTGGGCCAAACTCTCACAAGGCAATTCGGCCCGATCTGGTTTTGGTACCGATGCAAGAATGTGGAAGTCGCCTCATTCCAATCCTTTAGGAGATAAATATCTCGCTGTGATGAACCACGCAATGCAGACCCTGTAAGAGATTCTTGGAATGCCTGAGCTGTGAACGACGTCGGGCCATAGTACCGACTCATTTCCGCATGGAGATATTGCAAATGAGCCACCGGACAAGTTGTGCCATTATACTTACGGAAATCGGTATCCACATCTCTCCGGGGTCATGATCCTATGAGCGCAAGGCGGGCTTGATGTATCTTGGTTAGGCCGTTGGTTTTCCCACTGCATATCCGTTGTAGTGGTGAATTTTTCTGTTTCAGGGAAGTTGGATTCTACCGAGATTACCCCATTGCTTTCTTCTTGGTCAAAATTTCCGAATGAGGATAAAGTATTGAAGCTATCCTCATGGTCAGAGGACAAGCTTAGTACTTCGTTAGGATCATAGCGGATAAAGACGTATGCTTCTTCTTCTGACGGGCCTTCATCTCCGGACGAGAGTAGGAAACAGTTATACGATGAATCGTCAGTTTCATTGTTGAAATAACGCCGGAAGTCCTTGGGATTGTATTCTAGGGCCGGGAGGTCTTGTGGATTGTACTCTAGAGGATGGCGTCCTTCAAAGCTGTATTCTTGGGAATGCTCAAAGCTTTGGTGCGGTGGCTCGTTGGCGAATCCGCATTAGGCTTTCTTTTCTTGCCTCCCGGTCCAGACCTTTTGAGTAAGGCCCTTCGTTTTGCCAACTCGATCCTATCCAGGGAAGTGAGAGACATTAGAGTTTCATTGTCTGATTCACTTTCCAGGTTGATAGGGGTTGGTATTCTTTGGACCCTAGCTCTTGGAGTAAGCTTGGGGAGTTGTCCAGTCGTGCCCCTCTCTTGAACAGGCTCTGAGTCCATGATCTCGTACAAAGGCTCCTTGCCTTTCCTAGTGGGAAATTTTCCAGTAACAGGATGTTGCTTAGCTGCCCATTTATTATGCAATGCTTCATTGACATGCTTCTCTCCTATCTCAAAGCAACTAATAACTCCTCGTGCTCGCGATCATCGACTCTTCGTAAGGCAAGGTGATGTCGGGCGATGTCGTATTGTACTCTTGGTAAAAGACATGAGTTAGTTCCCTCCGGGTTTTAAGGAGACTAATCTTCCCGACAATGTACCATCGCAAGGCGGGGCGGTCGGGTTTGATTGGTACGATTGAATCATCCTTCGGACCGAGGTAGGCCGCAAGTAGGTCTCCGGGCGTGAGGTACCGATATACCTTTCGCATTCGGGTGCTTTGAGTTTTTCGGGGATCTTAATGCCGGCGAAATTGGATAGGTCCATGGGATTCTCGCCCCGCACCGGCTTAAATTTTTCATGATTTTTTCAAACCTGTCTATGGTACCGGCTATTTTTCGGCAAATTTGCGGGTGTCATGACAAAGTGCTTAAGGCAACTGCAGAGTTGGGTTCGACTTGAGCGGATTCCATTTGTCTTGAGAGTTGTTGAAGGACAATGGACATCTGTCCTACATCGTCTTCAATGTTAATGAGGCGATTTTGTACATCATTCTGATCGACCCCTATTGGATGAGGCCATTCACGGACGAGTGGTGGCCGACGATTCATAATTACACGGCGTTGCGAAAATAATGAATGAGCACGAAAGTAAATAAAAATTGACCCATGGCAATGGTCTAACCGCTTTTTTATTTATCAAAAGAGGATTTTATAGACCGAGACTTCGACATCTAAAACTTGGAATGACATAATAAAGTACTAGATATTTAAACAAAAGTCCCTAAACAAAGGGGACAAAACTTTCACACTATTTACACTAAGGGGCACATGATTGCCAATTTATATGCGACGAGGAGCCTTGTTCTTGCGAGGACGCCTACTTCCTTGAACTGGCTCTGAGGTGTGCATCCAGTCCATTCCCAAATCTCTCTCCATGAGCTCTGCTTGCTCGTGCTGGCTGCTCTCGCTGATTGAGTGAGGGACTATTGGCTTCCATCTTGTCGGGATACAATGGTTGTGGATGTAGGACATGGAGGCGTGGTGGGCTTTTTCTTCTCCCTCAAGCCCTTCAGGTATCACAATCCTTTTGCGATGGCACTTGTCCCAGGTTTCCTCAGCGGTAGAAATTTCGAATTCATAGTCACGGCTTGTGTTGAAAAGAACTGGAGGGACCATCATCTTGAAAGGCGGTGGGATCTCCTGAAGGGCTCCATATTGTCGTGCTACCCGATACGGGTAGTAGGGAATGGCGCCGGTGAGACCGAGCAACGGAATTGGGCGGGTGCGCATATAAGCAAAGCGGGCCCTCTTTTCATGGAACCAACCAGCACACCATTGGAATGCCTCAGGAGCTGGGTTTCTTAGGAAGCTTACCCAATTTAAACAGCTTTGATTGGGAATGTACGGTCCTAAAACCATAAATTTTTGTAACGGATTTTCAAAAGCATTTGTTTCAGGCGATCGCATGAAGTCTCGAAATTCGTTTAGGTGAGAAAAGAACCAGACTTGTAAAATTTCAGGAGAGGCTCGCATGATTTTCTCCGAGTTGTCTTTAAAACGATTAAAAGACAAGAATGTTTCAGATTAAAATCATGTTGACATAATTCCCCCTCTTAAGATCGATCAACTATCCATGCCATTTTGGGAGTTATGGCATTTCTTTGATGGGGGAAGATGATGAGCCCGAAAAGGCCGGGAGGAAAATCTCACTTTTTCGGGTCATAGGCTGATTTTGGAAAAGGCATTCATAAATTCTAGTGGGCATGTATTATGGTTGTTTTCAAGAATTTGTCTCATGACATGGATTTCAGCTCCTAAAAGTCGTGCTAACCCGCGCCATGGGAGGGCGCCTATCGATGGCTTGACGAGCTTTTTCTCAAGAGGCATTCCAGTGATGATGCTATATTCTTCCAGGGTTGGGGTTAGCTCAAACCTACCGAATATAAAAGTAATTGTCTTCGGGCACCAAAAATGTGCCATGGCCTCGTATGACTTCGGGACGAAAGTGATTTGAATCAATGATAGGAGATGACCGATTTTGGCTTTCACGCGCTCTTGGGCAAGCTGATCCAATTGACCCCACCATCTGAAGAGTTCCGCCTTAGGAGCAGGAATGAACCGGATATCGTCTTTCCCCATCGCACATAAACTGGAATTTGAAAAGTTTATCCTACACATTGCCATGGGCCAAATAAAAAGGCGAGTAAAAGTAAAGAAATCACTTCGCTTTTAAAGAAAATGGCAAGCATAAAGACATACGAGATGGGACGTGCGGCTCGATTTCTAACTCGAAGGCTTGATGAAATTAAAAGGGTATCCGCCCGTCGCAGATCTCGCGTTAGCGGCATACCCCCTTAACCTCGGCTAAGAAATTCGGGGGAAAAGAAAGGCAACCTCTACATCGCAGTCTCGCGTTCGAGGTCGTATCTTTCTTAACACCATCCTAGAAATCCTATGGCGGCCCAGGTCCGGCGGCCGGGTTGTGTGTGCCATGTGTAGTGTTAAAACAGTAAAGCATGCACAATAGTTTATAATCACAAGATAATCTATTTTAAACTACTGACCTGCATGAAGAAAAAAATGAAAACAAGTCAGTAAAGAATTTAAACGAGACAAAAATGGCCTAAGTCCTCAAGATTTTGTCCCCAGCGGAGTCGCCAAGCTGTCGCGACCTCTTCTTTTCGGCGCCCGCAATCGGGTGCGAGCGCTTAAGGAGGCTAATGGCTCGGCTGAATTTAGTTATGCCTGGACTCTCCCAAGTCCACCAATTCACGACTTAATAGTTCAGTTTTTAACCTGTAAATCAATTTTTAAAATGGAGTCGCCACTAATCGATTTGGGGTGGGTTGATTAGAAACCCAAGTGAAGTATCGGGAGAAATACTCACTCTGCGCGCAAGAGAAATTAGGATCGGGGACTTGATTACACTAGTTAATCACTAATGCCCTTTCGGTACCTAATCTTGTTTAAACCCCGAGGTTTTTGGATGCTCGAGGATTTTCCATGCATTTTGGGAGGAAAAACATTTTTTTGAGTCATTTTCTATTTTTTGGACATGAAAGGGATTTTTGGACCTTTTTTGGTATTTTTAGAAAAATACAAGCCTTTTTGGCTTTTTCATGAAATTTTGACTTTTTTGGATTTTTGGCATTTTTTGGAAAATATGAAATATTTTTGAATTTTTTTGATTTTTTGGAAAATAAAATATTTTTTAATATTTTTAATATTTTCGAAAAATAAATTATTTTTTTTTTTTTTTTGGATTTTTTTTTAAATAAAACATTTTTAAACATTTTTAAGTAATTTTCGATTTTTCTGGAAATTAAAACATTTTTTAATATTTTTTGAAAAATAAATTATTTTTTTGATTTTTTGAAATTATTTATTTAAAAATATTATTTAATATTATATTTTTGAAATAATTTATTTTCAAAAATATTATTTAATATAAAAAAAAAACTAACCGGGTCGGATCCGCGGGTTGGGTCCGACCCGGCCAAGAACCCGAAGAGGACGGGCCCGCGTTGCGGGCCCGACTCGGATTTTTTCGCCCTTTTTCTTTTTTTTTTTTTGAAAAAACGGCGCCGTGGCCGGGCGTTTGGGGACGCCCGGCCCGGCCCGACTACCCGGTTCCTTCCGGAACCCTACCCGGTCCGACCCGGCTCCCGAACCCGCTCCACGACCCGGCTTCCAACAAACCCGACCCGAGCCGGATCCGCGCCGCGACCCGACTTCCGCCGCCCCCTCGGATCTCGCGAACCCTACCCGGTTTCGAGATCCGGATCCGACTCGGCGACCGGAAAATCGCAAACCCTAGGGTTTGCGAATCCGCGGCGCCGAGGGGGAGGGGCCGAGGCGATCCGGCGGCGATGACGACCATGGCGGCGACGGCAAAGGGGATTAGACCATGGAGAGGGGAATGGCGACGGCAACGGCGACGGGGACAACGTGATACCTGCTCGGCAACGGCCCGTCGAGGGCGAAGATGGCGACGGCGAGACCCGCGCAAACCCTTCTCTCTCCGTGCCTCACTCTCTCCCTCTCTCTCTCTACTCCTCCTTCCGACGGGGCTCAACTCTGAGGCCGCGAGCCCTCGGCCCCCCTGAAGTCTCTCAGTGGGGTGTCCAAGGGCTGCGACTCGAGCTTGCTCCCTCTCTCTCCGCGATCTCTGTGTTCTTCGTCGTCGTCGGGTGGGGGGTATTTATAGGCAAGGAAGCGGCCGGTCGGCGAGCCTTCGACCCACCGGTTGGACCGCCGTCCCATCCGCCATCATCGCCTCCTCTGGTCGCGTCCCGTCGACGCCAGCTGCTCCTCCGCTTCGCACGCGATCGTCTCGGCTCAAGCTTCTCCGGCGTCGCGCTTGCCCGCGCGTGCTCCTCAGTGACGCGAGGAAGAAGACGACGCGGAGGGGGCCGGGCCTGAGGCGACAATGGGCCGAAGGCCCACGCGGGAAAGGGGGGGCTGCCTTTCCGCTTTCACTTTTCTTTTGTTTTTTTCTTGTTTTTATTGTTTTTTCGGTTTTTTGTTATTTGCTTATTATTTCGAAAAAGACAAAATAAATAAATAAAAGCTTAATTAACATAATAAAAATGAGGCGTCAACAGGAGGGAATTGAAGGATGGAGAGGATTTGTGTGTGCCTTGGAAGGGATTTTTGACCAAGGTAGCGCACTGGAAAAAGTGAGGAGCTTGAGCGGTTTTGATGATGGGAACTCTATTTCGAATCTTCTGTGGTGGATTCATAGTAGAGGTGATGAAGAAGAGACATGATGCAGGGATGGAGGAAAGTACTGTTGGTTTGGTCACTATTGTCACCGAAATCGTTATTTCGGGGACGGATTCAATTGCTTTAATGAGATATTCTATTTGGAGTATTCATGTACTTATGTGAGGATTGCTTTGTGCCCTATGTATCCTATCTTCAGAATAAAATGATTCACTAGCTTTGCTTCTTTCTGTGACCCTTCATTATTGATGCACATCGGTACAATTACATTATTCACTTAGTCGAACATTTTCGTGCTTTTAAGAAGCTCGCTGATATCAGTTAAATCTCTTGCACTTTGTTTCAGTAAATCAGTGACGAGTTCGGTGCATTGTGCCCTTTGATGCCACTTTAGGGAGCCCCTCGAATTCGATTTAGAATCGATCCATTGGTAAAAAGAAATAAATAATATCTCATAATTTCACCGAATCTTATTGTCTCTAGCCTTGGGTATAATTTTCAATAGAATCCATTTCTTTTCTATTCAATAATGACTACAAAAGTCTTAAATCTTATGTTGATTAGTCACTTTTATTCTTATGTCTTAAAATTTATTCCAGTTTGCTGTTTGAGTACTTTTGTTATCGAGTTAGATTTAAATGGAATGAAACTTTATGTGAATTTTATTTTTCCTGAACTTTTTATTTTTTTAGACTCATGGTGATGATGCGGCATTGGTGAATGTCATACGACAAAAACTCGACAAAAAGAATAGAAGAAGAAAAAAAACATACAAAAAAAGATGGTGGAGGAAGCTGGAAGTGTGCGTAGATCTTTTTTCTTTTTTAGCTTGGCCATCGGAGAGGGTGATAGCCCTCGCTGAAAGAAAGGGTAAGCGGCTGCTTGTCCGGTGGTGGCAAATGGTGTCACCACCATTACGAGAGTGATTTTTGTTGTATTGTAGCGGAATAAAAATAACACAAGTTTCATAATTTTCATTCAATGTTCATTTAACCACTGGGATTCGCCCCAGTGGCCACCCTTCCAACATGGAAGGGGGAGGTGAAGGGTTCAAATTCCCTACTTTTTCAGGGGGAATGGGGTGGGGACGCGTAAGTTTCAGGAGTGGGTTTCGATTCCCACGCCCTGCAAGAGGCAAGACAAAAGTCTGAGAGTGAGTGTAGAGTAGGAATAAAGTAGGACTGACCAAAAAAAAAATTCAATGCTCATTTGAATATAATAATAATTTTTTTTTTTTTGCCCACTCAAGTATCAAAAATTTTAAAATTTGATCATTTAAATGTCATTGGTGATTTATCTTGTTGGAAAATCCAACATGGAATCTGACATCCATCATGGCTTTGCCGACTCTGACGTGAATAATCTTTAGATAATCTTTAAATAACTTTTTCCTTCTTTCTTTGCCTTTTTTAAGGGTAAGCAATGGTCATTGGTGATCATCGCTAGGTGTGAAACCCTCGCTGAGTGCTGGCAAGGGTATTCGGGGCTTCACCTGTGACCATGATGCCCTCGCTTACGGCCTTTGCGTCTAAGGGCAAGGTAGCCCTCACCTAGATATGGACGAAGGTTTTGCAATTGGCAAATGTTGCCAACTTTGAAAAAATGAAAAAAAGAAAAAGAAAATTAAAAATTAAAAAATCTACATCAAACGGGAAATTAATAAAAAAATCCACATATAATAATTTATAAATAGTCGACTTTACTCTGATATGACACTTAAGTAACGAAAAAAAAAGTTATCGCACTCAAATAAGTATCGTATAAAAATTATAGCCCTTTCGTCAATTTTTCTCCTTATCATAACTTATTGTTGCTCGAAGAAATTTTGCCATAAGTTGATACGTGCGTCGTCCCAAAATATCCGATCGATGTCGGACGAACATTTTCCTGATGATGGCAGGTGGAATGTCCGATCGATGTCTCGCACGTGCCGGACGAGCACTACAGGCGCCGGAGGTATGCGACCTCCAACTTTCTGGTCGCCAACTTTTGGACATCCCACCTGGTCCAGTCCACGCAAAACGGACCCGAACGGGCCGACCAAGGCGGGCCTCTTCAGCCCACACCTCGAGGTCTAGGAGTTTGATCACCTGATCGTTTCCGCGGGACGCTAGTTCCATCGCCCGCTGGTCTTCTACTTGATGTTTGGACGATGGCTTTTCTTGTTGGGCAAGGGAAATCGGAAAAATTGGTTGTCCTCTATTTTTTTATTTTTTTTTTTTGTTTCGGTGGTTCCATCAGAGCGAGTTTATTCAAGAAATAAAATTACTTTCATGTACTGGCCATAAATATGTGTCCTTGCACGTGGAAAAAATAATATCAAAATAGTAATATTTCAATTTAATCAATTTAATCTTAAATATTTTCATATTGATTCCAATTTTAATCAAAAATTGTTAATGTGGATGCCAGCGATCATGTAGCGCAGCTCGCATTAGAGTGGACCTTTTCTTTTAATTATATTTTTTTGATTTTTTTTCTTCCCTTTTCTTTCTCTACTCCTTCTGCCAATGGCTGGTTGCCGACAATTTAACTTCATCCATTTCTTTGAACCCTAAATGGAATGCAACAAAGGGAATGACTTACCACTCTAAGGCTCTGTTTGTTTCCTTTCATATAATTAATATGATAAAAAAATATTTTTAATCTTCTCTTATTCTAATATTTAATTCATGTAAATCTACGGTGTAGGTCATATTTAGATGCACTAAGCTGTTACATTATATTTTATTTTCATTCATGATAAAAAAGCTCTTATTCTAATCGATCAATATAAATTTTGGTGAGTGATTAAAGATTTATTAAGGTATGATTTTAAATAAATTCATACGTATATTTTTTGTAAAATAAATCAAAACCCACAACCTTCGCTTCTTGAGACGTATGGCCTGCGCCTGCCATTGCTGTCGGAGCTTTAACTCTAATGGGGCTTAAAAGAAAAACATGGAAAAAAACATGACATAATTGACACAAGAACATTGGCCTCGAAAGACTAAAAATATATCAAATGCTTCGATTCCATATATGAAGTCCTCAATGATGACCTCATATTTAATGTTGTGAAAATTAAGTGATCAAATAGATAATCTGCTTCAATTAAGTCAAATTTTGGTTTAGTAGGATTGTCATTTCTTCCATAATTTTGTTTGGGTGATTTCAAAGTTACATCATCTCTACCAAGGATGAACACATATCTTATAGTGGATTTTGTCTCATATGAATTCGAGATCCAGTTATCCTTTTAATACAACAAAAAATTCACTATGTGTGATGACCTAATTTATGGTTTCTCGAATAATATTAAAATCCAATCCAAGAACACCTTCACCAATTTATTTCTAAGTCAAAATTGACGTGTTCAAGCTTGTGGTGATTTCATAGGTTTGATACGATGGTTTTGAGGTCTTGTTTTAAGCTTGACTGGGGCATCATGCACCTTGTCAACCACGGCATCCACAATGACCTAATCGAGTGTGTCAAGAAGGGTGGGGAGGTGTTCTTCAACCTCCCGATCAAGGAGAACGAGAAGTATGCCAATGACCAAGGCTCCGAGAAGGTGGGAGGCGTGGAGAAAAATAGAGGAAGCATCATTTGGTTTTGATGTCCTTCTTTTCTGAGAAAGAAAGAGAAAAAGCTTTGAATAAAAACAGAGGAAACATCGTTTGGGTTAAGTGTTGTTCTTCTTTGAGAGAGAGAGAAAAAGCCTTGAAAATTGAAGTGAGAAGAGAGAAACTTTCAAGCGGGAGTTTACTACCTTGCCCTTTTTCTTTTGCCACCAAGTTGAGCCAAGCCGAGCCAGCCAATCGAGAAACAAAACCTTTATACTTTCCAACAGGTCCCACTCATAGGACACGTGTCAAAATTTGAGTGGCACATGCGCGCCATGTCAGTGGATGAAATGATGCGCACATACCATTAAATATTTTCTCGAAGTTTGGACATTCTCAATGATAATACTTGCAGTAAATGTCTTCCAAAAGTCATTCCATTATCTTTGTTTTTGAATCACTTTGCCTTTATCCTAGGAATCAAGTTTATCGCGCCTTTATCCTAAGAGCTGAGTTTAGTAGGTCCCTCAAGATTCTTTCCTCTTTTGTTTGTATGTCCTATCTTTTTCAATCTTCCGCACCATATTCCATGACTTCACATTCACTAGCTCTCTCTTTCCCTTCCTTGCCTTGGAAGAATTCCAAGAGTTCTAAATTCACATTCCCAAATGCAATTTAAATTGCCTTCCCATTCCCTTCCCCAACCTCACTTCCAACCCTATCTCTTTCCAACTCTCTCTTACCACTCAAAAAGACAAAAAAAACATCGATATCGACTCGCTAGCTCCATTTCAATCGTCTTTCTGCTCATCCTAAGTCTTCATTAAATTCGTCCCCATAAAAATCTCGTTCCCTTTGAGATCCCATCAACAGTAGACCCTTTGAATCGGGATCGAGAAAGAAGCCCACAAGCAATCATTTTTTGGTGTTTTGATAGCGACCCAATCATACCTTACAAGAGTTTTTTTTTCACTCCTCAGGTTTGACTTCCCTAGTTCACTATAATAATCTATTTCCTTCTTTTTCTCCTCTTTCTCTCGCGAGTCATCTTCAATCGAAAAAAAGAAAAAAAAAGATAAAAATATTTGCTAAACGCATGTAACAACCTGCCAACCGGCAAACAAATAGAAAATTCAACTATGGGAAACCTCTTCGATTCTCCTACCCCTCCTTCTCCTCCCTACGTGCCGGCGGTGGAGGATAGGAAGGCAGCGGCAGCAGCGGAGGCGAAGGCGTTAGAGGCAGAGGCGGCGGCGAGAGCGGCGATGGCGGCAACGGTGGTGGCGGCAGAGGCGGCGACGGCGGCAGCAGCGGTGGCGGCAGAGGCGAAGGCTGTGGCGGCGGCGGCAGAGGCAGCGGCGATGGAGGCAGCGGCGGCGGCGGCGGAGGCGGAGGCGGCATTGGCAGCGATGGCGGAGGCGGCGTCAGTGAAGGCGGCGGAGGTAGTGGCGGCGGAGGCGAAGGCGGCGCGGTAGAGGAGAAGGCGGCGGCAGCGGAGGCGAAGGCGACGGTGGCGGCGAAGGTGGCGAAGGAGAAGGCGGCGGTGGCGGAGGCTGCGGCGGCGAAGGCGGCAATGGTAGAGGCGAAGGCGGTGGCAGCAGCAGAGGCGGTAGAAGCGAAGGTGGCGGCGATGGAGGCGGGGGAGGCGAAGGCGGCGGTGGCGGAGGTGAAGGTGGCGAGGCGAAGGCGGCGGTGGTGGAGGCGGCGGCGGCAGCGGCGGAGGCGGCGGCGGAGGGTGTCGCGGCGGGGCGGTGGCGGCGGCAGCAGAGGCGGCGTTGGTGAAGGCGGCGGAGGGGGCAAGTGGGCGAAGGCGGCGGAGGCGAAGGCGTGGCGTGCGTGGCGAATGCGGCGGCGGAGGCGGCGGTGGCGGCAATGGAGGCGGAGGAGGCATCGGCGGCGCGGAGGAGGGCGTCGGTGAAGGCGGCGGAGGCGAGTGGCGGCGAAGGCGATGGTGGCGGCGGCGGAGGCAAAGGCGGCAGCAGCGGAAAAGGTGGCGAAGGAGAAGGTGGTGGCGGCGGAGGTGGCGGCAACGAAGGCAGCGGCAGCGGAGGCGAAGGTGGTGGCGGTGGCGGAGGCAGCAGAGGCGAAGGTGGCGGCGGTGGAGGCGGCGGTGGTGAAGGCGGCGGTGGCGGAGGTGAAGGCGGCGGAGGCAAAGGCGGCAGCGGCGGAGGTGGCGGCGGCGGTAGCGAAGGCGGTGGCGGAGGCGATGTCGGCGAAGGCGGCGGCGGTAGCAGCGATAGAGGCGGCATCGGTGAAGGCGGCGGAGGCAGCGGTGGCAAAGGCAGTGGCGGCGAAGGCGAAGGCGTTCCCCTTCGTCTTCCCGCGCGTCGAGTCCCCGTTCCTCTCTAATCCTTCACCCTTCTTCTCACCGAGCCTCGTCTCTGCCCGGCTCCCGACCAACTCCTTCTTCCAAAACTTCGCTCTCAACAATGGCGACCAAGCCGAGTACATCCACCCCTACCTCGTCAAGCCCTCCCTGTCCTCTGTCTCCATCTCGTTCCCTTCTCGCGTCGCCACCTCCACCTCTTTGTACCAAGTCTTCAACGCTGACCTCACCATCTCTGCCGTCTCAAGCGACGATGCTGCGCGTGGCTCGTCTCCAGAGGCTCTGCGGCATGTGATCTCCTCATATAGCGACCTCGGCGTCACGCTGGACTTCGCGGCTTCAAACCTGAAGTTCGTCCTTGTTAGGGGGAGCCCCTGCTTGACTTGCTTGGTCAACCGCGGGACGGAGGTTGCAATCTCCACGATTCACGCGATCCTCTCGCTATCTTCGAACAATAGTCACACTAAGCATACTTTGAAGCTCAACAACAATCAGACTTGGCTTGTTTACACTTCCTCGCTGATTAGTTTCAGTCACAGTCTCAATGCAATTACTTCCGGAAGGTTTTCAGGGGTTATTAGGATTGCTTATTTGCCCGACGGTGGATCATTTAGCGAGGAGGTTTTGGATAAGTTCAGTTCTTCGTATGCTCTGTCTGGTGATGCTGTGTTGACTAGGCCATTTTGTTTGGAGTACAAATGGGAGAAGAGAGGATGGGGGGATTTGCTCATGCTCGCACACCCACTCCACGTTCGACTTTTGTCTCGTGAGGATTGCCATGTCACTGTGTTGGAGGACTTTAAGTATAGGAGTATCGATGGTGATCTTGTTGGCGTGGTTGGAGATTCCTGGGTGTTGAGATCTAATCCTGTCTCTGTTACTTGGCATTCAATCAGAGGCATCAAGGAGGAGTCACACAATGAAATCATTCAAGCCCTTCGTAGGGATGTGGCGTCCCTTAATCCAGCTACATTAACGGCAATATCATCTTATTTTTATGGGAAATTTATTGCCAGAGCGGCGAGGTTAGCTTTGATTGCTGAGGAGGTGTGTTATCCTGAAGTTATCCCGACCATTGGGAAATATTTGAAGAGCACCATAGAGCCATGGTTGGATGGGACTTTTAGTGGTAATGGATTCTTGTATGATGCGAAATGGGGTGGGATTATCACCAAGCTAGGATCGACCAATCCTAGTGAAGATCTTGGTTTCGGGTTGTACAATGCTCATCACTATCATTTAGGGTACTTCCTTTATGCAATTGCTGTTCTTGCAAAGATTGATCCCGCATGGGGAAGGAAGTACAGGCCTCAAGCTTATTCACTGATGGCAGATTTCATGAACTTGGGGAGAAGATTGAATTCCAATTATCCGCGTTTGAGGTGCTTCGACCTGTACAAATTGCACTCTTGGGCCGGTGGATTGACTGAATTTGGGGATGGGCGGAATCAGGAGAGCACTAGTGAGGCTGTGAATGCTTACTATTCAGCTGCTTTAATGGGATTAGCCTATGGAGACACCCATCTTGTCACCGTCGGGTCGACGCTCGTTGCAATGGAAATTCAGGCAGCTCAAACATGGTGGCATGTTAGAGAAGGCGATAATTTATATGAGGAAGACTTCACTAGGGAGAACAGGGTGGTTGGTGTTCTGTGGGCTAACAAAAGGGACAGTGGTCTTTGGTTTGCCGGCGCAGAGCGGAGAGATTGTAGGCTTGGAATTCAGGTTTTGCCTCTATCGCCCATCACTGAAATTCTATTCTCAGATGTCCAGTTTGCGAAACAACTGGTGGATTGGACATACCCGGCACTGAATAGGGAGGGAATTGAAGGATGGAGAGGATTTGTGTGTGCCTTGGAAGGGATTTTTGACCAAGGTAACGCTCTGGAAAAAGTGAGGAGCTTGAGCGGTTTTGATGATGGGAACTCTATTTCAAATCTTCTGTGGTGGATTCATAGTAGAGGTGATGATGAAGAGACATGATGCAGGGATGGAGGAAAGTACTGTTGGTTTGGTCACTTGTCACTGAAATCGTTATTTCGGGGACGGATTCAATTGCTTTAATGAGATATTCTATTTGGAGTATTCATGTACTTATGCGAGGATTGCTTTGTGCCCTGTGTATCTATCTTCAGAATAAAATGATTCACTAGCTCTGTTTGTCTCGATGACACTTCATCATTGTCTTTTATCGCTACAATTACATTATTCACTTTGTCGAACATTTTTGTGCTTTTAGGATGCTCGTGGATACAAGTTAAATCTCTTGCATTTTGTTTCAATAAATCAGTGACAAGTTTGGTGCATTATGCGCTTTGACGCCACTTTAGGAGCCTATGGAATTCGATTCAGAATCGGTCCATTGGTAAAAAGAAATAAATCATGTTTCATAATTTCACCGAATCTTATTGTCTCAAACCTTGGGAATAATTTCCAATAGAATCCATTTCTTTTCGATTCAATAATGATTACGAAAGTCTTAAATCTTATGTTGACCAGTCACTTTAATTCTTAAAACTTTTTATTGGATTACTTATGTCTTAAAATTCATGCCAGTCTATGTTTGAGTACTTTGTTATTGAGTTAGTTTAAATGAAAGGAAACTCTACGTGGAACTTTTATTTTTTAGACTCATGGTGATGATTTGGCTTTCGTGAATGTCATACGACAAAAACTCGACAAATAGAGTAGAAGAAGAATAAAAAATACAAAAAAAGATGGTGGAGGAAGCTGGAAGTGCGCGTAGATCTTTTTTTCTTTTTTCGCTTGGCCATCGGAGAGGGTCATAGCCCTCGCTGCAAGAAAGGGCAAGGGGCTGCATGCCCGGTGGTGGCTATGGTGTCGCCACCATTACGAGAGTGATTTTTGTTGTACCGTAACAGGATAAGAATAATGCAAGTTTTATAACTTTCGTATGGTGCTCATTTGAATATAAATTTTTTTTTGCCCACTCGAGTACCAAAAATTTAAAAAATCGTTCATTTAAGTGCAATTGGCGATTTGTCTTGTTGGAAAATCCAACATGGAGCCACATATCCATTGTGGCTTTGCCGGTTCTGACATGGAGCCACATATCAATGACCCTTGCCGACTGTGAAACCCTCGCCAAGAGCATTGGCAAGAACGTTCAGGGCTTCATCTGTGGCCATGATGCCCTTGCCTAGGGCCTTTGCGTCTGAGGGCAAGGTAGCCCTCACCTAGATATGGGCGAGGGTTTCACGGGACGCTAGTTCCATCGCCCGCTGGTCTTCTACCTGATGTTTGGACGATGGCTTTTCTTGTTGGGCAAGGGAAATTGGAAAAATTGGTTGTCCTCTATTTTTTTTTTTTTTTGTTTCAATGGTTCCATCAGAGCGAGTTTATTCAAGAAATAAAATTACTTTCATGTACTGGCCATAAATATGTGTCCCTGGTACTTGGAAAAATACCAAGATAGTAATTTTTCAATTGAGTTAATTTAATCTTAAAATTTTTCATATTAGTTCCAATTTTGATTGAAAATTGTTAATGTGGATGCCGGTGATCATGTAGCACAGCTGGCATTGGAGTGGACCTTTTATTTTTAATATTATTATTTTATTTTTTCTTCCTTTTTTCTTTCCCTACTCCTTCTGCCAATGGCTAGTTTCCAACGATTTAACTTCATCCATTTATTTGAACCCTAAATAGAATACAACAAAAGGAACTTACCATTCTAAGGCTCTGTTTGTTTCCTTTCAAATAATTAATTTGATAAAAAAATTAATCTTTTCTTATTCTAATATTTAATTCGTGTAAATCTATGGTGTAGTTCATATTTAGATGTACTAAGCTGTTACATTATATTTTATTTTCATGATAAAAAAAAAAGCTCTTATTCTAATCAATCAATGTAAATTTTGGTGAGTGATTAAAGATTTATTAAGATATGATTTTAAATAAATTCATACATATATTTTTTTGTAAAATAAATCAAAATCCACAACCTTCGCTTCTTGAGACGTATGGCGTGCGCCTTCAATTGCTGTCAGAGCTTTAACTCTAATGGGGCTTAAAAGAAAAACATGGAAAAAAACACGACATAAACAACAAAAGAACATTGGCCTTGAAAGACTAAAAATATATCAAATGCTTTGATTCCAAACATGTTGTCCTCTTCGACCAAAAAAAAAAAATGTTGTCCTCAAGGACGACCTTATATGTATGTTGTGAAAAGCTAAGTGATCAAATAATAAAATAGAGATAATAAGAAAATAAATTGAACACCAGATTTATATAATTTCGTCATAATGACCTATATGCATGGAGAGAACGGCAATGAATTTCATTATAAATCACACAATACAACGAGAATTACAATCACACTTGAGTCACTCAAACACTTTTAATACTTCCAAAATCTCAATTACACTCAATAACTCACCAAAATATCCAGCCCCACATAACACGCACAAAGTTGGGCTCGAACTCTCTTCTATTGCACTCAAAGTGCCAGCGCCCCGTTCTCTTACTTCTTCGGACTAGCAAAACTTACGAATTGTCTTATTCACACAGAATATATATGGGTGCCCCTATATTTTGTCTTTATCCTGCCATTTTGATAGGAAGAGCCAACATGCAGCAATTTGATAAAGAAAAGGCAAGCATCGTTGGGATTATCTTCATTCGGTCAAACCTTAATATTTATCCGGCCAAATAAAGACAAATCTCCACGTATACATTTATAATATGAACCACGGACACATTACAGGTGCTTTCATGTCGTGTCCGACATGTGTTGACGTGTCTGACACGTTCGGACACGCGGTCAACACATGTCGGATTTTCTGACACGTGATCAACTTTTCTCGAGATGTTTCGATACGTGTGTCCGGAAGACGATGAAGGGTGGAGGTGAGAGCGAGGGAGTAGAGATGAGGCTGCAAGCAATAGCGACCCCGCGATGGCAAGAGATGGTGAGAGAAAAAGCAAAGACTGAGGCGAGGGCCACTACTGTGATAGTGCGATGGATCGGCAACGAGGCTGTAGCTGTGAGGGATGAAGGGCCGGAGGTGAGGCGATGAACAATTATGATGAGGACCGAGAACAAGTAGAGATCGAGAGGAAGAGGAGAGGAAGGGGGTCATGCGGTGAGAAGGAGGAAGAGAAGGAGGGTGCTGGCTAGGGTTTTTGAGAAGGAAACTCAAAAAGAACAAAAAAGAGACGAGGGAAAGAAGGGAGTGGAGGTTGGGGGTGGATCCCCCAAGGGGACTTTTTTTTTTTTTAATCGGAAAAATAAATAAATGAGATTAAAAAGTAATTTCAAAAAATAAAAGTATTGAATGTTGAATGATGATAAATTTTTATCATTGTAGAAGATTATGGATTTATTTAAATAAGTTGATTCTAATTTCTTGTTTTTTTTTTTTTTTTTTTTTGGTAAAGGGTAAGTAAGATTCTAATTTCTTGTTAGTGATTAGTTTCATCAATAACTATTGTTAAAGTTAGAAACATGTCTCCAAACATGGATATGCATTAACTATGAATATATCTTTCGAATTTCCAATGAATAGATTTATTAATATCATTAGTGTAAATTTATTACATGCTCTTTTTTAATTAATTATTTATTTATGAATTTGAATTGAATTAAGTAAAAATAAAAATATTCATTTAATGTACAACATATCTTAACATATCGGAATTCTCTATTTTTTTAGAAATGACATGTTGTATCGTGTTGTGTCGTATGTCTATATCGCGTGTCGGTGCTACTTAGCATCTATATACCCTCCCAGAGATTCTTTGAATTTCTTCCCTAACAAATTGGGTTAATAAACCAATCTACATCAGGTTGGGTTCTGTATAATGACTCAAACCCAAAGCATAATATCAACAAAAATCCCTCTGCAATAGTTGCACACATCATAACTGGTGTTATGAGAAAATGCAGAACTAGAACAATGTCCCCCAAAGTGCGTTTAACCAATTTTAATTGGACCTAAGGACAATTATCACTTGTTATTAGAATAAACCGTTTGGTTCTTGAAAAAGCTATTGCTCGAAATAGAACAAACCACACCGTGATACTTGACGAGGAGCCTCGATACATGCATTAGACAGAATCAATCTATAGATAAAGTTACGTGCTAACTGACTATTTGTTCAACAATTGTTGCCTTGCCAAGGGGAAATTAAAGGATGATGGCAATGGAGAATTTGGTTGCACATGTGGTATGTGATCAATGTCTTAACTTAATCATACAATACCCACCAGAGAAACTTGGAAGATAGCAACCAATTCTACCCTATGCGATGCAAAACATAGTCCTAACAACTGATTATAGTAATGCTACTGTCCCTATGCAGGAATAGTCAATTTCTTGTACTAAACGCGAACGTGAAGTTCCCAATCTCTGAGCTTTATTCAATTAAAGAACCCACTATAGAGCACCATCATCAGCAACAAGAAGGCACTGTCGCTCGACTCAACACTGATTCTTCTCACTGTGTTCCCTCTTTATTTGTTTGTCATCAGCTGGCTTCCAGATATCCAACCATCGATGGTGTTGAAAAGAAGAGAGCAAGTGGAGAAGAGATGCGACGCATTTAGAATAGGTCGATAACCCCAACGGCATGTACTATACCAACGTGAATTGACCTTCGATCATTGATCAGCACAACTATCAGAAATTTGGATTCCCGACACTGAGTTCTTGAAGGGAGGGTGGAATCCTAAAGGGCGTGAGCTGCCTCAGTTCAACGCGGGACAATTCTTGGAGATGGTTTGAGGGAAATCGATCGTGTTTGTTGGCGATCCGATAGGATGGAACCAAATGCAGCCATTGTTATGTCTCCTGGGTGGCGTAAGTGCTCTCAACGTCACTTAGCGCGTGCATGACAAAATTTATGTTTCTTTAATTTTTTTTTCCTTGAAAAAGGTTTGAAACAAAAATTTATTTGATAACACAATTTCATTTTCTTATTTTTGGAATAGATTTCTATTCTAGAAATAAATTTGGAGTAGAAATGAGAAACTAATTTTTTAGCATTTCTATTTCTGGAACAAAATTGAGAAATAAAAATTCTTCTCATAATTCACTCTCGTCACTGGCCGCTGCCCACTGCTGCCATGGGACGCCGACTGCCCACCACCAAACGCTAGCCGTAGCCCCCTAGAAATAAAATTTTATTCTGTTATTAAACAAATTTCTGTCTCAAAAATAGAAATTTTGAGTTATTATCAAATGTGTTTCTTTACTTAAAAACTCGTATAGGAAATAGAAATTGAGAAATAAATTTCTAATCAAAAATTGATTTTTGGAATAGAAATGTTATCATGCGTGCTCTTAATTTCTTGGCTTCCGTAGCATTTGCATTTAAGGACCTCCTTTGGCTAGTAAACTTATTTGCATAGTGACTAATGCTTCAGCTGTTGTCACGGGTCGATAGTTCCTTGGTTGCGAAATAACCCATGCGGCAGCTATTAAGCCGAAAACACCAAGCCATTCTTCCTCCTTTAGTTATTCATAAGATCAGTACGGCAAATTTCATTTTTGTACTGAATCATAGCCCACCTAGTATAGCTCAGGAATCCAGTCCATAGAGCGAGATAGCATATCACTTTGGGCATAATAACTAGTTTCAACCTGTCATGATATTATCATGAGAGTGACATCAACTCTCGACCAGTTTGTGCACGAGGGATGAACCCGCATTTAGAGCTCCGTAGGATATATTCATTCTATCCTAGAATATCTAGTACTGACCGTCCTGGCGCAACTCTCATGGACTAGTTGTATTCATCCCATTTGCATCAATATCTCTTCAAGCAGTAACCCCATCATCCACTCATAAGGGCACACGGGTATGGAAAAAATTATGGATTGTGACATTCTTTCCTACTCATTTCCGCAACACCCTCATCATGGGATGTTCTATTACTTCCTTGTGTTTCCCAACCATCGATACCATTCCCTGGGACTTACATAGATGGCAATGCTTGTCTACCAAAACAGGCCACCTTGCTCCACTAGTAGCTTCCCTCAATTAACACTGATTGCAAATCTTCAGTCACTTGTGCTCCCTGACAAGTATGGCATCCCTAGCCAACTATGCTCCCTTGGTAACACCTTCTTTCTCCTAATTAACTCCTCCTTATCTCTGTAGACCAATGGAGGGTTCTCCCCTTGTTGGAAATGTGATAATAGACCTCTTCTTAAGATTCATCGATTGATCCAGGAATGTTATCCTTATCTAGTGAGCAATCTAGTCCCTTCTTGTACCCCATTGCCATCCTAGAAGGTAGAGGAGAGCCGCATGTTGTTCGAGCTCTCTTGGCCCTAACAATCAATCTCCGCCCTCATAGGCTTTCCCTAAATCAACCACCTACTGGAGGGATCCTACTCTGACGTCATTTGTCACGAGTCGACAGTTTCTTAGCTGTGGAATAACCTATATGGCGCTTGGCGAGCCGAGAACACCAGCTCAACCTTCCTTCTTTAATTATTCTTAAGAATAGTATAGTGAATTGCATTTCCAATTTGGATTGTACCATGCCCATATAGCTTGGGCATTCAACATGACAACTAGTTTTGATCTACCATGGTCTCATCAAGAGAGCTGGATTAACTCTCGACCAGTTTGTGCATGAGAGGATGACATTGCCTTCAGAGCTTCATAGAGATATATTCGTTCTATCCTAGAACTACTTGCACCAATTGTCCTAACGCTACTTTCACGGACTAATTGTTTTCATCTCCTCTATATCACTCACTCTTTGTCCGATAATCACATGCTCTACTCACAAAGGCACATGAGTATGGGAGAATAACGGATGGTGACATAAACATGCAAGGTTGTGTTCAATAGTTTTTCAGTGATGATGATTCAAATTGAAGCTAATTATGTAGGACTTGGTTCGGACGCTAGCACATTTGCTCTTGAAAATGGCATTTCTCTGACTTCTCTAGGAAAGAATGTGGCCGAAATGAAGAAGTCTTTTGTTTCTAATGATGCAGAATTCTAGATTTGGAAATGGGGATTAGATTTTTTTTTTTTTTTAATGCTCTAAGAAATAATGAGACTATTTACGGTCGACAGAATAAAGCTCAAGGGACACGATTTCGAGTTCTACTTAACTCAAGTAGAGGAGTTCAGGGTGGCCGAAAGGGAGGGAATCGCGAGGGACTTGACATTTTGACATCTAGATATCATCGAGGCCCGATCCTTAGACCGATGGATGCCTCAATCGACGCGGTTGTTTGTCGGATTGGAACATGACGGTGGCCGATTGCGAGCCCTGGTGCATGCCTGGTCCTATCGACATGCGGAATCGATTTCTTTTTCCATTTTATGAAGTCAGAATGTCGAGTGCCTCTTCGGGTCAAAAGAAGGGAGCGTGATAATGATGATGGGGGGAAAAATGAACCCTTTCGTCCACACTTGAATACTTATAACATGCATCATATTTCGAGAGCACAGAATTTCATATGATAATCAATCCACATATATCAGTAAAATCTATATCGGTAACTCTACTAATAGAATTCTAAAATCCATGCGATATTCGAATCTGGTAACGATAGTTACTCAAGTTTTTCTCTTTAATTGATGCTGTTGTAATATAATACGCGAAAACAACAGCATCTTGCAATTTATGTCAATGCAAAATCGCCAAATAAATAAATGAGAAATAATAAGAACACTAGAAATTTACGTACTTCGGTCCAAATATTGGTACCTACATTCACGGGAAGAGCCAGCAACAAATAATCCACTATAATCGAAAAATCAAAGTTTACAATCACTCATACGCTTAAATATTTCCCACACCTAGATTTAACAACTCACTTAAACATAAACTTATGGCACAAAATTATTACACGTTCAAGCTCAAAGCAAAATATTTTACATACGCCAAAATCAAAAACTCCGGCGTTCATTTTTGGTCCATGTACGTAAATCTTCGCGTTCCTTGGAAAGCTTCGCGTGGCTTCAAGGAAACTTGCGGCTTCTGATATCTTGGACGTGCGGCTTCGTAGGGTTTCCGCAGTCCACACACGCACGAAAAGAACAGAATCGTATTCTGTTCTTATATATGTGTGCCCAATGGTCAAACTTTGACCTTGGGCCCACCAACGTTGCCTTTACGTGCAACGAACTACACTTGCTGTAGTATTGCGTGTGCTGGGCCACGAGGATAACAACTTTCGGCAAGCTTCTGAAGAAGAGATTCGTATCCTCTTATACGTGTGTCCACTGGGCCTCACGATCAGCTTCGTTCTTCAAAGATGAACGGCAGCTAACAGAGACTTTATGTATTACCTTCTTTTTTTTTTATTCTATTATTTCCTCTTTTATAATCCTTCGTGCAGTCCCACGATTAAATAATAAAAATTTTATCTAAACGAATCGTATTTTACAAACACTCAAACTCGAGTCATAATTTCTCAAACTTAAGTCATAATTTAACAGATGCTTTCCTGCCGAGCCGAATTGCATGACTTGCCCTTTTTCTTTTCCAAAGAGAAATGAAAGAAGGATTGGAGTTTGAACATCCTCGACAATTATACTTGCAGTGGATGTCATTCAAAAGCCATTCCATTACCTTTTTTTTTAATCACTTTGCCCTTGTCCTAAAAAACAAATTTAGCAGGTCCTCAAGGCTTTTTCCTCTCTTGCCTTACGTCCTATCTGTTTTTAATCATCCACACCATCTTCACTAACTCTGTCTCCCTTCCTTGCCTTCGAAAAATTCTAGGAGTTCCCCGATGTTGATCCTTTACTTCCGATTCATATTCCCAAATCCATTTTAAATTGCCTTCCTTGTCCCTTCCTGAACTTTACTTCCAATCCAATCCCATTCCAACTCTCTTTCCACTCGAAAATACAAGAAAACATCGATATCGACCAGCTCCATTTCCATCGTTCCCGTCCTCATCTCAAGTCTTCATTTAATTCCTCTTGGTAAACACCTCCTTCCCTTTTTGATCCTGTCAAAAATAGACTCTCAAGACGGAGAAAAAGCCAGTGAGCAATCAATTCCTGATGATTTGGCTGCTACCCCATCGAAAACGTCATACCTTAAAAAGTTCTTTCACCCCTCAGGTTTGATTTTCCTACTTCATTGTAATAATTAATTTCCATTTTTTTTTCTCAATTTTCTCTAGTGAGTCATCCCTAGTTGAGGAAAAATAAAACGAAAAAAGAAAAAGAAAACAAGGAAAAATCTGTTAAACGCTGGTAACGAACCCACCAACCACCAAACAGATAATTAATTTAATTAATGGGGAAGAGATTTCTGCGAAAAGTCGAAATCTTTTTCTGCGAGCCTTTTCGCAAACACCGTCCTTCTTCTCCTCCTCCTCCCCCACCACCTCCTCCTCCTCCTCCTCCTCCTCCTCCTCCTCCTCCATCCCCACCACCTTCGCCGCCGCCGTCGCCGCCACCGTTGCCCCCCACGTCTCCGCTGAAGCCCAAGTTCCCCTTCATCTTCCCACGCGCCGAGTCCACGGTCCTCCCCGATCCTTCTCCCTTCTTCTCACCGAGCCTCCTCTCCGCCCCGCTCCCGACGAACTCTTTCTTCCAGAACTTCACTCTCAACAATGGCGACCAGGCTGAGTACATCCACCCCTACCTTGTCAAGCCCTCCCCGTCCTCTGTCTCCATCTCGTTCCCTTCTCACGTCGCCTCCTCCGCCTCTTTGTACCAAGTGTTCAACGCCGACCTCACTGTCTCCGCCGTTTCGGGTGACGATGCTGTAGGCGGCATGGTGCTGGAGGCGCCGCGGCACATAATCTCGTCGTACAGCGACCTCAGCGTCACGCTGGACTTTGTGACTTCGAACCTAAGGTTCATCCTCATCAGGGGGAGCCCTTACTTGACCTGCTTGGTCAACCACGGGACGGAGGTTGCGATCTCAACTATTCACGCGATCCTCTTGCTCTCTTCGAACAGTAGCCGCACCAAGCATACTTTAAAGCTCAACAACAATCAGACTTGGCTTGTTTACACTTCCTCGCCGATCAGTTTCAGTCAGAGTCTCAATGCCATTACTTCCGGAAGGCTTTCGGGGGTTATTAGGATTGCTTGTTTGCCCGACGGTGGATCACTTAGTGAGGAGGTTTTGGATAGGTTCAGTTCTTCGTATGCTCTGTCTGGTGATGCAGTGTTGACTAGACCGTTTTGTGTGGAGTACAAATGGGAGAAGAGAGGATGGGGGGATCTGCTCATGCTCGCGCACCCGCTCCACGTTCAACTTTTGTCTCTTGAGGACTGCCGTGTCACTATGTTGGAGGATTTTAAGTATAGAAGTATCGATGGTGATCTTGTTGGTGTAGTTGGAGATTCCTGGGTGTTGAGATCGAATCATGTCTCTGTTACTTGGCATTCAATCAGAGGCGTCAAGGAAGAGTCACGCGATGAAATCATTCAAGCCCTTCGTACGGATGTGGAGTCCCTTAATCCGGCTGCAATAACGACAGCTTCATCTTATTCTTATGGGAAATTGATGGCTAGAGCGGCGAGATTGGCTTTGATTGCTGAGGAGGTGTGTTATCTTGAAGTTATCCCGGCGATCGGGAAATATTTAAAGAGCACCATAGAACCATGGTTGGATGGGAACTTTAGTGGTAATGGATTCTTGTACGATGCGAAATGGGGTGGGATTATCACCAAGCTAGGATCGACCAATCCTGGTGAAGATGTTGGCTTCGGGTTGTACAATGCTCATCACTATCATTTAGGATATTTCCTTTACGGAATTGCTGTTCTCGCCAAGATTGATCCTGTATGGGGAAGGAAGTACAAGCCTCAAGCTTATTCACTGATGGCAGATTTCATGAACTTGGGGAAAAGATTGAATTCCAATTATCCGCGTCTAAGGTGCTTCGACCTGTATAAATTGCACTCCTGGGCTGGTGGATTGACTGAATTTGCGGATGGCCGGAATCAGGAGAGCACGAGCGAGGCTGTTAATGCTTACTATTCAGCTGCTTTAATGGGATTAGCCTATGGAGACACCCATCTTGTTGCTGTCGGGTCCACGCTCGCTGCAATGGAAATACAAGCAGCTCAAACATGGTGGCATGTTAGAGAAGGCGATAATTTATATGAGGAAGACTTCACTAGGGAGAATAGGGTGGTGGGTGTTCTATGGGCTAACAAAAGGGACAGTGGTCTTTGGTTTGCCGGTGCGGAGCAAAGAGATTGTAGGCTTGGAATTCAGGTTTTGCCTCTATCGCCTATCACTGAGGTTCTATTCTCAGATGTCCAGTTTGCGAAACAGCTGGTGGATTGGACATACCCGGCACTGAACAGGGAGGGAATTGAAGGATGGAGAGGATTTGTGTGTGCCTTGGAAGGGATTTTTGACCAAGGTAGCGCGCTGGAAAAAGTGAGGAGCTTGAGCGGTTTTGATGATGGGAACTCTATTTCGAATCTTCTGTGGTGGATTCATAGTAGAGGTGATGAAGAAGAGACAGGATGTAGGGATGGAGGAAAGTACTGTTGGTTTGGTTACTATTGTAACTGAAATTGTTATTTCGGGGACGGATTCAATTGCTTTAATGAGATATTCTATTTGGAGTATTCATGTACTTATGTGAGGATTGCTTTGTTCCCTGTGTATCTATCTTCAGAATAAAATGATTCACTAGCTTTGCTTCTCTTTGTGACCCTTCATTATTGTTGCACATCACTTCAATTACATTATTCACTTTGACGAAAACTTTCTTGCTTTTGACATGTTCGTTGATATCAATTAAATCTCTTGCACCCTGTTTAAGTAAATCAGTGATGAGTTATATTGCACGCACGTGTTTCTCGGTGCATTGTGCACTTTGATGCCACTTTAGGAGCCCATGGAATTCGATTTAGAATCTGTTCATTGATAAAGAAGTAAATCATTTTTCATAATTTCACCAAATCTTATTGTCTCTAGCCTTGTGAATAATTCCTGATAGAATTTATTTCTTTTTGACTGAATAATGACAACGATTAGATCTTATGTCAACTAGTCACTTTAATTCTAAAACCTTTTGTTAGATTATTTATGTCCTAAAATCCATTCTAGTTTGTCGTTTGAGTCCTTTTGTTATCAAGTTAGTTTTAAATGGAAGGAAAGTCTACATGGAATTCTTTCTTATGAACTTTTCATTTTTTTGGACTCATGGTGATGATGCGACACTCGTGAATGTCATATAAAAAAAAGTCGACAAAGGGAATAGAAGAAAAATAATAATAATAATAAAATGATGGAGGAAGCTAGAAGCTTGTGTAGGATTTTTTTTCCCCCGCTCGGCCATCGGAGAGGTTCATAGCCCTCTCTGCAAGAAAGGGCAAGGGGCTGCTTGCCCGGTGGTGGCAAGTGGTGTCACCACCACTATGAGAGTGATTTATGTTGTATTGTACTTGGTAAGAATAATATAAGTGTTATTACTTTCACAAGGCGTTTACTTAAATGTAATACTTTTTCCCCTCATATGAGTGCCACAAAATTAAAAATTAATCATTGCAGTGCCATCTGTAATGTCTTTGAGAAAAATCCAACATGGATGTCTATCGTCTAACGTGACGTCGCAAGCATTGACATGAATAATTTTATAAATAATTTTTAATATTTTTCTCCTTTTTTATTTGCCATTTTTTAGGGCTGACGAGGGTCATTAGTGACCCTTGCTAGCTCGACCTCGGCCACGAAGGCCTTCTGTGACATCCAGGTCATTGCTCAACAAAGTTGTGCACTCTTGGGCACCAAGCTCACCACCGTACCATATCACCCTGTCACTGCACCACCTCATCGCACGACGCCTCGCCACCTCGTTGCCGTGTCACTGTTGCATGGCTACCTTGCCCCGTCACTCGGCCTAGTCGAGTGCTCTCCAATTGGCCGCCAACTATGGCAAGATGAGGCAGTAAAATTGCGGCCAAGTCTTCAGCCCCAAACTCACGTAACCTCACCCAGCTGGCTTCTCCTTGTGCTGTCGCGAGATGTGGCAATCAATTGTTGACCACGCCCATGAGGCGGTGAAAGAGGTAAACGAAAATTTACCAAGCCAAGCCACGTTTCCTCTAGCTGTCTTCTCCATGGGGCTGCCACGAGTTGAAAGTATTGACCAAGACCATGCAAAGGCGGTGAGAAGAGAGAAGAACCGAAAATTTAAATCCAGCCAACCCATGTTCCTTCGTTCATCCCTCAGCAACAGCCAGACACGCTCACATTCCGCCCCTCCCTTCCGTCATCATTGTGACCTCTCTCTCCGCCCTTCCCGTTCAGTCCCTTGGCCGTGCAACACCAAGAATCACCGCCACCTTTGCTGGCGACGTGCCCTCATCCCGTCAGCCACTCGTGCCGCCCCGCTGTCCTCAAGCCGCCCCATCAACTCGTCCCGGATCAATGAACGACCAGCCACAACCAGGCTTATGAGACCTTGCCAGAACTGCATTGACACTTGCTTTGAACTAGAGGCAAGTGGATTACTTACCATTTATGCTACATAGGTTGATTTCCGTATGTTGAGGTCGATTTCCTCAAGTTTTAAGTATATCGATTGATTTCATGTCTAATTGTGCTCGTCGACGGTTTCAGTATACATGTATTGTAAGGATTGTTGAATTTATAGTTCATTGAAACTAAGGATATGGTGTTAGAATGCTAGATGTTGAAATGTGTACTGGTCTGAATTTAATTGACACGAATCTTGGACAGATCTGAGGTTATGACTGTTTTCGGGTCAATTTACTGTAGGCCGAATTTTGCCAATTTTCTGCAGGTTTTTGTGGTACAAATTTGATGGGACCTTTTTTCATGAAAGTTGCGTGTTATGCCTTGTTCTACAACATACTTTAATTTCAGAATTTTCAGACTTTGCATGTGCAAAATATGTTTCAAAAACTATGCAGATCCAAAATTATTTTTATAAGCCCGTTTCCAAACCTTTTCTCAGTTAAAGGGTTTTTGATAAATAATTTGGACTAGTGTCCTTCCGCATCTTAAACTATAAGGTGGAATTTTTTCATGATTTTTGGAGTTCAATTAGGCATCCAAAATGCCATTTCTTGAACCTGCTGTAACTTGGCTCCGTGCCCTATTTTGATCCGAAATACAGAAAATTACTAGGACCCTTACAAGCTAAACTGGACCTTGAGTTCCTCATGAAAAACGTTCCTCGGAGTCCCATCCATGTCATGTTAAAGTTCTGTGATTTTTGAAACTGATTTACTTGGTGAATACCCTTGATTTCTACAGATGGGCAAGCTGCCATTTTTTTTGTCGATTTTGGATAAACTCTCGTTTTGCAATCCGTCTTTTGAACTAATACGGTAAACTAAATGTTTGTATCATTTCTCTAATTTTCAAAGGATAATTGGTCATGGATATTGAACTGCTCCTGTGTATTTTACTTAGTGAATGGCTAGTTTAAATTATAAGATTTGAATTGTTGCATCATAGAATGAGTGTGTGATTTGGGAATATTGTCGGTTCTTAGGACGACGATGCTCTGGGTGTTAGAAGGGATGCCTAGATGGGTAACTGAATTCCTTCGAATGCTTGGGGAAGGGGGGGTGTAACATGGATCGCCAAATGTCCTCGTAATGTTGAATGGGTGCGAGATACCCGAGGGATAATGGGGTTCTTGGGAAGATGGTGATAGTCAATTCACAATGAAGATGATCAATTGCATTTACAAATTTCATTCAAGCTTTACTGGGTTACTATTTTTCAAAGAAAATATTTTCTATTTGCTATATTGATTTTGAGAAAGGTTCTCAGGTAAGTTGATATCATAATAATTTTCCGTCTTTTATATTTAAACTTTCTCATGTGCTGTTATTGACTTATGTGGTATAAACAGGTTAGTAGTTTACATATTGAGCTTTGTGCTCACTCGTGGTTGATCATTATTTCTTAGTTTAGTAGCATTTTGGGAAGACTAGACTAAGATTTTGGATGTGCTGTGGGTGGAGGACAAACATCATAGTACATACATAGTATCCAAGTCAGAATGATGCAGCTATCGGAGCTTTTGGGTGTAGTATAAAGTAGTGGTACTTTTGCTTATCCTCCAATGTACCCCAACCTTGTCACTTAAAATATATATAAAAAAGAAATGAAAGTGCTTTATTTTATATTTTTGCGTGCGTTGCTTGAAATTAGTGTGTAGTTGATTGTTGTCACACATTTCTACATGCTTAAAAATGGAAAGAATTGGATAGTCATATTAGTCATGATGTGCTAGGGTGTCACATCCTTGCCAGATTTGGGGGAGTGTTTTGCAACCAATGAGGGTCGTTGGCCTTACAACAGGCAAAAGGAAATATATTTTTAAAAAATCATAAACAAAAAAATAAAAAATTTCAGGTTGGATGGGAAATAAAAAAAAAAAATCCACATAGGATGATTTGTTAGAAATAATATTCAAATGATCAATTTTATTCCAATATGACATTTAAGTAAGAAAAAAAAGTTATAGTACTCAAGTGAGTACTGTAATAAAGTTTTAACTTTGCTCAAAAAATTTTGCCATAAGTTGATACGTGCATTGTCCCAAAATCTCTGATCAATGTCTCGCACACGCCGGACGAGCACTACAAGCGCCGGAGGCATGTGACCTCCAACTTCTCGCTCGCCAACTTTTGGACAGCCCACCTGGTCCAGTCCATAGA